>CM031244.1:621650619-623099671 GCA_018340775.1 Taxus wallichiana var. yunnanensis
AGAGGAGAAACTTAGGTTTGGATGCCGAAGGCATTACAAATTTTCTATAAGGTTTTGTTTTTAAATTGTTTTCCGTAATCGCTGATAAAGCGATGTGGAACACCAAAGTGAAAAATAATGTGATGATTGATGAACTCACATATTTTCTTAGCTTTCATGGAGATGAGGGTACGATTCAACCCATTTGGTGTAATATTTAGTAGCGGTGAGTATCCATTGATGTCTTAGGAAGAGTGGGATTGATCTCCAACAAGATCCAAACCCCATTAAGAGAAAGGCTAAAGGTCACGAGAAACATGTAGGGCGTGACTAGGTACATGATGAATATTGGCATGTTGTTGGCATTTTACAACGCTTAATGTAGTCACAACAATCATAATTGAGGTTCACCCATAATAGCCTAGGCAAAGAATGAGTTTAGCAACAACAAGGCCATTGAAGTGACCTCCGCATATGCCATCGTGAACTTCTTTAATGGTATAGGGTATTTTAGAACTCGTTAGGCATCGTAAGAGAATACCATCAAATCCATGCTCATAGAGGAGGATACCCATTATGACATAACGAGAGGCCTTTTTGAGAAAGGCACGTTGTCCATTACATGTGAGGTCAGGAGGCAAGATAGAAAGAGAAAGGTAGTACACAAGCTACTTATACCAAAGGTCCTATGTGTTTAGTGAGGTGGTTCGAGACATTTAGGTTAACACGTGGGTTTATAAGAAGGTCTCGGATGCATTTTCTAGTTACAAAGATGTCCGAATCGGCGGTGAAGCGGCTTATTTGTTAAGCAAGGCGAGCCATGATATCCACAAATTTATTGGTGGATCACGGAATAATTTGAATTTTATAGCGGTCAAAGGTAGTCAACATAATGCCAACGTAATGTTTGTACTCTTGAAGTATTTCATTACGACACTAATATACACCATTGACTTGGTTTACTACTAGTTGGGAATCACCAAAGATATTAATGGACTTAACATCTAAGGCATAGGTAGTCATGAGACCCAATACGAGTGCTTCGTATTCGGTGATATTGTTAGTGCACTCGAAGTCGAGTTTGAATGATAAAGGCATGGGTTCACCATCAAGAGGCATAAGGATGACACCTGCACCACACCTACGCTAAAATCTAGAACCAGTGAAGAATAAGGTCATCCGATAAGGTTCATCATCGAAAGAGAGGGCAGCAATGGATTCATCATGGAAATCAAATTTGAAGATTGATTCCCGAAAGAGGCACATCAATGAGCTGGTCAGCAATGGCCTAGCCCTTAATGGATTTTTGATGAATGAATTCGAGGTCTAGGTCAGCAAGAAGCATGAGCCAACGTGTAACACGTTGATTTTGGTAAGGTTTGGCATACATGAAGTGTAAGGGGTTAGTGTTGGTCACAACATAGGTTTTGTGGTTGAGTAGGTAATGGCGAAGCTTGGTGGCAACAAAAACTAAGGCTAAGCAAAGTTTTTCAGGATGGGTGTATCAAGTTTCGTAGTCTAGAAGAGTATGGCTCATGTAATAAACCACATGTTCCCTATGTTGTTCATCACGATGAGCGAGCATATCCCCTAAAGAGTGATCGGTAGTAGATATGTATAGGTAGAAGGGTTGGTCATCTTTAGGTAGGAAAAGTACGGGTGGTTGGAGAAGGTATTGTTTTAAGGCCTCAAAAAGCTTTTGGCAAATCGTCATCCCATTTGAAGGAGACATCCTTTTTAAGAAGGTGATGAAATGGTTGACAACTGTCGGAGAGTTGGGAAATAAATCAGTGAATAGATTGTAACGTGTCTTGAAAACTATGAAGTTGGTGAAGGTTAGTGGGTGGAGGCATTTCAAGAATGGCCTTGACTTTAGCAGGATCAACCTCTATACCACGTAAGGAAACAATAAATCCCAAGATATTTCTTGAGAGAACCACGAAGATGCATTTCTTTGGTTGAAGGTGAACACAATAATTGATGAGGCATTCAAAGATGGTTTTCAAGACAGTAGTAAGATGTTTAGATCTATGTTTGGATTTTGCGAGAGATCATCTACGTAATCTTCCAAGATGTGGTGCATGATGTCATGGAAGATGTAAGTCATAGCCCACCGATACGTGGCACCAAGCATTTTTAAGGACAAAGGCATGACTTGATAGTAGAAGGTCTCCCAAGGGTGATAAATGTGGTTTTGTGTTGATCCTCTGCAGGGGCGATCAAGATTTGGTTATAACCCAAGAAACCATCCATAAGCGATAGCATCTCATGGCCAGCGGTAAGGTCAACTAACTGGTCAATACCGGGTGTGAGAGAAAATCATCTTTTGGGCAAGCAAGGTTGAGGTCACGAAAATCTATGCAAATGTGAAGTCCCCCTATCTCCTTAGTGATAGGGATGATGTTAGAAATCCATTAGGGAAATTAATGGTTAAGATGAAGGAAACCGAAAGAAGGCATTAAATTTCTTCTTTGATGAGAAAGAGCGTACAATGCAAGTGCATTTTCCATAACTTTTGTTTTACGGGTTTGGCATTGGGGATGGTTACGATATTTTGGACCATGATAGTGGGATCAATACTAGGTATGTCGGCATAGGACCAAGTGAAAGCATGGTTGTGATCTTTAAGAAAAGAAGTGAGGGATTCTTGTTCAACAACATCTAGTGATTGGCTAATCTTGAGAATGTGGGGGTTATCCTGAGTTTGGATGTTGACTTCGATAGTTGATTCATTCAAAATTATTTGCGTCTCGAAGGTAATGATGAATATAAGAGTCTTCAACACCAAGGTAGGTAAGTATGGACTCATCATCCTGACATTGAATGACATTAATAGGAGTATCATCCTCAACCATGTCAAGATACAAGAAAGGAAGAGAAGAAGGAGCCTCACCATCATGTTGATAAGTCAGAGGTCCTAAGGAAATGGTGTTTATGAAAAAAAAAGTTAGGAGGGATAGATTCGGGATCCATCGACTCTGTTGGTGAAGGTGGAGCAGGTGAAGAAGGTGGAGATGGGTCAACGTCCTCAATGAGTTCAATACGGGGTTTTTTGGTAGGTAGTTTGGTAAAACTGATTCCACTACGATCATTGTGTTTACGCGTGGTACATGAAATAACGGTGTGACGGCCTTGCTCATAAAAACCAAAGCCAAAACCTTTCCATGCACATTGGTGTAGGAAAGTATGAGCAAAGCGGTGATTAGTGAGTGACTGAAGGTCAACCGAGAAGGGTCGGGTTTGTGATGGTGGCTCGGGTGTATAAGTGGAAGTATCAAGTTCCCCATAGGTAAGATGGGTACGAAGGTGGGGAGGACCATAAAGGAGACGCTCACCTATGTGGTGATCATAGTGAGGATGTTGGTGAAGGTTTCCATACTCTTATGGAGTAAGGAATGTATTAACATTGTATAAGCGATACTCCCCCATAGTGAGGCATTGAAAAACACCTTCCAAGGGATCAGTGGTTGATATATTGGTAGCTGGAATGGAGGAAGTGTTAGAGGTTAGATCGGAAGAGGTATCGGTTGGTTGGGAAGCTGATGTGTGACTGGTAGAAGCTACAACAGCGGTAGGAATAGAAGAGTTAGGTGAGGGTGAGGTTGCAGGCACTGGTGGATGGGGTCGTAGGTGAAGAAGAGGTAGGTAGGGAGGTAGATGCCTTAATAGGTACAAGAACGTCGTTAGGTTGGTAAAGCATGTTACGATTTTGAAAGGTGATGGGTCAGTTGGAATGGTATAGGAATGTCCTTCATGTTTGAACTTTACACATCGGTGCAAAGTAGAAGGAACACAACCCATGACACAAATCCAGGGTCTTCCAAGAAACAAGTTGTATTGAAACTCCCCTTCTAAGATGTAGAATAACTCACGGAACAAGATGTCTGAGGAGCCACATGAATGTGGAGGATAACAGTGCCAAGTGTAGAAGTGATAGTGTCATTGAATGAATGCAACATTACGGGATGTTTATGCATGTAGTTGTCGGGTATGCACATTTGTTCGAATGCATGAGAGGAGATGATGTTAATACTAGCACCCCCATTGATCATAACACATCATACATGTATATTATTGATATGGACGGAGATGAAAAGAGCAGATCTGGTTCATTAGTTTGGTGGGGTTGAATTTCTTTGTCGAAGAAACGAGGGCAGCAACTTGGTGAGATCGTGGAGGCACTGAGGTAGGTGGTAATTTGGTGAGAGAGGCGACATGATGAGGTGTGATAATAGAATATACGGGTGTGGGGTCATTGGGTAAAACCTCAATAGATTGAAGGACCTCCATGAGGGCTTGACGATGAGACTCGAGGTTTGGATGAGATTGTATAAGGACATTTTGAGAGGAGATTGGTGTAATTGTTTGAGCATCGCGTGGTGTGTAACCCCATCGGAAATAGGATATGTAGGACCACGGATAGTGATTTTAGGTGTGGGTGCAACTGGTATGTTAGGTATAGGGTTGGTTGGTGGGTCGGTTACCTTGTCTTTCCCTTTGTCTTTCTGAGCATGGGTAGCAACGTGAACCATGTTGATTTGAGGTAGAGAGGTGGATGAAGTATGTTTACCATGAAATGTATACCGGCAGGAAGGGCATTTTCCAAGAGGTGGGTAAGAGCCTTCCACAATGAGTGTCCAACACTAGCATTTAGGAGGGGGTTTAGCAATCTCACAAATATGAACCATATTGATTTCAAATTTAGGAGGTGGATAAAAAGGTCATGGAGGTGAAGATGGAGGTTGTGGTATAGGTGTGGGAGGAAGATGTGGGGAAACTATTGGAGGTGAAATAGGTTCATCATCATCAAAATTGGGATCGAAGGACATAATTGAATGAGGTCGAGTCTTTAGATCCTTACACTCTAAACATCATGTCCTGGCACACGATGATAAGCAAAAATTTTAGTATCGTCAAACCCTTCTGGTTTAGGTTTGAGAGGGTCATAAGGTCTAAGAGGAGGTAATGTGATAGCAGAGCTTTCCAGGAGGTTAGCGAGGATAGTGGCGTACGATCCTACCAGTGGATCACAATGCTGAAGTAAAAGTGGGTTTGGATGGAAGAATGGGTAGTTGTGGTGGTAGTTGGGGTGACATAGTCTTAGGTTTGGGTTGCACTTTCTTAGGTGGGAGTGCAGAGGTGGAAACGACAACAAAAGGAGTAATAGGTTTAACCACTTCTTTGGATACTAACGGGTTTTTCAATTTTTGGTGTTTTTTCTTAGGTAGGGTGCAGATGGAGCATGTGATGTAGATGGAAAGGCTGATGGTGGGAGAGGAAAAGTGACCCATGGGGACAACTGAGGTGCAGTGGTAGGTGTTGGTCAAGGTCGGGAAGGATGTACAGGTAGAGGGGAAGAGAATGTCATAGGTAGTGAAGGAGGTATAGAAGGTAATGGTGGTATAGGAGGTAAAGAGGTTATAGATGGTGACGAGGGGTGCGAGGTTCGCTTAGCGCAGAGATGCAGGCTATAGTGAAGGGGTCAGGGAAGTTTTTGGTTTACCCTTGGAGGGAAGAGGTTTTGTTAAGGTCGAGGGGTGAGGTCCCAGGATGGATGGTAGAGGTGAAGGTGACAAAGGTGTGGTAGGTGAGGTCGGTGTATGCGGCCTAAAAGGTTGGGTTTTCGTTTAGGTTGGGGGATAGGTTTAGTAGGTATACGAGAAGATGAGGCCAAGTCTAGCTTGATAGGAGGATGGGTAGGGTTTGATGTCGGTGCAACCCCTAAGGTGCTAGCGGGTTTAGATACAATAGATGATGTTGGAACACATCGGCTAGCAAGTAGAGGGTCGGGTGTAGATGAGGACGATGCAACAAAAGATGTATCGAGAGTTATGTTCATGTGCGGTTTGGGTTGTTGAAACACCTTCGGGTAAATGGTAGAAGTGTCAGTGAGGGATGATTGCATTTGGGTCGAAACCGGGAGTAAAAGACGTCCCCAAAGTGAGGCCCGATCAACATAATCTAGGTGATCAACCAAATGTGAAAATGGCATTGTGGTAGAAGAGGTAGTTTTGGAGAGAGTGGCGATTCCTATGAAATGTGTCTGAGACACAGGGAACTTGCTGGCTTCGGCCTCTGTAGGTAAGAGAGCCAAAATCATGTCAGTAGGATCTTGGGTGGCGGATGGAGAATGGTCACCTAGCGGTAACGACATATCTCAGGATTCTAAATAGGTGGGGAGATGATGGGTGCTCCTCTATGGGTGGAGGAGGTACAATTGGTGACAGCTCACTAGGTGGAGAAGCTAAAGGTGAAATGATCTCGGTGTTAATGAGAGACTCCTCTGAGTGCAAGGGAGATGAAGGGCTTTCCTCTGTGGGTGGAGGAATAGATGAAGTAGGTTCCTGTGTAGGTAGAGGACTTCAGGCTAGGATTTCCTCAATGGAGGGGACAGGAGATAAATGAGAAGAAACTGGTAAGTTAATGAAGATAGCATGTACCTCACGTGTATTACTATCATTGTTTGAGGCATCACCAGTTTGATCAGTAGATGGGGAATGGTTTCTTGAATATGTGAAGGTTTTAGTTGGAAGGTGCATTTGGGTTATCCAGGACTAACTCGCCACTCTTGAGCATTCCCTGAACAATATTTTTAAAGATGATAAAATTGCTTTCACTGTGACCATTTACACGGTGATAGTTATAGAAGTCATTTTCCTTGTACCACCCTGGTATGGGCGAGAGGGATCAAAACCAGTGTGTGGTTTGATAGGAGGAAGGGTGATAGCACCGGCTTTAATAAGTTTCTCTAAAATGGATGAATATGGCTCCCCAATTGGGGTGTATTTATTTTGTTCACGTTTGAATTGGAAGGTTTGGACCGGTGAAAGATTAGATGAGGGTTTAGCATGATTGGATGGATGGGTAGTTCCTTTGGCTTTGGAATAGCTTGTCTGAGGTTTCAAGGAAGAGGAAGTATCATTTGACTTGAACGAGGAGTTCTTGTTTCGTAATTGGATCTTCTTCTCTTCGATGGCACGAATCTCTAGTTTTGGGCCATAGTGAATGCCTCATCAAATGTTCGGAAGGTTTGCACCTGTAAGGTAGGTGAAATGTGTCTAGCACAAGCTTGTGTGAAGAGCTCTATGAGTTTAGTTTGTGGTAATTGGAAAGTGAGTTGGTTGATTAGGCTGCACCAACGAGTGACAAAATCTGCGATAGATTCGTCATCATATTGACGAGTAGAATAAAGATCAGTCATGGTAACCTTCTTGACAACGTTAATTGAGAAATGATCCAAGAAGGCTTGGGCTATTTGATTGAATGAGAAGATGGAATATCTAGGTAATCCACTATACCAGTCCAATGCAGGACCGGTTAGGGACATGGGAAAGGTTTGCAAAAGCAAAGCGTCATCATGGGCAATAAGGTAGCACCCATGTTTGAAAGACCGCAAATGCTTGTTGGGGTCCTCCTTACTATTGAAGTGGTTAAATTTAGGCATCTCCCAATGTACGGGATATGGATGAATGGGAATGGATGGGTGAATGGGCTCATTATAAATTTCATTGTAAGTGAGAGAATTGTGCAAGCTGAAAATAGATGCTTCTAGTGTCTGCATCTTGTCCATCATTAATTTGGTAAAGTCATTATTAGGTTGTGAAGATTGGGCAATTCATGTAGCAGCAAAAGGGGTTATTGTTGAACATATGAGGAGTGTGACATTCCATTGTATGGTGGTCTCAAATAAGAAGGCGGGAATTGAGGGATAGACATAGGGGGTAGATACCCAACCCGAATGATAAATGAAATGGGAGGTGGCTGGTAATAGGTATACAAAGGTGGAACAGTCATACTAACTCTGGTAGAGATGGGAGGTAGAGATTTTGGAATAGAAAGGACAACATTTTGAAATGGGGTAGTGGTCACCGACACCAAGGGTGGTTGTGTTGCGAAAGGTATGTATGAGACAACAGTGTGGATAAGGCTATGTTCTGGGTAGTGGATGAAGGTATGGTGGAGACTACGGGTGCAACAGAAGTAGTGGATGCAATAGTCAAAGTAGGCATGGGGCCTAGCTATGAAATGACAAGGGATAAAATAGGTGAGGGTAAAGTGGTAGCAGGAGGGGTTGATTCAGAAGCGGACATAAGGGCCGGAGGTATGGATACGGGCATGTCATATATCAATTGATCCGAGGGATTTCAAGTGGAGGAATGGGTGAGGTAGAAGTTTAAGGCAGTGGGATTCTGATCCAGGAGTCGTGTAAACTCCATGTCACCTGTGGGAATAGTGATAGGTTGATTAGGATCCATGGGTGATGAAATGGAAGGTGGTAAAGGGCTAGGTGGGAGTGGTAGATGGATAGCATAAAATACGAGGGTGCTTGCTGACTACTATGGGTCAGCACTATGTGGATAGGAACTGCTCTGGCAAGACTGTATTCTATCTGAATGACACAAACACAAAGTGAGAAGCAAAAAATAGTTAGCGGCAAGTGAATTAAGTCAAAAGGTGAGTTGTCAAACAACATAGGCTGACCGACTCTAGTTAAGGTAAACCGATGCTGGTTAGGGTGAACCGATGCTGGTTAGGTATAACCGGTACGATTCTTGTGAGAAACTAACATCTGCTAAATGAAGCTACAAATTGGTAATTTTTAGACAGAAAGAGATACAAGGTGAATATGATCAAAATAGTGATAGTATGTAAGGTGAAAGGAGCTTTTAACAACCCAGAAGAAGAAATAGATGTCTTTTGGATAGGTATCCAAAAATATTGTAGACCGACGCTGGTTGGGTAAAACCGATGTTGGTTAGAGGGTAACCAATGATTTAAGAAAATAACCATGGCGATTCTTGTGAAATTGAAACATAGATGTAGAAATGGGGTTGTGATTTAAAATTTAATGGAGAATCAAACCCAGAAGTCTAAGAATGATGTTGATATGGTCCAGGCACACTTAGACGAAGTCAGAATACACTGACTATGATTTGGAGTGTGCAAGGAAAAATGAAAAATGAAGAACGAATAGCTCACACCTCAAAACATAAACCAGAAGAACACTAAGAAAGAACATTCCTAAGAGTTCCTATTCTATTACATTTTTTCAGCTTATGTTATTTTTGTGGACTGACTGTTATGAACAGAACAATAGATTTTTTTGGTGAGGAAGGCTTCATACGAAGAAGGAATTCTAAAGGGTGAGGTTTCAAGAATGTTATGGTGGGGGTGGGCTATCTTTTGATGGTGGACTTGGCGGAAGCAACGAGTTGGGGAGTACTGACAATCCTCAAAATTAGTGTGATTATTGTCGGGCTTTCCCGGAAGGAATTTGTTTCAAAAATGTGTTAATTAGATTCTTTGTGCAATTTGGATATGACTTAGAAGAAGAGAGTGTGTGCTTTCTATGATTCGTTTGTCAACCATCACCGGGCATGAGTTCCAAAGCATATAGGTTTCCCTCAATTAATGTTCACTAAATGCAAGAAAGTAGAAATGTAATGCAATTAGTTTTAATCCCAAATCAAAAGTGTGATATTCGATGACAAAAGAGATGAAAAGGAAGAGGGATGCTCTTTCACTAAAATGCAGAAAACAAGAAGAAGGGTTCTTTTTAAATACACCAAAAGAAATGTGTCTTTTGGAGCAAGTAGAAAGAAGAGAATGTTACCAAGGAGAAAATTTTAATGTGAATGTTATTAGAAGGGAAACAAACACACAATTTTTCACCTAAGAATGAATAAGAATGCAAGGAACCCCGAATGGGTCCCACCGAGTGTGCCAAAATGTTTCACCTGATTTCTTAGTGTTTCTTAGAAGTATTGACGAAACAGATAAGGTAATGGGCATAGGAGGAATACCTGTTATAGACGGTTGAGGTTGTTGCATGCGTATTGACTCCTCGATCTAGAGCTGACCGTGAGAGCTTCCTTTTGGCTGGGAGGAACTACCTGAAAGACAAAGCAAGACCACAAAATGGAAGTTAAATGATATATGGTAGTGGACTGCCTAACATGTGCTAGTTCCAGGAAGTGTGATACTTCCTAGATGGCTGTCAGTCCACTGTTTAAAACAAATTAATGTAAAACATAAATAAAGTCCTATTGCAAGTAAATGATTTAGTTATCTCACTTAAATACAACAAGTAAATCTAATAATAATAGGCTAAGTTATAACTAGATTCAAAGAGGTAAGGTGTTGTCACAGGTACAGGTATAGGTCAGGGTATGATTTTGAGTAATCGGGTCAATAGGAAAGGTATTTGATAGTTCTTTTCTGGGTCACGGTGGGGAACACAGAGACCGATGTCGGTCTAAGGGTAACTGGTGCCGATTAGGGGTAATTGACGCCGGTCACTGATAGTTTGACAAGGGTCAAAACAAGGGTCTAGAGGAGAGTTTATCAGGTTGTTAGGAAACTTAATGATGTCTTTGGTGTGGCCTAAGAGGGTTATCAGATCAAGGGATGGGTTTTAGAAGGTTTTAGTGGAGGTAGGGCAACCGGTAGGTGAGTTAAGGAAAGATTGGGTGAGGTTAAGGCACTACAGGGTAACCGACGCCGGTTATGGGTAAACCGATGTTGGTTACTGTGGAATACTTGGGAATCCTATAGAAATGGCTTGGGTCTCCTTTGTGATTGCACAAAGGACAGGGCTAGTTGGGGTGAGTTTCCAAGAGGTTTGAATGGGCTTTGGTAAGGTTTTGTAGGGATGTGGGGGTGTAGGTGTAAGGAAATGATATGTGGGAAACTTAGATGGTAAGGTGCATGTAACAGAAATGAATACAATACAACAATAAGGGAAAAATAGTACAAAAGAAAGGAAACAGAAGGGTAAGATATTCTACTTACCTTTGAATCTGGTGCATGTGGATGTGTAGGAGAATTGGAGGTGCTGGTATGAAGCTGAGTGGTGTGGAGGAATCACCAAGTGCTGCAGAGCTCTTACATGGACTGCTTAGGCTCCTTCTTATTTGGTTCTACTCAAATCTCAGCTGGAATGTATGTTGGATGGCCTTTGGATGGATGTTGGTTGTCTGTGTGTGAGAGAGAAATCATTTTTGCTTGCTTGCATGCGAGAGAGTTCATTTTGAATGTGCCAACCTCGAGAATGAGGTAAGAAATAGGCATTAATGGTAACCGATGGTGGTTATGAGCTGACCGGCATCGATTCAGGGGTGACCGGCGTCGGTTAAGGTGGGATTCCCAAGGCATGCTAAAAATAGGAGATCATGGCTCTAACGGTTCCGCCAGATCTCACTATTCATTCGAAATGAGCGGGAGTGACCATTGTGTCTGCGAGAATGAGGTTTAGGTCTTTAATTTTAGGTTGTTAGTTAGGTTTTAGTTGTTTAAGGAAACTTGCTAATAATAGGCTTAGGGTGAGGTGTCTAGGTGAGGTGGCTAGATGAGGTGGAGGGGTAGGTATTTAGTTAATTAGGGTAATTAAATAATAATTATAATGAGTGTAAATGATTAATTTAATTAAAGTAATTAAATTAATATAGTGTGGGGTGAAAGAGGGCCATGGTTAGGTGAATGTGTTTAGGTTGATTGATAACAAGGGGCTAAGGGGAGTGTGACCTGATTTTGATGTCTACACTAGGATCCAAGCCTCCACTATCCTCATATTCCTCTTCCTCATCCACTTCTATAGTTGTTGCGAGCTTTGGAGTTGGCACATTCTCCCCTGTATGTTTTCCCTTGGCGGCCCCGGAAGCATGAATTCATTCTCCACATACTTTTTATTCTCTAGCCTAGGATTAAGCTAAAGATATATGAGGGTGGCTCCATTGTCCCCAATAGCCAAGCTTACTGGATTTATGTTTATGACATCTAAAATGAGCCTCTCAATGTATGCGAGACCGACTGGATAAGCATATGCTTTCCTAAGAGTCCTGTAGTCACAATCTACCTTTTCGCATTGAATTTTAGTCGGCGTGCATCGGTGAATATGTGAACTAAAGCCTAGAAGTAATGCATTGTGAAGGCATAGGGTAGTTTTCACCATGGACTCCATGTCCCATCCTTTATGGAAAACCGTGTGATGCAAAAATGTTGATACACCATGAAATGTACTACCTTGCCTACTACGAGGGTAGCTCCTTTGGAATTCTCCACTCCTCTTTGAACGCTGCACAAATTCAGTCATACCACATTTTTTCCCTTTGCTTGAATGGGCCACTCATTTATCCTTCACATAAATATTTCTCAAACCTCTCCGTGAGGGACTTCTTCTCTGTGGGGTATTCCCGATTTTGTTCTTTGGCCCATCGGGCACTCCAATTTCTACAAACACTAGAGATAGTAAGATAGCGCCAAAACTTATCTTCTCACCTGTGTGTGCTTCCTTAATGATAGTCTCTGTAATGAAGCCAACCAAGTTGTATATTTCACCCTCTAACATTTTCCTTGCAATATGCAGCCACATTGTGTTTACCTGTGGCCATATCTCTTGATCATTTAACTTTATGAGTATATGTGCAAGCGGCTGCTCGCACTACAAGAAACTTCTTCAATTTGTCTATGTCCATTCCGTGTGGACCTTTGGAGTATCCTAACTCCTTCTGGTGTCTACAATAGCTTCCTTATCAGTTAGCTCACTTATGATATCTATCCATGTGCCCTTCAATCCTATCAATGTGGCAATCAGTTTGTTGTGATCCTTACCCTTCATCCAACAAAATAGAAAAATTCCTCATGGAATCTACTCATCAACCATTGGTATAAAGCCTCTAGTTTTCAAAAGTATGGGAGTTCATATAATTGATAAACTCCTACCTTCTTTAGAAACTTATCTTTAGTGTTGTCATACACTCACATGTCATCCACCGTGCACTTATTGGTCTTCTTGTTCAACAACGCATCCAATTCTCCCTTATTATCGGTGGTGTGATGATTGTAATCACTTATCTTGCATCGACGAATGTGGGAATCCCAATCTGACCGACTATCACTCCTTTTGGGTACTGCATCTCGGAAAAATTACTCTCGAGAGCAATCTCAATCTCAACCTCCTCCTTTTTCTTTCCCTTTGTGCCTGCTACATGTGTTTTTTGGTGCCATTGTAAACATCTCTCCTTTTGTCATTTGTATCAAGTAAGCTCAAACCCTAGCCCAAAATCGCGTGCCCTAGCTCAAAACCACGTGCCCTAGCTCCTTCTCAATGCTTCGCTTCTCTCAAACCCTTCACCAATGGGGACACAAGCCTCTTCCATGCACAAATATTCTCTCCACATATGGTTTCGTAACTCTCCACACCTCAATATGATTCACTTGGCTTGGTTGCACTTAGCTTGCTTGAATACTTGTGATTGCAAAGGTAAAAATGAACCCGCATCATGTCCTTATATAGATTTTCAAAAAGTTAGTGCATTTATTTCTCCTTCACCTACCAACAATCCTCTCATTAATTGACCACTTTTACAATTTCCATGTTAGGAAATAAGGGATAAAATATGTGGAACAATCCTCGAGAGAATCGCAACATAAAAACTAGTATGCGAGAAAATATTACAGATCTCAAATAAAAGTGCATAGTAAAAATAACACAACACAAAGAGACATTATTTAACATGGTTCACCCAATTTGGGCTACGTCCACCAAGAATCACTTGCTCAAATTTTATTGCATGCCATTGCTCTCTCAATACAATACCCAAAGCTCTTTGGAGCTATGCTCAATAAACTCTACAAATTTTTAGTACATTAGAACAAGAATTTTTTTATTTTTATTTATTTTTTATTAGTGCTATCTAGTTCTAAATACATAATTTAGAACACACAGATCATGACAATCATTCAAATAATAGATAACCATATGCTTGTTGTAATGACTCGGTGTACCGCCGATCTATTCATTCCATGACTCGGTGTACTACCGATCTATTCATGTGTATCATAGAGTTGGTGTTTTCATCTGAACACTTCACTCTTGTGGTTCTCTTCCCTAATCCGGATTTTGAATGTTCTGTCCAAGGAACCTATCTGAATAATTGTTACCATTATTCATCGGCATCACGTCCCTTAGACTAGGTGACATAGGACAACACAATCAGCCACTTGCGATACTTTGGCCAAAGATTTGAAACATACTATTCATGTCTTATATTCCTTGACGGCATACTCGTCAATCCGAATACGTCCTTCACCCCACTCCGATGTTATATAGATCATCTTATACTGACTTCTGTCAGTCCCCTTGTCCCTAGTTTTCACTCCGAATGGGTTAATATCATACACATGTTATAAGGATGCCCTTGAAGACTAGGGTAAGCTGACATACAGGATCAACCACTATTAACCCCATGTGTCAAGGTACCCTGAGTCCCAAAGGGCTGCCTCATAACATGTCTATGGTCCTAACCAGTCCCAAGGAAAATCTTGATCAAGTTTCGGGTGTAAATCTTAACGATCAATGCAAAAGGGTGTTGCCATATGTCACCTGCATTGTTGTATCCTCGAGAAGATCCTAATCTTCTCGAAGGTACAACCTATGTTTGACATGTGTCAACATCCTACAATACTTCCTTGAAAGATTTACATAACTTCAAGAAGTTACTTAAGTTGAGTTAAATTTGAATTATAGGCCCTCCTAACTGGGTAGCTTTTCCCAACCCTGGGTCCCACACTTTTGAGACACCTTACATATTTAGGTTCAGTTTCACGAGAGAAAAGTTTTTAATAAGATTTGAGATCTCATCAAGGTGTCAATCGGTTCCTAATAATCCTTGATTCCTCATAAAAGGACAACAACCCTATGTTCTCTCATAAGGAAGCTAACTAAACCCGTAAGGGTTCATATCAACCCCGAAGACTGAAATATATCAGACTTATTGCCATAAGACATGATGATTTAAAGCCATCAATTACATTGCTTTGACTTAGATCATTGTTAGGGAGTAATAGAATACTCTTCCTATTTTAGCTACATATCAGGGCATAGTTTAACCTCAACTTCCCTAAAAATGCAGTGGTCTAATTTCCAATTTAGCCATATCCATAATATATAAAAAAAACACTAAATCAAACCTGTAGTATTCAGTCACATATTTTTAACAAGGCTCACTTAGGGAATCCATCTAGACCCCATGGCATATAATAATAAAAATGCACTCTCCTTCATTCAGACATGAGAAGATCAATTCAACAAATAAAAATGCAGCCACGTAAGTAACAATTCCCCATTTCATTTATTTCCAAGCCATACAATTACAACTTATGCACTTTGGCATATTTTAATACAATAATCATCAACAAAAGAGTAACTTTCTTCCTATAGTACAATTAGAGAAATCATGTTGGAATTCATCATAAAAATCAGATTAAACAATCTGTGCATCATATCAGATCTGCATGCCTTTACCACTTACGATGACCATCTGCAAAAATTGCTAGCATGGGTCAGTTCAGTGAACCGAGCATGATAAGCACTAATTCTTAAAACAATTGCATTCCACCAATTGTTTCCATTAAACAACTTGTTTAAATGAAATCATTTCATCAAATCCATAAACATGAATCATGCTAATTATCTTTCTACCATTCTAATATGACTTTATAACATAACTCATATTATAGCTACCATTTCAACTTAAATCTTTTCGGATGATTCATCTTATATTAGAGAATAAGAAGAAACAAAATGAATCTTAAATACCTAGCCATCCGAAAACCAAGAGCAGTATCAATCCTAATATAATTACTCTATTCAAGGAATGAAATCTTATCAAGGCATGTAACCAACAGATTTGCATATAAACAATTCAAGCAAAAATAGATTATAGCCTCAAGCAAGTTCAACTGATGGATTTCCTCTATACTTTTTGTATCATTTCATAAACATTGATAAGTATACAAACTTTTACTACAATACTACTTTTATACAAGTAGATAATAACCTGAATTACTCAAACAGGGTAATAATATCGCTAAAGATAAGGAAAGGAGACTTTTGTTAAGATTCAACACTTACCACTCTCTCCACCTAAATTTAACAGTCTATTCATCTCATGCCCATACTGAAGAGTTCTTATAGAAAATTCTAAAGAAGGGAACACTCATAACTTCCAGAAAGAGAGAGAATACCTTCGTAGTCCGATATCCTATAACAACTTATCCTTCACAACTAAGAGGAAAATAGAGAGAATCTGAACTCCATTTTAACAAGTTCAGGACTGTACCAACTTTCCAGGAGTAATGCATATATAAAATCTTAAATTCAATCAGGGAAAAAGAGAAGGCAAGAAAATCAACACCTAAGTTTACCATTAGCTCCAATCAGGTAGAACTGCTTAAAAGGTTGCCCATAGATCCCTAGGGTCTTGCAATTGCACATTAAACAAAAGCCACAGATTGTTACAAAATGATATACATATACGTTCAAATATCAGACCACAATCCTGATCCAAATAAACAGTCTACACTTCACCCATGACTCGAATCATTTTTGACTAAGAGTTAGGGTAATCATTATCATTACTTACCAATAGATTAAACTAATTATTTCCAACCATTACACTTGATAGTTTGTTGTTACGTTCCAAGATACCAAATCAAATTGCACTTCCAGAGTTAATAGATGAATTCTAATTATAGATTTCAAAGTCACCTCTGGTAACATCAAACACACCCATTCCTATCCAATTATTAAACCTAATTTCCATTCATGCAGATCTAGGATCACCCACAAATTGTTAGGGGACAGAGTTCATCAAAGTACGTTTTCTCTTGGTCATAACTGCGTTCCAATTATCCAAGTAAAAATCGTAAAAGCAACAACTACACCAAATATTTCCCTACTTACAGAACCTATATTCATAGAAACATTCAGACCCCTTTCTAATGAAGGTACAGGCTTAGAATTTATCCATATTTCCAACTCATGCGCTGAACCAGTCGAGCTTTACCTTCAGACCCTTTTCTAATAAAGGTACAGGCTTAGTATTCAAACATATTTCCTACTCATTAGTATTCAAACATTTTCCTACTACTCGTGCAAGTGAACCAACTCAGCTTTAGCTTTATATAGAAGGAACTAAGTTTTTTAATAAAGGTTTCACCAACAATAGAAGGTACTAATCCAACTATATATTTTCCTGAAGTTGTCAAGTAATAGTAGAGCTCATACAACTAAGCAACAATCAAATAAACCAACCAAATTTGACACAATAGTTCATTCCATGGTATCTTCAAACATGAAATCATCAAGTACGACATCCGTCATGGTGCCAGTTTGGAAATTCAATACCTCAGTCAGACAAAGAGACATAAAACACTTCTACAGAAGTCAACCCATATTGTATTCACAGCAAGGAGAGAAGATAAAAGAAGTAGATTTCATCAGGGTCTACGTATAACCAGGGATTCCCAAATCAACAAGAAAAGAAGAAAACCAATACATTGCTACCAGCCAGAGCCAACTGTACAAAAATCATCTGAACAAAGTTGTTCTAATGAAAGCATTTAAAGGAAAGCAAGATTTTTAAAAGTTAGGGCCTATCATGCCTGATAGTGTCGCTAAAATTCAAGAAGACCTCTGAATGTGCTCGCACCTTCTCTTCTTCTTCCACGAAAGATTAAACAACAAAATATATTGTTACCTCCATGCCTTATATATTTCCCCCTGATAGAGAAGTAAGCTAGAAACTCTCAAAGTTGCCATGCAACGAAGAGTAGATGGCTGGTTCGAAGAACCAGTGCTCATGCAGAGCGAAAAATGGAATGCATGGAAAACAAAACAACCAAACAAAATTCCACTTGCATGCCTTCCCAAGCAATCCACGCTCGGGACCAAAGCTCATTAATTGCATTTACTTCCATTCTCCCACCTATTTTCCATTGCCACCGACTGCCAAAGTTGGTGATCGCCACAAAAAAATAAACAAACATTCCCATCCTTAGAGATACTACCACGTAAGGCTATATTAGTAGTTTTTATCCTCCGCCAAACCTGACAGCATTCCATGTCCTTCAACCTTATCCCCCTCTTAAATGCCATGGAAACCACCACCCATGACTCGCGACCCTTCTTAGGTCCCCTTCATAGCATTAGTTAAGGTAGGTTAGAGACTTAGGTTAGATCATAGGGTATGACATTAGTCTCATTTCCATAGCGCTAGGTGTAGTTAACCCTTGAGTATTAAGCTCATAGTTTAGGGCTAGGTTAGATTAGCAATTCTTTTAACCATTAGGTTATAGTTTAGGTTAAAACTATTAACCTTACTGACTCTAGTTTAGGTCCCCTAAATAGGACTAATCAGTGTTAGAGTCTATACAGGATAAAACATTCCTGTAAAGGATTCCATTTGGCATCAATAAATTAAGCTTTAGATATAAAACATAAACATCTTACCTGGCTTAAGGTCCAGGTCTTTCCTGATGTTACGATATCTGGAACCAAATTCCATTTACCATGATCAGCCTGAGTTAACCTCCGGGTTTGATCATTCAAAGCTCAGTCATACTTTGTAACTTTCGTAAAGTCAATAAAATTTGTTCATCCTGAATAAACTTAAAACATTCCTTGGATCAATGCAACTGATCCAAGGCTGAGTCATAAAGGTGGATAAATCCACAATTCATCCAGAAATCAGGTTGAACTCAAGTGCAAGAATGAAAGAAATGAAAGCGTCCAATCATATTCTGGTTCAATCAAAGATCTTCAAGAGCAGAGAGGATACAATCCATATCAAGCATGACTTCCCAAAACCAAAGGAACATGTCCTTATACAGAAGAAATCATTTATCAATACTTGAATGCTCTGGAGAAAGTAACAATAGTTCAGGTGTTACATGCTTCCCTCCTAAAATATTCATCATCCCGATGATTACATCCTTTGATTTACCTTCAGGTCAATCAATTCATTGGTTCACAAAACAAATTACTATTTCCAACTTGAATAATTCTAGAAATCAATATCATGATACAATTTATTCAACCTGAATAATGTTTTCCCCAAATTTGGCTTACATAAAGACATGAAAAAGAGAAATTCATAATAATTATATTTTTTTTTCAGTCAATAGATTCCATTCTATTCAAAAAGAAAGGGAAAAGCAATTTTCATCTCTTCCATATTTTCCCAAGTTGCACTTTCTTCGTTAAACTGGTCCCACTGGACCTTACATTGTTGTATTTCATGATTTCTCAAATGCAATTGGTGAGTTTCCAGCACTCGTGTGGGTTTAACCACGATTATTCCTGGGTCTTGGACCTGCAAGGAATTCCAATTTAAAACATGTGACAAGTCTGAAATGTATTTCTTAAGCAAAGAAATATGGAAAACATCATGCATGCGAGACAAAGCAGGTGGTAATGCTAATCGGTAAGCTACAGGATTGATTACTTCAACAATTTTGAAAGGTCCCACATAATGAGGTGATAACTTGGCAGCCTTGCCAAAAGTTATAGAACTCTTTCTTGGTTTAACACAAAGAAAAACCTTTTCACCAAGTTCAAATTTTTGATCAACCCGCTTTAGGTCAGCATAGCTCTTCTACCTATCTGCTGCTTCTTTCAATCATTCACGAATCATTTTAACTTGTTGTTCCATTTCAGTAAGGATTTCTGGTCCAATTACCACTCTATCCTCAATACTATCCCAACTAACAGGGGTTCTACACTTTCTTCCATAAAGTGCCTCGAAAGGTGCCATTTTAAGGGAAGAGTGATATGTGTTGTTGTATGCAAATTCAACTAATGGGAGATACTCTTCCCACTTGTACTGTTGGTCCATGCAATACATTCGTAACATATCTTCCAACACCTGATTTACTCTCTCAGTTTGTCCATCCATTTCTGGATGATATGCAAAACTGAAGTTTAGTTTAGTTCCAAGAGCTGCATTAAGCATTTGCCAAAATCTTGATGTCATTCTAGGATCCCTGTCAGATATAATCAATTCTGGTACTCCATGTAACCTGAAAATTTCATGCACAAATCTTTTAGCTAACACAGGAGAATCATCCTTTAGATTTCCAGCGATGAAATGAGCTACCTTTGTTAGTTTGTCCACAACTACCAAGATAACATCATGTTTATTTCTCGACATAGGCAGCCCTTGTACAAAGTCCATGCTTATTACTTGCCATTTATACTGCGGTATGCTATGGGGATATAATAAACCAGCAGGGTGCATGTGTTCTACCTTAACCCATTGACATTCCAGACAATGAGTCACAAAATTAATAACATCCTTTTTCATTCCTTTCTAGAAGTATTGTTGTTTTAGATCAGCAAGCATTTTAGTAATACCCGGGTGTCCAGAAAAGGGTGAATTATGAAATTCAACTAACAATTTCTTTCTCAAATCATTTAGCAAAGGTACGTATACTCTGTTTTCATAACGTAAGATTCCTTCATTATCAAAATGAAAACCTTTATACCTTTCATCTTTTGGTTCTGCAGCAAGTGCTTGCTTTTACTTGCTGAAAGTATATATCAGATTCTGAGGCACTTTTCACCTCATCTTTAAACTGAGTTCTTAATGTTATAAGAGCAGAAATGTGCTTCCTACGACTTAGAGCATCTGCTACTCTATTCTCTTTTCCTTTGATGTAACTAATATCAAAATCATATTGAGACAAAAACTCTAACCACCTTCGTTGTCTTGCATTTAGATTAGGCTGAGTGAAAATATATTTCAGCCCTAAATGATCAGTTTTTAACTCAAAAGGTTTCCCAAGTAAATAGTGTCTCCAAACTTGAAGCGCATGAACAATTGCAGCAAGCTCTAAATCATGAGGGGCATAATTCAGCTCATGTAACTTAAGTTTTCTACTTTCATATGCTACGACATGATCATTTTGTAACAAAACACCTCCAAGGCCTTCCCCAGAAGCATCCGTTACAATGGTAAAGTCCCCATTAGGGTCCAGTATAGCTAAAATAGGTGCTGAAGTCAACTGAATTTTCAAACTTTTAAAAGTAGATTCACACTTTTCATCCCAAATAAATTTCTTATCCTTCTTCTGCAATGAAGTTATCGGTGCAGCCACTTTAGAAAAATCTTTAACAAATTTTCTATAATAACTAGCAAGGCCCATGAAGCTTCTTACTTCATGTACATTCTTTGGTGCAGGCCACTCGGTTATTGCCACTATTTTTGAAGGATCTACTACAATTCCTTCTTTACTAATGACATGACCCAAATAGTGAACTTCAGTATCAAAGAAAGAACATTTGGATAACTTACCATATAACTTTCTTTTTCTCAAAATTTCCAAAACTATCTTCAAATGCTCATTGTGCTCCTCAACACTTTTAGAATATATGAGAATATCATCTAAGAATACAAGCACAAACTTGTCCAAATATTCTTGAAAGATATTATTCATTAAGTTCATAAAAGTTGCGGGTGCATTAGTTAATCCAAAGGGTAGAACCATGAATTCATAATGTCCATACCTTGTTCGGAAAGTTGTTTTATGAATATCTTCTTCTTTAATTCTTAATTGATGATACCCAGATCAAAGATCTATCTTGGAATAAACCGATGCTCCATGCATCTGATCAAATAGATCATCAATTCTTGGAAGTGGGTATCTATTCTTGATTGTTTCTTTGTTTAACATCCGATAATCAATACACAGTCTAAGTGTTCCATCTTTCTTTTTCACAAATATTACTGGCGCTCCCCAAGGTGAAACACTTGGTCTAATCAAACCCTTAGACAAAATTCTTGCAATTGTGCCTTAAGCTCGACTAACTCTGTAGTAGTCATCCGATAAGGTGCTTTAGAAATAGGTTCCGTCCTGGTTTGATTTCAATGGTGAAGTCAAATTCCCTTTTGGGTGGTAAACCTAGTAATTCCTCCGAAATACATCCTTGAAACTTTGTAACAGTGGGTATCATTTCATGGAATCACCGTCTTCTTCTATAGATTCAGATATCTTTACTACAAATAAGGTACATCCTTTGTTTTTAGCCTTTTTAAGTTACATAGCTGACAGTTTCCTAACTGAAATTTCCCATTTTACACCTTGAATCTCTGTTGTTTTCAGCCGATCATCTAAACATCTTATGTATTTTTCAAAGCAGTCTACTTTTTCTTTATGGTCAGCTAACCAATTAACGCCGATAACAATGTCATAGGATCCCAAAGGTGCAACATAGAGGTCAACTTCCATGGAAAAGTTAGGTAAGTCAAGGACTGCTCCAAAAAGACACATACTAACTGTATGAACAGAGTTATTACCATACTGTACAGTCCAAGATTTATCCATTTTTCCAGCTTTTCTTTTAAGTTTAGAAGTGAGTTTACTAGAAATAAAACATTCAGTAGCTCCTGTATCAAAAAGAATAGTGACAGGTATGCCAAATAACTTACCCGAACTTCTATAGGTGTCACTTGCTTTTCAGCTTGCTTGTCTGCTACTGCAGCATGTATCTTATGCTGCTGATTACGATCATCCTTCTTCAAAGGGCATTGATTTGCATAGTGATCTTTGCCACAATTATAGTAGCCTCCTACAGGTCCCTTTTTAGGCTCAAAATTACTTCCAGCCTTAAAATTATCATGTTGTCCTCCATAGGGCTTCTGCCCATTATTATAATTCTTGGCAAAACTATCCCTTACATTTCCAGCAGGCTTATTCGCTGTCATTTTCTTATTATTATCCACTGAAAACTTACTTTTGTTGCCAAAATTTTTCCATGGCCCCTTCTTGGGTGCAAGAGAAGTTGAAGAAGGGTTTGCAATCTTCTTCCGCACTTCCTCTTTATGAGCAGAAATAGCCTTTAATTTCTGTTCTTGCCTTATGGATTTTTCAACAACCCCTTCCATAGTGGTTGGGCTGTGAACATCAACCTCTCCTCCTATCATGGGATTTAGTCCCATGATGAATTTCCATATTCTGAACTTCTCGTCAGTTTGATACTGTGGTACGTACTTGAGGAGTTTCGTAAACCGCTCCCAGTATTCAGTTACAGTTAGCTTTCCTTGAACTAAGTTCTGGAATTCTGTCATTTTCTGATCATAGAAAAGTTGTGGCAGCCAACGTTGCCTAAAATAGCCTTTAAATTGATCCCAAGTGATGTTGGTCTCATCAATATTTAGCTCAGCTTTACGGTTGTCCCACCATGAAGATGCTTCATGGGAAAGCTGATAGGCTCCCCAAATAGCTTTGGTTTCCTCCGAGAAGTTTCTTATTGCAAAGTACTTCTCCATTTCACTGAGCCAGTTCTCAGCTCCATCTCCTAATGTGGTGCCATCAAATTTAGGTGGACTTATCCTTTTTATATCATTAGTGAGTTCCACTGCCAACCTGGCCTTTTTGTTTTCTGGTTGGATAGGTACATTTCCATTGTTATTACCAACACCCATATCGGGGTTGTCCTCAGGAGGTAGCTGATTGTTGTTACCAGCTTCATCATCCTCCTCATTTCCCATTACTTGTTGTTCAAGTACAGCCAAACGATCTCTTGTGTCCAATAGGGCAGCAAGGATCTCATCAAGTTTTTGGGTTGTTGCCACCCCTTCCTCAGGTGGAGCATTATTCGCAACGTTCCCCTTGTTCTAACCATTTTCTGTTACAAGAAAATTCAGGTTTTTATCAGATTATGGACACAATAGGTCCAAGAGCTGCAACCTTCAGCTCTGATACCAAGATGTAACATCCTCATTTTAGTACATTAGAACAAGAATTTTTTTTTTTTTTTTTGATTAGTGCTATCTAGTTCTAAATACATAATTTAGAACACATGGATCATGACAATCATTCAAATAATAGATAACCATATGTTGTTGTAATGACTCGGTGTACCACCGATCTATTCATTCCATGACTCGGTGTACTACCGATCTATTCATGTGTATCATAGAGTTGGTGTTTTCATCTGAACACTTCCCTCTTGTGGTTCTCTTCCCTAATCCGGGATTCTGAATGTTCTATCCAAGGAACCTATCTGAATAATTGTTACCATTATTCATCGGCATCACGTCCCTTAGACTAGGTGACATAGGACAACGCAATCAACCGCTTGCTTGCGATACTTTGGCCAAAGATTTGAAACATACTATTCATGTCTTATATTCCTTGACGGCATACTCATCAATCTGGAATACGTCCTTCACCCCACTCCGATGTTATATAGATCATCTTATACTGACTTCTGTCAGTCCCCTTGTCCCTAGTTTTCACTCCGGAAATGGGTTAATATCATACACACGTTATAAGGATGCCCTTGAAGACTAGGGTAAGCTGACATACAGGATCAACCACTGTTAACCCCATGTGTCAAGGTACCCTGAGTCCCAAAGGGCTGCCTCATAACACGTCTATGGTCCTATCCAGTCCCAAGGAAAATCTTGATCAAGTTTTGGGTGTAAATCTTAACGATCAATGCAAAAGGGTGTTGCCATATGTCACCTGCATTGTTGTATCCTCGAGAAGATCCTAATCTTCTCGAAGGTACAACCCTACAGTTGACATGTGTCAACATCCTACAATACTACCTCGGAAAGATTTACATAACTTCAAGAAGTTACTTAAGTTGAGTTAAATTTGAATTATAGGCCCTCCTAACTGGGTAGCTTTTCCCAACCCTGGGTCCCACACTTTTGAGACACCTTACATATTTAGGTTCAGTTTCACAGAGAAAAGTTTTTAATAAGATTTGAGATCTCGTCAAGGTGTCAATCGGTTCCTAATAATCCTTGATTCCTCATAAAAGGACAACAGCCCTATGTTCTCTCATAAGGAAGCTAACTAAACCCGTAAGGGTTCATATCAACCCCGAAGACTAAAATATATCAGACTTATTGCTATTAAGACATGATGATTTAAAACCATCAATTACATTGCTTTGACTTAGATCATTGTTAGGGAGTAATAGAATACTCTTCCTGTTTTAGCTACATATCAGGGCATAGTTTAACCTCAACTTCCCTAAAAATGCAGTGGTCTAATTTCCAATTTAGCCTTATTCATAATATATAAGAATTACTAATCAAACATGTAGTATTCAGTCACATAATTTTAACAAGGCTTACTTAGGGAATCCATCTAGACCCCATGGCATATAATAATAAAAATGCACTCTCCTTCATTCAGACATGAGAAGATCAATTCAACAAATAAAAATGCAGCCACGTAAGTAACAATTCCCCATTTCATTTATTTCCAAGCCATACAATTACAACTTATGCACTTCGGCATATTTTAATACAATAATCATCAGCAAAAGAGTAACTTTCTTCCTATAGTACAATTAGAGAAATCATGTTGGAATTCATCATAAAAATTAGATTAAACAATCTGTGCATCATATCAGATCTGCATGCCTTTACCACTTACGATGACCATCTGCAAAAATTGCTAGCACGGGTCAGTTCAGTGAACTGAGCATGATAAGCACTAATTCTTAAAACAATTGCATTCCACCAATTGTTTCCATTAAACAACCTGTTTAAATGAAATCATTTCATCAAATCCATAAACATGAATCACGCTAATTATCTTTCTACCATTCTAATATGACTTTATAACATAACTCATATTATAGCTACCATTTCAACTTAAATATTTTCGGATGATTCATCTTATATTAGAGAATAAGAAGAAACAAAATGAATCTTAAATACCTAGCCATCCGAAAACCAAGAGCAGTATCAATCCTAATATAATTACTCTATTCAAGGAATGAAATCTTATCAAGGCATGTAACCAATAGATTTGCATATAAACAATTCAAGCAAAAACAGATTATAGCCTCAAGCAAGTTCAACTAATGGATTTCCTCTATACTTTTTGTATCATTTCATAAACATTGATAAGTATACAAACTTTTACTACAATACTACTTTTATACAAGTAGATAATAACTGAATTACTCAAACAGGGTAATAATATAGCTAAAGATAAGGAAAGGAGACTTCAGTTAAGATTCAACACTTACCACTCTCTCCACCTAAATTTAACAGTCTATTCATCTCATGCCCATACTGAAGAGTTCTTATAGAAATTCTAAAGAAGGAACACTCATAATTTCCGAGAAAGAGAGAATACCTTCGTATTCCGAAATCCTATAACAACTTATCCTTCACAACTAAGAGGAAGGAATAGAGAAAATCAGAACTCCATTTTAAACAAGTTCAGGACTGTACCAACTTCCCAGGAGTAATGCATATATAAAATCTTAAATTCAATCAGGGAAAAGAGAAGGCAAGAAAATCAACACCTAAGTTTACCATTAGCTCCAATCAGGTAGAACTGCTTAAAAGGTTGCCCATAGATCCCTAGGGTCTTGCAATTGCACATTAAACAAAAGCCACATATTGTTACAAAATGATATACATATACGTTCAAATATCAGACCACAATCCTGATCCAAATAAATAGTCTACACTTCACCTAGGACTCGAATCATTTTTGACTAAGAGTTAGGGTAACTGTTATCATTACTTACCAATAGATTAAACTAATTATTTCCAGCCATTACACTGGATAGTTTGTTGTTACGTTCAAAGATACCAAATCAAATAGCACTTCCAGTGTTAATAGATGAATTCTAATGATAGATTTCAAGGTCACTTTAGGTAACATCAAACACAGTCCATTCCTATCCAAATATAAAACCTAATTTCCATTCATGCAGATCTAGGATCACCCACAAATTGTTAGGGGACAGAGTTCATCAAAGTAAGTTTTCTCTTGGTCATAACTGCATTCCAATTATCCAAGTAAAAAAATCGTAAAAGCAACAAGCTACACCAAATATTTCCCTACTTACAGAACCTATATTCATAGAAACATTCAGACCCCTTTCTAATGAAGGTACAGGCTTAGAATTTATCCATATTTCCAACTCATGTGTGCTTTAATTTTCTAATAAAGGTCAAACATATTTCCTACCTTCGAACCCTTTACCTTCAGACCCTTTTCTAATAAAGGTACAGGCTTAGTATTCAAACATATTTCCTACTCGTGTGACTGAACCAGTCGAGCTTTATAGAAGGAACTAACAGTTTCACCACAAATCCAACTATATATTTTCCTGAAGCTGTCAAGTAATAGTAGAGCTCATACAACTAAGCAACAATCAAATAAACCAACCAAATTTGACACAACAGTTCATTCCATGGTATCTTCAAACACGAAATCATCAAGTACGACGTCCGTCATGGTGCCAGTTCAGAAATTCAATACCTCAGTCAGACAAAGAGACATAAAACACTTCTACAGAAGTCGAACCCATATTGTATTCACAACAAGGAGAGAAGATAAAAGAAGTAGATTTCATCAGGGTCTACGTATAACCAGGGATTCCCAAATCAACAAGAAAAGAAGAAAACCAATACATTGCTACCAGCCAGCCAACTGTACAAAAATCATCTGAACAGAGTTGTTCTAATGAAAGCATTTAAAGGAAAGCAAGATTTTTAAAAGTTAGGGCCTATCATGCCTGATAGTGTCGCTAAAATTTGAAGAAGACCTCTGAATGTGCTCACACCTTCTCTTCTTCTTCCACGAAAGATTAAACAACAAAATATTGTTACCTCCATGCCTTATATATTTCCCCCGATAGAGAAGTAAGCTAGAAACTCTCAAAGTTTCCATGCAACGAAGAGTAGATGGCTGGTTCGAAGAACCAGTGCTCATGCAGAGTGAAAAAGGAATGCATGGAAAACAAAACAACCAAACAAAATTCCACTTGCATGCCTTCCCAAGCAATCCGCGCTCGGGACCAAAGCTCATTAATTGCATTTACTTCCATTCTCCCACCTATTTTCCATTGCCACCGACTGCCAAAGTTGGTGATCGCCACAACAAAACAAACAAACATTCCCATCCTTAGAGATACTGCCACGTAAGACTATATTAGCGTTTTTATCCTCCACCAAACCTGATAGCATTCCATGTCCTTCAACCTTATCCCCTCTTAAATGCCATGGAAACCACCACCCATGACTCGCGACCCTCCTTAGGTCCCCCTTCTTAGCATTAGTTAAGGTAGGTTAGAGACTTAGGTTAGATCATAGGGTATGACATTAGTCTCATTTCCATAGCGCTAGGTGTAGTTAACCCTTGAGTATTAAGCTCATAGTTTAGGGCTAGGTTAGATTAGCAATTCTTTTAACCATTAGGTTATAGTTTAGGTTAAAACTATTAACCTTACTGACTCTAGTTTAGGTCCCCTAAATAGGACTAATCAGTGTTAGAGTCTATACAGGATAAAACATTCCTGTAAAGGATTCCATTTGGCATCAATAAATTAAGCTTTAGATATAAAACATAAACATCTTACCTGGCTTAAGGTCCAGGTCTTTCTGATGTTACGATATCTGGAACCAAATTCCATTTACCATGATCACTGAGTTAACCTCCGGGTTTGATCATTCAAAGCTCATCATACTTTGTAACTTTCGTAAAGTCATAAAATTTGTTCATCCTGAATAAACTTAAAACATTCCTTGGATCAATGCAATGATCCAAGGTGAGTCATAAAGGTGGATAAATCCACAATTCATCTAGAAATCAGTTGAACTCAAGTGCAAGAATGAAAGAAACGAAAGCGTCCAATCATATTCTGGTTCAATCAAAGATCTTCAAGAGCGAGAGAGGATACAATCCATATCAAGCATGACTTCCCACTTCCCAAAACCAAAGGATGTCCTTATACGAAGAAATCATTTATCAATACTTGAGGTATCTCGCAATTCTTCCTCCAAGAAAATTCTATAAAAATTCTCATAAACTTGTTGTTTTTCATTGGTTTGAAAGAACAATCCAAGTTTCCCCTTTTAGTGCCCTAATTTTTCCAAATTTGCGGGCTCTGTCATTTTTCCTTTGTCGATCATGGAAAAACTGAAATTGATTGATTCATACTTGTTTGTATTTGAAAATCCAAATCCCGGATCGTGAATGTTGTAAAAACATGATTCAGTTGATTTGAAATCAAAAAATCTACCATCCTTGGTGAAAAAATTAAATTTTAGGGCATCCTTGGAATTTTCTACATTTTGACGATCGACGGGTGTCATTTTCCCATCAAATTCAGCCTCTGCATGTAATGGTAACGTGGCGGGTTCCTATTGGCCGAGGAGCGGCGGAAAATGTTTCTAACTTGTCATTTTTTGATTTTTGGCAAAGTGGCAAATTTGGCTCCATGGCTCCACCTTTTAAAAGTTACCTACCCGACATGATGTTCTCATTGGTTAGGGATTGGCGGGCGGACGAATCTCCTTAGAAATTTTTGGTTTCATTTTTGAAAAATTTTCACAATCAACATTTTGCCCAAACCCCGCAACCAAACGAGGAGGAGGATGCGTGGAAATATTTTGGTCATAGGGGATGCGGGTGGTGGAAAAAACTTAGAAAAATTTGATATTCTTTGGCTCAAATGGCTAAGGTTAAATTTTGAAGTGAGGTCTCGTGACCAATCATAGGTGGACACGTGTCCAAGAAAAATCAAAATGGAGGAGTGGGCCGGATTGGGGACTTAGAGTTTTTAACTCTATTTTCTAAAAACTACAAAATCATTTGTTAGCCCTACTCCAATCAGGAGAGGCCACGTGGTAGATTCTTGGAATGAGGGGATGCGGGTGGCGTGGTAAAAATCTTGTGAATTTTGGTGTTTTTGGATCAAAAGTTAAAGTAAATTTTTGTGGCGAAGCCCGTGGCCAATCACAAGGTGGACACGTGTCCAGGAAAAGTCAGAATGAGGGGGTAGATGTTTTGGTGACTTTGAAGTTTTTACTTCAAAATGGTAAAAGTAAAAAATTGGGCTGAAGTTCGAACCAATCAGAAGAGGACACATGTCCAAAAATGCAAAAAATGGAGGAAGGGGCCGAAGGAAAAACTTAATGTTTTTTGGCTTTGTTTTCTAAAGGTGAAAAATGAAATGTAGCTCCACTCCAATCATATAGGGACACATGTCCAAAAAGGCAAAAATGGAGCTTCGGGGGTCATTAAGGTTTTTTTCCTTTTTGGCAAAGTGGTTTAAAGTGAAATTTTTTAAGCACATCCCCGACAAAGAGTATTTTTGGGCTTGTGGGGGAGCGCAGCCTTCAGAGGTAAAAGGGAAATTTTACCTTTTTGGAAAAATTGGTTAAAATTTTGAAAAGGAAGCATGCCTCCATGACCAATCCAAGTGAGACACATGGCACATTTTAAAGGTCAAGGAGGAGCGTGGGTCAACGGTGAGTTGTTTTGAATTTTTCAAAATTTTCAAAGGAAAGTATGAAGGAAGAATGAGAGAGATGGCCCCATAGTGAATCGAGTGGCGCCACATGGCAATGAAGAAATTAGGCATATGGGCCCGCAGAGGTTTTTGGGAAAATTTTCCTTTTTCCAAAAAAGGAGTAAAGTGAGCAGAATTGTCCCGTGGTTTCATTGGGACCCACCTTTTGGACACGTGGCGAGCCCGGAGGCAAGTGAGGAAAAGTGGTGAAATTTTCCAAATTTTGAAAAGGTTATGAAGTGAAAAATTATAACCCTGGGCCCGATCCAATCATGTTTTCCACATGTCCAACCTTATCCAAAATTAAAAAGGAAAATCAAGCTTATTTTTGGATCTCATCTTCCACATGGAGGGCCAATATTAAAAGTTGAGTAAGATCGACAGTTGATGTGCATTCTTTTTTTTGGTCGCCATGGGAGCTCCAGGAAGCTTGGAATCATGATTTCGCATCAAATTTCATCAAATTTTAGGTGATTTTGGGTCATCTTGGCCTTCCAGGAACATTGACATCATTTTTCGTGGCTTGATTCTTTGATCCATGGTGTTTTTGATATAATTTTTGCTCAGGCCCGAGAAAAAATGAAAAATTCAGATCTGGAAGTTACAGAGCTAATTTGGAAAGGGTAAAAAGGTAAAATGATGAGTGAAAAGGTGTCTGCATCCCTCAATGATGAAAAACGTGCCTCTAGGAAGGATAATGATCCGAATTTTGTAATGATTCAATCTTTTTTGCACACCTGGCATCCTGCGAACGTTTTTCTATTTCATGTCACTTTCTACAAATCATGAAGGTTGTTTGTAACAAACTTGATCCCATGGTATATTCTTTTATTGGGAAATAAGGCTCCAATGTGGCATGAAGCATATAATGCATTTTAAAAATTTGTAAATGGTCGAGAGATTGAATTTCATGAGATTTTTTTTGAGAGAAGTCCATCTTCCGAGAAACCCTCCAAAGAACCTGGTTAATGTCTTCTATGTTAGTTTTTTCATGAATGTGAGTTGGTTACAAGTGTATAGCCATCACACAGCTCTAAAATTGTTGATGAAACTCTACCCTACTGATGAATCTAACAAGCTTTTGAATTAATTTTATGTGTTTCTAGGAAATATGATGGCTGCTTATCATTTCTAAATTCCTGCAAATAGTTTCCATTGTTCTTGTTGCAATCTTGCATTGAAATTCTTTACAAAATCACATGATCTCATTCTTATTGATAATTTAGTGGCACTTGTAGTTTTATTTTTCAAAGATATTTCATCCGCACTCGAAACAAGTAGTTTAAAATCACTTCATCCTTCATTTGTCAACTGATATTGTTTGGAAGCCTTTGGGGTACCTTACACGTGGTTTGATCAAGGATTTTTGTGTTTAATTGAGTTATTTACTTCAAGATTTTGTGGTGAGGTCTCAAATATTGTGTGAAGAGTACAACTGGACTTCCATATGTGCCTCTTCTGGTTGAAAGAACATCCTAATTGTTTGAAGCATTTTATCTGATAGTTTTTCAAGTATTGTAGAGGTTTTCAAAGATCTGACATATTCAAGTTTGTCTTGTCAATATCCCACCATAAAAATCATCCAAAAATAGATCCTACCCTGTACTACCCCTGATTTGCATTTGTGTACCCATAGAAGATCAAAATCCATTTGCAAAAGTATGCATGCACAGATCAGGATTTCAATGTCTCTAGTAACCTTTGCCTTGTTTTGAGAACATACCCATGTTTTGAGAAGTGACAACTCGTGAGAGTTCAAATATGGGGTGTTGATCATGTTTTCATCAAGGTCTTGATCATAGAATTTGAGCAAAAGGAAGGATATCTTCATCTCCTTTGCCATCACAAGGTTACAAATAGGTCCTCTTACCTTGGTTGCAAGGCACAACCTAAAATAACTAGGACAAGATCAAGTCCTATTGGAGTGCTATCCATCTCTCCACAAATCTGAGTGCCAGCTAGACCATATCCTCACTACCAACGACATACAAACATGGTCTAGTCCGTGCTTCAAGCCCCATGCCATTTCTCTGGTGATGCTCGGGATGAAAAGGAGAACAAATTTGGATACCAACACAACAAACTTTATCATCACAATATTTCCTTCCAAAATCACAAATCTTTTTCAAGTTCTAGCTTAATATCTTGTTGAAAGCCTCAACAATCCCTTTTTCTTGAGGGTGATAAGGAGTAGTCTTGTGGTGTGCAACCATAAATTCATCCAACAATATCCTGATTGTATCATTCAAAAATTGTTTGCCCCTATCACTTGTCATGCTCAATGGATATCCATACATAGTAAGAATGTTTTCCCATAAGAAACTAGCTACATCGTATATACATTTGTACAATCCTTTGTAAGTGCTGCTTCTACCCACCTTGTAAGATAATTTGTACAAGTGATGATATAACGTGATCTAATTCTACGTGTGGCTAGTGAAATAGGACCCAAAAATCTATACCCCAATTTTAAATGGCTCTACACTAGGAATAGGTCTCAAAGGCATTTCATCTCTTTGCCTAGGTTTTCCAAGTCACTGACAATGATCACACACCTTACAATACTCTTTATAACCCTTGTATAGGGTCTCCCAGTAGATTCCAGTGAGTAGAATCTTATGGGTGGTGGTGCCACCGCATAGCTCCCACTTGCAATACCACCATGAGCCTCTTCCATGATATTTATGTGCTCATGTTCTACTACTCACCAGTGTAATACTTCATCTCGGCCTAGTCTGTACAAGTCACCACTGATCAACATAAAGGGTGCCACGTGAATTGCAAGTTGTTTCTTCCTAAGGATTTCATTCCTTCGGTGTCATCCCTATACGTAAAAATAAAGCAACATCCTCCAACTCGAAGGTACATGATATAACCTATACAACTTTGCATCGGCATGGTGTCTTCAATTGTCTCGCGTCCTCCCTAAATGAATCCTTCATAAATGGTCTAGGCCAAAATTAATTTTACCTAGTTTTACCATAACTGTGAAATCAAATTCTTGGAATAAGATCACCCATCGACATATGTGCCCCTGTAAAATGAGTTTATTTACCAAGTATTTTAATACCATGTGATCAATATAAAATACAAATGGTGTTGCTAGCAAATACTATCTGAATTTATGTAGTGCGTAGATCGACAAGGCCTCGCGCTCTGTTGTTGTATAATTTTGCTCTATAGGAGTCAACTTTCTACTAGAAAAACAAATAGGATGATCTATAATACCTTCTCCAGGCTGAGCTAACACCATGCCAATGGTTGTGTCGAGGCATCCACATGTATGTGAAACAATTGGTTCCATGAGGGAAAACACAGAATAGGTGTTGTAGTAAGTCTCTCCTTCAATTCCTCAAATGTGTGTTGCTGCAATGCTCCCAATAGAACATCCCTTTTCCTTTTAGTAACTCTTCCAGGGGTGCGGAAATATTTACATATCCTTTAATAAATTTTTTGTAATACCCTATGTGACCCAAGAATCTGCGCACCTCACTCTAACTAGCAGGATCCTACAGGCTTACAATCACTACAACTTTAGTTGGATCTACTAACAAACTTTCCTTACAGATGATGTGCCCTAACAGAGTCCCAAAAGGTGTAGTAAACACACACTTCTTAATGTTTAAAGAGATTCTTAACTATCTACATCTTTCAAACATTAAGTGCAAATTGTCACAATGATCCTTAACAAGTCCATACACCATCCAATCATCCAAGTAAACCTGCAAGAATTTGTGAATAAAATCTTGGAATGCTTGAATAAATATGCACAAAAATACAACAGGCGTGTTTTTCAAACAAAAGGGCATCACCGTATATTCAAAACTTCCCCATTCAGTGGTGAATGTCATTTTCACTTGATCCTCATGTGCAATCCTAACCTGATGATACCCAAAGAATCCATCTGTAAAAGAATAAATTTCACGCCTTAACACATTCTAATATTTCCTCCGTGTGAAAGGCATAGGAAAAATATCAATCACGCATGCAAAATTTAGTTCCCTATAATCCACACAAATCCTAATCCAACCATCTTTCTTTATACTTGATTACCATTGGGCTAACCCACTCGATTCTTCTAGAGGCTTAATGATTCCGATTTTAACATCTTGTAAATTTCTTCCTTAACTTTACGCACATATTAGGGTTCATCCTGTAAGGTCTCCTCCTTACAGGGGCACACACTTCCTTTAGCTTAATCTTCATGATGGGTGTCATTATTCCCTTCATTTAATCAACTTTCTATTGATGTCATATTCAAACCAGGGGTGTGTCTGAAGCTATATGCAACAAGAATAATCTTAGTGATCTAGTAATTGACTGTAGGTTTCTTTTTGTTTATTTTGTTTTATGAGGGGTTTTTGCAATGTCTTAAGGACTTCTTGGCCAAAACCTTTATTGAAATCACACTAGGAAAACTTGCTGGAAAGAAACACTCTTTGCATAAATAAATTACTGGAAATAAACACACATTTGCGGAATGAAATAGATTGCTGAAGTAAACACACATTATAGAAATAAACACACAATTGAGAATGCTGGAAAATGTTTGCAAAGAAATCGAGAACCTATTCTACAACACCTACAAGGACAAGCATACAATAGATTTCAACTTAAGGAATTGAAATCATTTATAGAATTAATAAATCTACACTATTTGCTTTAAAAAATATAAATACCAACAAAATGAAGATCCTAGTTCTCAGAGGAGTGGGCCCTTGCTCTGCCTTGAAACAAGATTTAACAACTTAATATTCTCTCAAAGCAGAAATGGCTATTTTATTGATAAAATGTTCTGCATTACAAAGACGTACTGGATCTTTCTATATCTATGTCTAATTCTCTGTGTATCGATCCCTATCTATATTCTAATATATATATATTTTATCTATCTCAGCAGTCTCAGTATATGTATACTTCTTTTAGGGGGTGCATTTATGGCCATAATTGTTCCAACGATACGATGGAGCCTGAATCATGCCCAAAATAGATGTTGAATTGGAACATGGATGGACATACACATGCATGATAATTATCCTAAATATACAAGTATGGAGAGTCGGAAGTCTTCTAATCTGCTCTCGATTGATAGGATCATTGATTTGACAAATCACGGTCATTTGGAATAGATTCTTATTAGTTCCAAAACTTTAGAGGAGTTCCAAAACTAAAGGAAATCATTCCGATCTATTTGAGAGAGTTCCAGAGATATCTCGTAGGAGTTCTAGAGCTATCTCGTAGGAGTTCTAGATGTAATTCGATAATTCTGGAACTAAGTACTAGAGTTCTAGAACTAAGTCTGAAAGTTCCTAACTAAGTGACGAACTCGTAATCGCATGTTGGAGTTCCTAACTAATTCTAGAAGTTTTGGAACTAAATCGTATTGAACCATTACTTCTAAAAACATGATATCCACTTCATATTATGTTCTTCCACCTGATTGACTTTGTTTTATTACAAAACTGAGTTTCCCAAAACACTTAGTTAGGAATTATAGAGTTTTTAAACGTTAGAACTACAATCAACAAAATATGGACAATTACATCCTAACTTATATTAGTTCAAACAAAAGTCATAAAATGCAATCAAACTTGTCAAAAAGGAGAGTCGATAAGAACATTTATTGTACATTAATGAGACATATTATGGCCTCATATTTTCCCCATACTTGTTTGTAAGTCCATTTAAAAAATTTACTCTTCAAATCTTTGTCGTGGATTCTCGCATTCCAACCGATTACTCGGTCAAATGGTTGATACTAAATATTTCGAAGTGTTTCAATTCGGAGGTAATATATCCCGATCCTAGCTCTACCTTCTTTTTCATGCCTAAAATTGAGTGGGATCTTGAGGCTATCTTTTGCCATGGTGACATGGGAGTGAGAAGGAGTGGAGGCCTTGTTCTCATTCCCATCCATATGCCTTTGTGCTTCTCATTGATATGAGGAATTAGTGTGCATGAATGTTTTTCTCTCTCACTCTGCATTTCCTAAAACATTTTCTACAATTTGAATGGGTGAAATGAAGTTGCTGCCTCTGTTTCCATGCCTTAATCCATTTGAAAATCATTTTCCATGCCCCATTTTGCAAGAATACTCAAGTTTGCCCTAGTTTTGGCCCTAAATTCTTCAAATCTATGGCTATACCATTTTTTCCATTTTCCCGATCGTGAAAGCTTAAAAATGATCGTTTTATACCTATATGCCTTTGAAAATCTATCCCCATGGTTGATAAATGCTCAGAATCATGTTTCATCTGGTTCTATTTCAAAAAAATTCCATCCTTGGTGAAAAAATCATTTTGGGCACAACTGAAAAATTCTATGTTTTTGACAGTCGGAACAAGCGTATTTTGGCCATCAAATTATTGCTTGAGAAGTCGGAGGGTACGTGGTGGCTTCTAATTGGTCGAGGAGAAGTGGGGAAGTGTTATAACTTATCATTTTTTGCCTTTTTGGCAAATGGGGCATTTTCGGGCCCAAGGCTCGCTTTTTCCAAAAGTGCCTACGTGGCGTGTTTTGATTGGCTGAGGGATGGCGGGTGGTCGATTTCCTTAAGTTTTTAGACTTTATTTTGCAAAAATTTTAAATTCAAAAATGGTTTGAAGCTCCACAACCAATCAGGAGTGGACATGTGTCCTAAAAAACCAAAAAAGGAAGAGTGGGCCGATGGAGGACTTAGATATTTTTAGCTCTATTTTCTAAGGTTAAAAATGAGATGCAACCCCACTCCAATCAAAGGAGGACACATGGAAAAAATCAAGGGCAGAGGGGATATGGATGGTGGAGGACTTAGTGAAATTTTTCCTTTTGTGTGAAAAGGAGATAAAGTTGAAAAAGCCCGCATTTCAATCCAGGGAGAAATCTTTATGTTAAGTGGAGGTTTGAAGTTTCACTTAAAAAACTTGGAATTTTTATCTTTTTGGGTCAAAAGGTTAAGGTGAAATTTTGAAGCCACGGCCCCATGGCCAATCATAGGTGAACACATGTGACCTTGAAAAGGTAGAATGGGGGGTGGATTTTTGGGTCACTTTGAAGTTTTAACTTCAAATGGATCAAAGTTAAAAAATGGGCCGAAGCTCCACAACCAATCAGGAGGGACACATGTCCTAAAAAACCAAAAATGGAGAAGCGGGCCGATGGGAAACTTAATGACTTTTTAGCTTTGTTTTCTAAAAGTTAAAAATGGGATGCAACTCTGCTCCAATCAGCGAGACATGTGGCCAAATTTTGAAAAGTCAAAGGGGAGCGCGGGCCATGGTGGAGTTTTAAAATTTTCAATTTTGTGAAGGAGGTATGAGGAAAAAAGGAGAGTCATGGCCCCATGTGTCGATCAACGACACATGTGGTAGGCAGAATGGAATCGGGAGGTGCGGGCCCGCGGGGGTTATTTGGAAAATTTTCCTTTTTCCAAAAAAGAGGTAAATGTGCAGAATTGTCCCACGTTTTCACTGGGACCCACATTTTGGACACGTGTGGCCCAGGAAGGGGCGAGGGGAAAAATGGAAATTTTCCAATTTTTCAAAAGGTTATAAAGTGATAATTTTTTCCCCTGGGCCCATTCTAATCACATTGCCACATGTTTGGATTTATTTAAAAATTGAAAAAAGTGACCCAAGCTTATTTTTAAATCCACATTTTCCACGTGGAGGGCCAGGATTAAAAGTTGAAGTAAATCAATGGTTCATTGTGCGTTTTTCATTTGTTTCTACCACCATGGGAGCTCCAGAAGCTTGGAAATGTGAATTTTGCATCATTTTCATCAAATTTTTGGTGATTCCATGTTGTTTTGGCCTTCCAGGATCAATGGAATTGGTTTCATGGCTCAATTTATAGATCAGAGATGTTTTTGAAATGAAATTTTGCCCTAATCCATCCAAACATGTAAATGCCAAATCCAAAAGTTACAGAGGTAGTTTTGGAAGGAGAAAAGGTGAAATGATGAGTGGAAAGGTGTTTGCATGCCTTGATGATGAAAAACATGCCTCTAGATAGGATAATGATCCAAATATTTGTAATGATTCAACTTTTTGATACACCTGGCATCCTTTGAATGTTTTTCTTTTAATGTCCCTTTCTGTGAATCATGAGGAATTTTTGTAACAAACTTGATTCCTTGGCATATTCTTTGCTTGGAAAGAAGGCTAGAATGTAGCAAGAGATATATAATGCATTTTTGGAGAAATGCAAGAGGTCGAGATTGAAAATCATGAGAAAATTTTGAGAGAAGTTCATCTTCTAAGAAACCCACCAAAAACTTGGTTAATGTCTTCTGTGTTAGTTCTTCATTCATGTGAGTTGGTTACAAGTGTATAGCCATCACACAACTCTGAGATTGTTCATGAAACTCTCCCTGCTTTGATGAATCTAACAAGCTTTTGAGTTAATCTATGTTTTTTTGGGCAATATGATGTCTGTTATCATTTTTAAATACCTGCAAATAGTTTTCCTTGTTCTTGTTGCAATCTTGCATTGAAATATTTAAAATCACACAGATCTCATCCTTATTGATAGTTTAGTGGCACTTGTAGTTTTTTTGTCAGAAGAGCTTTCATCTGGCATTGAAAATAAGTAGTTTAAAATCACTTCACCTTCATTTGTTAATTGAGATTGCTTGTAAGCCTTTGGGGGTACCTTAGGCATGGTTTGATCAAATATTTTTATGTTTAATTGAGTCCTTTAATTCAATATTTTGTGTTGAGGTCTCAAATATTGTGTGAAGGATGCAAACCTGGGCTTCCATTTGTGCATCTCTTCTAGTTGAAAGAACATCATGACTATTTTGAAGCATTTTATCTTATAGTTGTTCAAATGTTGTAGAGGTTGTCAAAGATCTGATATAGTCAAGTTTGTCTTGTCAATATCCCACCACAAAATCATCTAAACAATAGATCCTACCCTGTACTACCCCTGATTTGCATTGTATACCCACAAAAGATCAAAATCCATTTGCAAAAGTATGCGAATAGATCAGGATTTCAATGTCTCTAGTAACCTTTGCCTTGTGTTGAAAACATACCCATATTCTGGAAGTGACAACTCGTGAGAGTCAGATCTGGGGTGTTGATCATGTTTTCCTCAAGGTCTTCCTCATAGAATTCAAGCAAAAGAAGGATATCTTCATCTCCTTCACCATTAGAAGGTTACAAAATAGGTTCTCTTGCCTTGGTTGAAAGGCACAACCTAAAATAGTTAGGACAAGATCAAGTCCTATTAGAGTGTTATCCATCTCTCCACAAATTTGAGTGCCAGTTAGATCATATCCCCAGCTACAAATGACATACATCATGATCTATCTATCTTCAAGCTTCATGTCATATCTTTGATGCTTGCTCAGCTTGAAAAGGAGAACAAATTTGGGTACCAACACGAGTGGCGCATTGCTGGGAAGAGTTGGTTCAATTTGATCCATGTGCATGCATATTTGAGGTTTTTAGATGCATATCAAACCTTGTAATGTTTCTTGCAAGTTTTGCATATAAACACATTGTTGAAGCATCATTCTATACTCAGATCTGCAAGATTTAAGCAAAGGTTTCAAGCTTTGTCTTCTAGTTTTATCAGTTTCCAGCAGTTTGTTGCACTTTGGTTGCATTGTGATTGATTGATTCAAGTAAGGAAGATCTGATTTACAAATTTTTGCAAGATTTCAGTGCTACTAACATTTTGATAGATTACTTTAGTGCATTCTTGCACAACTAAGGTGAAAGTCCTTGGTGGCGACTCCATGCTGATTTGATTTTAATAATACCAGTGTCTTAGCTTTCTATCATTTGAAATTTGGTGCTAACCTCTATAAAACTGGAAGGAAGAAGATCTCTCTTCAGTAGAGACTCTACTAGGAAGTTGTTTTCTGATTCAAGGAATGTTGAGTTAGAAGGAAGAAGAGTTTGGAAAGTTGTGGGAGAAAGAGCTCAAGGAAAGAGGTCCCCATTGTTGAACTTCAAATTGATCAGCCTGTTATTGAGGACTGTAGTTCCTCCTCAAGTAAATCTAAACCAGGTAGTCCTCTTGTAGATTTACATTCTCCATCTGGAGAGGGACCATCTTTTGTATTTGAAAGGCTTGCTCCTAAATCTGCCCCTGTATTTTCCAAAACTGCTAGAGTTTATCAAGAAGTTGATCCTATAAGGGATATCCATTTTGAAGATTACATTTCCATTCCCCAAAGACCTCTCACTCCTCATCATTTTGTTTCTCCTCCAAGATCACCACCACAAAACAATATGGCTCAACCTCCCCACCTAGACCTCCATTTGTTGTTAACACCTTTGGTCCTATCAACTTTAGAGGGATGGTTGGGTATCCTAATGTTGTTCCACAAGATGTGAGGAATAGATTGCCAAAGTTTCAAGGTAACAATGCTATGACTGGTGATCAACATCTCAAACTTTTTGTTAACATGATGGAGGATTTTGAAATAGAGTTTGAAGATGTGTATGTCAAATTGTTCATCCACACATTAGAAGAGGATGCAAGGGATTGGTACAAGGCTCTTCCTGATAATTCTATTGACTCATGGGCTGAGATGAACAATGCATTTAGGTTACAATATGGTGACAAGACTGATCCTAGATTTCTCTTGTCTAGTTTGAAAATATCAAGAAGAACCCCAATGAAATGGTTCATGACTTTAACACAAGGTTTAATAAGACATTGAGAAGATTTCCAGTTAATCTGAGGCCTTGTGATGAGTCTTGTTTAATCAAATATGCATATGCATTTGATAAGAAAGAAACCTATTACTTAGAGACAAAAACCCTACTAATTTAAGGCAGGCCTTTACCATGGCACTGCAGATTGAAAACAACATTAAAGCCATTGGTAAACCCCTCAAGAGAGATGGTGTAAAGTTGATAAACCCTGAAAAACCTCAAGCTAGCAAGGGTGCTGATTTGGAGGATGTTGTCAAAACTTTGGTAGGTGTTGTCAAAGAAATTTCATACAAATTAGCCCGAGAAAAAAGGGAATTGGCCAAAGTTCACAAGGTCAACAAAGAGCACAAAATCATGATAGATTTGGCAATCATCCTAGGGGTGATCAAAGGCCAGATGACAGAGGTAAAGGACCTATGGGAGGGGGAAATAGACAACCCCAAGCACGTGAAAATAGATTGGTGCCTAACCCTCTGACTACCAGGGTTGTTGTTGTTGAGGAGGTTGTTGATATTGATTGGTGTGATAGATGTTTTCTTCCCCATCCTCCATGTGAAGTGGACCAACAAGTTGATGAAGCTGATAATGAAGATGGTACTGATGATGATATCTACATGGTGGGTTGTTCTTCAAGTTCACAAGAAGGAGCAACATCAACTGAGGTAATAAGTGCAAGGACTATTGCAACCTTTTGGGATTGCATAAACTAGGTACCACTTCTTTCTCCTTCTCATACTTATGAAGTAGATGTAGTGCAAGCTTTTGAAATTCCTAACAATGACTTTGAATACTTAAGAGCTTTGATGATTAAAAAGTATGATGGTGGTATCCCTTTGAGGAAGATAGACAACTATTAATGAATGTTGTTGTAGGTCAAGAAAAAGAGTATAACACTAGGAGAAAGTTGTTAAGGAGCTAGGCCTCAAGCCAAACCTAAAACACCCTTGCTTACAAGCATTCCCAAAGAAGCTCCTAGAAGGGAAACACCTGCCAAGAACTCATTTCCCATGCAAAAATTATAGTCCTCCTCATGCCCAAACTACCAAGAGTCCCATGCCATCTAGTGAATCTGCTTGTCTCCCTTCCAATGTTGCCTTGCCAAAGAATGTTCCCTATGACATAGCCCAAGTATTGAGCCAAATCAAAGTGAGTGTTCCAATCATTGAGTTTCTTAGAATACCTTAGCATAAGAAGAGAGCATTTGAGTACTTGGGATTGAAGGAGGAAAAGAGTACCCCAAGCAGAAAATGTAAACATTGTTGAAACTCCTCCTCCAATCATTGCAGACCTTGGAACACCACCAACATTAGAGGATCTTGGGGAAGCTCCTGAGGTGTACTTGGGAACATCCTTGGTTGATTCCCAATTGAATGTTGATCCATTCTTTACAACTTTGGTCATAAAGGATAGACTACTTCACAATTGTATGTTTGATTCTAGTGCATCATGTAATGTCATGCCTCTAGAAGTCATGAATGAGTTGGATATCAAAGTGACAACAGCCTATGGGAAGTGTACTACCATGGACTCAAGGAAGTGTGCAGTAGTTGGTTGTGTGAAGGGTTTGGTGGTGCAACTTGCAGCCTATCCGGGTAAGAATTTGAAACTTGATGTTGTAATTGTTGACTACCCTACCAAATGGGGCATGATTTTGTCAAGAAAGTGGGCTGCAAGTGTTGGTGGCAGCATTCAGATGGACATGTCTTTTTCCACTATTCCCATTGAAGGCAAGCCTTGTCAAGCTTTATGGTGAAAAGAAGATGTTGCACCTAATTGAAGATCCCAACAATGCTTCCTATGAAGTGTTGTTTGCTGATGTTGATGCTGAAAATTTCATTGGATTTGCTTGATGGAAAAGAAAACAAGATGGATCAATCAAAGTGCCTTGAGGTGATAGGTTCTCCATGGACCTTGTTATTTGATGGAGCTTGCTCCAAATTTGGAAATGGTGCTGGTATAGTTCTGCTTTCTCCTAGCTTGGAAGAGTTTGCTTTTTCCTTCAAGCTTAATTTTGAATGTACCAACAACATTGCTGAGTATGAAGCCTTGTTGTTGGGTTTGAGAATTGCATGGAAGTATGGTGTCAAGGACATCATTGTCAAAGGGGATTCAGAGCTAGTTGTCAAACAAATAAGAAAATTATATGCTACAAAAAATCAGCGAATGAAACAATACAAACATGCAGTTTGGGATCTAATTGAGATGTTTGATTCCTTTAACATTGTGCATCATGACAGAAGTCTCAATGTTGCTTTCTGACAAGTTAGTAGTGTTGGGTTCTAGATTTGGAAATTGCACCATTTCACCTTATTGTGAGTACAATATTGAAGTGTTAACTAGGCCAGCTGTCCCTGACAATATCAAGCATTGGCAAGTTTTTAATGATGATGCTCAAGTGCAAAGGTTCTACAAAACCAAGGTGAGTTTGTATATCAGAATATTGATTTAGAGCCAATGGTATGTATAACTGAAGGAAGAGAAACTTTGTTTGGGAAGGATATCATCCAATTAAAAACTAACACCATTCCTAGAGGATCTTGTTGCACTTGAATCAAATTTTAACAATGTTGATTACATCATCAATAGAAACATGTCTACCTCAAGGGATGTGGAAGAGCATAACTTAGGCAATGATGATAAACCAAGGAAGATTTGGTTGGGCAGAAATCTAAGTAAAGAGGAAAAAAATAGTCCTATGCTCAACTATTGAAAAATATCAAGACTTTTTGGCTTGGTCCTATTCTGAGTTAAAGGCATATAGAGAAGACTTGTTTCAACATGAGATCCCTCTTGAGCCTAAGGCCAAACCATTTAGACAGAGGAAAAGACCAATTAATCAATCCACTCCTCTCCATGAAAATGCAAGAGGAACTAAAGAAATTGAGAGATGGAGGGATTATTCAGCCCACAAGGTATTCTTCTTGGGTTGCAAACCTTGTCCCAGTCAGAAAGAAGAATGGAGATATCAAACTTTGTGTAGATTTCAGAAATCTAAACAAAGCATCAATGAAGGACAACTATCCCTTACCAAATATGGAAAACATGTTGCAGTTAGTGACGGGTTCTGAGTTGCTTTCTACATTGGATGGCTTCTCCGGATACAATCAAGTGGTTGTCAAAGAATCAGAAAGACTTAAGACAACATTTACCACTCCTTGGGGGACATATGTTTTTGTTAGGATGCCCTTTGGTTTGATGAATGCTTGGTGCCACTTTTCAAAGAGAAATGGATGTTGCTTTTTGTTGGTTACATCAATGATTTTATTGTTGTTTACCAAGATGATGTGACTGTGTTTTCTAGGGACAGAATTGATCACTTGCAACACTTGGAAAAGATGTTGATCAGATGTAGGGAATATGGCATTTCTCTTAATCCAAAGAAGTGTCATTTTGGGGTGTAAAAGGCCAAGCTACTTGGTCATATTGTATCAAAGGATGGTGTCATGATTGACCCTGAGAGGGTGGAAGCAATCAACAAAGTACCTATCCCAAGAACCAAGAAAGGCATCCAATCTTTCTTTGGGAAGATTAATTTTATCAGAAGGTTTGTGTCCAATTTTGCTGAGTTGACTCTTCCCATTACATGCATGCTAAAGAAGGACCAAGTTATCAAATGGGAGGAGGCTGCCATTCAAGATTTTGAAGGAATTAAGGAAGCATTTAAACATGCACCTGTTTTTGGCAGCTCCAAATTACAAGAGGCCTTTCCAAATCTTCTCCTTTTCTTTTGAGAATACCATTGCCTCTTTTTGCTACAGAAGGATGAGGATGGGGCTGAGAGGCCTATTGCCTTCTTTAGTAAGGCTTTACAAGTTGCTGAGCTAAAGTATACAATCATGGAAAAACAAGCATTTTCCTTGGTGAAAGCAACAAAGGTTTTCAGGCCTTATATCTTAAGTTCAAAAGTTGTTGCTTATGTTCCCCACACCATGGTAAAGACATCTTATCAGAGATGGAGATCTCAAGAAAAATATGTAGATGGGTGAACAAACTACAAGAGTATGATATGGACATCCAAACCACAAAGTTAGTACGAGGTTTGGGTCTTGCTAAGCTCATGGCTGAGAGCAACTTGCAGAATGTAGAAGTGAATCAAGTAGAGGAAGAAAGGGCAGATGTTCTTGAGAAGTTGGTAAGTTCTAGTGGTACAAGGATGTAATATTTTACCTCTAGACACCTATGCTTCCCTGATCACTTAAATAAAAATTAGAAAAGAGCCCTCAAGCTGGCTTCTCAAAAATACATCATCATAGACTTTGGGCTGGCTTGGAAGAACCCTAAAGGTGTCCTCTTGAAATGTATAACTGAAGATGAAGCTCCCAAAATAGTTGCTGATTTCCATGGGGGAGTTTGTGGAGGACACTTTGTTGGAAGGGTAACAACACATAAGATCTTGAGAGCTGGTTATTGGTGGCCTACTCTCTTCAAGGATGCAACCCTAGCTGGTTAGAAAATGTGATAGTTGCCAGTTTCTCTGAAGAATGAAAGCTTTAGGCTCCCTTCCTTTGCATCCTGTATCAATTGAAGCTCCTTTCAAACAATGGGGAATGGACTTCATTGGTGAGATTTCAGATCCTTCTAGTGCTAGCCATAAGTGGATTCTTGTAGCCACTGATTATTTTACAAAGTGGGTAGAAGCAATCCCCTCTAAGAAGGCAACACACCAAGTAGTTATGGACTTCTTGTTGAATCACATCATATGTAGATTTGGAGTCCCAGTCAAGATTGTAGTTGATAATGCCATGTGCTTCAGAGCCAAACCTTTAATGGCAATGTGCAAGGAGTATGGAACCAATCTGACTTATTCTTCAAACTATAATCCCCAAGGGAATGGACAAGCTTGAGTCCAACAATAAGAACTTGTTGAAGATTATCAGAAGAACCTTGGAACAAAACAAGAAGAAGTGGGGTGAACAACTAAAATTTGTAGTTTGGGCTGATAGGATAACTCCTAAAAGAGCTACTAGGTATAGCCCATTTGAGTTGGTGTATGGAACTCAAGATTTTCTGCCCTTACATATGCAATTGTCTTCATTTCAGTTTTTCAACAATTTGGAAGATCAAGAGCTCAATCCATATGAAGCAAGGATTAATCAGATTGTTGAGCTTGATGAAGAGAGAAGAGCATCCCACCAAAGGCATGTCAGATTTAGAGAGAAATTGAAGAGGTTGTTTGACAAGAAGGTCACTCCTAGGGCCTTCAATGTTGGAGACTTGGTTTTGTTATGGGATAGCAGGCATGAAGACAAGGGAAAACATGGTAAATTTGATGCATTATGGATGGGCCCTTATGCCATTGATATCAAAATTGGTGAAAATACCTTTTTTCTCAAGGACTTAGATGGGGAATTTCTTGAACTACCTATTAATGGTAGACATTTGAAAGCATTTCTTAGATTAATCCCCAAATTTGAGGTATGCACCACTTGTATAGTGTATAGTTTTTTTTTCTCTTTGGGGTGCTCTGTTTTTGGTGTTTTGTCGGTTTGTGGTTTGCCCTGGTTCTTGGCAGCCATTTTTGTTAGTTTTCTTAGGTGTTTCTTTGTTGTTCTAGCTCGTGAATCCATTTCCCAATGGATATTCTTGCACTTGGTCTACTTTTGTTCTTGTGGCACTCATAGGAGTGCCCATCCCTGAAGCTGGAGCCGATGTTGGTGTCCATTTTGATCTTACACTTGCCTTTGCCCTAATTTTCCTTTCACTCTGCATTTCTGAAACATTTTCTATAGTTTGAATGGGTGAAATGAAGTTTATGCCTCTGTTTCCATGCCTTAATCCATTGAAAATCATTTTCCATGCCCCATTTGTGAAGAAATACCCAAGTTTGCCCTAGTTTTTGCCCTAAAATCTTCAAATCTGTGGGCTATACCATTTTTCCATTTTCCCGATCGTGAAAGCTTAAAAATGATCATTTTATACCTATATGCCTTTGAAAATCTATCCCCATGGTCAAGAAATGCTCGGAATCATGTTTCATCTAGTTTTATTTCAAAAAAATTCCATCCTTGGTGAAAAAATTAGATTCTGGGCACAACTGGAAAAATTCTGTGTTTTTGATGGTCAAACGGGCATATTTTAGCCATCAAATTATTGCTGAGAAGTTAGGAGGGTACATGGTGGCTTCTAATTGGCCGAGGAGAAGCGGGGAAGTGTTATAACTTATCATTTTTTTCCTTTTTGGCAAATGGGGCATTTTCGGTCCCGGGCTCTATTTTTTCCAAAAGTGCCTACGTGGTGGTTTTGATTGGTCGAGGATGGCGAGTGGTCATTTTCCTTAAGTTTTTAGACTTTATTTTGCAAAAATTTTTGGTCACAAAATGGTCTCAAAGCTTTTTCAAAGCCTAGTGGACATGTGTCCTTGAAAACCAAAAAGGAGGAGTGTGACCGATGGAGGACTTTCTTAGAGTTTTTAGCTCTATTTTAAAAAATTTAAAGGTTAAAAATGAGATGCTTACCCCGCTCCAATCAGAGGAGGACACATGGAAAAAATCAAAAAGGGGATGCAGATGGTGGAGGACTTAGTGAAATTTTTATTTTTGGGTTAAAAATGAGATAAAGTTGTAAAAGGCCCACATTTCCGCTGGGAAGAAATCATGGTGTTAAGTGGGGGTGGAGTTTGGTGGTAAACTTGGAAATTTTCCTTTTTGGGTTAAAAAGTTAAGGTGAAATTTTGAAGCGCGGCCCGCCCCGTGGCCAATCACAGGTGGACACGTGGCCTTGAAAAGTCAGAATGGGGGGGGATTTTTGGGTAAATTTGAAGTTTTAACTTCAAATGGATCAAAGTTAAAAAAGGGTCAAAGCTCCATAACCAATCGGTCGGAAGGGACACATGTCCTAAAAAAGCAAAAATGGAGAAGGGGGACAATGGGAAACTTAATGATTTTTAGCTTTGTTTTCTAAAAAGTTAAAAATGGGATGCGTCTCCAATCCAATCAAGATTAAACACATGGCCAAATTTTGAAAAGTCAAAGGGGAGCGCGGGCCACCGGTGGAGTTTTAAAATTTTCAATTTTTGTGAAGGAGGTATGAGGAAAAAGGAGAGTCATGGCCCACAGCAATCAGCGAATGACATGTGGCAGAATGGAATCGGAGGTGCGGGCTGTGGGGGTTATTTGGAAAATTTTCCTTTTTCCAAAAAGAGGTAAATGTGTAGAATTGTCCCACGTTTTCACTGGGACCCACATTTTGGACACGTGGTAGGCCCAGGAAGGGGCGGAAAAAAATGGTGAAATTTTCCAATTTTTCAAAAGGTTATAAAGTGATAATTTTTTCCCCTGGGCCCCTTCCAATCACATTGCACCACATGTCTGGATTTATTTAAAAATTGAAAAAGTGACCCAAGCTTATTTTTAAATCCACATTTTCCACGTGGAGGGCCAAGATTAAAAGTTGAAATAAATCAATGGTTGTTGTGCGTTTCATTTGTTTTTGCCACCATGAGAGCTCCAGGAAGCTTGGAAATGCGAATTTTGCATCATTTTTCATCAATTTTTTAGTGATTCCATGTCGTTTTGGCCTTCCAGGATCAATGGAATCGGTTTCATGACTCAATTTGTAGATCGGAGTGTTTTGAAATGAAAATTTTCCTAATCCATCTGAAAAAAATGTAAAAGTCAAATCCAAAAGTTACAGAGGTAGTTTTGGAAGGAAAAAGGTGAAATGATGAGTGGAAAGGTGTTTTCATGCCTTGATGATGAAAAATGTGCCTCCAGATAGGATAATGATCCAAATATTTGTAATGATTCAACTTTTTGATACACCTAACATCCTTCAAACATTTTTCTTTTAAATGTCCCTTTCTATAAATCATGAGGAATGTTTTAACAAACTTGATTCCTTGGCATATTCTTTGCTTGGGAAGGAAGGCTTGAATGTAACAAGAGATATATAATGCATTTTTGGAGAAATGCAAGAGGTCGGAGATTGAAAATCATGAGTAAATTTTGAGAGAAGTCCATCTTCTGAGAAACCCACCAAAAAACCTGGTTAATGTCTTATGTGTTAGTTCTTCATTCATGTGAGTTGGTTACAAGTGTATAGCCATCACACAACTCTGAGATTGTTCATGAAACTCTCCCCTGCTGATGAATCTAACAAGATTTTGAGTTAATCTATGTTTTTTGGGCAATATGATGTCTGTTATCATTTTTAAATACCTGCAAATAGTTTTCCTTGTTCTTGTTGCAATATTGCATTGAAATCTTTAAGAATCACATAGATCTCATCCTTATTGATAGTTTAGTGGCACTTGCAATTTTGTTTGTCAGAAGAGATTTCATCTAGCATTGAAAATAAGTAGTTTAAAATCACTTCACCTTCATTTGTTAAATTGAGATTGCTTGTAAGCCTTTGGGGGTACCTTAGGCCTGATTTGATCAAAGATTTTGATGTTTAATTGAGTCCTTTAATTCAAGATTTTGTGTTGAAGTCTCAAAGATTGTGTGAAGAGTGAAAACCGGGCTTCCATTTGTGCATCTCTTCTGGTTGAAAGAACATCATGATTGTTTGAAGCATTTTATCTGATAGTTGTTCAAGTGTTGTAGAGGTTGTCAAAGATCTGACATAGTCAAGTTTGTCTTGTCAATATCCCACCAAAAAATCATCTAAACAATAGATCCTACCTTGTACTACCCCTGATTTGCATTGTATACCCACAAAAGATCAAAATCCATTTGCAAAAGTATGCAGAACAGATCAAGATTTCAATGTCTCTAGTAACCTTTTCCTTGTGTTGAAAACATACCCATATTCTGGAAGTGACAACTCGTGAGAGTCGATCTGTTGATCATGTTTTCCTCAAGGTCTCCTCTTAGAATTCAATGAAGGATATATTCATTTTCCCATCAAGGTCTTCCTCATAGTTAGGAATCAAGTCCTAAGAAAAATCAAAGGATATATTCATCTCCTTCACCATTAGAAGGTTATCAAAGCTTCATGTCATCTCTTGATGCCTTGGTTGGGTACCAAGGCACAACAACCTAAAATAAACAACATATGTTAGGACAAGATCAAGTCCTATTAGAGTGGTTATCCAAGTGAGATATTTGTGAGGCTTAGGTGGGATAACAAGCCAATGGGTAGATCTAACGGTAGGGTTTTGGTGAAGCTGGGAGAGCTATGGGTTTAGTGGACAATGGTGGTATAAGGCCAATATTGGGTGGTATAAGCTAATCGTAGGCTAATCGACGCCGGTTAGGGTAAAACGATGATAATTCTTGTGGGAAATTGGAAATATCATAGAACAAGTTTTGGGTCCCCTTTGTGGTTGCACAAAGGGCTTGGTTGGTCGGAATGAGGTGCTAGGTTGTTTGGATGGGGTTTTCCAAGGTTTTGATGGGGGTATGAAGAGGTAGTAGTTAGAGGAGATCAATGGGTGGCTGAGAGAGAAAATAACATACATAAGGAATGAAAATACAATAAGGAAATCAAGCGAGATGAGATGGATAAAATTATCTACTTACTTAGAATCTACTTCTGGAGGCCTATAAGTGAAGAATGAATGTGGTGGTAGGAGGTTGTATCTGTGGAAGATCACCAGACGTTAAGGAGTTCTTGCATGGGCTGCATGTGTTCTCCTTCTTGCCTGACTATATCAGATCTATGCTGGGATGAGTGCTAGATGGTTCTTGGATGATTGTTGGATGTCTTTGCAAGAAAGAATGCTTGCTTTGGTCACTTTCATGTGTGCTCGTCCTCTCAGAATCTGGCCAACCTCGAGAATAAGGTTTCCAAAAGGAATTAAGGGTGACCGACGGTGGTTACAGGTTGACCGGTGTCGGTTTAGGGGTAACCGGTGTCGGTTAAGGTGGGATTCCCTAAGTTAACTAAAAATAGGAGATCATGGCTATAATGGCTTCCAGATCTCTCTATTCCTCCGGACAGGAGCGGGAGTTACCATGTGTTCTCATGGGAATGAGGTGTAGGCATTGATTTCTAGGGTGTTGGTTAGGTCTTAGTTAGTTATGGAAACATACTAAGAATAGGCTTAGGGTGAGGTGGCTAGGTGAGGTGGAGGGGTGGGTATTAATTTAATTAGGATAATTAAATAATAGATATGATGAGGATAGGGATTAATTTAATCAAATTAATTAAATTAATATTAGTGTGGGGTGAAAGGGGCCATGGTTAGGTAAGTGTGTTTAAGTTGATTAATTGACAAGGGGTTAAGGGGAGTGTGACATGATTTTGGTGTCTACATTTTTCCCCTTTTTGTTTGCATAGATTGTATTGGTAAGCGATGCTGACAAAAATAAGATGTGGTTGCCCCATGTGTGGGTGAAGGTGATCCCCCTCAAACTAGGAACTGATGAGGTGACAGAGAGAATCGGTGAGTGGTTTGATAAAAGTGGATGTGAAGAAGAATGGTGAAAAATGGGGTAATGGGGTAAAGGTCAAATTGGGAAAACAGGTAAATGGGCTAGGGTCAAAGGTATTTACAATCAAATGCACACACAAGAATAAAATGTGGCATGGTACCAGGTTGAAGAGTTTGTAAAATCTACATCGTCTAAGGTCGATAGGGATATCCAAACAAGGTTGAAGCGATTCTGGTATCCAGGGTATAGGATATGGTTAGGAAACACAACGTGGGTCAGGTGTAGGAATGTTTAGGGTATGTTTTGGTACACCAAGATTGGGTTAGGATATACATCATGACAATAGGCAAAGTAAGGTCACTAGGTCATACAACACGGGTAACAGTGTCACAAGGTATAACGAGCACCCAGGTTCAAAGGTCACAAATGATGTTTTGGGTCTAGGTATATAGGTCATGACATAGGTAAGGCCGTAGCATGGGTAAAATAATGAGGTCCTAGATGAGGATGAATATGAGATATTTTGAGAGATGCACATTATTTTGATATCAGTGTATATTGTATGGATACACACATATTTTTATATGATGAGATGGATGAGATTCTGATGATGTATTGGTGTTATGAGAATTTTAATTTTGTTGTGATATGGATGGAAACTAGGTGAGTTAGGCATGATGGAGTCAGGTCATAGGCATGGATCGAGTCAGGTTGATAGGCATGGATGGAGTCGAGGTTGGTTTAGGCATGGATTGAGTTAGGTTGATAGGCATGGATTGAGTCGAGGTTGATTTAGGCATGAATTGAGTTAGGTTGATAGGCATGGATTGAGTTAGGTTGATTTAGGCATGGATTGAGTCAAAGTTGATAGGCATGGATTGAGTCGGGTTGATAGGCATGGATTGAGTTAGGTTGATAGGCATGGATGTAAATTTCGATTTTTTGGTAATAAATGTTGATGTAAATGCATGTGATGGTGTAAAATGTTCAAATATTGGTTATGTATGAAAATGTGAAATAATTTAAGTGGTAAAGGTTATGTGAACGCATGGTAAGCATATATAGTTTAATTGATGTGAACATGGTTTGTATTGCTATTTTTGATATAAACAAGAAATCGTGTTAGAATGGGGAAAATTGGTGAGGGTAAAGAGTGCCTAGCTAACCTTCCAGGGCCCCATGCCCTGGAAGTGCTACCTACATATTCCCGACGAAAAGGGACCTCGGTAGATGTAGTTCTCCCATAAGCTAGGGAAAGATGAGAGGAGGTAGAAGAATGGGTTGTTAGGTTATAGGTATGTTTGATTCTAGGTCATAGGCATGATTAAGTTAAGGTCATTTAGGTTTGGGTGCATTAAGGGAAAATAGGTATGGGTGATTTTAAGTTAATTGTGGTGAAAGAAGAAAATTCCCAAGAGATAAATGTCAAGGGTTTAGTTCTTGTATAGGATAATCAATAAGTAATGAAGAAGTGAAAATATAAGAGGCAAGAAAGCCACCTGATTGGCAAGGATCATAACGGGTTGACCATACCTTAGGTAGGTTGGTGAACGTAAGACCCTAAAGACATTGCATGATTGATTATTCTAAAGGTGAAGAATAGTCACATGATCACCAAATGTCACAGTTTCAGCAGGTCCCTTGAGGTGGTATGAAATGAATATATAAAGGGGAAGGAGGTGAAGGTGGTTAGGTTATATGGTACAAAGTAGCATGCCTTTTGGAAAGAGATCCAAGATCACAATAGGCAAGTCCATGATGAAAAAGTTTTATTTTTCTTTTTGACTTTTTATTTTAGATAAACTGATCAATGCGGGAAGTCTATATGGGATGAATACATATCTCCTTGAGGTCTTCGAGAAGTGATCGATACGGGAAGCTTATGAAATTTTTGAATTTGAGAAAAAAATAGTCCTCTTTTGGGGATGAACTATAGATAGTGTTGCAAGATTTTTATAGTCAGTCCTTCTAGGGAACAATGGTATTTATAGCGGAAAATTTAGAGTGAAAGATGTCCTTTTGAGGGAGTCACCTTTGTATTAGAATTTTGACTCAAGGAGTTGATCCCTTTTTTTTTGTAATTATTTTTGGGCTTTTAAGTCATGGACAAGACTATAACAAAGTGGTTGTCTCTTGTTTAGAAGTTAAGGTTGAACGACTATGGGATCTCATATGAAAGAAGACAAAAAGTATCCATAAGAATCATGCCACGTGTAGAGCCATGGTACACATATTTAAGGTGAGGAAAAAGATGACAGGTAAGCACATGATTCTTGTTTATTCGTTGGGAGTGGAGTGCAAAAAGAGAAGGGTGAACGACGCTCAAGGGACGAGCATGAAATAGATGAGTAGTGATGTAGGACTTGAAGTCAACAGTAGAATGGTCGAAGATGCAAGGCATTGAGGGGCTTAGGTTTGGGCTTACCGTCGAGTGAAGACAAATGATAAGCACCTAATCCATAGTTATGAGTCATGATATATGGTCCAAGCCAATTAGGAGAAAACTTTCCCCGTTTTCTTTTTTCTGCTTTGGTTACGTGTTGATTTTCCTTGAGGACAAGATCACCGACCTTGAAGGTTCATTCATGGACACATTTTTCATAGGCACGCTTGATGCGTTTTTGGTAAATTTGGATATGGTCGAGAGCATTAAGACGACGTTCGTCTAATAACTCAAGTTGTGCTAAACGGTCTTGGTGAAAGTCATCATCATTGAGCATGTCTTGAAGGGAAATATGAAGAGATGGGATCTAGACTTTGAGAGGCAAAACAACCTCTCGTACCATGACCGGAGAAAATGGAGTTGCAGTAGTGGAAGTGTGAATACTAGTACAGTATGCCCACGGTGAAGGGAATGTGTGTATGCTAGTCCTTCCCAAATCATCAACCACTTTCATTAGAATTTTATTCGGGTTTTGTTGGTGGTTTCTACTTGGCCATTAGTTTTGGGTAATATAGTGAAGAGAAACTTAGCAATGTCGAAGGCGTCGTAAAGTTTCGTAAGGTTTGTTTTCGAATTATTTTCCGTTATCCGTGATGAGGTGGTGGGAACACCAAAGTGGTAAATAATGTGATGATTGATGAACTCACATATTTAGTAGAGATGAGGGGTATGGATTCAACCCATTTGGTGTAGTATTCGATAAGCGGTGATGATCCATTAATGTCTCTCAGGGAAGAGTGGGGATTGATCTCTTCGACAAGATCCAAACCCCATTGAGAGAAGGGTCGAGGTTGCATGCGACCTATAAGGCATGGCTAGGTGTATGATGAAGATTGGCATGTTGTTGGCATTTTACACAACACTTAACATAGTCGCAACAATCATGGTTGAGGTTCACCAATAATAGCCTAATCGAAAGATGCGCTTAAGAATGAGACCACTAAAGTGACCTTCATAGATGCCATCATGCACTTATTTAATGGTATAGGGGATTCCAGAACTCGTAAGGCATCGTAAGAGGATACCGTCAAAGCCGCACTCATAAAGGAGGCCACTTATGACAACATAACGAGAGGCCCTTTTGAGAAAGCACGTTGTCCATTACGTTTGAGGTCATGAGGTAATATAGAAAGGGAAAGCTAGTCCATAAGCTGCTTATACCAAAGGTCCTATGTGTTTAGTGAGGTAATTCGGAAGAGGTTAACACTACAATGTGCATAAGAAGGTCTCTACAGTCCATTTCACAGTGACAAATATGTCTGAATCCACAGGCGAAGCATGTATCTGGGAAGCGAGGCAGGCCATGGTGTCCACAAATTTATTGGTGGACCGCAGAATGGTTTGAAGTTTATAGTAGTCAAAGGTAGTCAAAAGTGTGTCCACGTAATGTTTATACTCTTGAAGTGTTTCATTACGACACTGATATATACCATTGACTTGGTTTACTACCAGTTGGGAATCACCAAAGATATTAATGGACTTAACATCTAAGGCATAAGTTGTGAGGAGACCCAATATGAGCGCTTCATATTTGACGATATTGTTAGGTGCACTCAAAGTCGAGTTTGAATGATAAAGGCATGGGTTCACCATCAAGAGGAATAAGGATGACACTTGCACCACCCCCACGCTGACATTTGGAACCATCGAAGAATAAAGTCATCTAGTAAGGATCATCATCCAAATAGAGAGTAGCAATGAATTCATCAAGGAAATCAAAGTTCGAAGATTGATTCCCAAAAAGAGGAGCATCAACGAGATGGTTAGAAATGGCCTGGCCCTTGATATATTTCTGATGAGTGAATTCGAGGTCTAGGTCAGTGAGAAGCATGAGCCAACATGCAACATGTTGATTTTGGTAAGGTTTGCCATACATGTAATGTAAGGGGTAACATTCCCATTTTAAGACTTTAGAAACAAGGGAATTTTTTTTTTTACAAGTACAATGTTCTCTATTCTAAATACATAATTTAGAACACACATTCCATAACAACCATTCTTATAACATATAACCATATGCAGCTGTAATGACTCGGTGAGCTACCGATCTATTCATTTCATGACTCGGTGAACTACCAATCTATTCATGTTTAACATTAAGTATTGAATACTTTTCGTATACTATGTATACTTGGTTTTCTTACCCTATTCTGGGTATTGAGTGATCTATCTAAGGAACCTATCTGAATATCTAGCTACCAATATTCATTTGCATCACGATCCTTAGACTAGGTGACATAGGACAATGCAATCAGCAGCTTGCGATACTTTGGCCAAATATTTCTAACATACTGTTCATGTTACTATTCCTTGACGACATACTCATCAATCTGGAATACGTCCTTCACCCCACTCTATTGTTATCTAGAATGTCCTTTACTGACTTCTGTCAGCCCACTTGCCCAAGGTTTAACCCTAGTTCAGGTTAACAACATAATTTATGATAAGAAGAGGCTCACAAAGACTTAGGGTAAATGGGCATACTAGGTCAACCTAAGTCAACCCCATGTGCCAAGGTACCCTGAGTCTTAGGGGGCTACTCCCTATCCTAAACATGCTACTAACTAGACCTAGAGAGAAACTAAGTTCAAGTCTAGATGTGTGTAGATCTAGATGATCAATGCAGAAGGGTGTTGCCACATGTCAACTACATCATTGTATCCTCGAGAAGATCCTAATCTTCTCGAAGGTACAGCCTTGCAGTTGGCATGTGCCAACATCCTACAAAAACAACCTCATTGAGATGTACATACCCCTAGGAGGTTATTAATATTTAATTAATTTGGATTATTTAAAACAAATTATAACAACATGCTAAACCCTAATCCAACACTCCTTAAGTTCTTTTTCCATATAAGATTCAATTAATCGTTAAAGAACTTCCTTAACTTAAGATTGTTTTTATGTTCGTTTATTTGGCTTAACAAACAACTAACCAAAAATAGGATAGCAACATCATAAGTTCCATTATAATGTAACTTAACCAATCAAGGAGGTGTAGAACCACATAGGTTTAACTCAATAGACTTCATTGAAAATGAAGTCTAATGATTAATAATCATATCACCTTTCCTTTTCATTTACATTCTTTTGAGAGAGGAAGAATCTTCCTCTACATGATTTAGTGTTAGGGTTTATCATACCCTTTTTATCTTTTACAAATTCCATAGTTTTTACTGCATCTTCATCACACATCACATTACTATGTTAAATTGTTTAGATAAAGAACATCATATTCTACAACTTATCAAGTTGCATCTTAATTAGGGAGATTGATCTAAATCCCTTTATCCAACTTATCAAAGGATAACCAATTAAGCATATAAATAATATGAAGAATAAAAAACAAGATAGAATTCCATCTCTTTCATAAAAGTACAAGATAATTTACACAACCAATGCAAGTAAATTCTCAACTTTCAATTCATCTTTAAAAACTTATACATTTACAAGACTATGCATTTTAGGCATACTGCATAACAACAACCTTCATTCTAAAAAGAATACAACTTTTCTTTTTTCAATGCAACTCAAGAATGAATTAGAATTCTTTACAAAGAATCAGACTTAAATCAGCCAATGCATCATATAAGTTTTTGCCTTCTTTTATCACTTACGAAGTCCATCTCGCAAAAATTGCTAAAGCACAGATTAGTTCAATGAAATGAGCATGATAAGCACTAAGCATTAAAACAAAGTGCATTTCACTAATTGTTCCATTAAAACAACTCCGCTTTAATGAAACAACTAATATATCATACGTATAATCATAAGTAATAACAACCTTAAAAGAAGTACATTAATAAATCAATTCACTTCTAAGAGAAGAACAAAATATAATCCACAACATCTCATACAAAATTAAAGTTTAATTGATCCTATCAATTATTTTTAAACAAACAGATCATATCATTTCATTGTTCCCAATTCTATCATAATAGAATACAACATGTTAGGTTAATTAATTATGCATAGTATAAATTGATTATTTAATTAATTTTATTAATTAAATAATAATATTATATTGTTATATTATAAACCATATTATTGTTGTATGTTGTTATATGGTTTTGTTAAACCATATTTGTCTTATTATATTCACGGATATAATTGTTATGTATTTATAACAATTATATCATTATTCATTTGTGCTTCTCGTATGATATTTTGGAAGCTTATGTATTCAGCATATTTTTGCACATGTGCAACATATTTTATTTTTTATATGACTGTCCAATATGTATAAATATTGTAGCACTCCATTGTAATGGTTGATTAATTTCACATTAATAAAATCTACAGGCTTCCATCCTGTTTGTGAAATTACATTTGGTTTCAGAGCAGGTTAAAGGATATTGGAGGATTGCAGCAGAGTTTGAGGAGCATTGGAGAAGCTTGTGCAAGCAAAAGAGAGCCAGAGTTACCTCTATAACTTCCCAGCCCCATCCCTTGCAATACCGCCATCAAATTCCTCAAAACCACCTTTATTCATTGCAATTAAGGTTGAGGAGGATAGAATTCACCAAGGAAGAGATTACAAGCTCAAAGGAAGGAAGAAAATTGATCTAAGGCGCCATACACACTCAAAACCGCCTTCATTCTCACCAAAATCGCCTGTCATTTTTTCTCTTTGCTGAATTTTTGCTCAAAACCACCTTTCCAAAACCATGGTTTTTTGAAGAGGTATGGTTTTACAGTTTGGAAGTGTTTAATTACATTTTGCTCTTTACATATACTTGTTTAGCTTGGCCGCCCAAGTGGCTAGTATAAATTTTGTAAGACACTTCCCATTAAGAGAGGTCAAGGGATCAAATCCCCCTCCCTCACCCACTACCAAATTTGGCAGAAACTTTAGTGGACTCGCTAACTTTCAGGGAAATTCAAATTTAGTTATAACTAACTAAATTTAGTGAGAAAAACCCTATTTTAGGGCAATTTTTTTCTCCACTCTACATATTTTTGCATTCTAAGCACTTTTTGCCAAAGAAGGGCTACCTAAAAACTTCATTTTGAGCTAGTTTTTTACGGTTGTTTGCTTAGCAATCCATATTGGGCTCCAAAGGCTACCAGGGCCCCGAAAAACAAAAATTTTTTTCTGTCATTCAATTTTTCTAGATTTTTGAATGTAATTTGTATACTGCATTATATTGTACTAATTTTCAGTTGCCATAGTCAACTGCAAACTTTGTAATCGCTTTCAAAAATCGATGTAATATTGTAATCACAAAAAGCAAAAATTGGTTCTGAAACACTCACGAGATCCTAGATCTCATTCGCAGTGTTCGGTATATACGGTGCCTCTGGGAAGCGCTTACGGGTAAAGTCATCGCAACTACTACTACACTTAACACCTAATATAGTTGTAACAACGTCATCTGGGCATCGTCCCTATAAATTGATAGGGAGTAATAAAGTCACATTGCACACACTATGAGCCATCACATCCGTCTGTGAACGATTGCACGACATAAATCTAAACTGAGAAATTATCCAAGTATATAGCAAAGTTACGTGTGCGTATGAGGATATTTCTTTGAGCTGGTGTCAATAATCACACATAACCCATCAGTACTATCTTGGTACCACGTATTGAATTCTTTCACGTACGTTAACGCCTCTTTCACGTACCACCGGGTATATAGAAAGTGTGAGATTCTTCCACGTACCTGGGTATATCGGAAGGGTGCGTATATAGAAAGGTTTGGTATATCATACTGACATGGTATATAGATTGAGAGACCTTATACCTAGAGTGATAAGAGCCAAACCTTGTCAGTGATTTCTGCAAAATGGGCACCAATGCCCCCAAATTTTTTCTTCCAGATTCACAACTACTCAAAGGAAACAACTATGCTTTGCATGGAAGACAAAAATAAAGACATAGCTTGAGTTTGAAGAGATCTAGCCTGTTGTGACTGGTACTCTAACTAGATCAACAATTGATACAACACAACAATGACAATTTGATAGAGTAGATCAGAAATCAAAACTCATCATCTTGTTTGGAGTGTCCGATGATGTGTAACCCCACATTCGAGATGCCACAACAGCCAAAGAAGTGTGGGATAAGTTGAGCACAATATATGAGGCCAAGAACAAGAATGTCATACTGAATTTATAGAGTCAATTACATACACTAAAGTTCAAGAAGAATGAAAAAATTGAAGCTTTCTTGAGAAGAGTTGCAGAGTTAAGGGCTTCACTTTTAGCCCAGGAGAAGCGGTCAAAGATGAATCTCTCATTCCCATTATTCTAAGAGCTCTCCCTTCTTCTTACCACATTTTTTTCACAACACTAAACTTGTCAGATACGATAGTTAGTTTTGACAAGTTGGTAAACCTACTACAACAAGAGGAAGCCATGCACAATAAGGATGATGAAGAGGAGCAGGCACTTTCTTCACATCAAAAATGGAAAGGAAAAGGTAAAGGAAAACCTAATTCCTATCAGAAGTCCCAACATCAAAATCAATATCATGGGGACAATCAACAAAAGAAGCAATGTCCAATTTGCAAAAGAGGACATGACTTAAAAGATTGTTGGTATAACACTTATAAGAAAGGTTCATCAAGCAACTCTGGACCTCAACAACAACAATCTTACAAGGTACATTCTAACCACAATCAAGGGCATAAAAAGGGGAACTGGAAAATAATACCCCATCAGTAAGGAAATATTGCTAAGTAAGAAGAACAGTTAGAAAATGAAGACCTCTTGTTCACTTTGCTCGATCAAGTGAACCATCCACATCATCTAGTGATGTCTGGTATGTTGATTCGGGAGCCACTCAACACATGACCGGCCACAGAGACTGGTTTACTTCAATGAGGGACACACCATCAAAAATCATGTTTCATTGTGAGATGATTCTTCATATACAGTTCAAGGGATTGGGAACATTTCTCTACCCCTTGGTTCACGAAACTATAGACTATCAGATGTCTTATATGTCCCTAGGTTGACAAAGAATCTACTTTCAGTCAGTCAACTCCTTGATCACAACCTAAAAATTGACTTTGATAGTCATTCCGGCAAGAAAACATGTTTGATTCGAGACAAATCATGAGGCTAAAAATAGTTGCAAAAGCCTCCAATGTGGGACGCATGTTCCAACTTGATTTTGTCCATAGAGATGATCAAGCACTTGTGGCTAAGAACTCTACCTCAGCACAATTGTGGCATTGGAGACTTGGTCATATAAGTTTCAAATATCTCGAGACACTTCACCAGCATAATATGGTAAATGGGCTACTATCTCTTCAAAAGGATACAAACAAGTTTCCTCATTACCTAAGCAGGAAAACAACACAGAGCTTCATTCTAGAAAAGTAATTTTTGAGCTCATGGCAAGCTTGACCTGGTTCATACCGATCTTTGCGGTCCGATGCAACCAAGTAATTCAGGTTCCAATATTTCATGCTTTGTGTTGATGACTACTCAAGAAAAATTTGGATTTTTTGTCTTCGCAAGAAAAGTGAAGCTTTTAAAACTTTCAAGAAGTTCAAAGTAGTAGTTAAGAACGAAACTAGTCGTCACATCAAAAAACTCTCTACTCGATCGAGGGGGAATTCACCAGTAATGAATTCAAATAATACCTACAAACTCACGGGATTCATCGACAAATGCCTCCTCCACACACACTACAACAAAATGGTGTTGTTGAGAGAAGAAATCATACTATCATGGAAATGGTGTGATGCATGATCGATGACTCTGGACTTGATAAGACATTTTGGGAAGAAGCAAAAAGACAAGTGTATTTGTTGAACAGAATTCCCACAGTTGCTCTTGAGGGAGTAACACCACAAGAAGAATGGTCGAAGTGGAAACCATCCATTGCACACCTTAGAGTATTCAGGAGTGCAAAGCAAGTATGCATATACCCAAGCAGAATAGAAAGAAATTGGACATGAAGTCACAGAAACTAGTCTTCATTGGGTACAGTGAAGAGTATCTTGGGTACAGATCGATGGATCCTAAAACCATGAAAGTCTACACTAGCAGAGATGTTGAGTTTTTTGAGAAGAAGGAAGTAGAGTCTCCTCCTCCAGACTCACCTGATGTAGATTCTTCACCAGTTGTAAAAACTGAAGCTGATGTTCCCACTGATGATGAAAGTGATGGTATTGATTAGATAGAACCATGACCCATGGGAACAATTCAACGTATGCCCAAGTGGTGTACTAGCACATTACAAGATGCAATAATGGATGCTCCACCAGATACATCCATCCTGGACCACGGACTCATGCAGAAAGCAAGAGAAGAAGTTAACCTAGCTTTGATGAGTAAAGTAATTGAATCTGATGATCCCTCTACAGTCCAGGAATCCCTACAGTCAAAATCTTGGAAAGATGCCATGGATTCTGAATATCAATTAGTGATGAAAAATAACACTTGGCAGCTTGTCAATCTTCCACCAAGGAAGAAACCCATTGATGCAGATGGATATTCAAAACTAAGTACAAAGTAGATGTGACAATGGAAAAGTACAAAGCAAGACTTGTAGCAAAGGGGTATGCATAAAAAGAAGGAATTGACTACGAGGAGACATTTTCTCCCACAACTAAGATCAAGATGATCAGGATGATCTTTTCTCTAGCTACACAATTTGGTTGGAAAGTCCATCAGATGGACGTAAAAAGTGCCTTCTGAATGGAGATTTACAAGAAGAAGTCTACATGACTCAACCTGAGGGATATGTTGTACCTGGTCAAGAAGCAAAGGTATGTAGACTTAGGAAATCTCTGTATGGTCTCAAACAAGCACCCTGGGCATGGTACATCAAGATTGATGAGCATCTTGTACAACATGGATTTGTTATAAATCCATATGATCCCAATCTTTACCTCAAAAAGTAAAGGGGAGATTGTGATCTTCGTTGTCTATGTCGACGATCTAGTCATTACTGGTAGTTCAGTGAAGATGATCGATGCAATGAAGAAAGATCTTAATCGATCGTTCGACATGACAGATCTTGGGCTAATGCACTATTGTCTTGGATTGGAAGATTGGCGAGAAAGATAATCACATTTTTTTCTCGATGAAATATACAAGACAACGCTCGAGAAATTCGGGATGATGGATTACACACCGATTGCTACACCCATGGAGAACAGATTGCAGTTATCTCATTCAGATCCATCTCCCGAGGCAAGTTCCACTCTCTATCGGAAGTTGATTGGGAGTCTCATTTACTTGACCTACACTAGACCAGATATCATCTTTGCAGTAGTTATCTATCCAAGTTCATGCAGGAACCCAAAGTGTGTCATTGGAAAGCAACAAGGCACATCTTGAGATATCTCAAAGGATCAGTGGATCTTGGTCTAGAATACAAGAAGAATGATAACTTCTTCTTATCTAGATATTCAAATTCAGATCATGCAGAAACATTGATGACAAAAATCCACTTCAATATTTTTGTTCTTTATGGGATCTGGACCAATATCATGGGGAAGCAAGAAACAACACTTTGTTTCTCACTCTTCCATAGAAGTCGAGTATCGTTCTGCAGGAGAAGCTGTATATGAATCGATTTGGCTATGTCACATACTAGAAGGACTTGGAATACCATAGGACAAACCGACCACCATGTATGTTGACAATGAAGGTGTTCTCAAACTTGTTCATAATCCATTGTTTCATGAGAGAACAAAGCACATTGAGGTACAAGTTCATTTCATATGCGAACATGTGTTGAAGCACAACATCCAACTTCAATTTTTCCAATAGCTAAACAACGAGCAGATATCTTCACAAATTCACTTGCACGTGACAAGTTCGAGTTGTTTAGAGAGTTCCTCTCCTCATCCCTTGAGACAATGCACAATTAAGGGGGGGAATGTTAGGTTAATTAATTATGCATAGTATAAATTGATTATTTAATTAATTTTATTAATTAAATAATAATATTATATGGTTATATTATAAAGGATATTTTTGTTGTATGTTGTTATATGGTTTTGTTAAACCATATTTGTCTTATTATATTCACGGATATTATTGTTATGTTGTTATAACACTTATATCATTATTCATTTGTGCTTCCCGTATGATATTTTGGAAGCTTATGTATTCAAGCATATTGTTGCCCATGTGTAACATATTTATTTGTTTGTATATTGCTGTCCAATATGTATAAATATTGCAGCACTCCATTGTAATGGTTAATTAATTTCACATTAATAAAATCTACAGGCTTCCATCCCTGTTTGTGAAATTACACAACATTTATCTTTACTATAAGACAAAAGAAGTGTTTACAAACATGGTTCCCATTAGGATGATTCATCTAACTCTTAATAAAAAGAAGAAGAATAACCATTACAAACTATGCCCATACACAAAACATCCGAAAAGCATAAACACATTCATAACATTAATTTACTGTTTCATTTAAAGGACAACTACCTTAAAATTCAACATTTAAGATATTCATCGAGAATAAAATCCCTTATCAATCTAAGAAGTGATATAGAATCAAACAAATCCAACCAACAAGTTTACATTTTCTATTCAATAAAACCAAAACATCTAACCTCTTCCTACATCACTTCAACGAATGATATGACAAGGAAGACCAAACAAATATAGTAAAATTTCCATTTCAAGAGAATCAATTACAAAGGATTTAAACAAATGAAATTATTCCAACAAAGATAGAAAATGGGTCTTAATAAGAAATTGATCCAATCATTAATTTGTTTCATTATACAAATAAATTATCTTTCTAATCCAAACAAATAAGTTCATGCACTAGTTCCTAGAAGAGAGAACAAGATCAACTCCAAGTAAGAAGAAAACATACCGTAAGTCTCCCTTACAATCCTTATTATTTATAAAGCATGAGTTCCAATTTCAGTTTAGAACAATATAAACAAGAAAGTTCAAAACATCACACTTTCCCTAAGGAATCACATCTTCCTTTCTCTTTTAAAAGAGTCAAGTATTCACTTAATGGAACCAACAAGAGGTAGAAAACCCGAATAGAAAACTAACAATTCTAAATTACCCACGAGCTGAACAAAGACTGAAACTTCATTACAATATTTCAACATCTTATTATAAAGAGTAAGTAGATTGTGGTTTCAAGGAGAACAATAATCCAAACAAGACTATCTCAACTTTTGTTTCCAATAGAGGAGACCTTGCTTCAAATAAACAATCAACCCAAGATGCGAATTTCCTCCGAATAGAGGGAAGAGACTATCCTTGATAAAACGCCATTTCTATTTCAAAGAAGATGAATAGTCTCACAAAAAGAAGAACTAACCATTCATCAACAAAGACGTTTTCGCTTAAGATCTCGAAGAGATTTTCAAACAACTTAGTCATACTACTCTCCCAGATTTCCTTTGAGTAAGTAGTTCGAATTAATAGAGTTCTGAGCTTTAAAATTTTTAAGAAATTAAAAACCCAACTCAAATACCAAAACCAAATCGAACATGTCGATAATACTACCAGTTCAGAACTCGAAAGTACAAAATCCGAGCACAATGTCGAACACAAGCTTCTCACAAAGGTTCAGGACTACTCAAGTAAATATTCACAGGTTCAGGGAAACAACAAGTTCCCATTCCATTTTATATCTTAAACAAAGAAAACTCATACTAGCTCAAAACGAAACACGAGCTTCTAACAAGAGATCAGAACCATACAAGTAACAAAATATGAGTGCGGTGTAAAACATGAACTACCATTAACAGTTCCGAGTAACCCAAGAATAAAACATGAGTACAGAGCCACATACGAACTTCAAACAATAGTCCCGAATTACCTGCAGAATTCCAATCATCGGTTTAGAGAAACAAGAATCTTGATCAAGATCTTATCAAAACACGAACCTAAAAACAAGCTCAAACAAAACATGAGATCGAATACAAGCTCAAACTAAACATGAGCTCCAATACAAGCTCAAGCTCAAACAAAACACAAGATCCAATGCAAGATGAGACAGAACTCAAGGTTCCGAAAAGTTCATAACTAAATAAATAGCAACGAAGGTTAGTTCAACACAACAACTCAAATACCAGATCCGAAAAGATAAGAAGAGCTACGAGTAAGTTTTGAATGCATGTTTCACTATCAAACTAACACAAGAAATTTACCAAACCAACTTTAATTTTTCCATGGATTTCATACCCAAATTTCACAGAGATTTATAAAACCCAAAAGAAGCAAATAACCCATAAAACATGCAAACCATGAATCTCATAAGAGCAGAGTTATTTTAATGAAACATTTCGAAGAAAGCATGAAATCTTAATGGATAGAGCCTATCATGTCTGATATTTCTTCTACCAAATCGAAGGAGACTTCTAGCCGAGCTTCCAACTCCTTTTCTCCTCCATGAAAGATCAACAAACAAACAACTTTCCTCCGAATGCCTCATATACCTTCCCATGATCGAAAATAGACCAAATGAGCTAAAAATAACAATGAAGTGAAATTTGAACTGTTGGTTCAAAGAACCAATTTTCTCCATACAGAGCAAAATCTGAAAATCATCCAAAAACAAAAAACCTCCCACAAACTCGCCTTCCAAGTTTCCATGATAGTTTGTGCACAAAAACTGAGGCCAATTAATTTTATCAATTCCAATTTTTCGCTTATCTTTCCTTGCCACCGCCTCCCAAATATGGCGAATGCCAATTCCCATTTAACATGTAATTCCATCTTTAGTGGAGCTTCCACATAAGCCTCCACTAAGTCAACTAGCCCCTACCAAAACCGGCAAAGACTTATGCCTTGTAAACCTTATCAACAAATAAAATGCCATTGGAACCATCACTTTAGAGGCATGCAACCATAGGTTCCCTTTTAAATAGCTTAGGATAGATCCCCCAAAAACTTAGGTTAGTTTAGAAATAATCACCTTAGGCCTTAACACATTACCTTAGGTAATTCCAACATTAGGTTAGATTAATTCACAACCTTCTAGTTTTAGGCATTAGGTTAGTGTCGATGCAAAATCACAGCACCCCTAGATGCAGATCAGGTTTCTAGGTTGATCACTTTGGCATCCAGTGTGATTGCATAACATTGAATCCTTTCTCCAAGTGTGGGACTTGAAAAATGAGAAAGAATTCTCCAGAGAAGGCTGGTTCCTATTCCTCTGTTCAGATGCACACGAAATATGCAGAGGGTTTTCTCAAAACCTAATCTAATCTGCCAAGGAGACAAGGTAAGAAGATGCATAAAATAAATCTAAGCTAATAGAGGTGATGCACCGAGGAATGAAGAACACCTATTTTTCCAGTGAACACAGACCATTTGAATGTGATATAAGATCATGCACAGATGACAAAACCTGCAGTGAAAGACCAGGAGGATGCAAAAATGAACACAGAGAGGGCTGAGAATCATCCACAGACATGCATTACTTGCTCCAAAGATTGATACAATACACTACAGAATGCCATGAGGTAGAATAGTATTACAGTTCAAATGAGAGGTTCGAACTCCACAAATTCGCCTGAGGAGAAGAAGGGAGAGGCAAAACAGAAAAATGTTCGACCTCGAAAAGAAGCTCCTCTTTACAATATATAGAAAGAATGAGAGAGGGAAGAGAGAGAGGAAATCCAAATCTACCCCAACCACCTCTAGGTTGCATTCCATTCATCTCATTATGCCGTGAAGCGGCGGATCCCGGAAAAACGGCGGGGTCGCCTCCAATGTGGCGGGCGAACTGTCTGCTGCATTAAAGTTGTTTGTTGAAGCATTACTTCTGCTTGTTATTTCGTGCCAGAGGCGTTTCTTGATTTTCTCTCTCCAAACTGAACCAAAATGCAAGATTGACCCCGGAATCGTGTAGAGAATTTTACCAGCTTTCCATTGATATAAAGAACGTGCCAATCCGAGCTCTGGATCGAAAGTTATGGCGATCTGAAGATTTAGGGCAAAAACGGCCAAAACATGTTTTGAAATCTTTCCCGCGCTCTGCCACCTAGATGACACATGGCACGTGCTGATTGGACGAGCAATTCTCTCTCCTCTACCTTTCGCGGGCTTTCCTTTTGAAATTTCCTTGTGGGCCCCTTAAACTTGGACACGTGGCGCTATTTCATTGGTTCGGGTCAGTGCTCGAAACCTCACCCTTTGACTTTTGGACTATCTCCCTTGTGACACGTGTCGTGATTTGATTGGTCCGCGGGTTTGCCAGCTTTTCACGCCCTTCGCGTCTTTATGTCCTGGATGTCCCAAATCAAGCTTGGGACAAAACCTCCAATCCACCCAAAATGGGCTTCCTCGTCCCTCATTTGCCAATGACACGTGGCGCAATCTGATTGGCTCTCGGCTTTTTCGGCTATCCGCGTCCCTCGCGTCCCTGCGGCCCAGATGTCCCTTTACGAACTTTCCTATTTACCGAACCAACCGCCATTCGCGTCTATTTGTCCCAAATGTCCCAAAGGTGCTTCGTGGGACAAATTCTTCAGATCGCCCGATCCGGCCGATTCGTGTACTTTTGGCCCGATGTCCCTTTTGCTTCCTGGGACTGTTGTTCTCATTTCACCGATCCGGCGGTTTGCGTATTTCAGCGTACTTGTGTCTGTTTGTCCCGGATGAAAACTTGGGCAAATTTTTCCTTCTTTCGGCCGATTTGGGCATTTCGCGTCCCGCGCGTACCTGTGGCCCAGATGTCCCTTTGCTTCACAGGCCACCTGGAGGCTTTTCGGCCGATCCGCGCCTAGATGTCCCAAATGTCCCGACTGCTCCTAGGACTAGGACTTAGCCATTTTTTGTGATTTTTCCTGTTTCAATCTACTTGCCTGGAACTGCAAAACTCTGATGCATGTTATCGAAATTTACCCTGGGGGGGTGAAATTTTGACAACAGTTTTGACGACTCAGTGGGGTCACCTGCCTGCTAGGTAGAAGATCAGTGGCCTTTTAGCGATCCATTGGGCATGGAGTTATAAGCAATAACCTGAAACGAGCCTGATACTGCAACTTCTTCTCCAGCAACACTCTGAACTGTAGAAAACAACCTGAGAGCAGCAAAACCTGTGCCGAAGCACTTAGGAAAACTGAAACCTAACTACAACAGGACAATGTGCACAAGCACTTGGAGGAATGAAAATCTAAACTAATATTTACAAGGGCAAACCTTTTCTTTTTTAGTAGCAATGTTTAAGATAGATTCCGTTAACCGGAATCGGAAGTTCCTCTCCATCCAATGCAGACAATTGGAAGGCATTACTATTTTTGCATCCCGTGACCATGTAGGGACCACTCCAGATGGCATCAAACTTGGAATGCCTTCCTGGTTTTGCCCGATCTGCATCCCATTTCAGAACTAGGTCCCCTTCCTGGAAGGTCCTTGCTCTTGCTCTCTTATCAAACCATCTTTTTACTAAGGCCTGATCCTTTTCAATTGTCTGAACTGCATGTTCTCTGATTTCTTCTAATTCCATCAATTCTGCATACCTGACCTCCATTGGTTCGAACTCGATAACTCAAAGTGCTTCATGAGCTCCAAGGCTGGCAATTCTAATGATATAGGCAATACTGCCTCCTTCCCATAGACCAACTTGTAGGGAGAATTACCTGTAGACCTCTTTGGTGTTATCCTGTTAGCCCATAACGCTGATTTTAGCCTTGTATGCCATGTTCTTTGATTTTCATCCAGAGTCCTTCCGATGATTTTTAGCAAATTCTTGTTTGTGGACTCTCATTCATTACCCTACGGGTAATAATTTGAAGAGGTGCTCAAATAGATTCCCTTCTTTACAACCCATTCTGTAATTTTTGAACCTATGAATGCTAATGCATTATCTGATATGATGGTGGCCAGCACACCGAACCTGGTTGCTATTTCTTCATAAAAGTCTAGTATGTTAGACTCACTTGCCTCTTTGAGCGCTACTGCTTCGGTCCACTTGGTGAAATAGTCTGTCGCTGTAAGAATCCACTTGTGGCCTTGACTCTCGGGATTGATGACTCTAATGAAGTCCAATCCCCATTGTATGAAAGGATGATCTACTGAAATTGGACGAAGGGGCAGTGCTACTAACCTTCCTTTCCCTGTGAAGAATGCACATTTCTTGCATTTCTTAACCCATGAGTAGCAATCATTAAATACAGTAGGCCAATAGTAACCAGCTTTCATGATTTTGAGAGTCACATTACTCATGGGGTGAAATGGCCTCCGCCTCCCCATCATGGAACTCGTGTAAGATCCTCTCAACCCGACTCCGTCCTAATGCATCTTAATAGAACATCATTGATGTCTTTTTTTAAACAAAACACCATCAACAAGCACATATGGAATCGCTTGTAATATGAAGTACCTTCTTTTTGCTTTGCTCATTTCGGAGGGCACATGCCCGTCTGCAGAAATGTATCATATTCTGAGTCCAACAGGGAGTGGACACATCATCATTTTCCTATTTTTGATCATCTTGTAATAGCAGGACAGCGTCTTCTTCATCTTCTAGGTTGTCTGGTTGTTTGGAAGCGAGCTGCTCACACAAACCTTTGCCTCTTACCAGCTTGGTGATCTTGATCTCAATGTCATACTCCATGACACGGGTGATCCATCCTGCCCTTTTCTCATTCAAATCCTTGTTGAGGAGGAAGTCCTTAACCCCAGCATGTGAGACTAGCAACTGGACCTTGTTGTTTGAGACTAAATGCTTGAATTTCTTCAAGCTTCTGATTACTGCAAGCACATGCTTTTCAATAAAAGAGTACTTCACTTCGTAGTCATCTAGGCTCTGGCTGAAGAAGGCAATCAGCTATTCATCATTATCTTTGTTCTGCTGTACCAGAATGGCAGAAATAGTGTCATCACCTCCAAATGCATAGAGGATGAAATCCTTGGAAAAGTCTGGGTTGATGAGAGTGGGTGCTTGGGAGATGGCTTCTTTGATTGCTTCAAAACTCTCCTTGCCTTCTCGTCGTCACTTGAAAGCCATGCTTTTCCTTAACATTTTGGTGATGGGCTTGACAAGGGCTGCAAAATTTGGGACAAACCTCTCGAACAAAGTTTATCTTTCCCGGGAAACTCAAGGGCTTTCTTGTGGCTTGCAATGGTAGTGCTCTTATGGCTTCAACCTCTCTTGATCAATTTCTAATCCTTCCTTGGAGACAATATGGCCAAGGAGATTCCCTTCATGTGCAAGAAAGATGCACTTCTTAGGATTTAAGGACACTCAACTTTCTACACCTCTGAAACACTTTCCTGAGGTGAAAGAAATGGTCTGCTGCATTCTTTGAGAAGACAGTAATATCATCTAGGTATACCAGCACTATCTTGTTGATCAAGCCTTTGAATGCCATATCCATAGCTCACTGGAATGTTGCTCCGGTGTTCGATAGTCCAAATGGCATCTTCTTGTAAGCATATGTGCCCCATTTGGTTGTGAAGGCTGTCTTGAACTGGTCTTCCTCCTTTACCATAATCTGATTGAAGCCTGAGTAACCATCAAGTAGTGAAAACCTTTCTGAACCAGCTACAACCTGTAATATTTTCTCCATGGAAGGGAGTGGATAATGGTCCTTGAGAGAGGCTCTATTCAAATCTCTAAAGTCAACACACGGCTGATCTCTCTCCTCTTCTTCCCGATCGGAACTAAGTTGGCAACCCAACTAGAATGCTTGATTAGGAATATGATTCTTGACTCAATCAGCTTGTCCAATTCTTTCCTCATGAGAGGCTCCATGTGTGGATTGACTGGTCTTTGTTTCTGCCTGACAGGCTTAGTATTTGGATCCAATTCGATGGTATGCTGAGCTAAGTTGGGATTGAAACCTTTCAAGTCTTTCATAGCTCTAAGCAAACACATCAGGGAATTCTTGACATAGCTGTATGAACTCACACCTTTCTTGCTCAGTTGTCATCTTTCCAATTTGCAATGGCTTGTTTTCTTCTACCAATATGGATACCGAATCTTCTCTCTTAACCTGAATGTTTGCTTTCTCCTTTCTAAACTGATCATTGGGGTTAAAAATGGACTCCAAAGTGATAAGTCCCTTGGGCAGCTTGTCAGTTCTCAGCTGTATCACTTGGTCACCATATTGTTGTTCCAACTTTTCTTGATTCTTAGCTAAGAACTCAGCTTCTTCTTGCAAGAAATGGATGATTTGCTGGTCATTCTCAAATACTTTCCAACTGACATCGTTATCCGGCACCGAAGGCCTGACAATCACGTGGATGTTTGGTTGTACCTTGTCTTGTTGAATGTTCTCTACAATGTCAAAGGCTGCCCCTACTGCTGCAAGCCTGTCAGCAGCTTGATTCTCTTTCCTAGGAATAGCTTTAATGCCGAAACCCTCAAAATCTTCCATGAGGTCCCACACCCTGTTCTTGTAGCACCTGAGTAGATCATTTTTGGCCGCATGCTGTCCCTTGACCTGATTTACAATCAATTCACTGTCCCCAAAGACTTGCAAGTTCTTTATTTTTTTCTTGATTGCCCAATGCATCCCTTGCACCAAGGCTTCATATTCAGCAGTGTTATTGGAGCATGCAAATTGAAATCTAAAAGCTGAATAGTACTTTACTCCTTGAGGTGAAATAAGCACGGCTCCACCTCCTGCACCTTGTCTACTCCTTGATCCATCAAAAAATAGTTGTCATACCTCATTGTCATCCTTGTGGTTTGGCTTGGTGATGCTAGGAATAGGTTGACTTTCTTCGTGTATACAATAGATTCCTAGCTCAGATTCTTCTATTCCTTGATAAGGATCAAAAGCATGCACCTTGTTTGCCCATTCATCAAGAGTCAAATCCGGGATGTTTCCAACTTTAGTGTCAGTTTCATCAGTGCTTGGGTGATCTTCTTGATCAAATGCTGAGCAATTGGCATTAATCTGACTTGGAGTGTAGGGCTCAATATGGAAGTTTGCAATAGGTTCAGATCTGATTATGGCCTTAGTTCCATATCTCGTTTTGAATAGCATGTGTGACCAATCAGAGGACAAATATCCCCCAATCTTGGCAGTGAAGTCCCTTGACAAACATAGGGCAAAGAGTGGTGGAAGGTCTATGACTGACACATCTTGTAAGACAACAACATTTGGACATGCATGCAAGGTAAGACTCAAATTTCTAATCACTCCAACTGTTGCTATTGCTGTCCCATCCAGCTGCACTACTCCCTTAGATGTTATTTCATGTGGAAGCCCTAGCTGATCAGCTATTTATTTGGGCATGACAGAGCTACTTGCTCCAGAATCAATCATGCAATTATGCACTAGCTGATTTCCAATGATTAACGAAACATAGAAAGGAGGGGGTTTCAACATCTTACCTTGTTGTCCTCCATGATTTCCCTCAGGCTGGGCAGCATTTGTAAGCACTTTGTCTTGTATCTGCTGATTTGAAGTTGGCCAGTCCTTCATGGCAGCTTGCAGCAGATCTCTTTGGCCTGGGATAGCTAGGGATTCCCACATAGATATATTGACGTTTGTCTTCTTCATCTGATCAATGATACTGAATGGTGATGAAGGATCTCTCTGTTGTCCCTTGGTTTGCACATTTACTCCTTGTATGTGGGCAGCAACAGCTGGCATTTGAGTTGGCCTAGGGGTTGTTCTTGGTTGTCCTTGTGCATTTGAAGCGGGACTTTGCTTGCCAATCATTTGTGGAGCCATGGAAGGTTGTGGATTGGCTGGGGCTAATGGTTGTTCTTCACCCAAATTTCTCCTTTTTGACCTTGTGTTTGCTGCAACACCTTGAGAAACTAGCCTGGTTCATGCCACAAAAATCCTCTGCTTGCCAATTTACCAATGTGGTGTCATTTGGGGCTGATTGCTGTTGGAATGTTTCTTGTTGTTGGCTGTTTTCTTGACTGTTCTCACCCTCCACACCAATAGTTGTTACCATTAAAGCTTGAGTCAAAGCACCATTGAAGCACATGGATTGATTATGAGGCTCATTACATGGAAAACACCAATCATACTCCTGGGCAATGTTGTTTTGTGCTGGTACTAATGCCCTAGAGGTAGATATGGCATTTGGATTATAGGGCTGGAATGGTCTATTGACAGGAGGCCTTGTTTGATTCATATTTGCAGCTGGATTAGGTGGCCTTTGAGGCTGATATGGCTGCCTATTAGGTTGAGCTTGAGGCTGATACGAAGGTCTAAAACCTTGAGCTTGCTGTCTTTTGAGAGTGACCAGCTCATTGCCTAGATTTTGCAATTGCTTCATGACCTCTTGAAGCTCATTTGGGGCACTTGGAGATGAAGTGGAAGCTTCATTTGAACTCTGATTTCTAGGAGTGGGAATAGGAGCTAAGACAGGTGCTTGACTAGCACTTGGGCTCTCTAAACTTGGATATAATGGCATTGGAGGCCTAGGAGCCAATTTACCAGCTTGGATAAGACAGTTTTCGGCTCTAATGGCAATGCTATAAGCAGCAGGTAAGGTTGTGCCTCCCATAGATTGAATTAACATAGAAATATCAGAATTCAAAGCTTTAAGATAGTATAGAAAAGCACCTTCTGCTGTTGGCTTGACTGCCACTGGAATCCTATCCCAAGACCTTTGAAATCTGAAGTTGAAATCAGTCAGCTGCTCGTTGGGGGCTCTCTTGATAGTTGTCAATTGTTCTAGTAGAGACAAATTGTCTCCCTTTTCTCCAAACTGCTCATGAAGTGCAATACACAGCTGATTCCAGTTTGTGATAGAGCCAGCTCCAAGGCTCCTAAACCATTGCAATGCCTTCCCTTTGAATGATGATGCCAGCAATTTGACAGCCACATCCATTTCATTTATCTCATGGATTGCACAGATGTTAGCAATGTCTTTGACATGATCACCAGGAGTGGTATGATTTTCTCCAGTGAAAAATGGAATGTTCTTCAACGCTGCAATTGGAACTGGATTCTGTGCATTGAGGGCAAGTGGGCTGCTGCCAGTGAAATTGACAAAGGGATTTAGTGGTTGCGCCATTCTGATTGGTCGAAGGACTCTTGAATACTGAATGAAAGGCCAAGCAGGTGGAGGAGTTGAGAGAGTTCTATTTGGTGGAGATGGAGACCTTTGAATCCTTCTTCCTCTTTTCCTTCTTCTTGGAGATAATTGCAGGTATTCAAACAACACTTCTTCTTCTCCAACTCTTGACCTTGTGATTCTTCTCATAAGCTCTCAGGCCTGCACTGCTGAAACCAGTTGATCTTCCTTTTGGAGTCACCAGATATGCGAATAATAGCTCTTTTCAAGCAAGAAAATTGCAGCAGATGCATATCAACTTTGCTGCAATAAAAATGAGACCTCTAGGTCCTACCGTGTGCAAAAACTGTTGATGCAAAATCACAGCACCCCTGGATGCAGATCAGGTTTCTAGGTTGATCACTTTGGCATCCAGTGTGATTGCATAACATTGAATCCTTTCTCCAAGTGTGGGACTTGAAAAATGAGAAAGAATTCTCCAGAGAAGGTTGGTTCCTATTCCTCTGTTCAGATGCACACGAAATATGCAAAGGGTTTTCTCAAAACCTAATCTAATCTGCCAAGGAGACAAGGTAAGAAGATGCATAAAATAAATCTAAGCTAATAGAGGTGATGCACCGAGGAATGAAGAACACCTATTTTTCCAGTGAACACAGACCATTTGAATGTGATATAAGATCATGCACAGATGACAAAACCTGCAGTGAAAGACTAGGAGGATGCAAAAATGAACACAGAGAGGGCTGAGAATCATCCACAGACATGCATTACTTGCTCCAAAGATTGATACAATACACTACAGAATGCCATGAGGTAGAATAGTATTACAGTTCAAATGAGAGGTTCGAACTCCACAAATTCACCTGAGGAGAAGAAGGGAGAGGCAAAACAGAAAAATGTTCGACCTCTCGAAAAAGCTCCTCTTTACAATTTATAGAAAGAATGAGAGAGGGAAGAGAGAGAGAAAGCCAAATCTACCCCAACCACCTCCAGTTACATTCCATTCATCTCATTATGGCGAAGTGGCGGATCCTGCAAAACGGCGGGTTTGTCTAATGTAAGCGGCGAATCGTCATACTCTGCTGCATTAAAGTTGTTTGTTGAAGCATTACTTACGCTTGTTATTTTGTGCCGAGGTGTTTCTTAATTTTCTCTCTCAAACTGAACCAAAATGTAAGATTGACCCCAGAATCGTGTAGAGAATTTTACCAGCTTTCCATTGATATAAAGAACGTGTCAATCCGAGCTCTGGATCGAAAGTTATAGCGATCTGAAGATTTAGGGCAAAAACGGGCCAAAACGTGTTTTGAAATCTTTCCCACGCTCTGCCACCTGGATGACACGTGGCACGTGCTAATGGTGAGAAATTCTCTCTCCTCTACCTTTCGCGGCTTTCCTTTTGAAATTTCCTTGTGGGCCCCTTAAACTTGGACACGTGGCGCTATTTCATTGGTTTGGGTCAGTGCTCGAAACCTCACCCTTTGACTTTTGGACTATCTCCCTTGTGACACGTGTCGTGATTTGATTGGTCCGCGGGTTTGCCGGCTTTTCACGCCCTTCGCGTCTTTATGTCCCGGATGTCCCAAACTGTTTGGGACAAAACCTCTCGATCTGCCCGAAATGGGCTTCCTCGTCCCTCATTTGCCGATGACACGTGGCACAATCTGATTGGCTCTCGGCTTTTTTCTTGCCATATCTCGCGTCCCTCGCGTCCTGCGCGCCCAGATGTCCCTTTACAAACTTTCTCTGTTTAGTAGCCGAACCGGCCGGTTCAGCGTCTATTTGTCCCAAATGTCCCAGTGCTTCGTGGGACAAATTCTTCCGGTTCGCCCGATCCGGCCGATTCGCGTACTTCTGGCCCAGATGTCCCTTTTGCTTCCGGACTGTTTGTTCTCATTTCGGCCGATCCGGCCGGTTCGCGTACTTCGCGTACTTGTGTCCCGTTTGTCCCGGATGAAAACTTGGGAAAATTTTTCCTTCTTTCGGCCGATTCGGGCATTTCGCGTCCCGCGTACGTACTGTGGCCCAGATGTCCCTTTGCTTCACGGGCCGCCTGGAGGCTTTTCGGCCGATCCGCGCCTAGATGTCCCAAATGTCCCGACTACTCCTAGGACTAGGACTTAGCCATTTTTCGTGATTTTTCCTGTTTCAATCTACTTGCCTGGAACTGCAAAACTCTGATGCATGTTATCGAAATTTACCGGGGGTGAAATTTTGACAACAGTTAGATCATTTCATAACCATATAGCATTAGGTTTTAGATTAATTTAAATATCCTAGCAACCTCTCCATATTCACTTAGCACAAAAGCTTAGGTTAGGACGCCAACCCAACAAAGTAGAATAGGAAGCTTAGGTTAGAATAAAAATTCAATTAAGTAACATAGCTAGGTAGTAAATATTCTTACCCAACTTAGGATTCCGTAGGATAATCCTTTAGTTTTAGGATTCTGAATCCTTCCTATGTCGTGAACAAGTTGTATTTCACTTACATCAATAATGTTCTGCCAAGATCGATCTCCAAAGACCCAAGCACAAACATACAACTGAATGGAAACATGTTCACACAAGATCAAAGAACTTGTAACAACAAAGTTCAGTCCGCTATGTTCCTCAAATTATTGAATTTCAATTTACCATTCATTCAACTGAGAAGATTTAAAACATTCCTTGGATCACTGAAATTGATCCAAGGATGAGTCAGATAAAGAGATAAGTTTGCAACTCTTAAACCATATTGCAACTCACCTACAAGAAGTGAAAAATGGATTCAAGGAAGCCATTCCATTTCAGTCTAATGATCTTAAGAACAGAAATGATTTATCCATATCAAGCATGATCTCCAACAATCAAAAGAATACATCTTTAAAAAGAAAATCACATGTCAACACTTGAAATGCAAAGGAGGAATATAACAATTGTCAAGGGTGTTACATGCTTCCCTCCTAAAAAGAATCATCGTCCCGATGATTACCTCATTTTAAAATTTACATCAAGAAAATCAATTCATTCACTTCTCTTACCATATGTCAACACATTAGAATCTTATAGTTCAAGAAATTAGCATTAAATAGTTGTTTATTCAAATCAAATAAATATCTACCCAAAACTGGCATACTTATTGTCATATAAAGATAAAATCATAAATTTTTATCAGTCAACAAAATCAATTCTGTTCAAATAGATATGGAAAAGTAGTTTTCATATCCTCTAGGTTTTCCCAAGTTGCACTCTCTTCGTTAAACTGGTCCCACTGGACCTTACATTGACTTATTTCTCAATTTCTTAAATGCCACTTGCAAGTTTTCAAAGCACTCGAATGGGTTTAACCACAATTATTCCTAGGTCTTGGACATGCAAGGAATTCCAATTTAACACATGTGATAAATCTGAAATGTATTTCTTAAGCAAAGAAATATGGAAAACATCATGCATTCATGACAAAGCAAGTGGTAATGCTAAACAATAAGCTATAGGGTTGATTACTTCAACTATTTCAAAAGGTCCCACATAACGAGGTGATAACTTGACAGCCTTGCCAAAAGTTATAGAACTCTTTTTTGGTTTAACTCGAAGAAAGACCTTCTCACCAAGTTCAAATTTCTTGTCAACCCACTTTAAGTCAACATAACTCTTTTGCCTATCTTCTGCTTCTTTCAAACATTCACAAATCATTTTAACTTGTTGTTCCATTTCCATAAGGATTTCAGGTCCAATTACCTCTCTATCCTCAATATCGTCCCAACTAACAAGGGTTCTCGCATTACCTTCCGTATAGTGACTCGAAAGGTGCCATCTTTAGAGAAGCATGATATGTATTATTGTATGCAAATTCAACTAATGGGAGATAATCTTCCCACTTATACTATTGATCCATACAATACATCTGTAACATATCTTCTAAAACTTGATTTACTCTTTCATTCTGTCCATTCGCTTTCTGGGATGATACGCAGAACTGAAATTTAGCTTAGTTTCTAGAGTTGCATTAAGCATTTGCCAAAACATTGACGTCATTCTAGGATCTCTATCAGATATGATTAATTCAGGTACTCCATGTAATCTAAAATTTTCATGTACAAATCTTTTAGCCAAAACAAGAGAAGCATCCTTCATATTTCCAATGAATAAAATGTGCTACTTTTGTTAGTTTATCAACAACTACCAAAATAACATCATGTTTATTTCTTGACATAAGCAACCCTTATACAAAATACATGCTTATTACTTGTCATTTGTATTGTGGTATGCTATGAGGATACAATAAACCGGTTGGGTGCATATGTTCCACTTTAATACGTTGACATTCAAGGCAATGTGTCACAAAATCAATAACATCCTTTTTCATTCCTTTCTATAAATATTGTTGTTTTATATCAACAAGCATTTTTGTAATGTCAGGGTGTCTAGAAAAAGGTGAATTGTGAAATTTAGCTAACAATTTCTTTCTCAAATCATTTAGCAAAGGTATGTATACTCTATTTTCAAATCGTAAGATTCCTTCATTATCAAAGTGAAAACCTTTATACCTCACATCTTTTGGATCTGTAGCAAGCGTTGTTTTTACTTGTTGAAAATAAGAATTAGATTCCATAACACTTTTTACTTCATCCTTAAATTGATTTCTTAGTGTTATAAGAGAAGAAATGTGCTTCCTACAACTTAGAGCATCACCACTCTATTTTCTTTTCCTTTAATGTAACTTATGTCAAAATCATATTGAGACAAAAACTCCAACCACCTTTGTTGTCTTGTATTTAGATTTGGCTGAGTGAAAATGTACTTCAGCCCAAGATGATCGGTTTTCAACTCGAGATCATTTACCAAGCAGATAATGCCTCCAAACTTAAAGTGCATGAACAATGGCAGCAAGCTCTAAATCATGTGGAGCACAATTCAACTCATGTAACTTAAATTTTCTACTTTCATAAGCTATGACATGTTCATTTTGTAACAAAATACCTCAAATACCTTCCTCGGATGCATCCGTTACAACAGTAAAGTCTCCATTGGGATCAGTGCAGCTAAAATAGGTGCAGAAGTCAACTGACTTTTCAAATTTTTAAAAGCAGATTCACATTTATCATTCCAAACAAATTTCTTATCTTTTTTCTACAATGAAGTTATTGGTGTAGCCACCTTAGAAAAATCCTTTACAAATTTTCTATAATAACCAGCAAGGCCCATGAAGATTCTAACTTCATGTACATTCTTTGGTGCAGGCCACTTGGTTATAGCTACAATTTTAGAAGGATCTACAGAAATCCCATCTTTGCTTATAACATGACCCAAATAGTGAACTTTTGTATCATAGAAAGAACATTTGGACAACTTACCAAACAATCGTCTCTTTCTCAGAATTTCCAAAACTATTTTCAAATGCTCATGATGCTCCTCAATACTTTTAGAATATATGAGAATGTCATCCAAGAATACAAGAACAAACTTGTCCAAGTATTCTTGAAAGATATTATTCATTAAGTTCATAAAAGCTGCAGGTGCATTCGTTAATCCAAAAGGTAAAACCGTGAACTCATAATCTCCATACCTTATTCTGAAAGATGTTTTATGAATGTCCTCATCCTTAATCCATAATTGATGATATCCAGATCGAAGATCTATATTAGAATATCTTGATTCTCCATACATCCGATCAAATAGATCATCAATTCTAGGAAGTGGGTATATATTCTTGATTATGGCTTTGTTTAACATCATGTAATCAATGCACAATCTAAGTGTTCCATCTTTCTTTTTCACAAAGATTACTGGTGCTCCCCAAGGTGAAACACTTGGTCTAATAAAACCTTTAGAAAAAATTTCTTGTAATTGAGCCTTAAGCTCTACTAATTCTATAGTATTCATTCGATAAGGTGCCTTAGAAATAGGTTCAGTACCCGGTTTGATTTCAATCGTGAAGTCAAACTCCCTTTTGGGTGGTAGACCTAGTAATTCTTCTAGAAACACATCACTTGTAGTTCCGTAACAGTGGATAACGTTCCATGAAATCGTTGTTTTCCTCTGCAGATTCAGAAATTTTTACTACATATAAGGTACAACCTTTATTTTTGGCCTTTTTAAGTTGCATAGCTGATAATTTCCTAACTAAAATTTCTCGTTTTACACCCTGAATCTCTGTTGTTTTCTGCAGATCATCTAAACAACTAATATATTTTTCAAAAGTCCACTTTTTCTTTATGCTCAGCTAACCAATTTACGCCTATGACTACATCATAAGATCCCAAAGGTGCAACATAAAGATCAACTTCAGTGGAAAAGCTAGGTAAGTCAAGGACTGCCCCAAAAAGACACATACTAGTTCTCGTATGAACATAATTATTACCATAATGTACAGTCCATGATTTAACCATTTTTCTAGCTTTTTTTAAAAGTTTCAAGCAATTTTACTAGAAATAAAACATTCAGTAGCTTCCATATCAAAAAGAATAGTTATAGGTATACCAAATAACTTACTAGGAACTTCTATGGGTGTAGCTTGCTTTTCAGACTTTGCTTGTCAACTCTTTGCGAAGCATGTATCTTGTGTTTTTAATTACAGTCATCCTTCTTCAAAGGACATTGATTCATGTAATGATCTTTTTCACAATTATAACAGCCTCCTACATGTCCCTTTTTAGGCTCAAAATTATTTCTAGCCTTAAAGTTATCATTCTGACCTCCATAGGACTTCTGTCCATTATTATTATTCTTAGCAAATTTGTTTCGTACATTTCAATGAGACTTATTTGTTGTTGTTTTCTTATTATTATCAGTTGAAAACTTACTTTTATTACCAAACTTCTTCCATGGTCCTTTCTTAGGTACAAGAGATGCTGAAGAGGAGTTTGGAACTTTCTTCCTTACTTCCTCCTTATGAGCGGAAATAGTCTTTAATTATTGTTCCTACCTTATGGATTTTTCAACAACCCCTTTCATAGTGGTTGGGATATGAACATCTACCTCTCCCCCAATAATGGGATTCAATCCCATAATGAATTTCTCGTATCCTAAACTTCTCATCAGTTTGATATTGAGGTACATACTTAAGGAGTTTTGTAAACCATTCCCAATACTCAGTTATAGTTAACTTTCCTTGAGCTAAGTTCTGAAATTCAGTCATTTTCTAATCATAATAAAGTTGTGGCAGCCAACGTTGCCTAAAGTAACTTTTAAATTGATCCCAAGTGATGTTAGTTTCATCAATATTTAACTCAGCCTTACGGTTGTCCCACCATGAAGATGCTTCATGGGAAAGCTGATATGCTCCCCATATAGCCTTGGTTTCCTCCGAGAAGTTCCTTATTACAAAGTACTTCTCCATTTTGCTGAGCCAATTCTCAGCTCCATCTCCTAATGTGGTGCCATCAAACTTAGGTGGACTTATCCTTTTTATATCATTAGTGAGTTCAGCTGTCAACCTTGCCTTTTTGTTTCTGGTTGGTCTGGCACATTAACATTGTTATTATCAACACCCAAATTGGTGTTGTCCTCAAGAGGTGGTTGATTGTTATTACCAGCTTCTTCTTCCTCCTCATTGCCCATTACTTGTTGTTCAAGTACAACCAAATTATCTCTTGTGTCCAATAGGGCAACAAGAATATCATCAAGTTTTTGGGTTGTTGCTTACTCCTTCATCAAGTGGAGCGTTACTTGCAACGTTTCCTCTTGTTCTAACCATTTTCTGTTACAATAAAAATTAAGTTTTATCGGATTATGGACACAATAGATCCAAGAGTGCAACCTTGACTTCACGATACCAAGATGTAACATTCCCATTTTAAGACTTTAGAAACAAGGGAATTTTTTTTTTTTTGCAAGTACAATGTTCTTTATTCTAAATACATAATTTAGAACACACATTCCATAACAACCATTCTTATAATAGATAACCATATGCAGTTGTAATGACTCGGTGAGCTACCGATCTATTCATGATTAACATTAAGTATTGAATACTTTTCATATACTATGTATACTTGGTTTTCTTACCCTGTTCTAGGTATTGAGTGATCTGTCTAAGGAACCTATCTGAATATCTGCTACCAATATTCATCTACATCATGATCCTTAGACTAGGTGACATAGGACAACACAACCAATAGAACTTGCGATACTTTGGCCAAAGATTTCTAACATACTGTTCATGTTACTATTCCTTGACGGCATACTTGTCAATCTAGAATATGTCCTTCACCCCACTCTATTGTTATCTAGAATGTCCTTTACTGACTTCTGTCACCCACTTGCCCAAGGTTTAACCCTAGTTCAGGTTAACAACATAATTTATGATAGGAAGAGGCTCACGAAGACTTAGGGTAAACGGGCATACTAGGCCAACCTATGTTAACCCAATGTGCCAAGGTACCCCGAGTCTTAGAGCGCTACTCTGATTCTAAACTTGTTACTAACTAGAGCAAAAAAAAACTAAGTTCAAGTCCGGATGTGTGTAGATATAGATGATCAATGCATAAGGGTGTTGCCTCATGTCAATCAGATTGCATCATTGTATCCTCGATAATATCCTAATCTTCTCGAAGGTATAGCCTTGCAGTTGGCGTGTGCCAACATCCTACAAAAATAACCTCATCAGGGATGTACATACCCCTAGGAGGTTATTAATATAATTAATTTAGATTATTAAAATAGATTACAACCATGTTAAACCCTAATCCAACACTCCTTAAGTTCTTTTTCCATATTAGATTCAATTAATCATTAAAGAACTTCCTTAACTTAAGATTGCTTTTTATGTTCGTTTATTTGGCTTAACAAATAGTTAACCAAAAACAGGACAACAACATCATAAGTTCCATTATAATGTAACTTAACCAATCAAGGAGGTGTAGCAACCACATAGGTTTAACTAAGTAGACTTCATTGAAAATGAAGTCTAATGATTAACAATCATATCACCTTTCCTTTTCATTTACATTCTTTTGAGAGAGGAAGAGTCTTCCTCTACATGATTTAGTGTTAGGGTTTATCATACCCTTTTTATCTTTTACAATTTCTATAGTTTTACTGCATGTTCATCACACATCACATTACTATGTTAAATTGTTTAGATAAAGAACATCATATTCTGCAACTTAGCAAGCTGCATCTTAATTAGGGAGATTGAACTAAATCCCTTTATCCAACTTATCAAAGGATAACCAATTAAGCATATAAATAATATGAAGAATATCAACAAGATAGAATTCCATCTCTTTCATAAAAGTACAAGATAATTTACACAACCAATGCAAGTAAATTCTCAACTTTCAATTCATCTTTAAAAACTTATACATTTACAAGACTATGCATTTTAGGCATACTGCATAACAATAACCTTCATTCTAAAAAGAATACAACTTTTCTTTTTTCAATACAACTCAAGAATGAATCGAATTCTTCACAAAGAATCAAACTTAAATCAGCCAATGCATCATATAAGTTTTTGCCTTCTTTTATCACTTATGAAGTCCATCTGTAAAAATTACTAGCATGGGTCAGTTTAATGAATTGAGCATGATAAGCACTAAGCATTAAAATGAAGTGCATTCCACTAATTATTCCATTAAAACAACTCTACTTTAATGAAACAATTAATATATCATACATATAAGCATAAGTAATAACAATCAGAAAAGAAGTACATTAATAAATCTGAATTCACTTCTAAGAGAAGAACAAAATATAATCCACAACATCTACCTTAAAAATTAAATTTTAATTGATCCTATCAATTACCTTTAAACAAACAATAGATCATATCATCTCATTGTTCCCAATTCTATCATAATAGAATACAACATTTATCTTTACTATAAGACAAAAGAAGTGTTTACAACATGGTTCCCATTAGGATGATTCATCTAACTCTTAAGCAAAAGAAGAAGAACCATTACAAACTATGCCCAAACACAAAAATCAAAGCGAAACAAGTTCATAACATGAATTTAACTGTTTCATTTAAAGGACAACTACCTTAAAATTCAACATTTAAGATATTCATCGAACAAAATCCCATATCAATCCAAGAAGGAATATAGAATCAAACAGTCTGCCAAAAGTTTACATTTTCTGTTCAACAAAACCGAATCATCTAATCTCTTCCTACATCACTTCAACAAATGATATGAACAAGGAAGACCAAACAAATATAATAAAATATTCATTTCAAGAGAATCAATTACCAAAGGATTCAAACAAATGAACTTATCCCAATAGCATAGAAAAGGGATCTTAATAATAAATTCATCCAATCATTAATTTGTTTCATTGTACAAACAAATTCCCTTTCTAATCCAAACAACTTAGTTCCTACACTAGTTTCTAGAAGAGAGAACAAGATCAACTCCAAGTAAGAAGAAAACATCTTTGTAAGTCTCCCTTACAATCCTTATTATTTATAAAGCATGAGTTCCAATTTTAGTTCGAACAACATAAATAGTAAAGTTTAAAAACATCACATTGTCCCTAAGGAATCACAATTTCCTTTCTCTTTTAAAGACTCGGTATTCACTTAATAGACCCAACAAGAGGTAGAAAACCCGAATAGAAAACTAACAATTCTGAATTACCCATGAGCTCAACAAAGATTGAAACTTCATTACAATGATTCAACATCTTATTACAAAGAGTGAACAGATCGTGGTTTCAAGGAGAACAATAATCCAAACAATACTATCTCAACTTCATGTTTCCAACAAAGGAGACCTTTCTTCAAACAAATAGTCAACCCAAGACACGAATTTCCTCCAAACAAAGGGGAAGAGACTATCCTTAATAAAATGCCATTTCTATTTCAAATAAGATAAACAGTCTCACAAAAAGAGGAACTAACCATTCATCAACAAAGATGTTTTCGCTTAAGATCTCGAAGAGATTTTCAAACAACTTAGTCATACTACTCTCCCGATTTCCTTTGAGTAAGTAGTTCGAGTTAAAAGAGTTCGAGCTTTAAAATTTTCAAGCAAGTAAAACCCAACTCAAATACCAAAACCAAATCGAACATGTCGATAATACTACCAGTTTAGAACTTGAAAGTACAAAATCCGAGCACAATGTCGAACACAAGCTTCTCACAAAGGTTCAGGACTACTCAAGTAAATATTCACAGGTTCAAGGAAACAACAAGTTCCCATTCTAGTTTATATCTTAAACAAAGAAAACTCATACTAAAACAAAACGAGCTTCTAACAAGATTTCGAACCATACAAGTAACAAAATATGAGTGCGGTGTAAACATGAACTTCCATTAATGTCCCGTAATAACACAAGAAATAAAATACGAGTACAGAGCCACATACGGACTTCAAACAATAGTCCTGAATTACCCAAAATTCCAATCATCGGTTCGAGCAAAAAGAATCTTTAGTACAAGATCTTATCAAAACATGAAACCCAAATACAAGCTCAAATGAAACACGAGCTCGAATACAAGCTCAAACAAAACACGAGCTCTAATACAAGCTCAAGCTCAAACAAAACATGAGCTCCAATGTAAGATCAGACGGAACTCAAGGTTCCCAAAATTTTAGAAATAAATAAATAGCAATGAAGGTCAGTTCAACACAACACCTCGAATACCAGATCTAGAAAACAAAAGCGAGCTATAGAAGTGAGTTTCGCATGCATGTTTCACTATCAAACTAACACAAGAAAGTTTCCAAACCAGCATTATTTTGCCATGGATTTCATACCCAAATTTCATAGAGATTTATAAAACCCAACGAAGCAAATAAACCGATAAAACATGCAAATCATGAATCTCATAAGAGCGTAATTATTTCAATGAAACATTTCGAGAAAGCAAAAATATTATTGGATAGATCCTATCATGCCCGATAGTGCTTATGCCAAATCGAAGAAGACTTCCAAATGAGCTTCTAACTCCTTTTCTCCTCCATGAAAGATCAGCAAACAAACAAATTTCCTCTGAATGCCTCATATACCTTCCCATGATCAAAAATAAACCAGGTGAGCTAAAAATAACAATGAAGTGAAATTTGAACTGTTGGTTTGAAGAACCAGTTTTCTCCATGCAAAGCAAAATCTGAAAAGCATGCAAAAATAAACAACCTCCCACAAATCCGCCTTCCAAGTTTCCAAGACAGTTTGTGCACAAAAACCAAGGCCAATTAATTTCATTAATTCCAATTTTCCTCGCTTATCTTTCCTTGCCACACCTCCCAAATCTAGCAAATGCCAATTCCCATTTAACATGCAATTCCATCTTTAGTGGAGCTTCCACATAAGCCTCCACCAAGTCAACTAGCCCCTGCCAAAACTGGCAGTACCTTATGCCTTTAAAATCTTATCAACAAATTAAATGCCATTGGAACCGTCACCTTAGAGACATGTGACCATAGGTTCCCTTTTAAATAGCTTAGGATAGATCCCCCAAAAACTTAGGTTAGTTTAGAAATAATCACTTTAGGCCTTAACACATTACCTTAGGTAATTCCAACATTAGGTTAGATTAATTCACAACCTTATAGTTTTAGGCATTAGGTTAGATCATTTCATAACCTTATAGCATTAGGTTTTAGGTTAATTTAAATAGCCTAAGCAACCTCTCCATATTCACTTAGCACAAAAGCTTAGGTTAGGACGCCAACCCAATAAAGTAGAATAGGAAGCTTAGATTAGACTAAAAATTCAATTAAGTAACATAGCTAGAAGTAAATATTCTTACCCAGCTTAGGATTCCATAGGATAATCCTTTAGTTTTTAGGATTCTTAATCCTTCCTATGTCATGAACAAGTTGTATTTCATTTATGTTAGTAATGTCCTACCAAGATCGATCTCCAAAGACCCAAGTACAAACATACAACTAAATGGAAACACGTTCACACAAGATCAAAGAACTTGTAACAACAAAGTTCAATCCGCTATGTCCCTCAAATTATTGAATTTCAATTTACCATTCATTCAACTCGAGAAGATTTAAAACATTCCTTAGATCACTAAAATGGATCCAAGGATGAGTCGGATAAAGAGATAAGTTTTCAGCTCTTAAACTAGATTGTAACTCACCTTCAAGAAGTGAAAAATGGATCTAAGGAAGCCATTCCATTTCAGTCTAATGATCTTAAGAACAGAAATGATTTATCCATATCAAGCATGATCTTCAACAATCAAAATAATACATCTTTAAAAAGAAAATCACATGTCAACACTTGAAATGCAAAGAAGGAATATAACAATTGTCAAGTGTGTTACATAAGGGTTGGTGTTGGTCACAACATAGGTTTTGTGGTTGAGTAGATAATGGCAGAGTTTTGTGGCAACAAAAACTAAGGCTAAGCAAAGTTTTTGGCATCGATGTATCAGGTCTCATAGTCTAGAAGAGTACTTGCTTATGTAATAAACTGCCTGCTCCCTATGTTGTTCATCGTGATGAGCGAGCATGGCCCCTAAGGAGTGATCGGTAGCAGAGATGTATAGGTAGAATGGTTGATCATCTTTAGGTGGAATGAGCACAGGTGGTTGGAGAAGGTATTGTTTTAAGCCCTCAAAAGCTTTGTGGCAGCCATCATCCCATTTGAATGAGACATCATTTTTAAGAAGATGATGAAATGGTTGACAATGATCGGAAAGTTAGGAAATGAAACGATGAATGGACTGTAATTTACCTTGTAAGCTATGGAGTTTCCAAAGGTTAGTGGGCAGAGGCATTTCGAGAATTGCCTTGACTTTAGTAGGATCAACCTCTATGCCACGTAAGGAAATAGTAAATCCCAGGAGCTTTCCCAAGAGAACCGCAAAAACACATTTCTTAGGTTGAAGGCAAACATAATATTTGATGAGGCAATTGAAGATGGTTTTCAAGACAGTAAGGTGTTCAGCCCGATGTTTGGATTTTGTGAGGATATCGTCTACATAATCTTCTAAAATAAGGTGCATGATGTCATGGAAGATGTAAGTCATAGCCCACTGATATATGGCACCAATGTTTTTAAGGCCAAAAGGCATGACTCGATAGCAACATGTCCCCCAAGGGGTGATGAATGTGATTTTGTGTTGATCTTCTGGGGCAAGCAAGATTTGGTTATAACCCGAGAATCCAGCCATGAGTGATAACATCTCATGACCAGAGGTAAGATCAACTATCTAATCAATACCAGGAAGAGGAAAGTCATCCTTCGGGAAAGTGAGGTTAAGGTTACTAAGTCCATTTTAACGTTAAGTCCCCCGTCCCCTTAGTGCAGGGACAATGTTAGAAATCCATTGGGGATAATCCATGGGTAATATGAAGGAAACAGAAAGAAGGTGTTGAAGTTCTTCTTTGACCAAAAGGGAAATGCGAGGGTGCATTTTTCTCAACTTTTGTTTTACGGGTTTGGCATCAAGAATGGTTACAATATTGTGGACCACTATGGTGGGATCAATACCGGCATATCAGCATAAGACCAAGTGAAAGCATGGTTATGATTTTTGAGAAAAGAAGTGATGGCTTCCTGTTCAAAACATCTAGAGATTGGCCAATATTTAGAATGTGCGGGTCATCTTGAGTGTGTATGTTGACTTCGATAGTCAATTCATTCAACATTGTTTGCATCTCAGAGGGCAACGACCGGTGAATGTAAGAGTCTTCCGCACTAAGGTAGGTGAGTATAGACTCATCATCCTGACATTGAATGACGTTAATAGAAGGTGTATCATCCTTGATCATGTCAAGATATAGGAAGGGAAGAGAAGAGGGAGCCTCACCATCGTGTTGATAAGTCAGAGGTCCCAAGGAAATGGTGTTTATGAAAAAAAAGTTAGGAGGAATGGATTCGGGATCCATCGACTCCATTGGTGAAGGTGGTGGAGAAGGTGAAGAAGGTGGAGAAGGTGGAGAGGGGTCAACATCCTCAATGAGTTCAATGTGGGCCTTCTTGGTAGGTAGTTTAGTAAAGTGATACCACTATGATCATTATGCTTGTGGGTGGTACATGAAATAACAGTGTGATGACCTTGCTCATAAAATCCAAAACCAAAACCCTTCCATGCACATCGATGTAGGAAAGTGTGGGCGAAGTGGTGGTTGGTGAGCGAATGAATGTCAATAGAAAACGGGTGGGTTTATGATGGTGACTCGAGTGTATAAGTGGAAGTATCAAGTCCCCATAGGTGAGATTGATATGAAGATGGGGAGGACCATAAAGAAGATGCTCACCTATGCGGTGATCATAGTGAGGGTGTTGGTGCAGGTTTCCATACTCTGTGGGGTAAGGAATGTATTAAAAGTGTATAGGTAATACTCCCCATAGTGAGGCATTGAAAAAAACTTTCCAAGGATCGAGTGGTTGATATGTGGGTATCTCGGAATCAACGAAGTGTTAGAGATTTGATCGAAGGGGGTATCAACCGGTTGAGAAGTAGGTGGGTGATCGGTGGAAGCTACAACAAAGAGTAGGAATAGAAGAGTTAGGTGTGGTTGAGGTATCAATGACACTGGTGGATGGGGTTATAGGTGAAGAAGAAGTGGCCAGGGAGGTAGATGCCTTAATGGGTACAAGAATGTCATTAGGTCGGTAAAGCATGTTGCAGGTTTTGAAAGGTGATGGGTCGAGTTGGAATGGTATAGGTATGCCCTTCATGTTTGAACTTTACATAATGATGCAAAGTGGAGGGAACATAGCCCATGATGTAAATCCAGTGGTCATCAAGCAAATGATTGTATTGAAACTCCCCTTTCAAGACGTAAAATAACTTCAAAGCAAAGCAGTGGGGACCCACATGAACATGGAGGATGATAGTGCTAAGCGTAGAAGTGATAATGTCATTAAATGAACGCAACATGACATGATGTTTATGCATGTAATTGTTGGGTATGCGTATTTGGTCGAATGCGTGGGAGGAGATGATGTTAATGCTATCACCCTCACCGATCATAACATGTCATACGCATATATTATCGATATGGAAGGAGATGAAAAGAGCAGGATCATGGTCATCGATTTGGTGTGGTGCAATCTCTTCATCCGAGAAGCCAAGGGCAGCGACTTGGTGAGTAGGTGAAGTTGTAGAGGAAGGCAGCAAATTGGTGAGGGAGGCTACGTGATGAGGTTTGATAATGGAGGCTATGGGTGTGGGATCATTGGGTAAAATCTCAATAGACTGAAGAACCTCCATGAGGGCTTGGCGATGTGACTCCGAGGTCTGGATGAGATCATATAGGGACATTTTGAGATAATATTGGTGTAATTGTTTGAGCATCGCACAATGCATAACCCCATCGAAATAGGATATGCAAGACCACGGATAGTGACTTTAGGTGCGGGTATAACTGGTATGTTGGGTACGGGGTTGGTTGATGGGTCGGTTGCCTTGTCTTTCCCTTTGTCTTTCTGAGTGTGGGTGGCAATGTGGACCATGTTGATTTGAGGTGAAGAGGTAGATGGAGAAGGTTTTCCATGAAAGGTATAACGACAGAAGGAAAAAAAACCGAGAGGTGGGTAAGAGCCTTGTGAAATGAGTTGGGCACATCGACATTTAGGAGGGGGCTTGGCTATCTCTCTGATACGAGACCATGTTGATTTCAAATTTTGGGGGTGGATAAAAAGGTTTTAGGGGAGAAGATGGGGGTTGTGGTGTAGGTACGGGAAGAAGATGTGGGGAAACTGGCGAGGTGAAATAGGGTCATCATCAAGGAGATCATCGTCATCAAAATTTGGTTCAAAAGGACATAATTGGATGAGGGCTGCTTTAAACCCTTATAGTTCTCAACATCGTGTCCTGGTACACGATGGTAAGTGCAAATTTGAGTATCATCAAACCCTTCTGGTTTAGGTTTGAGAGGGTCGTAAGGTCATCGAGGTGACAGTGTGATAGCAAAGATTTCTAGGAGGTTAAAAAAGGATATGTGCATATGATCTTGCCAGTGGATCACAATATGAAGTAAATGTGGGCTTGGATGGAAGAATGGGTAGTTGGGGTGTGAGAGGTGTTGTGATCGGTAGTTTTGAAGAGGGGACATCTTAATGGCGATTCGGGGGTGGTACCATCTTAGGTTTGGATTGTACTTTCTTGGGTAAAGGTGTGGTAGAGGAAATGGAAACAGAAGGAGTAGTAGGTCTAACCACTTCTTTGGAGATTAATGGGTTTTTTAATTTTTGTTGTCTTTTCTTAGGTAGAGGTGAGGAAGGAGTACGTGATGTGGATGGAAAGGCAGATGGTGGGAGGGGATCGAGTTACCCATGGGGATAATCGAGGTGCAATGGTAGGTGTTAGTCGAGGCCGAGAAGGAGGCACGGGTGGAAGGGAGGAAAATGTCATGGGTAGTGATGGAGGTATGGAAGGTAATGGTGGTATAGGAGGTAAGGGGGTTACAGGTAATGATGGGGGACATGTGGTTCGCTTAGGCATAGCAGCGGGCTGTGTAAAGGGGTTGTGAGAGTTTTGGGTTTACTATTGGAGGGGAGTTGTTTGGTTAGGGTTGAGGGGTGAGGTCCTAGGATGGACGGTAGAGGTGAAGGTGAAAAAGGTGTGGTAGGTGAGGTTGGTGTATGCGGCCTAGAAGGCTGGGTTTTTATTTTAGGTTTGGGAATAGGTTCAATGGGTATTCGGGAAGGTGTGGCCAAATCTAGTTTGATAGGGGATGGGTAGGGTTTGATGTCGGTATGAGCCCTAAGGTGCTAATGGGTTTAGATATAATAGGTGCTGTGGGAATACGTCGGCTAGTGAGTAAAGGGGTGGGCGTAGATGAGGATGATGCAACAGAAGATGTTCTAAGAGTTATGGTCATGTGTGGTTTGGGTGGTTAAAATACCTTTGGATAAATAGTAGAAGTATTGGTGAGGGAAAAATGCATTTGGGTTGAGGTCGGGAATAAAAGATGCCCCCAAAGCGAGGCTCTATCAACGTATTCTAGGCAGTTGTAGGTGAGGTCGATGTGGATCAAGTGACGATTCCTATGAAATGTGTTTAAGATACAGGGAAATCGCTAGCTTCAGCCTATGTGGGTAAGAGAGCCAAAAGTAGGTCAGCAAGATCTTGGGTGGCTGATGGAGAATTTTAACCTAGAGGTAACATCATTTCTACTGGATCTTGGATAGGTGGAGGAGATGAAAGGTACTCCTCTGTGGGTGGAGGATGCACCGCTGGTGATAGCTCACTAGGTGGAGAAGCTAAAGGTGACATGGTCTCAGCGCTAACAAGAGGTTCCTTCACAAGTGAAGGGGGAGATGAAGGGTATTCCTCTGTGGGTGGAGGAATAGATGAAGTGGGTTCCTGTGTAGGTAGAGGACTTCGGGCTAGGATTTCCTCGATGGAGGGAACAGGAGATAAGTGAGAAACAACTGGTATGTCAGTGAAAATAGCATGGACCTCGCGTGTATTACTATCATTATTTGAGGTATCACCAGTTTGGTCAGAAGACGGGGCATGATTAGGAAATGGTTTCTTGAAAATGTGGAGGTTTTGGTTGGTAGGTGCATTCGGATTATCCAAGACTAACTCGCCACTCTTGAGCATTTCTTGAACAATGTTTTTGAAAGTGATGCAATTGCCATCACTGTGACCTTTTACATGATGATAGTTACGAAGTCATTCTCTTATACCACGTAGGTGTGGGGTGAGAGGGATCAAAACTAGTGTTTGGTTTTACAGAGAGGAAGGGTGATAGCACCACTTTAATAAGATTTTCTAAAACAAACGAATATGGCTCCCCAATTGGGGTGTATTTTCTTTGTTCTCGTTTGAATTGAAAAGTCTAGACCGGGGAAAGATTAGATGCAGGTTTGGCCTGGTTGGATGGATGGGTAGGGCCAACCTTGAGTACCACCGTGTTGGCGGTTCCCTTGGCTTTGGAGTAGTTATTCGGGGTTTCAAAGAAGAAGAAGAGGTATCATTTGACTTGAACGAAGTATTCTTATTTCGTAATTGGATTTTCTTCTCTTCGATGGCACGAATCTCTAGTTTTCATTCCATAATGAATGCCTCATCGAATGTTCGGAAAGTCTACACCTGGGGTTAGTGAAATATGTCTAGCGCAAGCCCATGTGAAGAGCTCTATGAGTTCGGTTTGTGGTAATTGGAATGTGAGTTGATTGATTAGGTTACACCAATGAGTGACAAAATTTGCGATAGATTCATCGTCATATTGATGCGTAGAGTAAAGGTCAGTCATGGTAACCTTCTTAACGACATTAATCGAGAAGTGATCCAAGAAGGCTTGGGATATCTAATTGAATGAGTAGATAGAATGTCTAGGTAACCCACTATACCAGTCTAATGCGGGCCTGGTCAGAGACATGGGAAAGGTCCTCGAAGCAAAGCATCGTCATGGGAAATAAGATAGCACCCATGTTTGAAAGACCGCAAATGTTGTTGCGGGTCCTCTTTTTTGAAGCGGTTAAATTTTGGCATCTCCCAATGTACGGGATATGGACGAATAGGAATGGATGGGTGGATGGGCTCATTACAAATTTCATCATAGGTGAGAGAATTACGTGAGCGAAACCGATGCCTCTAGTGTCTGCATCTTGTCCATCATTAGCTATATAAGGTCATTAGTAGGCTGCGAAGATTGGGTACCTCGTAGTGAAAAAGGGTGGGTGTTGAACATATGATGAGGGTGGAATTCCAGTGTATGGTGATGCTTTGAATAAGGAGGTTGAAATGGGGAACGACATAGGGGTACGCACGTGCCGAAATGAACTACAAACAAAATGGGAGGTGGCTGATAGTAGGTTTATGAAGGTGGGATGGTCGTAGTGACTCTAGTAGAGATAGGAGGTAGGGACTGTGGAATAGAGAGGACGATGTTTTGGTATGGGGTAGTGGTCACCGACATCAGGGGTGGTTGTGTTGCAATTGGTATATGTGAGACAATGGGTGCGGATGAGGCTATGTTCTGGGTAGTTGACGAAGGTATGGTGGAGACTCGGATGTAACAAATGTGGAAGATGCAGGCCAAAGCGATAAGGGGGCCTAGCTGCGACACGACTAGGGAAAAAGTAGGTGAGGGTAATGTGGAGCCAGAAGGGGCTGACGCAGAAGTAGGGACAAGGGCCGGAGGGATGGATACGGGCATGTCGTATATCAACTAACCTGAGGCATCTCAAGTGGATGAATGGGTGAGGTAGAATTATAAGGTTGTTGGGTTCTGATCAAGGAGTCATGCAAACTCCTCGTCACCTGTGGCAATAGTGATAGGTTGGTTAGGATCCATGGGTGATAGAATAGAAGGTGGCAAAGGACTAGGTGGGAGTGGTTGACGACTAGCGTGGAATATGAGAGCGTTTGCTGGCTACGAGTCAGACACCATGTGAACAAGGACTGATCTGGTAAGACTGTATCCTGTTTGAATGACATAGAACATAGCAGAAGTAGAAAAATAGGTAGTGGTAAGTGGATTAGGTCAATATGTGAGTGGAAAAACAACACAAGCTAATCGACGCTGGTTAGGCTAAAAGCGATGCCTAGGTCATTGTGAAAAGAATAGTTTGCTAAATGAGGCAAAAGACTGATAATTTCTAGACAAATAAGATGTATGGTGAATGTTATCGTAACAAGGAAGGTATAATAAGTGATAGAAACTCGATCAGCAGAGAAGATGAATCAGTGTCCTTTTGGGCAGAGTTAACCAAAAATCGTAAATCGACACCGATTGGGTAAAATCAATGACGGTCGAGGTTAAATGATGACGGTCACTAGACCGATACCACCATCGTGAAATTGAAATAGAGATGAAGAAAAATGGTTTTGATTTAAAATCAAATGTGGAATCAAACCCGAACTCGAGAATGATACAAATAAGGTTCGAGGCACACTCGGGCAAGTCGGAATACACCAACTATGATAAGGAGTGTGCAAGGAGAAAGAAAAAGATGAAGAGCAAGTCCTCTCACCTCAAAATACAAGCTAAGTAGAAACACTAAGAAAAATACGATCCTAAAAGTGCATGTTCTATTATGTTTGTTCAGATTATGCTATTTTGGGACTGACTGTATGAACTGTAAAATAGAGTTTTTTGGTGAGGAAGGCCTCCTACGAAGAAGGAGATCTAAAAGGTGAGGTTTCGGGAATATTATGGTGGGGGGGCCATCCTTTGAGATATGACTTGATAGAAGTAATGAGCTGGGGAGTACCTGACAATCCTCTGATCAGTGTGATTGTTGGCAAGCATTCCCAGGAAGGATATTGTTTAAGACATATGTGTTAATTTTGAATTTTGTGCAAGACTTGGTAAGACTTAGAGAGAGAGAGAGAGATGTGCTTTTATGATTCTTGTGTCAACCATCACCGGGCATGACTTCCAAAGATATAGGTTGCCCTCATTTAATGTGAGCTAATGTGATAAATCAAAATGCAATCTACTTATTTTAAACCCAAATCAAAATATGAAATTTGATGACACAAAAAGATAAACATGAGAGAATATGATCTTTCACTAATGCATTACAAATGAAAGAAAAGAAGAGTTCTTTTTATAGCACCAAAACATGATTTCTTTGAGACAATAGAAAGAAGAGAAGATTCCAAGGGAGAAATTTAATGTGAGAACCTTTTGAAAGGAAACAAACATACAACTTTTACCTAGGAATGAAGAAAATGCAAGGAACCCCGAATGGGTCCCACCGGCGTGCCAAAATGTTTCACCTGATTCTTAGACGTTTCTTGGAAGTTGACAAAATAGATAAGGGTAAAAGGCTAGGAGGAATACCTGTTGAAGATGGTTGAAGGTTGTTGCGCGCGTGTTGACTCCTCGATCCACAACTGACCGTGAGAGCTTCCTTTTGGCTAGGAGGAACTACCTAAAATAGAAAACAAGACCACCAGAAAGAGTTAAACAATATATGTAGTGGACTGCCTAGCGTATGCTAGATCCGGGAAGTGTGATACTTCCTAGACGGCTGTCAATCCACTAGTTTAAACAAATTAATGAAAGAAATAAGGTAAATATTGTCCTACTGTAGTCAATATGATTTAGGCATCTCATATAAAACACAATAAGTAAAATCTAATCTAACATGCTAGGTCGAATAAGATCCAGGGGTCGAGTAAATGGTTATGGTTTCTGCAGTCTAATAGAGGTATGAGGGAGGTCACAGGTGATTATGGGTAACTCGGGAGAAGGTAAGTAGGTTGATGTTCGAGTGTATTGGCGGATACAAAGATCGATGTTGGTCTAGGGGTACGCCGCCAGTTAAGGGTGACCGACGCCGGTCAGTGAAGAAATGATAGAGGGTCAATAACAAAGGTCCGGAGAGATGAGTGAGGTATTTGTGAGGCTTAGGTGGGATAGAAAACCAATGGGAAGATCTGGTAGGGTTTTGGTGAAGCTGGGAGAGTTATGGGTTGATTTGGAGAATGGTGGTATAAGGCCAATATTAGGTAGGCTAACCAACGTCGGTTAGGGTAAAACAATGTCGATTACTGTGGGAAACTCGAATATCATAGAATGAGTTTTGGGTCCCCTTTGTGATTGCACAAAGGGCTGGGTTGGTCAGAATGAGGTGCTAGGTTGTTTGGATGGGGTTTTGCAAGGTTTTGACGGGGGTATGGAGAAGTAGTGGTCAAAGGAGATCAATGGGTGGATGAGAGAGAAAATAACATACAAAAGGGATGAAAATACAATAAGGAATCAAGCAGATGAGATGGATAAAATGCTCTACTTACTTAGAATCTACTTCTAGAGGCCTGTGAGTGAAGAATGAATGTGGTGGTAGGAGATTAGATGTTGTGGAAGATCATCATATGTTGAGAAGTTCTTGCATGGGCTACTTGTGCTCTCCTTCTTGCTTGGCTGGATCAAATCTATGTTGGGATGAGTGCTAGATGGTTAGTGGATGTCTGTGAGAAATAATGCTTGCTTTGGTCACTTGCATGCATGCTCGTCCTCTTAGAAGCTTCCAACCTTAAGAATAAGGTTTCAAAAGGAATTAAGGGTGACTGACGGCGATTCTGGGATAACCGCATCGATTTAGGGGTAACCAACATCGCTTAAGGCAGGGATTCCCTAAGTTAACTAAAAATAGGAGATCATGGCTATAATGGCTGCCATATCTCTCTATTCCTCTAAACAGGAGCGGGAGTTACCATTTGTTCTGGGAATGAGGTGTAGGCATTGATTTATAGGGTGTTGGTTAGGTCTTAGTTAGTTATGGAAACATACTAAGAATAGGCTTAGGGTGAGGTGGCTAGGTGAGGTGGAGGGGTGGGTATTATTTTAATTAGGATAATTAAATAATAGATATGATGAGGATAGGGATTAATTTAATCAAATTAATTAAATTAATATTAGTGTGGGATGAAAGGGGCCATAGTTAGGTTAGTGTGTTTAAGTTGATTAATTGACAAGGGGTTAAGGGGAGTGTGACCTAATTTTGGTGTCTACACATGCCTCCTAAATATCTTCAAAATTTTCCTCTTCAAAAGAGGTGAAGGCATTAATACTTTTCTATAAACCGGCAAGATAAGGTTCCATGAACCGTTTATCAAAGGCATGGGATCTGAAATGTACAACAAAGGTAGATGGTTTACTATAGTGAATCCTCATATAGAGACCAGATTAAAGTAGCCTTTAATAGATGATCGACTCCCTCTCTTTCCATGTAATCTATCTTGAAGAACAAAAAAAAATGCATTAATGGATTTCTCCTACATATAAATTGATCATAAAACTTGCATTCTTTTCCAAAGATAAAATCACAGAGATAGAATTCACAGAGAATATTTTTATGCTCTGATCTTGGCTAAGAAATAGGTTGCCATAAATTCATATTCATCTTTTATTTCATGTGGAAGGCCACATGCTATCCTTGACAACTGCCAGTGAATGAATTGTTCCTCCAGAAACACACTATATGTAGGAGAAGGTCTCCTGCATGCAAGCAATTTCTCACTCATTATGCAAACCGTCTCAGTATATTTACAAGATATTTAAATTTTTATTTTTCTTATTTGTAAAAATTTCTTCCCATTCCTTTCTTGCTTTCTTTTCTTCTTCTATCTTGATTTTCAAGTCCTCATTGGATGTCTTGACTTCACTGAGTTCTCTGCAAGTATCATCCCATAATTGTTTAAGTGGCCAATAAGTTAATTCAGTTTGTGTAGAGACTGTTAACATAGCATTCTATTTTCTCGGAATTTTGACATTCCTCTTTCTCCATTATCTCGATGTTTAACTCTTGTCAATTCCTCGAGTCTTGTTAGTGAGTTGAGTTGTTAGCTCCCAATGAGCATTTCTCTATGTTCCATTTTGAGTTTGAGGAAGTTCAACTCCTCATATTTTTCTCTAATAATGAGTTCTGCTTTGACAAAACCAGAGCCTATTTAACTTGTCGTTTCTCTTCTTTCTCAAATTCCTTCAGGGGTTAAGCATTCTTCTTCTACCAAAGGGGATTTCCTTTCCATTTCCAAGATGCGAAGTATTCTTCTTCATGTGATAGTGTTGTTGATTCACCCAACTCTTGAAAAACTTGATCCTCGATCTCTCATCTTCTTCTTACATCTCTGTTTGGCTTGGTCTAGGAGGAGTCATGGCCATGCTGCCTAAAATATTAAAGCAGCTTCTTTTTCCAACCCATCTTGATCTTCCATCTCCTCTGGAATTTCCCTAGACCTTTTATGAATTCTTCTTCTTTGAGGAGCCTCAAAATGTCTAGAAATGGGTCTCCTTCTAGAGATTCTTCTGATTTTTACTTCTTGCTCTTGCCTAGGTGAACTATCACTGTAAGAGATAGATATTAGCTCTCTTGTAGCTGCTGCAGAGGAAGGAATTTCTTTTAAAGGCATAGTAGGTTCTGTAGTTTTAGTCCTTCTCCCGTGTCTTCTTCTTTTGGAATATCCTCCCCACTGTTTCTTTCTTTCTTTCTTGCAGGGGCATCGCCTTCCAAATTAGTTGCGGGAGAAAAAGGAGTTGATATTACTCTCCCGATAATATTAGGATTCTCGCTTAAACTTGTTAAGAAATTTCTCCCATATTTCTTCTCCATTTTTCTTTGAAATAAAATGGTGTTGCACACTAAATGAACTAACCCATGATGTCCGATTGTTCCAACACCCTAGGAATACCTCCGGGCATTGATGGATGGATTCAAAAAGAAACCTGGAAGGTTTACTATATATTCTTGTTTTATAGCTCCATATCTAAGATATATGAGCATCTTCGAGACTTCTCTTCCTACTGACTCGAATTGATCATCACAGGTTAGATATTTGACTATCCAAAATGCCACCCTATCAAAGGGCTTGGGCAAGTGACCCTTCCGACCCCTTTTATAATTTTCTTCATGTTGTAAATATATTGGGGTTTAGTTTCCCCCTCTTGCAAAAGGGTCTCAACCAGTTCTTGTAAGGTCCCTTTGACAAGGTTTGGGACATGCACAATTGGCACACCAGATATATTGCTTATTGTATTCATATAAAAAGGAATGAAGAAATTTCTAACCTTTGTCATGGATTGCTCTAAATTTATTATGAATTCTCTTACCAATTCATCGTTATACTTGGAGAAATTTTTCAGAATTCAAGCCATCATGCTTATTGAAAGATAGTCGCCACTTTTTCATCTCATGAGAAGCTGGGTATCATCCTCTAGTTCGACTTATTTTTAATACCCATGGTATAGAGGGTGATTCAATTTTGTTCTCCTTCAAATTATTACTCTATCCTGTTGGCAACATAACTCTTTGCTTAGCTACTACAGACAGATAGATTTAGTCCGCAGAACGATTGGGCTTAGTTTGCGAAACTATCGTGACTAGTCATGAATCACGCTTTAGTCATGAATGCAAATCGAATTCTGTTGTTTCTTCCTTGGAGTTTTTCTGCAATTTCTTCTTCACTTTGTTTATTCCACCTAATTGATATCTCATTATAAGTGTGCCGCCACTTTTGTTCCACCGACATCACCCTCATGATTACTCACTTTTAATCATAATGTACAATAGATGACTCATCATATCAACTTTTAAATCAAATCTAATCACACATGCGAACTTTTAATCTAACCTTTAATAAGTTAAAGACATAATTACCGTCCTGATGATGTAATCCTCTCGTAATGATGAATCCTTATTCCTAAAAGTGAAAAAAAAGGAAACACTTAGAAAACATAGTTGGAATTCCAAAGAATTTATTTTATTTTGAATTAGCCATTTATTGAGGAGATCAACCGCCATTGTCGGTTTTCAGTTGATCTCTCGAGATAATTTTTTCGGGGAGAGAACGTCATTTACTGGTTTTCATTCTCTTCCCTTTTTCTTTTCTTTTTTCTTTTTTTGGGGGAAGAGAACGCCATTTACTGGTTTTCATTTTCTTCCCTTTATTATGTATATATCCATTTGATTATTTGATCATTTTGGAAGAATTGGGTTCTTCCATATGATCAAATTATTAATCTACGTCAATTTGCTTCAAGAATTCATCCTTAGTAGGAGGCTTCCTATAAATCTTTAGCCTATGTCCATTGACCAAAAGTGTCCTTCTGATGCCATCAATGGGAAGTAACTGAATAGAGCCATTGTCAAATATCTACTCAATCTGATAGGGTCCCAACCATCTGGTTCTCAGATTGCCTTTAAATTGATGGTATTTGGAATCAAACAGTAATGCCCAGTCTCCTACCTTAAATTGCCTCTTTTTGATATGTGTGTCATACCATTTCTTCCTTTGATCTTGGATTATCTTTGTCTACTAAAGTGCTTCCATTATTAACTCATTCAACTCATTGAGTTGAAGAATTATTTCCTTTTATGATGCATCCAATCCAATACCCACTTTAACTACTCGTCCTCGGTGTCGTAATTCAAATTCAATAGGTAACAAGATATTTTTTCCATAGACTAACTCAAATGGTGAAAACCTTGTTGTAGTCTTTTAGGTTGTATTATAAGCCTGCATAACCTCGAGATAGTCTTTTTACCCTATCTCTTCTTCCCGCTTCAACTATTTTGGTAAGGATTTTTTCCAATTCTCTGTTTGTTATACGCTTGTCCATTTGATTGTGGGTGATAAGGAGAAGACTTCCTATGGTTGATCTGATAGAAAATTGTGAAGGCTTAGATCATGTTAGACATGAACTGTGGCCCCTGATTTGAAACTATACTTCTTGGTGCACCAAATTTTACCATAATTATGTGCCAAAGGAAATCAACAACTACTTCTTCAGTGGCATTTGTTAAAGCATGTACTTCTGCCCACTTTGTCACATAATTAGTACACATAAGAATGTTCTCTTTTCCTTGTGAAGGAGGATTAAAGGGACCAAACAAGTCCAATCCCCATCTTTCAAATGGTTCAATCACTACTTGAGGTTGCAAAGGCATTTCATTGGTAAAGGTTGGCTATCCCATCCTTTGACAAGGATCACATCGCTTGATATATCTCTTCACATCTTTGTACAAAGATGGCCAATAATAACCAGTGCCAAGTATCTTTTGAGTTGTTCTTTTTACTGGAAAAGTGTCCTCCACTTGGTTCATCATGACATGCCCTGAGTATGTCAAAGATTTCATCTTCTCTCACACACCTGCGTAAAACCAAATCAAGACCACATTTAAATAACATCCCATTTAACCATTTAAAGTGTGCATTGGTTTTGATTAATTTCTTCATTTGTTTCTTAGTGAAAGAAGGAGGGAACTTCCCTGTTGCAAGATAATTTTCCATATCAAAAAACCATGGTGTATCAGCTGAAATAACAAACAATTGTTCATCTGGAAAGTTGTCCTTAACTAGATCTTTCTCCTTGTAGTGGTCAATATTGACAAGAAATCAGCTACCACATTAGATTTGCCTAGATTGTCCACAATGGTAATATCAAATTCTTGTAAAAGTAATAACCATCTAATTATCCTACCTCCAACCACTAGTTTATTCATTAAGTATCTAATTGTTGAGTGATCTGTATGTACAAATATTTTGTACCCTATAATATAATGTCTGAATTTATTAATTGCATAGATCATAGCCAAAAATTCTTTTTAGTGGTAGTGTAATTTCTTTCAGTGGGAGTAAGATTTTTACTAAGATAGTAGATAACATACATTTTTCCTTCTTCATCTTTCTATCCCAAAACTACACCAATTGAGTTATTTGAGGCATCAGTTTGGATGTGAAAAGGTTTCTCCCAATTAGGTCCTCTCAATATTGGGGCAATTATTAATTTCTCTTTAATTTCTTCAAAAGCATGTTGACACTTTTCATCCCAAAGAAATTCACAGTCCTTGGTAAGAAAATTAAACATGGGGGCAGAAATTTTACTAAAATCCTTGATAAAGCACCTGTAGTATCCAACATGCCCTAAAAATGACTTGATATCTGTGGGGGTTTGAGGAGTAGGTAAGTCTAAAATAATCCTGATTTTGTTTTGGTTAACCTGAATTCCTCTTTTTGAAATGTGGTGTCCTAATACAATCCCTTCATCAACCATCATCAAACATTTTTCATGGCTAAGAGACAAGTGGTGTTGCTCACATCTTGTCAATACTCATCCAAATTTTTCAAGGCATCATCAAATGTATCTCCATGCACAATAAAGTCATCCATGTATACCTCTACACAGTCATTTGTTAGGTCTACAAAGGTTGTTGGAGCATTACATAGTCCAAATGGCAATACCCTGTAAGAAAAGGTACCCCATGGAAAAGTAAAGGTAGTTTTGTCCTGATATTTAGCAGCAAATCTGATTTGATTATATCCACTAAAGCCATCCAAGAAGGAAAAGTATTGTTTACCTGCAAGGTTGTCTAAAACTTGATCTATGAATGGTAAGGGAAAATAAACTCTCAGTGTGGCTTTGTTCAGTTCCCTATAATCAACACAAATTCTCTATTTTCTGTTCTTTTTAGGCACAATTACCGGATGAGACACCCACTAACTATCCGAGATAGGATAGATAAAACCTACTTGTAATAGTTTTCAATTTCTTGTTTGACTATGTCTTTTAAGGCCGATTTATCCTTCTCTCGAGGTTCTTAACTGGTTTAATGTTTTCAATATAGATGTGATGGGTGCAGATACTTGGATGAATTCCTTTCATGTCTTTATAGTCCTAAGCAAAAGCTTTAGTATGATCTTTTAGAACATCAAACAGTTTAGCTTCTTCATCTTTCTTCAACCAAATATTAATATTCAAAATTTTACCCGGTTGAATCTCAACATGTTTGGTTCCAATGTGTGATGAACTAATTTTTTGAAAGGGTTCCATTAAGGTGTTTAGTGGACATGCATGTGGTAACAACATATGATATGTAGCAACATCTCCAAAAGTTCCTTGAGATAGAATGTTGGAAAAAGGACAATAGGAAGAGTTATGATACTTATCTTGTTGTAGGTCGAACTCCTCGTCACTACTGTTTTCTAGAAATTCTTCACCATTTCTTGATATATTTGAAATTGAAGCTACTCGATTCTTATCCTCCCTAAGAGAAATCTCATTCCTCTGGAGCAAAATTATTTTCATTCGCAAGGAATTGCTTATTGGTGTGGTTCCGGAACTAAATGCGGGGGTTCCTGAACTAAATGTGATGGTTCCGTAACTAAAGGTGATGGTTCCGGAACTAGATTCGTAAGTTCCAAACTATTCTTGATTGCTCTAAGGATGATTGGTGTTCATTCAATGGTGGATTAATCATATCTTCTATCCTGCAATGTTATCATAGCCAAAGAAGATAGATTTTGCTCATTAGTATCGTGGATTATCAACCCATAATTATTCTTGGTTATCAATAAAAGGTCATGCAGAGGGATATAATAAAATTTTCTTATAATTCTTACCATTTGATATAGTCATATCACCTGACCTGCAATCAATTAAGGCAACAACTATAACTAGCCATGGTCTACCCAAACTAAAGGGATAACAAAGTGTTTTACCTTTTGGCTGCAATATGAGGAAGTCCATTGGATATTCCCATGACTCCACCATAACTACCACATCCTCAATAACTCCTTCTGGTTTTGCTATAGACTGGTCTGCCATCTACAATATGGTGTTATTAGGTGGTATAACAATTAATGGTAATGTTTTCAAAGTGTCCACTGTCATTACATTTATAGTTGCTCCCAAATCAACCAAAACATTATGTATATCTTTATTCCCTATAGAGACAAAAATAATATGACTTCCAGGATCTCCATATTTGGGAAGTAAGAGTTTTCATGCTAATAAATCAGCAAGTTTCCCATCTACCTTAATAGTCCTGGGGTACTTGCTTCTTTCTTCCAGGTATTTTTAAACATAATAGTTTGATTAACTTGTTCAACTCCGGAATATCCTTGATTACTTGCAATAATGGTATTTCAATATTTAATTTCCTCAATTCCTACACCAATTCAGATTCCTTAGTACCTATAACTTCTTTAAATATCTCTGGAAATGGAGTCTCAGTAGAGTTTCTTTCTTCCAGGTCTTTTTCTTTTCATACTTCTTGGGGCAACCTGACTAGGGGTTTCGGTTTCTTGTCATTTCGGTGATTATAACAGTGTCTGCTAACTATTTTTCTAGATCTAGTGTGAATATCCTTACAATCCATGACATTAAGATAAATTGGCTTTTCTTGTTTTGTCCCATAGACATGGGTTGTTTGTTTGTTTCTAAGATTAACAACTGGTTGTGTTGGTATTTGCGTTTGAACTACATTTTTAGATTGTGAATTTTGTGCTGGAACACCCATTATGGCTTGTTGATTCTAATTAGGATATGTTTTCCCCTGAGCATAGTTATTAGGGCTCCACTTAGGTTATGACCAAACATACTAGTTAGTTTGACCAGTACATGTTTGTTGGTGTCGAGCATACCAAGATTGTCCTGCCCAATCCTAGGGATTCCAAGTTGGTTGAGGGGCCCAAGGTGGTTGTCCCCAACTTTGTGGTACTGTTTGAGCAGCCCATGACATCATCCAAGGATTAGGAGATGACCTTGGCATGAACTATCCTTGGATAGGTTGTCTCTAGACAAAGTTTACTTCTTCTGATGTGTTGGTTTGTTTGAGTTGGTTTCTTATAAATGGAAGAAGAGAACAAACATTACTCTCATGGTCCCTAGATTCACAGATAAGACACATTTCTATTTTATCCTGAGGAAAATCTCTTAATGCATGCTTTTTCCTACATCTAGGACAATACATGGCTAATGGTTCAGTCTTAACATTTGCTTTGGCTTGCAATCCATCCATGGTGGAGGTTAATTGAACTAGTATGTCTGTTTTAAAGTTTTCCAATTCATCCATCAATTTGTTCATATCTGGATTCAAAATTTTAACTATTTTTCCCTTCCTAGGTCCACCCCTTGTTCTTGAATAACTTCTATAAATGTCTTTGATATCATTCATTCTTAATTGATCAATGTTTCCACCTCCTATTAAATCAAGGGTTTCCCTAGATTCATCATCTAGACCTTTGAGAAAGATGGTTTTTCTTAACTCTTCTTGAAGTACAAATCCACATCTTTTACTCACAAAGAGGAATCATCCAAATAATCTTCCATATTTTCATCCTCTTCTTGTTTGATTTTGAAAAATTCTTCCTTCTATTTCTTCCTCTACAAGAAATCTTGATATTTTTCTAGGAAGGTAGTTTCCATTTGTGCCCAATTGGTAATAGAATTAGATGTTAATCCCATAAACCACCTCATTGTTGCATCCTTCAGGGTAGATGGAAACAACTTGAGCTTCTGATTATCTATCTTGTAATCATAGGTCTGACACAATATTTTAAATTCAAATAGAAATTGGTCAGGATCCTCAGATGACATCCCTCTAAATGTGGGCAAGTGTGTAGGTGAAATATTCTTCATAGTGGTTTCATCATCCTCCAACCGAATTGGATAGGTAAAGGTCCTATCGGTTATCTTTCACTTTTCACGCCATCTCTCTAGTATTTTCTAGTCCTTTCTCCCAATCAATGTGGTATGTGATCTACTTTGGAGATGGTGAAAAGTCAGGAGTAGGAGGTTGACTACTCAATTGTGAATCAAAACTTTCTCTAAACAGGTCTTGAGATATAATATTTTTCCTAAAGGTTCTACTTCCTTCTGGTGATTGATCCCAGAATTCCAAAGGTGGAAGTTCTGCTTCTTGTCTAACAGGGGACAATGGTGCTTCTAATTCTTGGTCAATTTCCTTATTTGAACTAGAGGATGTTGGTAATTCTTGTTCAAATATTTTTGGGAGAAATCTACCCTTGGAGTCTCTTGGTCTACTCATAAATTTTGTGATAGCTTAGGGAAGATTTCTTTAATTACTAAATGTATGATTGTTGCTCTTGTTAACACCTAATTAGACAATTCTAACTAGTGGTATCCCCAACAATGGCGCCAAAATGATGGGTGTCGTTATTCCTTCATTTAATCAATTCTCTGTTAATGTCATATTCAAACCGGGGCTATGTCTCAAGCTATATGCAACAAGAGAAATCTTAGTGATCTAGTAATTGATAGTAGGTTTTGTTTTATTTTGTTTTATGGGGGTTTTGTAGTGTCTTGAGAAATTCTTAGCCAAAACCTTATTAAAATCAAACTATGAAAACTTGTTGAAATAAACACTCTTTGCAAAAATAAATTGTTGGAAATAAACACACATTTGCGGAATGAAATAGATTGTTAGAAGTAAACACACATTACAAAAATAAAAACACAATTGAGAATGCTGGAAAATGTTTGCAAAGAAATCGAACCTATTCTACAACACCTGCATGGAAAAGCATACAACATATTTGAACTTAAGGAATTGAAAGCATTTACTGAATTAACGGATCTACACTATTTGCTTTAAAAATATAAATACCAACAAAATGAAGATCCCGGTTCTCGGAGGAGTGGGCCCTTTCTTCGCCTTGAAACAAGATTTAACAACTTAATATTCTCTCAAAGTAGAAATGGCTATTTTATTGATAAAATGTTCTGCATTACAAAGACGTCTTTAGGGTCTTTCTATATCTCTGTCTAATCCTCTCCGTGTATCGATCTCTATCTATATTCTAATCTATATATTTATATCTATCTCGTAGGTTTGTATATGTATACTTCTTCCATGGGTGCATTTATGGCCATAACCGTTCTACTGATACGATGGAACTAAATTTTGCCCAGAATAGATGCTGAATTAGAACATGGTTGGACGTACAACTGTGTGATATTTATCCTAGATCTGCGAGTATAGAGAGTCAGAAGTCTTCTAATCTGCTCCTGATTGATAGGATCATTGATTTGAAAAATCACCGGTTGTTTGGAATAGATTCTTATTGGTTCTAGAACTTTAGAGGAGTTCCAAAACTAAAGGAAATCGCCTCCATCTAACCGAGAGAGTTCCAGACCTATCTGCAGGGAGTTCCGTAACTACGTGACGTAACTCGTAACTACGTGATGGAGTTCCGGAACTAAGTCTGGTAGTTCTGGAACTAAACCGTTTTGAACCTAATGCTTCCAAAAACATGCTATCTGCTTCATATTCTGTTCTTCCGCTTGATTGACCTGTTTTATTACAAAACTGAGTTTCCCAAAACACTTAGTTAGGAATTACGAGTTTTAATCGTTAGAACTACAATCAACAAAATATGGACAATTACATCCTAACTTATATTAGATCAAACAAAAGTCACAAAATGCAATCAAACTTGTCAAAAATGAGAGTCAAATAAGAACATTTATTATAGATTAATGAGACATATTCGCCTCATCACTTCATCTCTCCTAATGACTCATGCACTCCTTTTAATTCATGGTAGCCCTAGGAAATAAGTACTTGAAAATCTCGTATTAACTCAATTATTTTTTCCACTTGAGTCATACCAAGAATCCCCAATTATTGCCTCCTTGGGTTCAACATCCGTGTCAATGTTCACTTTCTTGGTCTTCATAGGTTTATGATAGGTGCACATGTTTTTATCTCGCACTGTTTAACACCTCAAAGTCCAATGTGAACTTGGCCCTCAGATAGTAATGACTCGCATCTTTTAAAACTCCGATGGGAGTGACATTAGTTTGATTAGCCATAAACAACACATTAGATGATGACTACAATGGAGGTCTACCCATCTCGTATCCATGCATCTAAAGTAAGCACATTCACTTCTATGCCTATGTCAATTAATATATTGCTCAAGGTCCATCCATCTAAAACAACATTCGAGTGATCTCCTTGTGATAATCCAAGCTATGAGGGGGAAGATTAACATGCGGGATATTTCGTTCATTCTCAATACTTGAGCGTGGAGTGTTCCCCTTGACCAATTCCCTAGTAATGGAATGATATTCTTCTAGCACAACATCTTGCATACCTCATTCAAGTCATTAATATCCGATTAGATCGCCTCTGCTACCTTATTTTGCTCCAACTTCCTTGATTGCTCCTTTAAACACTTGTATTTCACCACAAGACTTCGAGTACCTCCATGGTCTCTTGATAAACCTCCTTCGATGTGCATGATCCGGGTACCTTGTATGTAAAAATCCTCCTTAGTGATGGTAGGATTATGCTTTAACACCTCTCTAGTATACGCACCTCGGCGCGTGTTGTAATCTTCACGAGGTAATACCTCGGGTTCCGATGCCAACTTTGGCAACCACCGATTTTCCACAACGCTACTGTATTGTAACCATACTCATGCCCTTGTTCTCTTATTTATGCTTCTCGCTAAGATGCTCATATAAGTCCCGACATTCCTCATAACTATAATTCTTCCCTAAAAAAGAACAAATAAAATTCTCGGGACATTCGTGCCTATAGTGGTCGAGATCCGCATGTGAAGCATGTTTCGTGGGGAACTCGCCTCTTCGACCACCACGGCCTCGGCCCGAATCCACCATGGTATCCTCAACTTCTACCACGACTTCCTTCAAAGCGCCCTTCGTTCTGGTCATAGCACACTTGAGTGTGATCACGGTCATAGTGCTCACTTTTAGAGTTAGCGGATACTCCTGTCTGTCGCACACTAATATCTATAGCATCATGGATCTGACCAATCAACCTTGTAGTCTCTGTATCGTGATTTGTAGACCGACAAATTTTACAATAAGCAAGATACAATATTTCTTATTGCACGTTGTAACAATGGGTAGTGGCTGACATCATGGTCCAAATGACATATCTCATAGTCTAGCAATAATGAGCGTACTGACATGTAGGGACAACTATCCTTAGTGTGCCCTTCCACTTCACATTCTGTACACCAAATCCTAGTGCGCGTCTCATGTGTTGAATTGGCCGATAGTTTCTCCAGTTAATTTGCCATAGCTGTAATCTGTGCTTCCAAGAATGGGCTTACTCCGGTGTCATCTACTCCCAACCGCCTCATCGTGCAAAGGTGCTTGAAGTTCTTTGCGCGAGATCAATGTATGTTTTATGTGACAACGCCTACCTAAACATTGTGATCAAACCCCCAACAAACCATTGTGCATGATGGCTTGCATGAATATCATAGGAAAGTTTAGAAAACAACATTTTGAAATGGGCATCATACTCCCAAAACTCTCAAGTGTGCCCTTCTTAATATCCTTGAGCGCGCTTACACTCTTTCTCTTGCTCAAATTCAAGGATATATAACTCTTTAAGAAAACCATCCTTTTATGTTGCATAATCTACGCAAGTTTGATTAGGTCAAACTTCCCGTATGAACTGTGTGCATGTCCCTGTAATGTAGTTGTAAATTGACTTGCCTTATGCTCAGAAGCTATGATCCCTTTTGCATGCCACAAGATCTCACACATGTGCACATGCTCAACAAAGATCCTCTATGCACCTATACTCTGGAAGATGAAGAGACGTCTCCATGTAAATATTTTGGGGTTGGTGCGGACCACCCACCCGATTCGAACCTCATGTGTTACCCATGCCTCAGAACCACTAGATCCACCGAACTAGAGCCACCTATACCCCTGATCATCCACCTGTGGCCGGAAGTGGACTAGTGGATGAAATTCCATGTGCCCCAACAAAGTGAGTACTAAAATGAACTCCTACAAAGATGCGAAGTGGTACTACTCCCGAAGTGAGTCCAAAATTCTACGCGCTTAAGTTCTCGTGCCGAAGATGCACTTGAAAATTTACCTCCAAACAACAAAGAAGACGTTTGCCCTGCCATAGATATACTTTCTATCTGACTTACTCCTGCTCTCCTACTACCCACTAGCTTGCTGACTACTGGTTGTACTTAGATATTGGAAGTCCAAGCGCAGGATAGGTTGTCAGGTAGATTTAGATGCGTGCCCGCGACCCATGTCGTCTCTACTGGCGTGCTCCCATGTGAGGCCGAGGAGGGTTCCCTATCATGCTTGACCAAATGGGGGAGTTCCAGATACTTTGGCTCAATGCCTCCTGCATGAGCTTCAAATCCTTCATGAGCCATCTCTCTCCTCAACGCCATCCATTATGTAATATCATGTTACTTCTCTATCACCCTCTTGCGTGCCTCATTGTACTTAAGCCGTCTTTCTTCCCTCTGCCTCTCTGCCGCTAGGTCTGCCATCTTTCACCAAACCTACTCCTACCCCGCACATGGTGGGGTTTAGCTAGCCATCGAATTTTCTTCCAAGTTTAGGGTTACCATCAAGATTTTGATCGCCAATGGAATGCCTTGTAAATAAATTCCCCTAGGATAACGTAAAACTGGTACTCAACTACCTCGGGAAAGAATAAGTGGAAATTAAGTACTCCAAAGTATAGATGTTCAAAACACCGTGGAACCAAGTATCCACAGCGTGCGTCCAGATCAGATCAACATCATAGAGGGCTTGAAATTCTTCCTGCATCCAAACAAGTGTGCGATACCTCCAATTCCTTTTAGATGTATAAGCAACCAACCACTCATACAAATCTATCGGAAAGATAACAAAGAAGCTCTCATACAAACAATCATACAAATTTTGCTCCACCCACGCGCGTGCATCAAACTCAAATCAAGTGTTGAACTTCCGAGCGTACTCTTCTTCTAGATCTTTTATCAACTCCTCAACACTTGCTAGAGTCAACCAATACTTCTTCATCATGAACCATCCTGAAAATAACTGAAAAAGAGGTCCCGACAATGGAACCAATGATGCAACCTATAATCTACCACGAATAACCCAGGTGCACTGACACATCACCCAACCTAAGCTAAGCGTTCACCTAAAGCGCACAAAGGTACCATACCCCTCTTTAGAGTTGCTTGTGTAGGATGTTAGCGTGATGAAGATAAATCATAAACAAGTTCATAAATAACCATAAACATTCCACAGTGCATAACTAGATCTAGATCTTAGATAATCATGAATTAAACAATAACTATGATAAGATTAATCATGCAAGAACCAATTACAGTCATGTTTAACACCATTACCCATCTAATATACTCCATTACATTAAACAAAGTAAAACATAGATGTTTCTTACATTACAAAGTATCGCCATAAGTTATGTGCGCATTAGACCCAACAACATAATTCTACAATAACTCATCCCTACTAAACTACATAGTTCACTATATGTTTACAGAGGTGGGGACTTTCCCTTCACCGCTTACGCACTTTCCAAAATAGGTCGTATGCCGAAAATATCCTTGTGCCTTTACAACACCATGCACACATGCAAGTGCGCTACTAATAGACATCGTACAATTAACTGGAAGTAGAAATCCTATTATTATCTTGAACTTATGCATGACGCTTATCGGACACTCGTTCCCAAAATAGAATTTGTGTGTCGTGCATTATCCATCCTAATGTGTGCTCTACACGCTATCTCCAAAAATATCCCGCATTCAAAAAAATGGATAAGTCTCGAATTAAACTGTCATGGTGCATGTTTCCTTTCCTATCATTCCATGCCTCTAAATGTGCCCTGTTCCCGCGCACGCATTGTGTGTGTGTCTTCTCCTTAGAACAATATTTTTTGCTCAACATAAAAAAGAAGGGTGGAAAAAAGGATGCGATAGGAGAAGCCAAGCCCTAAAGGACAAGGCAAGCCCCGAAAGAAACCAAAAGTAAGCCTTGCTCAAACCCTCACTACTATGCTTGAAACTACTAGTAAGGAAGATGGGGAATGAATTGGTAGCACGACAAGAAACTACGCGTCCCAAACCAAACCTCTACGCAAGACATTCAAATGGATATGGTCAAGGACATCCAATATCGTTGAAAGAAGGAGAGGAATTAAATACGAGAGGAAAAAATCCAAAACACTCCTCGAAACCCCTGTGAAGAAGATGATACTCAAATGGGGATCCCAAGGATACACTTGCACATGGACAATGACTAGTCTTAAGTCACCTTTAAAAGTGAATAAGGTGGAGGAAGAATCTAGGAATGAAGAAGAGGTATAAAGTGAGGGAAAAGTGCAGCAGGAGGACTTGAAAACATAGGACATAATAGTGATGTGGAGGAAGGAGAGAAAGGCCATAAATTAGAAAAGCAACCAATATAGGAGTCAAACGATGAGGATGAAGAAGAAGATGTTGTTCTTTAGCTTGATCCACACAAACCTTGAAAGTCCATGCACGTAAAGTTCCAATAGGGAAGAACTAAAAAGAACCGTCTTCCCGAATGTATGAAGAACTATGTGGCCATAAGGTGCTCCAATAAAGCATATCCTTTGCCCTAGATGCATATACCGAAGAGCCACAAATTGAGCACCCTAGCATTCGCATAAAAAGGGTCCCATTGGATTTTTTATGGTTATTTGTAGGTAAATAAAATCATATTTCCCTCTAAAATCACCAAAAAATAATTGCGGGAATGCATGTTAGATTCTATCAACCCTAAACTGTAGGGGAAACCCTAACCCCTCTCTCCAGTCACCTCTTAAGTTTAGGGGGCTAAAAAAGTGGAGCTCCTTTTTTTAGGCCTAGATTCTTTTATTCCCTGTAGCTAGCTATAAAAATAAGCATGAGACTTTCCGTTACAAGAAAATAGGAGCCAAAACCCCTCCATAAGACCATGCTCTACGTAGTGATTATTGTCATATCCAATTTTTGGTGACTCAACACATTAAATAACCGACGCGTGTTTGTAGGAAAAAAAGATTCCATCAAAGGGGTGCCATTTTGATACCACACGTACAAATTCGTAAGCACGTATTTTCTTTTTCAATATCTTATTACGCCGAAGGCGTTCCCCTATGGTAAAAGACCTCCAGACATTTCTGCAGCGATGTTAAATTTGACGGCCTCCCGGACATTTTCCCTGTTTTTAGCCATTTTGCATGCAGAATGGTTGCCAAGGTTTGAGGGAAGATTCATATGCTACTTCGCCCCGGGCTTACCTTCCGTCTTTCACTGTTTCTTCAGAACCCTAATACTACTGAATTCCCCGCCATGGTGCAGCCTCCCGATTACTCGGATATCCTGCGTGTTCCAAAAAGTGTGGAGAGGGAAAAAAATGGCCGAGGGCAAAAAATCAGTCCTTTCAATGGTCAACCAAGAAATCAACCACCAGTCTCAGATCTTATATCCTCCAACCCTAGCCCTTTCAAGTGTTTATTATTGATACGCCCGAGGCAATTGAGAGGCTGCACAACCGGATCTCCATGCTGCAAGTGGTTTCCGAACTTAATACAATTAAACAGGACGACGAGGATGATGATGAGGATGAGACATTTGGGATACCTAAACAAATTGTGGTTTATAAGGCTGAGGATCTGAGTGATTATCAGACCTCGGCAGGGTTAAATTTTCCAATTATTGCCAAAGCAGATAACTCTACAAGGCAAACATTGGCCAAAGCAGATAACTCTTCAAGGGAAACATTAGGCAAAGCAGAGGACACTTCAAACATCAATGACAAAGAAGGTTTTCCTAATATCAATGCTGATAGCAATATCTCTTCTCAATAAGGATGACTGTATCCCTGTTCTTACCAGGTAAAAAGGGGAAACATATCTCACGTTTGAGAATGCTACATGCCTCTCTGCTTTGGCTGTTTTCTGTTGCTTTTTCGGCAATCAAGTTAAAGGCAATAACTTGATGCTACCCACAGTGTATGTGGAGATGATTTGTCTGTTTTATACCATTACCATCGAAGCTATTTGAATTATTCTTATTCTTTGTTTGAGAGCTTCTGAAGGTCATTTTTCAACTTCCAATGCCTAGAGGTAGAAATAAGAAAGTATTTCTGCCATGTAAACTGTCTTTGCCCTGTATTGATGGATGTAAAAATTTGTGGCATTCAATTAAAGGAAGTCTAGCCATTTTTTACCGTTCTACTATATCCAGTTTTATGCTCACCCTTGTGCATTTTTTTCTTCAAAATTTTGGCTTCTTGAAGACGAAATGAAGACCATTAAACTAGATATTGTATCGCATCTATAATATCTGGAGTTCTTTATGCCACGTATTATGTAGGCAGAGAATTTTCAGTGCCAAACTGTGATTTAGAGCCTTTGTTAATTCCTTATTGTCATGATTGCTTATAAAAATAGTTTTAAAAGCATTACCGTGTACTGCTGTAGAGTAAATGCTTCCAACATGGAATATTGCTTGGAAGCTGAGCTTGAAGCTCACTATTTATACACCATGAACCTAAAATTTATCATTTTACTTACATAGGTATTGTCTGTACATTTAACCATGCAATAGAATGAGATCTAACAGGCCATGCCAAAAATCATGACAACTCAGCCGCCAAAGTGAAATCTTTTCCAGTGATCCTTCAATCCATGAATTTGGAACTCTGCCTTAAGGTTATTGTGCTTCTTGAAGACCATCTTTCCCACACTTATGTAGGTGCTGAGTACTCTCAGGCTTTTCTAAATTATCTTCAATGTCTTATTATATTTATAAGTACCCAGATCTTAAATCATCGTCGCCACAAAGGCAAAAAGAGCTTGGTTATTCTCTTATGTCACAGGTTTCTTCAGGTTTTCCTTAGGCACCTCACCATCTGTCACAGGTTTCTTCATGTTTTTCTTAGGCACCTCACCATCCATAATTTAAGCTTAGTGGCATCTGAACTAGTTTGGAGTATGCTGCTGAGTTTGTTATCTCAGAGTATATTGTATCCTTGATTATTGATTTCTTGCTCACTGCTTCCAACCACTTAGTAAAGTTCTCAACCCAATGCCTAGACTGAGGCTAATAATTTTGGAGTCTTGGATGCAGCTTTCTTTTCCCTTTGTGAGAGGGAAATTTTTCTGCGTATCATGAATTTCAACTTTAGACGTTCTCTAATTCTTTTTCCCTATTAAAGCAAACTCACTGGGATTCTGAGGAGCCACAGAATATTTTTCTGCCAAGAGCACATTGCCATTATCCTTGGCCATTTTTTGAATTTGAACTTGATTTGGATTGAGGTCAAAGGTTTGTTGTTTAGCTTGTTTTCCATCACACTTTTATTGTTCGTCATCAGTGTTTAGGTTTAGTAATAATTATAAAATATTATGCTTCCTTTTTCCAAATTTTTGTATCTATTAGCTTTGAAGAATGATTGCTGGGGTTATATTGAAGAGGATACCCCACTTAACCCAGTGTGGAGTTCAGCAGGAGCCCTGAATATCATTTACAGGAATCTCCAAACAAAGGAGATTACAAAATCCTTAAACTATGATATGCCCAGTGCTCAACCTGGAGAAAGAAACCTTTGGAATAATCAAATAAAATGATTACCATTCATAATACCACTCACAACCTGGATTTGGCCAGTTACTTGTTCAAGATGCCTAGTTTAGGGCACTACGATCCTTCTAGCTACGTAATTTGGAGATTCAGAGTTCTAAACCCCGAGGAAAGCTCTATTTAGGTTTGAAAGTATGTGGCTGGACCAGCTAATGTTGAAAGCTGGTAGGAAGAAGGAACCCCAAGGTGTTAACCCTAAATTTTGGGAGTTTCTGATGAATTGTTTCTATGTGCACATGACTGTACACATGTCACATCAGCGGCAGGGTGCCATTTTGTCAGACAGCCAGGAGAATAGCGCCGCCCAACAGGTACAGCTGACAGTGGAATTCGTGGTGAAGGATTTGGGAGGATGATCTGGAGCGAACCGTTGGAAGAAGTAGCTGAGGCAAATGAACATTAATGGCAAACTGGTTTTCCCCCTGAACCTGGACAGGCAAGTTTGAATTTGAATTGTAATCTTGTTATATAAATAACCCAGTCAGGCCTTGCAATCCAGAAATCCAAATACGCCCAAGGAAGGAGAAATGCCAGCAGGAGAAATGTCCAGAGGATTTGCTTAGTCAGGATCAGTGTGCAGGTTTACCATGAAGATTATGCTAATCAATATGAAGAAGATACGTACATCAGCCACCCTCGGGCAGGACTGAATAATATGGATATCAGTTATTCTGTGTATGATCTACAAGAGCAAAAAGTTATTCTTGACACCTTCAATTGTCACAATCATAAGAAAGAGGTATGCAAAATCACTGTCAAATTTAGTATTTTGAATAATGTAAAACATATGGGTTTTTATTATAGAAGAAAATTATTGTAGAATCAATGTTTCTATCTTGTACCTGTCTGAACCATGTTGTGGCTGTAGCTTAAACTGCTCTCACTTTTCTCAATTAGCTATCAATACCTGGTTTGCTACTTCCCATTTGGGGGAGATGGAAGTGGGTTTTTCATTTGATTTTATGAATAAAGAGGAAGCCGTGTATACTTGTACGGCATGTGTTTTAGGTCTTCTTTATGTGATTCAATATGATATTATTGGACAGTCTGTAACACTGCTTTCATGAACCTGCACCAGTAACTGTGTCACAGGAGATGAACAGTATCAGAGAGGGTAATGAGATGACTATAATTCTAAATTTTCTTGTTGAATAGATGTGAATAGTCATCCAACTTATTGTTGCATTGGAAATTTCATGATGGACTAAGAAAATATGCCGTTTATTAACTGGTTTTAGTCTTATACTGTAGGTCCCCTGCATGACCATTATGAAGGTGGGCTTGGTATGAACTTTTGCAAAGCCAGTTTTGGACGTATGGGCAGTCCATTGCCAGGAGACTACACCCAGCCTGGAAATAGTAGAGCAGGTTCTGTACAGTCAAATGTACATAGATTCAGCAATCCCTTGCATCATTCTTTGATTGAAGGAGAGTCGCCAGCAGACGAGATTCAGCATACTGTACACTTCTTCCCCTACCCCAGCCTAACTAACAGATTTTTGCATTATTCTGAAATTAACTGCAAGCTATGATTGTTTTTGTTTAAGAATTACATAGCACGGTGCAGGAATGTCAAGACATCCCACAACACCAGTTTTAGAGTTTGATTATATTGCTCTTTCTCCTTGGATTTATTTTATATGAACCCCGTCTTACAAACTATTCACAAAAGCAGGCAAGTCATTGAATTTCCTTTATTAACTTAAGGCTGCAACTTGTTTTCTTTCAGCATTGAGCATAACTTCAGATCTCCACCTGGTTTTTAATAACTTGACAAAGGCGATCAAAAGCATGTGGAAAGCTTTTAAGTGCCCAACAGTATGGAGACCTTCTCTCTACATGTACATATCATTAGCTATGAGTCTGAATATTCAGGAAGGTAAATTTTTCTGGCATAAGGATCCCAACGCAGGCCTAGCATTCTCTCAGGTATAGCATTACTTTGGCTTCTGCTGCAGCCTTTATTGGCAGATCTTTAAAATTTCTTTTACATCCCTCGTTAGCAAATAGTAAACAAAACTTCTTCTACATCCCTCATTAGCTATGCCGGCTCTTCATCTGATTTATGTAAACGGGCGCTCTTGCCTTGATCCTCTATTACGTCCCATGTTCCAGGGAAATTAGTAAAAAATGCTCTAGAATAGTACAGAAAATTGTAATCCCATTTTTGTGTCATAGGAGCATAGGTAGATCTATAAGATCTGAGACTGGTGGTTGAGTCCGAATGGTCTCAGGCTTTGTTATACAGGCTTTTTCTCTATCTTTTAACTCCTTCTGTAGGTGATTTCTTCCAGATTTGGGCTTTGGAGGTAATCAAATAACGGAGATATGAAGATTTTTGCAATGAAACCCCAAGACAGGGTTTTAAGCAGCCTGATAAGAATAAGAGACATTTCTGTTATTGAGGATCTGAGACGTGTATGAGGGGTGTTTAAAACAAGGAATCTTGAAGAATTAGATCCCTCCACTAAACAGGGAAAATACTTGTATTACCATTGTCTGTAAAACTTGTAGCAGGCAGGTAGGGCGTGGTACTTGTAGCACCATTCTCTGCAAAACTTGTAGCAGGTAGGTATTTAGATTTAGTGATTCCTGCAGTATAATTTTTAGAGGGTTTTGTACCAGGTTTGTGTGTATACTTATTAGAAGGTTTTTTATCAGGTATGGGACCAGATTCAATGTCTTCTCTTGTATACTCTTTATAAATTGACTTCATATCTGTCCCCGATTCATTGATTCTGTAATTTGTTGCTTCTCTGCATATGTGAATATCTTTACATCTCGGAAGGGATTCAAAGCCATCCCCACACACAGCACACCAAGAAAAGTCACAATTTGTGCATGCCCACGAGTCTTGACATTCAATATTTTCATTGCTTGCTGCACCCAGGAATATATTCACACTACCATTGGTTACATTGACCCTGAATATGCAAGAACATCAAGGCTTAATAACTCAAATTTGCTTCAGTTGGTAAGATTTTTGTTTGTTAATTTCCTTTTGGAGCTTACACAGTACACTGTTTAAGTATTTTTAAGGTTTGTTGTCTGGAGCATGGAGCAATCAAATGTGGATGGAGTGGAGTGGATAGAGATAGAGGGTAGAACTTCAATTTATGTTTGTGCTTGTTTTTAGAAAACTAATTATAAACACACATTGCAACTCTATCAAAGAGGTTGACATGTAATTACACTCATGCATTGCTTTACTCCCATACAAATTCTAACAAGAGCCATTGTTTGGTAGGTGTCCACTGTCCAGTCAAAGACATAAGCAACAACAATCCATCCACCGCCTCCAAATCCCTTCAATTTCGTTTCACTTTCAAATTCAGGTACCTTTCCTGTCATCTTTTTCTCCTCTCTCACCACCTCCTTTGACTGTTTTTATCTCCAAGTACAAACTATATTTAGCCATTTTTCATGCTTTTATTCATCAAAATCTTATACCCATTTGGCCAATTTATTGCAAGACATAAATTGCAGCAACCTGCAGGGATCTTGGGATTGTAGGAAAAATCTTCCAGATGGCCTTGCTTTGCACTAAGAAACGGTCCTCTAATTGACACCCCTTATCAACATCAACTATAAAAGTAATTACTAACCTTCTAAATCAAATAACATATACCGTTCGGCGTTCACATTGCATTGTACACATGCGATTGCTAGTTAATAAATATTACTATTTTATCTGCCCCTCGTTTTCTTCTTTCGTCAATAATTCCATCTAATAATTGCTTATCCTTCGAGGAAGAGGAGTTTGTGTTGTTTTAGTGCGGGCCACATCGCAGGTTCGACTCCCTTGCCCTTCCCTCTCCTTTTTATATTCCTACATAGGTTTTTGGTTTCAGATCGACTGTTATTTCATATCAATTAATTTTGGTTTCTTCCGCCGCCGTAGACAGATCTGATTAAACTGAAGCTTTGGGATGGTTTTTAAGATTGACCTATGTTAAATGTATGTTAGTTGACGGGAGAGGGTTCAAACCCTATATCTGAATAATTCCATCCTTCATAATGTCGTCGTATTCTGTGCAGCTTCGGTTGATGTCCGACTTGAAAGCCACTCGAAACGATCCTCCCGAGGTATGTTTATTCAATCTTCATCATTACCCACAGTTCTTTCCTTTCCTGATTTAAAAATCTCCTGAAAACGAGGTTTTGTACTTTGGGTTTTTCTTTAGCCTATTTGATATGATTTTATGTGTCGATTTTTTCGTTTGTAAGAACGATTCGGAATTTGGGTATCTCTTGAAGTACACATAGTTTTTTGTATGTGTCGTATGGTGGGTGTTTTTCTAAATCAAAGATATTTTGTGTTAAAACTGCTTTGCTGTTTTTTCATTTAGGTTTGTAGTGCAAGTCCTCACTCTGATGAAAATCTATTCGTTTGGAGCGCTACCATTTTTGGTCCCGACGAGACTCCCTGGGAAGGTGAATTTCGATACTCAACAAAATTTTGCCTCTTTTTTTCTATTTGTTAAAATTATTGGTTTTAATTCTTTTTGGATTTGTTTTTCTGTATTGTGCTCAGGTGGCATTTTTGGGTTGAGGTTAATCTTTGGGGAGAATTATCCAGAGAAGCCACCTCGTGTCAGATTTACATTGGATGTGTTTCATCCCAATGGTAAGTGGTGTTGGTTTACTGTTTTGGAATTGTAGGATGGAAGGCAATTTGGATAAACTTAGAATTCTGCAACAAGAAGTGTGGATCTGTTAATTTGATGTAGATAGAGCGATGATTTTGGTTAATATAAGTTAAAATGGTACGAGAATTTGTCACTTGGCTTAAATCGACTCATAAAATGTTTATATGCTATCTATCCGGAATTACATGAATAATTTCATAAAATCTGATCTATAGTCTGATCACTGATGTATGGAATGTGGAACATGTTCAATGGAGAGCTAAATTCCAAGAAATAATGGGATTTGGGTTATATTGAGGCGAAATCAATGTCAAATGCATTTTGAATCAAACAGACGCATCAAGAGGAATAAATTTAATCTGTTTTTCTACAAAGACATTTAAATGATGGAAGTAATTTTAAGGGCTTAAACTTAGCAGATTTAATGTCTTCGTACTTTTGGTTAATTTTTTTTTTGTTTTAGAGGGAAAGATGCATTTCTGGATCTCAACCATGTGTGAGATTTTTCTTCGAAAATTGATTTATGTTTCAAACCTTGATGACATTGTTTTTGTCATTACAATGTTTTGTAAATTAGTGAAAGTTGTTTTACTTTTAACATAAGATCTATGAGCTGTCCGGATGTTTTTGGTGTTTTACTAACTTTCAAAATTTGTATTTTATTTCCCTCTAGTATATCACGATGGAACACTCTGCATGGACATCATTCAAGATGCCTGGTCTCCTTTCCGTAATGTTTGTACTATACTTACATCTATCCAGGTAAGGTCATAAAATTATTTCATAAAATTATTTTAAGGCCTGTTGCTGCTAACCATCTCTATACATGGTTTCCTTAATTATTGCGATCTATTCTGTTTTACAGTCCCTGCTTACGGATCCAAACACTGTAAGACCTGCAAATCCAGAGGCTGCTCAATTGTATCAAGTTGATATTCAATCGTACAATAGGTACAATTCTTTAAAAAATGACTTTTATTTATTGTTGTCTATTTATTTACAACACCGATTGGTGATCTATGATGGTAGCAGGGGCTGGTGGTTGTGGACTGTAACATCTGTGAGTAGTTCAAAATATTTGACGTTCATTTGACTGTCACATGTGTTTTTTTCTTTTTGCTTGAAGAAATCAATCGAAAAATCATAATTTCTTGGCCATACTTTGGAGTTCACAACAAATTTGTTTTCCCGTGAACTTATTGAAAAATTCAAGATAAATGCCTTATGATAGGTATCTCTCAGGTGTTTTCCAGATAGATGTATTTAATCTAGTTGTAAGAGTGGATAAATTTTTGAGTTTATGTCGAAAATTTTGTTTCGAAACTGAAAGTGAAAGCCATTTACATCGTTTTCTAATTTTCCATGATTATAGGAGAGTGTGGCGATGTGCTCGGAAATCTATTGAATCCACATGATTGTCAAAGAGTCAATGGATGACACCATGTATGCTGAAATGTTGTATTTTGTTGAGCAGCAATTTGCAGTGAACAATGTGAACGTCTCTATTGCCTTGTTTATGTGTACAGTTATTATTACAAGAGTAATAGAACTGGGCTATTACTGCATTTTGTTGCAAAGCTATTTAGTTTTACAAACATGCTTGATTCTCAGTGCACTGGAATTAAACAAAATCCATAAAAGTGATCACTTTATACTTTTGTTTGTGACCTCCATTTGTCCGTTAATTTCTCCTCCTTGCTTCATTGTATAGTATCTGACTATGTAATATTGATCATTTTATTGTATGAAAATAATAATGAAAAGAAATGATTTCTGTGACAATTCTGGGATTGTTGGTTGCACACTGACAGTAAGCAATGTCTATTTCATCATCTGTGAGTTACTCATAATGCGTTATGATCTTGTTTGGGAAAGTGTCTTATGTCCACAGTTTATTGTGAAGGAAGCCACATTTTGGATAATTTAATTATTCTTTTGACAGATAATCATCAAACTATACAATCTTAAATGCAAGCTATTTAGGATGTTGGATCTATAACTTCAAACTATATTATTTAATGTTTTTGTTTAACTAATGTGAACATGCATTTGTCAAATTGATTTATGTAAGCTTGGTTAAGATGTCCATACAGGGTACAAAAAATATTCTTTGAGGTTATTATGAAAATATGCATCCATAATCACAGCCAAAAGTAGATGAGAGCAAAAGTAAAGAGCATGATATATTGTGTAGACAAGTAAACATCACTAATGACTCATGTAAAGGCAATGCTTCATTTCATAACAGACCTCTTGCTTTATTTGTTTGTCAGGTTGCTATACGTTTTTATTGATTGTCGATCTCGGTTTCTTTGATGGCCAACTAATTGGGTACTTAAAATTATCGGTTCATGTTTTCAAGTAAATCTTTTGAATTGATTTCCATTTTCAATTTTTTCTCATTGGAATCAACGACTACAAGGGGTTTCAATTCTTTTTCTTCTGTTGATTGCTTCCTCACTATCTTGCAATTTCCAAGTTAAGCAATGCGTGAGTTTTTAATGATTTTAGCTTTGAATGAGTGACAAACGCATCTAAGAATCTTATAGCACAATTGTTTCAACTGGTTTAATTGCTTCCTAGAACTGAACTTGAAGTAAAGGTACAAGTACAATGCTTCATAAATCATTGATTGATTGAAAACCAGATGTGGAGATAATAGGTAGATCACTATGCACTAGATCCATGTGAATTTTTGCACTTGTAAAAAACTTGGTGGTACCACAGGAAAATGCACCACAAAAACTGTCTTTATTTGAGTTGTATTGTATTTCTGCATTTTTTAATTTACTGAACTTGTGATGACACTGGTTTGATAACAAGCCAGAAAAAGTAAAACCACTATTTCTTCAGCAGTTTTAGAGAAGATATGCGAGTATTGTTGGGATATCAGATTTTTTGGAACTGTATTGTAACTGGAACGTTATAGTTAGGTATGATCAGATTTATTCAAGTAAAACAATAAAATCAGACCTATCTGCATAAAATAATATTAGATGATTACTGAATTATTTTAAACTTGGCAGACATTAGGAACTAAACAATGGAAAATAAGCAAATGCGAGAGTAACAAAACCTAGAAATTTCAATGCAAATGGAAACGAATAAATTAGTAATGTTGTGACCAGTTCATTAGAGATTCAAAACTCACAAAAATGGTACCATCTATGAAAATGGCACCATCTACGAAAATGGCTTCCCAGGCCTAGGTGAATTGGATGATGCAAGTGTTTTCTCTGTAACTTAATATGCGAAAACTTATCTCAACATGTTTAATTTTGTTGTGAATACCTAGGATTTCACCTCTTTTTCGAACCATGATGTATGCGGAAGGGGGAGGGGTGTGGAGGATGTTAATGGTTACTTGTGTTATTATTATCACTAAAAGGCCAATTTGGTTTGTCATGAACGGATGATGAGAGAACAATGTTTTTGGGTAATATGAGATTGTCTCTCAAGTTGTGGGACTCGCTCCGTGAAACAAACCTTTGGAGAAGGATGGTTTCTCTACCTATTTCTAATGTTAAAATACTTCTAAGGAAACTATGGAAGAGAGAGATGCATGAAAAGAGAAAATACTAAGCTAACGAGAGGTAATAACACTAAAAAAGGGAGGATGAACTCTTTCGATGAGTAAAAATGAGGGAAAATGTGCAAGGGTAGACAAATGTGCCACAGTCTAAAACCACACTCACATACCCATTTTTGTAAAGCACAACAGAAAGGAAACTTGTAAAGGGCATGAAAATGCACAAAACACTAACAATGCAAAAATAAGCAAGAAAAAGCAATAAAATATGAGTTAGGGCAAAGGATGGCTATGTTGGTACCCAAATTTGTTCTCATTTTCAGTCTGAGCAGCACCAGAGATATGGCATGGAGCTTAAAGACATATTAGACCATGTTTGTATGTCATTGGTAGCTGGGGATATGGTCTAGCTGGCACTCAAATTTGTGGAGAGATGGATAGCACTCCAATAGGACTTGATCTTGTCCTAGCTGTTTAGGTTGTGCCTTACAACCAAGGTAAGAGGATCTATTTGTAACCTTGTGATGGCGAAGGAGATGAATATATCCTTCCTTTTGCTGGAATTTCTATGATGAAGACCTTGATGAAAACATGATCAACACCCCAGATCTGAACTTTCACGAGTTGTCACTTCTCAAAACAACGCAAAGGTTACTAGAGGCATTGAAATCCTAATTTGTGCATGCATACTTTTGCAAATGGATCTTTGATCCTCTGTGGGTACACAAATGCAAATCAGGGGTAGTACAGGGTAGGATATGTTTTTTGGATGATTTTTATGGTGGGATATTGACAAGACAAACTTGAATATGTCAGATCTTTGACAACCTGTACAATACTTGAACAACTATCAGATAAAATGTTTCAAACAATCGGGATGTTCTTTCAACCGAAGAGGCACATATGGAAGCCCAAGTTGCACTCTTCACACAATCTTTGAGACCTCACCACAAAACCTTGAAGTAAAGAACTCAATTAAACACAAAAATCTTTGATCAAACCATGCCTAAGGTACCCCCAAAGGCTTACAAACAATCTCAATTGACAAATGAAGGATGAAGTGATTTTAAACTGATTGTTTCAGTGTCAAATGAAAGCTCTTCTGACAAATAAAACTGCAAGTGCCACTAAACTATCAATAAGAATGAGATCTGTGTGATTTAGTAAAGACTTTCAATGCAAGATTGCAACAAGAACAATGAAAACTATTTGCAAGAATTTAGAAATGATAACAGACATCATATTGCCTAGAAAAACATAGAATTAATTCAAAAGCTTGTTAGATTCATCAGCAGGGGAGAGTTTCATCAACAATCTTAGAGTTGTGTGATGGCTATACACTTGTAACCAACTCACATTCATGAAGAACTAACACAGAAGACATTAACCAGGTTTTTTGGAGGGTTTCTTAGAAGATGGACTTCTCTCAAAAATTTGCTCGTGAAATTCAATCTCCGACCATTTACAATTTTCCAAAATGCATTATATACTTCATGCCACATTGGAGCCTTCTTTCCCAAGCAAATAATATGCCATGGGATCAAGTTTGTTACAAACAACCTAATGATTTGCGAAAGGGACATGAAACAGAAAAATGTTCGCGAGGATGCCAGGTGTGCAAAAAGATTAAATCATTACAAAAATTCGGATCATTATCCTTCCTGGGTCACGTTTTTCATCATTGAGGCATGCAAGACACCTTTTCACTCATCATTTTACCTTTTACCTTTCCAAATTAAACGCACGTAATTTCTAGATCGACTTTTATGTTTTTTCTCGGGCTTGAGCAAAAATTATATCAAAAACACCATAGATCAAATATTCAAGACATGAAAATAATGCCAATGCTCTGGAAGGCCAAGACGACACATAATCATCTAAGATTTGATGAAATTTGATGTAAAAATCGTGATTCCAAGCTTCCTGGAGCTCCCATGGCGGCCAAAACAAAAGAATGCACAACAACCGTTGATCTCATTCAACTTTCAATATTGGCCCTCCACGTGGAAGATGAGATTCAAAAATAAACTTAAGTTACCCTTTTAAATTTTGGATAAAAATTTGGATACGTGGTAAAATATGATTGGATCGGGCCCGGGTTTAAAATATGCACTTTAGGACCTTCCAAAAATTTGGAATTTTTGCCACTTTTCCTGCCTCTTCCTCGGGCTCGCCACGTGTCCACAAGGTGGGTCCCAATGAGAACGCGGGAATATTCTCGCTCACTTTACCTCTTTTTGGAAAAAGACATTTTTCCCAAACTTCCTGCACTTCCGTCCTCCTAGTACCTCATGGCGCTCGTTGATTTCTTTGCGGGGCCATCTCTCTTATTCTTCCTTCATACTTCCTTTGCAAATTTTGAAAAATTTCAAAACTCACCATTGACCCACGCTCACCTTTGACCTTCAAAAATGGCCACGTGTCTCACTTGGATTGGCTGCGAGGCATGTTTCCCTTCTACAAATTTAACTCATTTTTGCCAAAAGGAAAAATTTCCTTCTACCTTCAGTGGCCCACGCTCCCACACAAGCCTAAAAAATTAACCTTGTTGGGGATGTGCTTAGAAATTTAACTTTAAAACATTTTGCCGAAAATGCAAAATTTCCAAAGTTCCCCCAAAGTCTGAACCTACGCCCTTTCATCTTGCAAATTTTTGGACACGTGTCCTCTTTTGATTGGTTCCGGAACTTCGGCCCAATGTTTTACTTTTACCATTTGAAGTAAAAACTTCAAAATCACCAAAACATCCGCCCCTTAATCCTGACTTTTCCTGGACACGTGTCCGCTTGTGATTCGCCATGGGGCCACGGTCCAAAATTTTACCTTAGCCATTTGACCCCAAAAACACAAAAATTATAAAATTTCTCTGCCATCCGCATCCCCTTTTCCCAAGAATCTGCCACGTGGCCTCTCTGATTGGAGCGGGATAACAAATGATTTTGTAATTTTTAGAAAATAGAGTTAAAAACTCTAAGTCCCCAATCTGGCCCGCTCCTCCATTTTGATCTCTCTTGGACACGTGTCCACTTATGATTGGCCATGGGTCCTCACTCCAAAATTCACCTTAACCTTTTGAGCCAAAAACACAAAATTTCACAAGGTTGTTTCTACCATCCGCATCCCCTTTGCCCAAAAATGTGCCACGTGTCCTCTGATTTGAGCGGGGCTGAAACTGATTTTTCAACTTTAGAAAAATAGAGCTTAAAAACTCTAAGTCCTCCATCGGCCCACTCCTTTTTGATTTTTAGGACACGTGTCCTCTCCCCATTGGCTGCGGGGTTTCGGGCCAAAGTTTGATTCTGAAATTTTGCATAGTAAAACCAAAAATTTCTAAGGAGTGCCGGCCGCCCGCAAATCCTTGACCAATGAAAACATACCACGTAGGCAATTTTGTAAAAGGCGGAGCCGTGGAGTCAAATTCGTCATTTCGCCTAAAAATAAAAAAATGACAAGTTAGAACATTTTTCAAATTTGCTCCTCGGCCAATAGGAACCCGCCATGTTGCCATGATTTTGGGGATGAATTTGACGGGCAAATGACGCTCATCATCAAAAAACGTAGAAAATTTTAGGGATGCCCTAGAATTCAATTTTTTCACCAAGGATGGCAGATTTTTTTGATTTTGAATCAACTAAAGCATGTTTTTACTACATTCCCGATCTAGGATTTGGATTTTCAAATACAAACAAGTATGAATTATTCAATTTCAATTTTTCCACGATTAGGCAAAGGGAAAAATGACAGAGCTCATAAATTTGAAAAAATTAGGGCACGAGAAAAGGGGAAACTTGGATTCTTTCAAACCAGGGCAAAACAACAAGTTTATGAGCATTTACAAGCATTCAACTTGAGGGAGGAATTGCAGGACCATCAAACCGAAATATAAAACGTTCGAGTAAAATTGGATGTGAAAAATTAGGGCAACGCGATGCAAGCTCGAAATGGCACCAACAACCTGCAAAACAAACTTTTATTGCTTCTAAAAGATTGAACAATCAGTTTCGATGGTGGAAAGAGACAAGTATCCACACGCAAAGGACCAGATGCGAGGCTTGCAACTCAAAATGCAAAGATACACCACTTTGAATAATGATTGTTGTAATCTAAGGGGGTCCAACCTTTGCAAAAAAGTATTATTCTCCAATATATAGAAAAAAGGGGGCAAAGAGATGAGGGAAAAGAGAAGGAAATTCGAATCCAAAATTCACCTAGTGACCAAAACTCATTAATTTTCTTACAAAAGCACATGACCATCTCTGGAAGACCATTCCTTCATGTTATCCAATTCGTGGAAGGAAAGGGCGTTGTTCTTCATTAATGCTCGTAGTTGGGGAATGATTTGATAACTTGTGTGTTCAGGATCGTTGCTTCTCTCTCAAACTGTGTTTGACATTTTATTCCCCAAGATTGCATCGATTTTTGGAGTTGGCTCTAGAATGCAACCATTAATGAGACCTTTCCAACAAGATCAATCTTGCTTAATTTGGTTAACCGCAATGAAAATGCTCCATCGCTTGTTAAAGTAATTTTTTTCGTGCATTTCTCATTTCTTCACGGGTCTTGAAATATTTAATTTTTTTGAATGTCCCATGATATTTTTGCTTACTGGTGGATTCTTTAGTGTATCGCGGCTTTTGGAGTCCGGAAAATTCTAACCTTTGAGACACTGCAGAATATTAAATCGAGTCCCACGGCTTTGTGACTTAATTGCACCCTTCGGGTCGTTCTACGGTATTTGAACTCCCAATTGACCACCTGCATAAGTCAAGACTCGTTTACTTCCTTTGTTACACGAGTTTGTTAAGGACTCAGAGAACACAATTTTCCCGAATTCCATGGGAAGCTAGGTGAGTCCCTCACGGCTCCCGTAGAACGTGAGAATGGTTAACCCCATCTTGATGAGTTATTCAAAGTTGCAAGGGTGTAATTTTGGATAACAATTTGACAACTCAACGAGGTAATCTGCTTGCTAGATAGAGAGATCAATGGCCTTGAGACATCCATTGGGCATGGAGTCAACTTGATGATTTGAAAACTGATATGAAACTTGGAAATTCTCACCCTTGAACCCTTCGAAGAATTGCTTGTGGATTGTTGAATACTAAATCCTTTCGTAAACCGAACTACCATCTGGAAGCAACAAAAGAGCACACACAAGAGTGCGCGGGAGGAAAAAAACCTACGCTACCAACAAGGCAATGTGTTGAAAGCAATTGGAGGAATTGAAAACTAAACTACTATGTATATGAGAGAGTCTCTCCTTGAATAAAAATGCTTGAGGTGGATCCCATTAATTAGTATCTACAATTCTTCTCCATCCATTTTTGACAATTGGAAAGAATTGTTTGCCTTACAACTTGAAATCACATACGAGTCACTCCATATTGCATCAAACTTGAGTGTCTGTCGATTTGGATTTGTCTGCATCCCACTTTAGGACTAAATCTTCTTAAACCCCTAAATTTTGTTTTCTTGTTAAAACGCTTCTTGATCTAAGCCCAATTTCTCTCCATTGTCTATATTGGTTGATTTCTCAATTATTCTAGCTCCATGAGCTCTGCATACCTAAATTCCATGGCTTCAAACTCAAATAGTTTTAGCTTCTTGATGAGTTTCAATGTTGGTAATTCAAGGGATATTGGAAGCCTTGCTTCTTTATCATAAACCAATTTGTAGGAGAGCTACCCGTCGATCTCTTGGGAGTGATCCTATAAGTGCATAAGGCTGATTTTAACTTTGTTTGCAACGTCCTCTGATTTTCATCTAGAGTCCTTATGATCCTCAAAAGATTCTTGTTCATGGACTCGGCCTAACCATTACCTTGGGGGTAATAGTTTGAAGAGGTTCTTAAGTAGATGACATTATTTAAAACCCAATCGGATAACTTGGTGCCAAGGAAAATTAGAGTATTGTTAGAAATGATTGTTGAAGGAATACCAAATTTGGTCAAAATACCTTCGTAGAAGTCCAAAATGCTAGCCTCATTTGCCTTCTTCATTGCAAATTGCTTCATCCATTTGGTGAAATAGTCAGTGGTTGTGAGAATCCACTTGTGGCCTCCACTTGAATGTGGGTGATCACTCTAATGAAGTCCAAATCCCCACTACATAAATGGATGGTCTACTTGAGATGGGGTGGAGTGAAAGGGATGGTAACTTTTCTTTTCCCGTAAAGAATGCAAAATTTTTACATTTCTTAATACATGAATAACAATCATTGAAAATATTAGGCCAATGATATTCGACCTTCATAATCCTAAGAGTTGTTTCCTTTGGAACAAAGTTCCCTCCTGCTTCTCTATCATGAAACTCATGTAACACTCTTTATTTGATCTATCTTAATGCACCTCAAAAGAACACCATTCACATATTTCTTGAATATGATGTCATTAATAAGCACAAAGTGAATGGACTAAAGTCTGAAATGCCTCCTTTTGGATTTTCTTAATATTTGGGGGTATTTTTCATTCTAGAGAAAATTCACTACATCATTTGTCTAAAAGGGGAGGGCAAGACATCAACTAGTTGTTCTTGATCATGTTGAAGCACAAAGATAGCTTCTTCATCAATATGCTTTGGTATGAAACCAATTGTTCACACAATCATTTGCCTCTAACCAGATTAGTCACCTTGATATCAATGTCATACTCCATCACTTTGGTTATCCAACCAACTCTTTTCTCATTTAGATCCTTGTTCAAAAGGAAGTCTTTCACACTAGCATGTGAAACTAGTAGATGGATCTTGTTGTTGGATACTAAAGTGTTTGAATTCCTTTAAACTTCGTATAAAAGCAAGGGCATGTTTTTAAACAAATGAGTACCTCACTTCATAATCATCAAGACCTTGGTTGAAGAATGCAACATGCTATTCCAAGCCTTCCTCATTTAGCTGCACTAGTATGACATATATTATTTCTATGCCAACAAAATCATACATAATGAAATATTTTGTAAAACCAGGATTGATGAGAGTTGGGGCATGTGCTATTGCTTGCTTTATGGCTTCAAAACTATTTTTTCCTTGATAGTCCATTTGAAGGCCATACTCTTCTTTAGCATCAATGTCAATGGTTTGACAAAGTTGGCAAAATTTGGAACAAACTACCTAAAAAGTTGATTCTCCCCAAGAATCTTTGGAGTGCCTTCTTGTGACTAGGAAATGGAAATGTAAGGATGACATTAACTCTCTCTGGATCAATTCTTAACCCTTTCTTAGAGACAATATGGCTAAGGAGTTTACCTTCATGAGCTAAGAAGATGTATTTATTTGGGTTGAGAGAAATACCAAAATGTCTACACCTCTTAAAAACTTGTCCGAGATGGAATAGATGGTCAATTGCATTCTTAGAGAACACTGTGATATCATCCAGGTACACAAGAACAATGTTGTTGATAAGTCCCTTAAATGCCATATCCATGGATATCTGAAATGTTGCTCCTACGTTAGATAGAGCAAAAGGAATTTTCTTGTAAGCGTATGTTCCCAATTTTGTGGTAAAGGTATTTTTGAATTGTTCCTCCTCCTTACCATGATTTGATTATAGTTGGAGTAGCCGTCTAAAAGAGAAAACCTTTATGAACCTTATGTAGCCTAGAATTCACTATAAATACCCAAGGCGCACTGACACATAACTCAACTTGAACTGATCGCTCACCCGAAGCACGCAAAGGTACCAAGTCTCTCTTTAGAGTTGTTTATACAAAATGTTAACATGATTGTGCATATATATATCCATATTCATAACAGATAGTAAACAATCCACAATGCATAAACCATATCTAGATCTAGAGTATATGAAAGATAGACTAAACAATGACTATAATGAGATTTACCATGCAAGAACCATATTCAGTCATGTCTAACACCAATATCCAGCCAATATGATCCATTGTATTAAATCTTTATACATTAAAACATAGAAGCTTCATACATTACAATAGTATCATCATGAGTCATAATCAAGATTGATTAAACGTAAAAATACCAACAACATAAATATATATATATATATATATATATATATATATATATATATCCATTGTATAATCAAGATTGATTAAACTGACAAAACCAACAACAAAATCAATACATATATATATATATATATATATATATATATATATATATATATATATATATATATAGGGGTGGGGACTTTCCCTTCACCACCCATGCACCTTCCAAAAATAGGCTACATGCTAATAATAGCCATGCACCTTTACAAGAGAATAAAAACATGCAACTATTTTAAAATAGATTTCCCATAGTTAACATCGAGTAGAAATCCTATTATTAGATCGGAACTATGCATGGCGCTCAAATTGATGCTTGTTCCCAAAATATCCTTGCATGAACTGCAAGTCTTCATGTATTTGCATGCTCCGCACTCCAACCACATAAATAGTCTCGAACTGCAAAAGTGGCTAAGTCTTGTTAAGCTGATCTTGGGCGCACCCGTACTATGCTATACCTTTACACACTCCTGTGTGCCCTATGTCCGCATGCCCAAACCTAATCCACTCTCACCATTGAGAAAAATTTCATGTGCTCAACATTACCCCAAACTAAATACATTACCACCGCGAAAATGGGTAACTCCAGACTTATCTCTCCAAAAATAAATAATAATGAATGAAAGGATAAGGGAATAATTATACAAAAAGAATGAAGTCCTACTCCACACTTTCCTCCTCTCTTGGAAGAATCAACTCGGGATACTCGTTCTTAATCTTTTCCTTTAATGTCTCGCTAATCACTCAAATACGTCACCTATTTTATCGGGGACATCTCAGTAACCACTTTGCATCTAGTTCATCCCGAGTCACATTAGCTTGCTCATTATGTAAAACCCTTACACTGTTGACCATGCTCCAAATCATTCCCTCCATATAATCCATCTTCTGTGTATGAGCTTGCCAATTTCATTGATTCTCTCCTTATGGAGCTCTTGTCTTTCTTCAAACAGTATTTGCACTTCTTTTCTACTAAAGCCAATACTTCCACGTGCCCAAGTGCCTCATTTTTCTGTGCTAAAAGGATTTCATTCTCCTCTGCAATAGTTCTTATTCTAAGTATGGAATCTAGTGCTGCACACATATTTAGAGCTTGGTCTACTTTCTTCGACTCTTCTTTAAAGGCATGCAACAAATATTCATAGCTTGCAATCTACTCGCAAGCAATGGTGGCCTTGGCTCTTGTTGCTTCCTTTGCAAGATATTTTGGCATGGGCATATGCATGGGCCCTTCATCTATGAAAAATTTTACAAGTGTGTGTAGATAATGCATTATAGAGGGAAATTTCTGAGGAACTTGAGACTCTAGATGAGGTCTTACCTTAAGGATATAATCGCCAATCTCCTTGGCCATACCAATCAATGCTTCATTCTTTGCTTCTTCATGTTTCTTTTCTACTTTCGGAACTTTATTTCTATATCCTTATCCTTATTATCTTCCAACAATGCTCTAATGGTTGTCACTTTATCTATGTTCTTGCACGTAACCTCTGTAGATACCTTTACCAAGGCATTGCTCACTTGTTCATCTAACATTACCAGGGTTTAACAATCATGTGTCTAATGTGTGGTGCTTTCTTCACTCTGCGTGAGACACATGATTCTTTGCATACATCAAAGTCAGGTTCGTCCATATGAGTCTGCATGGACCATGACAATTTCTTTCTTATACGTGCGTTGGCAATCTCTGTATCCATCAACTCCCAACCATATAAGTCCTTAGGCCCAACAGTGCTATGAAATTAGGTGCGTATGATTTTAATTATATCTTCTACATACCCCATAGCAGGAGTCACACAGTCTTCACTTTATTTCCCTTTCCTTGCTCCTTTCCCCTTAGGAACCCAAGCACCTAAATCCAGAGTTTTTCCTTCACCTTCCTGTGTTGTATGGGGTACGCTAGATGGATCACCCTTATCTGATTCTGCACCCTGCTCCTTATGCCCTTCTTCATCACTCTTCATACCTTCATCACGAGGCTCCTCTATGTCATCGAGCTTAACCAGTGTGCTAGGTGTGCTTTCACCAGACTCATCCTCCTCCTCCTCCTCGTCGTTCATTTTCAGCTTGCGCCTTCTCTTCTTCTCAGGTTTTTCTTTGGGCGGAAAAGTCCTAGGTGATCTCTTCAGTGGTTGTGACGGACCCATGGTCTGAGCTAATGTCCTCCTGAACACCCTTTTAAACTGTGGCTCTTTTGGAGTCTGCTCTATGTCTATCTTCACCACGCCTGACTCCTCATCTTGTTCTGCGGTGGGGACTTAGCTCGCACTACCTTTTATTTCCAACAGTGGAATGCTTCCTTCCTCATGTAGTTCCTCTTCTTATCCTTCTTCTTCTTCATCCACAGTGGGCAGAACATTTTCTTCCTCCTCTAAGGTACCCACCGTGTGCTTCCCTTTAGGTGGCCTAGGTAACTTGAACTCATTTTCCAAGTACTTGTCATTTTGTAGTTTAGGATTTAAGTACACATACACCAAAGCCATGCCCAACTTGCCAATGGCCAAGCTCACAACCTTCATATTAATGTCATCTGATATTAAACACTCAATGTAAGTAGTCTTACAGGTAGACATAGGTTTTCCTTAGTGTATGGTAGTCACAATCTACCTTTTCTGCATTGAATATCAAGTGGCGCGTGTCAAAAAACCTATGAACAGATGCCCGGAAATAGCATGCGGTAAAAACATAAGGAAATTTGCACCATGGGCTCCATTTTCCATCTTTCATTGCAAAGTGCCCAATGCAATAGTGCTTGTATACTGCCAGTTGTACCTGTTTACCCACAACTGAAGGTAACTCCTTAGGGATCCTCCATTCTTCCTCAAACGTGGCGCGTAACCGCTCATACCATAGCTCTGCCCTTTGTTTGAAGGGTCCACTCATTGAACCATCACAAGTGTAATCTACAAATCTCTCTGCCAAGGACTTCTTTTCTGGAGGGAACATCCATATATTGTCCTTTGGCCCATCGGGCACACCAATTTCCACAAAAACTAAGGATAAAAGGATAACGCCAAAACTTATCTTTTCACCTTCCTGCACCTCCTCAATGATGGTCTCAACAATAAAGTTGGAGATGTTGTAGACAACCCCTTCGTTATTCTGCGCGCGACATGAAGCCATGCCCTGTTGACTTGAGACCAGTGCTCTTGATTATTGATCTTTTTTTAGAAAATGCGTCATTGCACTGACAATGTTGGTACTTCTACAACTTGGGGATATCCATCCTGCGCCCACCTTTAGTGTAACCCAACTCCTTCCTTGTTTTTTCTATGGCCTCCTTATCAGTGAGGTCATTATTTATCTCTACACTCGAGATCCTCAACCCTGTTAAGTTAGTAATCAATGGAGTTGTAATCCTTATTCGGTGCCCAATGAAGTAAAATAAATATTCATACACTCAACTCATGAGCCATTGGTACTGTTTTTTCAGTTTTCCGAAGTATGGGAGCTCATACAATTGTAACACTCCTACCTTGGCCAACAATTTCTCACCTACATCATCATAAACTGACATGTCATCTATTTTCCTCTTCATCGTCTTCACTATGAGAAACTTTTCCAAATCCTCCTTCGTGTCCTTGGTTCTATGGTTGTAATCGCTGACTTTACAGATGACGAATGTGTGAATCCCAGTCACACCCCATAAGAATGCCCTCTGGGTATTATATTTCGAAAACCTACCTTCGGGGGAATCTTCTACTTCGACTTCGACCTCCACCTTCTTCCCCTTTGTCCCCACTCCAGGTGCTCTCCTTAGTGCCATAGTAATTAAAAAGGTGTGTTTTTACCTCTGTCGAGCTATGCGACTCAAAATTTTGTGCCCTAGCTCAAAAATGTGTGCCCTAGCTCCAATTCAAACCTTAGTGCTTGATTTATCCTCCCCGCATGCCTCTACTTTGCTCAAACCCTTCTCTAATGGGAACACAAGTCAATCCTATGCCAAAATCTTCTCTCAACGCCTAGTTTCTTAGCTCTCCACACTTCAACAATGTCTCACTAGCTCGTTCGCAAATAGCTCACTCGAAAATTCATAATCGCAAAGGTAAAAATGAATTCACCACCCCAATTTTTATAACTTTTTCAACAACTTTTACATTTAATTCTCCTCCACCTACCAACTTTCCCAACATTAATTCTTCGTTCATCAACATTTCCGCCTTTGCTCATTTCTGCGCCATAGTCATACACTTTTGGCCGCCTCCTACTTCTCTGCCAAATACCTCCTTTCACGCGCGTTCATGCACTTAAGTACTTCGCCACTTTGTGCTTTCTTCTAGCTTCCACTATTGTAGCCTACCTCATGTTACACACTATTTATGTATCCATAAGTGGTTTCTTTCCTCCTGAGAAACTTTTCTCCAACTGCACCTTTGATTCAAGCACCTGATCAAAAAAATTTCTTTATGCATACCCATGTTTAGATGAAAGTCAAATCATATTCAATATTGGAAATAAAATCTACATGTAAACCACCCCACACTAAGGGTATGCACTGATGCAGCCTAGAATTCACTAGTAAGACCCCAAGAACGCTAGCACATCACTCGGCCTGGGCCGAGCACTCACTGAAGAGTGCAAAGGTACTAGATCCCTCTTTAGGGTTCTTTGTTGTAGGATGTTAACATGATGGATACTTAATAGATACAATTTCATTATTGATACATCATTCTACAAAGCATGCCAAATCTACATCTAAGGAAGACTAGACTTAAGTATTAACCATGATGAAATCAAGAACATACAAGATCGAATTACACACAGAATTAACCCATAGATTCAATCAATATCCTCCATTATATTAAACATGACAATTACACAGAAGCTTCTTACAATAATATCATTCCATCTCCATGCGCGTACATATATGATATAGTAATGTAGTCTCACATACTCACATATTCATACGCACTTACACATACTCATACATACTCTACTACAGCAGTTCACTACATATTTATAAGGGTGGGGACTTGCCCTTCACCACTTATCCAATCCCAAAATAGGTCGCATGCTATTATTAGCCACGCACCTTTTATAACCATAGCCCCACATGCAAGTGTGCTAACAATAGACTTCCTTTAGTTAACTAACAGTGATAAACCTATTCTTAGTCTACATCCATGCAAAGTGCTTTGTAGCCGATCCTCCAAAAATAACCAATGCGTGGTGCATAAGTCTCCGCCTTGTTTGTGTGCTCTACATGCCATCTCCAAAAATAGATCCTCATGTGCGAAAATGACTAAGTCCCAAAATCTGAACTTATCTTCCGTGCGTGTGTTTCCCTTATCCGTTCGTGACTTTGAACCTACCCTATTTTCTCGAGCATACATCCTTGTGTGCCTTCTGCTAAGTATTCTCTGCTCAACATTACCCCACACTAATTGCATTTCTGCCCGGAAATGGTTGTCTCAAAAATGAATCAAAGAATGTGAATGGAAAGGATATCTATATGAATAAAAGAATGATGTTACTCTGCAGCTTCATCCGCTTCAACTTGAAGAATTAATTCATGATATTCTTCCTTTATTTCAGCCTCCAAGGTCTGCCACTCAGTGAGCGCTTCCTATGCTTTTTCTGGAATTTCCATAGCAATGGATTCCAGTTCATCATGTGTAATCTCTCCTTTCTCATTCTGCAAGACCAACACAATGTTGGACATTGTAGTCATCCTTCCCTCTAGTAAATCCATCTTTTGCGTGATGAGTTTCCCAAGCTCATCTAGCCGCTCCTTGTGTGGTTCTTGTGCTTCGCAAGGACTCGCACTTCATTTAACAAGTGCTAATATTTCTCTATGGCCCAATTTATCATCCTTCATCACTTTCAGAACCTCATTTTACTCCTCCAGGGTTTTTATCTTTATGAGCGCCTCTGGAGCTATATAGATGTTCAAGGCTTGGTCTGATTTCTTGATTCTTCCCGTACCACTTGCAATAGTCCTTCGTAAGATGAAATATTTCTTGTCATTGCAGCCCTTTCCCTTTCTGCCTCTTGCTTAGGATTCTTTGGTGTTGGCATGCGCATGGTGTCATCTTCAAGTACCAAGTCCACTAAGGTCTGCCATAGTGCATTCTTTGAGGAAATTATTTTGGTACCTTCGACTCCGGATGTGGGTGCACTTTCAGCGATGGCCCCCATAGCCTCTCGCCATGTTGATAAAGGCATGGTTCTTCTTCTACTCCAAGTAATTTTCTGGGTTAGGTGCATTATTTCTTTATCCTTTGCCTTGATCTCTTCTCACAAAGACACCTAATGGTTGCAGACCTTATCTACGTTCCTATGTGCCACCTCTATGGAGACCTTCACCAATGCATTACTTACTTTCTCATCGGACATAACAATAGGATTTACTGTTATGTGTCTAGCTTGGGGTGTCTTCTTCAACCTCCTTGATACACATGAATCCTCACACACATCAAATTCTAGTTCATCCATATGCGTGTGCATCGACCATGCCAGATTGCTTTCTTTTGCGCACGGGTTCCATATCTTCATCCATAAAATCCCAGCCATATAACTCCTTTTGTGTCACCATGCTCTGGAAATGGGCACAAACAATTTTACCTGTGTCCTCACTGTAGCCCATGATCGGTGCACTTTGTGTTATCCACTCATTCTCTTTGTTCTAGGCCCCTTAGGAACTAGAGCTTTAAGATTTGGAGTTTGTTTTGTTATACCCCGAGCAGTCTCATGCGTGGCTTCTACTATATCCTTTTCTCCTTCTTCTCCATCCTTCATTTCTTTTCCTTTGGTTCCTCTTGTGGCTCCTCCTGTTATGTGATTCTTCCTCATATTCAGGTGGTGTAGGAGACCACTGGCGCGCTTTCCTCGATTCTTTTGCCTCTTCGCCCAACTTGACTTCCTTCTTTGTTTCTCAGTTGTCTCCGTCTATGGAGATAGTCGAGGTGACCTATGTGCGTCTGTGGAGTAGCACCTTGAGTTCTTGTTTGCTTGAAGACTCTTTTGAAGTGACATGATAGGAAATAAGAGATAAAATATGTGGAATAATCCCATTACGAGAATCGCAATGATAAAACTAATATGCAAAAATATTATAGATCTCAAATAAAAGTGTAGAATAAATAACACACCACAAAAGATAGTATTTAATGTGGTTCACCCAATTTGGGCTACGTCCACCAAGAATCACTTGTTCGGATTTTATTACAAGCCTCCACTCTCTCGATAAAATACCCGAGATCCATTTGGAGCTATGCTCAACAAACTCTACAAAATTCACACCCGAATTCAAAGCACATCTGATAATGCATTTGCTTGTATATGTATCATATGCATAAGACCATATAAATAGACAATTTCTTAAGCAGTTTGATACAAAACCATGGGAAAAAACCGTGGGTATCAAAACCATGGGAAAAAAACCGTGGGTATCAAAACAATGGGTACCGAAAAACCATGGGCCCAAAAACAACCCATAACGGTTACCCATTACCCATGGGTTAATAAACCACCCATGAAAATTTGCTTGGGGCTTCACCCCTGAACCCCCATTGATCGGGGGGGCTTCACCCCCAAACCCCCTTGACTCACTCACCAGCAAACGGGACCGTCGTAAAAATACCCGAGTGTAACACATAGAAGGTGTACCACACTCTAACATGAAAAATAGGCTCCACAAACATAACATGACGCTCTCCATGTAATGCTTCGGTTCCTCTTCTTCTTCCTACCCATGAGTTGGTGTAGTCACGCACTCTGATTCTCTTTTATCTGATGGCTACCTCCTCCTGTGTTCCAAACCACCACTATCCTCACACTCATCTTCTTCATCTTCCACTTCGATTGTTTCTATGGGCTTAGGTACTTGAATGTTCTCCATGGTATGCTTACCTTTCGTCGGCCACAGGAGCGCGAACTCATTCTCCACATACTTGTTGTTTTCTAGATTGGGCTTCAGTTGGAGGTACACAAGTCTTGCTTCAATGTCTCCAACAACCAAACTTACTTGATTTATACTTAACACATCTGAGATGAGCCTTTCAATATATGTATTACGTCCTGGATATACATACTTCTTCCTCAGTGTGTGGTAATCAAAATCTACCTTATCTGCATTGAATGTTAGGCGGCGTGCATCTGAAAACCTATGAATCGATGCCTGAAAATACATTTATGTGAAGGCATACGAAATTTTGCACCATGGGCTCCAAGCCCCGTCCTTCATCACAAATCATGCGATGCAAAAATGTTGGTAAACTACAAACTATACTGCCTTACCCACCACCAAAGGCAATTCCTTGGGTATGCGCCATTCCTCTTCAAATGCTACGTAGAGCCTATCATACCACTTCTCAGCCCTCTGCTTGATTGGTTTGGTCATATATCCCTCACACAAGTACTTGTTGAATCGTTCTTTAGGTGACTTGTTCTCCATAGGATACTCCCAGATCTTCTCCTTTGGTCCATCGGGCACCCGATTTCCATGAATACCAGAGACAACAGAACAGCCCCAAAACTATTCTTTCCTCCTGAACACACTTCTTCGATGATATTTTCTGCAATGTAACTTGAAATGTTGTATACCACTCCTTTAAACATCTTCCTTGCAATGTGCAACCACATTGTGTTCACTTGTGACCACCTCTCTTGGTCATTTAGTTTTGTCACAAGGTGTGCAACTACTGCACAATTGGGTACTTCTTTAGTTTGTCTATGTCCATGCCACGCGGACCCTTGGTGTACCCCAGCTCCCTCATGGTCTCTATAATTTTGGTCTTGTCTGTCAAGTCCCCATTCAGGGCTTACCCTATGCCCTTGACCACATCACTTGTGGATATTAGCACGGCTAAAATCCTTATTCTCGTCTGCCCCGCAAAGTAGAAGAAGTCTTTGTGTACCCTTCTCATAAGCCATTGGTATAAGGGATCATATTTTTGAAGTAGAGAAGCTTGTATAGCTGGTAAACTCCAATTTTTTTCAATAACTTATCCCCAACGTCGTCATAGACCGACATGTCTTCCGCCGTGTGCTTATTTGTCTTTGTGTTTAACAGTGCATCCAGTTATTTCTTATTTTCTATGGTACGATGGTTGTACTCACTTATCTTTCTTCTCCGGATGTGAGAATCCCATTCCTGGCCTATGATAACCCCCTCTCGATATTGCATCTCTGAAAAGTTTCTCTCAGGGGTCATTTCTTCTTCCTCCACAACCACCTTCTTCTTTCCCTTAACTTCTGCTATAGCTTCCTTCTTTGGTGCCATTTATACCCTACAATCCTTTGAAAATACTCACCTTTTAACTTTTGCAATGTGCAAACCAAACCCTAGGTCAAATCTCTGTGCCCTAATGGAAATTATGTGCCTTAGCTCATTTATAACGCATCTGCTTCACTCAAACCCTTCTCCTATGGGAACGCAAGCTTCCTCTTCATACAAACCTCCTTTCCATGTCTAGGTTTCACACTCTTCACACCTCAACACGATTGCTCGACTCTTTCACACTTAGCTATTTTCAAATTCTTTTAATCACAACGGTAAAAATGAATTCACATCCCATCCTTATATAGATTTTCAAAAATTTGATGCATTTATTACTCCTTCACCTACTAAATGTCCTCTCATTCATTGAACAATTTTGTTCTTTCTACGTGGTACATCTTCGCGCACCCCCAAATATAACCTTTTAAGCACGCCTATTGGTGCCCATTTTGATCTTGCACCATTTTTCCCTAGTTTTCCCTTTGATCTGCATATTATGAAACATATTTTTCCTCTCAAATGGATGAAGTGAAGCATTTATCTCCATTTTTATGCCTTGAGTTGTTGCAAAACTATTTGTCATGCCCCATTTTGAAAAAATCCCCAAGTTTGCCTTGTTTTTTCCTTAAATTTTTCAAATCCATGGGCTCTGCCATTTTTTCCTATTTTTCTCGATCATGGAAGTTCGAAAATGATTAATTTATACTTGTATGCCTTTGAAAATCCATTAACATGATTGTAAATTGTTTTGAGCCTGGTTTTACTTGCAATTTGTCCATCCTTAGCAAAAAAAAATTCGATTCAAAGCGTTAATGGTGAAGTTACCCTGTTTTTCATCTTCTACAAATGAGTTCCTTGTCAAATTTCCAGCTCTGTGTTCGTGGGTACGTGTTCATCAATGATTAGATGAGGGACGGTGGATAAATGTTAGAAACTTGTCATTTTTTTCACTTTTGGCTACTTTGGCAAAAACATCGACTTGGCTCCGTGGCCCCGTTGAGCTCTGATTGGTGGAGAAAATTTCTTATTTTTGCCTCAAAGGTGTGCACGTATCAAAATTTAATTGGTTGTGGAAGGGCGGGTCTTTTTTGTGCTTTAAGGCACTATGGTAAAAAGGTAAAAATATGAAAAAATTGCTTAAGGCTTGTAAAGGGACATGTGGAAGCTTCTAAAGACGAAGGTGGAAATGATGATGGGTGGAAGGATTTGAAGTTTTAAAGCCTTTTTCGTGAATGAAGGAATAAGGTGAAAAATTGGGCTGAAACTCTATTGCGAATTAGAGGTGGACGCATGTTGTTGAAAGGTCAAAGAAGGAGAAGCAAGTTGTTTAGTTCCTTTGAAGTTTTTTAGCATTATTTGTAAAGTTACAAAATAAACTGTAAATCCACTCCAATCAAGAGAGGACACATAGCATTTTTGAAAAGTCAAAGCAGGGAGGCAGAAAATGAAGTATAAAAATGAATTGAATCTCCGCTCCAATCAGAGGTGGACACATGGCATTGAAAGGTCAAAGCAAAAGGCGGAATGTTGGCTTACTTTGAAGTTTTCAACTTCAAAAGAATTAAAGTTAAAGTGGGAACCGCCGCTCCGCTCCTATCAGAGAAAGACAAGTGGTAGTTTGAAAAGTCAAAAAGGGGAAGGTGGATCATCGAGAGAAGTTTGAAGTTTTAAGCCCTTTTTGATGAAAAAGGGAATAAAGTCTAAAAGCGAAGCGCGGCCCCACGAGAGATCAATTGAATCCAGCGTTGAAAATTCAAAGGTGGAGGTGCGGGCCGTCGGAGGAAATTTAGAAATTTTGGTTTTTGGTGAAATGGAGAAAAAGGTATAAAAATGAAGTGCGGTCCCGCTGGGACCCACGTCAAAAGCTAAAGGTGGGCCTGCGGAGCTTAAAGAAGATTTTTGCACTTTATATTTTTGCGCTAAGGGTGCAATTCCAAATTTTTGCTCGTGAAGCCTTTTTTGTGTAAAATTATATGGCAAAGTCATGGGAAGTAGAGATTTTTTGAGATTTTTCATTTTCTTCACAAAAAGGAGTAAGTTGCATTGTTGGGCCCGTGGATCCGTTTTGTGAAAAATGGCATTTTTTCATATGGACACAATTCAAAAATTCAAATGGCCATATCTTTCGAACCAGAGCTCCAAATGCGACAAAATTGGTACCATTGGAAAGATCTCGACTTCCTCTACAACATGGGAGCATAAAATATTGTTTTTGTAGGAACTAGAGGGTGAAAAGATGAAAGACGTCTTCTCTGCCATTAATGTTTGATTTGATTGCTCGAGATGATCAAATTTTGATCAATCCTGCCGTTTTCTCTTCTCCAGCATGCAAACATCATGAAATTCAATGGGATATCTAATTTTGTGGGGGAGAATTGGTAAAACATATTTCACACCATTAATGTATGATCAAACTGCTTCAACTAGATCGGATTTAATCTGATTTTCATCCTTGCTTCTTCAGCACGCCAAAAACATGCAGAACCAGACTTGACATATTTACAGAGCATTAATGGTTGGTGGTTGAATCTCCAAATCAGATTTCGTTCTTTCTCTTCTTTTTCTCTCTCTGTTTCATCTATAAATGTATGAGCTTGGCTCATTTGCAAAGGTCGGGAGTTCATTTTCACGAGATTTTTTTGAGAAAAGATCATCTTCTCGAGAAACCTTTATGAGTTAAACTCTTAAATCTTTCGTGATACATTTTCATTCATGTTGAGTTGGTTACAAGTGTATAGCCATCAAAAACTACGAGATTGTTCCAAACATTTCCTGTGGGTGAATCTATCAATTTTGAATTAATTTGTGTTGAATCTCTGGCAATTTTGTGTTTATTTCATTTCAAAATGTTTGCAAGTAGTTTTTCTTGTTCCTATTGCAATCTTGTATCAAAATCTCTATGAATCACACAGATCTTCATCCTTGTGATAGTTTAGTGGCATCTGTAATTTCATTTATCAGAAGAGCTTTCATCTGGGAATGAAATAAATGATTTAAAATCACTTTTCTTTCATTAGTTGACAGAGATTGTTTGTAAGCCTCTGGGTGTACCTCAGGCGTGATTGATCTTAGATTTTGATGTTTTATTGGGTCTCTTAACTCAAGCCTTTGTGTTAAAGTATCAAATATTGTGTGAAAAAGTGTAGATCTGGGCCTCCATTGATGCACACCTTCTGGTTGAAGGAAATTTCTGGCTATTTTGAAGCATTTTGTCTGATATTTATTCAATTGTTGTGAAGTTTCTCAAAGATCTGGCTAAGTCCAATTTATCTTGCTGATCTCCCACCAAAAAATCATTTAAAAACTACTAATCCTACCCTGAACTACCCCTGTTTTGCCATGTATATCCACAAAAGAACAAAATCCACTTGCTAAAATATGCAGAACAGATCATGATTCCAAATGTCTTTAGTAACCTTAGCCTTGTGGTGAAAGTATCTCCATATTTTGGAAGTGACAACTCGTGAGAGTCAGATTTGGTGTGTTGATCATATTTTCCCAAGGTTTTCTCTATAAAATTTGTGCAAAAGAAGGATTTACCAACATTCTTCACTAACAAAGGTTACAAAATAGGTCCTCTTACCTTGGTTGAAAGGCACAACCTAAAATAGTTAGGATAAGATCACATCCTTTTAAAGGTGCTACCCACTTCTCCAAAGCCTAAGTGCTAAAAGGTCAGATAAATTACTTCCCTGGATACAAAAATGACATACAATCATTTATCTAGTCTCTAAGTGTCTCATTTAATCTTTGATGTTGCTTGGCCTTTGAAGGAGTTTAAATATGGGTACCAACACACTTCTTGGAGTTGTTGAAGTGTTTGAAGAGTTTGAGCATTTGTGTAGCCACCATCAACATGCTTCGGTGCCATTTTCGGGGAGTATTTCAAGTTCTGGAAGATTATTTGACCCTGGTAATACTCCTTGTAAGTTCTGTGTGCAATATTTCAAGTCTCCAGTAGTTATTGCACTAAGTTTGTGTTGGAAAATCAGATTTGTAAAGATTTGCAAGATTTTAGTGCTGACAGATACTTGACAAATTATTTTTAGTGCATTTTCACAACTAGGGTGAAAATCCTTAGTGGCGACTCCGGGTTGATTTGATGCCAATGTCTTAACTCCTATCATTTGAAATTTGTTACTAATCTTTGCAAATCTGGAAGGAAGAAGGTCTTTCTTCGCTAGGGATCCCACTAGAGAGCTATTTTTAGAGCTAGGAAAGACAAATCACAAGGAAGATGAGTCTGGAAAGTAGTTGGAGATCACGAGTCAAGAAAAGAGATACAAACTGAGGAGAGTGATCAACCTGTTGTTGAGGATTACCATTCATCTTCAAGTGTTTCTGAATCAGGTAGTCTTCTTGTAAATTTTTTCTCCATCTAGAGAGGGGTCATCATCTGTATTTGAAAAGAGGGTTTCTCAGTTTGCCCCTATGATTTCTAGAGTTGATAGGGTCTTCCATGAAACTGAGTCATTAAGGAATACTCATTTTGAAAAAAATACTCCCGCCCCCATGCACTCCCTCATTCCTCATCATTTTGTAAACCCTGCAAGATCACCACCTCAAGGAAAAATGGCCCACCCCACCCAGACCTCCATTTATTGTCAATACATTTGCTCCTATAAACTTTAGAGGTATGGATGGGTATCCAAATGTTGTCCCACAAGATGTAAGAAATAGATTGCCTAAGTTCCAAGACAATAATGCAATTAATGGTGATCAACACCTAAATTTTTTTGTCAATATGATGGAAGATTTTGAGATCGAATTTGAGGATGTGTATATTAAATTGTTCATTCACACTCTAGAGGAGGATGCACGTGACTGGTACAAGGCTTTACCAGATAATTCGATAGATTCATGGACTGAGATGCAAAATGCCTTTAGATTGCAATATGGGGATAAAACAGATCCCAAGTTTCTTTTATCTGAGTTTGAAAACATAAAAAAATCCTAATGAATCTGTACATGATTTCAATACTAGATTCAACAAGACATTGAAAATATTTCCTAGAATCTTAAGGCCTAGTGATGAATCTTGTTTGATAAAATATTCTGATGCATTTGACAAGAAGGCTGCTTATTATTTGAGGGACAAAAACCTAGTTAATCTTAGGAAAGCCTTTACCATGGCTCTGCAGATTGAAAATAATATCAAAGCAATTGGTAAGCCTCCAAAAAGAGAAGGTATCAAGTTAATCAATCCAAAGAAAAATCAATCAAGCAAGAGTGTGGATTTGGAGGAGGTTGTGAAAACTTTGGCAGGGGATGTTAAAGAGATCTCTTACAAGTTGGCCAGAGCAGAGAAGGGAATTGGACAAAGTTCCCAAGGTCAGCACAAGCAATAAGACCAAGAAAAATTTGCAAATCATCCTAGGGGTGATCAGAGATCTGATGACAGAGGTAAAGGGCCCATGGGATCTGCAAATAGAAAACCCCATCCTAGGGAAAATAGAATGGTGCCTGATCCTCTGACTGCCAGGGTTGCTGCTATAGAAGAAGCCAATGAAATTGAATGGTGTGACAGATGCTTCTTGCCCCATTCTCCATGTGTTGAAGATAAAGAAGTTGAGGAGGCTGCTGAAGATGACATTGATGATGATATTTGCATGATGGGTTGCTCTACAAGCTCACAACAAGGAACAAATTCAACTGAATTGATCATGACGAACTATTGCAACTTTTTAGGATTGCATTTACCAGATACTACCTCTTCCTCCCTCTCATACTTTAGAAATAGGTATGATACATGTTTTTAAATCACCTAATAATGATTTTGAGTACTTAAGGGCATTAATGATTAAAAAGTATGATGGAAGAATCCCTTTTGAAGAGGATAGGTAGTTGTTAATGAATGCTGTTGTTGCCATGAAAAAGAATAGAACACTAGGAGTAAGGTTGTCAAGGGGGAAGGGCTTTAGGACAAACCAAAATCTCCATTACTTACAAGTATTCCTAAAGATTCTCCTAAGAAGGATGCATCTGCCAAAGGCCTTGCTGTCCCAAACAAACATTACAGTCCTCCTCATGCCCAAACTGTCAAAAATCCCATGCCATCTAATGAGTTTGTCAGTCCTCTTTCTAATGCTACCTTGCCCAAGTATGTTCCATATGACATTGCCCAAGTTTCAAGTCAAATCAAGGTCAGTGTTCCAATTGTTGAGTTGCTTAGGATTCCTGAGCACAAGAAGAGGGCATTTGAGTATTTGGGATTGAAAGAAGATAAGAATACCCCAGGAAGAAATGTAAACATTGTGGAGACTCCTTCAATCATTGCAGACCTAGAAACACCACCAACATTGGAAGAACTTGGAGAAGCACTTGAGGTTTACTTGGGAACATCTCTAGTTGAGTCTCAATTAAATTTTGATCCATTTTTTACAAATTTTATCATTAAGGACAAACTGCTGCACAATTGTATGTTTGATTCCGAACATCATACAATGTCATGCCTCTTGAAGTCATGAACGAACTGGATATCAAAGTGACAACAACATATGGAAGATGTACTACCATGGAATCCAGAGAGGTGCCAGTTGTTGGATGTGTGAAAGGTTTGGTGGTATAACTTGCAACATACCTAGGTAAGAATTTAAAACTTGATGTTGTCATTGTTGATTGCCCAGCCAAATGGGGCATGCTGTTATCAAGAAAGTGGGCTGTAAGTGTTGGTGGGAGTGTTCAGATGGATATTTCCTTTGCCACCATTCCAATTGAGGGCAGCCTTGTCAAATTGTATGGAGAAAAGAAGATGTTGCATCTCATTGAAGACCCCAACAATGCCTCTTATGAAGTATTGTATACTGATGTTGATGCTGATAATTTTGTTGGATTTGCTGATGGAAAAGAGCACAAGATGGAGCAATGCAAGTGTCTTGAACAACTAGGTTCTCCTTGGACCTTGTTATTTGATGGAGCTTGTTCCAAGTTTGGAAATGGTGTTGGTGTAGTTCTAATTTCTCCAAGCTTGGAAGAATTTGTTTTTTCTTTCAAACTTAACTTTGAGTGCACTAATAACATTGATGAATATGAAGCATTATTGTTAGGTTTGAGAATTGCTTGGAAGTATGGTGTTAAAGACATCATTGCTAAAGGAGATTCAAAACTAATTGTCAAACAAATTAGAAAACTGTATGCTACTAAAAATCAGAGAATGAAACAATACAAGCATGCAATCTGGGATTTGATTGAGATGTTTGAATCATTCAATATTGTGCATCATGATAAAGATTCAATGTCTTTGTTGCAGACAAGTGATGCAACCTAGAATTCTTAGATAACACCTAGTCACACTGGCACATCACTCAGCCTAGGCTGAGCACTCACCCAAAGCGTGCAAAGGTACCAGGTCCCTCTTTAGGGTTGTTGTAGCAGAATGGTAGCATGATGAAGTAGTATAACAAACATATATTTAGAAACTAATCCATCTATACATCGTTACACCGTACTAGATCTATAAGCACTTAAGTATAAATCATCATGATAATAATAGTATACAATGACAAACATATCAGACACTGTTGTTCGCCAATATTCTTCATATATTCATCGTACCAATAGTACAAAAGCTTCATACAATACCAGACATGTGCGCATGGATCTGTTACAATTATCCAGTCTCATGCACTCATGTATCTCTAACCCTTCAAAGTAGTATGTGTCCCTGTCTATATCTTACTAAGTAATTCATTACATATATATAGGGTGGGGGACTAGCCCTTCACCACTTAACTCTACCAAAATAGGTCGCATGCTAATAATAGCCATGCGCCTTTTACAACTATAGCCATACATGCAAGTATGCTATCTATAGATCACTGATAGTTAACTATAGTGGTGGATCTATTCTTAGCTTATGCCCATGCAAGAGTGATTTGACATGCTCTTTGAAATCTCCACGAAGAGTGGCGCACAAGTCTCGGCATCGCTTTGTGTGCTCCGCACACCAACCTCTAAGAATAGCCCTGATCTCCAAAATCGCTAAGTCCCAAAAGTCTGACTCTACACCTCCACGCACGACACCTTCCTATACCTTCGCGCCTTTGCTCCTGTGCTTGTTCTCCCGCGGACTCTATGTGTGAGTCTACTAAGTGTTTTCTCTGATCAACATTACCCCACACTAATCTCATTGTCACCCCGACAATGGTGATGTCCAAAACTTACACAAAGAATGGATAAATAAAGAATGGTTGAATAAAGAATTTTGAATAAGGTATACACAACAAAAAATGTTCAGGCCTCAGGCTCCTCCATTTCATTCTGAAGCAGTAACTCTAGATATTCTTCTTTTATATCTACTTCCAAGTTCTCCCACTCTATCAATGCCGTTCCTGCCTTCTCTGGCATGTCTACAATGATAGACTACAGCAGCTCTTCCATAGTTAGCTTTCCCTGCTCATTCTGTATCACAAGCATTATGCTTGACATAGAGGTTTGCACCCCTTCCAATATATCCATCTTTTGAGAAATGAGCTTTCCAAGCTCATCTAACCTTTCCTTATGCGGTGCCTGCAGTGCAGCCTAGTGTCTTGTGCTTCTACTTCACCAGGATTAATCGTTCAGCATGGCCTAGGGTTGCATCCTTCATAGCCTTTTGCACTTCATTATCTTCCTCCAATGTTTTTACCATGATCAACGCATCTGGAGCTGTGCATATCATTAGTGCATGATCGGATTTCTTCAGCTCGTCATGGATGGCTTGTAGTAGGCCTTCATAAGTAGTAATCTTCCTTACTACTGCAGCCTATGCTTTCTCTACCTCTTCCGTGGGGTCCTTGGGCTGTTTTGATATATGCACCTTTTCATCCTCCAACACTAATGTTATCATTGTCTTTACATAGTGCATCACAGAAGGAAATTATTTTGGTACTTGGGATTCCAAATGTGGGCATACCTTTAGGACATCATCTCCAATTTCCTCCGCCATACTAACAAAAGTGTCATATTTTCTCTTAATCAGGTCCTTTTCCTACACTAGGCACGCTATCTCCACATCCTTGGCTTTCAGCTTCTCTCAGTGCCTTAATGGTAGCATATTTATCAATGTTTCTTCTTGCTACTTCAACAGATACCTTTACTAGAGCATTGCTTACCTGCTCATCTGATCATCACCATTGGCTTGATTGTCATGTGCCTTATTTTAGGTGCCTTCTTCAATCATCTTGACACGCATGATTCTTCACCGACATCAAAGTCTGGCTCATCCATATGCGTGTGCATTGACCATGAAAGTTGCTTCCGTGTATGTAATGTCACCTTGTCCTCATCCATGAGCACCCATCCAATAGATCCTTCTACTCGATGGTGCTCTAAAACCAAGCACAAATAATCAGCTTTGGGTCTTCTAGCATATCCCATTGTATGTGCCTTGGCATCCTCACCTATTCGACGGGATCTTGGCCCTCTTGGAATGGCTGCATCAAGGTTAGGAATACTAGATGTATCCTCACCCTTGTCTTGTGTGGCCTCTGATTGTTCCCCTTCTCCTCCTTCCATTTTCTCCTCCTCCTCATGTTGAGGCTCCTCTTCTACTGGAGATGAGGCGCCTTCTCCTCAGATTCTTCTACTTCCTAGCCTGAGTTTTCTTCTTTTCTTCTCCTCTGGCTCCTTTACTTGCTGGGTTTCTCCTTGCGCCCTTGTGCACTTGAATACCTTCTTAAATATTTGGTCACCCTACTCTTCCCTAGTAACTCCTCCCTATGAAGCCGACGTGTGCTCCTTCTCCTTCTTTCTAGATGGCTTCTTCCTCCTCCGCACCAAGTCACCACTATCCTCCTGCTCTTCATCCTCTTCCTCATCATCTTGCTTGGGTTCAGAGGGCCTAGGTGCTAGAACGTTCTCCATGGTATGCTTCCCCTTTGATGGCCCTGAAGCGTGAACTCATTTTCCACATACTTGTTATTTTCCATTTTCAGCTTAAGTTGGAGGTATATCAGCACGGCCCCGATATCCGCAATGGCAAGTGTCTCTAGTTTAATGCTCAAAATATCTGAGATATTACTCTCATTGTATGCATTCTTCCTGGATATCCATACATTTTCCACAAGGTGTGGTATTCACAGTCCACCTTGTCTGCATTAAACACTAACCTTCATGTGTTGGTGAACCGATGAACTAAAGCTTGGAAGTATCGCGCGGAAAACATGTAAGGTAGTTTGCACCAGGGGCTCCACGACCCATCTACCATTAGAAAGCATGCAATACAAAAGTGTTGGTAGACTGAAAACTATGCCTGCTTCCCTAGAACCGAAGGCAACTCCTTGGGTATATGCCATTCCTCTTCAAATGCCATGCGGAGCCTGTGATACCACATATCTACTCGCTCCTTCACCTCATTTGTCATTGACCCCTTGCATCGGTACTTGCTTTGAATCATTCAACTGGAGACTTGTGATTCATGGGGTATTCCCATATATTCTCTTTTGGGCCATCTGGTACCCCAATCTCCATGAATACCAAACTTAGTAAAACACAACCAAAACTTATCTTGTTTCCTCGTGCATGCTTCCTCTACTATTTTCTCTGCAATGAAGCTGGCAATGTTGTAAGTGACTCCTTTTGACATGTACTTTGCCACATGTAGCCACATAGAGTTAACTTGTGACCAACGTTCTTGGTCATTCAATTTTGTAATCAGGTGCACTGCTTTGCTGTACTACTAGACAATTTTTAGTTTATCAATGTCCATTCTCACGCAGTCCTTTCTAGTAGCCCAATGCTTTGTGTGTCTCCAAAATGGTGCTCTTGTCAGCTAGGTCAACCTTAATATCTTCACCGTTGCCTTTAATCTAGTTACTGTGGCAATAAGAATGGGTGTCAATCTTACCCTCTATCCTGCAAAATAGAAAAAGTCCTCATGGACTCGACTCATCAACCATCTATACAATGGTGCATACTTCCCAAAGTATGGGAGCTCATACATTGGTAGACACCAATCCCATTTGAATGCCTTTCCCCGACATCATCATATACTAGGCATGCCATCCTCAGTTTGTCTGTTTATTCAAGAAGTGAGCAAGTCATCTAATTTCTTTTGGTTATCCTTGGTCCGTGATTATACTCACTTATCTTGCTCTGTCGTATGTGGGTATCCCATTCCTAGCCCACAATTACTTCCTCAGGGTACTGCATCTCTAAAAATTGCTTTCCGGGGCCATCTCTTCCTCTTCTTCTACTACCACCTTCTTCTTTTCCTTTACTGGTGTTGCTTTCTTCTTTGGAGCCATTCTTCTCTTTGGGTTTTGTTTTCTAGACCTTCTACTACAAGTTTTTATTAGTTTCCTTCAAACCCTAACTCGATTCAACCGTGCCCTAATTTGCAATCGTGAAATCACGTGCCCTAGCTCTATTCTATCACTCTACTTCATTCAAACCCTTCTCCTATGGGGATACAAGCCCTTCCAATAAACAAATCTGTCTTTCACGCCTGGTTCACTTGCTTCGCACCTTGAATCGCTTTACTTGGCTCTTCACACGTAGCTCTTTGTCGAATTCTCGTAGTCGCAAGGGTAAAAATGAAATCACATCCCGTCCTTATATAGATTTCCACTTTTCACTGCATTAATTACTCCTCCACCTACCAAATTCTCCTCATTTATTACCCATTTTTATCATTTCCACGTGGTACATCTTCGCGCCAAAAGCTATAACCTTCTAGCGTGCCTTTTTACCCTTTGTTATAGACTTCTCTTTAGCACGCGCTCTAGCGCCCGAGTACCTCATCACTGCACCATCTCCTAGTAGTTACCATGGCCACCGCTTACCTCACATTATACTTTCCCTCATTCATCTTCATCCTTGGTTATCTTGAGAAGCAATCTTTTGTCAATCACCCTTAGCAACCTTCTTTCTCAACACCCACAACATTAAATCTTTGCAGCATATACCTAAGAGTCACCAACAATCCACCCCACACTAAAAGTATGTGCAGTCCTCTATGCATCAACATGCTTCATATTGTAGTTAGCTTCATGCGCACAAGCACGCTTATTACACAAACAAGAACTAAATTGAAAAAGCATAGTGACGATGAAAGAAACACATTAAGGGAATGTAGAAAGGGAAACCTAATTTATCTAGAAATACTACCTTATTACAAACACCAAGAAGACTTATTTATAGTAGGGCTTCAACCTACTCCCGTTAAAATAACTGGGTAACCTCGTGCCATCAATTGCTTCTAACTGGCAAGCACCTGACTCAAGTATATGAGTTATAATATACGGCCCCAACCAATGCACCTTGAGCTTCCCTAGATGGCGTAAAAACTTGGAGTCATACAGAAGTACCATTTGTCCAACCGCAAGTTTCTTATCCCTGATATGTCGATCATGCCATGCCTTTTGGCGCGCTTTCTCTGTTCTGACTCCAGCATGTGATGGCTTGGCGCTCATCTAGTTGAACCATCTTCTCAATCCATTCTTCCAAGGCTTGCTCATCAGCTAGACCTCCAGTGCATGTAATGCACAAAGAAGGTAACATAAATTCTATAGGAAGAACAACTTCCGCGCCAAACACCAATTGAAAAGGTGTGGCTTTGTTCAATCTCTTGTATGTTGTTCTATAAGCCCAAAGAACAATAGATACTTTATCATCCCAATATTTCCTTCCAACATCACAAATCTTGGTCAATGTGTGGCTCAAAATCTTTTAAAATCTCGGTGTTCCATTTTCCTGAGGGTGATAGGGTGTAGTCTTATGGTGGGCAACCATAAACTCATCTAACAAAATTCTTATTGTCTCATTCAAAAAATGTGTGCCCCTATCACTTGTTAAACTTAAAGGACAACCATACCTTGTAAGAACATTCTCCCATAAGAACCTTGCTACTATAGCTTGCTGTACAGTCCTTTGTAGGTGCTACTTCTACCCATCGGGTAAGATAATCTGTACAAGTGATGATATAGCACAATCTAGTCCTGCACACGGCTGGTGAAATAGGCCCGAAAAAGTCAATCACCCATTTCTCAAAGGGTTCGCACTTGTAATTGGTCATAAAGGCATCTCATCCCTTTGTCCTAGTCGACCGAGATGTTGACAATGGTCACATGTCTTACAATACTCTTTACAATCCTTGTACAATGTTTCCCACCACAAACCAACAAGTAGGATCTTGCGCGCTGTTGTATCACCTGCATAGTGGCCACCTACAATACCACCATGTGCTTCTTCCATTATATCCTTTCGTTCATGCTCCAATACACAACGGCGTAACACCTCATCTCTACCTAATTTGTACAAATCACCACTGATTAACATGAATGGTGCCATGTGTATAGCAAGTTGCTTCTTCTCTAAATCTTTCATGCCTTCTGGTGCCATACCAGTCCTTAGAAAGACAACAATGTCCTCTAATTCTGATGGCATGTGTTGTAACCTATACAATTGTGCATCAGGCATGGTCTCTTCTATTGTTTGTGCCTCTTCTCCTGATTGAATTCTAGACAAGTGATCCGGTCCAGAATTGCTTTTGCCTAGTTTTACCACAACTGTAAAGTCAAACTCTTGAAATAAGAGTATCCATTGGCATATGCACCCCTGTAAAATGGGCTTGTTCACCAAATACTTCAATGCCATGTGATCTGTATAAAACACAAATGGTGTGGCCAACAAATACTGATGAAATTTTTGTAAGGCATAGATCATGGACAAGGCCTCACACTCTGTAGTGGTATAATTCTATTCTACAGGGGTCAACTTCCTACTAGCAAAGCAAATGGGATGATCAACGATACCTTCTCCTAGTTGAGCTAAGACAACACCAATGGCTGTGCTAGAGGTGTCCACATGAACATGAAAAGGTTTATCCCATGAAGGAAAGTGCAAGATAGGTGCGGTAGTAAGTTTCTTCTTCAATATCTCAAATGCGCGCGCTGCTACGACTCCCCCAATAGAATGTACCTTTCCCTTGAGCAATTCTTCCAAGGGTGTGGAAAATTTTGCATACCCTTTTATAAACTTCATAATACCCTGTATGACCCAAAAATCCATGCACCTCACTCTGACTGGTAAGCACTTTCAAGCCTATGATGACTGCAACTTTAGCTGGATCAACCAACAACCCTTCCTTGTAGATAATGTGTCCTAAAAGTATGCCAAAGGGAGTAGAAAGATACATTTCTTGATGTTCAATGAGATACTCAATTGTCTACATCTTTCAAACATTAAGCGCAGATTGTCACAATGATCCTTAATTAGCCCATAAACGGTCCAATCATCAAGATAGACCTGTAAGAAGTTGTGAATAAAATCCTTGAATGCTTGTACCACTATCCTTGAAAATACAGCAGGTGCATTCTTCAATCCAAAGGGCATCACAGTATAGGAAAAGCTTCCCCATTCAGTAGTGAAGGTGGTCTTCTCTTGATCTTCCAGGGCAATCCTAACCTGATGATACCCTGAGAACCCATCTGTAAATGAATATATCTTGCCCAGCCACTCCTTCTAATATTTCCTTTATGAATGGCATAGGAAAGGGATCTGTAACACATGCTGCATTCAACTCTCTATAATCAACACAAATTCGAATCCTACCATCCTTTTTGATGCTTATCACCATAGGATTGACCCATTCTGATTCATCCAATGGTCGAATGATCCCAGATTTCAACATCTTGTCAATCTCCTCCTTTAATTTCTCACGCAAATTGGGATTCATCCGATAAGGTCACTTCCTAACAGGGCATGCACCTTCCTTGAGATTTATCTTCATTTCTCCAAGTGATTTATGCACGCCTTTAAGTTCATGGTATCCTCTTGGGAATAAGTCCTCATAGTCTCTAAGTAACTCTATGATCTTTTCTACTTCGATTCGACCAAGAATCCCCAATTATCACCTCCTTAGGTTCAAATTTCATGCCTATATTTACCTTTGTTGTCTTTATAGGTTCATGATATGCACGCGCATCTACATCCACACTAGCTAAAACTTCACGTGTTCCATGTGAATGATCCACTTCTAAGTGCTCAACTTTCTCATCATCAATTATGTAAACCATCTTCCCCTTATCTTTTTCTAGAGAAGCGCGCTCAAGTAATATGATATCATCTTCTTCATCCACAAAACGTGCCCCTGTCTCTATCTCACCAAATAATTCCTAAATAAGTTCTTCCACTTTCCCACTGTCTCCCATGGTTAAGTGCTTGATAAATCTTAAAGTTGTGTTCATTGGTGGTGTAGATGAAAATAAGTCAAAAGTTTGGATCATCCCTGTAGTCAAATTTTGCCAATTTCCAGTGTCGCGATGTAATTCAGCATATACATACCAAGCACATGCGCAACCTTGTAGAGTAGAATAAAACCGATGCACCCAAAGTGAGGGTGGTAATGCTTCCTGTCCTACTATCCAGAGTCTCTCACACTGCTGGATATGATGCTTGAGTAGGTTGATCACCATGATAAGGGAAAATTTTTGTAGGTGCATTACTTCTTGAAAACCTGGTTGATAAGGCGGTCCCAATCATTCCCCATTCTAAGAGATTATCCCTGTGGACCACCCACCAACGCTGCTGATTATCCCACCCAAAGTATATGACAACATATCTCATCATTTAAGTTGGTCAGCCTAGTTTGCTTCCATGGCCTATAAGAATCCAGCAAAATCTTTGGATCCAGTATAGTGGGGTACTAAGTGACCTATACACCGGAAAGAGAAAAAAACCTTTTTGCAAGCAACCACACACTTAAATTCATGCCCCACAGTTCATAAGTGCCATGAGCCCAATTATCACAAGCAATACTAGTAGTATCACTGATTGATTGAGAATATTCCCAATGAAGGATTCCTTCCTTAGATGGCTCATTGACCTCTGGGTCCCGAATAGTGCGTATATAGATTTTGTTCAAGTCCTCTTCGCTTAAAGGTTCCACATATGGTATGGATTTCCCATCTGTCAATGGTATTATGACCCTTTCCTCCTTGTTCTCGAAGCTGATATACCCCTTGTTAAACCTCAAATCAGCATTGTTTGCATAACACCAAGGGCACCCAAGCAAAGCTGGGAAGCTATCTACTTCCGCAAGCACTAGCACTTCAAGTCTCCTGTGAACTTGGCCCCTTGTATAGTGATAGATGCATCCTTCAAAACTCCTATGGGAGTAGCTTTTGTTTTATTTTCCATGAACAATACATTAGATGATGGCTGCAATGGGGGTCTCCCCATTTGTTCCCACACATCCAATGTAAGTACATTTACTTCTGCACCTGTGTCAATCAAAATATTGCTCAATAGCCACCCATCCACAACAACATTCAAAGTGATCTCCTTGTCATAGTCAATGCTATCGGGGAAGATTCACATGAAGTATTTGTCTTCTAGTCTCAGTTCCCACACGCGAGTATTCCCCTTCAACCAATTTCCTAATAAAGGAATAATATTCTCTTGCGCAACGTTCTACATACCTCTCTGATGTCGTCAATATCCAATGGGGCCTTTTCTGTATCCTTATGCTCCAATTTTTGAGACTGCTCTTTCAAACCCTGTATTTCACCTTGAAGGCTTCTAAGGACCTCCATCGTTTCCTGATAGACTTCTTTTTGATGATCTGGATCTGATTACCTAGCATGCAAAACCTCCTCCCTAGTGATTATCATCTTCTATTGCAAAACCTCTCTTGTGTGTGCCACCTCAGCTCGTGTGGTTATCTTGACTGTTACTACCTTAGGTTCTGGTGTTAACTTGGGCATCCACTGATTCTCTACTACACACTAGATTCTAACCATCCCCGCACCTTTGTTTTCTTTCTTGTGCTACTTACTGAGATGCTCATACAAGTCTGGACACTCTTCATAACTATGCCCCTTTCCACAAAATGAACAGAAATATTTTGCGGGCATTCACGCCTATAATGGTCAGGTGAGCCACATGTATAGCAAGTTCCTCGAGGGAATTCACTCCTTCCTCCACCTCGGCCTCGTCCTCCATATCCACCTCGATATCCTCATCCCCTTTCACGAACCCCTTCAAACCTTTCATCATTCCTATCATAGCACATTTGATTATAATCCCTATCCTGATGCTCATTCTTTCCTTTAGAATTATTAGCCACACTCACCTGTCTTACCCCAATATCAATGGCATCATGGATCTAGCCAATCAATCTACAATCCTCAGTATCATGGGTCATGGACCTACAAATTTTACAAAAGGAGGATACATTCTTCCTGATTACACGTTGTAGTAGGGGGCAGTGACTAGCATCATGATTCAAATGGAAAATATCATAGTCTAACAACAACGAACGTATAGAATCTGCGAGGGCAACTATCCTTAGTGTGGACTTCTACTTCACAATCTGTACACCATATTCCTGAGCGTGTTTCATGAGCTGAGTTTGCTGATAATTTCTCTAACTATTTTGCCATAGCTACTATCTGAGCTTCCAAGAATGGACTAACTCCATTATTAATACTCCCAATTACTTTAGCGCATGTAAAGCTACTTCTAATGCTTCGCATGGGTTGGTATAAGTTTTATGTGACAGTGCTCTTCGAAATGGGGTAATCAATCCCCTGACAAACCATTGTGCATGCTGACTTGCATGAATGTCATAGGAGAGTTTGGATAGAAGTGTTTTAAAATGGGCATCATACTCACGTACACTTTTAGTAGTGCCTTTCTTTATATCCTTAAGTGCGCTTATACTCTTCTTACTTCAAACTCGGGATATGGAACTCTTTCAAGAAAACATCTTTCAATGCTACATAGTCAATAGAAGTTTGATTGGGATCAAAATTCCTATACTAAATTGTGTAATGTAATGTAGTAGCAAATTGACTTGCCTTGCACTCAGAAGCCGTGATACCTTTCACGCCACAATATTTCACACATATGAACATGTTTAGCAGCATCCTCGATACCTCTGTACTCTAGGAGATGAAGGGACATCTCCATATAAATGTTCTGGGGTTGCTGCGGGCCTTGACCACCCAACCCAGAACCTCCTTGGTTTCCTCTTCCTCCAAAACCACCCGAACCACTGGAACTAGAACTACCCATACCACCTAATCCTCCTCCAGGATTTGGAATAGGGCCCGTGGATGCACTCCCCTGTGTCCCGACAGTGGTACTATACTGGACCCCTACAGTCTGTGAAGTAGTCCCAGTTCCAGAGGTGAATCCCACACTCGACATGCTCTCATATTCTGTGAAGATGATGAGCTTGAAAATGTACCCCCAAAGAATAACAAAGCTATCTGTGCTACCATTTATGTACTTGCTATCTGACTTATTTATGCTCTTTCACTTCCTAAATTAAAACTGTGTTTACCTATTGTACTAGATACTGGAAAACCAAGCGCAAGGGCTAGGTCAAGGTTGGCTTAGATGCACACCTACGGCCCAGTCATATCTACTGGTGCACTTTCCATGTGAGGCCAAAGAGGGTTCTCTATCATGCTTTCCTAGATGGGGGAGTTCCTGATGCTCTTACTCTTCTTCCTCCCCATGAGCCTCAAATCCTTCACGAGCCATCTCTCTCCACAACACCATCCATTCTGCAATTTCTTGTTTCTTGCATAATTCCCTCTCACGCACCTCATCATACTTCAGCCACCTCTCTTCCCTCTACCATGCTACTGCTAGGTCTGCCATCTTTCACCAATCCTGTTCCTGCCCCCGCGCGTGGAGATTTTTAGCTTTCCATGGGTTTATCTTCCAAGTTCAACATTACCATCAATATTTTGATTGCCAATGGAATACCTTGCAAATACGTCCCTCTAGGATACCATAGAACTGAAATATGCTACCTCCGGGCACAAATAAGTTGAAATTGAATACTCTAGAATATAGCTTTTTAGAACACCGTAAAACCAGGTATCTACCACGTGAGTCCAGATCTCGGTTAGCATCATATAGTGTTTGAAATTCCTCCTGTGTCCAAACAAGTGTGCGATACCTCTAATTCCGCTTAGATGCATATGCAATCAACCATTCATATAATTCTACTGGAAAGATAGTAAAGAAGCTCTCATACAAATTGTCATACAGATTCTGCTCTACCCAAGTACGTGCACTAAATCCAGATCTAGTGTCAAACCTCCATGTGTATTCTTCCTCCAGATCATGAATCCACTCTTCAACGCTCGCCAAAGTTAGCTGGTATGTCTTCATCGTGAACCATTCTGAAATAATTGAAAAAGAGGTCCTAAAACGAAACCAATGATGCAGCCTAGAATTCTTAGATAACACCTAGTCACACTGGCACATCACTCAGCCTAGGCTGAGTGCTCACTAAAGCATGCAAAGGTACCAGGTCCCTCTTAAGGGTTGCTGTAGCAAAATGGTAGCATGATGAAGTAGTATAACAAACATATATTTAGAAACTAATCCATCTATACATCGTTACATCGTACCAGATCTATAAGCACTTAAGTGTAAATCATCATGATAATAATAATATACATTGACAAACATATCAAACACTATTGTTCAGCCAATATTCTTCATATATTCATCGTACCAACAATATAAAAAGCTTCATACAATACTAGACATGCGCGCATGGATCTGTTACAATTATCCAGTCTCATGCACTCATGTATCTCTAACCCTTTAAAGTAGTATGTGTCCCTGTCTATATTTTACTAAGTAATTCATTACATATATATAGGGTGGGGGACTAGCCCTTCACTACTTAACTCTACCAAAATAGGTCGCATGCTAATAATAGCCATGTGCCTTTTACAACTATAGCCATACATGCAAGTATGCTATCTATAGATCACTGATAGTTAACTATAGTGGTGGATCTATTCTTAGCTTATGTCCATGCAAGAGTGATTTTACATGCTCTTTGAAATCTCCACGAAGAGTGACGTGCAATTTTTGGCATCGCTTTGTGTGCTCCGCATGCCAACCTATACGAATAGCCCTGATCTGCAAAATCGGCTAAGTCCCGAAAGTCTGACTCTACATCTCCATGCGCGATGCCTTCCTATACCTTTGCACCTTTTCTCCCATGCTTTTCTCCCATGTGGACTCTATGTGTGAGTCCTACTAAGTTTTTTCTTTGATCAATAACAAGTTAGCGGTGTTGGGGTCCGTTTGAAAACTGCATCGTTTCCCTATTGTGAGTATGATGTTGAGATAATAACTAGACCATCTGTCCTTGACAACATTAAACATTGGAAAGTATTTGATGATGATGCTTAGGTAAAAATATTTCTGCAGAACCAAGAAGATTTTACTAATCAATGTATTGATTGGGAGCCAATGGTGTGTGCAGAAGGAAAAGAGACTTTGTTTGGAAAAGATATCATTCAATTGAAAAATAATACCATTCCTAGAGGACTGGTTTCTCTTGAATCAAACTTTGATAATGCTGATTGCATTATTAATAGACATATAACAACCTCAAGGGATGTTGAAGAGCATGACCTTGGCATGAAGGAGAAACCAAGGAAGATCTGGTTGGGAAGCAATCTAAACAAAGAAGAAAAAAATTCCTATGTCTAGTTGTTGAAGAAATATCAGGATTGTTTGGCTTGGTCTTATTCTGAGATGAAAGCATACAAAGAGGATTTGTTTTAGCATGAAATTCCTTTGGAATCTAATGCAAAACCATTCAGAAAAAAGTAGAGGCTGATTAATCCACTCCTCTCCATGAAGATGCAAGATGAATTGAAGAAGCTAAGGGATGGAGGGATCATTTAACCTACAAAGGTATTCTTCTTGGATTGCAAACTTAGTGCCACTCAAAAAAATAATGGTGATATCAGGCTATGCGTGGATTTTAGAAATATGAACAGAGCATAAATGAAGGATAATTATCCTCTGCCAAACATGGAAAACATGCTGCAATTAGTGACTGGATCTGAATTTTTGTCTACCTTGGATGGTTTTTCTGGCTATAACCAAGTTGTTGTGAAGGAATCAAAAAGAATTAAGACTGCCTTTACCACTCCTTGGGGTACATATGTTTATGTCAGGATGCCATTCGGTCTGATGAATGTTGGAGCTACCTTCCAAAGGGCAATGGATGTTGCTTTTGCCGGTTACATTAATGACTTCATTGTTGTTTATCAAGATGATGTGACTGTGTTTTCTAGAAAAAGAAGTGACCACCTGCAACACTTGGAAAAGATGCTTGATTAGATGTAGAGAATTTGGTATTTCACTCAATCCAAAGAAGTGCCATTTTGGAGTACAAAAGGAAAAGTTGTTTGGTCACATTGTATCAAAGGATGTTGTTATGATTGATCCCGAGAGGGTAGATGCCATCAGCAAGGTCCCAATTCCAAGAACCAAGAAGGGAATCCAATCCTTCTTTGGGAAGATCAATTTCATTAGAAGATTTGTATCTAACTTTGTTGAGTTGACTCTCCCCATCACTAGCATGCTCAAGAAAGACTAGATTATCAAGTGGGAAGAGGATGCTATTCAGGATTTTGATGGGATCAAAGAAGAACTAAAGCATGTACCTATTTTGGCAGCTCCTAATTACAAGAATCCTTTTCAAATGTTCTCCTTTGCCTCATAAAATACCATTACATCTATTTTCTGTAGAAGGATGATGAATGGGCTAAGAGACCGATTGCCTTTTTTTAGCAAGGCATTGCAAGCAGGTGAGTTAAAGTACACCATCACAGAGAAGTAAGCATTTACCTTGGTGAAAGCAACAAAGGTTTTGAGCTTATATCTTAAGCTCTAAAGTTGTTTCTTATGTTCCTCACACTGTGGTGAAAGATATCTTATTAAAGATGGAGGTGTCAAGAAAAAGGTGTAGATGGGTGAACAAGTTATAGGAATATGACATGGACATTCAAACCATAAAGTTGGTAAGAGGTTTGGGCCTAGCTAAGATTATGGATGAGAGAAACTTGTAAACCATTGAAGTGAATGAAGTAGAAGAAGAAAGGGTAAGTATCCTTGATAAATTGATGAGTTCTGAATGGTACAAAGATATAATATTTTATCTCAGACATCTATGTTTCCCTGATCATTTGAGTAAAAATTAGAAAATAGCTCTTAAGCTAGCCTCTCAAAAATATGTCATTACTGATTTTGGGTTGGCTTGGAAGAACCCCGAGGGAGTGCTCTTGAGATGCTTAACTGAAGATGAAGCCCCAAAGATAATTGCTGATCTCCATGGAGGAGTTTGTGGGGGAAATTTTGCTAGAAGAGTTACAACACACAAGATCTTAAGGGCTGGTTATTGGTGACCAACTCTTTTCAAAGATACAACTCTATTGGTAAGAAGATGTGAAAGCTGCCAACATTTTTTTGGAATAATGAAAGCTTCAAGCTCCTCCCTTTGCAACCTATATGAATTGAAGCTCCTTTCAAGAAATGGGAATGAAATTCATTGGTGAGATTTTAGACCCTTCTAGTGCTAGCCATAAGTGGATTCTTGTAGCCATAGATTACTTCACTCGGTGGGTGGAAGCAATTGTTAGGAAATAAGGGATAAAATATGTGGAATAATCCCTCATAGAATCACAACATAAAGAGAAAACTAATATGCAAAAAAGTATTACGGATCTCAAATAAAATTGCGAGAATAAAAATAACACAACACAAAGAGATGATTTAACGTGGTTCACCCAATTTGGGCTACGTCCACCAAGAATCACTTGCTCGATTTTATTACAAGCCACCCACTCTCTTAATACAATACCCAGATCCGTTTGGAGCTATGCTCAACAAACTCTATAGAATTCACACCCGAATTCAAAACACATCTGCAATACATTTACTTGTACCTCTATCATATGCATAAGACCATATAAATAGACAACTTCTTAAGCAGTTTTACAAAACCATGGGTATCAAAACAATGGGGAAAAACAAAACTGTCCCATAAACCTATGGGTAACCGAAGAGGCGGTTTTACAAAATAATGGGTACCGAAAAAACATGGGCCCAAAAACAGCCCATAACGGTTACCCATTACCCATGGGTTAATAAACCACCCATGAAAATTTTCTTCGGGGCTTCACCCCGAACCCCCTTCCATCGGGGGCTTCACCCCCGAACCCCCCTGACCCGCTCACCGGTGAGCAGGACCGCCGTAAAAATACCTGAGTGTAACACATAGAAGGTGTACCACACTCTAACATGAAAATAGGCTCCACAAACATAACAACAATCCCCACCAAAAAAGAAACAAACCAAGTTGTCATGGAATTCATGCTGAATCATATCATCTGCAGATTTGGAGTGCCAGTCAAGATTATTGTTGATAATGCCATGTGCTTTAGAGCTAAACCTTTATTGGCAATGTGCAAAGAGTATGGGATCAATCTGACATATACTTCTAACTACAATCCCCAAGGCAATGGACAAGCTAAGTCCAAAAATAAAAACTTGTTGAAGATCGTTAGGATAACCTTGGAGCTGAACAAAAGGAAGTGGGGTGAGCAATCGAAATTTGTTGTTTGGGCTGATAGGATCACCGCCAAAAGAGTTACTTGGTAAAAGCTCATTTGAGTTAGTATATAGAACTCAAGCTTTGCTGCCCATTCATTTATAATTATCCTCATTTCAGTTTGTTCACCAACTTGAAGATCAAGAGGTTAGTCCATACGAAGCTCGAATCAATCAGATTATTGAACTAGATGAAGAAATAAGGACATCCCACCAAAGGCATGTAAAGTTCAGAGAAAATTTGAAGAAGTTGTTTGACAAGAAGGTAACTCCAAGAGCTTTTAGTGTTGGAGATCTTGTGCTTTTATGGGATAGCAGACATGAAGATAAGGGCAAGCATGGTAAATTTGATGCATTGTGGATGGGCCCTTACTCCATTGACATTTGAATTGGTGAACATACCTTCTTCTTGAAAGACTTAGATGGGGAATTACTTGAATTTCCTATTAATGACAAACATCTAAAACATTTCCTTGATTGATTCCCAAATCGAGGTATGCACCATTGTATAGTGTATAGTTCTTTGGTTTCTTTCTATTTTTGTGCTTTTGTTCGTTTTGGTCCTTGGTGACCTAGTTTTGCTGGTTTCTTGGTTCATTTTTGGAAGTTGGTTATAGTTTTTCTGCTCTGCAAGCTAACTCTATTTCCCAATGGGTATTTTTGGCACTTGGTCTACTTTTGTTCTTGTGGCACTCGCTGGGAGTGCCCATCCCCGAGCAGGAGCCGATGTTGGTGCCCATTTTGATCTTGCACCATTTTGCCCTAGTTTTCCCTTTGATCTGCGTATTCTGAAACATATTTTTCCTCTCAAATGGATGAAGTGAAGCATTTATCTCCATTTGTATGCCTTGAATTGTTGCAAAACTATTTTTCATGCCCCATTTTGAAGAAATCCCCAAGTTTGCCTTGTTTTTTCCTAAATTTTTCAAATCCGTGGGCTCTACCATTTTTTCCTATTTTTCCCGATCATGGAAGTTCAAAATGATTAATTTATACTTGTATGCCTTTGAAAATCCATTAACATGATTGTAAATTGTTTTGAGATTGGTTTTCCTTGCAATTTGTCCATCCTTAGCAAAAAAATTCAATTCAAAGCGTTAATGGCGAAGTTGCCCTAGTTTTTCATCTTCTACGACCGAGTTCCCTGTCAAATTTCCGGCTCTGTGTTCGTGGGTACGTGTTCATCAATGATTAGATGAGGGACGGTGGATAAATGTTAGAAACTTGTCATTTTTTTCACTTTTGGCTACTTTGGAAAAAACATTGACTTGGTTCCGTGGCCATGTTGAGCTCGATTGGTTAAATCCAAGTGGCGGAGAAAATTTCTTATTTTTGCCTCGAAGGTGTGCATGTATCAAAAGTTAATTGGTTGTGGAAGGGGGGGTCTTTTTTGTGCTTTAAGACACTATGGTAAAAGGTAAAAATATGAAAAAATTGCTTAAGGCTTGTAAAGGGATACGCAAAAGCTTCTAAAGACGAAGGCGGAAATGATGATGGGTGGAAGGATTTGAAGTTTTAAAGCCTTTTTGTGAATGAAAGAATAAGGTGAAAAATTGGGCTAAAACTCCATTGTGAATTAGAGGTGGATGCGTGTTGTTGAAAGGTCAAAGAAGGAGAAGTAGGTTGTTTAGTTCCTTTGAAGTTTTTTAGCATTATTTGTAAAGTTACAAAATAAACTGTAAATCCACTCCAATCAAGAGAGGACGCGTAGCATTTTTGAAAATTCAAAGCGGGGAGGTGGAAAATGAATTATAAAAATGAATTGAATCTCCGCTCCAATCGAGGTGGACACATGACATTGAAAGGTCAAAGCAAAAGGTGAAATGTTGTCTTACTTTGAAGTTTTTCAACTTTGAAAGAATTAAAGTTAAAGTGGGAACGACCACTCCGCTCCAATAAGAGAAAGACAAGTGGTAGTTTGAAAATTCAAAAGGGGAAGGTGGATCATCGGAGAAGTTTGAAGTTTGAAGTCCTTTTTGAAAAAGGGAATAAAGTCTAAAAGCGAAGTGCGGCCCCGCGAGAGATCAATTGAATCCAATGTTGAAAAGTCAAAGGCGGAGGTGTGGGCTGTCAGAGAAAATTTGGAAATTTTGGTTTTTTGGTGAAATGGAGAAAAATGTATAAAAATGAAGCGCGTCCCACTGGTACCCTACATCAAAAGCTAAATGCGAATCATGAGCTTAAAGAAGATTTTTGCACATTGTATTTTTTGCGCTAAGGGCGTAATTCCAAATTTTTTCTTGTGAAGCCTTTTTTGGGTAAAGTTGTATGGCGGAGCTGCGGGAAGTGGAGATTTTATTAGATTTTACATCATTAATGTATGATCAAATCAAGTGCTTCAACCGGATCGATTTAATCGATTTTTCATCCTTGCTTCTTCAAAGACGCCAAAAACATGCGTAACCATACTTGACATATTTACAGAGCATTAATGGATGGTGGTTGAATCTCCAAATCAGATTTCATTCTTTCTCTTCTTTTTCTCTCTCTGTTTCATCTATAAATGTATGAGCTTGGCTCATTTGCAAAGGTTAGGAGTTCATTTTCATGAGATTTTTTTGAGAAAAGATCATCTTCTGAGAAACCTTTATGAGAAACCTAGTTAACTCTTTCTATGATAGATTTTCATTCATGTTGAGTTGGTTACAAGTGTATAGCCATCAAAAAACTCTGAGATTGTTCCAGAAACATTCCCTTGTGGGTGAATCTATCAATTTTGAATTAATTTGTGTTGAATCTCTAGCAATTTTGTGTTTATTTCATTTCAAAATGTCTGCAAGTAGTTTTCCTTGTTCCTATTGTAATCTTGTATCAAAATATCTATGAATCACACAAATCTTCATCCTTGTGATAGTTTAGTGGCATCTGCAATTTCATTTATAAGAAGAGCTTTCATCTGGGAATGAAATAAACAATTTAAAATCACTTTTCTTTCATTAGTTGACAGAGATTATTTGTAAGCCTCTCGGTGTACCTCAAGTGTGATTGATCTTAGATTTTGATGTTTTATTGGGTCTCTTAACTCAATCCTTTGTGTTAAAGTCTCAAAGATTGTGTGAAAAAGTGCTGATCTGGGCCTCTATTGATGCACACCTTCTGGTTGAAGGATCTTTCTAGGATATTTTGAAGCATTGTGTCTGATATTTATTCAATTGTTGTGAAATTTCTCAAAGATCTGGCTAAGTCCAATTTATCTTGCTGATCTCCCACCAAAAATCATTTAAAAATACTAATCCTACCCTGAACTACCCTGTTTTCCCTGTATATCCATAAAAGAACAAAATCCACTTGCTAAAATATGCAGAATAGATCAGGATTCCAAATGTCTTTAGTAACCTTAGCCTTGTGGTGAAAGTATATCCATATTCTAGAAGTGACAACTTGTGAGAGTCAGATTTGGTGTGTTGATCATAATTTCCCAAGGTTTTTCTCTACAAAATTTGTGCAAAAGAAGGATTTACCAACATTCTTCACTAACAAAGGTTACAAAATAGGTCCTCTTACCTTGGTTGAAAGGCACAACCTAAAATGGTTAGGATAAGATCACATATTTTTAAAGGTGTTACCCACTTCTCCAAAGCCTAAGTGCTAAAAGGTCAGATAAATTGCTTCCCTGACTATAAAAAATGACATATAATCATTTATCTGTCTCTAAGTGTGTCATTTAATCTTTGATACTACTTGGCCTTTGAAGGAGATTAAATATGGGTACCAATAATGCCTTCCTACCCTCTAGTCACAGACTTCTCTTCAGCACACTTTGCTGCGCTTGAGTACCTCATCACTACACCTTCAACTGGTAGTTTCCATGGCCTCTGATTACCTTGTGTTATATTGTCCCTTCATTTGTCGCCATCTTTGGTCACTTTCTAGAAGCAATCCTTTGAATTGAATAACACCCGTAGCAACTTATTCCTTTCACCTTCCAATTCCAACAGTCTTTTACCTAGATATCAACAACCACCCCACACTAAAAGTATGTGAAGTCCTCTGAGCATAAAAATGCTTCAAATAGTAATTAGCTTCACACTCACAAACATGCTTATTACACAAGAAAAACAACTAAAATGACAAAGAATAAGGATGAGGAATGAAATAAATTAAAGAAATACATAATTTAAAACCTAATCTAAATTACAACACTACCTTATTACAAACACCAAGAAGACTTATTTATAGTAGGGCTTCAGCCTACTCCCATTAAAGTAACTAGGTAGCCGTGTTCCGTCAAGTGCTTCTAACTAGAAAGCACCTATTTTAAGGATGTAAGTGATAACATACGGCCCCAACCAATGTACCTTAAGTTTTCCTAGATGGTGCAAGAACTTAGAGTCATAAAGAAGCACCATTTGTCCAATCTCAAACTTCTTATCCCTTATGTGTCTTAAGTTTTCCTGGCCTTTTCTTGCTTCTGAATCCAACGTGCTATGGCTCATCACTCATCTAGCTTGATCATCTTTTCAATCCATTCTTCTAAATATTTCTCATTAGCTAGACCTCCAACGACATGTGATACGCAAAGAAGGTAACATGAATTCCATAAGAAGAATGAATTCTACGCTAAACACTAACTGAAATGGTGTGGATTTGTTCAACCTCTTATACGTTGTTCTATATGCCCAAAATACAACATACACTTTTTCATCCCAATCCTTTCTTCCAACATCACAATGTTTTTTCAAGGTCTAGCTCAAAATCTTATTGAAAGCCTCAGCAGTTCCATTTTCCTGAGGATGGTAAGGTGTAGTCTTATGGTGTGCAATCATAAACTCATCTAATAATATCCTGATTGTATCATTCAAAAATGTGTTCCCTATCACTTTTCAGACTCGAGGTAAATCCATACCTTGTAAGAACATTTTCCCATAGAAACCTAGCTACCGTACAATCCTTCATAGGTGCTACTTCTACCCACCTTGTGAGATAATCTATGCAAGTAATGATGTAGCACGATCCAGTCCTATGTGCTGCTTCGGTGAAATAGGTTCTAGAAAGTTGATAGCCCATTTCTCAAACAGTTCTACACTAGAAATAGGTCTTAAAGGCAACTCATCTCTTTTCCATGGTTTGTCTAGATGTTGACAATGATCAAACACCTTGCAATACGCCTTAAAATATTTATACAGGGTCTCCCACCATAATCCCATGAGTAGGATCTTGCCCAAGTAGCATCACACGCATAGTGGCCACCTGCAATACCACCATGAGCCTCCTCCATAATATTCGTGTGCTCATGCTCCAATACACAACGTCACAATACTTCATGTCTGCTTAACTTGTATAGGTCACCGCTGATCAACATAAAAGGTGCTTCGCACGTATTTCAAGTTGTTTATTTTCTAAGGCCTTCATTCCTTCTAGTGCCACACCAGTCAGAAAGATAGAAATGTCCTCTAATTCCGATGGTGCATGTTATAACCTATATAACTGTGCATCTGGCATGGTTTCTTCAATTGTCATGCTTCCTCTCCTGAATGTATTATGGACAAGTGGTCCAGTCCAGGATTACTTTTCCCTAGTTTTACCATAACTGTGAAAGTAAATTCTTGAAATAATAGTACCCATATGTATATGCACCCCTATAAAATGGGATTGTTTACCAAATACTTCAATGCCATGTGATCTGTATAGAATACAAATGGTGTAGCTAGCAGATACTGTCTAAACTTGTGTAGTGAATAGATCATTGACAAAGCTTCACGCTCTGTAGTTGTGTAATTCTATTATGCAAGAGTCAACTTTCTACTAGCAAAACAGATAGGATGATCTATAATACCTTCTCCAGTTAAGCTAACACCGCGCCAATGGCCATGCCAGAGGCATCCACATGTACATGAAATGGTTGGTCCCATGAAGGAAAATGTAGAATAGGTCTAGTAGTAAGCTTCTCTTTTAATGTCTCATATGCGTGCTACTGCGGTTCTCCTCGAGAGAATGTACCTTTCCTTTCATTAACTCCTCCAAAGTTGCGACAAATTTGGCATACCCCTTTATGAATTTTCTATAATACCCTGTGTGGCCCAATAATCCACACACCTCAGTCCTAACTGGTAGGCACTTCTAGGCCTAAAATGACTACAATCTTAGTTGGATCAACCAATAAACCTTCCTTGCAGATTATGTGTCCTAATAGAATTCCAAATGGTGTAACAAATATGCACTCCTTGATGTTCAAAGAGATACTCAACTTTTTACATCGTTCAAACATTAAACGAAAATTGTCACAATGATCCTTAAAAAGCCCATATACTATCCAATCATCTAAATAAACATGTAAGAAGTTACGAATAAAATCTTTGAATTCCTGAACAACTATCCGCGAGAATACAGCAGGTGCGTTTTTCAGTCCAAATGGCATCATATTATAGGAAAAACTACCCCATTCAGTAGTAAAAGTTGTCTTTTCCTGATCCTCCTAGGCAATCCTAACTTGATGATACCCAGAAAACCCATCTGTAAATGAATATATTTCATGCCCTGCCACACCCTCAAGTATTTCCTCAGTGAATGGCGTAGGAAAGGGGTATGTCACACATGCAACATTTAGCTCCCTGTAATCCACATAGATTCTAATCGACCATTATTTTTGATGATCACGATCACCATTAGACTAACCCATTCTGACTCGTCCAGGGGTCGAATGATTCCAAATTTCAAAATTTGTCAATCTCTTCTTTTACCTTTTCACACAAGTTAGGGTTCATTCTATAAGGTCTCTTTCTAACTGGGCACACACCTTCTTTAAGCTTTATCTTCATCTCCCCTAGTGATTCATGCACACCTTTAAGTTCATGATACCCATGAGGGAATAAGTCCTGATAATCCTGTAGTAACTCAATAATTTTAGCCACTTCCGATTCTGACCAATAGTCTCCAATTATGGCCTCCTTAGGCTCAACTTCTAATCCAATATTTACTTTCTTTGTCTTCATTGGTTCATGATATGCATGTGTATCCTTATCTGCACTGTCCAAGACCTCACACACTCCTTGTGAATGATCAACATCCATATTTTCAACTTCCTCGTCATCCACTATGTAGACCATCTTTCCTTTTTCTTTCTCAAGGAAAGTGCATTCAAGTAGTATGGAGTCCATGTCTTCTTCTTCAAAACGCGCTCCCGACTTTGTCTCACCAAATAATTCCTGAATGAGTTCTTCCACCTTTGCACTATCTCCCATAGTTAAGCGCTTGAAAATTTTTAATGCCTCTTCTACTGGAGGTTTGGAAGAGAAGTAGTCAAAGGTCTAGATCATTCTTGCAATCAAATTCTACCAATTTCTAGTTTCTCTATGTAGCTTTGCATATACATACCAAGCACGTGTGCATCCTTGTAGGGTGGAATATAATTTATGCACCCAGAGTGAAGGTGGTAATGCTTCTTATCCCTCTATCTAGAGTCTCTCACACTTTGCTGGATGTGATGCTGAATAAGTTGATTACCATGATAAGTGCATATCTACATAGGTGCATTGCTCTTGAAGAACCGAGTAGATAGTGCGATCCTGATTTCATTCCATTCCATAAGATTATCTCTGTGAACCACCCACCAACGATGCTATTGTCCTGCGTAGGGTATATGCTAACATGTTCCTTCTCTGAACTTGGTCTGTCCACTGTGCTTCCATGGCTTGCAAGAATACTGGAAGATATTCTACCCCAGTATACCAAGGTACTGAGCTACCTATATGTCTAACAGAGTGAAGTCCATTTTTCTATGCAATCACACTTCTTACTTTGTGCCCTACTAGTTCATAAGTACCGTGAGCCCAATTATCACAAGCAATACTCGTAGTATCACTAATAGATTGAGAATCTTCCCACTGAAGGATGCCCTCCTTTGATGGCTCAATGACCTCTAGGTCTTGAATAGCGTGCACATAAATTCTGTTTAAGTCCTCCTCACTCAAAGGCTCAACATACGGTGTATATTTTCCATCTATTAAAGGGATTACAACTCATTCCTCCTTGTTTTCAAAACTGATGTATCCTTTGTTGAACCTTAAATCAACATTATTTGCATAACACCAAGGGCACCCAAGTAAAGCTAGAAAGTTATCTACTTCCACGAGTGCTAATACCTCAAAATCTCCAATGAATTTGGCCCCTTGTATTGTTATAGATGCATCCTTCAAAACTCCTATGGGAGTGGCCTTAGTCCGATTGGCCATAAACAACACATTAGATGATGGCTACAATGGAGGTCTCCCCATTTGCACCCATGCATCTAATGTAAGAACATTGACTTCCGCACCTGTATCAATCAAGATATTGCTCAAAATCCATCCATCTATAACAACATTCAAAGTGATTTCCTTGTCATAGTCAATGCTATCAGGGGGAAGATTTACATGCAGGATTTGTCGCTCAATCTCGTACTTACAAATAGAGTGTTCCCATTCAACCAATTCCCTAATATTCTCTTAGCGCAACATGTTGCATACCTCTCTTATGTCATCAATATTAGATGTGACCTTCCTTACTTCCTTCTTATGTTCTATCTTCCGTGATTTCTCTTTCAGACACTGTATTTCACCTTGAAGATTTTTGAGGACCTCCATGGTCTCTTGATAGACCTCCTTCTGATGAGTAGGATCTGGGTACCTTAGATGCATAACCTCCTCCTTAGTGATTGTAGGCTTTTGTTGCAATGCATCTTTGGTGTGTTCCACTTCAGTTCATGTGGTAATTTTCATGGTTAATGTTTCAAGTTCTAGGGTTAACTTGGGCATCCACTGATTTTCCACCACGCGATGGATTCTAACCATCCCTATGCCTTTGTTCTCCTGCTTATGTTGCTTACTAAGATGCTCATACAATCCCGGGCACTCCTCATAGATATGATTCTTTCTAGAGAAAGAACATGCAATATTCTAGGGACATTCACTCCTATAGTGGTCAAGAGATTTGCATGTATAACACATCCCGTGTGAGGAAAATCACCTCTTCCTCCACCATGGCCTCGTCCTCTATAATCACTTTGATATATGCGCCCTTTTCCATGACCTCCTTCAAAACTCCCTCATTCCCGTCATAGCGCACTTCACTATGATCCCAACTCGGTGCTCATTCTTGTTTTTAGAATTATCCGTTACACTTGTCTGTCATACACCAATGTCTATAGCATCATGGATTTGACCGATCAATCTACGCTTTAGTATCACGGGTCATGGACCAAATTTTTTTACAATAGCAAGATACATTCTTCCTTATCACATGCTGTAATAAAGGACAGTGGTTAGCATTATGATTTAAATGAAAAATCTCACAGTGTAAAAACAATGAATGTATGGATATGTGGGGAAAACTATCCTTGGTGTGACCTTCCACTTCATAATCTGTACACCACATCCATGAGCGTGTTTCATGGGTCGAATTTTCCGATAGTTTCTCTATCTACTTTTCCATAGCTGTAATCTGTGCCTCTAAGAATGGGCTAATGCCAGTGTCAATACTCCCAACTACCTTAGCATGTAGAGTGGCCTCCAGTGCTTCACATGGATCAATGTATGTCTTATGTGACAATTCCCTTCTAAATGGTGTAATCAATCCTCCAACGAACCATTGTGTATGTTGGATTACGTGAATATCATAAGAAAGCTTAGATAGAAGCATTTTAAAATGGGCATCATACTCACATACACTCTCAGTAGTGCCTTGTTTGATATCCTTGAGCATGCTTATACTCTTCTGCTCAAATTCTAGGATATAGAACTCTTTTAAGAAAGCATCCTTTAATGTTGCATAATCCACGCAAGTTTGATCAGGGTCAAAATTCCTATACCAACTATGTGCACATCCCTGTAATGTAGTAGCAAATTGGCTTGCCTTACGCTCAGAAGCCATGATCCCTTTTGCGCACCATAATATTTCACACATGTGCACATGTTCAAAAACATTGTCTATGCCTCTATATTCTAGGAGACGAAGAGAAATCTCCATGTAAATATTCTAGGTTGCCGCTTTGCGCACCTTGCCCACCTGATCCAGAACTTCCTGTGTTCCCCTACCTCCAAAACACTAGATCCACCGAACTAGAACCACGTATACCTCCCGATCCTCCACATGTAGTTGGAATAGGACTTGAAGATGTACTCCCCTCGTACTCCGACAAAGGTGGTACTATACTAAACACCCACGGTTTGTGAAGTAGTTCCATTTCCAGAAGTGAATCCAAAATTCTACGTGCTCACATTCTGTGTGGATGATGCACCTAAAAATGCACCTTCAAACAACAATGAAGCCGTCTGCTATGCCATTGATGTATTTGATTTCTGACTTACTCCTGCTCTCCTACTTCCCAAACTAGCTTGCTGACTACTTGTCGTACTAGATATTGGAAAACCAAGCGCAAGGGCTAGGTTATTAGGTAGGTTCATATGCGTGCCCGTGTCCCAGGTCGTTTTGCTGGTGCGCTCCCTTGTGAGGCCAAGGAGGGTTACCTATCATGTTTTCCTAGATGGGGGAGTTCCTGATGCTCTAGTTCCATGTATTCTACGTGAGATCCAAATCCTTCATGATCCATCTCTCTCCTCAACACCATCCACTCTGTAATGTCACATTGCTTCTCTATCTCCCTCTCACGCACATCATTATACTTAAGCCACCTCTCTTCCCTCTACCTTGTCGCTAAATTCTGCTATCTTTCACCAATCCTGTTTTTTCCCTCATGTGTGGCGAGGTTTAGCTAGCCATAGATTTGTATTCCAAATTCATGGTTACCTTCGGATCTTGATTGCCAAGTGGAATGCCTTGTAAATAAGTTCCTCTAGGATACCGTAAAAACTTGAATTCAAGTACCTTTGGATAAGAATACGCAGAAATTAAATACTCTAGGATATAACTATTTAAAACACCACATAACCACGTATACACGACACGATTCCAGCTCATTGGCATCATAAATGGCTTAAAATTCTTCCTACATCCAAACAAGTGTGAGATATCTCTAGTTCCATTGAGACGCATAGGCCACCGACCACTCATATAACTCTACTAGGAAAATAACAAAGAATCTCTCATACATATTTTGTTCCTCCCAAGTGCATTCATTAAACTCGGATTCATTGCTTTGAACCTCCATGCATATTCTTCTTCTAGGTCATGTATCCAATCCTCAACAATTGCTGCAGAGTCGATGGTATGCATTCATTATGAACCATCATGGAAACAACTGAAAAAGAGGTCCTGGAAATGGAACCAATGATGCGGCCTAGAATTCACTAGTAAGACCCCGGACACGGCTGGCACATCACTCAGCCTAGACTGAGCACTCACCAAGCACACAAAGGTACCAAGCCCCTCTTTAGGGTTGCTATTGTAGGATGTTAGCATGATGAAGACTTAATACATACAGTTTCATTATTGATACATCATTCTACATAGCATGTCAGATCTATATCTAAGGAAGAAAAACTTAAGTATTAACCATGATGAAATCAAGAACATACAAGATCCAATTACACACATAATTAACCCATAGATTCAATCAATATCCTCCATTATATTAAATAAGACAATTACACGAAGCTTCTTAAAATACTATCATTCCATCTCCATGTGTATATAGATCTCGATACAATAATGAATTATCACATATTCACATATTGATACACACTTACACATACTCATACATACTCTATTACGCAATTCACTACATATTTATAAGGGTGGGGACTTTCCCTTCACCACTTATCCAATCCCAAAATAGGTCGCATGCTATTATTAGCCACAAACCTTTTACAACCATAGCCCCACATGCAAGTGTGGTAATAATAGACTTCCTTTAGTTAACTAACAGTGATAAACCTATTCTTAGTCCACATCCATGCAAAGTGCTTTGTAGCCAATGCGTGGCATGCAAGTCTCCACCTTGTTTGTGTGCTCTGCACGCCATCTCCAAAAATAGATCCTCATGTGTGAAAATTAATTACTCCCAAAATCTGAACTTATCTTCCATGCACGTGTTTCCTTTATCTATTCATGCCTTTGAACCTTCCCTGTTTTCTGCATGAACCTCTTTGTGTGCCTTCATTAATTATTATCTACTCAACATATGCTATCCTCTCGGCATTAAAACACTTAAATTTTAATCAGCTTATGGTGCGTCAAGCATGCTTATTACAAAAACACTAAACTAAATTGACAAAGCATAACAACGATGAAGGAAACACATATAAAGGAAATGCATTAAGGGAAACCTAATCTAAATGGAAATACTACCTTATTATAAACACCAAGAAGACTTGTTTATAGTAGGGATTCAACCTACTCCCATTGAAGTAGCTGGGTAACCTTGTTCCATCCAGTGCTCGAGTCAAGTATATAAGTGATAAAATATGGTCCCAATCAATGCACCTTAAGATTTCCTGGGTGGTGCGTAAAATTTAAATCATACGTAAGTACTATTTGGCCAACCTCAAGATTCTTGTCCTTGATGTTCTGTCATACCATGCCTTTTTCCTTGATTTTTCCTACTTCGACTCCATCTTTCTATGACGCGCCTCTCATCCAGCTGCATCAATTTATCAATACGTTCTTCTAATGCTTTCTCATCAGCCAGACTTCCTACGAGTGTAATACGCAAAGAAGGTAACATGAATTCCACTGGTAGAACAACCTTTGAGCCAAACACCAATTGAAAGGGCTTTTCTTTATTCAATCTTTTGTAGGTTGTTCTATATGCCCAAAGTATAATAGAGACTTTATCATCCCAGTCTTTCCTTCCAACATCACAAATTTTTGTCAAAGTTTGGCTCAATATCTTGTTGAAGGCCTCAACAGTTCCATTTTCTTGAGGATGATAGGGTGTTGTCTTATGATGTGCAACCATAAATTCATCCAATAATATCTTGATGGTTTCATTGAGAAAGTGAGTACCCCTATCACTTGTCAAACTTAAAGGACATCCATACCTAGTAATAATATTTTCCCACAAGAACCTTGCTGTTGTAGCTGTTGTGCAATCCTTTGTGGGTACCGCCTCTTGCCCACCTCAGTAAGATAATTTTTACAAGTGATTATGTAGTGTGATCTAGTTCTTCATGTGGCTTGGGAAATAGGATCCAAAAAGTTAATTTCCCACTTCTCGGAAGGTTCTACACTAGCAATAGGCCTCAACAACATTTCATCTCTCTAACCAAGTTTTCCAAGGTGCTTGACGGTGATCACACGCCTTGAAATAGTATTTGCAATCCTTATACAATGTTTCCCACCATAATCCAACTATAAGAATCTTGACGAGGTGGCATCTCTTAAATAGTGTCCACCAACAATACCACCATGAGCCTCCTCCATAATTATCGTTCACTCATGCTCAAGTACACACCGACGCAAAACGTCATCTCGGATTAGCTTGTATAAGTCCCCATTGATCAACATGTAAGGTGTAGAATGAATGGCAAGTTGTTTATTTTCTAAGGCCTTCATTCCTTCGGTGCCACACATGTGCATAAAAATATAGAAATATCCTCTAAGTCTCGAGGGTGCACGGTTTAACCTGAACAACCGTGAACTGAAATTATATCTTTAATACTCTGCATGTCCTCTCCTGATTGAATCCTTGATAAATGGTCTGGACCAGAATTTATTTTACTTGGATTCATGAAAAATGTAAAGTCAAACTCCTGGAATAATAGGACCCAACAACATATGCACCCTTGTAAAACGGGCTTGTTCACCAAGTATTTCAATGCCATGTGATCTGTATAAAAAAAGGTGTCGCCAAAGAAGTACTGTCTAAACGTATGTAACATGTAGATCATGGACAAAGCCTCATGCTCCGTGGTTGTATAATTTTATTCTGTTGGAGTCGACTTCCTACTAGTGAAACAAATAGGATGATCTACAATAACTTCTCTAGGCTTAGCTAATAATGTGCCAATGGTCATTCCAGAGGCATCCACATGTACATGAAAAGGTAGATTCCATGAAGGAAAATGTAGAATAGGTGTTGTAGTAAGCCTTTCCTTCAATGTTTCAAACACGCACTGTTATGATTCTCCCCAATAGAACTTGTCTTTACCTTTCAATAACTCCTCTAGGGGCACGAAAATATTAGCATATCCTTTGATAAATTTTATATAGTACCCTGTGTTTCCCAAGAATCCTCGCACTTCACTCCTGGCTAGTAGGCTCTGAAAGCCTATGATGATCTGCAACCTTAGTTGGATCTACTAAAAACCCTCCTTATAGATAATATGTCCTAGTAGAGTCCCAAAGGGTGTAGCGAACACACACTTCTTAATATTTAAAGAGATGCTCAACTTCCTACATCTTTCAAACATTAACCTTAAATTGTCACAATGATCCTTGACAAGCCCATACACTGTCCAATCATCCAAGTAAACCTACAGGAACTTGTGAATAAAATCCTGGAAAGCTTGAACAAAAATGCATGAAAATACTGTAGGCACGTTCTTCAATCCAAAAGGCATCACCGTGTATGCAAAAATTCCCCATTCAATGGTGAAAGTTGTCTTCTCTTGATCCTCTTTAGCTATCCTTACTTGATGATACCCAGAAAACCCATCGGAAAGGAGTAAACTTTGCGCCTATGCAACACCTTCTAATATTTATTCAGTAAACGGTGTAGGAAAGGGATCAATCACACATGTAGCATTTAGATCCATGTAGTCCACAAAAATCCTGATTCTTCCATTTTTCTTTATACTAATTACCATAGGGATAACCCACTGTGATTCCTCTATGGGCTCAATGATGCCAGATTTCAACATCTTGTCAATTTATTCTTTGAATTTGATGCTCTCGTGTTAGGGTTCATCCTATAAGGCCTCTTCTTAACTGGGTGCACACCTTCCTTTAACTTAATTTTCATTTTAGCCAAATATTCATGCACTCCTTTTAATTCATGATAGCCTCTAGGAAATAGATCCTAGAAATCGGCAAAGAACTCAACGATCTTAGAAACTTCGATTCGGACCAAATCTCAAATTTTGGCCTCCTTAGGTTCATCATCCATTCCAATCTTAACTTTCTTTGTCTTCATAGGCTCGTAGTAGGCACACACCTTCTCATCCGTCTTGCCTAAGACCTCACACGTACCCTCCAAATGCTCCACATCCAAATTTTCCACTTCCTCATCATCCATCATGTAGACCATATTCCCCTTTTCTTTCTCTATGTAAGTGCATTCAAAATATTTTGCATCTATCTCTTCTTCTTCTTCAAAATGTGCCTCTAGGTATGACTCACCAAGTAACTCTTGAATAAGTTCCTCAACTTTTGCACTATCTCCCATAGTCAAGCAATTTATAACCTGTAATACCTCATTCACCAGAGGTTTAGTGGAAAAATAGTCAAAATCCGGATCATACCTATAGTTAGTGCTTGCCAATTTCTAGTCTCCCTATTCAACTCCGCATAAACATATCATGCACGTGCACCTCACAAGGTAAAATAGAGTTTGTGCACCAACAATGAAGGTGGTAAAGATTCCTACACCTCTTTCTAGAGTCTCTCACATTGTTGAACATGGTGCTGAACAGGATTATTACCATGATATTCACAAATCGAGCGGGTGCATTACTTAAGAGGAACCTTCTTTGAGAAAACAATTCTCACTTCTCTCCATTGTATGAGATATCCCTATGGACCATCCGCCATGCACCGATATCCTGAAAAAAGTATAGAATAACATATTAATTCTTTCCACTTTGTACTTTCCTTGGCTTGCAGGAATACTTCGAGTTTCCTTCACCAATATACTGAGGTACTTGGTTGCTTCCTAAACACCTAACATAATGTGGCCTACTTATGCATGTAACTACACTTCTTACCTCACGCCCAACCATTTCATAGGTGCCATGTGCCCAATTATCATAGGCAATAATTTTAGTATCACTAATGACTAGGCTTCATACCACTAGAGAACTCCTTTCTTAGATGGCTTAAGCACTTTTGGATCTCGAATGGTGTGCACATAAATTCTATTAAGATATTCTTCACTTAAAGGCTCAACATAAGGTGCATATTTTCCATTTGTCAAAGGGATAATAAATCATTCCTCCTTGTTCTCAAAACTGATGTATCACTTATTAAATCATAGATCAACATTATTTGCATAACACCAAGGATGCCTAAGTAAACTTGGGAAACTATCCGCATCTACAAGTGCTAAGACCTCAAAGTCCCCAAAGTGAACTTGGCTTCTTGTATAGTAATTGATACACATTTCAAAATTCAAATGGGCATGGCCTTATTCCTATTTTCCATAAAAAACACATTAGAAGATGGCTGTAATGGAGTTCTCGACCATCTCAAACCACGCATCTAAAGTAAGCAAATTCACTTCCGCACTGTGTTAATCAAAATATTGCGCAAAAGCCAACCATCCACAACAACATTAAGAGTGATCTCCATGTCATAATCCAAGCTATGAGGAGGGAGATTGACATGTAAAATTTGTCATCCATTCTCAATACCAGCATGCAGAGTGTTTCCCTTCAACCAGTTCCCTAATTATGGAATAATGATCTCTTGATGCAACATCTTACATACTTGTTTTAGATCATCAACATCTGACTAATAATTTTTAGCTACCTTCTTCTATTCTAACTTCCAAAATTATTCTTTTAAACACTATAGCTCACCCCGAAAATTCTTGATTACCTTCATGGTTTCTTGATAAACCTCCTTTTTATGTGTAGAATCTGGATACTTTGCATGTAGATCTTCCTCCTTTGTAATGGTAGAATTCTCATTGTAGCATTTATTTGGCAAGCACAACCTCGGTGCATGGAGTAATCTTCACATGTACCATCTCAAGATCTGGCACTAACTTTGACATCCACTGGTCTTCTACGACACGTTGTACTTTAACCATCCCCATGCCCTTGTTCTCCTATTTGTGCTTCTTTCTTAGGTGTTCATATAAGTTCTGGAACTCCTCATAGGTATGATTTTTTCTCAAAAAGAAAGAACAACGTTATGAGGACACTTGCACCTCGTAATAGTTAGGAGATCCACATGTACGATGTTCCACGAGGAACCGACCTTGTGCACCACCGCGGCCTTAGCCTTTGAATCCACCATGGTATCTTCGACCTCTACCATGGCCTCCCTCAAAGTGCCTTTCATTATGATCATGATCATGTTGCTCACTTTTATCATTAAGAGTTATTTTCAACTTCGATTATGTCATATACCAATATTAATGACATCATGGATCTAATTAACAAACCCGAAATATTCAAGATCGTGAGTTGTGGACTGAATTTATTTTCGTAGTAGGACACATTATTCCTTATCGCGTGTTACAACAATGGGAAGAAACTTGTATCATGGTATAAGTAATGTGAGATCTCACAATCAAACAACAACAAGTGCAACAATCTTCGAGGAAAATTATCCTTAGTATTCCCCTCTACTTCACAATTTGTGCACCAAATTCCACTGCATGTCTCATGTGTTGAATTGGCTGATAATTTCTCTAATTGTTTTTCCATTGCTGTAATTTGAGCTTCCAAGAATGGGATTACTCCGATGTCTATGCTTCCAACTACCTCGGCATAGAGTTACTTCAAGCACCTCATGCAGATTTGTGTAAGTCTTATGTGAAAGAACTCTCCTAAAAGGTGTGATCATGCCTTCAATGAACCACTTTATATTTTGAATTGCATGAATATCATAAGATAGTTTAGACAGTATGTCTTGAACAAAGAATCATATTCCCAAACACTCTCAGTAGTTCCCTACCTGATATCCTTGAGCATGCTTATGATTTTCTTCTCGAACTCAGGGATATAGAATTCTTTTATGAAAGCATCTCGCAACACTATATAATCCAAAAAGTATGATCAAGATCAAACTTTTTGTACCAGCTTGTGTGCGCATCCTGTAATGTAGTTACAAACTAACTTACCTTGTTCTCTCAAGTTGTAATCCCTTTCACACGCCACTATATCTCACACATATGCATGTGCTCAGCAAAATATTCTATTCCTCTATACTGAAGATGAAGTGACATATCCATGTAAATATTCTCAGGCGAGTGCGAGACCGGGCCCACCAGATCTAGAACCTCTTGTTTTTCCTCCACCCTCGATCCACTAGATCCACCAAATCCCAATCCACCCGATCCTCCCGATCCACCCCTTGTAGCAGGAATTTAACAAGAGGATGCAATGCCTTGTGTTCCAACAAAGGGTACTAAATTGACCTCCCACCGTATGCGAGATAAAAATCATAGTGAATGAAAGAAAAACAATAAACTTACAAACCTTCCAAAGAACCTTTCCAATGCAAACCTCATAAGGAGATCTTTTGAAGCTGTATAACATTTGCAAGTGATTGATTTGTGAGTGATCTTGAATGGCCTCCAAAGATGAGTGCAATTGCTATGAACAAAATAGTTGAAAATATTCGAATATAAATTGACAGAGTTTATTTGTAAATAATTCAAGAGGATTTGGGATAAGACAAGCTTGCAATTTATAGAAGTAGAGACAAAGTTAGAAATTGGTTGAACATGATTGAATGCACATGCTAAAAATAACATTGGAGGAGGTTGCAGCAGTGCCAAGGAATTTAGGGGAAATGATGGAATTAATTGCAAAAGTTGCATCCAGAAGGTGGTTGTATGTGCAATTCAATTGCCCCCACCTTTCTAGGATTCTAGAAGTGTAGTTAACTAGGATGAGGATGTGGAGTCCAAGTGGAGTCCAAGTGGTTGTTGACTGAAATAGGTGGAATTAAATAACTATATTTAATTATGAGGAGATAATTAACCATTTAAATAAATAAATGTTTAATTATATTAGCTAGAATGTGTTAGGAATTAATTTAATTAATTCCAAGAGAATGGTATAATTAAATTAATTGAATTGCGAGGAGATAATAAACCATTTAAATAAATAAATGTTTAATTATAATAACTAGGAAGGTGTAGGAATTAATGTAATTAATTCCAAAGGCATACTAGAATTAAATTATTTAATTCCAAAGGGTAGGAATATAGCTTAGGTAATAAAATTAATATTAATTAATTATAAAGGGAGTATTTGAATGATGAAATTAAATTAATTAATTCCAAATGGGTGTACTGCAATGAGATCAAATTAATTAATTTAATTATAATTAGATAGAAGTGAAAGAGAACATGTATGTATTTTTAGGGTGTCTACATTTTTCCCCTCTTTAAAGTGCTATTGCAAAGTAATGGTGCTTTAAAGATAGTAGACACATGCAGATCAACAAGGAAACAATTGTGAAGCATTAGGATTTCCCAGGTAAGTAATGAAGCATTATGATGCCCCATCAGTAGGAAGCGGTGAAGCATTAGGATGCTCCAACGAGTAGGGATAGGTGAAGCATTTGGATACCCTAGTGAATAAAATGGTAGAGGAATTCCCCCTCAAGTGGGTATGCGACACTGCAAAGTGGTGGAAAACCACTTGATAGGAAGGAAAACAAAGGATTAGAACAAGGATGGGAAAGGATTTTTCTCATAGTATGAGCTTCATTTGGAGAAAATTTTTAGAGAACTCATTTTTGCTATTGCACAATAGAGTTGTCACCATGATTATGAAATAATAAAGATGGGTAACCCGTGATGCTTTTAAACAAACACACATAATAAAGAAAAGATAAAAAAGAAAACAAACCCAATATACATAATAGTGCAGGCATCAGGGTTATAAAGGAACCAAGATGTAATCACACTATTTGCAAGTGGTTTAAAATCAAACACCAACAATGTAACATAAAGTCAAAAATAAGACAATCAAATATGCCCCTAATGCGTGCCACAATGATGATTAAGTAGATGAAAATTCTCCCAAGTGGGAATAAGATTAGACTGGAAAGTGGAGTTAAAGTGACTCCTTATGAAACTCTTGTTAGATCCATTGTGCAAATGATCTATGTTGAAATTTCCATAGGAGAAGTTATATCACGAAGGAAAAACAATTTTGTGACTTGCCCTAAGCAGAGTTAACATATCATGCAAAGGGAAGAAAGTGATAGTTGTAAGATCAAAACGATCACTAGGGTAATAGATAAAGGTATGATGTTTATCAATATTTTTTGAGATGTTGAATGATTCACTTTAAGGGGTTTCCGATTGTAGGATTTCTATGATAAGTGAATGTTTGTTCAAAAGTTTTGTAATTTTTTTTTTTTTTCTGGATTTTTGAAATATATGTTTGTTTTTTTGGATTTTGAAAGTGTCGACAAGATTTGGAATAAAAATTCAAATAAACACAAGAAACATGAATAAAAAGGAAAAAATTCCATGGCTTAAGTAAACCAGGAGGAAAACACATGCAAGCGATAAGAAAGCACAAAACAAGCATTGAAAAAAACCCAATATGAACAGGAAGGAACAACACCGAGTTATATGTGAACTAAGATGTAAATAAATTTCCTGTAATTGGTCTACAATAAAGGAAAACAAAGTACAAAATAAATAATAAACTAAAAGAAGCAAAAACATCATCACAATGTTGACAAACCACAATAGTACAACACAACGTGCAGAAACAATGTCTAATGACACTTTGAATGTGTTCCATATTGAAGAACTAAACATTTTAATTCCCCCAAGAAATAGCTTAGCATGCGAGAGGATTGGATCGAGACAAAGAGTGGAGTGATACTTAGATACTACAAATGATACTCTTGTCGATCCTATTGAAGTTTGATATGTATTGGATTAAAATGTAAAATCTAAATGTGCCCCAAGAAAATTTATATTGTGAAAGGGTAAATGATTTCCTCGAACATAGATATACACCATGGAAAAGAAAGATGATCTAGAATGATCATGAGGAGTGTCATCAAAAGGAAAAATTATTGAACTGTGTTATCCAGTTGTTAAAAGTTTTTCAAACATTATCTGAATGTTTTGTTTGTGAAAATTTTATATTGTTTTTGGATTTTTGAACAATTTTATATTATTTTTGGGTTTTGTGAAACATTTTTGAATGTTTTTGGTATTTTACAACTCGGTAAAAAGGTGCACTGCTTGAAAGCAAGTGCAAATAATTAAAATCATTCCATTCCATTAGCAGAAATGTAGATGATAAAATGATAGGGTGTTTCAATCCACTTATGGCTCCATGCAACTAGAAAGATGCAAGGTTTCATCACCTTGAGATAAAAAGCACGTGAAAACAAGGTCAATATTGATATAGAAGTGAAGATAATGGATGCAATGAAACAAGGTATAACAATGATCCATGTGAGAAAAATGTAACTCATATGTCATCAAGATTAGCTGACCAATTCCAAGATGATTCCACTTTTTAGTCTTTGAATTGACTTAGATCCATTGATGGCCTACTGATTGGAGAAATCTAGTTGAAGGAATTGGTGCCTCTCTTAACATGAGTAGCTAAATTAATTCTTGGGATGTTTTTGATTAAGCACTTTGATTAAGATTTCATAAAGGATTTATTAGTTAATTATTTTTTTATTTTTGTGAAGGACCCCCTACATGTTGCCCCATGCCATCAGTAAAAGGAAAGGGCTCAACACCAAAGAAAAAATGTAGGCAAGTAAGGGCTTTCTCCTTTCCCAGTCTCACACTGCCAATAAGAAATATGGGCTTATCGCCAAAGATTGTGAAGGATGAAAAGTGTATTAATTTTATAATTTTTTTATATTTTTAGATTGATTTAATTTACCTTGTATGTTGATAGAGTGATTTTTGGGAAGGAACATTCTACCCCCAAGTCTCAGCCTCATCCAAATGGTAGGATGCAAGGGTTCAACACCGTAGATTGAGATGGGTGGTAAAAAGGAACGGGTAAAGAAGTTTAGTAATTTCAGTTAAAGAGAGATATTATTTGAAAGGATGAGTTGCCATAAGTAAGCTTTGAGACAAAACCGTAGGTGAAAAGATATAAAATGGTAAGAACCATGACAAAAATGAGACACACAATACCCAAGAGGAACAAGGTTAACATGTGTCGTAATAGGTGAAGAAGGCGGATATACGATAAGGGTATGATTAAACTATCTACCAATAAATGGAACACTTAACATTATTTGTATGCACTTTGTCATTTCTGATTGGAAAATAGTGCTCTAATACGGAGTTTTATTCTCTTTTTATGATTTTTGAGTTTTCTGAATGTTGATGGATGAGGAATTGAAATGGAATCATCAAAAAAGAGGTCCATGTTTATTGAAGTTGATGCTCTTGAGATACAAGACTTGTGCGAACAAAATGTTGGTACCATTTTTGAGCTTGCACCATGTTGCCCTAATTTTTCAAATATTTACTTGCTCATAAATGATTTATATTTCAAATTGATGGTCTGTAATTCTTCCCCTCAATCGAATGCTTTAAAAATGCTCACAAACTTGTTGTTTTACCCTAGTTTGAGAGAAAAATCCATGTGTGCCTTGTTTGTGCCCTAATTTTTCCAAATCTGTGGGCTCTGCCATTTTTTCCTTTTGCATGATCGAAAAATCAAAATTGATCGATTCATACTTGTATGTATTTGAAAATCCAATCCCAAGATCGAGAATTCTTTAAATACATGTTTCAGTTGCTTCAAAATTGAAAAATTTGCCGTCCTTGGCAAAAAATTTGAATTCTAGGGCATCCCTAGAATTTTCAGTGTTTTGACGATCAGACGGGTGTCATTTTCTTGTCAAATTCTTCCTCAACATGCATTTGAAATGTGGCGTGTTCTAATTGGATGAGGAGTTGTGGAAAATTGTTCTAACTTGTTGCTTTTCACTTTTTTGGCAAAATGGGAAATTTGGTTCCATGGCTCCGCCTTTTCCAAAATTACCTACGTGGCATGTTTTGATTGGCTAAGGGATGGCGGTTGGTTGGATTTCCTTGGGAGTTTTAAAATTTTATTTTACAAAAATGTTAAAATCAAAAATGGCCCGAGACCCCAGCCCAATCGGGAGTGGACACGTATCCTAAAAAATAAAAAAGGAGGAGCGAGCGATGGAGGACTTAGATTTTTTTAGCTCTATTTTTGTAAAGTTAAAAATTAGTTTCAGCCCCGCTTGAATCGAGGAGAGGACATGTGGCAAATTTTTTTGGCGGAGGGGATGCGGATGGCGGAAAAACTTAGTGAATTTTTGTGTTTTTGGGTCAAAAAGTTAAAGTGAAATTTTGAAGTGTGGCCCCGTGGCCAATCACAGGTGGACACGTGTCCATGAAAATCAAAATAAGGGGGAAATATTTTTGGTAACTTTGAAGTTTTAATTTCAAATGGGTCAAAGTAAGAAAATGGGCTGAAGTTCTGCAACCAATTAGGAGGGGACACGTGTCCAAAAAAGCAAAAAATGGAGGAGGGGGCCGATGGAAAACTTAATGAATTTTTAGCTTTGTTTTCAAAAAGTTAAAAATGGGATGCAACTCCACTCCAATCAGATGGAGACACATGTCCAAAATTTTGAAAAGTCAAAGGAGCGTGGGCCACCAAGGGAAATTTAGAATTTTTAATTTTTGCGAAGGAGGTATGAAGGAAAAAAGAGAGAGATGACCTGCGCAACAAATCGGTGAGTGCCATGTGGCGAGGATGAAATCGGGGTACGGGCTTGTGGAGATTTTTGGAAAATTTTCCTTTTTCCAAAAAGGAGGTAAATGTGCAAAATTATCCCGTGTTTTCATTGGGACCCACATTGTGTACACGTGGTAGGCCCAGAAGGGGCGGGAAAATGTGGAGAAAATTTCCAAATTTTCAAAACATTATAAAGTGAATATTTTTAACCTTGGGCCTTCAATAGTATTACGCCACGTGTCCGGATTTACCCAAAAATTAAAAAAGTAACCTCAAGCTTATTTTTAAGTCCACATTTTCCACATGGGGGCCAGGATTAAAAGTTGGGGTAGATCGACGGTTCTGTGCGTCGCACCATTTGGGCCACCATAAGAGCTCCGGGAAGCTTGGAATCGTGAATTTTGCATCAAATTTCATCAAATATCCGCGATTCTGTGTCATTTTGGCCTTTCAGATCATTGAGATCACTTTCATGGTTTAATCTTTTGATCTAGGGTGTTTTAAGTGATTTTTGCTCAAGCTTGAGCAAAAACATAAAAGTCGATCTAAAAGTTGCATGAGTGAAATTAGAAAGGTAAAAAGGTGAAATGATGAGTGAAAAGGTGTTTGCATTCCTTGACGATGAAAAATGTGCCTCTAGGAAGGATAATGATCCAATTTTTTTAATGATTCATCCTTTTGGCACACCTAGCACCCTTCGAATGTTTTTTGTTTGATGTCCCTTTCTGTAAATCATGAGGATTTTTGTAACAAACTTGATTCCTTGGCATATTATTTTCTTGGGAAATAAGGCTCCAATGTGGCAAGAGATATATAATGCATTTTTGATAAATGCAAGTGGTCCAAGATTGAAATTCATGAGCAATTTTTTTTAGAGAAGTCCATCTTCTAAGAAACCCACCAAGAAACCTAGTTAATGTCTTTTGTGTTAGTTCTTCATTATTGTGAGTTAGTTACAAGTGTATAACCATCACACATCTCTAAGATTGTTCATGAAAATCTCCCTGCCGATGAATCTAACAAGGTTTTGAGTTAATCTATGTTTTTCTCGGGCAATATGATGTCTCGTTGTCATTTTTAAATACTGCGAAATAGTTTTCCTTGTTCTTGTTACAATCTTGCATTGAAATTCTTTAAAAAAATCACACAGATCTCATCCTTATTGATAGTTTAGTGGAATTTGTAGTTTTGTTTGTTATAAGAGCTTTCATCTGGCATTGAAAATAAGAAGTTTAAAATCACTTCACCTTCATTTGTTAATTGAGATTGATTGTAAGCCTTTGTGGGTACCTTAGGCGTGGTTTGATTAAGGATTTTTGTGTTTAATTGAGTTCTTTACTTGAAGATTTTATGGTGAGGTCTCAAAGATTATGTGAAGAATGTAAACTTGGGCTTTCACTTTGTGCATCTCTTCCGGTTGAAAGAACATCCTAACTATTTTGAAGCATTTTATCTGATACTTGTTCAAATATTGTAGAGGTTGTCAAAGATCTGACATAGTCAAGTTTGTCTTGTCAATATCCCACCACAAAATCATCTAAACAACATATCCTACCCTGTACTACCCCTGATTTGCATCTCATGTACCCATAGAAGATCAAAATCCATTTGCAAAAGTATGCATAATAGATCGGATTTTAATGTCTCTAGTAACATTTGCCTTGTTTTGAAAACATACCCATATTATGGAAGCGACAACTCGTGAGAGATAGATATGGGGTGTTGATCATGTTTTCATGAAGGCCTTCCTCATAGAATCCAAGAAAAAGAAGGATATCTTCATAACTTTCACCATTTGAAGGTTACAAAATAGGTTCTCTTACCTTGGTTGCGTAAGGCACAACCTAAAATAGTTAGGACAAGATCAAGTCCTATTAGAGTGATATCCATCTCTCCAAAAATCTGAGTGCCGCTTAGATCATACTCCCGACTACCAATGACATACAACATGGTATATCTATATTTAAGCTTCATGCCATTTCTTTGATGTCTGCTCAACTTGAAAAGGAGAATAAATTTGGGTACCAAGCACAAGTGGCGCGCCGCCGCGGGACAATTGGTTCAATCGATCGATCAATGTGCATGCATATTTGAGGTTTTTAGATGCATATCGAACCCTCGGTAAGGTTTCTTGCAATTTCTGCATATAAACACATTGTTGAAGCATCATTCTATGCTCGGATCTGTAAGATTTAAGCAAAGGTTTCAAGCTTTTTCTTCTAGTTTCCTAGTTCCCAGCATTGTTGCATTTGAGTTTCATTGTGATGGATAGATTCAAGTAAGGGAAGATATGATTTACAAATTTTTCAAGTTTCTAAATCTTGACTAACATTTGATAGATTAATTTAGTGTATTCTTGCACAACTAAGGTGAAATTCCTTGGTGGCGACTCCATGCTAAATTGATTTTAATAATACAAGTGTCTTAGCTTTCTATCATTTGAAATTTGGTGCTAACCTCTACAAAACTAGAATGAAGAAGATCTCTCTTTAGTAGAGACTCTGCTAGGAAGTTGTTTTCTGATTCAGGGAACACAGAGTTAGAAGGAAGAAGAGTTTGGAAAGTTATGGGATAAAAGAGCTCAAGGAAAGAGGTCCCCATTGTTGAACTTCAAACTAATCAACATGTTATTGAGCATTGCAGTTATTCTTCAAGTAAATTGGAATCGAGATAGTCCAAGTATAGAGTTATATTCTCCGGTGGTGAGGGACCTTCCTTTGTTTTTGAAAGGCTTGCCCCTAACTCTACCCCTATATTTTCCAAGACTGCTAGAGTTTATCAAGAAGTTGATCCTATAAGGGATATCCATTTTGAATATTACATTCCCATTCCCCAAAGACCTCTCACTCATCATAATTTTTTTTCTCCTCCAAGATCACCACCAAAAAAAAAAATGGCTCATCCTCCACCTAGACCTCCATTTGTTGTTAACACTTTTGGGCCTATAAACTTTAGAGGGATGGTTGGTTATCCTAATGCAATTCCACAAGATGTGAGGAATAGATTACCAAAATTTCAAGGTAACAATGCTATGACTTGTGATTAGCATCTCAAACTTTTTGTTTTTTTTTATTAAGGGCAAATAGTTTTGAAGGGACTATACCCTGTTTACAAAAGGGCTCAAAAGCTAGATATCGGAAGTGAGATAAAAAACCCAGAGAAGGGAAAAAAACTAACCTCAGAGGGCTCATTAGCTAGATAAAAACAAATTATAAGAAAGGATCCAGACGTACAATGATCCAAAAAACAACAGAAGAGATCAAAAAGAAAACAATAGATATCTATCATAGAATATCTCCACCAAAAAATAGCTCCAGATCTGCCAGTCATCAGCAACTTCACAGCCAATAAACAACAGCACAACACCACGTTACTTGATAGCCCTGTCAATCTTGGTTTTGATCACTTGCAGCGAGACAAAGAAAGCAATGGCTATGGCCTGAGAAGAGTCTTTCAGATCCGCCTGAGCAATTGCCATATCCCTTTTCTCTTTGGGGCCCCAAATGTCTTCATTAATCCCACTTAGGCTGCATACACTATGAACATGTTGTTCAATGAAATTATAAATACTTTTAAGAGTAGATAGGATGCAGTCATTATGACTTTTTGCATTTCCCATTCTACCATCCAAAGACTGTAACTTCTTGAATACTTCAGCAATAACCCCCTCCTCATCATCATTTTGTAGTAATCCTTTTCCCTTAGCTTTTTCCATATTTTTGATAACCCTTTTGAGCTCTTGTATTTCCTTTTCCATCCTGTCCACTCTGACCATCAAATCCTCCTCCTTAGGCTCCTCCATCGGTTGGCTGATGTGCAGGAGGTTCTCAGCAAGCTCTAGGTCTTTGTGGCTTCTAAGAACCCTCTGAGAAGTAGGGATCTTAGTTTTCATGCCCTTTCTTTTCTTGCTAGATGCAATAGTTTCAATCTTCCTTTCGAGTAGGGGGAATGAAGGCGGTGTGAGCAGGGGAGGAATGGAGGAAGAGGGTGGAGTAGGATTCACGCGGGGACAGTTTGAGCAGTGACGATGGATAAGTAGAATTAGCCCTTGATGTAGAGGGACTACCCTAGAATGGCTCTGCACTTCCCTAACGGATTTCTCCAGTGAGTTTATCAAGTAGTGAGGGAAGCTGATGGTTATATTTCTACGAAAGTGGTTAAGAAATATCAAATGCTTTTGAGGTATAGTAACAAATCTCCCTTCAAGAGTTACATACCTAACAACCATCCTAGGCTAGCTCAGTAAAAGGCTCAGGAATCAAAGCCAACTTGATGCCGGCTGTCACAAACTCAAGATTCTCCCCATCGTCTAGGAATTTCTTTGTCTCCACCTCCCTGTCTACCTTCTTATTGAAGAATTTGGTGCCATCAAGACTGAGTCCCGTGATCTGGGTGATGAGCTCCTCCGTGATCTCAACCTCCATGTTGCTTTGTATTTAACAACCTGATTCTTCCATCCCTGTGTGAATTTAATAGAAATATCTTGATCAAAACCTTGAATCCTTTCTATCAAATTCACCAGACCCCCAATTTGAAGGTAGTTCCAGAGCACAACATCCTCTTTCCACGCTGGATTGTGGGTGGGCTCTGTTTTGCATGGCGGACCCCCCATTTTTCCACTGATTCTACTCTCAATGGTAAAGATGTTAGCACTATGCGTAGCAGATTTAACTTTGTTTTTGAATCTTTCCCTTCCGTGAAAGAAGATGTAATTATTAGACCATACTTTGTAATTAGTGACCCGCTCCTTGGCATTCTCCCTATGACAAGAAATGATGGCTGTCCAGTTCGCACAAATCTCATCAATCACACAAATCTTATATGATGTCATCATTCTGTACTTAAGAATCCACTCATTAGCATCAACATTACAGCCGTTAGTGATGATTTTCTCGGCCATGTAGATCATTGATTATGTCTTTATTAACTTGAATGGGAAGAACGTCCCCCTTAGCCAAGTTTGAAAAGTATTGGTAACTCTAAAGTTTGCCAAACCATCTGCAACCCTATTTCCTTCCCGATAGGTGTGAATGATTTTAACATTTTCAAAACTCTTGCATATATCAGTAGCTTCAACAATGAAATCTCTAATTGACCAGCTGGGGTGTTGCTTTTTGTTTAAGAGATTGATGATGTTCAGAGAATCACCCTCAATTATAATATTCAGAATATTACAATCCTGGCTAGCCTTATTCCCCATAGAGCAACAAGAGCTTCAGAGTAATGATTAGTTTGCCTACCCATTTTCCCAGAAAAAGTAGCAACAAAACAGCCTCTTTGATCTCTGATGACTCCTCCACCTCCAGAGTCTCCCAGATTGCCTTTTGAGGCCCCATCAAAATTTAACTTATGCCAAGCATTGGGAGGCTTAGTCCATTGGACGGTGGTTCTATCCATACCATTGTTATTCTTTTTGAAGGCAGTGTCAATATTCCAATCAGTCAGAATGTATTCTTCTTTCTCAGGGTAAAGTCTATTTTTAGGAGGTTTAAATCTAGCAATATTATCCTGCACAGCAATGATAATTTCCTTGTAGACTTTGTTACATGCCTTTCTAGTGTTTCTAAAAATGCCATCATTACGAGCCTTCCAAACTCACCACATAGTGTGAGGTAAAACAAGTTGCCACAATCTCTTCACCACACAATGCTTATACGGAGAGTCCCATTGTTCCCAGTGGCCAAGACAAACTAAGGGGAAAGTCCCATTGTTCTCAAACTTTTTGTTAACATGATGGAGGATTTTGAAATAGAGTTTGAAGATGTGTATGTAAAATTGTTCATCCACACATTAGAAGAGGATGCAAGGATTGGTATAAGGTTATACCTAATAATTCTATTGACTCATGGGTTGAGATGAACAATGTATTTAGGTTGCGATATGGTGACAATACTAATCATAGATTCCTCTTGTCTGAGTTTGAAAATATCAAGAAGAACCCAAATGAAACAGCTCATCATTTTAACACTAGGTTTAATAAGACATTGAGAAGATTGAATATTAATCTAGGCCTTGTGATGAGTCTTGTTTAATCAAATATGCGAGATGCATGTGATAAGAAAGTATCCTATTACTTGAGAGACAAAAACCCTACTAATTTGAGGTAGGCCCTTACCATGGCATCAGCAGATTGAAAACAACATTAAAGCCATTGGTAAACCCTTCAAGAGGGATGGTGTAAAGTTGATAAACCTTGAAAAACCTCAAGCTGGTAAGGGTGCTGATTTGGAGGATGTTGTCAAAACTTTGCCAGGTGTTGTCAAAGAAATTTCATACGAATTAGCCCGAGCAGAGAGGGAATTGGCTAAGGTTAACAAGGTCAACAAAGAGCTCAAAATCATGACAGATTTGGCAATCATCCTAGGGGTGATCGAGGCTAGATGACGAGAGGTAAAGGGATTATGGGAGGGGTAAATAGACAACCCCAAGCATGTGGAAATAGATTAGTTCTGACCCTCGATTGCTAGGGTTGTTCTTTGTTGAGGAGGTTAATGATATGGATTGGTGCGAAAGATGTTTTCTTCCCCATCCTCCATGTGAAGTGGACCAACAAGTTGATGAAGCTGATAATGAGGATGGTACTGATGATGATATTTGTATGGTGGGCTGCTCTTCAAGTTCACAAGAAGGAACAACATCAATCGAGGTAATAAGTGTAAGGACTCTTTGTAACCTTTTGGGATTGCATAAACCGGTACCACTTCTTTCTCCTTCTCATAATTATGACGTAGATGTAGTGCAAGAATTTGAAATTCCTAACAATGACTTTGAATACTTAAGAACTTTGATGATTAAAAAGTATGATGGTGGTATCCCTTCGGAGGAAGATAGACAACTGTTAATGAATGTTGTTGTTGGTCAAGAGAAAGAGTATAACACTAGAAGAAAAGTTGTTAAGGGATATGGTCCTCAAGCCAAACCTAAATCACCCTTGCTTACAAGTATTCCCAAATAAGCTCCTAGAGGGAAACACCTATCAAGAACTCTTCATCACCCTTGCAAAAATTCAGTCTTCCTCATGCCCAAGCTGCCAAGAATCCCATGCTATCTAGTGAATTTACTTGTCTCCTTTCAATGCTTCCTTGCCAAAAATGTTCCCTATGACATAGCCCAAGTATTGAGCCAAATCAAAGTGAGTGTTCCAATCATTGAGTTTCTTAGAATACCTGAGCAAAAGAAGAGAACATTTGAATACTTTGGATTGAAGGAGGAAAAGAGTACCCCAAGCGAAATGTGAATATTGTTGAAACTCCTCCTCCAATCATTTTAGACCTTGAAACACCATCAGCATTAGAGGATCTTAGGAAGCTCCCGAGGTGTATTTGGGAACATCCTTGGTTGATTCCCAATTGAATGTTGATCCATTCTTTACAACTTTGGTCATAAAGGATAGGCTACTTCACAATTGTATGTTTGATTCTGGTGCATCATGTAATGTCATGCCTCTAGAAGTCATGAATGAGTTGGATATAAAAGTGATAATAGCATATGGGAAGTGTACTACCATGGACTCAAGGGAAGTGCTGGTAGTTGGTTGTGTGAAGGGTTTGGTGGTGCAACTTGCATCCTATTCGGCTAAGAATTTGAAACTTGATGTTGTAATTGTTGGATTGCCCTTCCAAATAGGGCATGCTTTTGTCAAGAAAATGGGCTACAAGTGTTAGTGGTAGTGTCTAGATGGACATGTATTTTGCCACTATTCCCATTGAAGGAAACCTTGTCAAGCTTTATGGTGAAAAGAAGATGTTGCACCTAATTGAAGATCCCAATAATGCTTCATATGAGTTGTTGTTTGCTGATGTAGATGCTTTGAGAATTTCAATGGTTTTGCTGATGGAAAAGAAAACAAGATGGACAAATAAAAGTGCCTTGATATTATGGGTTCTCCATGGACCTTTCTATTTGATGGAGCTTGCTCCAAATTTGGAAATGGTGCTAGTATAGTTCTACTTTCTCCTAGGTTGGAAGAGTTTGATTTTTCCTTCAAGCTTAATTTTGAATGTATGAACAACATTTCGAGTATGAAGCCTTGTTGTTGGGTCCGAGAATTACATGGAAGTATGGTGTTAAGGACATCATTGTCAAAGGGATTCAGATCTGGTCATCAAATAAGTAAGGAAACTATATGCTACAAAAATCAACACATGAAACAAAAGTCTAAACATGCGCTTTGGGATCTATTTGAGATGTTTGATTCCTTTAACATTGTGTATCATGACAGAGGTCTCAATGCTGCTACTAAAAAGTTGGCAATGATGGGTTCTAGATTTGGAAATTGCATAGTTTCACCTTATTGTGAGTAAAATATTGAAGTGTTAACCAAAGCAGTTGTCCCTAATAATGTTAAACATTCACAAGTTTTTAATGATGATGCTCAAGTGCTAAGGTTCTTAAAAAACCAAGGTGAGTTTGCAGATCGAATATTGATTGAGAGCCAATGGTATGTATGATGAAGGAAGAGAAACTTTGTTTGAGAAGGATATTATCCAATTGAAAAATAACACTATTCCTAGAGGTCTTGTTGCACTTGAGTCAAATTTTAACAATGCTGATTACATCATCAATAGGAACATGTCTACCTCAAGGGATGTGGAGGAGAATAAATTGGGTGCTGATGATAAACCAAGGAAGATTTGGTTGGGTAAAAATTTAAGTAAAGAGGAAAAATAGTCCTATGCTCAACTCTTGAAAAAATATCAAGACTGCTTGGCTTGGTCCTATTCTCGAGCTAAAGGCATATAGAGAAGACTTGTTTCAACATGAGATCCCTCTTGAGCCTAAGACTAAACCATTCAGATAGAGGCAAAGGCCAATTAATCCACTTCACTCTATGAAAATGCAAGAGGAGTTGAAGAAATTGAGAGATGGAGGTATTATTCAGCCCACTAGATATTCATCTTGGGTTGCAAACCTTGTGCCAGTCAGAAAGAAGAATAGAGACATCAGACTTTGTGTAGATTTCAGAAATATAAACATAGCATCCATGAAGGACAAATATCCCTTGCCAAATATGGAAAATATGTTGCAACTAGTGACAGGTATGAGTTGCTTTCTACATTGGATGGTTTCTCCTGATACAATCAAGTAGTTGTCAAGGAATCGAGAAGACTTAAGAAAACATTCACTACTCCTTGGGGACATATGTTTTTGTTAAGATGACCTTTGGTTTGATGAATTCTGGTGCCTCCTTTCAAAGAGAAATGGATGTTGCTTTTGCTAGTTACATCAATGACTTTATTACAGTTTAACAAGATGATGTGACTTGTGTTTTCAAGGCGAGAGGTGATCACCTACAACATTTGGAGAAGATGATGATCAGATGTAGGGAGTATGAAATTTCTCTTAATCCAAAGAAGTTTCATTTTGGCTTGCAAAAGGCCAAGATGCTTGGTCATATTGTGTCAAAAGATGGTGTCATGATTGACCCTGAGAGGGTGGAAGTAATCAACAAAGTACCTATCCCAAGAACCAAGAAAGGCATTTAATATTTCTTTGGTCGATTAATTTTATTAGAAGGTTTGTTTCAAAATTTTCTGAGCTGACTCTTCCAATTACATTCATGCTAAAGAAGGACCAAGTTATCAAATGGGAGGAGGCTTCCATTCGGGCTTTTGAAGGAATTAAGGAAGTACTTAAACATGCACTGTTTTAGCAGCTCCAAACTACAAGAGGCCTTTCCAAATCTTTTCCTTTGCTTTTAAGAATACTATTGCCTCTATTTTTCTACAAAAGGATGAGGATGGGGCTGAGAGGCCTAGTAAGGATTTACAAGTAGCTGATCTGAAGTATACAATTATGGAAAAATAGGCATTTGCCTTGGTGAAAGCAACAAAGGTTTTTAAACCTTATATCTTAAGTTTAAAAGTTGTTGCTTATGTTGCCCACACCATGGTGAAAGACATCTTATCAGAGATGGAGATCTCAAGCAAAAAGATGTAGATGGGTGAACAAATTGCAAGATTATGATATGGACATCCAAACCACAAAGTTAGTACAAGGTTTGAGTCTTGCTAAGCTCATGGTGAGAGCAACTTGCACAATGTAGAGGTGAATCAAGTAGAGGAAGGAAGAGAAGATATTCTTGAGAAGTTGATAAGTTCTCGAGTGGTACAAGGATGTGATCTTCTACCTTAGAAACCTATGTTTCCCTAATCACTTAAATAAAAATCAGAAAATAGCCCTCAAGCTAGCTTCTCAAAAATACATCATCACAGACCTTGGGCTGGCTTGGAAGAACCTTGAAGGTGTCCTTTTGAAATGTATAACTAAAGATGAAGCTCCTAGAATAGTTGATGATTTCCATAGGGGAGTTTGTGGAGGACACTTTGTTGGAAGGGTAACATCACATAAGATCTTGAGAGCTGGTTATTGGTGGCCTACTCTCTTCAAGGATGCAACCCTGCTGGTTAAAAATGTGATAGTTGCCAATGTTTCTCTGGAAGATTGAAAGCTTGTGGATCCCTTCCTTTGCAGCCTCAGTATCAATTGAAGCCCCTTTTAAACAATGGGGAATGGACTTCATTGGTGAGATTTCATATCCTTCTAGTGTTGACCATATGTGGATTCTTGTAGCCACCGATTATTTTACAAAGTGGGTATAAGCAGTCCCATCTAAGAAGGCAACACACCAAGTAGTTATGGAATTCTTTTTAATCACATCATATGTAGATTTGGATTCCCATTCAAGATTGTAGCTGATAATGCCATGTGCTTCAGAGCCAAACCTCTAATGGCAATGTGCAAAGAATATGGAATCAATCGACTTATTCTTCGAACTATAATCCCTAAGGAAATGAACAAGTTGAGTCCAAGAATAAGAACTTGTTGAAGATTATCAAAAGAACCTTAGAACAAAACAAGAAGAAGTGGGGAGAATAATTGAAATTTGTAGTTTGGGCTGATAAGATAACTCCTAAAAGAGCTATTGGTAAAATCCCATTTGAGTTAGTGTATGGAACTCAGGATTTGCTTCCCTTACATCTGTAATTGTCTTTGATTTAGTTTGTTCAATAGTTGGAAGATCAAGAGCTCAACCCATATGAATCAAGGATTAATCAAATTGTTGAGCTTGATGAGGAGAGAAGATCATCACACTAGAGGCATGTCAAATTTAGAGAGAAATTGAAGAGGTTGTTTGACAAGAAGGTCACTCCTAGAGCCTTCAATGTTGGAGATCTAGTTTTGTTATGGGATAATAGGCATGGATACAAGGGAAATCATGGCAAATTTGATGCATTATGGATGGTCCCTTATGCCATTGATATCAAAATTGGTGAACATACCTTTTTTCTCAAAGACTTGGATGGTGAATTACTTGAACTTCCTGTTAATGATAGACATATGAAGCATTTCTTGGATTAATCCCCAAATTTGAGGTATGCACCACTTGTATAGTGTATAGTCTTTGTTTTTGGCTCTATTTTTGCTGTTTTGTTGGTTTGTGGTTTGCCCTGTTTCTTGTGACCATTTTTTTTTCAGTTTTCCAGTTCATTTTGAAGGATGGTTCTGGTTTTTGCTGCCATGTGTATTGAATCCTTTTCCCAATGGATATTTTGGCACTTGATCTATGTTTTGTTCTTGTGGCACTCACCGGGAGTGCCCATCATCGGCAGGTGAGCTGGTTTTCGTGCCATTTTTGAGCTTGCACCATGTTGCCCTAATTTTTCAAATCTATACTTGTTTAGAAATGCTTTATCTTTTGAATTGATGGTTTTCAATTCTTCCCCTCTAGTCAAATGCTTTAAAAATGCTCACAAACTTGTTGTTTTACCCTAGTTTGAGAGAAAAATCCATGTGTGCCTTGTTTGTGCCCTAATTTTTCCAAATCTACGGGCTCTTCCATTTTTTCCCTTTTGCTCAATCGTGAAAAATGAAAATTGATTGATTCATACTTGTATGTATTTGAAAATCCAATCCTAAGATCGAGAATGCTTTAAAAACATGTTTCAGTTGCTTCAAAATCGAAAAATTTACCGTCAGCAAAAAAATTGAATTCTACGGCATCCCTATAATTTTCTGTGTTTTGACGATCGATGGGGTCATCATTTTCTCGTCAAATTATTTCTCAACATGCATTGACAACGTGGTGTGTTCTAATTGGCCGAGGAGTGGTGGAAAATTGTTCTAACTTGTTGCTTTTCACTTTTTTGGCAAAATGGTGAATTTGGTTTCATGGCTCCGCCTTTTCCAAAATTGCCTACGTGGCATGTTTTGATTGGCTAAGGAATGGTGGGTGGTTAGATTTCCTTGGGAGTTTTAAAACTTTATTTTGCAAAAATGTTAAAATCAAAAATGGCCTGAGACCCCGCAACCAATCGGAAGTGGACACGTGTCCTAAAAAATAAAAAAGGAGGAGCGAGCCGATGGAGGACTTAGAGTTTTTTAGTTCTATTTTTCTAAAGTTAAAAAATAGTTTCAGCCCCACTCCAATCAGAGGAGGACACGTGGAAAATTTTTGGGCAGTGGGGATGTGGATGGCATAAAAACTTAGTGAATTTTTGTGTTTTTGGGTCAAAAAGTTAAAGTGAAATTTTGAAGTGCGGCCCCGTGGCCAATCACAGGTGGACACGTGTCCATGAAAATTCAGAATAGGGGCAGAATTTTTGGTAACTTTGAAGTTTTAACTTTAAATGGGTCAAAGTAAAAAAATGGGTAGAAGTTCGTAACCAATCGGAAGGTGACACGTGTCCAAAAAATCAAAAATGGAGGAGGGGACCGATGGAAAATTTAATGACTTTTTAGCTTTGTTTTCAAAAAGTTAAAAATGGGATGTAGCTTCGCTCCAATCAGATGGAGACACGTGTCCAAAATTTTGAAAATTCAAAGGGGAGCGCAGGCCACCAGTGGAAATTTAGAATTTTTAATTTTTGCGAAGGAGGTATGAAGGAAAAAAGAGAAAGATGGCCCCTTGCAGGGAATTAGTGAGTGCCACGTGGTAGGGATGAAATCGGGGTTCGAGCTTGCAGAGAGAATTGTCCCATGTTTTCATTAGGCCCCACATTGTGGACACATGGCGAGCCCAGGAAGGGGGTGGGAAAATGTGGAGAAAATTTCCAAATTTTCAAAAGGTTATAAAGTGAATATTTTTAACCCTGGGCCCATTCTAATCATATTGCACCACGTGTCTAGATTTACCTAAAAATAAAAAAAGTAACCCAAGCTTATTTTTAAGTCCACATTTTCCATGTGGAGGGCCAGGATTAAAAGTTGGGGTAGATCGACGGTTCCTGTGCATCACACCATTTTGGCCACCATAAGAGCTTCATGAAGCTTGGAATCATCAATTTTGCATCAAATTTCATCAAATTTTTGGTGATTCTATGTCATTTTGGCCTTTCAGGATCATTGGGATCACTTTTATGGCTTAATCTTTTGATCTAGGGTGTTTTTGAAGTGATTTTCTCAGACTCAAGTAAAAATGTAAAATTCAGATCCGAAAGTGGCGGGAGTGAAATTGGAAAGGTAAAAAGGTGAAATGATGAGTGAAAAGGTGTTTGTATGCCTTGATGATGAAAAACATGCCTCTAGGAAGGATAATGATCTAAATATTTGTAATGATTCAACCTTTTGGCACACTTGGCACCCTTCGAACATTTTTCTGTTTGATGTCCCTTTCTTGCAAATCATGAGGATTTTTGTAACAAACTTGATCCCTTGGAATATTATTTTCTTGGGAAAGAAGGCTCCAATGTGGCAAGAGATATATAATGCATTTTTGAGAAATGCAAGCGGTCGGAGATTGAAATTCACGATCAATTTTTTTTAGAGAAGTCCATCTTCTGAGAAACCCACCAAGAAATTTGGTTAATGTCTTCTATGTTAGTTCTTCATTATTATGAGTTGGTTACAAGTGTATAGCCATCACATAGCTTTGAGATTGTTCATGAAACTATCCCTTGCTGATGAATCTAACAAGCTTTTGAGTTAATCTATGTTTTTCTGGGAAATATGATGTCTGTTGTCATTTTTAAATACCTAACAATAGTTTTCCTTGTTCTTGTTGCAATCTTGCATTGAAAGTATTTTAAAAAATCACACAGATCTCATCCTTATTGATAGTTTAGTGGAATTTTCAGTTTTTTTGTCGAAGAGATTTCATCCGGCATTAAAAATAAGTAGTTTAAAATCACTTCACCTTCATTTGTTAATTGAGATTTCTTGTAAGCCTTTGGGGGTACCTTAGGCATGGTTTGATCAAGGATTTTTATGTTTAATTGAGTTCTTTACTTCAATATTTTGTGGAGAGGTCTCAAATATTGTGTGAAGAATGCAAACCTGGGCTTCCACTTTGTGCATCTCTTCTGGTTGAAAGAACATCCTAACTATTTTGAAGAATTTATCTAATACTTGTTCAAATATTGTAGAGGTTGTCAAAGATTTGACATAGTCAAGTTTGTCTTGTCAATATCCCACCACAAAATCATCCAAATAAAAAATCCTACCTTGTACTACCCTTGATTTACATTTGTGTACCCACGAAGATCAAAATCCATTTGCAAAAGTATGCGAAATGCATCAGATTTCAATGTCTCTAGTAACCTTTGCCTTGTTTTGAAAACATACCCATATTCTGGAAGTGATAACTTGTGAGAGTCGATCTCGGGTGTTGATCATGTTTTCATGAAGGTATTCCTCATAGAATCCAAGAAAAAGAAGGACATCTTCATCTCTTTCACCATTTGAAGGCTACAAAATAGGTTCTCTTACCTTCATTGCAAGGCATAACCTAAAATAGTTAGGACAAGATCAAGTCCTATTAGAGTGCTATCCATCTCTCCACAAATATGAGTGCCAGTTAGATCATACCCCCGGCCACCAACGACATACAACACGGTCTATCTGTCTTTAAGCTTCATGCCATTTCTTTGATGCTGCTCAAGTTGAAAAGGAGAACAAATTTGGGTACCAAAACAAAATACAAGTAAAGAGGGGCAATTAAAAGATTCAATAATTCCTTAAATATGAGACTTGGGTGGACAAGAGACAAGTCAAAGGAGTGAATTAAATGATTCAGTGAGTCTTGAAGTACAATACTTGGGCAGATAGGTTCCAAGTCAAAGGATGTGTGAGTAGATAAGTCTTTGATGAGATTGAGAGACTTATGTGATATTAGAAGAAGATTTTTGACGCAAGGAATATGTTGAGATTCATATTCACCCGATACTGAAAGAGTGTCAAGAAATAAGGATGGATCTATAGATGTATACCAGAGGATCCTTATAGGCCATAGAGCGGAGATATTCAATGTTGCTCCTTCTAAGTTGTGAAGTAATTGATTAGACAAAAGATTTATAATTAAAGCTTGAAATGGTTGTATAAGGATATTCTTGGGTATACGTACCTCATAAAGCGTGCTCATGTAGATATATTGACAAGTAGGAATCATATAAACCATTTAAATAATTTAATTGTGAGGATATAATTAACCATTTAAATAAATAAATGTTTAATTATATTAGCTAGGAGGGTGTAGGAATTAATTTAATTAATTCCAAAGGCATGTTAGAATTAAATTATTTAATTCCAAAGGGTAGGAATATAGCTTAGGTAATAGAATTAATTTTAATTAATTCTAAAGGGGAGTATTTGAATGATGAAATTAATTTAATTAATTCCAAAGGGGTGTACTATAATGAGATAGAATTAATTTCATTAATTCTAATTAGATAGAAGCGGAATAAAATATGTATGTATTTTTAGGGTGGCTACACCCATAGTCTGCGAAGTTGTACTACTCTCGATGTGAGTCAATGAAAGGAATGATAACCAGATCGTACCAAGCCAAGAACATAGATGCTAATCAAACACCATGATCAATAAGATGAAAGCAATTCACCAGAATAACTTTACATAAAACCTTTGCAAACAAATGAGCAGCAATATCATATATTATTATGGAACTCAATGCAATACATTGAGAATGGGCCTTGCTTGAATAGGAAAGGAATAACTAGTCATCAAAGAACTAGTCAAGACTATAGATTTAGGAGAGAACTAGACATCAAGGATCTAGTCAATACCATAGATCAAGGAAAGAACTATACCTAACAACTAGATAATATCTCCTAATATCTAAATAAGATAAAAGAAATATCCACACACATAAGTGGGTGAGGATAAATACAATAAAGGTAAATAAAGTACCTAGGTGAACATGAGCTAAGGTAAATACCTACTCTAACACCCCCCCTCAAGTGAAGCTAGGGGCCAAAATAGAAGTGGCATGTCCACAGTATGAGTCCCGACAACTAGGCTTGATGAGGTACTCATGTATAATAATTGGGAAAAAAGGACACCACAAGGTATCCAAAACCAGTAAAAACAAAGTAAAGAGAGTAAAGACCCGCTCCAAGGCATCCTAAGAAGCTCAGCTCAAAAAAATCATACAATGCTTTGAAGAAGTTTAGTGTGCACTATGGTCTGAATCCACTGTTCGATCATAGAACTCAAAAACAACTAACACTGGGCTTCACTAGAATAGCTCCATACAAGGAGACTATCAACGGAGTGATGTCGAAAGTGCAAAAACACCAAACATAATTCAATCAATTGCTACAAATAGGTGTGCCACAATCTAAGAACAATAACCAAAGAAACAAGGCAAGGACATAAAATCTAGAGTGTCACGATCCAAGAAAAGCCAAGGTAACAAGGCAAGGACATGAAACCCGAAGAAGCAGGATCAACACCACACCCTCCCATACTACTGAATGGGTGGAGTGACACTACAAATCTGTATGAGTTTCCCAAAATCAACTACTTGAACACTGACAAAATAACACTGGACTTCACCAAAATAGATCCCCCATAAGAGATACATTAACATGCCAAAAGTGTCGAAAATACATATACAAAATCTTTGAACAAACAAGAGAGATACACTACACCCGCTAAAGAAAAATACTCAAAACAAGAAACATCACAATGCGTAAGGTATAGGAAGTGGAGCAAGAGGTTGAATGGTGGAGGAGCCATGCCTGTAGAGTCATCTCAATGAATGCCTATGTCGCTACCACAAGTGATCGATATCCACCCCAAATCAACACGAGATGGATGAAGAAGATGATCGCATATGACTTGGTGCAAAATGCACAATGGGTGTATGCAAAAGAACATCGAGAATGAGTGTCGGGTTGATCATGTCGATAGCTGAAATCTTAGGTTTCTCAAGCTCGAGTGAAGGTACAGAACTCATGTGCTGCTCACGATCCTCGAAAGATTTGAGCGTACAAAAAAGAGCTCTGTCAATGTGTGATCCCAATGAAGTATCTACTCGAAACCAATGTCACAACGAGGATTCCAATTAACATGTGGAATTGAGGAAACAATACCCTGAATGTCTCCGCAATGACTCCGCTAGTGAGACCCATAGAACAAAGCATGCAAGAAATGAATGTAGTGGTATGATTCTTAAAAACACCATGCAGATGAGTAGAAGTAGGATACACAACATGTGGTACTGTAATAGGCACGATGTGGAAGAGCATGTAGTAACAAGCCTCATAGGTTTAGAAGCATCAAAAGTAGGTGCAGGCTCAAAGATTGGCAGATCAATGTCAATTGGTACACGAGCAACAACTACAAGTGGACTAGGAGTATGGATATGGTTGTCTGCAATATGATGGTGATGATGTAGGCTAGTAAGTTTGTTCTACAGAAGTGTATTATTGTATCCTTATCGTGAATGAGTGATTGTAGAAGAGAATTTTACTTCTTGAGCGATCTATTTTCTTCCACAAATTTTACAATATCCTCTTGAAGTCCACATACTTCAGAGAAAAGCATATCATTCTCAGAATCCATGATAGGTACAAATTGTAACTCCCATAACCTCGCTCACGATACCATGAAAAAAATGATAACTAGATCGTACCAAGCCAAGAACACAAATGCTAATCAAACACCACGACCAATAAGATGAAAGTAATTCGCGAAATAAATTTACATAAAACCTTTACAAATAAATGAGCAGTAATATCATATATTATTATGGAACTCAATGCAATACATTGAGAATGGGCCTTGCTTAAATAGGAAAGGAATAACAATCTAAGAACCAGTCAAGGTCGTAGATCAAGCCATAAATCAAGGAAATAAATAGTCATCAAAGAACTAGTCAAGACTATATATTTAAGAGAGAACTAGACATCAAGGATCTATTCAATACCATAAATCAAGGAAAGAACTAGTCAATACCATATATTAAGGAAAGAACTATACCTAACAACTAGATAATATCTCCTAATATCTAAATAAGATAAAAGAAATATCCACACACATAAGTGGGTGAGGATAAATACAATAAAGGTAAATAAAGTACCTAGGTGAACATGAGCTAAGGTAAATACCTACTCTAACAGATCCAAAGCTCTGTATGCCCATGTTTTGTGCCGATGACGCACCCGACAAGGTACCTCCAACCAGAGCACCACCAAATAACATGGAATAAGTCTTCCTACCATAGATGTACTTGCTATTTGATTTACTCCCGAACTTGCTTTGATAAGCTAACCTTGCCCCTTGTTACTCTACTACCCACACTTGCTTGCTGATTATTTTCTGTTGTAGAAATTGGAAAACTAGGCACAAGGTCTAGGTTTCAAGGTATATTCATACACACACCTGCGGCCCATGTCGTCTCTCTTGGTGTGATCTTGTCTAAGGCCGAAGAGGGTTCCCTATCATGCTTTCCCAAATGGGGGAGTTCCATATGCTCTGGCTCCAAATCTTCTACGTGAACTCCAAATCCTTCACGAGCCATCTCTCTCCATGATGACATTCGTTCTACAACCTCGCATTTCTTCTCTAAATCCCTCTCGTGTGCCGGTGGAATACCGCATAAATATGATCCTCTGGGCTCCCATAAAAATTGAAACTTAACAACCTCCGAACAAGAGTAAGTAGAAATTACGTACTCCAAAATATAGCTATTCAGAACACCATGGAGCCAAGTACCCACAACGTGCATCCAAATCATATTAGAATCATAAAGGGTCTGAAATTATTCCCTCATCTAGAAAAGCATGTGAAACCTCCAATTCCTTTTAGACATATAAGAAACCAACCACTCATACAGTTTTATGGGAAAGATAACGAAGAAGTTCTTGTAAAGTGTATCGTACAAATTCTGCTCAACCCATGTGCGTGCATAAAACTCAGGTCTAGTGCTGAATCTGCGAGCATATTCTTCTTCCATATCTACTACCAACTCCTCAACACTTGCTAAGGTCAACCAGTATGTCTTCATCATGCAAAATCCTGAAAAACAACTGAGAAAGAGGTCTCGATAATAGAACCAATGATGCAGCCTAAAATTCATCAGTAAATACCCAAGGTGCATTGGTACATCACTTAGGTTGAACTTAATGCTCACCTAAAGTGCACAAAGGTACCATGTCCCTCTTTAGAGTTAATTATACATAATGTTAGCATGACTGTGCATATATATATCCAGATTCATAACAGATAGTGAACAATCCACAGTGCATAAACCAGATCTAGATCTAGAGTATATGAAAGAAAGACTAAACAATGTCTATAATGAGATTTACCATGCAAGAACCATATTCAGTCATGTATAACACCAATATCCATCCAATATGATCTATTGTATTAAATAATGTAAAACAAATAAGATTTATACATTACAATAGTATCATCATGAGTCATGTGTGCGATAAAACCAACAACATAACTCTACAATAATGAGGAGTGACTAAACCATGCAAATCAATACACACACACACACACACACACACACACACACACACACACACACACACACACACACACAGGGGTGGGAATTTCCCTTCACCACCCATGCACCTTCCAAAAATAGGCTACATGCTAATAATAGCCATGTGCCTTTACAAGAGAATACAAAACATGCAAGTGTTCTAACAATAGACTTCCTATAGTTAACTCCGAGTAGAAATCTTATTATTAGATCGGAACAATGCACGAAGCTCAAACTAATGTTTGTTCCCAAAATATCCTTGCGTGAACTGCAAGTCTTCATGTCTTTGCATGCTCTACACTTCAACCCCAAAAATAGCCTCGAACCGCAAAAGCGGATAAGTCCCGTTAACCAATCCTAGGTGCACTGTACTTTGCTATACCTCTATGCACCCAAACCTTATGTGCTCTCACCATTGAGAAATATTTCATCTAATTAACAAAACCTAATATCATTTGTAGGATCTGTCCACGAAGGTAGTTGTTGTTGGACTCCTAAAATATCGGCTACATACGAAAGGCGTGTGGGCGTGCAGGTCCTACTTAAAGAAGGGCACACAATGAGAAAGTGCACATGATAGGGTTCTAGGAAGGTTAAGTAGAACAAGTGGTGTGTGCGTAAGGAAGAGAAATGGTTTTGGGACTTAGCCATATTTGATGTATCGAAAAAACACGGGAAAAGGGTGACCCAACCGTGCATGTGGAATGGATAAGGTGCCACTGACAACAGGTGGCCTAGGAAGGAATATACCTTGCGATAGTGTTGTTGCCCTCAAAATTCCCCTCATTTCTGAGTCAAATTTCAAATTTTTGAGTTGGTGCCATTGAAGAAGATTTGAAACAAAGTAAGAGGTATGGGAAGATAGAAAATTCATGCTTTGATGTCATTTATACCCGTTTCAAGATCACCCTTTCTCATTCCAAAATTATCCAGTCTACATGATTTCAACTTTCCATTTTCTCACTTGGGGCTTCAAAATTTGTTTCTTCTATTTGAATGAAATGGACAATCCTTTTTCTATGGTCGTGAATCGCATCGAGCTGTTTAATTACCTAAAAATTCTTCCTTCCAAGGATAACAATCGAAACTCAGGCATGAATTGCAGGTTTTTCCTTCAATTTTCTTTTTCCACAGTCGCGAATGATAGACATCTCTTCCCCGTCAAATTTCATGCCCCAGTGCCCCATGAATACTTGGCCATTTCCAATTGGATGTGGGCCTTCGAGCATTTTGGGAATTTTGGTTTTATTTCCAAAATGAAGGAGTAAAGTTGCAAAGTGAATCAAAACTCCACCAAATCCAGGTAATGTTACATGTCTACGTCATGCATTGGAAATTCAAAGCAGAGACGCGGGCCGCGGGAGCATTTTGATAATTTTTCTCAAAAGTAAAGTAAAATTCTAAAAAGATAACCACATCCTTGTTGATGCCAAATGGACACATGTTAGAAAAATATCAAAAGCGGGCTTGTGGGGGCTCGGGGGAAAACCTTGGATTTTTTTTTTTGTGTGCTAAGGTCACAATTCCATTTTCGGGCCCGCGGATCCGTTTTGCAAAAATTGCTTTTTTGCCATTTTTGTACGGATGCAACCCAAATTTTCAAATGAGCATATCTTTCGATCCAGAGCTCGAAATTTGACAAAATTTATATCACTGGAAAGATCTCAATCTCCTCTACACCATGGATGCATAAAATATTACTTTTAGCATGATTTGATGGGTTGAAGTATTCAAAATGGATTTCCTACCATTAATGTGAAATCTGATTGTTTTTCAAGATTAGATTTGCTTCAATCCGCCATTTTTCCTTCTCCAGCACGCTAAACAAACCTAAATTACTGACAGGACATATGGATTTGATGGAAAATGTTTTCACTCCATTAATATGCAAATCATATTTTCTTCGAGATCCACATTCGATCTAATTTGATATTTTTCTTCCCCAAATGTTTTGCAGCGATGAAGAACCAAATTTGGCAGATTGAAGCCCAGATTTGCAAGGGCATCTATTTTTAGTTTTTGAGCTTCCAAATCCAATCTCCTCCTCCTCTTCTTCTTCTCTCTCTTCTTCAGCTATAAATGTAAGAGATTTAGCTCATTATGGGGTTGGATCCTAGTGCTCTACACATGACGGGGTTCTAGGAAGGTAAAGTAGAACAAGTGGTGCGTGCGTAAAAGGCGAGAGAAATGGTTTTGGGACTTAGCCATATTTGATGTATCAGATAGAACACGGGAAAAGGGTGACCCAATTGTGCATGTAGAATGGATAAGGTTTCACTGACAACAGGGTGGCCTAGGAAGGAATATACCTTGCGATAGTGTTGTTTCCCTCAAAATTCCCCTCATTTCGAGTCAAATTTCAAAATTTTTGAGTTGGTGCCATTGAAGAAGATTTGAAACGAAGTAAGAGGTATGGGAAGATAGAAAATTCATGCTTTGATGTCATTTATACCTAGTTTCAGTCTCACCCTTTCTCATTCCAAAATTATCTAGACTGCATGATTTCAACTTTCCGTTTTCTCACCAGGGCTTCAAAATTTGTTTCTTTTATTTGAATGAAATGGGAAATCCTTTTTCTATGGTCATGGATTGCATCGAGTTGTTTAATTACCTAAAAATTCTTCCTTCCAAGGATAGCAATCGAAACTCGGGCATAAATTGTAGGTTTTTCCTTCAATTTCCTTTTTCCATAGTCGCGAATGATGAGCATCTCTTCCCCGTCAAATTTCGTGCCCTAGCACCCCATGAATACTTGGCCATTTCCAATTGGATGCAGGCCTTTAGAGCATTTTGAGAATTTTGGTTTTATTTCCAAAATGGAGTAAAGTTGCAAAGTGAATCAAAACTCTGCCAAATCTAGGTAATGCCACGTGTTAATGTCATGTGTTGAAAAGTCAAAGCGGAGAGGCGGGCCATGTGGGAGCATTTCGAATTTTTTTCTCAAAATTAAAGTAAAATTCTAAAAAGAGAACCACATCCCCGGTGATGCCAAATGGACACGTGTCAGGAAAATATCAAAAGCGGGCCTATGGGGCTCGGGGGGGGAAACTTTGGCATTTTGCATTTTTTTGTGTACTAAGGTCACAATTTCATTTTTGGGCCCGTGGATCCATTTTACGAACATTGTTTTTCACCATTTTTGTACAGACGCGACCCAAATTTTCAAATGAGCATATCTTTTGATCCAGAGCTTGAAATTTGACAAAATTTATATTACTAGAAATCTCTCGATCTCCTCTATGCCATGGATGCATAAAATATTACTTTCAGCATGATTTGATGGGTTGAAGTCTTCAAAATGGATTTCCTACCATTAATGCAAAATTTGATTGTTTTTCAAGATCAGATTTGCTTCGATCCGCCATTTTTCCTTCTCCAGCATGCTAAACAGACCTGAAGAACTGACTGGACATCTGGATTTGATGGAAAATGTTTTCACTCCATTAATATGCAAATCAGATTTGCTTCGAGAGCCACATTCGATCTAATCTAATATTTTTCTTCTCCAGCACGTTTTGCAGCCATGAAGAACCAGACTTGATAGATTGAAGCGAGTTGAAGGGGCATTTATGTTTGGTTGTTGAGCTTCCAAATCTGATCTCCTCTCTTCTTCTTCTTCTCTCTCTTCTTCATCTATAAATGTAAGAGCTTTAGCTCATTATGGGGGTTGGATCCTGGTGCTTTGCAAATGTAAAATATTTAAAAGTGATCAATATAGAAGTTTTTCTTTCTATTCTTCCTCTGTCATTCCTTCCTTCCTCATCTGAGGCTTACAAGTCATTTACCTTTTACAGAGAGAAACTTTGTGTTCTTGTTGGTGTGATTTATGGAACCGTGTGTCTATGAAATTATATCTTCTATGAGAGTGATTGATTCTATTCTACATTTATTTTGTTCAATATGCATAAGGATATACTCTGCCATCTATATTTCCTGAAAGTATTGATATTTTTCTTCCTTTCCCATCTCCTTAATTCTTTCATTTCTTCTGTGTTGAAAATCTATTTTTGATATGAAACATTGCAAAGTATCAGGATCCTCCACTTTGAAAGTTGTATATTTTTGCATAAGTTTTGCTACTTGCTTTCAATAAGGGAACCTCTCCCATTAAAGAGGAGGGACTTATTGTCCCCTGACTGTGGTTTTATGAAAAGTATTATTTTAAAACCCAACAGTTTTTGGTGACTCCGCTAGGTATTTGTTTTACCTTATCCCTTTTAAAACAACTTCAAGATCATTTTGATCTAGTGAATCTACATTATACACGTGGGAAGAAAGCTCTTGGGGTAGAAGATTCCCATTTCTAACTTATAGAGCAACTAAAATTCTCTCTTAGTCCAACAAGAAAGAATAGAAGAGCTCATTAGTACTCCTCCTGTTGAAGAAAAATTTCCTGGGAATAACACTCCTCAGGGACAACTCAGCCCTAATATTCATTCCCTTATTCTTGCTTTGGTGTCTCAGTTCCCCTGAAAATAATATTTCCACAAATGGCAGCACCTTTGCCTTGGGGACAACAAGTTTTGCATCTTTCCCTTCCTCAACCTTTGCATGAGTTACCTAGGGGTAACAGAAAGAACTTCCCTAAATTCAAAGGTGATGGGAAAGTGCACCCAGATGAACACATTGCAGCCTTCATTGTTTCATGTGGAGTCCTTGGAGTTGAATATGAAGATGTCTCTATTAGGATGTTTGTGGAGACATTGCAGGACAATGCTGCTGATTGGTTTTATCACCTTCTTGCTGGGACCATCACTAATTGGACCTCTATGACCACTGATTTTGAGCGACGTTTCAAACATGCAGAGGATGTGCATGCTTTATTGGCTCAAATTTCTCGGATTTAAAAGGAACCACATGAACCCATGAGGGAATTTGTGTCCAAGTTTAACAAGCTGATCAACAAAATTCCACAAGCTACTCACCCAGTTGATCAAATTAAAAAATGTTTCTTCCTAAATGCTCAGTTACCTGAAGTGAGCTATGCCCTAAGAAGAGATAATCTTGCAACTCTGGATCTTGATCAGAGATTAGCTATCAGCGTTGAAGATGATCTTATCATGTCAGGGAAATTGAAAAGAGAACTTTCCACTTCTAAGGCATCTTCCTCTTCCTCTCCTGGAGCTAACTCAGATCAGCTAGTACAAAAGTTGGCAAATGATCTCATTTCCATCAAAAATCAATTGGCTCAGCATGCCCCCTATCAAGATATTCCCAGGAAGAAATTTTAGCCTAGGAATAGATTGCCTACTTCTCAAACCAAATTGGCTATTGAAGGCCCACCCATCAAGGTTCTAATCAATGCAACCTGTGAGGTTCTAGAGCCTGAAGATGAAGAGTTTGATGAAGATTATGTAGAACAAGAAGAAGAGGCTGATGAAGAATTGGAGGAGCTTGATGGATCTAGAGTTCATTTCCTCACTACTGAAGGTTTGGACGATGAAGATGACTATGATGAAGTGGTGACAGACATGAACAATGAGTCATATGCTTTGTTATGACTAGGGACTAAACAAACAAGAAGGAAAAAGTGATGCAACCTACAAATAAGTCCAAGGAATATCCTATAACCATTCTAGTTGTTGCAAAAAGAGGAGCTTCTGTTCCTACTACCTCCACACCAAAGGTGAGTTCTACGTCCTCCTCCCTCTCGCTTCTAAAACTTCTAGTCCTTCAATAAAAATGATAAACCTAAATCGATAGACATGATATTCCTCAAGTTCCAGATAGTGATGCCCCATCGACCTCTAGATCCTTTGATATAATTGACCATCTCAAAAATACCAAGATTCAGATTTCAGAGGCAGAGTTTTACCAAACCCATCCCAAAGCCTTTGCTAAAATAGTAAACTTTGTTAACTCCAAATCCAAAGCCTCATCTTATACTTCTAAAGGTCTTCTCCCCCACTCCTTCTTCCCCACCTCAACCAAGTCTAGTGGCTACAGTCACTTCACCTAATGAGAAAATCAAACCATTCTACGTGACACTCCTCATAGCTGGCCACAAACTCAGTAATTGTGTCATTGACTCTGGTGCATCAGACAATGTGATGCCTGCCAAAGTGGCTCATGCTCTGGGCTTGACTTTAACATGCACCTATGGTTCCTGCTATTCCATGGAGAGTAGGGAAGTACCCTTGGTTGGGAGAATTAAAGATGCACAAGTAGATTTTGCTGCTTTTCCAGAGAAGAAGGTCTTAGCCACTATTTTGGTAGCAGATATTCCTCCCTCATATGGTATGTTGTTGAGTAGGAATTTCTATAAGGATGTAGGAGGTGAGATTCAAATGGATTGGTCACATGCTCTGATCCCTGTTAATGGAAAGATGAGGAAGTTGCTACCTGAGAAACAAACTGAATACATTGTGCAAAAGATAGATGATCCAAAGGCACAAATACTTTATGAGGACATAGGGCATGGGAACTACATGATTATGTCACAAGATGAGGCCAGTCTTCCCAAGGAGGTGATTCCTAATTATAATGGCATCTAGAATTTGGAATTTGATGGTAGCTGCTCTTCAGCTAGTTCTGGTGCTGGTGTGGTGCTAATCTCCCTAGAGGAGAAGATTCATCCCTTTTCATTCAAACTTCAGTTTGAAAATAAAAATAACATAGCTGAGTATGAGGCTCTCATTCTTGGTTTGAACATGGAAAAATAAATGGGAGTGAAGAATATTATTAATCATGGTGATGCTGAGCTGATTGCAAAACAGGTTAGAGATATTTACCAGGTAAATAACAGAAGGTTGAAGCACTATAGGAATCTTGTCTGGGATTCCATTGATTTCCTTGATGATTTTTCCATTGAAGCGGTGCTTAGAGAAAGGAACACTAGAGATGATTCTCTAGCTATCTTAGGGTCTTTGTTGATCCTCACCTAGATTTCTCTCAGGAGAAATTCACCATTGAAATGATACATAGGCCTCGTGCGCTGATAATGCAAAATTGGCAGGTCTTTAATAATGATCAACATGTGCTCTCTTTCTTGGAGCTCAGAGATAATTTTGATCAGCTGTACTTTGAAGGAAGTGACAACCTTCCTAGAGAGTGTGTATCCTCCAATGAAGAAGGTGTCAAAGAAGAGATGGATCAAGATGGCTGCATCAAATTGAAAGGAAACAAGATCCCTAAAGGACTGGTAAGTTTGGAAGATTTGTTTGATAAACATGATAGATACATTAAGTCTAAAACTTCCAAAGGAGCTCGGCAGTCTGTTGAATGTGAAAAGGTGAACATTGGGAGTCTTGAAGAACCCAAGATGGTGAACCTTGGAAAGTGCTGCACTCAAGAGGAGAAGAAGAAAGTGATAAATCTGCTAAAAAGGTATGTTGATGTTCGGCATATTCATATGATGACCTCAAAGCTTTCCAGCCAAAGGAAATGCAACATTTCATTCCTCTAAAGCCTGGGATCAAACCTTTCAAGAAAAATTAGAGGAAATACAATCCAAAAGTTGCTGATACAATTTATCAAAAGATCTAGAAGCTATTGAAGGCAAGGATTATCTTCCCAATACACCATTCTACTTGGATTGCCAATATTGTACCTGTGAGGAAGAAGAATGGTGAGATTCGATCTGTGTTGATTTTAGGAATTTGAATCAGGCTTCTTTGAAAGATAACTATCCTCTTCCTATGATGGATCAAGTGTTGCAAGCTGTAACAGGCTCAAAGATGTTATCTATGTTGGATGGCTTCTCAGGGTATAATCAAGTGGAGGTCAATACTGTAGATCAACACAAGACAACCTTCACTACTCCTTGGGGCACTTTTGCCTACAAGAGGATGCCTTTTGGTCTCATCAATGCTGGTGCCACTTTTCAGAGGGCCATGGACTTGGATTTTGGAAGCCTAAAAGGAAAATTCATAGTTGTGTACTTAGATGATTTAACTGTATTTTCCAGAAATAGAGCAGATCACTTTCAACACTTGGAAATAGTTCTTCAAAAGTGTAGAGATCATGGGGTTTCTCTCAACCCTAAGAAGTCTATATTTTGTGTCACTGAAGGTAAACTGTTGGGACATATTATGTCTAAGGAAGGAATCAAAATTGATCCTGAATGAGTTTTAGCAATCCAATAGATTCCCCTCCCTACCAGCAAGAAGGGTGTTCACTCCTTTGGCAAGATCAATTTCCTGAGGAGATTCATCCCAGATTTTGTTGAACTGACTATGAGCATTGCTCAGATGATGAAAGGAAAGCAGAGTTTTGGGTGGAATGATGAAGGTAAATAATATTTTGAGGGAATAAAGAAAGCCATTGCTAAGACTCCCATCTTAGCATGTCCTGATTTTAACAAAGATTTCATTATCTATTGCTATGCCACAGAGAATACCTTGGCTGCTGTCTGACTCAAATTTTTTTGAGAATCATGAGCTCCCAATTGCCTTCATGAGTTATGTCCTAAAGGCTCATGAATTGAAGTACACTATGATGGAGAAACATGCTTTTGCAGTGGTCAAAGCTGTTAAGTAGTTTCATTTCTATATTCTTAACTCTCATTCTGTTGTGCTTGTGCCTGATACAACAATCAAATCTATTCTTACACAACATGAGTTTGGAACAAAGAGAGGCAATTGGGTAGAAAAATTTCAAGAGTATGATCTTGACATCAAGCCAACAAAGCTAATCAGGGGTAAAGGCTTGTGTGAACTCATTGCTGAAGGAGCTGATAAGGAATTGTCCCAAGAGGCAGTTGATGTTCCTATTGTTCTTTTCCTTAGTTCAACAGAGATGAATGTGTTAGAGATATTGTATAGTGTGAACATTAGATATGTTGAATATAATATTATAATGAATAATATTATTATAATGTGAATGTAATATTACATATAGTAAATAGTATTTACGATATGGTAATTAGAGAATTAGTAAATTAATAAGTTAGATAATAAAACAATGAGATATTGTTTTATTATTAATGTTGTTATTAATGGTTGAAACCATTCGGTAGATTGGTTTCATATGCAACCAAATATTGTTGATAAGGTTACAGGTAAAGATAAAGAAATTGTTATGAGAGTTGTTACTATGCAGCTCCTATATAATGGAGTGCATAGCTATGGGCAAATTAGTAGAGTTAATAGAAAAGAATTCAAGCTAAATCTGTGCTCCTACCTAACATTTGGTAACAGAGAAAGTTCTTCTATTGATCAAATTACAGAGTAGGATCTAACATAGAAGAAGGAAAAAGAAATTTTGGTGCAGATATGAAGATTTTGGAACTGTGTGTTTACAAAGGAAGATCATATGCGAACAATGAGAAAATACTTGACGAATGAATGGGATCTCGATTCTTTGTAGATAAATTGCCATCGGCTTGGATAAATTGCCGGTGAATCTTTGTCTCGATTGCAGTGATGACGTGTCCGGTAAAAGTAATTTTTCCAGTATTTAGTTTTTTTCCATTTTTGGACATACGAGAAAAAACGCAAGCATAGAAAAAAATCTTTCCATTTTTGGAAAGGGTCCGGAACGATTTTTTCAGAAAATTTAATTATAAATCTATAGATCAATATTGTTTGAAAGGAATCATGGAAAGGACTAATCTAAACTAGATAGATAAGTTTGAAGGCCAAGATTTTCACACATGGCAGTTACAAATGCAGTTGCATCTCATAGAGAAGGATATATGGGATGTGGTGAATTCTAATTCAAATCCACCCACTGGAGGAAATGAATTGGCAAAGTGGAATTTGAAGGATTAGAGAGCCATGGGGACCATTAGATTAGGATTGTCTAAATCCTCTTTGCACCATATAGATTTATCAAAATCTATAAAGGATATCTGGGAGTCTCTCAACAAACTTTTTGGATCTGAAGTCGAAACAACAAAGACGTCACTGAAGCAACGTCTGTATGGATTGAAGATGGATGAGAATCTAAACATTGCTTGAGCACATTAGTAAGTTTCGATCTCTCTTAAATCAACTTGCTGGAATAAAAGAACATGTAAAGGATGATGATGCTAAAGCCATCCTTCTTAATAGTATGCCTAAGAGTTACTCAAATATTGTATTTACTTTGAGTAAAGTTACTATTAGTCTAGAAGGAGTGATTTCTACATTGTTAGAACAAAGTAGTCATGAAGAACATGAAGAAGTACTATATGTAAGAAACAAACCTAGCTCCTCATCTAAGAAGGAAAAACATAAACCAAAGCAGGTTCCTTCACATGGAAAAATAAAATGCTTTTATTGTAATGAGATTGGACATGTAATATTGAACTGTAAAAAGAGAGCTCAGGATCTTCTTGATGACAAGATAGATCAAAAATCCCTTCTAGCTGAAGTAGAAACTGATTGGGAAGCCTACTCAACTGATGAAGAACTTTCCTATCCTAGTGATGAGGATTTCCTATGGTAGACTCTTCTCTTGTTAGAGGAAGGAGGCAATGGAGGAAGGAGGAAAATCAACGTCCTCTCATCATTCACCAATGACGGGGTCACAGATAGATGTGGTGATGTTCTATTTCAGTTGTGTGGTGTGTTTATAAACAAGGGGGTGAAACTATTTTCATGTTTTGATTTTAATGTGTTCACATAGACTAACAACAGTTCCTAAGTGTCTATTTGGTGTGGAAGAAGCAAACTGCTTGACTCAACTTATAGGGCAAAACATCTACGCACGGTCCTCTCGATCCGTCATACTCCTAGTGGAAGGTACTTCATTGGAAGGTGATCAGTCGATGAAGATGTTCATATAACAAGGATGATCATTAGCAACAAGATCCAGATAGTAAGATCCAGTAGTAACGACTACTTTGATAAGTTCGATGTTTCTAGGAGCTCTTACCCCATATTCACACTAAGGGGTGTGTTAGAGATATTGTATAGTGTGAACATTAGATATGATGAATATAATATTATCATGGATAATATTATTATAATGTGAATGTAATATTACATATAGTAAATAGTATTTACTATATGGTAATTAGTAAATTAGTAAGTTAGATAATAAAACAATGAGATATTGTTTTATTATCAATGTTATTATTAATGGTTGAAACCATTCGGTAGATTGGTTTCATATGCAACCAAATATTGTTGAGAAGGTTGCAGGTAAAGATAAAGAAATTGTTATGAGAGTTGTTACTATGTAGCTTCTATATAATGGAGTGCATAGCTATGGGAAAATTAGCAGAGTTAATAGAAAATAATTCAAGCTAAATCATGCTCTACCTAATACAATGGTATGCGACATTGCTCACTTTCTCTCCTATGGAGAATTCCCTTCTCATTTGAATGCAAAAGAAAAGAGAGCCATCAAGCTGAGGTCTACATAATATATACTGTGGGAGAATGCTTTGTTAAAACGAGGCATATATGGAAGATTATTGAAGTGTGTAGACCATGAGCAACAGAAGAAGTTCTCAGCTTTCCATGACCAAGATTGTGGAGGTCATTTCTCTTCTTTTGTCACTACCCACAAAATCCTTCGTGTTGGGTACTACTGGCCCACATTTTTCAGAGATGCATCCAAATGGGTGGGTAAATGTGAAGCATGTAAAAATTTTGTTGGAAGACCTAAGTTGGCTGCTTTACCTCTCAATCTAGTAGTGATTGATGAGCCCTTTCAATAGTGGGGTCTGGACTTCATTGGAACACTCAATCCATCTTCTAGTGCTGGGCATACTCATGTGTTAACTGCCATGATTATTTCACAAAGTGGGTGGAAGCCATCCCAGTCAAAAGTACTACTTCTGAGGTAGTATGCAATTTCATCAAGGAGAACATTTTGATAAGGTTTGGGATACCAAACAAGATTGTAACTGACAATGCTTCCAATTTTTCTTCTACTGAAATGATGGACTTCTGCTATGGTTATGGAATCTCCCTTGCTCATTCTTTAGACTACTATCCCCAAGGGAATGGACAAGCAGAGTCAACAAATAAGAACTTGGTGTCCATTGTTTGAAATCTTTTCAATGAATCTCAAAGGAATTGGCACAAGAAACTTTATGATGCTCTTTGGGCTGATAGGATTACACCAAAAAGAGCAATTGGAATGTCTCCTTTCTAAGTGGTGTATGGTGTTGAAGCTCAACTACCAGTGATAGTGGAATTTCCAGCCCTACATTTGATGAAAGCCATTGAGGATTCAAGCTTCACCAGTTCCCTAGACAAAAGGATCATGTACCTCAAGAAGCTGAATGAAGACAGAATACAAGTTTTGATAGGATTTCAGCTCATCAACAAAAGGTGAAGGCTTTGTTTGATAAGAAGGCCAGACCAAGAGAGTTTTAAGTGGGAGACATTGTTCTATTATGGGAAAAAGACATGAGCCTCGAGGAATCCATGGTAAGTTTGACTCTCTTTGGCTTGGTCCTTTCAAAATCAGGCATTTTGCTAGAGAAAATTCTTTCTATCTAGACTACATGGATGGATCTCCTCTCCTACTTCCTTATAGTGGGTAGTATTTGAAGTTGTTCAAGTCCTAGAGGATTTGATAGTCCTTTTGTATATACATTTTTTTGGTTTTTGGTTTTTCATTTTGGTTTGTTTCCCTTGAGTTTCTTTGTCTTACGTATTGCTTCACATTTGACTCTATTTGCCTAATGGAAAAGAGTCCTGTCCGCTTCCCGTGTTTTATATGGTTCTTGATCTTTCCTCGTTCCTCTTTCCAAGCCAAGCCATCCCTAGAAAGAGCCAGTTGTTGTCACCCTCAAAATTCCCCTCATTTCTGAGTCAAATTTCAATTTTTTTGAGTTGGTGCCATTGAAGAAAATTTGAAACAGAGTAAAAGGTCTGGGAAGATAGAAAATTCGTGCTTTGATGTCATTTATACCTGGTTTCAGTCTCACCCTTTCTCATTCCAAAATTATCCAGTCTGCATGATTTCAACTTTCCTTTTTCTTGCTTGGGGCTTCAAAATTTGTTTCTTCTATTCGAATGAAATGGGCAATCCTTTTTCTATAGCCATGGATCGCATCGAGCTATTTAATTACCTACAAATTCTTCCTTCCAAGTAGAGAAATCAAAACTTGGGTGTAAATTATAGGTTTTTCCTTCAATTTCCTTTTTCCATAGTCACGAATGATGGGCATCTCTTCCCCATCAAATTTCGTCCCCAACACCCCATGAATACTTGGCCATTTCCAATTGGATGCGGGCCTTCAGAGAATTTTGGGAATTTTGGTTTTATTTTCAAAATGAAGGAGTAAAGTTACAAAGTGAATCGCAACTCCACCAAAGCCAGGTAATGCCATGTGTCAATGTCACGTGTTGAAAATTCAAAGTGGAGAGGTGGGTTGTTGGAGCATTTTGAGAAATTTTCTCAAAAGTAAAGTAAAATTCTAAAAAGAGAACCACATCCCCGGTGATGCCAAATGGACACGTGTCAGGAAAATATCAAAACCGGGCTGCAGGCTCGGGAGGGGAACTTTGGTATTTTACATTTTTTGTGTGCTAAGGGCGCAATTCCATTTTTGGGCTGCATGGATCTATTTTGCGAACATTGCTTTTTCTCCATTTTTGTATGGACGTGACCCAAATTTTCAAATGAGCATATCTTTCGATCCATAGCTTGAAATTTGAAAAAATTTATATCACTAGAAATATCTCAATCTACTCTACACCATGGATGCATAAAATATTACTTTCATCATTATTTTATGGGTTGAAGTCTTCAAAATGGATTTCCGCCATTAATGCAAAATCGATTATTTTTCAAGATAAGATTTACTTCGATCCGTCATGTTTCCCTCTCCAACATGCTAAATAGACTGAAAGAACTCGATCAACATTTGGATTTGATGGAAAACATTTTAACTCCATTAATATGCAAATTTGCTTTGAGAGCCACATTTTGATATAATCTAATATTTTTCTTCTCCAGCATGTTTTGCAGCCATGAAGAACCAGACTTGACAGATTGAAGCGGATTTGCAGGGGCATTTATGTTTGGTTGTTGAGCTTCCAAATCTGATCTCCTCCTCCTCCTCTTCTTCTCTCTCTTCTTCATCTATAAATGTAAGAGCTTTAGCTCATTATGGGGGTTGGATCCTGTGCTCTGTAAATGTAAAAGATTTAAAAGTGATCAATACGAAGTTTTTCTTTCCTCTTCTTCCTCTGTCATTCCTTCCTTCCTCATCCAAGGCTTACGAGTCATTTACCTTTAACAAAGAGAAACTTTGTGTTCTTATTGGTGTGATTTATGGAACCATGTGTCTATGAAATTATAGCTGCTTTATGAGAGTGATTGATTCTATTCTACATTTCTTTTGTTCAATACGCATAAGGATATACTCTACCATCTATATTTCCTGAAAGTATTGATATTGTTATTCCTTTCTCATCTCCTTAATTCTTCCATTTCTTCTATGTTGATAATCTGTTTTTGATATGAAACATTACAAAGTATCGTGGATCCTCCACTTTAAAAGTTGTATATTTGTGCATAAGTTTTGCTTCTTGCTTTCAATAAGGGAACCTCTCCCATTAAAGAGGAGGGACTTATTGTCCCTCGACATGTGGTTTTCATAAAAGTATTATTTTAATACCCAAAAATAGAAGATTCTAGAAGGCCATCATTGCAAAGAGTGGAGAGTTTGAGCTTTAAGAATCATGCTCCCATGGAGGAGCACCTTGGACACTTGCAACGTGATCTACAACTCCCATGAAAGGCATGAAGGTGTTGGAAAAGGCTATAAATACAAGCACCCAATAAAGGAAAAGTAGAGATGGAATGAGAGGTGAACCTCTATAGAAATACATGGAGAGTTATATGGGTTGGGTTTAGGAGATCGGTAGAAGTAATGGTATATCAAGGGATGGGTATATGTTCTCCTTTTTTTGTAAGGGACTTAAGTCTAATTCTGATACATGGTTCGATCCGCACTATAATTCCATCTGTAATGACCTTGATAGATGTAATGTGATTATTAGACATGTTTAAATATAAATATATGTGGTTTTTGGCTCATACATATTTCTTTTTGATCTATTCAATATGTTTCATATGAATGGGTATAATCATTGTGCATCCTCTTTCCTTTATGGTTCGATCTCTATTCACAATATAATTCTTGTCTCGAATGGATGAATTAGTTTAGCATTTACTCTAAGTTCTCGATTGAATGTGGGGTTTCTTTCATTCTTTCTATTACGCATCTGTAATAGATGATGCATTCTTACACAACTCACATAAAGGAGGGGCTCGCACCCACGCATTCCTCGAGTGAGTGCCCAAGCACCCGGCCGGTGATAGGCCGATGTGCATGGGATTTTCTTTATTCGTTTAAGGGGTATAAAAATTGACTACATCTTGGTTCCATTGTTGCCGAGACCTCTTTTTAAATTTTTTATAAGAAATGGCATGTATCTTTGTATCTCATGTACTACTTAATGACAGAGCATTTAACCTCGAGCAGTGTTGAAACATGGTTTAAGAGCACAAAGGATGAGTTTACTTAGAGATTCAACACTGGACCTAAGTTTTATGCATGTAGATGGGTAGAAGAGAACATCTAACATGAGTTGTATGAAACTTTCTTCTATTGCTTCCCAAGAGAGCCGTATGAATGACTCTTAACATATGCATCTAGATCAAGCTGGTACTATAGAGCACGTGTATGGACCCAAGATGATTACTAGAGGCTACACGATGTAGATCTGACTTGGATTCGTGCTGTTGATCACTTTTATAAGGGAGTCTTGACTAGCTACACTATGGAATACATCATTTCTACATATTCTTGTATGGAAGTTACTAAGTTTGAGTTCTGAGGGATCCCGAAAGATCATTTCTACATGTTATTCCTTTGGCAATGAAGATCTTGATCATTACCTTGAGTTTATAGGTATTTACAATGGTTGGCTAAAAATTTCGAGCATTGGGCAAGGAAGCTAGGGTGGAGGAAGATGTTAGACATTGCGAATGAGAAAGGGAGGAGAGATGACTCAAGTATAGTGAAGCACATGAAAGGGATATTTCTAGAAAATGTGAGGTTGTAAGTGTGATGGATCTATGGAGGCAGATGTTGCAAGAAGGAGTTGAGGTTCACGTAGAGGAAGTAGAACTGAGTAGTCTGTCTTTACCCCATCTTGGCAAGTGCAAGAGAGAGACCCCTTTAGATTTTGATGAGAGTTCATTGCGTGGAGAAAGAAGAGTCATCGGCGTGTATCTGAACCCACCTAGTGACTGGACCTTGGTGCTTGGTTTTCCAGATCAAGGGAGAAGTATTGTTAACCCAATTGGTATCGGTGGAAGTGACCAATCCACACCTAGGAGATATAATTTCTCATTTGGGACCTCTGGCTGCGCATGCCATTCCGTGTTTGGAGGAATTTTTGGGCAAAGTGCAAGTACACTTGGTTTGGGCACCGCATTTGGGAGTGGCACGGGATACACATATGGAAGTGGATAAATCTCGCAGACCGTTGGCATGTAGTTCGGTGGAATGTTGTGGAAACTAAGCGCGATAACTTTAGGACCTTTTCTAGCCACAAGAGGATCTGGAGGTGGAACGGGTGGATTTGGGGGCACAAGATCTGGGGATCCAAAGGATTTAGAAGAGGAGGAAACACGAGAGGAAACACTAAAGGGAAGTCCAATCAATTTACAACGACGTTATAAGGGCACGCACATAGATGGTATAGGAATTATGACCCCCATCAGACGGTGGTAGATTACACCACATTTAAAAATGCGTTCCTAACAGAGTTCCGCATCCCTGAGTTTGAGCAGAAGAGTATCAATGCTCTAAAAGAGATCTAGTAGGGAATGGTAGAAAGTGTGCGGGAGTATGATGCATGGTTTAAAACTCTCTTGTAAAAGTTTTCATATGATATTCACCCTTCATAACATACTCAATGGTATTTTAGAGGGTTGATAACAACATTTAGAAGAGAATTATCACATAAGACTTTCACAGACCCACGTAAGGCGTTGGAAGCTACTATGTGCACAAGCTATTGGTAGCATTGATAATAGTGTTAGTCTATTTCTCGAAGCTCAAATCATTGGTATGGCTAAGCCGTTGGAGAAGTTATCTATGAACTTAGCCCATGATAGTCACGGTGTTATGTGGTGTATAGATCAGAAGTGGAGGGGCATGCAAAGGATAGCTGCCCTTGGAAGTCGGTATGCACTATAGTGATGGAATGTGAAATTTTCATGGGGACCATGATGTAAGTAGGTGCCCTCTACTACAATGTGCACAATTCATAAGAATATTTCTTTCTCTTTGTAAGATCTATACATATACATCACACAACACTAAAGACGTAGGCCGATTGATCGATTCATGACACTATTGATCTTGGTGTGCACTAGAATAGCCTTGCAAGCAGTTCTAAGGATGATGAATATAGTTATGAGGGGCACGTAGATGGAGGCATGTGTGGAAGGGATTTTCGTAGGGGATTTCGTGGTCATGGTAACCACAGAGGAGGAAGAAGTGAGTTTCCATGTAGAACTAGTTTTAATTGTGGATCTACAGAACACTACAAGCGTGAGTGTCTAGATTTATTGCAGTGCTTATGGTGTGGGAAGAAGCACAAGTATGAGGAGTGACCTGAGTTGTTTGAGCACATGATTCAATAGCACCATAATGAAAAAAGCTTCGGGTTGGTGAGCATAAATAAGGTTGACACACAGTGGATGCCACGGGTGACACGTGAGTCAGGATTGGAACCTGTTTTGGTGACAACATGAGTAGAAGCCACACGCGCCAAGGAAATACCAAAGTAGAGGACCCTAGTTTCAAGAGAAGAAGTGGTACATGGGAAGTACCCAAACCCTGCTCATTAGAAGGAGGTATATCAAGAGACTATGGATGTCATTCAGAGTTTACAAGGAGAAATCTAGTGTCTAAAGGAGCAATCTAGGCAGGAGGAGAAAAGAAGGAATGTCGAGGCCCCAAAGGATGACCTGGATGAGGTCAAGGAAGTATGTAAGATGCTAAGGAAAGAGAATATTATTCCCTTGTTAGGATAATGGTTACGGGAGAAGGTACCACGTGCTAGAGAAGAATGCGAAAGGTAGATTTTACATGTAAACCTTCCCCTCACAACCTTGACTATGATAAGGAAATCACCTTAAATGCAGTCATTGATGGGTGGCTCCTTAGTAATATCCTCATTGACATGGGAGCAGAGGTCAATGTTCTCACATTGGATGCATGACATCAAATGGGAAGGCTTGCATTATAACCATCTTCGAATGTGCTATATATGGCAAAAAAATGAAGGAAATGCCCATTGGCGTCTTTAAAGGATGCAACCATCACCATTCAAGGGGCCAAGTTTACTAGAGACTTTGAAGTCTTAGCGCTCGCGAGGCAGAAAATTTTCCAGCATTACTTGGGTGCCCATGGTGCTATAAGAACAATGTTGATCTTCAGTTCAACAAGGGGTACATAAGTTTTGAGAATAAGGAGGAGCGGGTCATTATACCCTTGGCTGATGGGAAGTCAACACCCTATACTGAACCCTTGGGAGAAGAAGTCCTTGATAGAATATATGTGCGCTCAATCAGATATCCTGAGATAATTCATCCCATGGGGGAGTTATCTAGTTTGAGGATGCTCAGTCCTTGAGTGACACCACCCGTATAACATGCAAAAATTGGGGGCATGGGACCAATGAGTTGATTGGACATAAATTAAGAGGGTCAGAATAAGGGTAAAAAGGTGGGTTCATCGATGCCTTGGAGGGAGAAAGTTACTAAGTTACTTGGGAGGGGCCAATCCTGAAGATTTCTTGCAAGAAATGGAGGCCCAATGGATAAATGAGAAGGAAAGAAGAGAAATGTTCAACTACAACCTACTTGGAATTGTTGTGCGTTGTTGGGATACACATCGGGAGAACCTCTTAGAGTAGCACCAGGTGAGAATTTCCTTTTCTGTAAGGTTTTACAGGAGCAACACACCCATGGCTATAAAAGACTACAATGGTAAAGAGACCACTTCCTTCCATATCCAAGTATGTGAGATGGCCTGGATGGGAAGCGCAGAAGCATTACCACCTTCATTATGGGTTCACAAGTTGTATTCCACCCTACAAGGCTATGTGCACGCATGGTATATCCACTTGGAGATGTGTCGTCAAACTGGTAATTAGAAAGAATTGGTGGCTGATCTCATTCAAGAATTCAAGTATCGGAGTACAAATCCATCATTGGATAAGGTGTTATAGGTTGTCAAATGCCTTACAATAAGGGATAGTGCTTTGGTGGAGGATAGAATACAAGAGCTACTAGGATAACCTGGCTTAGAGGAATGATTTGATGAAGAAGAATCAGAAGAGATACAACTTGAGCGCGCATGCATGGAAAAAGAAAAAGGGAAGATGGTGTATGTGATTGATGGGGAAGAGATGGAGACCCTAGATATTAACCATTCTTTAGGGATGCGTGAAGTCATAGAAAGTGCTGATGAATGGGCACGCGCCTACCATGAAACATTAAAGAAAAAAAAGGTTAACATTGGCTCAGAAGAAGAACCTAAGGAGGCTATCATTGGGGATTATTGGTCAGAGAAGGAAGTCTCTAAGATCATTGATCTATTACGTGAGTTCCAAGATTTATTCCCTCACGGGTACCATGAAATCAAACATGTTCACCATTCCTTTAGTCGAAATGAAAATAAAATTGAAGGAGGGTGTGCACCGGTTCGGAAGAGACCATACCGAATGAATCCTAACCTGTGTGTGAAGGTCAAGGAAGAAATAGATAAGATGATAGCGTCAGGCATCATTGAAGTTGTTGAAGAGTCAGAGTGGGTAAGTCTAATGGTCATTAGTATCAAGAAGGATGGAAGGATAAGGATATGTGTAGACTATAAGGAGTTAAATGTAGTTTGTGTCATCGATCCTTTTCCAACCCCCTTCACTAAAGAAATTTTGGAAGGAGTGGCTGGACGCGAAGTCTATTCCTTTACGATGGATTTTCGTGGTACTAATAAGTTCAAATTACAAAAGAAGACCAGGAAAAGATGAATTTCACCACCGAGTGGGGAAGTTTTTCCTATACGGTCATGCCTTTTGGATTGAAGAATGCACCTGCTTTGTTCTCATGCATTGTGGTACAAGCATTTCAGGACTTTATCCACAAATTTCTTCAAGTTTACCTGGATGATTGAAAGTGTATGGGATAGTGAAGGACCACTGTGATAACTTAAGGTTGATGTTTGAGAGATGTCGGTAGTTGAGAATATCCCTCAACATTAAGAAGTGTGTCTTTACTACTCCATTTGGAAAATTATTGGGGCATATCATATTTAAGGAGGGATTCCTGGTAGATCCCTCCAAAGTTTCAGTCATTGCGAGGTTAGGGCGCTACTAGTTAAAGCGTAGTACACATGATTCCTTGGGCATATAGGGTACTATAGGAAGTTCATCGGGGATATGCCAAGATAGCCACACCCTTACAAGAGTTTCTTAAACAAAAGAGTGCCTTTCATTAGGGAGAGGTACATAAAAAGGCATTTAATACTTTAAAGGATAGGCTTGTCACTACGCCCATACTATAATTTCCTTCTTGGGATAAGCCTTTCCATGTTCATGTTGATGCCTCAGGAACAACCATTGAGCAGTACTGGCACAACCTGGTGAAGGGGTTATTGATCATCCCTTGTGTTTTTCTAGCAAAAGTTAACACCAGCAGAGAAAATTACACAACTATTGAGCATGAAGCATTATCTATGATCTACGAGCTGCATACATTTCAGCAGTATCTGTTGGCAACACCTTTTATATTCTACACGAACCACATGGCATTAAAGTACTTAGTAAAAATCATGTTCTACAAGGGCGCATATGTCGATGGGTCCTACTATTTCAAGAATTCAAGTTCATCATGGTTGTGAAGCTAGGGAAGAGTAATTCTGGACCCGATCATTAATCTAGGATTGACTCAGGGGAGGATGTGCAGAGCATTGAGGAAACTATGCCAGATGCGCAAATGTTTAGATTGCAGCATGTGCCCTCGATTCGAGGACATTACAATATTTCTTAAAGTTGTGGTGCCAAAAGGAATGAAGGCCTTGGAGAGGAAGCAATTGGCCATACACATTGTGCCTTACATGCCAATTAGCGGAGATCTATACAAATTGGGCCGTGATGAGGTTTTGTGCTGATGCGTGCTAGAACATGAGTGCATTGTAATTATGAAAGAAGTGCATGGTGGGATCGTAGGAGGACACTATGTGGGAAATGCAACCGTGCATGGAAGATTCTACTCGTAGGGCTTTGGTGGGAAACCATTTACCAAGATTGTATTGATTTTTTTAAGGCTTGTGACCATTGTCAACTCCTTGGCAAACCTAGAAAGAGGGATGAAATGCCCTTACGACCAATAGCCAGTGTGGAACCATTTGAGAAATGGGCTATCAAATTTGTAGGGCCAATCTCGCTAGTGGTGCGAAGGACTGGTTCGCGGTATATCATCACTTGCACTGATTATTTGACATGTTGGAATGAGATGGCATCTACATAGGATTGTATAGCGGATACAAATGCTATGTTTTTATGGGAAAATATAATCAACAGGTATGGATGCCCGTTGAGTTTGACAAGTGATAGAGGTACACATATTTTCAATGAAACGGTTAGGATTCTATTAGCATAATTTATGGTGGCCCATCACAAGACTACCCCTACCACCCTCAAGCAAATATAACTCGCGATGCATTTAAAAAATACTTAATCACACATTGACTAAGATCTATATTATTGGTAGAAAATATTGGGATGAAAAAGTATCACCGTTATTTGGGCATACAGACAACCTACAAGAGGTTGAATAAGGCCACACTGTTCCAATTGTTTTTGGTGCGGAGGCTGTCCTACCAGTTGAATTCATGTTACCTTCATTGCGTATAACACGTGTAGGAGGATTAGTTGATGAGAAAGCACTGGAAGAAAGGATTGACAAGTTAATGTAGTTGGATGAAAGATGATCACTCACTAGGTGGATCCAAGACCGAGAAAGCAAAAAAAAAAGGAATGGAATGATAGTCACATCAAGAACAAGAAGTTTGAGGTTAGGTAGATGGTTTTTCTATATTATTCCAAGTTTCTGCACCATCTTGGGAAGCTAAAAGTCCATTGGTTGGGCCCTTACATAATCTCGTACATCCTTGACTCAGTGCATGCGATTACAAGTGCTAGATGAGATGAGATTACTAGGACACTTCAATGGGAGTAGGCTGAAGCCCTACTATAAATAAGTCTTCTTGGTGTTTGTAAATAAGGTAGTGTTTCCAGTTAGAGTAGAATTTCCTTTACTGCATTTCCCTTTCTCGTTCGTTCCTTTATGTTGTTTTGTCTTGCACCTTGTGCACCAAGAACTAACATTAATTTCAGAAGGTTAGGTATGCACAGAGGACTATGCATCTCGTTTAGTGTGGGGTGGAGCGAGAAGAAGTATAGGCTGTAATATAAGTATGAGTTGGCATGTGAAGTTATGGTGAATGGCCCTATGAAAATATGAAAGGTGCATAAGGTTAAGAGGTGCGTAGAGAAGATGTGGATGTGAATGGTTGGTGTCAAGAAAGCCTTGAAGAAACCACATATAAAAAGGAAGAAGAGCACCGAACAATATGAGGTAGGAGAGGGAAAAAATAGGGTAAAGGACATAAGAAGTTCCTTCGGCGCTATAGAAATGCACATAAGAGTCTTGATCGGGTTGGCATTTTGCATGCCGGAAGGTTGTAAAGGGGTTTTCACACAAGATATGGCACGTGGGTGAAGGCACTTAAGACCGGATTTGTGGAAAAATACGCATTTAGTGTTGAAGTACGATTAAAGGTGAAAGAGAATTTAATGTTATGAAGAAGGAAAAACTATAAATAAGAGGTTGAGCACTTCATTATTTTACATTGTGATTACGAAGTGAAGAAAGATCTTGTGAACTAGGGCATCTAGAGCGAGATATTTGCAACTAAAGAATAATTTGAGAGATCTGAAGTACGTAGCTAGGGTAGATTTGAAAACCAATGTGGAAGGAGTACACGGGCATGGGGAAGTTGATTGAGAAAGCACCGTCTTGTGGAAGGATTTTCTATTTAGGGTTTAAAGGCTAGGGCACGAATTTATAAGGGTTTCTTCACAAAGATTGAGCTCGGGATCAGATAGAGTGGTAAAGCAGAGTAAGGGGGAGAATTTCTAAGTGTTAACCTAACCACAAAGATGACACCCAGAAAACCAACCATCTCACCCAAGAAGCAGAAGCAAAAGGGAAAGGGAAAGCAAAAAATAGCCATTGAGAGCACCAATGAAGAATGGTACATGAAGATGTAGTACCTAGATGGGGTATTGTTGGGAAAAGAGTGGGAATTAAACCTAAGAAAGATGACAATGAGTGATTATAACCATCACACAACTACACCAAAAAATAAATGGCTTTGGAGTTGGTGCGCCTAACCAACAAGAAGACACTAGAAGGCATGCCCATATACAGTGATGAAGTAAAGGTTAAAATGGATAAGGCAGGGTTGTTGTAACTTTATGAACTACCCTACTTCAGAAAACCTGAGTGCCTCTACCAATGGATGTTGTCACGCATTCATGAGGATAATTTTTATTTCATGGGGCACAATATGTGCATAAATCCCTAGTTGATTTCAAATTTCACAGGCCTTATCTATGAGGGAGAGAGTTTAGATGATGATCTGAGTGGTAAGGAGGCCATCAAGGAGACAGTAGCTGCATACGCCTACAAGAAAGGATCACAATACTTGGACATTTTTTGATATCCCATACCCCGTGATGAGGATGAGCGCGTGCCTAGTTATAAAGTTTAATGATCAGGAGAGATGGATGCAGGTGAACAAGGCGTGGATGAACGTATGCCGAAAAATATCTGAGGGGACCATCTACAACTTGTCCTCTTTCATTGTGGATGAAATCATAAGTAGCGTGCAAGAGGGTGACAAAATATTATTTGGCAACATCCTCCTCACAATTGTCTTCTCAGAAATCAGAGTGCCCAATGGGCCGGATAAGTTTGTTTGGGAGTATCTGGAGAAAGATCCGTCTCCCACGAAGAGGTTCACAAAATATACCTATGAGACCATGACATCCAATCACAAGGCACGTCTAGAAAAGTGGTACAAGCAGATGAGGGATGCATTCGGGCGGAATGGAGAATTCCAGAGAAACTACCAGCACTCTTGGATGAAGAAGTAGAGTTTGCAGTGTACCATCACTTCTGCATTGGAATATTCAAATTGGTAGATGAAATAATGAGCCCTTGGTGCAAACTAAGGCTTGAATTGAAGGAAGAAAATGCAAGCATATGCGAGGTGTCTAAAAACATAGATATGATAACGGATGCCATTTCCTAATAATCTCTTATTCTTCCCAAAATATTTCATCCCCATTTTCAAATCTCAACACAACCTAAGGTCAATTTACTACCCAACACTTCAAGCAAGAACACAACTCCATACAACACATAATATAAAAGAAAATAAGAAGAAAATTAAGAGTGCAAGATCCTACCTTGCCATGGTAAAGCTCCCCTTTGCATGAAAGTCCCAAAATATTCAAACACAAGTAATTTTCCAAGCACCCTTCAACTCCCACAAGAAAGCATCCAAAAGAGAGAGCTCAAAATAAGTGAGTAACCCCCAATACTTCCCAAAATTTCCAATAAATAGAAAAGAGGAGGGAGATGATGTGGCTCCATGTAGGATGCCACATCATTTCTTCTCCATCCCACATCACCCAAGTCAAACCCATACTCCAAAGCATAATAAATGGGTGGTTGAGAGGTATGACAACCCTTACACACACCACTCCAACCCACACCCCTTAAGGACTAAAATTAAATACATGTAAGAAAGTGCAATAAAAACTTACCTTTTTGCCTTCCCAAAACACATAATGGGGTCTATTTTTGACCCCCAAACCCATAGGTAGGGTTGGTATAATAAATTTAGAGGTGTGGGACAAGTTTAACTTGTCCCACAAGCCTCCAAAATTGGCCCTTAAGGTCAAATCCGAATTTATAAGGAAATGTAGAGTTTACAACACTCAATATCACATACACTTCACTTACAACACATAAACCAAAGAACCATCAAATCTAATAAATGAATTCTTTTTTCCCATCCATAATTAGTTTAGTAACATGATTAAATTACTAATCTAGACACATAATTAATAATAAAAAGGGAAATAGATCACCATAAAATCACATACTCTAAAATTAAATACAAGAAAATAAAATAAAAGAACAAAACACAAACCCCTTGGTCACAATTGAGGTAATCCCCCCATGGGACCCCTTAACAATAAACAAGACACACACAACATAACACAAGTTTCCATGGTGACAATTGTTGAATCCATCTAGTATTCCAATGTGGTTGGTCTCCAATCCCCGTTGATTGTTGTGATATGTTTACCTACAAAATCATACAATACCTCCTTCAGCCTCGTGGCCGCATCAAAACATCCAAGATAAAATATACAAATATAAATCAATAATCATCTACATATAAATTAAATCATCATCTAGACAAGTAATGTTATTATTTTTAATTTCCAACAACATCTCAATTCTTCATTTCATCAATACCAATAAGATCACAAAGTTAGTTCAACTGCTAAAGCCTACTCAATATGACGAAAATATCAAATGTCAGAATATATAACCATGTCGACAACACATCATCATCAATATAAAATGTCTCTAAGAATCCACACACACATCATACTATGAATCAAAATCCATCAATAGTCCAAGTATCTCTATCATCTAATCATCATGCTAAGTCAAAATGATACAATAATATCCATGTATAACCAACAGTAAATCGAAATAAAAAAGTAATAAGTGTCGAAGGGAAGTGGGCACTACATCCCCTCCCCTTAGACTCAAATTCCTCCTAGAAGTCACTGGAATAGGTGTGGAAACTAGAATCATAGCAATGTACCATCCTCCCATATAGCATAAGTTGAGCATCATACCCGTCCCCTTGGACCCGAACTCGATCAATCTCTCTGCCTCAAATTCCCAAGGTCTTGCACTCCAAAATACAGAAGGGCTCCACCATCACCTACCATTGATCTTGCACCTGTAATGAGGTCCAATCTAACACATGAGAAGGATATATAATATACCTCCTAAGTACAGAAACATGAAATACATCATGGATGTGAGATGATGCAGACCTAGAATTCTTAGATAACACCTAGTCGAGCTGAGACATCACCCAACATAGGCTAATTGCTCATCCGAAGTGCACAAAGGTACCAAGTCCCTCTTTAGGGTTGCTATAGCAGGATGGTAGCATGATGAAGTAATACAGACATACACTTAGAAACTAATCCATCATTACACAGTTATACCAAACCAGATCCATAAAGGCATGCACTTAAGTATAAATCATCAAGAAATCAATAACATGTAATGATAAAACATATAAGACACTTTGGTTTGGCTAATATTCTTCATATATTAAACATGACAATAGTACAAAAGCTTAATACAATACAAACGGTCATGCACGCATGGTTCTATTACAATTATCTAGTCACATACACTCATGAATCTCTAATTCTTACCGACATCTACAACTAAGTGATCCATTACACATATATATATATATATAGGGTGGGAATTTCCCTTCACCATCCAAATATACCAAAAAATAGGTCGCACGCTAATAATAGCCATGCATCATTTACAATTATAGCCATACATGCAAGTATGCTATCTATAGATCACTTATAGTTAACTAAAGTGATGAATCTATTCTTGGATTACTTCCATGCAAGAGTGCTTTGATATGATCCTCGAAATATAGACAAAGAGTGACACATAAGTCTCGGCATCACTTTGTGTGTTTCACATGCCAGCCTCTGAAAATAGATTTGATCTACAAAATCGGCTAAGTCCCGAAATTTTGACTTTGCCCCTCCACGCGCGACGCCTTCCTATTGTTTCACACCTTTGATCCTATCCTATTTTCCCATGCGGAATGCGTGTGTGAGTCTGTTAAGTGTTTTCTCGATCAACATTACCCCACACTAATCTCATTATCGCCCGATAATGGAATACGCTGAAAGTGAACAAAATAATGTGAATAAAGAATACTTAGAAAGAATATGAATGGAAAAATAGCTCATGTCTCGAGTCCGTTTGTTTCATCTCGAAGCGTCAATTCTAGATACTCCTCTTTTATGTCCGCTTCTAAGTTCTCTCACTCCATTAGTGCCTTTCCTGCTTTCTTTGGAATATCCACAATGATAGACTCTAGCTCATCCCGAGTTAGTTCTCCTTTCTCATTCTGTATTACAAGCATTATGATTGACATAGTTGTATGCATCCCTTCCAAAGACATCCATCTTTTTGAGCAATGAGCTTTCCAAGCTCATCTAACCTCTCTTTATGCAAAGGTTTTATGCTTTGCGGCGATGCCTCATGTTTTTGCTTTACGAGTTAGTCGCTCAATGTGGCCTAGTGTTTCATCCTTCATGGACTTTTGCACCTCATTGTCTTCTACCAATGTTTTTACCCTTATTAGCGCATTTGGAGTTGTGCATATTATTAATCCATGATTAGCTTTCTTTAGCTCCTCTTGGATTGCTTGTAGCAGGCCCTCATATGTAGAAATCTTCCTTGCTACTGCAGCCTTTGCTTTTCCTACCTCTTCTGCTGGGTTCTTGGGCTGCTCTGTTATACGCACCTTCTCATCCTCCAACACTAAATTTATCATTGTTCTTACATAGTGCATCGCAGAAGGAAATTATTTTGGTACCTGTAATTCCAAATGTGGGTGTACCTTTAGTATATCATCTCCAATTTTCTCCGCCATATCAAAAAAGTCTCATATTTCCTTTTGCTCAGATCCCTCTCCTACACTAAACATGTTATTTCCACATCCTTTGCTTTTATCTCCTCTGTCAGCGCTTTAATTATAGCATATTTGTCAATGTTTCTTCTAGCTACCTCAGTAGATACCTTCACCAAGGCATTGCTTACCTGCTCATCCATCATAACAATTGGTTTAATTGTCATGTGCCAGACTTCTGGTGCCTTCTTCAACCATCTAGACGCACATGATTCTTCACAGACATCAAAATCTGGTTCATCCATATGCGTATGCATCGACCATGAAAGTTGCTTTCATGTTCATAATGTCACCATGTTCTCGTCCATAAGCGCCCATACGAATAAATATTTTTGCGCGATGGTGCTCTAGAACCGAGTTTGAAAAATCATCTTTTGGTCTTCTACATACCCCATTGTTTGTAACCTTGCATCCTCACTTGTCTGACGGAACCTTGGTCCTCTTGGAATGGCTGCATCAAGGTTAAGAATACTGGTTGTATCCTCATCCTTGCCTTGTGTAGCCTCTGATCACTCCCTTTCTTCCTCTCTATTCAGTTTCTCCTCCTCCTCATTCTGAGGCTCCTCTTCTGCCCTATGATGGATTAGAGATGGACACACTCTCTCCTCAGACTCTTCTGCTTCTTCATCTAGCCTGAGTTTTCTTCTTCTCTTCTTCTCCTCAGGTTCCCTTACTGGTGAGAGTCGTGGTGACCTCCTTGTTGTCTACTAGGCCTCTCCTTGCATCCTTATGTGTTTGAACAACTTTTTGAACCTTTGGTCGCCCTACACTACCTCAATATTTTCTTCTCCTTGTGAAGCTGTCATGCGCTCCTCCTCCTGTCTACCAGATGGTTGCTTCCTCCTATGCACCAAACCACCGCTATCCTCATGCTCTTCATCCTCTTCCTTGTCATCCTGCATGGGTTTAGAAGGCCTAGGTGCCGGGATGTTTTCCATAGTATGCTTCCCCTTTGGTGGCCCTGGGAGTGTGAAATCATTCTCTACATACTTATTATTTTCCATCTTTGGCTTAAGTTGGAGATATATGAGCACAGCCCCGATATCCCCAACAAAGTGTTTTTGGCTTGATACTCAAAATCTTTGAGATAATACTCTCGTTGTAAGCATTCTTCCCCAAATATCCATACTTCTTTTGCAAGGTGTGGTATTCACAATCCACCTTGTCTACATTAAACACTAACCTCCTTGTATTAGTGAACCGATGAACGAAAGCTTGAAAATATCACACTGTAAACGCGTAAGGTAGTTTGCACTAGGGGCTCCATGACCCATCCACCATCTGAAAATGCGTAGTAAAAAAGTGCTGGTAAATAACAAACTGAGCCTACTTCTCCAATACGGAAGGCAACTCCTTTGGTATGTGCCGCTCCTCTTCAAAATCCATGCAGAGCCTATCATACCACATCTTTGTTCTCTCCTTTACCTCCTCCGTCATAGAACCCTTGCATAGATACTTGCTGAATCTTTTAGGCCGAGACTTGTTATTCATGGGGTATTCCCATATATAGTCTTTTGGGCTATCCGGTACTCCAATCTCCATGAATACTAAAGAAAGTAAGACACAACCAAAGATTATCTTACTTCCTGTGCATGCTTCCTCTACTATTTGTTCTGTAATAAGGTCGGTAATGTTTAAAATAATCCTTGTGACATGTGCATTGCCACATATAGCCACATTGAGTTTACTTGTGACCAACAATCTTCGCTCATTCAATTTTTAACCAAAGTGCGTTGCTTTGCTTGTACTGCCTTACTACACAATCGTGTAATTTGCCTATGTCCATTCCACACGGTCCTTTCTCGGTATCCCAACACTCTATGTGTTTCCACTATGGAAACCTTGTCGCTTAGGTCATTTTGATGTCCTCACCTGTCGCCTTTAAACTTGTTACCATGGTAATTAAAATGGGTGTTAGTCTTACCCTTCTCCTGCAAAATAGAAGAAGTCCTCATGGACTCACTCATCAACCACCACTGTATAATGGTGCATATTTCCCTAAGTATGGGAGATCATATAATTGGTAAAAACCAATCCTTTTTCATAACTTCTCCCCTACGTCATCATATATCGACATCCCATCACCATTTCACCTGTCCATTTAGGAGTTAAGTAAATCATCCAACTTCTTTTGATTGTCCTTGATTCGGTAGTTGTACTCACTTATTTTTCTCTTTCACATATAGGAATCCAACTTCTTTAGGGTACTGCATCTCTGAAAAATTGCTCTCAGGAGTCATCTCTTCCTCCTCTTCCACTACTACCTTCTTCTTTCCCTTTGCTACTACTGCTTCCTTCTTTGGAGCCATTCTTCCCTTTGTGTTATGTTTCTACACCTTCTTCTGTAACTCTTTAATGGTTTACTTCAAACCCTAACCCTATTCAATTGTGCCCTAAATTGCAATCACAAAATCACGTGCCCTAGCTCTGCTCTGTCACTTTACTTCATTCAAACCCTCCTCCTACGGGGATACAAGCTTCTCCAATACACAGATCTACCCTTCACACTTGGTTTCACTCTCTTCGCACCTTGAATTGATTACTCAGCTCTTCACACTTAGCTTTTCACAAACACACACAATCACAAAGGTAAAAATGAACTCACATTCCCTCCTTATATAGATTTTCAAATTTTGATGCATTAATTGCTCCTCCACCTACCAAATTCTCCTCATTTATTGCCCAATTTTGTCATTTCCGCATGGTACATCTTCACACCATAGCTATAACCTTCTATCCCACCTTCCTACCTTCTGGTCACAAACTTCTCTTCAGCACATGCTCTACCACCCAAGTACCTCATCACTACACCTTCTCCTGGTAGTTATCATGGCCATGCCGCTTACCTTGCGTTATACTTTTCCTTCATTCATCTCCATCCTTGGTTACTTTTGAGAAGCAATATTTTGTAAATCACCCTTAACAGCTTACTTCCTCAACATCTACAGCATTATACCTTCCAATCTTCACAACATTATACAGGAGTCACCAACAATCCACCCCACACTAAAAGTATGTGCAGTCCTCTGCGCATCAACATGCTTCATATTGTAGTTAGCTTCATGCGCGCAAGTGCACTTATTACAAAAAACAAGAACTATAAAAGAAACACATTAAGGAAATGTAGAAAGGGAAACCTAATCTATCTGGCAACACTACCTTATTACAAACACCAAGAAGACTTATTTATAGTAGGGCTTCAACCTACTCCCGTTAAAGTAACCGAAGCCATGTTCCATCAATTGCTTCTAACTGGAAAGCACCTGACTCAAGTATGTGAGTTATAACATACGGCCCCAACCAATGCACCTTGAGCTTCCCTAGATGGTGCAAAAACTTAGAGTCATACAAAAGTACCATTTTTCCAACCGTAAGTTTCTTATCCCTGATATGTCTATCATGCCATGCCTTCGACATGCTTTTCCTGCTTTTAACTCCATCGTGCTATGGCCCGGCACTCATCCATTTAAACCATTTTCTCAATCCATTCTTCCAAAGCTTTCTCATCAACTAGACTCCAGCGCGTGCAATGTAAAAATAAGGTAACATAAATTCTATAGGAAGAACAGCTTCCGTGCCAAACACCAATTGAAAAGATGCAGGTTTGTTCAATCTCTTATATGTTGTTCTATAAGTCCAAAGAACAATAGATACTTTATCATCCCAATATTTTCTTCCCACATCACAAATCTTGGTCAATGTGTGGCTCAAAATCTTGTTGAAAGCCTCAATAGTTCCATTTTCCTGAGGGTGATAGGGTGTAGTCTTATGGTGGGAAACCATAAAATCATCTAACAGAATTATGATTGTCTCATTTAAAAAATGTGTGCCCCGATCACTGGTTAAACTTAAAGGACAACCATACCTTGTAAGAACATTCTCCCATCTTTGTAGCCACTATACTGATCCTTCGTAGGTGCTTTACTTCTACCCATCTAGTAAGATAATCTTTACAAGTAATGATATAGCGATCCAGTCCTACGCGGGGCTGGTGAAATAGGCCCTACAAAGTCAATCGCCCATTTCTCAAAGGGTTATGCACTTTTAATTAGTCGTAAAGGCATCTCATCCCTTTTTCCTAGTCGACCTAGATGCTGACAATGGTCACATGCCTTACAATACTCTTTACAATCCTTATACAATGTTTCCCACCACAAACTAGCAAGTAGGATCTTTCACACTGTAGCATCACTTGCATAGTGGCCACCTGCAATACCACCATGTGATTCCTCCATTATATCCTTTCATTCATGCTCTAATACACAACAGTGTAACACCTCATCTCTGCCTAACTTGCACAAATAACCACTGATTAACATGAATGGTGCCGCGTGTATAGAAAGTTTCTTCTTCTCCAAGGCCTTCACGCCTTTTGGTGCCATACCAGTCCTTAGAAAGATAGCAATGTCCTCTAATTCCGATGGCACACATTGTAACCTATAAAACTATGCATCAGGCATGGTCTCTTCTATTGTTTGTGCTTCTTCACCTGATTGAATTCTAGACAAGTGAACCGGTCCGAATTACTTTTCCTAGTTTTACCACAATCTGTAAGTCAAACTCTTGAAATAAGATTATCCATCTACATATGCACCCTTGTAGGATGGACTTGTTCAAAAATACTTTAAGGACATGTGATATGTATAAAACATGAATGGTGTGGCCAATAGATACTATAAAAATTTGTGTAAGGCATATATCATGGATAAAGCCTCACGCTGCGTAGTGGTATAATTACGTTCTACAAGGGTCAACTTCCTACTAGCAAAACAAATAGGATGATTAACTATGCCTTCACCAGTTGAGATAATACAATGCCAATGGCCATGCCTAGAGGCATCCACATGTACATGAAAAGGTTTATCCCATGAAGGAAAGCACAAGATAGACACCATAGTAAGTTTCTCCTTCAAGATCTCGAACGTGCGCCGCTACGGCTCCCCCAATAGAATGTACCTTTCCCCTTCAGTAATTCTTCCAAAGGTGTGGAAACTTTGGCATACCCTTTTATAAACTTCCTGTAATACCCTGTGTGACCCAAAAATCCGCACACCTCACTTTGACTGGCAGGTGCTTTCAAGCCTAAAATGACTGCAACTTTAGCTGGATCAACCAATAACCCTTCCTTACAGATTATGTGTCCTAAAAGTATGCCAAAGGGAGTAGCAAAGATGCACTTCTTGATATTCAACAAGATACTCAATTGTCTACATCTTTCAAACATTAAGCACAAATTGTCACAATGATCCTTAATTAGCCCATAAACGGTCCAATCATCAAGATAGACCTGCAAGAAGTTGTGAATAAAATCCTTGAATGCTTGCACAACTATCCTTGAGAATACAACAGGGGCATTCTTCAATCCAAAGGGCATAATAGTATAGGTAAAGATTCCCCATTCAAGGTAGTGAATGTTGTCTTTCTTGAACTTATAGAGCAATCCAGGACTTGATAATACCCCGAGAACCCATCTCAAATGGATATATCTCGCTCCCAGCCACTCCTAATATTTCCTCTGTGAATGGCGTAGGGAAAGGATTTGTAATACATGCTGCATTCAACTCTCTATAATCAACACAAATTTGAATCCTACCATCCTTTTTGATACTTATCACCATAGGACTAACCCACTCTGACTCATCCAATGGTTGAATGATTCCAAATTTCAACATCTTGTCAATTTCCTCCTTTACTTTCTTACACAAATTATGATTCATTCGATAAGGTCTCTTTCTAACAGGTGCGCACCTTCCTTAAGCTTTATCTTAATTTCTCCAAGTGAATTATGCATGCCTTTAAGTTCATGGTAACCTCTTGGAAATAAGTCCTCATAGTCTCTAAGTAACTCTTTGATCTTTGCCACTTCTGACTCTAACAAGTAATCTCCAATTATCACTTCCTTAGGTTTAGCTTCTGTTCCAATATTTACTTTTGTTGTCTTCATAGGTTCATGATATGCATGCGTATCTACATCTGCACTGTCCAACACCTCACGTGCTCCATGTGAATGATCAACTTCTAGGTTCTCAACTTCCTCATCATCAATGATGTAAACCAGCTTCGCCTTGTCTTTTTCAAGAGAAGCATGCTTAAGTAGTATGGAATCATCTTCTTCATCTTTAAAATGCACCCTTGTCTCTCGTCTCACCAAATAATTCCTGAATAAGCTCTTCCACTTTCCCACTATTTCCCATGGTTAAGTGCTTGATAAAGCTTAATGCCTTGTCCACTGGTGGTTTAGATGAAAAGAAGTCAAAATTTTGGATCATCCCTGTAATCAAATTCTGCCAATTGCTAGTTTCTCTATATAATTCAGCATACACATACCAAGCACGTGTGCAACCTTATAGAGTAGAATACAACCGATGCACCCAAAGTGAAGGTGGTAATGCTTCTTGTCCTACTGTCTAGAGTCTCTCACACTACTGAATGTGGTGCTGAACAGGTTGATCACCGTGATAAGGGAAAATATTTGTGGGTGCATTACTTAAAAACTTGGCTGATAAGGTGGTCCCAATATCTCCCCATTCCAGCAGATTATCCTTGTGAACCACCCACTAATGCGCTGCTATTCCATGTAAAGTATATGATAACATATCTCTTCTCTTAATCTAGTCAACCTAGTTTGTCTCCATGGCTTGCAATAATTTAGTTAGATCTTCGGTTCCAAAGATATCGGGTACTGAGCGACCTATACACCTGATAGAGTGGAAACCCCTTATTGCAAGTAACGTTGGCTTAAATTCGCACCCCACCAGTTCATAAGTACCATGAGCCCAATTATCATAAGCAATGCTTGTAGTATCACTGATCGACTGAGAATCTTCCCAATGAAGAATTCCTTCCTTTGATGGCTCATTGACCTCTGGGTCCCGAATAACACGTATATAAATTCTGTTCAAGTCCTCTTCACTCAAAGGTTCCACATATGGTATGGACTTCCCATCTATCAATGGTATTATAACCCTTTCTTCCTTGTTCTCAAAGTTGATATACCCCTTGTTAAATCTCAAATCAGCATTGTTTGCATAACACCAAGGGCACCCAAGCAAAGCTGGAAGCTATCTGCTTCCGCAAGTGCTAATACTTTGAAATCTCATGTGAACTTCGCCCCTTGTATAGTTATAGATGCATATTTCAAAACTCTTATGGGAGTAGCCTTTGTCCTGTTTGTCATGAACAATACATTAGATGATGGCTGCAATGGAGGTCTCCCCATTTGTACCCATGCATCCAATGTAAGTACATTCACTTCTGCACCTATGTCAATCAAAATATTGCTCAACAACCAACCATCCACAACAGCATTCAAAGTGATTTCCTTGTCATAGTCAATGCTATTAGGAGGGATATTTGCATGGAGTATTTGTCTTCCAGTCTCAGTTCCCACGTGCGGAGTATTCCCCTTCAACCAATTTCCCAATAAAGGAATAATATTCTCCTAGCACAACATTCTACATACCTCTCTGATGTCATCAATATCAGATGGGGCCTTTTCTATATCCTTATGCTCCAATTTCTGAGACTACTCTTTTAAGCATTATATCTCTCCCTGAATATTCCTAAGAACCTTCATGGTCTCTTGATAAACTTCCTTCTGATGAGTTGGATCTGGATACCTAGCATGCAAAACCTCCTCCCTAGTGATTGTTGGTTTCTGGTGCAATACCTCTTTCACACGTGCCGCTTCAGCTCGTGTGTTATCTTTACTATTACCGCCTCAGGTTCTTGTGTTAACTTGGGCATCCAATGGTTCTCTACCGCACACTATATTCTAACCATCCCTATGCCTTTTTTTTTTCTTGCTTGTGCTACTTCTTCGAGATGCTCATAAAAGTCTGGAAACTCTTCATAACTATGACCCTTTCCACAAAATGAACAAGAGATATTCTGTAGGCATTCGCACCTATAGTGGTCAGGTGAGCCACATGTATAACAAGTTCCATGAGGGAATTCACCTCTTCCCCGCCTCGGCTTCATCTTCCATATCCACCTTGATATCCCCATCCTCTTCCATGACCTCTTTCAAATCTTCCATCATTCATTCTGCTATAGCGCACTTGATTATAATCCCTATCATGGTGCTCATTATTCCCTTTAGAATTATCCGCCACACTCATCTGTCAAACCCCAATGTCAATGACATCATGGATCTGCCAATCAATGTATAATCTTCAGTATCATGGGTCGTGGACCTACAAATTTTACTGAAAGAGGATACATTCTTCTTGATCGCACATTATAGTAAAGGGTAGTGACTAGCATCATGGATCAAATGGTAAATCTCACACGGTCAACAACATTGATCATACAGATTTATGAGGGCAACTATCCTTGGTGTTACCTTCCACTTCACAATCTATACACTAAATTCCTGAGCACGTCTCATGAGCTGAATTCACTAATAATTTCTTTAACTGCTTTGCCATAGCTGCTATCTGAGCCTCCAAGAATGGACTAACTCCAGTGTCAATACTCCCAACTACCTTAGTGCGTAGAGCTGCTTCCAATGCTTCACGTGGGTCGGTATAAGTTTTATGTGACAGTGCTCTTCGAAAAGGAGTAATCAATCCCTAACAAACCATTGTGCATGCTGACTTGCATGTATATCATAAGAGAGTTTGGATAAAAGTGTTTTAAAATGGGCATCATACTCACGTACACTTTCAGTAGTGCCTTGCTTAATATCCTTAAGTGTGCTTATAATCTTCTTTGCTCAAACTCTGGGATATGGAACTCCTTTAAGAAAGCATCTTTCAATGCTTTGCATAATCAATACAAGTTTGATTGGGATCAAACTTCCTATACCAGCTATGCACGCGCACCTGTAACGTAGTAGCAAATTGACTTGCCTTGTGCTCAGAAGCTATGATACCTTTCGCGTGCCACAATATTTCACACATATGAACATGTTCAATAGCATCCTCGATACCTCTGTACTCTAGGAGACAAAGAGACATCTCCATATAAATGTTTTGGGGTTGCTGCGGGCCTTGACTACTCGATCCAGAACCTCCTTGGTTTCCTCTACCTCTAGAACCACCAGACCCACCGGAACTATAACTACCCATACCTCCCGATCCTCCACCTAAAGTTGGAATAGGGATTATAGATGCACTCCCATGTGCTTTGACCATAGTACTATATTGAACCCCTACAGTCTATGAAGTAGTCCCAGTTCCAGAGGTGAATCCGACATTTGACATGCTCATATTCTGTTCAGATGATGAGCCTAAAAATGTACCCCCAAAGAATAATGAAGCTATTTGTGCTGCTATTGATGTACTTGCTATCTACTTGCTTCTGCTCTTTCACTTCCTAATTGAAAACTTTGTTTACCTGTTGTACTAGATACTGGAAAACCAAGCGCAAGGGCTAGGTCAATAGGTTAGCTTAGATGCATGCCCGCGCCCAGTCATATATGCTTTGGCATGCTTCCATGTGAGGCCGAAGAGGGTTCTCTGTCATGCTTTCCTAGATGGGGGATTTCCTGATGCTCTAGCTCTTCATCATCTTCATGAGCCTCAAATCCTTCATGAGCCATCTCTCTCCATAACGCCATCTATTCTACAAAATCACACTACTTCTCTATTTCCCTTTTGCACGCCTCATCATACTTCAGCCACCTCTCTTCCCTCTGCTTTGCTGCCACTAGGTCTGCCATCTTTCACCAATCTTGTTCCTATCCCCGCATGGAGGTTTTAAGATTTCCATAGGTTTATCTTCCAAGTTTAATGTTACCATCAATATTTTGATCGCCAGTGGAATACCTTGCAAATACATCCATCTAGGATACCTCGAAACTAAAATTCAACTACCTTTGGGCACGAATAAGTCAATATTGAATACTCCAGAATATAGCTGTTTAGAACACCACAAAACCACGTATCTACCATGTGAGTCCAGATCAAATCAACATCATATAGTGTTTGAAATTCCTCCTGTGTCCAAACAAGTGTGCGATATCTCCAATTCTATTTAGATGCATATGTAGTCAACCACTCATATAATTCTACTGGAAAGATAACAAAGAAGCTCTCGTATAAACTGTCATACAAATTCTGCTCTACCCAAGTGCATGCACTAAATCTAGATCCAGTGCTAAATCTCTCGTGCGTATTCTTCCTCTAGATCCTAAATCCATTCTACAATGCTCGCCAAAGTTAACCGGTATGTCTTTGTCACGAACCATCTTGGAAACAACTGAAAAAGAGGTCCCGACAACGGAACCAATGATGTAGCCTAGAATTCTCAGATAACACCTAGTCACGTTGGCACATCACTCAGCATAGGCTGAGCGCTCACCCGAAGCACACAAAGGTACCAGGTCCCTCTTTAGGGTTGTTGTAGCAGGATGGTAGCATGATGAAGTAATAAAGACATACACTTAGAAACTAATCCATCATTACACAGTTATACAGAACCAGATCTATAAAGGCATGCGCTTAAGTATAAATCATCAAGAAATCAATAGCATGCAATGATAAAACATATAAGACACTTTGGTTTGACCAATATTCTTCATATATTAAACATGACAACAATACAAAAGATGATGCATACAATACAAACGGTCATGCGCGCATGGTTCAGTTACAATTATCTAGTCACATGCACTCATGAATCTCTAATTCTTACCAACATACACAACTAAGTGATTCATTACATATATATAGGGTGGGGACTTTCCCTTCACCATCTAACTATACCAGAAATAGGTCACATGCTAAGAATAGCCATGCATCACTTACAATTATATCCATACATGCAAGTATGCTATATATAGATCACTTATAGTTAACTAAAGTGATGAATCTATTCTTGGATTACTTCCATGTAAGAATGCTTCGATATGATCCTTGAAATATAGACAAAGAGTGGTGCGCAAGTCTTGGCATCGCTTTGTGTGTTCCGCATGCCAGCCTCTAAAAATAGACTTGATCTACAAAATTGGTTAAGTCCCAAAATTTTGACTCTACACCTCTGCACGCGATGCCTTCCTATTCCTTTGCACCTTTGATCCTATCCTATTTTCCCATGCGGACTCTGTGTGTGAGTTATGCTAAGTGTTTTCTCCAATCAAAATGAGACAAGCTGGGTGGAAATGATAGATGATAGGTCAAAGGACCGATATGCTCCAAGATCTCAAAGGGACCCATAAATCTAGGAGCAAGCTTAGAACCTTTTCTGTAATAGATAGGTATCTTATTTGGCCTGACATGAAGAAACATCTTTGTGCCCACCTCAAAACTACGATCTATCCTATGCTGATCCACATAATTCTTTTTCCTATCTTGAGCCTCCTGTAATCTCTTCCTGATCATAACAACCTGCTGCTCCATATCTTGTAGTAAATCTGGTCCAAGAGAAACCCTATCCTCCAACCTGTCCCAACTCAGTGGTGTCCTACACTCTCTACCATACAGTTCCTAAAAAGGAGCCATGCCTATAAAAATCTGAAAACTATTATTGTAGAAAAACTCCACTAAGTACAAATACTCCTCCCACCTCGAATGATGATCAATGACGTACATCCTAAGCATGTCCTCCAAGATCTGATTCACCCACTCAGTCTGTCCATCTGTCTTAGGGTGATAAGTTGTACTGAAATTGATCTTCATCTCGAGAGCATACTACATGGTAGTCTAGAAGTGGGAAGTGTACAAAGGATCGTGATCATACATGATCTTCCATAGAAAACCGTGTAATCTGACAATCTCATCAAGATATACCCTTGCCACTACACTAGCTGTGTAGGTGGTCTTCACTAGAGAAAAATGAGCCACTTTCATGAATTTATCCACCATGATCATGATGGCATCATGGTGGTCTCTCGATGTCGGTAATCTAACAATGAATTCCATGGAAATGGTGTCCCATTTCCACTCCGGTATAGTGTGAGGGAAGAAAAGGCCGAGTTGGATGTTGATGCTTCTCTTCACCCACACCCCATTATCATCCTCCTCTCTGCCAAAATAACCTCTCCTCTCTTCAAGAGCTTTATCGTATATTACATCTTCATCAGTCCTCTCAATGGGGCATAATCACATCTATCCATAATCACACCTTCTCATGACAATTTAATCTTCGAGAATACCATGACATCCATCACCTACCACCTTCTCGTTTCTCCCCAATAAACATTTTCTCTACCTTTTGCTAAGTTGAAAGAATACTTTCCATCACACTGTCCTTATGTCACCAATCGCAAATAAGCCCATGTTGCTCTATACATCTACCACTGAGCATGTTATAGGAGCTTTGATAACACAACATAAAAATCAAGAGAAAGAACAAGTTGTTTATTACCTTAGTTGAACACTTATTGAGCATGAGGTATGATATTCCAAATTTGAAAAAGTATGCTTGGAAGTCACCTTTTCATTCCATAAATTATGTCATTACTTGCTTAATCAAATAACTAAGTTGATTTATAAGGTTGATCCCCTTAAATATCTCTTGTCTCGACCTATTCTCATAGGAAAAATGTCTAGTTAGGTCATCCAACTTAGTGAATTTGATGTTGACTTCATTCCTCAAAGAGAAATTAAAGGAAAAAACCTTACAAACTAACTTGTTGAGGCACCTCTTCCCGAGATAAAACCACTTCATTTTTCATTTCTTGATGAAGATCTTATATACATAGACATTCCACCAGCTTAGTCCTTAGGTAAATATTATTTTCCTTAGGTTGTTTCAAAACTTCACAACCATAAAACATACCAACTTAGGTTAGGGTATCAACCTTAGTAGTTTAGTAATAGGTCTTAGGTAGGTCTTAACTACCTTAGGTTAAAATCCAAATAGTATAGAACATTCCAACTTAGGTTAAGGTATTTACCTTAATAGTTTAGTAATAGGTCCTTGGTTCTATTACGCTATTCAACATTTTAAAATATTTAACAAGAAGGCCTAGGCTTACTAATTACAACATGATGCAAAGCAAGGACACCTGAAGCCGGGTCCTTCAAATTTATAAACAAAACAAAACTCATTCCCACTTCACCTTCCATTTCAGAATGCTAAGTCAACCAAATGAATCAGGTAAGGAGAACTGAAGCATACCTTGGATCAATGGAATTGATCCAAGGTTTTTTTGTCAACATAATATGAGTTTAGACAACAACACACAAGCTCATAATCCTTTTTTAAAATGAATTAAAGTTGTACAAAAAGATGAATGGCCTCATTTTCAAGTAAGAAGAAATCACAACAAAGTGAACCTCTTCACAGTAATAATTTATCCATTGCAAAAATTATTTCCAAAAGCCATAAGAGTACACCTTCTGTTGTTGCAAATCAGCAGCACCCCTGGATGTTGATCAAATTTCTAGTTTGATCATCCTAAGCATCCAGTGTGATTGCACAACATTGAATCCTTTCCCCAAGTGTGGGACTTGTAAAATGGGAAAGGAATCTCTAGATTAGAGGCTGGTTCCTCAACTCCTCTGATCAGATATATCACTTGCACAATTGCAGAGGTTTATAATCCTAATTTCTACTCTAAATTCCAAAGGGACAAAGATAGAGAATGCAAAAAGCTAAAACTAATGCTAATAGGTGATGCACCAAAGGAGTGGTGAGCATTTTTCACTTCTGCAGATTGACACAGTCCATAGAATGCAACAAAGAACCTCATGCACAAACTGATAACTATAATGAAGAATCAAAATTAGCCAAACAACACAAGCAAAGGATAAAAACTAATCACAGGGCCTGTATTGTTATTTTTAACATCAAAATCACTTGCATTACAACACCTGAGAGGAAAAATAAAGTTGTAGTTCTTAGAAAAGGTCTGTTATTCCACCAAAATCACTTCCAAGGTGAGAAAGGGGACCTGCAATACAAAAAAAAAAATTCAACCCTTTGAAAATGAGCCAAAACCAGCTTTTACGGTAAGGATGAGCCCAGGAGAGAGAAACATGGGAAAACATGGAAAGGTTCAACCATTGACCAAAATGCATTCAAAATAGCATGGGCATCCTTACAGACCCATTCCCTAACATTTTTAGCCATGCTGGGAGAGAATGCGAGCCATTCTTTATTAAAAATGGTGGTTGAAACGTCATTTCGGCCCACACCACGACCACGTCTTAAGTGTTTTCCAATTTTCTCTCTCCAAACTCTATAAAAATGAAAAAATGACCCCAAAATATTGTATATAATTTCACCATATTTCCATTGATATAAAGAACGTGAAAAACTAAGCTCTGGATCGAAAGATATGGTGATTTGAAGTTTTAGGTCAAAACAGGGCCAAATCGGGTCGGCGGGCAAAAATTTGAAATTTTTACCTTTTTGGTCATTTGGAAAATTTTCCAAAATTTCCCCATGCTCCACCCTTCCAGGTGCCATGTGGCACATTTTTATTGGGTGCGGGCCCATCCTGCTTCATTTTTCTTCACTTTGCACTTTGGGAAATTTTCCAAAATTTTCCGCGGGGCTGATGAGATTGGGACACGTGGCAAATGCCGATTGGACGTAGCCCCATCTTTCATGAATCTTTTATGGGTCATTTTGATAATTTTCGACCTAGACACATGGCACAACCCCATTGGGTGTGGGTTTACCCCTTCTAATTTTCCTTGTGGACATTTCCTTGATTTTTGGCACCATCTGACACATGGCGAGATTCTATTGGCTCATAATAAGGGGGCGGGGCTTTCCTCTCTGAATTTTCCTTTATTTTTTCCTTGGGAGAATTTCCCAAATTCTCCCCTTGCTCTACCACTCTAGGACATATGGCAAGATATAATTGGCTGCAAGCCCTTGGGGCAAATATTTCCTTTCACGCCAACACTTTGGGAAAAGTTCCCAATTTCCTCCCGCGCTCGCCATTCCAGGCTTCGGTGACACGTGGCAAGATATAATTGGTGGTGGGGCAACGGGCCAAAATTTCCTTTTGAATTTTTACTAAAATACTTGGCAAAGAACCAAGTTCCCCTCCGACCTCTTCCGGTCTGGCTCCATAGGACACGTGGCATGTTTTTACTAGGTGGGTGCGAGCCCTTCCTTCAAAATTTTCATGCACCAACACTTAGCCAAATTTTTCAACATGCTCCCCTGGACACGTGGCATGTTTTTATTCGTTGGCGGGCCTGTGGAAAAAATCTTCCCTTTTGAATTTTTGCTAAAAGACTTGGCAAAGAACCAAGTTCCCCTTCGACCCCCGCCACCTCCTTGGACATGTGGCGGCATATCATTGGCTGCGGGCCTTGAAGGGGAAAATTTCCCACAAAAACTCCGCCGAGCCATAACTTCAAAAATACATGGAGTTAGGAGGAAAACTTTACCTTTCTGGAAAGCTGAGAAAGATCTCTATCCAATGGTGTCATTTCCAAAAGGTTTTGAGTGCCTGAAAAGCAAAATATTATGTCTGAGGCACAAGAGAAGGAAGGATGAAAGGAGTTAGCCACAAAATGAGTAGGGGGCACATTTTGGATAACAATTTTGGCGACTCAGAGGGGTCATCTACCTGCTGGATGAAGTTACCAGTTGCCTGAAGCAATCCATTGGGCATGGAGTCATATTTTCTCTATTTGGTACCCCAACTGACTAGAACACTGCAAGGAGGAAGATGGAATATCACATAATGGAGCACGGATCGCAAACACATCTCCAGAACAGCAACTTGTGCCAAAGCACTTAGGGAAAGAAAAACTAACCTACAAAAAAACAATGTGCATAAGCACTTGGAGGAATAAAAACCTAAGCTAATATTTACAAGGTGGAGAATTTCCCTTTAATAGCAATGCTTTAGATGGATTCCATTGATTGGAATCTGCAGTTCCTCGCCATCCAATGAAGACAATTGGAAGGCATTGCTGTCCTTACACTTTGTGACCACGTATGGGCCACTCCAAATGGCATCAAATTTTGAATGCCTTCCCGCTTTTCTCTGTCGCATCCCATTTTAACACTAGATCTCCAACTTGGAAGGATCTATTCTTGGCCTTTCTATCAAAGGTCTTCTTTATCAAGGCCTGATCCTTCTCCATTGCTTGGGATGCTTGATTTCTGATTTCTTGAGCTCCATCAATTCTGCATATCTGACCTCCATGGGCTCAAATTCCAACAACTCCAACTGTTTCATGAGTTCCAATGTTGGCAACTCAAGTGACATGGGCAAAATTGCCTCTCTCCCATAAACAAGCTTGAATGGAGAGTTACCTGTAGATCTCTTGGGAGTTATCCTATCAACCCATAAGGCTGATTTCAATTTAGTATGCCAAGACCTCTGATTTTCATCAAGAGTCCTTCTAATGATTCTCAACAAGTTCTTGTTTGTAGACTCAGCCTGGCCATTACCCTAGGGGTAATAGTTTGATGAAGTACTTAGATAGACCCCATTCTTGACAGCCCATTCAGTCACCTTGGATCCAATGAATGCCAATGCATTATCTGATATTATTGTAGCTGGTATGCCAAATCTGGTTGCTATTCCCTCATAGAAATCTAGGATGCTAGATTCATTTGCTTCCTTGAGTGCTACTGCTTCAGTCCACTTAGTGAAGTAATCTGTGGCTGTTAAAATCCACTTGTGCCCTTGGCTTGAATTGGGATTAATGACTCCAATGAAGTCTAAACCCCATTGCATGAATGGCTGGTCAACTGAAATTGGATGCAATGGAAGGGCAGCTAGCCTCTCTTTACCTGTGAAGAATGCACAGTTCTTGCACCTCTTGATCCATGCATAACAATCATTGAAAATATTGGGCCAATAATAACCAGCCCTCATGATCTTTAGAGCTGTCACTCTTGGTGCAAAATGACCACCAGCTGGTCCACCATGGAACTCTTCCAACACCCTATGAATCTGATTTGTGCCAATGCATCTCAACAGTACTCCATTCACATCTCTTTTGAATAGAACACCATCAACAAGGGCATATGGGACAACCTGCAATCTGAAGTGTCTTCTTTGGGTCTTGTTCATCTCTAGAGGGCATAGACCTGTGCTTAGGAAGTGCATTATACCTTGGGTCCAACAAGGAGTGGGGACACCATTATTTTCTTCTTGAGTGCTTCCTTTCTCATAGCTGTCTTGCAACGCCAAAACAACCTCCTTCTCATTACATGCTTCCTTTTGTTTGCCCAAAATCAGCTGCTCACACAATCCTTTTCCTCTTACCAACTTGGTAACTTTGATCTCAATGTCATACTCCATGACACGAGTAATCCAACCTTCTCTCTTTTCATTCAAGTCTTTGTTGAGGAGGAAGTCTTTAACTCCCACATGGGAAACCAACAACTGAACCTTGTTGTTTGAGACTAAATGCTTGAATTTCTTCAAGCTCTGATTACTGCAAGAACATGCTTCTCAATGAAATAATATCTCACCTCATAGTCCTCCAGGCTTTGGCTGAAGAAAGCAATTGGCTGCTCATCATTGTCCTTGTTCTGCTGTACCAAAATTGCAGAAATAGTGTCATCACCCCCAAATGCATAGAGGATGAAATCCTTGGAGAAATATGGGTTGATGAGAGTTGGGGCTTGAGAGATGGCTTCTTTGATTGCCTCAAAACTTTCCTTGCCCTCTGCTGTCCATTTAAAAGCCATGCTTTTCTTTAACATTGTGGTGATAGGTTTGACAAGGGCTGCAAAATTTGGGACAAACCTCAAAACAAAATTTATTCTCCCCAAGAAACTCTGAAGGGCCTTCTTGTGGCTTGGCAATGGTAGTGCCCTCATGGCTTCAACTCTTTTTGGATCAATTGATAATCCTTCTTTAGAGACAATGTGGCCAAGGAGCTTTCCTTCATGGGCTAAAAATACATTTTTAGGATTCAAGGATACTCCAAATCTTCTGCACCTTTGGAACACTTGTCTTAAATGAAAGAGGTGGTCTCACTGCTGCATTTTTGAAAAAACAATGATATCATCAAGATATATCAGCACTATGTTATTAATCAAACCTTTGAACACCATGTCCATTTCCCTTTGGAAGGTAGCTCCAAAGTTGGACATCCCAAATGGCATTTTCTTGTATGCATAAGTTCCCCATTTGGTTGTAAAGGCTGTCTTGAACTGATCTTCTTCCTTCACCATAATCTGATTGTACCCTGAATAGCCATCAAGTAGTGAAAACCTCTCGAGCCAGCGACAACTTGCAAAATTTTCTCCATGGAAGGAAGTGGGTAATGATCCTTAAGAGATGCTCTATTCAAATCTCTGAAGTCAACACACAATCTGATTTCCCCACTCTTCTTTCTAACTGGAACCAAGTTGGCAACCCAACTAGAATGCTTGATAGGGAATATGATTCTTGATTCTATCAACTTGTTCAATTCTTTTCTCATGAGGGGCTCCATGTGTGGATTGACTGGCCTTTGTTTTTTCCTGATGGGTTTAGTATTTGGATCCAACTCAATGGTGTGTTGAGCTAACTCGGGATTGAACCCTTTCAAATATTCATAGCTCTAAGAAAACACATCAAGGAATTCTTGACAAAGTTGTATGAACTCATACCTTTCTTGCTCAGTTGTCATCTTACCAATTTGGAGTGATTTGCCTTCTTCTAACAAGATGGACACTGAATCTTCTCCCTTGACTTGGATGTTTGCTTTCTCCTTCCTAAACTGATCATTAGGATTGAAAATGGACTCCAAAGTAATAAGTCCCTTTGGTAGTTTGTTGGTTCTCAACTGCACCACTTGGTCACCATACTGCTACTCCAACTTTTCCTGATTTTAGCTTAAAAACTCAGCCTCTTCTTGCAAGAAATGGATGATTTGTTGATCATTTTCAAACACTTGCCAACTTACATTGTTGTTTGGCACTGAAGGCCTCACAATCACATGGATTTTTGGTTGTACCTTGTCCTTTTGAATGCTTTCAACAACATCAAAGGCTGCCCCAACTGACTGCAAGCCTGTCAGCAGCTTGGTTCTCTTTTCTAGGAATGGATTTTATGCTAAAACCCTCAAAATCCTCAATGAGGTCCCACACCCTGTTCTTGTAGCATTTGAGTAGATCATTCTTGATAACATGCTGCCCCTTAACTTGGTTGACAATCAACTCACTATCACCAAAGACCTGCAAATTCTTTATTCCTCTCTTGATTGACCAATGCAGTCCTTGCACCAAAGCTTCATATTTAGTAGTGTTATTAGAGCATGCAAACTGAAATATAAAAGCTGAGTAATACTTAACTCCTTGAGGTGAAACAAGCATAGCTCCTCCTACACCTTATCTACTCCTTGACCCATCAAAAAATAATTGCCATACCTCATTGTCATCCTTGTGGTCTAGCTTGGTGATGTTAGGAATAGGCTGATTTTCTTCATGCATGAAATAAACTCCTAACTCAGATTCTTCTATTTCTTGATAAGGATCGAAAGCATGTACCTTGTTTTCCCATTCATCAAGAGTTAGATCTAGGATGCTTCCTACCTTGGTGTTAGCTTCATTAGTGCTTGGGTGATCTTCTTGATCAAACGCTGAACAATTGGCATTGATCTTATTTGGAGTGTAAGGCTTAATGTGAAAGTTTGCAATAGGTTCAGACCTGATTGTGGCCTTGGTTCCATATCTTGTTTTGAACAACATGTGTGACCAATCAGCAGATAAGTAACCTCCAATCTTAGCTATGAAATCCCTTGAAAAACATAGGGCAAAGAGTGGTGGAAGGTCGACTACTGAGACATCTTGCAAAACAACCACGTTGGGACAGGCATGCAAAGTAAGACTCAAGTTTTTAATCACTCCAACCATTGTTCTTTTGCTGTCCCATCCAATTGCACTACCCCTTTGGCTATGGTTTCATACTTGAATTCCCAACCGATCAGCTATTTTGGGCATTACCGAACTACTTTCTCTGAATCAATCATGCAATTGTGTACTAATTGATTACCAATGATCAATGAAACATAGAATGGAGGGGGCTTCAACATTTTACCTTGCTGTCCTCCATGATTCCCATCAGGCTGGGCAACATTTGTGAGCACCTTCTCTTGCATTTGGACTTGCTGATTTGAAGTTGACTAGTCCTTCATGGTAGCTTGTAGCAAATCTCTTTGGCCTGGGATAGATAGTGATTCCCACATTGATATGTTTACATTTGTCTTCTTCATCTGATCAATAATATTGAATGGGGATGAAGCATCTCTTTGCTGTCCCTTGGCCTACACATTTATTCCTTGCACATGGGTAGCAAAAGAACTAGCATTTGAGTTGGCTTAGGAGCTATTTTAGGCAGTCCTTGTGTATTTGGAGCTGGATTTTGTTTGCCAATATTTTGTGGAGTGATAGAAGGTTGTGGATTGCTTGGGGCTAATGGTTGTTCTTCACCCAAATTTCTCCTCTTTGACCTTGTGTTGGCTGCAACACTTTGGGAAACTATTTGATTCATGCCACAAAAATCCTCTGCCTGCCAGTTTACAAGTGTGGTATCATTTGGAGCTGATTGCTGCTGGAATGTGTCTTGTTGTTGGTTACTTCCTTGACTACCTTCAACCTCTACACCAATTGTTGTCACCATTAATGCTTGATTCAAGGCACCGTTGAAGCACATGGATTGGTTATGAGGTTCATTGCATGGGAAACACCAATCATATTCATGAGCTATGTTGTTTTTTACTAGCACTAACGCTTTATAGGTAGATGTAGCATTGAGATTATAAGGCTGAAATGGTCTATTGGCAGGAGGCCTTACTTGATTTAGATTTTGAGCTGGATTGGGTGGTCTTTGGGGTTGATATGGCTGCCTATTAGGCTGAGCTTGGGGCTAGAAAGAAGGTCTAAAACATTGGGCTTGCTGCCTCTTGAGTGTAACCAGCTCATTGCCTAGATTTTGCAGCTGCTTCATGACTTCTTGAAGCTCATTTGAGGCATTAGAAGATGAAGTAGAAGCTTCATTCGAATTATGATTTCTAGGAGTGGGGATAGGAGCTAAATTAGGAATTTGATTAGCATTTGGGCTCTCTAAACTTGGAAACAATGGCATTGGAGGTCTAGGAGCCAGCTTGCCAGCTTGGATCAAACAATTTTCAGCCCTAATGGCAATGCTATAAGCAATGGGAATAGTTGTGCCTCCCATGGATTGAATTAACATAGAAATATCAGAATTTAAAGCTTTAAGGTAATAAAGGAAAGCACCTTCTATTGTTGGCCTGACTACCACTAGAATTCTCTCCCAAGTTCTTTGAAATCTGAAGTTAAAATCAGTCAGCTGCTCATTTGGAGCTCTCTTGATGGTTGTCAGCTGTTCCAAAAGGGACAAGTTGTCTCCTTTTCTCCAAACTCGCTCATGGAGGGCTATACATAGCTGGTTCCAATTTTGAATAGATCTTGAGGAAAGAATCCTGAACCATTGCAGAGCTTTCCCTTTGAATGAGGATGCCAACAGTTTGACAGCAACTTGCATCTCATTGATCTCATGGATTGCACAAATATTGGCAATGTCCTTAACATGATCACCGGGGAGTGGTCTAATTTTCTCCAAAGTGAAGTATGGAATGTTATATAATGCTGCAACTAGGATTGGATTTTTCGCATTGAGGGCAAGTGGGTTGCTACTAGTGAAATTGACATAGGTGTTGTTTTGTACCATTCTGATTGGCCTTAGAACCCTTGTTGATTGAATGAAAGGCTGCCAGTGGAGGAGTTGAGAGAGTTCTGTTTGGTGGAGATGGAGAGCTTTGAATTATCCTCCCTCTTTGCCTTCTTCTTAGAGATAACTACATATATTCAAATAAAGACCTCTTCTTCTCCAACTCTTGACCTTGTAGTGATTCTTCTCACGAGTTTTCAAGTCTCATTGACCGCTAAAACCAACTAATTTTTCTTCCTCGAGTCGCCAGATGTGTAATTTAGGGCTCTTTTAAGCAAGAATCTTGCAAAAATGCACATCAATTTGTTGCAATGAAGATGAAGACCTCTAAGGTCCCACCCAAAGATGCCAAAACTATTGTTGCAAATCAGCGACCCCGGATGTTGGTCGATTTCTAGTTTGATCATCCTAAGCATCCAGTGTGATTGTAAACATTGAATCCTTTTCCCAAGTGTGGGACTTGTAAAATGGGAAAGGAATCTCTAGATTAGAGGCTGGTTCCTCAACTCCTCTAATCAGATATATCACTTGCACAATTGTAGAGGTTTATAATCTTAATTTCTACTCTAAATTCCAAAGGGACAAAGATAGAGAATGCAGAAAGCTAAAACTAATGCTAATAGGTGATGCACCAAAGGAGTGGTGAGCATTTTTTCACTTCTTCAGATTGACACAGTCCATAGAATGCAACAAAGAACCTCATGCACAAACTGATAATTGTAATGAAGAATCAGAAATTAGCCAAACAACACAAGCAGAGGATAAAAACTAATCATAGGGCCTGTATTGTTATTTTTAACATCAAAATCACTTGCATTACAACACCTGAGAGGAAAAATAAAGTTTTAGTTCTTAGAAAAGGTCTGATTATTCCACCAAAATCACTTCCAAGGTGAGAAAGGGGACCTGTAATACAAAAAAATATTCAACCCTTTGAAAATGAGCCAAAACTGGCTTTTACAGTGCAAGGGACGAGCCCAGGAGAGAGAAACGCAGGAAAACATGGAAAGGGTTCAACCATTGACCAAAATACATTCAAAAAGCATGGGTATCCTTACGGACCCATTCCCTGACATTTTTAGCCATGCTGGGAGAGAATGCGAGCCATTCTTCATTAAAAACGGTGGTTGAAATGTCATTTTTGTCCATGACCACGTGCCAGAAGATTTTTTCAATTTTCTCTCTCCAAACTCCATAAAAATGAAAAAATGACCCCAAAATATTGTAGATAATTTCACCAAATTTCCATTGATATAAATAACGTGAAAAACTAAGCTCTGGATCGAAAGATATGGCGATTTGAAGTTTTAGGTCAAAACAGGGCCAAATCGGGTCAACGGGCAAAAATTTGAAATTTTTACCTTTTTGGTCATTTGGAAAATTTTCCAAAATTTCCCCATGCTCCACTCCTTCCGTGTGCCACATGGCACATTTTTATTGGGTGCAGCCCATCCCGCTTCATTTTCTTCACTTTGCACTTTGGGAAATTTTCCAAAATTTTCCCATGGGCCGATGAGATTAGGACACATGGCAAACACCGATTGATGCGGGCCCATCTTTCCTGAATCTTTTGTGGGTCATTTTGATAATTTTTGACTTGGACACGTGGCACAACCCCATTGGGTGCGGGTTTACCCCTTCTAATTTTCCTTGCGGGCATTTCCTTGATTTTTGGCACCATCTGGACACGTGGTGAGATTCTATTGGCTCGCAATAAGGGGCGGGGCTTTCCTCTCTGAATTTTCCTTTATTTTTTCCTTGGGAAAATTTCCCAAATTCTCCCCTTGCTCCACCACTTCAGGACACGTGGCGAGATATAATTGGCTGCGGGCCCTTGGGGCAAATATTTCCTTTTGCGCCAACACTTTGGGAAAAGTTCCCAATTTCCTCCCGCGCTCCACCATTCCAGGCTTCGGTGACACGTGGCGAGATATAATTGGCTGGCGGGGCAGCGGGCCAAAATTTCCTTTTGAATTTTTGCTAAAATACTTGGCAAAGAACCAAGTTCCCCTCCAACCTCCACTGGTCCAGCTCCATAGGACATGTGGCGTGTTTTTACTGGGCGCGGGCCCTTCCTTCAAATTTTTTCATGTGCCAATACTTAGCCAATTTTTTCAACATGCTCCCTGGACACGTGGCATGTTTTTATTCGTTGGCGGGCCTATGGAAAAAATTTTCCCTTTTGAATTTTTTCTAAAAAACTTGGCAAAGAACCAAGTTCCCCTCCGACCCCTGCCACCTCCTACGGACACGTGGCGGCATATAATTGGTCAGGGCCTTGAAGGGGAAAATTTCCCACAAAAACTCCACCAAGCCATAACTTCAAAAATACATGGAGTTAGGAGGAAAAATTTACCTTTCTCGAAATCTGAGAAAGAGCTCTATCCAATATATCATCTCCGAGAAGATTTTGAGTGCACGAAAAGCAAAATATTATGTTTGAGGCACAAGAGAAGGAAGGATGAAAGGAGTTAGCCACAAAATGAGCAGGGGGCACATTTTGGATAACACCTTCCTAAGACAAATCACATGTCAACATTTGTAATGTAAAGAGGGGAAAGTAATCATAGTAATAGTTTTGTCAAAGATGTTACACACACGACCTTGTTCACTTCCTTCGTACTACTCCATTTTATCTTCATTCCTTCCTTCTCCCGGGCCCACCACTCATTGTTAGAGAATTTTACCTAATGTCCCCTCACTTGAATTTCCTCTTTTAACCACCATTTCCTTTTCCCTCCCCTCCCTTTTCTCCACCCCCAAACTTTCTTGTTGTTTCTTACCCACCTCTCCATCCTCCCTTCGCCCCCTTCAATATATCTATTGTCTTCATCATACACCCTCTGTCTATTATCTTGTAATCCTTACATCCTCATTTCATGCATCTCCTCCTCTTTTCCAATCTGTGTCATTCCTCCACTCTTTCTTCTCTTTACATTCCTTATATTACCGACTCTACATTTTTAATCCTCCTTTTTATTTCTTTTCTAGCACATCGCTTTCTCTGTTTTCCTCTTCTCCATCCCAATCCTCATCTTATTTCACTTCCTCTATATCATCTTCTTCCCCTTTCCCCCACATTTCCTTCTTATTTCCCCATTGATAACATGGCTCTTCAAAGTGTTATCCGATCTTTTTATCATCTCACCATCCACATGTATCTACATGTAGTCTCTCCATATTCTTTGGCTTGGTATTCCTAAGCAATGACCCGGTTCCTTCAATCTTCTCCCTATATTCACTCTATCCTCCCTTCCTCCCCCATCACTTTCACATTTATTCCACCACCCCTCTTTTCTCTACCACCCCTACCTTTTCACTCATTCTCGTACCAACTTCTCTTCCTTGATATTTTTCCTTCTTTCCTAGTCCCTCATCGTTTCTTTTTCTCTCCATTATACCTCCTCTTTTCCTTCTTTGAATTCTTCTTCATCCTCATCTCCTTAATTTTTCCATTCTTCTCTCCATTTTTACCCCCTCCCCCACCTTGTCTTCTCCTTCTTACTTATCTTTCCCCATTCACCATACCCTTGTTCTCTTAATCTTCTAATTCTATAGTTTATTTATTTTCTCACTCTATCATCTCTTTTTTTGTCTTCTTTCCTCTTTATTATATCTATTGCTTCCTTCCTATGACACATTTCTCTCCCTTTCCTAATTTTACCCATTTCTCTTTCATTTCCTTTTCTTCTTCTTGTTTGTCATTCATAATTTCCATATCACCCCTTTCTCTTATTCTATTCTACCTCTTTCATTTCCTTTTTTCCCTGTCTCCTTCATCTTTGACCTTTCTTGCTCTTCTCATAATCAACCACTCCTCATGTCCATTCCATTTTATCTTTGGATAGTGTTTTCTTTGGAATTTATTTTTGGGTGAAGGAGTGAAGGCTTTGATTGCTTGGAAGATTTTGAATTTTTTTCTCGTGAATTGGTGATTCTACAATGGAAAGGTAGGATTTTGTCCCTTTATTTGCATGTTTTTATGTTATGAAATGTGTGTTTTCATATTGTGTGGGTTAGGTAGATTTCCTTAGGAAGGTGTTGGGAGAAGGAAAATAACAACCATGAGGGAGGAAAAAGAGCTATGTGAAATTGGAGGGATTTGTAGGGAGAGTGTTCCATCTTGTTTGCGAGCTTAAATCGGTATATAAGGATAAAACTACAATTACAATTACACACTTGTAAATCCAGCTCAATTGTCTCCAATAAAAATGTGGTGAGAAAATTAGATCTTTTTACAATTTTCGTAATTTTTAGAGTATCACTCTAAGCATTGGAAGAGGAAGTGGTGGATGAATCTCTTGTCCCTGTTATCTTGAGAGAAATTTTCCCTCTTATGGTATCTTTGTGACCACTTTGAATATCAAATTATAGAAACTTACCTATGATAAGTTAGTGAATATGATGCAATAGGAAAATTACACGCATAAAATTAAATTCAAGGAACACACTCTTGTTTCACACCAAAAAGGGAATAAATATATGAAATCATCCAAGTAACCCTATAAGTAAGGTAGTAACCAAAATAATAATGGGAACAAATACTAAAAATAGTGTTATATTTTTTGTTGTAAGGGCCATGAATGAAAATGTTATAAGTAAAATTTCTTAAAATAGGGATCATTTAGCGGAAGAAGTTTTATAACCAACAACCATCTTCAGGATAAAAAAATAAGGAATAACGTTAGAATAAGGGGAAGATGGAAATGAACTCCCAATAAGAATGAAATGTTGGTGAATCGGAAAAGCACTATAATTATGGAGACTTCCTACATATATTACTAAGTCACATGAATATTTCACTTTACACAAAGATATCTAATATGTCAATTCAGGTGTAACTTAATACATGACTAGATGGAAGGATTGGTTCTTCACTTTGAATGAAACTCCAAAAAAACATGTGTTGTGTTATGTGAGAATATCTCCTATTGTGTCAAAGGTCTTCATAATAATTTTTTTACCTTCTAGAACACATACTTGTAAAGTTATTGGTGTCTTATATGTTCCTAATTTGACAAAGAATCTACTATCACTTAGTAAGATATTGGAGCATAATATAAAGATTGATTTTGATCAGTAAAGGTGGTAGAAAGATATGTTTGATTAGAGATAAGCATAAAAGATGAAAATTATTATAATATCTTCGATGTGAGTGTTGCATCATCTAAAGTATATAATTTAAACCCCAATGTAAAAATCAAACATAAACTATATTCATGTAAAGGTAATAATGACTTATAGTACATAGTGTGTGCAAAAAAAGACCATATTAGAATTATATACTAATGGAAAAGCAAGACATAGAACGAGAAGAAAAAATAACCACCAAAAACATACAAGCTCTTATAAATAAAAAAACAAATGGTAGCAATTATATTAATGAATATGAGATTACAATGATATAAATATATAAGAGTGGGATAAGAAGATCGGGAAGAGTAGGTTGGGAGATGTAGGAGAGTATACAAATATCCCATCCATGTGTTTAACCATTTATTTATTTCTCCTCTCCCACTAATAAGAAGGGATTTCAAAATTTCAATTAACAAGTTTGAGCTTTTACTAACGAAAGATGTGTTTGTAATAAAATATTCTAAAAACATTTACACTACTTTCAAAAAAATGCAAATACCTTGAAATTAAAAATGGAAGCTAAAAACATTATCTCCTTGTTTGAAGGACCACATCCCAATTTGTAGAATGAAAAAGTTGTGGAAAAGGGAGTATTTTATATTAAATTCAAGCAATGAGGTAAGAAACACCAAAATAACAGTTAAAAACTAGAAAACCCCATGATGTCAAAAAAGAAATTCAAGTACATGGCATTTGTGTGAGAAAAAGGAGATCAATTATATTTTATGAAAGTGATTTGATTGAATATCTAAAATAAAGAGGTCAAATGATTGAATATCTAAGATAAATAGGTCATATGTGACTAATAAAAAGAAAATAAAATATGGTCATCCGCCCTCTAACATGAATCGATGATCTCCTCGGGGAGTTCTTGGAGGTTAGGAATTCTCTTTGGTCAAGTGTCATTGACCATTATGGGTTCCTGTTCTCACCTCTTGTGCTTCCTTTCTTTTGGATTTTGTCTCTTCTGGTCTGCTTCTCTTTGGTCCTTTGGACCCATTTCTTAGTTTGTTTCATCTTTGCACTTCAACGCTCTATCCTTTGTTTGTACATGGTTTCCAGCCCTTGAAATCCATTTTTAACCTAATCTAATAAAAACTATTTCTATCTATTTCTTTTTAATGACATTTGACCTCCTTATTCAACTAAATATTTTTCCAATTTATCCCCTTTAATATTTCCTACACTATCTTATAATCTTCAATGGATTTTTAGACTCCCAAACCTTTTGGAGATACTCAAACTAAAAATTATTAATATATAAGATATTAATTCACTTGCACAAACAATTCTCATGAATATACACTTTAATGAATAAGTTAATGATTTCAAAAATGATGCCTATGTGTAACGCCCACATTTTACACACACAAATACAATAGTAAAAATACCAGAATAGTTATTATTTTTTACTTACATTTCTCACTACACAACACCACAAGGGCTCCAAGTAGAGAAACTCAACAATGCATAATACACTTACATAAACATGAACCCACTAATATAATAGGATAACATAGGGTACCCATCAATGTCATACTCAATGACATAAACCAGGACAATGACCCAATTACAATAAGAAATGTCGGGTAGGCATACTCCATGACATGGCCTTTTTATGGTTTACATATTCATTAAATTTAGGTTTCCATTATATGACCTTATATTTTTCAAGAGAATTAAACACATAAGGTTTAAAATTTCCTACTTTAAAATCTTCAATTACTTTACTTTGCAGGGAAATAGTCTTTAAAGGATAATGCACGATTAATTCCTTTATTGAATCCCATTAATTATCCATACATCATTCATTAATTAAAGTCAATTTAATAAGCTATGATTCTCCCAATAACTCCTTCTTACGTTAAAGGTTTGTTTCTCAAAATATGCTTAGTTGACATTTAATTTTACCATCATTAAGCAAGGGAACCAATTTGAAGTTGACGGGGAAAATAGATATTACGATTCAAAGGAGGTGAAGGTTCAAGTTTCCCTTTCCTATAAACTTCCTTCCATTAGAAGCACATTTGTTCTCATACTATGGTTGTTCTAGTTCCAAATATATTTGAGTCAATTTAGCATTTACACGTCCTAATTTTTATTTTTACTATATTTTTAGTGGACTCTATATTGGCTCAAATGTCTAGTCCTGACCAAGAACAATTTGTATCCATTATTAAAAAAATTCGATGCTTAAATCAACCATAAGGACTTTAAGTGAAAATTTTTCCTATACCATTATCACATATACTCTTGTTTTTCATCTCATTTACATTATTTCTTAGGTCTCTTATTGGCGTCACTTTATAACAAAAAAACTTATGAAATTAATATTCACACATGCCCCGACACAATAGTACCCATAACATAAGCAGACTACTTCAACATGGAATTCCCAATAGGTACACATATAAATGTTTCACACAAATCAAAACCATAATTGTAGCTATATAGGGTCAAGATGGAAACAACATCATACCAACACTGATGAGCATCAATCCTCAACATCACAAAACACAACCAGACTCACAAGAGTACACATAAATCATAACACCATAAACCTCCCAAAACATCACAAAAACTCCATATACCTCCCAAAGCATCACCAACAACTACATATGCCTCCCAAAGCATCACAAACATAAAAATAAAAATCCAAGTGCACTAATCACACACACACACAAGTCTCTTATGCCTCCCTCAAGTCTCTTATGTCTCCCTCAAAGGGGTTAGTCACCCTATGGCCCTAGGCACATAGAGTCTAGACACCCCTAACCCAAGTGACATAATAAATCATGGTTTAACAACCCACTAGTTATCTATAACTCCTTGGGACATATCCCCATACAACGAAGTGGGTCCATAGGTTTAACCACTCCATGGTGCATCCCATGACCCTATTCCACACATTACAACATTAGAACCAACATAACAATCCATTTCAAATGCCAAGTGGAAAAAATCCAAAGCCTTGGGCTAGGCTATAAAACCTTTAAACATGAAAAGCAAGTTTAAATCTAAGTAAAGAAAATGGCCAAATAACCATAGTTAGTGTAAAAATACACATGTTAGTGCAACAACCAAATAAAATGTCCAAAATATAAGAACACATCAATCAAGAAAATTGTTGGTTCTTAACAAGAAAAAGAAAATGTTCAATTTACAAATAAAATACGTATAGAGAAATAATACATCACAATAAATATGTGGCCTTATACGGCCACCAAAGGGGTACTCAACGAGTTGGCACTCGAACATCGAGCCTCATCTCATAAAATAACATATCAAATAATACAACTGTCATCATCTTTGTCTAAATCATCCCTCCATACTCCCATAAGGCTCAAAATAGTCAAAATAACATAGGATTGTTCAATGGACAACCCAATAGGAGAGAGCATGGGATGCTAGTTTGCATAAGTTGAGCCTAAGGTGGTGCACATCCACAATATACGAGAAATCTCAAAGTATACTAAACAGATAGAAGTGGGTTTTCAGTCTATATAAGACTCCACTTCCTCACATACTTAGCTCAAGATTATGAAAACCTGGTCCACGCCTCATCTCTCCACACATACACTCTTAACAATTGTTCCCCTTAGGGTTGTCAAGTGTAAGGTTCACAACATAACACATAATTACATCACTAACACAATGACGATTCACACACATTAACCATAGCATCCTACATGTGTTATATATATAGGGTACAACACAATCATTACTTTCACATGTTACGATACATCACGTTTCCACATAATGCACCCAAGGTGAAAGTACTACACAATAGGGTCATATAATCCCCATATGCCCCTAATTCATGACATGAATCATCTCATATTACACAAATTATACAATCCCCATATGCCCCTAATTCACGACATGAATCATCTCATATTACACAAATTATATGCACGATGAACACAATGAATAACATTACAACATAGAATCAATTGTAGGACAACATGGTGACACACAATTCATCACTACATGGTGGCAACATTACTATACAATCCAATCCACTATACACCACTTTTGTCATGCAACACATCAACACACCTACATATCACAAAATAACAAGACACTCCAACACTCTGAAATCCACATTAAAATTCTTTTCACACATAAAAAGAGGCACATCAGACGTGAAATCCTCATTGAATCCACAAAAAGGAGAGTGAATACTCTCATCACAAGCATATCAAAAGGATAAAAAATACAAACTAAGTGACATGTACAACATGTGCGTTCATAAAATTAAAATTACAACATTGGTCACATAAAAACATATATCACATTACTCTTCCAATATCCACCACCACCATGCAAAATCATCACAAATCCAATCCATCCTAGAGGTTCGAGAGCATGAACCTCCCTCCGCTCTCGATGCCAACTTTCAAATATAACTTTTATGTAATATGGAAATACATTATACATATATACATTTTACAATGATCTATATAAATTACAATAATAAACAATGAATTACACCACACCTTTTCACCATCTTTCTTGCATCTTGCAAAACCAAGTGAGCATGAAATCAGTGATAAATCACTGGCATGGCATCCACCTAGATCTAGCATAATTAATGTTTTCAGTTTTCCATTTACATAATATTAATAATTTTCATTTGAAAGGAGAAGGTTAGAGACACATATTTATTTCATTTCATTTCACCTTATTTCATAACCAAGGAGAGAGAAAGAGATAGGGAAGAGAGAGAAACACTATTTTTCCAAAATTTCAATTTCACACAACAAGTCACATGATAGATTTTCAAACAGTTATTTAATAATGTCAACAAGTTTCCATGATGGTTTGGTTACCCGTTAGATATCCTACAACTTTATTTTTATGTTTTCTTGCTAGTTACAAAAATATTATCTTCACATAGAGTCAGAGTTGATTGCTACAGAAGGTTATATCTTGTGCAGGAAATTAAGGAGTTGAGTTGGTGATAGCTAGAGTTAGGAGACCCATCTCTATTCGCACCATATCCACTATGAAGCTGAAGTGATGTGTGCGATGGGGATGTCAGATGTATGTTATCACAATTAGTGACCAATCAGAGGATGAGACTTATGGACCATCACTAGATGACCACCCCATTTTACAAGAGTTTTCATATGTTTTTCCCAGTGAGTTTCTAGGGTTACCTCCCCCATGTGAGATAAAATTTCATATTGATTTGGTTCTTGGAGTGGAGCCTATCTCATGTGCACCATATAGGATGACCAACCCTGAGCTATGTGAGCTCAAGTTGTAGTTAGAGGGATTTCTTGAGAAAGGCCTAATTCATCCTAGTGTATCTCCTTGGGGTGCACCAGTGATTTTTATGAAGAATAAGGACAAATCCTTGCGTTTATGTGTGGACTACAGACAACTAAACAAAGTAATGATCAAGAATCGTTATCCCCTTCCTCGCATAGATGATTTATTTAATTAGATGAAGAGGGATACCATGTTTTCTAGGATATATCTTGAGTCCAGCTTAGCATCATATGAGGATTGTGGAGGCAAATATACATAAGATAGTTTTCCACATGAGATATGGCCACTACGAGTTCGCAATTGTGCCATTTGGTCTAACAAATACCCCCACAATATTCATCAGTTTGATGAATGGGGTATTTAGGAGCTTTCTAGAACACTTTGTGCTCATGTTTCTTGATGACATATTGATATACTCATGCACACGTGAGGAGCATGAGGAGAACCTTCAACAGGTTATGCAGTGTCTTCATGAGCAACATATTTATGAGAACCTAGAGAAGTGTGCATTCGTTCAATATGAGGTTTAGTATCTTAGCCATATTATTTATGGAAAGGTATCACAACAATCCTTCTAATATTAGAGCTATTATGGATTGGCCAACACCAACCAATGTGACCGAGGTGTATAATTTCATGGGATTGGTAGGTTATTATAGGAGATTTTTCAGGACTTCTCTCGTATTACACATCTCATCACTTCCCTTTAGCGGAAAGGGAAGAAGTTTGTTTGGTCAGATAGATGTGAGTAGGCCTTCAATACACTAAAGGAATTCCTTACAACATCACCGATTCTTACAGTGCCAAATCCTTAGAGGGATTTATTCATGTGTACAGATGCTTCTTTGACATGATTGGGAGGTGTGTTGATACAGGAGGGCCATGTAGTATCCTTTGAGTCTCACAAAATCAAGGATTATGAGCTCAATTATCTGACACATGAACTTGATCTTACAATAGTTGTGCAAGCTTTGGTTTGATGGAGAAATTTGCTTTTAGGCAAGAGGTTCATTCTCGGAAAGATCACTTAAGTATTTGTCATCTCTTCACGCAGCCCAATCTAAATGCCCGTTAATGGCATTGGATGGAGTTGCTATGTGAGTACGACATGGAGATAGAGCATGTGAAGGGGAAGGAGAATGTGGTTGCATATGCTTTGAGTCAATGAAGACATTTGGTTATGGCTATAATAGTTGGTACAGACTTGAGGACCAAGATATTGCAACAAATTCCACATGACAACTTCTACCTTTCAATTAGAGCAGAGATTGAGTCTCAGAGACCTCTCGAGGGGAATTTTGATGGATTCACATTAGAGACACGATGGGATTCTTAGATATAGAGGTTAGATCTATGTACCTAGAGATGGAGGTTTGAGATAGTATATTTTGACAAAGGCTCATCGTGTACCTTATTCAGCCCATCCAGGGGTGAAGAAGATGCACGCCACTTTGAGATAGTTATACCATTAGAGAGGTATGCCAAGAGACGTAGCTCGTTTTGTGTCTTAATTTTTAAAGTGTCGGAAGGTGAAGGCCAAACATCAACTTCTAATTGGCCTTCTTTATCCTCATGTCATACTAGAGTGGAAATGGGACACCATTTCCATATATTTTGATAGTTCCACCTACATCGAGATACCACCACGACGCCATTATGGTCATGGTGGATATATTGATGAAAGTGGTTAATTTTTCTTTGGTGAAGACCACCTATACAACTAGTGCAGTGGCACGAGTATATGTAGATGATATTTTCAAAATGCATGGGATTCCATGAAAGATAATTTGTGATCGTGATCCCTTGTACACCTCTCACTTTTGGACTACCATGCAGTATGCTCTCGGGATGAAGATCAACTTCAGTATAACCTATCACCCTGAGACAGATGGATAGAAAGAGTGGGTGAATCAGATTTTAGAGTACAAGATTTAAATGTACGTAATAGACCATTAGTCAAGGTGGGAGGAGTATTTGTACTTGGTGGAGTTTTCTTACAAAAATAACTTTCGAGTTCTATTGGTATGGCTCCATTTTAGGCAATGTATGGTAGGGAGTGCATGACACCATTCGGTTAGGACAAAGCTAGAGGACAAAGTTTCTCTTGGGCTAGATTTATTATAGGATATGGAGTAGTAGGTGGTCATGATTAGATAGAGCTTACAGGAGGCTTAGGATAGACAAAAGAAGTATGCACACCAGAGGAGGAAAAATCAAAATTTTAAGGTGGGAGAGGTGGCAACGACACTGGTGGATGGGGTCATGGGTGAAGGAGAAGAGAAAGTGGAGGTAGATGCATTAATGGGTATAAGAACATCATTAGGTTGGTATAACATATTACAGGTCTTGAATGGTGATGGGTCACTGGGATGGTGTAGTTATGCCCTTTATGCTCAAATTTTAGGTAGTGTGTAAAGTTGAAGGAACACAACCCATGATGCAGATCCAAGGTCATCCAAGAAATAGATTGTATTAGAACTCCCCTTCTAGGATGTAGAATAGTTCCAAGACAGTACGGGACCCACATGAATGTGGAGGATGATGGTGCCTAGGGTAGAATTCATAGCGTCATTGAATGAGCACAACATAATTGGGTTATTATGCATACAATTGGTGGGTATGCACATTTGGTTGTATGCATGAGAGGAGATTATGTTAATAATGGTGCCACCATCGATCATAACGTGTCTTATGTGTATATTATTGATATATATGGAGATGAAAAGAGTGGGATCAAGGTCATTTGAGTGGAGGGGGTGCGATATCCTCATCGTAAAAGTTGAGGCAGACACTTGGCGAGTAGTAGGTGGGGGTGTAGGTGAGGGTGGTGAGTTAGTGAGGGAGGCCACGTGATGAGAGGTAATGATGGAGGCCACATGTCTAGGGTCATTTGGTAAAACTTCAATGGATTAGAGGACCTCCATGAGGGCTAGGTGATGTGACTTTGGGTGTGGGTGTAGAGGGTATATTGGAGTCTTGGGTTGGTTGATGGGTTGGTTACTTTTTCTTTTCCTTTGTCATCTGGGCACGAGTAACAACTTGGATAATGTTGATATGGGGTGAAGGGGTAGATGAGATATGATAAGTGTAGTGACATGATGAGCAATAGAATGTGGGGAAATCCTTTTGTGAAAGGATTTGAGCACACCGACATTTGGGTGGAGGTTTGGCTAGCTCTCTTATGCAGACCATGTTGATCTCAAATTTTGGAGGTGGATAAAAGGGTTATGGGGGTGGAGATACTCGTCGCTGAATAGGTAATGGAAGAGCATGTGGGGAGACTGGTGAAGGCTGGATAAGGTCCTTGTCAAGAAGATCTCCATCGTCAAAAATTTCTTCGGGAGGACACAATTGAAGATGAGCAATTTTTAGAGCCTTATAATTCTCTATATAATGTCCTGACACACGATGGTAGGCATCGATTTTAGTTTCATCAAAACATTTTGGTTTGGGTTTGAGTGGGTTGTGAGGTATAAGAGGTGGTAATGTGATGATAGAGGTTTCGAGGAGGTTGGCTCGAATAATGGTGTACGACCTTGCCAATGGATCACAGTGTGACATGAGTGTTGGTTTGGGTTGAATGATGGGTGATTATGGAGTGATAGGTGTCATAGGAGGGGGAATTTGAAGATGGGTAGGTTGGACCACCGGTTTTGGGGGTGGTTCTATATCAAGCTTAGGTTGTACCTTCTTGGGTAAAGGTACAACATATGTAATGGCAATGGAAGGATCGATGAGGTCAAACAATTTGTTGTAGGGTATTGGGCACTTTAATTTCTGCTTGCACTTTCTTGGGTAGAGGTCGGAAGGAATACATGAAGTAGATGGAAAGGCATATGGTGGAAGGGGACGATTTATCCATGGGGATAATAGAGGTGTGGTGGAGGTTGCTGGCAGAGGCCAAGTGGAAGGTGCGGGTGGAAGAGAGGAAAGTTTCATGGGTAGTGAAGAAGTTATAGAAGGTAGTGGTGGTATAGGCAGTAAGAAGGTCACGGGTGATGGCAGGGGCTATGCAAATTGATGGGGTATATTAGAGGACTCTTGGGCTTTTGCATTCTTGATTTACTATGGGTAGGAGGTTGTTTGGCTATGGTTGAGGGGTGAGGTCCTAAGATGGATGGAAGGGGCAAAGGTGAAAAAGGAATGGTAGGAGAGGTCCGTGTATGTAGCTTAGAAGGTTGGGTCTTACTTTTAGGCAGAGGAATGAGTTTGGTGTGGGTTTGGGAAGATGGATCTAAATCTAATTTGATGGGTGGATGAGAAAGGCTTGATTTTGGCATGACCCCTAAGGTGATGATGGGTTTAGGTAAGGGAGACAATATAGGTGTGGGTAGGTGTTTATACATAGGTGTGTGTCAGGTTATGGGCAAAGGTTTAGACGTAGGTGAGTATGAAGACATAGAAGGTGTTATAATAGGCATAATTATGTTTGTCTTGGTTGCTTGAAACACTTTTGGATAAATCGTGGAGGTATCAGTGATCGACATCTACATTTGGGTTGAAACAGGAAGTAGAAGGTGTCCCCAAAGCAGGGATCTATCAACGTAATCTAAACGATATGCCAAGTGTGAAAATGGTATTTCACAAGAGGGATGATGTTGATTTAGTAGAAATCCTTGTAAAATATGTTTAGGAAATAGGGAAATGGTTAGCTTCGGACTCATGGGTAAGAGAGCCGAAAGTAGATCAACAAGATCTTGGAAGGCCAATGGAGAATGGTCACCTAAAGGTAATGGTGTTTCTAAAGGATCCTCTATGGGTAGAGGAGATGATGGGAGAAATGGGGAAAATGAGGTAGGCTCTCCTTGCAATGGTGCAGGGGTGGACATGTGTCTCCCATGGGTAGGAGAGTTACTATTGGTGATTGTTCGCTAGTTTGAGAGGCGAGTGGTGAAATAGGATTAGTACAAATTATGGGTTCCTCCATGGGTGAAGGGGAGATGAAGGGGACTCCTTTGTGGGTGGAGGAGTAGAGGAGGCAAGATCCTCTCGTAGGTAGGGGAGCACATTCTAGGATTTCTTCGATGGAAGGAACATAAGGAAACGGGAAACAAATGATATGTCATTAAAAATAGTATGGACCTCATGGAAATTACTATCATTGGTTGAAGCTTCACCAACTTGATTAGAAGATGGAGTATGATTAGGGAATGGATTTTTGAAGATATGTAGGTTTTGGTTGGTTGGTGCATTTGGGTTGTCCAAGACTAGATCTCCATTATCTAACATTTCTTGGATGATATTTTTGAAGGTGATGTAGTTACCATCGCTATGACCTTTGACACGATGATAGTTACAAAAGTCATGTTATTTATACCATGTGGGCGTGGGGCGAGCAGGGTCAAAACTAATGTGTGGTTTTATGGGTGGAAGGGTAATGACACCAGCCTTAAGAAGCTTTTCTAAGACAGAAGAATAAGGTTCCCCTATTGGGGTATACTTTCATTTCTCTTGTCTGAACTAAAAGTTTGAACATGAGAGATATTATAAGAAGGTTTGGCTTGGTTAGATGGGTGAGATGGGCCAGCCTTGAGAACTACCACGTTGGAAGATCCCTTGGCTTTTGAATAGTTGTTATGGGGTTTCAAATATGAAGAAGCATCATTTGATTTGAATGTGGAATTTTTGTTACATAGCTGAATTTTCTTCTCTTCGATGGCACAAATCTCTAGTTTTCGTGCCATGGTGAATGCTTCGTCAAAGGTGTGGAAGGTTTTCACTTGCAAGGTTGGTGAGATGTGTCTAACACAATCCAAAGTGAATAGTTATATGAGTTTGGTTTGAGGTAATTGGAATGTGAGTTTGTTAATTAGGCTGTGCCAATGAGTGAAAAATTCAGTGATAGACTCGTTGTTGTATTGTCGTGTGGAATAGAGATCGATCATGGTGAATTTCTTAACAATTTTGGTTGAGAAGTGATCCAGGAAAGCTTGGGATAATTTATTAAACAAGTAGATGGAATGTTTGGGTAATCCACTATACCAAATAATGCAGGTCTTGTCAAGGACATTGAGAAGGTTCTTAGGAGTAAAGCTTCGTCATGGGAAATTAGGTAACACCCATGTTTGAACGACCGCAAATGTTGCTTTGTGTCTTCTTTACTATTGAAGTGATTGAACTTGGGCATTTCCCAATGCAAGGGGTATGGGCGGATAGGGATGGATGGATGAATGGGCTCATTACAAATTTCATCGTAAGTTAGGAGTTGCATGAGCTAGAAACTGATGCTTCTAATGTCTGCATCTTTTCCATCATTATCTTAATGAGGTCATTGGTGGGCTATGATGAATGGGTGCCTCCGGCAATATAAGAGGGTTGGTGATGAATATATGATGTGGGTGGCATTCTAGTATATGGTGATATTAAATAAGAGGGCTGCGAGTGGGGAAAAAATGTAGGTGGAATATACCCAGAATAAGAGACGGACGAGATCGGGGGTTGTTGATAATATGTGTATGTAGGTGTGGTAGTCAAAGTGACTCTGGTAGTGATTGGGGGAAAAGAATGTGGGATGAATAGGATAAGGTTTTGGTATGGGGTATGGGTCACCGAAACCATGGGTGGTTGCGATGTAACCGGTACATGTGAGGTAAAGAGCACATATGAAGCTATGCTCGGGGTGTTTGATGAAAGAATAGATGATACAACGAGTGCAATAGATGTGGCGAGATGCAATCATAGTGGGTGTGGGGCCTAGCTGAGAAACCATAGGGGGTAAAGTAGGTGAGGGTAATGTCAAGCTAATAGTAGTTGATGCGAGATGTGGGGGAGAGGACATGAGAGATAGATACAGGCATGTCATATATAAACTATCCCAAGGAGTCTCAAGTGGATGAGTGGGCAAGATAGTATTGCAGGGCCATAGGATTATGATCAAAGAGCCTTGTGAACTCCTCATCACCAGTAGAAATGGTGATAGGATGAGTTAGATCCATGGGTGATAATATGGAAGGTGGCGATGGGCTAGGTGGGAGTGGCTGATGGCTAGCATGAAATACAAGAGCATTAGTTTGGTTGCAAGTCAACACCATGTGAATTAGTGTTGACTTGGTAAGACTGTATTCTATAAATGACACATAAAACAATAGGAGTAGAGAAAGATGAACTCCATGGGATAAATCCAAATAATGTTCTAATTAAAATCAAACTCAACAACTGTCGATAGCCAGATTGACTGATGACGGTTGAAGGGAAACTGATGATGGTTACAAGAATCGATCATCGGTCATTGTGGAAAAATACCGCCAATAGATGAAACATAATTGATGAATATGAAATGGGGAAAATGTATCTGACAGAGATATCAAGATATTAAGGATATGCTCATGTCCTAAAGACCAAAAACATAAAAGAATAGGTGACGAAGGTTGTTTTAGGTAAAATACCCAAAAGAGCCAGAAGCCAACACCGGTTAGGTAAACTGATGATGGTTCTTTGGATTGATGTCGATTCTTATGAAATTAGAAGAAAATGAAAAAAATAGATTTTGTGAGTTAAACTAAGTGAAGAATAACACTCAGAAATATGAGAATGATAAGATGATGCCTTGAAACACTCAGAGAAAGTCAGAATAATCCAACTATGATGGTGGATTGTGTAAGGAAAAATAAAATGAAGAACCGTAACCTCACACCTCAAAATGCAAGTCAAGAACAAAGCTAAGAAAACACACAATTCTAAAAGTGATTTTTATGTTTGTTTTAGCTTATGCTATTTAAGACTAACTTTGTGAATTTAGAAAAAGTTTTTGGTTGGGAAGGCATCCTACGAAGAAGGAAATATAAAGGTGAGGTTTCATATTATGTTATGGTGGGCGCAGTCCTTCCTCTGATGGGTGACTGGAAATAGATAACCAGCTGGGTGCCCATTGTCAATCCTCTGATCGTGTGATCATTTACAGTCTATTATGGGTGGGATGTTGTTTAAGAAGATGTGTAAATTTCAAATTTTTCCAGGTTTGGCTTAAGCAGAGAGAGAGAGAAAAAAATTCTTTCTACGATTCAATTGTGTCAACCATCAGCTAGGCATGACTTCCAACATATAGGTTGCCCTCATTTTAAATGTGAGCTAATAATGCAACATACAAGGATGAAATGCAAAAAAATTATAATTGAAATCGAAAATTATGTTAGATGAAGAAAATGATGAACATGTCAAGAATGTGCTCTTTCACTAATATGTAAATGTAATAAGGAATAAGTGGTTTATTTTAAGCACCAAATGAAGAATGTCATTTAGACAATTAGAAGAAAACAAATTTTCCAGGAGAAGATTAAATGTGTATTTTTCAAAAAGAAAGAAACACAAAATTTTCCCTAAATGAAGGAAATGCAACGAACCCAAGAGAGGGTCCCACTCAAGGCGTGCCAAAATGTTTCATCATTTTATTTATGGATTTGATGAAATAGATAAGGTGATGGATTAAGGAGGAATACCTGTTGTGATGAAGGTTAAAGGTAGAGTGTGCGTGTTCGATTTTCTAATCTAGTGCTTGGTTGTCGAACTTCCTTTTCTAGGAGGAACTACCCGTGAATACATAATAAAACCAAAATAAGAATATTAAAAAATATATGTCGGTGGACCGCCTAGCATATGCTAGATCTCGGGAAGTGTGATACTTCCTAGATGGTCACAATCCACTATTTAATACAAATTAATGCAATAAATATTTTAAATCAATAATTTCCTATTGTAGTTGATATGATTTAGGTATCTCATTCAAGTACAATAAGAAAATATAATCCAACATGCTAAGTTATGATTAGATCTGGAAGTTAGATAGGTAAATAAAGTGGTTGGGACAGTCGGGTGGTCGAGTTTTGAGTGGTTCGGTTATTTGGGTGGATGTTATGAGGTTGCTATCATAGGAAGATTTAATAGTTACAGAGACCAATGTCGATCCCGTATGACCAACGCCGGTTGAGAGAGAGGAAACTGATGACAATTTTAGGTTAACCGACGTCGGTAGGGGTGGGATACTGGAAATTCAATGAATCTGGGCTTTGAGAACTTTCTGAGATAGGAAAGTGGGTGTGAGGAAAATGGCTAGGTTTGCAACGGTGTTAGGAGTACTCAAAAGTATTCAGGAATTAGGTATGGGTGATTAAATTATCAGTAGGTGATGGAATGGTTGGATTCACAGGAAGGTAAAAAGGGTGGGATGAAAATGAAAATAAATGTTGATAAATAGAGACGAAGAAACTTTGTAATCTAAATAAGTATGAAATGATGAAGGTTAGAAAAACACTTACTAGTGTTTGTAGGTTTGATGGTGATGGTTGATTTGTGAAATGGTGCTTAGTTCTACGAAAATGCTTCTTGGAATGCTACCATGAATGTAAATACCTTCGGATCAGTCTTGGTGCTAGCTATGGCTATCTGGATGTGCGAAAGGGCTCTAGTTATTTCTTGCATGCAGACATCCTTCGTTTAAAAACTCGAAAATGTGTCCAACATCTCAAACAAGGTTACCAAAGTGAATATATGGTAACCGACGATGGTTTAGGGTGACCGACATCATTTTCAGGTTGACCGACGCGATTAAGGCGGGATATCCTAGGTTGCCAAAATAGCAGATCTTGGCTATCTTTTGGCTAATTTTGCCTATTGTTGTGGATCCAAAATGGCATTTTCTATGTAATTAAGTGTGCATGCAGTTAGAGGAAGAATAGGAATTTAGTGTTAGGGTTAGACTAAGTCTTAGTTAGTTATGGTAAGTGGAGATTGAGTCCTAGTTGAAAGGAAACATGCTAAGAATAGGTTTGTGATGAGGTGTCTAGGTGATGTGGTTGGGTGAGGTGTGCATCAATTTAATTAAAGTAATTAAATTAATAAATAAGGTGAGGATGGGTATTAATTTAATTGTAAATAATTAAATTAATATTAAGGTGGGGTAAAAGGGGCCATGGTTAGGTGAATATGTTTAAGTTAGTTATTTGAAAAGGGACCAAGGGGAGTGTGACCCAATTTTGGTGTCTACACATTGATCTATTGCATGAGTTTCAAGACTTATTTCCACACGGGTACCACAAAATTAAAGGATTTCACCAATCCTTGGGAGAAACGAAGATCAATTTAAAGGAAGGTGCATGCCCAATTTGGAAGAGACCTTATCGCATGAATCTAAATCTTCACGTCAAAGTTAAGGAGGAGATTGACAAGATGATTGCATCAGTCATCATTGATGATGTTGAGGAATCAGAATGGATAATTCTTATTGTCATTAGCATTAAGAAGGATGGAAGGATAAGGATTTGTGTTGATTACAGGGATTTGAATGCGGGTGTGTTATTGACCCTTTTCCAACCCCCTTCACCGAGGAGATCTGGAAGGAGTAGATGGATGCGAGATCTATTCTTTCAAAAATGGATTCTCGTGGATATTATGAGGTTAGAATTACAAAGGAGGACCAAGAAAAGAAAACTTTCTCCACTGAATAGGGAATATTTTAGTACATAGTCATGCCTTTTAGATTGAAAAATGCGCCTTCGTGTTTTCGTGCATTGTGGTGTAGGCATTTCAAGAATTCATCCATACGTTTCTTCAAGTCTACCTTGATGATTGGACGGTATATGGATTAGTAAGGGATCATTATGATAATCTGAGGTTGATGTTTGAAATATGTTGGAATTTGAGGATATTCCTCAACATTAATAAATGTGTTTTTGCTACTCCATTTAGAACCCTTTTGGGGCATATCATATGTAAGGAAGGTTTGCTGTAGTGGATCCTGCAAAATTTTCTATTATTGTGGGATTTTGGGAGCCTATCACCCGAGTGCAATGTATGGATTCCTTGGGCATACTAGGTATTACCGAAAATTTATTAGGGGTATGCCAAGATCGCCGTGCCATTGGAAGAGTTGTTGAAACATAGAAGTAAATTTCAATAGGGAGAGGCACAACAAATGACATTTGATACATTGAAGAATAAACTTATCACCGCACTCGTATTATGCTTTCCTTCTTGGGATAAGCCATTCCATGTACATGTTTATGATTTAAGGATGGCAATTGGGGCAGTCTTAACACAACCTGTAGAGGGAGTCATTGACCACCCCTTGTGTTTTTCTAGTAGAAAGCTAACCCTAATAGAACAGAACTATATTACTACTAAGCACGAAGCATTGTCAATGAGCTACGTGTCTGCAAAAATTCAGCAAAGATATCCATTGGCAACACCCTTTACATTTTATATGGACCACATGAATTTAACATACTTGGTAAATAAATCCGTTTTATAAGGGCACATATGCTGGTGGGTCCTGTTGTTTCAAGATTTTGAGTTTACGGTTGTTGTGAAACCAGGTAAGAGAAATTTAGGACCTGACCATTTATTAAGGATTGAATCAGGATAGGATACATAGAGCATTGAGGATATAATGTAATATGCATAATTAATTACATTGTGACATGCACCCTCTGACTTGAAAGATATTGTTGTGTTTCTCAAAATGGGTGTGGCACCGGAGGGAATGAAGAATTTGGAAAGGAAGTAGTTATCCATATGCACAACACCCTATATGTTAATTAGTGGAGACTTATACAAGCTAGGCCGCGATGATATTTTATGCCGATATGTGTTAGAACATGAGCACATTACAATCATGGAGGAAGCACATGGTGGAATTGTAGGAGGACACTATATAGGGAATGCAACCACATGTAAGATCCTTCTAACAAGTTTTTGGTGGGAAATAGATTACAAGGATTGTATTGAGTATTGCAAGGCTTGTGACCACTGCCAGACCTTGGTAAACCTAGGAAAAGAGATGAAATTCCATTAAGACCAATTTCCAATGCAAAACCTTTTGAGAAGTGGGAAATTGACTTTGTAGGACCTATTTCCCACCGCACGAAGGACAAAGTTCATGGTATATCATTACATGCATAGATTATCTTACAATGTGGGCATAAGTGGTGCATACAAATGATTTCACAACAAGAACAACAACTAGGTTCTTGTGGGAAAACATAATCAGCAGATATGGATGTCCACTTTGAGTTTAACAAGTGATAGGGGTACTCATTTCTTGAATGAGATAGTTAGGATTTTATTGAAAGAATTCATGGTATCCAACCACAATACTACCCCTTATCACCCACAAGATAATGGGACTGCAGATGCATTTAAAAGATCCTAAATCAAGATTTGTGATGCAGAAGAAAGGATTGGGATGATAAAGTATCTTTTGTGTTATGGTCATACCAGACTACTTATAAAAGATTGAACAAGGCCACACCTTTTCAATTGGTGTTTGGCACGGAAGTAATGTTACCTATTGAATTCATGTTACCATCACTGCATATAACACACATAGGAGGATTAAATGATGAACAAGTTCTTGAGGAGAGGATTGATAAGTTAATGCAGTTAGATGAGAGCGGGCTATTGTGTGTTGGAGTTAGAAAATAGAAAAATATAAGAAGAAGGAATGACATGATAGACATATCAAGAACAAAATGTTTAAGGTTAGGCAGATGGTTCTATTGTATGATTCCAAGTTTCTGCACCATCCTGGGAAATTCAAATTCCATTGGATGGGCCCATACATTATATCCTATATACTTGATTCAAGAATTTTCCAGTTACAAGCACTGGATGGAACACGGTTACTAGGCCATTTCAATGGGAGTAGGATGAATCCCTACTATAAATAAGTCTTCCTTGTGTTTGTAAATAAGGCAATATTGCGAGTTAGGCTAGGATTTCCCTTAAAGCATTTTCGTTCTTTGTGTTTCCCTTTCTCATTGCTTGTTCCCTTTATTTTTTTATTGTGTGCGTGTCATGCAAAATATCCACTTACAATTTCGAAGTTTTCTATATGGAAGGACTGCACATCCATTTTTGTGTGGGGTGAAGTGATGTGACAAGAATTGAAGTCAGGTATTGGAAGTCGTGTGTTTTGATGGCCCAGGTTGAAGGATCAAAAACGCATAGTTGTGAAGAGTGCACGTATAAAAGGTGAACACGAGGTCAAAAATCAGGATAAGGACAGAAGAAGTTCCTTAGTCACTGAAATCACGCATGTAAAGATCTTTGGTCAATAAGTTTTTTATGTGCCAGAAGGTTATAGATGTTTTCACATAGGATTGGGCATGGGGGTAAAAGCGTTGAAGGTTGGCATTAGGAAAAATACGCCTTTATTGCAAGAGTACGTTGGTAGTAAGCATGGAAGTTATTACACAAAAATAAAAGCTATAAGTAGAAGTTCAAGGTGAATTATTGTTTACCTTGTATTTTTGTTATCGAAGAGCTCTCGTGAACTAGGGCATCCTTGAATAAAGTCATGTGAAAAAGGGTTGTGAATATCTGCATGCATAAGTATCTTGATCAAAAACTAGAGTGGAAAAAGAGTACATGGGCGTGAGTGGAGAAGGTTGTGTAATAAGATCTCGTGCATGTTATGTCATCTTGTCGAAACAAGGTTTTCTATGTTAGGGTTCCATAGCTAGGGCACATGATTGAAGGGATTTTCACAAAGGAGTAGAGCCACAAAGTTGAGCAGAGCCAAGATCAAGAGAAAGAAAGAAATTTTAGTGACCCGACGGAGAAATGGCACTAAGGAAAGCAACAACTGTTTCACCAAAGAAGGGAAAGGGAAAGGGGAAACAAGTTGTTTCCACCAGTTTCAATGAAGAATGGTATGCGGAGATGCAATATCCAGATGATGTATTGCTTGGAAAATAATGGGTGTCTCATGTTAGAAAGATGGCCATGAGTGACTACAACCATCAAACAAGCACCACAGAGAATGAGATGGCATTGGAACTAGTTCACCCTACAGACAAGAGGACACCAGATGGAATGCCTATCTACGATGATGAGGTAAAGGTGAAAATGGAGAAGGTCAGGTTATTACAAATCTATGAGTTTCCCTATTTCAGAAAACATGAGCGACTATACCAGTGGTTAATGTCGCGCGTACATGAAGACCATTTCTACTTCGCAGGATGAAGGATGAAAATAACTCCCCAACTGATTTCTAAGTTTACCACTCTTATCTATGAGGGAGAATAATTTAATAATGAATTGGATGATAAGGAGGCCATCAAGAAGATTGTTGAAGCTTATGACTACAAGAAGGGTTCGCAATACTTCAAAATTGCTATGATTTCTAACCCAGTAATGAGGATGGCCTTGGGTTTGGTCACAAATTTGAATAGGTAGGAGAGATGGACACAGATCAATAAGGCTTGGCTGAACGTTTTCTGTAAGATCTCGGAGGGGACCATATATAAAATCTCGCTTTCATAGAAGAATAAATCATCAATGTCGCGTGTGATGGAGAAAATATCATGTTTGGTAATGTCCTCCTTACCATTTTATTTTTGGATATTGGAGTGCTCGATGGGCCAAATAAATTTGTTTGGGAATACCTAGATGAGAACCCTTCCCCCACCAAAATATTTGAGAAATACACTTGTGACACCATGACATCCGCCCACAAGGTGCACCTAGAATATGGTATAAATGGATGCATGACACATTCGACGTTGAATGGAGAATACCTAAGAAGTTACTTGTTTTACTGGAAGGTGAGGCTGAATTTTCCATGTACCAATATTTTTGTATTGGAAGGTTTACTCGAAAATGATGCTAAGGGTCCATGTGTAAATTGTTATTCTCCTTCACAACACAATACTTCCAGGACGAGGTAAATCGATTCAAAGAGGCAAAGAATCTAAGGTTTGACCTTAACACGATAGATCAAGATTACTGCGAGCTGCACAAAACATTGATATATCCAAAGAAGTGTGCCTATGTGGAGAAGTATGTCTCTCATAACGTACATATGTTGAAACTAGTGACATTTCATGTTGCCGGGTATGATCGCAACAAGGGTATACTTAAATATAAGGCATACGTATGAGAAAATATGACCGCACAAAGGAAAACAGAGAGAGAGAGAGAGAGGTTTCGAGAAAAAGGAACCAAGTACACATACAATGCACTCTCTAGGAGCGCGTGAGTCGGGCACAAAAAAGTACCTATGCATAGAGGAAGAAGGTCCCTAAAGATGAGAAGGAGAAGACACCGAGGAAGAGGCTCTAGAGCAAGAGAAGTTCCCTATGAAAGGATAATCGCTAGAAAGAAAAGAGTTTCCTATGAAAGTGTAACATTCCCATTTTAAGATTTCAGAAATAAGGGAATTTTGTTTTTTCATACGTAATGTTCTATGTTCTAAATTAACATAATTTAGAACAAAAATTCCAATGCCAATCCATCTCATAATAGAAAACCATTTACAATCAAATGACTCGGTGAAACACCAATCTCTTATTTCATGACTCTAGTATTAAACCGATCTCTCATGTTAACTAAATAAAGTGTATACTTCGTATACTTGGTTTATTTTAACTTTTAGGGGTACCCAAGTGTTCTGCGTCTAAGAGGCCTATCTCGAGTATTTATTAGCGATATTCCTCTCAAATCTCACATCTTAAACTAGGTGAAATATGACAACGTAACGAGTAGCTTGCGATATTTTGGCCAAATATTTTAAAACATGTTTACATTCCTAGATGACATACTTGTCAAACGGAATAATTACCTCACCATACTTGTTTTGTTATCTAGAGTGTTCATTCCTAACTTCTGTCAGTTTAATTTGATTCAAGGTTTCACACTAGACAAGGTTAGCAACATGCCCCAGTGTGGAAGACTACTCGTGGTGACTTAGGGTACATAGACATACTCAATCGACTTACGTCAATTGGGTGTGTCTAGTTATCCTAAGTCAACATAAGTTGAACTCGAGACTAGATCATGTTCCTATCCATGTATAGGGAAGAACCACAATCCATTATTTCACTTGTGTAAATCAAGTTAAACAAACTATGCGGGGTGTTGAGACATATAAACTGCATCATAGTATCCTAAAAATGACTCCTTTCATTACGAAGGTACTACACTACTGTTGATGTGTACCAACATCCAACTGAGTTTTGTCAACTAGACTAACATACCTTAGATTATAGTTTATTAACCCATTTAATAACTTAATTAAAGATTAATTACAACACCACTTAAAGATCAAAAAATCATCATTTAAGCTATAAGTTTAAGAGTTGAAGTTACATGTGAAGTAGGTATGCATGAAAATATGCTTCCTAACCTTTCAATTACATGTTTAAGTTTGTCTTTAAATGAAATAGCTTGTATCATGTAATGACATGATTGATCTTAGATTTATGAAAGTGTGTTCATTAGGTCCTTTCTTATTTCAGCCTTAGCTTAATAAGTTCATTATAAACCTTTATTTTAGACTTCATGAAGATGAAGTCTAAATCCCATTTAATTCCTTTTACAACATTCATATTTTGATTAAAGAAATCTGCCTAATGAAGAACATAGTCAACCATTCTCCTATTATATTCATAACACTTAACAAGATCTTTCATTAAGTCTCTAAGATTGATTTCAAGGAAAATATCATTTTTCCTACATCAAGGACTAATGTCCAATTATGAAAATAGATTACATATGTTTCAAATACATCAAGAATTCATACATATATATCTATGTAATTCAATCATAGTTATTTATATTGTTTAAGGATCTATTTATGAGTGTCAACTTATTAGTTGCATCTCTTTATGTGAAGATAAACCAACTGATATTTTAGATCCTCAAACCAAATACCATAACACTTAAGTATATAAACTGCCCTCCTACATTTAGGATATTACTCAATAATACATTCAATTTATGCCAAAGAAGATAATACAAACAAGTAATATTCAAAAAAAAAAATCAATTGTTCATCAAAAGGAGTGATCCATTCATTGATTACAAAAGTAATTCAGAGATTAAAAGGTGTCATAACAGCAATATAAAAATAGTTTTATTACAAATTTCTTTTTCGATAAAATAAATCTCAAGTAATGAGGCCACATAATCATCATAATAAAGATACAATTTCTTTAGTAAAAAAATGTAACTTTCTATATGTCTTTCTCCTTTCATATTTTACAAAATCCTTCTACAAAATTGTTGTACGGGTATTTCATTTAAACTAAGCATGATAAGCACTAAATCATTAAAAATTGTTCTCTTATCTAACTGTTTCATACAAAGAACTTTGTTGTTTATGAAACAATTCTAAAACACAAACACGATAAAAAAATACTTTACTCCACAAGATTACATCCAAGAAGGAGAGAAAAGTTTAAAGTTTCTATATGTAAGGATTAATTAAGGACTAATTAATCAACATATTTCATCCTAACTTATCATCATAAAACTCTTTTTAACATAATGTAAATCAAACGATAGAATTAAAGAAAGAGAGAATTCATATTTCATCCTAACTTTACCTTATCATTCAATTTCCAAAATAAGATCCTCCATTCAACCAGTTCTAAATTTTCAAGAAGTAATACTAGATATACAAATCTACCTATCATAATATGTATATTGTTTTGCTATTTCAAGAGAACATCAAAATTGATACATGAAGGAATTAACAGACAAAACAAAATTATATTCCATCAAAAATCATGAATGATTCAAGCTCAGCACAGAGGATAAATTGGAATGATTAATATTATGTCTCTATGTTCTAGGTAAGGAAGACTTAATCAATTAGAAAAAAACAAGATAGCTCACAGAAGAAGTACTCTAAAAGACCTGAGTGAGTTCATTTCAAGTTCAACTCAAGGAACAGTCATAACTAACAATCTGCAGTACTAACAACTACACTTTTATAGCAATCATAAGATAAAAGAAGGATGAGCTACCATTTAGAGCCACACCTAAGTTTCGACCAAACACTAACAAATCCAAAAAGTGCAGATTGGTTAAAGTTAAGATTTTACACAAGACTCAATACCTTCTTATGGAAATATCAAGAACTCAAAAATATTTGCTTACGGTCAATAGAATACTAAGACTGAACACAAAGGTTGAAATGTATAAATCTAACTCGAGAGAGAAAAACAACTATTTCCAATTAAAAGACTTCCACTACTCATGAACAATAAAGAAAGAGAGTGAGATTGAAGTTCCTTCGACCATCCAAATTTTTCGAGGAAGAGTTAATGTTACTCATATGCAAGGACGAATGAAATGACACGAACATAATTCCCTAAGAGTAACGCACATCAAGTGTTTAAACAACTTGGAAAATCCACTTAAGATAATCAAGATCTTACTAGAGATACCAACATAGCCCAGAATTGGGTAACAATCAACAAATTACTTAGAAAATAATGGAAAAAGATATTCAATAGTCTCACCCGATAGTTCTTTCTCCTACGAAAGATATTATCCCTATACACGAATTAAAAAAATTAACAACTGACTTGCTTTAGTTCCAAGTAACTCAATGATGAAAAAAAGGGAGAGCAACCTAGAATGAGTTCACAACTAGTCTCCATAGAACTTACAAACATCCAACAAGAAGGTAGATAGGTCATTTGAGCAACCTCCCATTAACAAGGGTTAAACATCCATAAAAATTTAGGAAAAATTTTCCGAGATCAAAATATCTGATTAAGGAACCCAAAATCCGAAAGTGGGTTTACAAAGAAATAAAATTGAACACAAAATAGAGCAGAACTAAAAACGTTCAACTGATCTTCTTCCCTGTTCAAATTCATTTGAACATACTTCAATTCTTTCAAGGTTCAAAAAGGAGTGAAGATAATACATTTCAAGCTCAAGGTGATCATTTATTTTCTCCCAACCTCGAATGGTAACAACATAGAGATTTAAGAAGAACTCAAAGATTCCAACAATTCCTATTTGGGGAAAGAACCAAATCATAAGTAAACCCCGATCTAAACGACTATATACCCACAATAAAATACAGTCCCAATAACAAGTGAATCAAATAAATAAAGGGTATCTACTGCCATCATCGAGCAACCAGACAAAATGATGAACACATGATAATGCCAAAATGAAGGACCCTTCAAGCAAGTTTCTAGTGACAACAATATTTAGAGCATGCAAGCTAAATCTATGGATTTCAAAAAACCAAACTACTATTATGGTGTATACAACCTTCAACATATGTTTCCATTCACTTAGAGAACCAATACATACTCGTTTCAATAATCAAGAAGGTTCGAATACAACAAGTTAGCATAACAAAAATAATCAACACTTCTAAATTCGTTTTCCCACACAACAAAGAAGAACTAGTTTACATCCAGAGAAAAAAAAACAAACACCATAGAAGCAAGAAAAATCAAACATAAAATTAGAACTAGAAGGTTTCCATAAAGAGTAGAGTTGTTTTTATGAAGCATTTAAGTAAAAGCAAAAGACTTAATGGATATGGCCTATCATGCCTGATAGAGCTCCTACCTTTAATTTCTTCTCATTGTAAATCTACAAGTAGAGCTTCAACAACTTATTCCTTTCCACAAAAACACTAACAAAACTCCTCAAAACTTCTTCTCCTCCCTCTTATAGCTTTACAGTACCACTTTCATCACTATCACCACCATGAAAGAGAAAAAAACCATGCAAGGATTCAAACTGAGGATTCGAAGAGAAAACCACATGCAGATCTAAAGCTCTCAAAAACCAAATGATAAAATGAAAATTGAAACTATTTTTTTTTTCCAACCTCTCTCCTTCCTAGGTAGTTTCTTCACCATTACCAAAAACATTTCATGTCGAACAGATGACAGTCCTTCCACTTCTCTTGCCACCACAAAATTACCTTTGGCTATAACCAAATTTAAATTTCCATGCAACTATCACTTTGGCAGAGGTGTCAATTCAACCCCTTATCATTTCCCATGCATTCACCAAATTTGGCTTAAAACAAAGTTTTTATACCCACTAAACCATCATAAATACCTTAAGGTTGGTGCCACCGAACTGACCTAACATGTCATCCCATTTTCCCCTTTAGGTTAGGCAAACTTTAGGTTAGGTTCTCATTTGGTGCCATTTCCCGAGCTTGCACCATGTTTACCTATTTTTTCAAATCTGTATGTGCTCAAAAATGATTTATCTTTTAGTTTGGTGGTATGCAATTCCTCCCCTCAAGTTGAATGCTTGAAATACTCATAAAATTGTTGTTTTTCCCTAGTTTGAAAGAAAGATCCATGTGTGCTTTGCTTGAGCCCTAATTTTTCCAAATCAGGTTGTGCCATTTTTTCCCCTTTCCCGATTGTGGAAAAATTGAAATTGATTTATTCATACTTGTTTGTATTTGAAAATCTAAATCCTAGATCAAGAATGCTCTAAAAACATGCTTCAGATTGATTCAAAATAAAAAAATCTCCCATCCTTAGTGAAAAATTGAATTCTAGGGCATCCCTAAATTTTCTACATTTTGACGGTCAAATGGGCATCATTTTCTGTGAAATTCATACTTAGAAAGCATTGGCAACGTGGCGGTTATTATTGGTTGAGGAGCGATGGAAAAATGTTCTAACTTGTCATTTTTGATTTCTTGACAAAATGGCGAATTTGACTCCACGGCTCTACGTGGCATGTTTTCATTGGTCGTGGATTTGCGGGTGGTGACTCTCCTTAGAAAATTTTGGTTTTATTTTGCAAAGTTTTCAAAATCAAAATTTTTCCCGAAACCTCATAGCCAATTAGGAGAGGACACGTGTCCTAAAAAAAAAAAAAAGGAGGAGTGGGCCAATGGAGGACTTAGAGTTTTTAGCTCTATTTTTCTAAAGTTAAAAATTAGTTTCAGCCCCACTCAAATTAGAGGAGGATACGTGGCACATTTTTGGGTAGAGGGGATGCGAGATGGTGCAAAAACCTTGTGAAATTTTGTGTTTTTGGCTTAAAAGGTTAAAGTGAATTTTGGAGCGAGGACCTGCGGCCAATCATAAGTGGACACGTGTCCAAGAAATATCAAAATGGAGGAGCGGGCCGGATTGGGGACTTAGATTTTTAACTCTATTTTCTAAAATTGCAAAATCATTTGTTAGCCCCACACCAATCAGGAGAGGCCACGTGGCACATTCTTGGAATGAGGGGATGTGGGTGACAAATTTTATAGTTTTCTATGTTTTTGGGGTCAAATGGCTAAGGTAAAATTTTGGACTACGACCCCGAGAATCATAGGCGGACACGTGTCTAGGAAAAGTCGAATGTGGGGGTGGATGTTTTGGTGATTTTGAAGTTTTAATTTCAAAAGGTAAAAGTAAAAAAATGGGCGAATTTCCATGACGAATCGAAGAGGACACGTGTCCAAAATTTGCAAAAATGGAGGAAGGGGCCAAGGAAAAAAATTAATGATTTTTTCTTTGTTTTCTAAAGGTGAAAACTGAAATGCTGCTATGCTCCAATCATATGGAGACACGTGTCTAAAATTTTCAAAAATGGAGGAAGGGGCCGAGGAAAAAACTTAATGATTTTTGCTTTGTTTTCTAAAGGTGAAAAATGAAATGCTGCTTGGCTCCAATCATATGGAGACATGTGTCCAAAATTTTCAAAATGAAAGGCCATAGGTTCAGACATCGGGGGCACTTCGAAATTTTACATTTTGGTAAAATATTTTAAAGTTGTAAAAGGAAGCATGCCTCCACAACCAATCCAAGTGAGACATGTGGCCATTTTTTGAAGGTCAAAGGTGAGCGTGGGTTAATGGTGAGTTTTGAAAATTTTCAAAATTTGCAAAGGAAAGTATGAAGGAAGAATGAGGGAGATGGCCCATGCGGCGAATCGGGGAGCATCACATGGCACTAGGAGGACGGAAGTGTGGGGAAGTTTGGGAAAAATTTATTTTTCCAAAAAAGAGGTCAAGTGATCGAATTGTCCCACGGTCTCATTGGGACCCACCTTGTGGACACGTGGCATGCCCAGGAAGCGGGTGGGGAAAAGTGGAAAAATTTTCCAAATTTTCAAAAGGTCGTAAAGTGCATATATTTTAACTGGGCCCAATCCAATCATATTTTTCCACATGTCTAGCCTTATCCAAAATTTAAAAGGGTAACTTAAGCTTATTTTTAATTTCATCTTCCACGTGGAGGGCCAAGATTGAAAGTTGAATGAGATCAACGGTTGTTGTGCATTCTTTTGTTTTGGCTACCATGGGAGCTCCAGGAAGCTTGGAATCATGATTTTTGCATCAAATTTCATCAAATCTTAGATGATTCTATGTCATCTTGGCCTTCCAGGATCATTGGCATCATTTTCATGGCTTGATTCTTTGATCTAGGGTGTTTTTGATATAATTTTTGCTCAGGCCCAAGAAAAAACGTAAAAGTCGATCTGGAAATTACATAAGTAAATTTGGAAAGGTAAAAGGTAAAATGATGAGTGAAAAGGTGTCTGCATGCCTCAATAATGAAAAACATGCCTCCAAGCCTGGGTATTGATCCAAATTTTGTAATGATTCAATCTTTTTGCATACCTGGCAAGTTGCGAATGTTTTTCTGTTTGATGTCATTTTCAGTGAATCATGAGAATTGTTGTAACAAACTTGATCCCATGGCATATTATTTTCTTGGTAAAGAAGGCTCTAATGTGGCATGAGGTATATAATGCATTTTGGAAAATTGTAAATGTTCGGAGATTGAAATTCATGAGAAATTTTTTGAGAGAAGTCCATCTTCTGAGAAACCCTCCAAAACCTCGTTAATGTCTTCGTGTTAGTTATTCATGAATGTGAGTTGGTTACAAGTGTATAACCATCAGAAAAATTTGAGATTGTTGATTAAACTCTCCCCGCGATGAATCTAACAAGATTTTGAATTAATTCTATGTTTTTAAGGCAATATGATCTCTCGTTATCATTTCTAAATTCCTGCAAATAGTTTTCATTGTTCTTGTTGGAATATTGCATTGAAAGTCTTTACTAAATCACGCAGATCTCATTTTTATTGATAATTTAGTGGCACTTGTAGTTTTATTTTTCGAAGAGATTTCATCAGCACCGAAACAAGTAGTTTAAAATCACTCCATCCTTCATTTGTCAATTTATATTGTTTGTAAGCCTTTAGAGGTACCTTAGGCATGGTTTGATCAAGGATTTTTGTGTTTAATTGAGTTATTTACTTCAAGATTTTGTGGTGAGGTCTCAAAGATTGTGTGAAGAGTGCAACCTAGGCTTCCATATGTGCCTCTTCTGGTTGAAAGAACATCTTGATTGTTTGAAGCATTTTATCGATAGTTGTTCATGTATAGGTTGTCAAAGATATGACATATTCAGGTTTATCTTGTCAATATCCCACCATAAAAATCATCCAAAAATAGATCCTACCATGTACTACCCCTGATTTGAATTTGTGTACCCATAGAAGATCAAGATCCATTTGTAAAAGTATGCATGCACAGATAAGAATTTCAATGTCTCTAGTAACCTTTGCCTTGTTTTGAGAACATACCCATGTTTTGAGAAGTGACAACTCATGAGAGTTTAGATCTAGGGTGTTGATCATGTTTTCATCAAGGTCTTCATCATAGAAATTATAGAAAAAGGAAGGATATATTCATCTCCTTCGCCATCACAAGGTTACAAATAGGTCATCTTACCTTGGTTGCAGAGGCACAACCAAAAACAGCTAGGACAAGATCAAGTCCTATTGGAGTTCTATCCATCTCTCCAAAAATCTGAGTGTCAGCTAGACCATATCCTCGGCTACCAATGACATACAAACATGGTCTAATCTATCTTTAAGATCCATGCCATTTCTCTGGTGCTGCTCAGACTAAAAAGGAGAACAAATTTGGGTACCAACATGAGTGGCGCTGCTTCAAGGACTTCTTGAAGTTTCTTGGGGTTTTTGAAGTGTCTAAAGAGTTTGAGCATTTATGCATTTAAGTATTTGAGAAGCTACATTGTTGAAATATCATTCTATACTTCAGATTTGCAAGTTTTAAAGAAAGGTTTCAAGCTTTGTCTACCCTTTTCCATTTCCCAGTAGTTCATACACTTTGGTTGCATTGTGATTTATTGATTTAAGAAGAAGAAGGTCTGATTTATAAGGCTTTGCAAAGTTTTCAGTGCTAAGCATACATTTGACAGAATATTTTAGTGCATTATTACACAACTAGGGTGAAAGTCCTTAGTGGCAACTCCATGCTGATTTGATCTTGAAAATACCAATTGTCTTACTTCTCTGTCATTTATAATTTGTTGCTCAAATCTACAAATCTGAAGGAAGAAGATCTCTCTTGAGAGAGATTCTACTAAGAAGTTGTTTACTGATTCAAGAAACTCAGAGCTAGAGGGAAGAAAGGTGTGGAAGGTTTTGGAGACTTGACTGCGCAAGAAAATAAATCCCCATTGTTGAATTTGAAGGTGAGCAACTATTATTGAGGACTGCAATTCTTCCTCAAGTAAATATGATTCAGACAATCCCATTGCTGATTTGCATACCCCATCGGTGAGGGAACTTTTTGTTCATTTGAAATGCTTGCTCCTAAATCTACTCTTGTATTTTCTAAATTTGCTAGAGTCTATCAAGGAGGAGATCTTTTAAGAGAGATCCATTTTGAACATTTCATTCCCATTCCCAAAGACCTCTCACTCCTCCTCATTTTGTTTCTCCTCTAAGGTCACCACCACAAAATAACATGACACACCCTCCACCTAGACCCCCTTTTGTTGTTAACACCTTTGGTCCTATCAATTTTAGAGGAATGGTTGGGTATCAAAATGCTATCCCACAAGATGTGAGAAATAGGTTACCAAAGTTTCAAGGTAATAATGCCAAGATCTGAGATCAACATCTCAAACTTTTTGTTAACATGATGGAAGACTTTGAGATAGAGTTTGAGGATGTCTATGTAAATTTGTTCATCCACACCTTGGAAGAGGATGCAAGGGATTGGTATAAGGCTCTGCCTAATAATTCTATTGACTCATGGGCAGAGATGAATAATGCTTTTAGATTGCAATATGGAGACAAGACGGATCCTAGATTCCTCTTGTTTGAGTTTGAGAATATCAAGAAGAATCCAAATGAAACGGTGCATGATTTTAACACTAGGTTCAATAAGACTTTGAGAAGATTTCCTATTAATCTGAGGCCTTGTGATGAGTCTTGTTTAATCAAGTATGCTGATGCATTTGATAAAAAAACAACCTATTACTTGAGAGACAAAAACCCAACTAATTTGAGGCAGGCCTTTACCATGGCACTGCAGATTGAAAATAATATTAAAGCCATTGGTAAGCCTCTCAAGAGGGATGGTGTGAAGTTAATAAACCCTAAAAAACCTCAAGTTAGCAAGGGTTCTGATTTGGAGGATGTTGTCAAAACTTTGGCAGGGGTTGTCAAAGAAATTTCTTACAAATTAGCCCGAGCTGAGAAGGGAATTGGCCAAACTTCACAAGGACAGCAAAGAGCACAAAACCATGATAGATTTGGAAATCATCCTAGGGGTGATCAAAGACAAGATGATAGAGGTAAAGGGCCTATTGGAGGGGGAAATAGACAACCCCAAGCACGTGAAAGTAGATTGGTTCTTGACCCTCTAACTACCGGGGTTGCTTCTTCTTTGAAGAAATTGCTAATATGGATTGGTGTGATAGATGTTTTCTCCCCATTGTGAAATGGACCAACAAGTGGATGAAGATGATAATGAGGATGGAATTGATGATGAAATTTTTATGGTGGGCTGCTCTTCAAGTTCACAACAAGCAATAACTTCAACAGAGGTAATAAGTGCAAGGACTGCTGCAACCTTTTGGGATTGCATAAACCGGTACCAATTCTTTCTCCTTCTCTTTCTTATGAGGTAGATGTAGTTCAAGCCTTTGAAATTCCTAACAATGACTTTGAATATCTAAGAGCTTTGATGATTAAAAAGTATGATGGTGGTATCCCTTCGGAGGAAGATAGAAAACTATTAATGAATGTTGTTGTTGGTCAAGAGAAAGAGTAAAATACTAGAAGCAAAGTTGTTAAGGGAGCTAGTCCTCAAGCCAAACTTAAGACACCCTTTCTCACAAGCATTCCCAAAGAAGCTCCTAGAAGGGAAACACCTGCCAAGAGCTCTGTTGTCCCATGCAAAAATTTTAGTCCTTCTCATGCCCAAGCTGTCAAGAATCCCTTGCCATCTAGTGAATCTGTTTGTCTCCCTTCTAATGTTATCTTGCCAAAGAATGTTCCCTATGATATTGCCCAAGTTTTGAGCCAAATCAAAGTGAGTGTTCCAATCATTGAGTTTCTTAGAATACCTAAGCACAAGAAGAGGGTATTTGAATACTTGGGATTGAAGGAGGAAAATAGTACCCCAAGTAGACATGTGAACATTGTTGAAACTCCTCCTCCAATCATTGTATATATTGGAACACCAGCAGCATTAGAGGATCTTGGGGAAGCTCCTGAGGTGTATTTGGGAACATCATTGGTTGATTCCCAATTGAATGTTGATCCATTCTTTACAAATTTTCTCATAAAATATAGGTTGCTTCAAAATTGTATGTTTGATTCCGGTGCATCATGTAATGTCATGCCTCTAGAAGTCATGAATGAGTTAGATATCAAAGTAATAACAACTTATGGGAAGTGTACTTTTGCCATGGATTTGTTGGTGTCATTTCGAGCTTGCATGGTGTGCCCTAATTTTTCATGTCCATTTTTCTCGAAAAGTTTTATTACTCAAAGTTGGTGATCTGCAATTCAGCTCCTCCAGCTTGAATGCCTTCAAAATGCCCATACACTTATGGTTTTCCCCTAATTTGAAACAATTTTCCAAGTTTTCCCCTTTTTGTGCCCTATTTTTTTCCAATTTTTAGGGTTGTGTCGTTTTCCCTTTGCCAAATCGTGCAAAAACTTGAAATTGATCGAATCTCAATTGAGTGCAATCAATTTCCAAATCCGAAGGTCGAAAATAATGTCAAAAATGATTCAGTTGGTTTAAAATCAAGAAATCTACCATCCTTGTTGAAAATTTCGAATTCTAGGGCATCCTTTGAATTTTTGACATTTTGACGGTCATACGGGTGTCATTTGCCTATCAAATTCATCATCGCAACATATTGGCAATGTGGCGAGTTCCATTGGATGGGGATGTCGGAAATATTTCTAACTTGTCATTTTTGAAATTTTGGCAAAAAGGAAAATTTTGGTCCATGGCTCTTCCTTACGCATTGAAGTGCCTAAGTGGCACATTTTGATTGGTTGAGGGGATGGTGGGTGGCGGGTTCTCCTTAATAAATTTTGCTTTCAATTTGTAAAAATTTCAAAGTCAATTTTTGGCTTGAAGGCCCGCAAAATAGGGAGAGGACACATGGCAATGAGGGCATGTGGATGACGGAGGCATTTGGAGAAATTTGTTGTTTTTTTGCTCAAGGTGTTAAAGTAAATTTTTGGCCCAAAGGCCCTCGGCCAACCATAGGTGGACATGTGTTTAGGAGGAGTCAATAGCAAAGGGTAGAGGTTTTGGTCATTTTGAAACTTCTTGACTTCTAAAAATTTTAAAGTTCAAAGAAGAGTCGAGGGCCCACAACAAATCATTTAAGGACATGTGTCCAAGAGTGAGAAAATGGAGAAGCGGGGTTTTGGAGTTGTTGAGATTTTTGCCTTTGGAGGCAAAAATTCTCAAAGTTGAAATTTGGCCCACATTGCCGCTTCCAAGAAAATTTGTATGAAGGGGCGGAGGTTCGGACCTCAAAGGTATTTTTGGAAATTTTAGAATATTGGCAAAAAGTTTCGAGAATGAAAATTTTGTGTGTGGCCCCGAGAAGGTATAATTTTGGAAGTGTGCCTCTGTAGCCAATCCAGGAGCGACCCGTAGCATGTTTCAAAGGTCAAAAGGGAAGTGCAGGCCCATGGTGAGTTTTTAAGCTTCTAAAATTTTGAAGGCGGAGAATGGAGACTTGGCCCCGCGGTGAATCGAGAGGCGCCACGTGGCGGGAAGAGGTCGGGTTTTCGGGCTGCATAGGTTTTTTTGGAAAAATTTCCTTTTTCCAAAAAAGAGGAAAAATTCATAAAATTGGTCCATGTTTTCAATGGGACCCACCTTTGGACACGTGGTGGGCCCAAGAGATGAGTGGGGAAATGTTGCAAATTTTTCCAAATTTGAAAAAGGTCGCAAATGCATTTTTTGAAGGCAGGGGCCGATCCTATCATATTTTGACACGTGTCTCACCTTATCAAAAGGTAAAAAAGGTAATATTAAAGATCTCATCTTCCACGTGGAGGGCGGACATTTAAAGTTGATACGAGATCAACGGTTATTGTGCATTTATCCTTTTTGCCACCATTGGAGCTCTAACAAGCTTGGAATCATGATTTCTTCATCAAATTGCATCAAACCTTATATGATTTTGCATTGTATTGGCCTTTTGAGTGCATTGGCATCATTTTCATGACCTAATTATTTGATATATGGTGTTTTTGATGTAATCTTTTCTCGAGCCCGAGAAAAAATGTGAAATGTCAACATCAAAAGTTGCAAAGGTAAAATGAAAAAGGTGAAAAGGTGAAAAATGATTGATAAAAGATGTTGGCATGCCTGAATGATAAAAACGTAACCCTAGGGTGGATAATGAACCAAATTTATGTAATGATTAAACTTTTTGGCACACACCTAGAAATGTGCGAGTTGTTTTTCTGTTTGGTGTCATTTCCATGAAATCATGAGGGTTTTTTGTAACAAATTTGATCCTATAGCATATTCATTGCTTGGGAAGCAAGACACCAAACTAGCATAGGGTATATATGATATTTTTAGAGAATTTGTAAAGGGAGGAGGAGAAAAAAGACTTAGAATTTACATGGGAAAAACTGGAAGAAGCCCATCCTTTGAGAAAACTACCTGAGAATCATTTTCAATTCCTTTTTACATCAGATTTTATCATGTTGAGTTGGTTTCAGTTGTAAAGCCATCAAAAATCTTTGAGATTCTTCTCATAACATTCCCTATGCTGATATATTTGATCATTTCTTATATTATTTGGTGTTACTCTTGGAAAAAATTTCATATGATTATGTCACGAATGTTTTCAATTTGTGTTTCTTGCTCATGTTGCAATCTTGTGTGTAGGATCTCTCTTGATCATACATGGTCTCATTTCTTGTGGATGGTTTAGTGGCATCTGCAATATTTCATTTATAAGAGCATTCATCGATAGAAGATAAATAGATTTAAACTCATTTTACCTTCCTTGAATCTTGAGATTGTTTTTAAACCTTTGGGTGCACCTTAGGTCATGATAAGATAGGGATTTGGATACTTTGTTGGTTTATTTTCTTCAAGCTTTTGTGGCAGGTTATCAAAGATTATGTGGAAGAGTGTAGATCTAGGCCTCTATTTGGTTCACATATCCTGGTTGAAGGAGTACTTTAAATCCTTTGAAGCATTCTATTGTTTAGGTGTTACAAATATCTTGCTAAAGTCCTCAAAGAGTTTGGAAAATCTCTTGTTAGTCTTGTCTAATATCTCCCACCAAAATTTCATTTAGAACTGTTATGTTTATGGAGCCTATTATCATGTTAGAGTTTGGTACACCTTCCATGTGTTACACTCAGATATTTTTATGGCTGTCTCACTCGTTGATGAGCGGGTCAAGGGGTTTCAGGGGTGAAGCCCAAGAAAATTTTCATGGGTGGTTTATTAAGCCATGGGTAATGGGTAATCAGCTACCTATTGATGTACTTATAAATAGATGGACATACAATAGGATTTAGATGAGTGTGTTTTGTGAAGGTGAATAGTGTGTGTGAATTCAAGTGCGAATTCGGGAGGGTTTGTTGAGGACAGCTCCAAACAAGATCTGATTATTGTGGATTGTGAAGACTATTGGCTTGTAATAAAATCTGAGCAAGTGTTCTTGGTGGATGTAGCCCAAATTGGGTGAACCACGTTAAATATTATCTTTGTGTTGTGCATATTTCATTTCTGTAATTCTATTCATACTTCTTATTATTGCGATTCTGAGGAATTATTCCACATTAGATATTATTAATTCCTAACAATTGGTATCAGAGCTTGGTTTGGTTTGTTGAAGTGTTGAATCGTAGGGAAATTTTTAGCTTGAGTGGGAGCTATGGCAGATGATGGAAGATCTAGGGTTGATAAATTCAATGGGAAAAATTTCAGTCTTTGGAAGATGCAGATGGAAGATTACCTTTATCAGAAGGATCTTTATACTCCATTGTTTGAGAAGGTGAACAAACCCTCGAGTATGACAGATGTGGAATGGGATTTTTTGGATCAAAAGGCACTTGGAATGATCTGGATGTGTCTTGCATCTTCGGTATTATTTAATGTTTTAAAGGAAAAGACTACAAAAAATTGATGGATGCATTAGGGAAGTTATATGAAAAACCCTCTGCCTCTAATAAGATATTTTTAATGAAAAAATTGTTTAATATGAATATGTTTGAGAATGGTTCAGTAGTAGATCATATAAATGATTTTAAATTGATTGTAAATATTCTAGCTTCAGATTACAATAGAATTTGATGAAGAAGTTAAGGATTTATAGTTATGTGCTCTTTACCTAAGAGTTGGAATAGCCTAGTAATGGCGGTAAGCAACTCGGTTCCTGCTAACTCAAAGTTGAAGTTTGAGGATGTTGTAGGGGTGATTCTAAGTGAGGAAATGTGAAGAAAAATCTCAGTGAATCTTCTACTTTAGGGAATGCTTTGACAATGGAAACTAGAGGGAGATAGAAGAATAGAGGAAATTGTGGAAAATAAAAGGATCGGGAAAGGTCAAAATCCAAAAGAAAGATAGTATGCTGGCATTGTGGAAAGTCTGGGCATGTAAAGAAGGATTGTTGGGAGCTTCAGGACAAGAAGAAACAACAGGAAGAAAACAAGGAGGAAAATGTGGCATCGGGTAATGTATGCCAGGATGCTTTGATTCTTTCTTTGCATAATATTATTGAATCTTGGGTTTTAGATTTAGGGGCTTCTTTTCATGCTACTCCACATAGGCATTATTTTGTTGATTATGTTTAAGAGGATTTTGGTCATGTTTTTCTTGGTGATGATGAGCCTTACAAGTATAGTTGGAAAAGGTTTTGTTCGTGTTAAGATGCGTAATGGGAATACATGGCTATAGAAGGATGTCGACATGTACCTACATTAAGGAGAAATTTGATATTGGCGTATGAATTGGGAAGTGATGGTTGTATTGTGATATTTACAACTAACTCTTGGAAGGTTACCAAGGGTGCTCTTATGGTGGCAAGAGGTAAGAAGGTTGGAACCTTATATTTAACCACTGATAGTACTAATGATTGTAATCTTGTGGCTTCAAATGTAGATACAACATTATGTCACTATAGGTTCGGTTATATGAGCCATAAGGGCATGGACATCATAAAGAAGAATTTAATTGGATATACAGAAACATGTTTGGATTTATGTGAGAACTGCATTTATGGGAAACAAAAGTGAGTAAGGTTTCTCAAGGTTAGACCTATGAAGAAAGAGAGTAAGTTAGAGATGGTACATTCTAATGTGTGGGGGCCGGCTCAGTATCATCTCTTGGGGGCTCAAGTTATTATGCTACTTTTATTGATGATGTAACAAGGAAAGTTTGGGTTTATTGTATTAGAAACAAATATGATGTATTTGATACTTTTGTTAAATGGAAATCCTTGGTAGAGAATGAAACAGGTCTTAAGTTAAAATGTCTCAGGTCAGATAATGGAGGGGAGTATTACAGCAATGAATTTGATGATTATTGTTCTAAGAATGGAATCCGTAGGCAAAATATGGTTCCAGGAACCCCGCAACAGAATGGGGTGTCAGAAAGGATGAATAGAACAATAATGGAACATGCTAGGAGCATGAGGATACATGCAAGACTACCTCTTTATTTTTGGGCAGAAGCGGTGAGCACAACTGTGTACTTGATAAATAGAGGACCCTCAAGTGCCTTGGATGGAGGCATACCTGAGGAGGCTTGGTATGGTAAGAAAGTCGATTACTCATTTCTTAGAGTCTTTGGATGTGAGGTGTTTGTTCATATTGACAAGGATGATAGGACCAAGCTAGAGGCTAAATAAAAAAATACACTTTTATTAGTTATGGTGGTGATGAATTTGGATTTAAATGTTGGAGTATTAAGGACAAGAAAATCATTCGGTCTAGGGATGTGGTCTTTAATGAGAAAGTCATGTATAAGCAATAGTTGTAGGAAAATAGGGAAGAATCCAAGAAATAATATGTAGTGGTAGAGGATCTTTCGGATGGGATAGTGACCCATGAATCAGTTTAGGAACCTACTCAACAGGAACCCCAAACTCCTATAGTGAGGAGGTCTTCTAGGGTAAGAAAAGAACCTGAACATTTTTCTCCTTCTCTTTATTATTTATTACTCACTGATAGTGGAGAGCCAGAGAGATTTGATGAAGCAATGTAGGTAGATGCCAGTAAGAAGTGGGAGAAAACCATGGATGAGGAGCATAAGTCTCTCATGGAGAACCAGGACTTGGGATTTGGTGAAGCTATTGGAAGGAAAAAGAGCATTTCGAGAACAAGTGGTTGTACAAAATTAAAGATGAAGAAGGAGGAAAGAAAAGATATAAGGCCTAGTTGGTGGTCAAGGGGTTTACACAGAAACAAGGTATAGATTTTGATGAGATTTTTCTCCTATAGTAAAAATGACTTCTATCAAAACTGTTCTTGTAATAGTGGAAACATAAGACTTGCACTTAGAACAGCTTAGATGTAAAGACGCATTTCTCCATGGTGATTTGGAGGAGGAGCTATATATGCGTGAGCTGAGAAGGATATGAAGTCAAAGGTAAAGAGGAGATGGTGTGCAAACTGAAGAAGAGCTTGTATGGCCTGAAACAAGCTCCATGTCAATGGTATAAGAAGTTTGATAGCTTCATGATGGAGTAAGGTTATATTAGATTTCATTCTGACCATTGCGTGTATACAAAGAAATTTGAGGATGGAATTTATATTATCCTGTGTTTGTATGTTGATGACATGTTGGTTATAGGTAAAAACATGTAGGAAATAAAAGTACTCAAGAAACAACTAAGTGAATCCTTTGATATGAAGGATTTGGGGGTAGCTAGAAAAATCCTTGGTATGAGGATAACTTGGGATAGGAAGGAATGGAAGCTAACTTTATCTCAGGAAGAGTACATTAAGAAGGTATTGGATAGGTTTAACATGCAGGATGCTAAACCGGTTAGGACTCCTTTGGCAGGCCATTTTAAGTTATCAAAGGAGCAGTGTCCCAAGACAGAGCAGGAAAGAAACCAGATGTCCAAGGTACCTTACTCATCAGCGGTTGGTAGTTTGATGTATGTTATGGTGTGCACTAGGCCTGATATTTCCCATGTAGTGGGAGATGTGAGTATATTTATGAGTGATCCAGGTAAAGAGCATTGGCAAGTAGTAAAGTGGATCATTTGGTATTTGAGAGGGACCATGGGGATAGTTTTGTGCTACAGTGGATCAAACACCAATTTATGTGGTTATGTAGATTCAGACATGGCTAGATATGTTGAAAGCAGGAGGAACACGACATGTTATATTTACACTATAGGTGGGATAACAGTGAGCTGGATTTCATGACTACAAAATCTAGTGGCTTTGTCAACCACGGAGGCTGAGTATGTTTCTGCCACAGAGGCAAGAAAAGAGATGATTTGGTTACAACAATTACTTGAGGAGTTGGGGCATAAGCAAGAGGAATGTAAGTTGCATAGTGATAGTCAAAGTGCTATACACCTAGCTAAGAACTCTGCTTTCCACTCCAGGATGAAGCATATATAGTTGAGATATCACTTCATCAGGAAAGCTTTGGAGGAAGATAAGTTGAAGTTAGAGAAGATTCATACCAGTCAGAATCCTGTAGACATGATGACCAAGGTGGTCACAAGGGATAAACTAAAGATATGTTTAGCTTTGGTTGGCCTTCGTGGATGACAGTGAAGGGTTGAGAAGCTTGCTCAGTGGAAATTAGTCTCCACGTGGGAGATTGTTATATTTGTGGAACCTGTTTTCATGTTAGATTTTGGTACACCTTCCATGTGTTACACTCAGATATTTTTATGGCAGTCCCACTCACCGATGAACAGGTCAAAGGAGTTCAGGGGCAAATCCCCTGAAGAAAATTTTCATGGGTGGTTTATTAACCCATGGGTAATGGGTAACCGTTATGGGCTGTTTTTGGGCCCATGGTTTTTCGGTACCCATTGTTTTGTAAAACCGTCTCTTTATCTACCTATTGATGTACTTATAAATAGATGGACATACAATAGGATTTAGATGAGTGTGTTTTGTGAAGGTGAATAGTGTGTGTGAATTCAAGTGTGAATTTGGGAGGGTTTGTTGAGCGCAGCTCCAAACAAGATCTGATTATTATAATTGTGAAGACTGTTGGCTTGTAATAAAATCTGAGCAAGTTTTCTTGGTGGATGTAGCCCACATTGGGTGAACCACGTTAAATATTGTCTTCGTGTTGTGTATATTTCATTTCTATAATTCTATTCATACATCTTATTATTGTTATTACGAGGAATTATTCGCATTAGATATTATTAATTCCTAACAAGAACAACTAACCCTACCCCATACTACCCTTGCATTGCATTATATGTCAACAAAATAATACAATCCATTTACAAAAATACACAAAGCAACTCAGGATCAAACCATGTCTCTAGTAGCCTTAGCCTTGTCTTGAAAGCATTTCCATCATTTAGTAGTGACAACTCCTTTGAGTTTGAGTAATGGAAAATTGATCATGTTTTTCCAAGGCCATCTCCATACAATATGCAAAGTGTAAGGATATCTCCACCTCCTTCACCAAACAAAGGCTGCAAACATAGGTTCTCTTGCCTTGGTTGAAAGGCACAACCTAAAATAGTGAGGATTAGATTAAAATCCTTCCGAGGTGCTACCCACTCCTTAAAAATATTGAGTGCCAACAAGTCGGATAAATTGCTTCCTCGGATACAAACAACATACAAATAATTTATCTGCCTCTGAGTGTCTTGTGAGATCCATGATGGTACTAAAGTTGTGAAAGAGATTAAATTTGGGCACCAACACTCAGTGGCGCTTATTCGGGGACTTCTTGGAATTTCTTGGTGTTTTTGAAGTTTTGGAAGGGTTTGAGCATTTGTATATTCAAGTATTTGAGCTGCTACATTGTTTAAATATCATTTTATGCTTCAGATCTGCAAGTTTTGGGTAAAAATTTCAAGCTCAGACTACTCTTTTTCATTTCCCAGCAGTTTATACACCTTGGTTGCATTGTTCTTGGTTGATTCAAGAAGAAGAAAGTTTGATTTATAAGGCTTTGCAAGGTGTTCAAGGTGCTAGCATACATTTGACAGAATATTTTAGTGCATTCTTGCACAACTAAGGTGGAAGTCCTTAGTGGTGACTCCATGCTGATTTGATCTTGAAGGTACCAGTTGTCTTACTTTGCTGTCATTTATAATTTGTTCCTCAAATCTACAAAACTAGGAAGGAAAGAGATCCCTCTTCATTAAGGAATCTACTAAGAATTTGTTCACCAAAACAAGAAGCTCAGAGTTAGAGGGAAGAAGAGTGTGGAAAGTGGTTGGAGACTTGGTTGCAAGAAAGGAGATCCCCATAGTTGAATTTGAAAGTGAGAAACCTATTGTTGAGGATTATAATTCTTCTTCAAGTAAATCTGATTTAGACAATCTTGTTGTTGATTTGCATTCCCCATCAGGTGAGGGCCCTTCTTGTGCATTTGAAAAACTTGCTCCTAAATCTGCTCCTATATTTTCTAAGTTTGCTAGAGTTTATCAAGAGAGAGCCTTTGGGGGGTGTTCATTTTGGAGATCATTTATCTATTCCAATCAGATCCATCACTCCTCATCAATTGGTTTCTCCTCCAAGGTCACCACCACAAAATAACATGGCTCACCCTCCACCTAGACCCCCTTTTTTTGTTAACACCTTTGGTCCTATCAATTTTAGAGGAATGGTTGGGTATCCAAATGCTGTCCCACAAGATGTGAGAAATAGGTTACCAAAGTTTCAAGGTAATAATGCCATGACTAGAGATCAGCATCTCAAATTTTTTGTTAACATGATGGAAGAATTTGATATAGAGTTTGAGGATGTGTATGTAAATTTGTTCATCCACACTTGGAAGAGGATGCAAGGGATTTATATAAGGATCTACCTAATAATTCCATTGACTCATGGGCAGAGATGAATAATGCATTCGATTGTAATATGGAGACAAAACTGATCCAAGGTTCCTTTTATCGAAATTTGAGAATATCAAGAAGAACCCAAATAAAATGGTCCATGATTTCAACACAAGGTTTAATAAGACATTGAGAAAGCTTCTTGTTATTTTGAGGCCTTGTGATGAATCTTGTTTGATCAAATATGCAGATGCATTTGATAAAAAGGTAGCCTATTACTTGAGAGACAAAAATCCTACAAACTTGAGGCAAGCTTTCACTATGGCACTTCAAATTGAAAACAATATTAAATCTATTGGTAAACCTCTCAAGAGGGACGGTGTGAAGTTAATAAACCCTGAGAAACCTCAAGTTAGCAAGGGTACTGATTTGGAAGATGTTGTTAAAACTTTAGAAGGGGCTATCAAAGAAATTTCTTACAAATTAGCTTGGGATGAGAAAGGAATTGGGAAAAGTTCACAAGGACAGCAAAGAGCTCAAAACCATGATAGATTTGGCAATCATCCTAGGGGTGATCAAAGAAAAGATGATAGAGGTAAAGGGCTTGTTGGTGGGGGAAATAGACAACCCCAAGCACGTGAAAGTAGATTGGTTCCTGACCCTCTAACTGTAAGGGTTACTGCTGTTGAAGAAATTGCTGATATGGATTGGTGTGATAAATGTTTTCTTCCTCATCCTCCATGTGGAGTGGACTAGTAAGTTGTTGAAGATGATAATGAAGATGGAATTGATGATGACATATGTATGATGGGCAGCTCCTCAAGCTCACAACAAGAAGCAACATCAACAGAAGTAATAAGTGCAAGGACTGTTGTAACCTTTTGGGATTGTATGAAGTAGGTACCACTTCTTTCTCTTTCTCAAACTCATGATATAGATGTAGTTCAAGCCTTTGAAATTCCTAATAATGACTTTGAATATATAAGAGCTTTGATGATCAAGAAATATGATGGTGGTATCCCTTCGGAGGAAGATAGACAATTATTAATGAATGTTGTTGTTGGTCAAGAGAAAGAGTATAATACTAGAAGCAAAGTTGTTAAAGGAGCTGGTCCTCAAGCCAAGCCTAATACACCCTTGCTCACAAGCATTCCAAAAGAGAATCCTAGAAAAGAAACACTTTCCAAGAACCCTGCTGTCCCATGCAAAAATCTTAGTTCTCCTCATTCCCAATCTGCCAAGGGTCAATTACCATTTAATGAATCTACTTGTGTCCCTTCCAATGCTATCCTACCAAAGAGTGTTCCCTATGACATATCCCAAGTATTGAGCCAAATCAAATTGAGTGTTCCAATCATTGAGTTGCTTAGAATACCCGAGCACAATAAGAGAGCATTTGAATACTTGGGATTGAAGGAGGAAAAGAGTACACCAAGTAGAAATGTGAACATTGTTGAGGCTCCTCCTCCAATTATTGTAGACCTTGGAACACCATCAGCATTGGAGGATCTTGGAGAGGCTCCTGAGGTGTATTTGGGAACATCTTTGGTTGATTCCCAATTGAATGTTGATCCATTCTTTATAAATTTTCTCATAAAAGATAGGCTACTTCACAATTGCATGTTTGATTCTGGTGCATCATGTAATGTCATGCCTCTAGAAGTCATGAATGAGTTGGATATCAAAGTGACAATAGCCTATGGGAAGTGTACCATGGATTCAAGGGAAGTGTCAGTTGTTGGTTGTGTGAAGGGTTTAGTAGTGCAACTTGTAGCCTATCCAGGTAAGAAATTGAAGCTTGATGTTGTAATTGTTGTCCCGCCTTGCCAAATGGGGTATGATTTTGTCAAGAAAATGGGCTGCAAGTGTTTTGGTAGTCTTCAGAGATGGACATGTCTTTTCCCACCATTCCCATTGAGGAAGCCTTGTCAAAATTTATGGCGAGAAGAAGATGTTGCACTTAATTGAAGATTCCAACAATGCTTCCTATGAAGTGTTATTTTGATGTAGATGCTGAAAATTTCATTAGTTTTGCTGATGGAAAAGAAAACAAGATGGACAAATCAGAGTGCCTTGATATGGTAGGTTCTCCATGGACATTTCTATTTGATGGAGCTTGCTCCAAATTTAGAAATGGTGTTGGTATAGTTTTGCTTTCTCCTAGTTTGGAAGAGTTTCCTTTTCCTTCAAACTTAATTTTGAATTCACTAACAACATTGTTGGGTATGAGTCATTATTGTTGGGGTTAAGAATTGCATAGAAGTATGGAGTGAGGGATATTTTTGCCAAGGGGGATTTAGAGCTGGTTGTCAAACAAGTAAGGAAACTATATGCTATAAAAAATCAGCATATGAAACAGTATAAGCATGCAGTTTTGGATCTAATTGAAATGTTTGATTCCTTTAACATTGTTTACCATGATAGAGGTCTTAATGTTGCTGCTGACAAGTTGGAAGTGCTTGGTTCTAAATTTGGGAATTGCACCATTTCACCTTATTGTTAATATAACTTTGAAGTGCTAACTAGGCCAGTTGTCCCTTATAATGTCAAACATTGGCAAGTTTTTAATGATGATGCTCAATTGATGATGTTCTTACAAAACCAAGGTGAGTTTGTAGGTCAGAATATTGATTGGGAGCCAATGGTATGCATGAATGAAGGAAGAGAAACTTTGTTTGAGAAGGATATTATACAATTGAAAACAAACACCATTCCTAAAGGTCTTGTTGCACTTGAATCAAATTTTAGCAATGTTGATTGCATCATCAATAGGAACATGTTTGCCTCAAGGGATGTGGAAGAGCATAACTTGGGCACCAAGGATAAACCAAGGAAGATTTGGTTGGGCAGAAATCTCATAAAGAGGAAAAATAGTCCTATGCCCAACTTTTGAAAAAATATCAAGACTGCCTTGCTTGGTCCTATTCAGAGCTAAAGGCATATAGAGAAGACTTGTTCCAACATGAGATCCCTCTTGAGGCCAAGACTAAGCCATTCAGATAGAGGCAAAGGCCTATTAATCCACTTCTCTCTATGAAAATGCAAGAAGAGTTGAAGAAATTGAGAGATGGAGGTATTATTCAGCCCACTAGATATTCATCTTGGGTTGCAAACCTTGTGCCAGTTAGAAAAAGAATGGAGACATCAGACTTTGTGTGGATTTTAGAAATCTAAAAAAAAATCATCCATGAAGGACAAATACCCCTCGCCAAACATTGAAAATATGTTACAACTTGTGATAGGCTCAGAAATGCTTTCTACTTTGGATGGTTTCTCTGGATACAATCAAGTAGTTGTTAAAGAATTAGAAAGACTTAAGACAACATTCACTACTCCTTGGGGGACATATGTTTTTGTTAGGATTCCCTTTGGATTGATGAATGCTGGTGCCACTTTTCAAAGGGCAATGGATGTTGCTTTTTCTGGTTACATCAATGAGTTTATTGTAGTTTACCAAGATGATGTGACTGTGTTTTTAAGGCAGCGAGGTGACCATTTGCAACACTTAGAGAAGATGTTGATCAGATGTAGGGAGTATGAAATTTCTCTTAATCTAAAGAAGTGTCATTTTGGCGTGAAAAAGGCCAAGCTATTGGGACATATTGTGTCTAAAGATGGTGTTATGATAGACCCTGAGAGAGTGGAAGCAATCAACAAAGTACCTATCCCAAGAACCAAGAAAGGCATCCAATCTTTCTTTGGTTAAATTGATTTTATTAGGAGGTTTGTTTCCAAATTTGCTTGAGCTAACTCTTCCAATCACAAGAATTTTGAAGAAGAACCAAGTTATCAAATGGGAGGAGGATGCCATTCAAGCGTTTGAAGGAATTAAGGATGCACTTAAGCATGCACCTATTTTAGCATCTCCAAACTACAAGAGGCCTTTCCAAATATTTTCCTTTTCATCTGAGTACACCATTGCTTCTGTTTTGCTGCAAAAGGATGAGGATGGGGCTGAGAGGCCTATTGCCTTCTTTAGTAAGGCTTTACAAGTAGTTGAACTTAAGTATACAATCATGGAGAAAAAAGCATTTTCCTTGGTGAAAGTAACAAAGGTTTTTCAAGACTTATATATTGAGTTCAAAAGTTTTTGCTTATGTTCCCCACAGCATGGTGGAAGACATCTTATCAGAGATAGAGATCTCAAGCAAAAAGATGTAGATGGGTGAAAAAACTACAAGAGTATGATATGGATATCCAAACCACAAAGTTAGTAAGAGGTTTGGGTCTTGCTAAGCTCATGACCGAGAGAAACTTGCAAAATTTAGAAGTGAATCATCTAGAGGAAGAAAGGGCAGATCTTCTTGAGAAATTGATGAGTTCTAAGTGGTACAAAGATGTGATCTTATACCTCAAGCACCTATGTTTCCCTAGTCACTTAAATAAAAATAAAAAAAGAGCCCTCAATTTGGCTTCTCAAAAGTATATCATAACAAATCTTGGGCTAGCTTGGAAGAACCCTAAGGTGTCCTATTGAAATGCATAACTGAAGATGAAGCTCCCAAAATTATTGTTGATTTCTGTGGGGGAGTTTGTGGAGGAAATTTTTCTGGGAGGGTGACAACACATAATATTTTGAGAGTTGGTTATTTGTGGCCTACTCTTTTAAAGATGCAACCCACTAGTTAGGAAATGCGATAGTTGCGGTGTTTCTCTGGAAGACTAAAAGCTTCAGGCTCCCTTCCTTTGCAGCCTGTATCAATTGAAGCCCCTTTCAAACAATGGGGAATGGACTTCATTGGTGAGATTTCAGATCCTTCTAGTGCTGGTCATAAGTGGATTCTTGTAGCCACTGATTATTTTACAAAGTGGGTTGAAGCAATTCCATCTAAAAAGGCAACACACCAAGTGGTAATGGATTTCTTATTGAATCATATCATATGTAGATTTGGAGTTCTAGTTAAGATTGTATCTAATAATGCCATGTGATTTAGAGCCAAACCTTTAATGGCAATGTGTAATGAATATGGAATCAATATGACTTATTCTTCAAACTACAACCCCCAAGGGAATGGACAAGCTGAGTCTAGTAATAAGAACTTGCTGAAGATCATTAGAAGAACCTTGGAAATGAACAAGAAGAAGTGGGGCAAACAATTGAAGTTTTTAGTTTGGGCTAATAGAATAAATCCTAAAAGAGCAACTGGTAAAAGCCCGTTTGAATTGGTGTATGGAACTTAGGCTTTGCTTCCCTTACATCTCGCAATCATCTTCATTTCATTTTGCCCAACAATTGGAAGATCAAGAACATGGCCCATATGAATCAAGGATCAATTAGATCATTGAGTTAGATGAGGAGAGAAGAGCATCCCATCAAAGGCATATCAGATTTAGAGAGAAATTGAAGAAGTTGTTTGATAAGAAGGTTACTCCTAGAGCCTTCAATGTTGGAGATCTGGTTTTTCTGTGGGATAGTAGGCATGAAGACAAGGGAAAGCATGGCAAATTTGATGCATTATGGATGGGCCCTTATGCCATTGATATCAGGATTGGTGAACATACCTTTTTTCTCAAAGATCTAGATGGGGAATTGCTAGAGCTACCTGTTAATGGTAGACATTTAAAACATTTCTTGGATTAATCCCCAAAGTGAGGTATGCACAAATTGTACAATTGTATAGTCTTTGTTTTTTTTTTTTTTTTGTTGTTTGTTGGTGTGTGGTTTTCCCTTTGTTCTTGGAAACCATTTTTGGGTGGGTTTCTTGGTTCATTTTTGGTGGTAATTCTGGGTTTTTGGGGTTGCCTTGTGTTTTGAATCCTTTTCCCAATGGGTTTTTGGCACTTTTTCTATGTTTTTTCCTTGTGGCACTCACTAGGAGTGCCAATCCCAAAGCAGGAGCCATTGTTGGTGTCATTTCTGAGCTTGCATGGTGTGCCCTAATTTTTCATGTCCAATGTTGCTTAGAAAATTTTTATTTCTCAAAGTTGGTGATCTAGAATTCAGCTCCTCCAGTTGAATGCCTTCAAAATGCCCATACACTTATGGTTTTGCCCTAATTTGAAACAATTTTCCATGTTTTCCCTTTTTTGTGCCCTATTTTTTCCATTTTTTTGGGCTGTGTTATTTTCCCCTTTCCAAATCATGTAAAAAATTGAAATTGATCGAATCTCAATTGAGTGCAATCAATTTCCCAATCCCGAGGTCGAAAACAATGTCAAAAAATGATTCAGTTAGTTTAAAATCAAGAAATCTGCCATCCTTGTTGAAAATTTCGAATTCTAGGGCATCTTTTGAATTTTTGACGTTTTAACCGTCATACGGGTGTCATTTACCCGTAAAATTCATCATCGCAACATATTGGCAATGTGGTAGGTTCCGTTGGCGGGGATGTCGGGAAATATTTCTAGCTTATCGTTTTTGAAATTTTGGCAAAAAGGAAAATTTTGGTCCATGGCTCCGCATTCTACGCATTGAAGTGCCTATGTGGCACATTTTGATTGGTTGAGGGGATGTCGGGTTGTGGGTTCTCCTTAAGAAATTTTGCTTTCATTTTGCAAAATTTTCAAAGTCAATTTTTGGCTCGAAGGTCCATAGTGAATAGGGAGAGGACACGTGGCAATGAGGGCATGTGGATGGCGGAGGCATTTGGAGAAATTTGTTGTTTTTTTGCTCAAGGTGTTAAAGTAAATTTTGGCCTGAAGGCCCTCAGCCAACCACAGGTGGAAATGTGTCTAGGAGGAGTCGTTAGCAAAGGGTAGAGGTTTTGGTCATTTTGAAACTTCTTGACTTCTACAAATTTTAAAGTTGAAAGTTGAGCCGAGGGCCCACAACAAATCATTTAAGGACACGTGTCCAAGAGTGAGAAAATGGAGAAGCGGGGTTTTGGAGTTGTTGAGATTTTTTTCCTTTGGAGGCAAAAATTCTCAAAGTTGAAATTTGGCCCGCATTGCCGCTTCCAAGAAAATTTGTATGAAGGGGCGGAGGTTCGGACCTCGAAGGTATTTTTGGAAATTTTGCAATTTTGGCAAAAAAGTTTCAAAATGAAAATTTTGTGCATGGCCCCAACAAGGTATAATTTAGAAGTGTGCCTCCATAGCCAATCCAAGAGTGACACGTAGACAGTTTCAAAGGTCAAAAGGGAAGTGCGGGCCCGTGGGGAGTTTTGAAGCTTCTATAATTTTGAAGGTAGAATGAAGACTTGGCCCTGCGGTGAATCAGAGACCGCTACGTGGCAGGGAAGAGGTCAGGTTTTCGGGCATGTGGAGGTTTTTTGGAAAAAAATTCCTTTTCAAAAAAAGAGGAAAATTCATAAAATTGGTCTGCGTTTTCAATGGGACCCACCTTTGAACATGTGGTAAGCCCAGAAGGTGAGCGAGGAAATGTTACAAAATTTTCCAAATTTGAAAAAGGTCACAAATGCATTTTTTGAAAGCAGGGGCCTGATCCTATCAAGTTTTGACATGTGTCTCACCTTATCAAAAGGTAATATTAAATATCTCTTCTTCCACGTCGAGGGCGGACATTTAAAGTTGATACGAGATCAAAGGTTACTGTGCATTTATCCTTTTTGCCACCATTAGAGCTCCAACAAGCTTGAAATCATGATTTCTTCATCAAATTACATCAAACCTTATATGATTTTGCATCATATTGGCCTTATGAGTGCATTGGAATCATTTTAATGACCTAATTCTTTGATCTATGGTGTTTTTGATGTAATATTTGCTCAATCCGAGAAAAAATGTGAAATGTCAACATCAAAAGTTGCAAAGGTAAAATTAAAAAGGTGAAAAGGTGAAAAATGATTGATAAAAGATGTCGGCATGCCTGAATGATAAAAATATGACCCCAGGGTGGATAATGACCCACATTTATGTAATGATTAAACTTTTGGCACACACCGCAACCTCGCGAGTTGTTTTTCTGTTTGGTGTCATTTTCATGAAATCATGAGGGTTTTTGTAACAAATTTGATCCCATAGTATATTCTTTGCTTGGGAAGCAAGAATCCAAGCTAGCATAGGGTATATATGATATTTTTGGAGAATTTGTGAAGGGGGGAGAAGAAAAAGACTTAGAATTTTCACGGGAAAAATTGGAAGAAGCTCATTCTTTGAGAAAACTGCCTAAGAACCATTTTCAATTCCTTTTTGCATCAGATTTTATCATGTTGAGTTGGTTTTAGTTGTAAAGCCATCAAAAATCTCTGAGATTCTTCTCATAACATTCCCCGCTAATATATTTGATCATTTCCTAGATTATTTGGTGTTATCTCTTGGCAAAATTTGCATATGCTTATGTCACATAATGTTGTCAATTTGTGTTTCTTGCTCATGTTGCAATATTATGTGTAAGATCTCTCTTGATCATACATGGTCTCATTTCTTGTTGATGGTTTAGTGGAATCTGTAATCTTTCATTCAAAAGAGCATTCATCGATAGTAAATAAATAGATTTAAACTCATTTTACCTTCCTTGAATCTTAAGATTGTTTGTAAACCTTTGGGTGCACCTTAGGTCATGATAAGATAGGGATTTCTGGATACTTTTTGGTTTATTTACTTCAAGATTTTGTGTTAGGTTATCAAATATTGTGTGGAAGAGTGCATATCTAGGCCTCCATTTGGTGCACATATCCTAGTTGAAGGAGTACTTTAAATCCTTTGAAGCATTCTGTTGTTTAGGTGTTACAAATATCTTGCTAAAGTCCTTAAAGAGTTTGGCAAATCTCTGGTTAGTCTTGTCTAATATCTCCCACCAAAATTTCATTTAGAACAACTAATCCTACCCCATACTACGCCTACATTGCATTGTGTGTTAACAAAAGAATACAATCTATTTACAAAAATGCACAAAGCAACTCAGGATCAAATCATGTCTCTAGCAGCCTTAGCCTTGTCTTGAAAGCATTTCCATCATTTAGTAGTGACAAATCCTTTGAATTTGAGTAATGGAAAATTGATCATGTTTTTCCAAGGCTATCTCTATACAATATGCAAAGTGTAAGGATATATCCACCTCCTTCACCAAAAAAAGGTCAGTAATATAGGTACTCTTTCCTTGGTTGAAAGGCACAACCTAAAATAGTGAGGATTAGATCAAAATCTTTCGAGGTGCTACCCACTCCTTAAAATCTTGAGTACCAACAAGTTAGATAAATTGCTTCCCCTGGCTACAAACAACATAAAAATCATTTATCTACCTTTGAGTGTGTTTTGAGATCCATGATGCTGCTCGAAGTTGTGAAAGAGATTAAATCTAGGTACCAACAAGATTCAAGAGAGGTGTCGGTAGTTGGTTGTGTGAAGGGTTTAGTTGTGCAACTTGCAACCTATCCGTAATAATTTGAAACTTGATGTTGTAATTGTTGATGCCCTGCCAAATGGTGTATGATTTTCTCAAGAAAATGGGTTGTAAGTGTTGGTGGCGGTGTTCAAATGGACATGTCTTTTGCCACTATTCCCATTGAAGGTAGCCTTGTCAAACTTTATGGTGAAAAGAAGATGTTGCACTTAATTGAGGATCCCAACAATGTTTCTTATGAAGTGTTGTTTGTTGATGTAGATGTTGAGAATTTCATTGGTTTTGCTGATGGAAAAGAGAGTAATATGGACAAATCAAAGTGCATTGAATTTGTAGGTTCTCCTTGGAAATTTCTATTTGATGGAGCTTGCTCCAAATTTGGAAATGGTGCTAGTATAGTTTTTCTTTATCCTATATTGGAAGAGTTTACTTTTTCATTCAAGCTTAATTTTGAATGTACCAACAACATTGCTAAGTATGAAGCCTTATTGTTGGGTCTAAGATTTGCATGGAAGTATGGTGTCGGGGACATCATTGTCAAAGGAGATTCGAGCTGGTTGTCAAACAAGTGAGAAAGTTGTATGCCACAAAAAATCAGCGAATGAAGTAGTATAAGCATGCAGTTTGGGACCTAATCGAAATGTTTGATTCCTTTAACATTGTTTACCATGATAGAGGTCTTAATGATGTTGCTAACAATTTGACAGTGTTGGATTCTAGATTTAGGAATTACACCATTTCACCTTATTGTGAGTACAATATTGAAGTGCTAACTAGGTCTGTTGTCCCTGATAATGTAAAGCATTGGCAAGTTTTTAATGATGATGCTCAAGTGATAAGGATCTTACAAAACCAAGGTGAGTTTGCAGATCAAAATATTGATTGGGAGCCAATGGTATGCATGACTGAAGGGAGAGAAACTTTGTTTGAGAAGGATATTATACAATTGAAAACAAACACCATTCCTAGAGGTCTTGTTGCACTTGAATCAAATTTTAGCAATGTTGATTACATCATCAATAGAAACATGTCTGCCTCAAGGGATGTGGAAGAGCATAACTTGGGCACTGATAATAAACCAAGGAAGATTTGGTTATGCAGCAATCTAAGTAAAGAGGAAAATAGTCCTATGCCTAACTCTTGAAAAAATATCAAGACTGCCTTGCTTGGTCCTATTCCGAGCTAAAGGCATATAGAGAAGACTTGTTCCAACATGAGATCCCTCTTAAGGCCAAGACTAATCCATTCAGGAAAATGCAAAGGCCTATTAATCCACTTCTCTCTATGAAACTAAGAAGATCTAAAGAAGTTGAGAGATGGAGGTATTATTCATCCCACTAGATATTCTTCTTGGGTGGCAAACCTTGTGCTAGTTAGAAATAAGAACAGAGACATCAAACTTTGTGTGGATTTTAGAAATCTAAACAAAGCATCCATGAAGGAAAACTACCCCTTGCCAAATATGGAAAATATATTGCAGCTAGTGACAGGGTATGAGTTGCTTTCCACATTGGATGGATTCTCTAGTTACAATCAAGTGGTAGTCAAGGAATCTAAAGACTTAAGACAACATTCACTACTCCTTGGGGAACATATGTTTTTGTTAGAATTCCCTTTGGTTTGATGAAAGATGGTAGAATTTTTCAAAGAGCAATGGATGTTGCTTTTTCTGGTTACATCAATGACTTCATTTTAGTTTACCAAGATAATGTGACTGTATTTTCAAGGAAGAGAGTAAATCACTTACAACATTTGGAGAAGATGTTGATCAGATGTAGGGAGTATGGCATTTCTCTTAACCCAAAGAAGTGTCATTTTGGTGTAAAAAAGGCCAAGCTTCTTGGTCACATTGTGTCAAAAGATGGGGTCATGATTGATCTTGAGAGAGTGGAAGTAATCAACAAAGTACCTATCCCAAGAACCAAGAAAGGCATCCAATCTTTCTTTGGTCAAATTAATTTTATTAGAAGGTTTGTTTCCAACTTTGCTGAGCTGACTCTTCCAATCACAAGCATTCTGAAGAAGGACCAAGTTATCAAATGGGAGGAGGTTTCCATTCAAGCGTTTGAAGGAATTAAGGATGCACTTAAGCATGCACCTATTTTAGCAGCTCCAAACTACAAGAGGCCTTTCCAAATATTTTCCTTTGCATCTCGGTATACCATTGCTTCGTTTTGCTACAAAAGGATGAGGATGGCGCCGAGAGGCCTATTGCCTTCTTTATCAAGGCTTTACAAGAAGATGAACTTAAGTATACAATCATGGAGAAAAAGCATTTTCCTTGGTGAAAGAAACAAAGGTTTTCAAGCCTTATATATTGAGTTCAAAAGTTGTTGCTTATGTTCCCCACACCATGGTGAAAGACATCTTATTAGAGGTAGAGATATCAAGTAAAAGATGTAGATGGGTGAACAAACTACAAGAGTATGATACAGATATCCAAACCAAAAATTTAGTAAGAGGTTTGGGTCTTGCTAAGCTCATGGCTGAGAGAAACTTGCAAAATTTAGAAGTGAATCAGCTAGAGGAAGAAAGGGAAGATATTCTTGAGAAATTTATGAGTTTTGAGTGGTACAAAGATGTGATATTCTACCTCAAACACCTATGCTTCCCTAGTCACTTAAATAAAAATCAGAAAAGAGCCCTCGAGTTGGCTTCTCAAAAGTATATCATAACAAATCTTGGGCTGACTTGGAAGAACCACAATGTGTCCTTTTGAAATGCATAACTGAAGATGAAGCTCCCAAAATGATTTCTAATTTTCATGGGGGAATTTGTGGAGGAAATTTTTCTAGGAGGGTGACAACACATAAGATTTTGAGAGTTAATTTTTGGTGGCCTACTCTTTTTAAAGATGCAACCCAGCTGGTTAGGAAATGTGATAGTTGTTAGCGTTTCTCTAGAAGATTGAAATCTTCGGGATCCCTTCCTTTGCAGCATGTATCAATTGAAGCCCCTTTCAAAAATAGGGAATGGACTTCATTGGTGAGATTTCAGATCCTTCTAGTGCTGGCCATAAGTGGATTCTTGTAGCCACTGATTATTTTACAAAGTGAGTTGAAGCAATCCCATCTAAGAAGGCAACACACCAAATAGTTATGGACTTCTTGTTAAATCATATCATATGCAAATTTGGAGTTCCAGTCAAGATTGTAGCTGATAATGCCATGTGCTTTAGAGCCAAACCTTTAATGGCAATGTGAAAGGAATATGGAATCAATCGACTTATTCTTCAAACTATAACCCCCAAGAGAATGGGCAAGCTAAGTCTAGTAATAAGAACTTGCTGAAGATCGTTAGAAGAACTTGGAGAAAAACAAGAAGAGGTGGGGAGAAAAAATGAAATTTGTAGTTTGGGTTGATAGAATAACTCCTAAAAGAGCTACTTGGTAAAAGCCTATTTGAATTGGTATATGGAACTCAAGCTTTGCTGCTCTTACATTTGTAATTATCTTCATTTCATTTTGTCCAACAGTTGGAAGATCAAGAGCTCAACCCATATGAATCAAGGATCAATCAAATTGTTGAGCTTGATGAGGAGTGAAGAGTATCCCATCAAATGCATGTCGATTTAGGGAGAAATTGAAGAGATTGTTTGACAAGAAGGTCACTCCTAGAGCCTTCAATGTTGAGATCCGGTTTTGTCATGGGATAATAGGCATGAAGACAAGGGCAAGCATGGAAAATTTAATGCATTATGGATGGGATCTTATGCCATTGATATCAGAATTGGTGAACATACCTTCTTTCTCAAAGACTTAGATGGGGAATTGCTAGAATTGCCTGTTAATGGTAGACATTTGAAGCATTTCTTGGATTAATCCCCAATTTGAGGTATGCACCAATTGTACAATTGTATAGTCTTTGTTATTGCTTTGTTTTTTGTTGTTTTTATTGTTTTGTGGTTTTCCTTTTTCTTAGCAGCCATTCTAGTCGATTTCTCGGTTCATTTTTGAGGGATGGTTCTTATTTTTGTTGCCCTACGTTTTGAATCCTTTGCCCAATGAATATTTTGGCACTTGGTCTACGTTTTGTCCTTGCGGCACTCACTGGGAGTGCCCATCCCCAAGCAAGAGCCGATGTTGGTGCCATTTCGAGCTTGCACCATGTTTCCCTATTTTTTCAAATCTATACATGCTCAAAAACGTTTTATCTTTCGGTTTGGTGGTCTGCAATTCCTCCCCTCAAGTCGAATGCTTTAAAAATGCTCATAAACTTGTTGTTTTGCCCTAGTTTGAAAGAAAGATCCATGTATGCCTTGCTTGTGCCCTAATTTTTCCAAATCTACGAGTTATGTCATTTTTTCCCTTTTCCCGATCGTGAAAAATTGAAATTGATCAATTCATACTTGTTTGTATTTGAAAATCCAAATCCTAGATCAAGAATGCTCTAAAAACATGCTTCAGTTGATTCAAAATCGAAAAATCTGCATCCTTGGTGAAAAAATTGAATTCTAAGGCATCCCTAAAATTTTCTACATTTTGATGGTCAGACAGGTGTCATTTTCTTGTCAAATTCATCCTCGAAAACATTGGCCACGTGGCAGGTTCTTATTGGCCGAGGAGCGGTAGAAAAATGTTATAACTTGTCATTTTTTGATTTTTGACAAAATGGTGAATTTGACTCCACGACTCCACCTTTTGCAAAATTACCTATGTGGCATGTTTTCATTGGTCAGGGATTTGCGGGTGGCTAACTCTCCTTAGAAAATTTTGGTTTTATTTTGCAAATTTTTCAAAATCAAAATTTTGCCCGAAACCCCGTAGCCAATGGGGAGAGGACACATGTCCTAAAAAAATAAAAAGGAGGAGTGGGACGATGGAGGACTTAGAGTTTTTGAGCTCTATTTTTCTAAAGTTGAAAAATCAGTTTCAGCCCCACTCGAATCGAGGAGGACACGTGGCACATTTTTGGGAAGAGGGGATGTGGATGGCGGAAAAACCTTGTGAAATTTTGTGTTTTTGACTTAAAAGGTTAAAGGGAATTTTTGAGTGAGGACCCGAGGCCAATCATAAGTGGAAACGTGTCCAAAAGAGACCAAAATGGAGGAGCGGGCCGAATTGGGGACTTAGAGTTTTTAAGTCTATTTTCTAAAAAATTGCAAAATCATTTTTAGCCCCACTCCGATCGGAGAGGCCACGTGGCACATTCTTGGAATGAGGGGATCCAGGTGGTGGAGAAATTTTATAGTTTTCTGTGTTTTTGGGCTCAAATGGCTATGGTAAAATTTAGCACAGTGGCCCCATGGTGAATCACGGGCAGGACACATGTCCAGAAAAGTCAAAATGTGGGTGCAAATGTTTTGGTGATTTTGAATTTTTAACTTCAAAAGGTAAAAGTTAAAAAATGGGCAAGTTCCACAGTGAATTAGAAGAGGACACATGTCCAAAATTTACAAAAATGGAGGAAGGGGCCGAGGAAAAACTTAATGATTTTTTCTTTGTTTTCAAAAGGTGAAAAATGAAATGCTTTGCTCCACTCCAATCATATGGAGACACATGTCCAAAATTTGCAAAAATGGAGGAAGGGCCAAGGAAAAAACTTAATGATTTTTGCTTTGTTTTCTAAAGGTGAAAAATGAAATGCTTTGCTCCACTCCAATGATATGGAGACATGTGTCCAAAATTTGCAAAAATGGAGGAAGGGGCTAAGGAAAAAACTTAATGATTTTTGCTTTGTTTTCTAAAGGTTAAAAATGAAATGCTGCTCCGCTTCAATCATATGGAGACACATGTCCAAAATTTTCAAAATGAAAGGGCGTAGGTTCGAACTTTCGGGGGGCACTTTGGAAATTTTACATTTTTGGCAAAATATTTTAAAGTTGTAAAAGGAAGCATGCCTCTGCAACCAATCCGAGTGAGACACGTGGCCATTTTTTAAAGGTCAAAGGTGAGTGTGAGTCAATAGTGAGTTTTGAAATTTTTCAAAATTTGCAAAGTAAAGTATGAAGGAAGAATGAGAGTAATGGCCCCGCAATGAATCGGCGAGTGCTACATGGCACCTGGGAGGCGAAGCACAGGGAAGTTTGGGAAAAATGTCTTTTTCCAAAAAGAGGTAAAGTGAGTAGAATTGTCTCGTGGTCTCATTGGGACCCACCTTGTGGACACGTGGCATGCCCAGGAAATGGGCAGGGAAAAGTGGCAAAATTTTCCAAATTTTCAAAAGGTCGTAAAGTGCATATTTTAAACCCTGGGCCCGATCCAATCGTATTTTGCCACATATCCGGCCTTATCCAAAATTTAAAAGGGTAAGTTAAGTTCATTTTTGAATCTCATCTTCCACATGGAGGGCCAATATTGAAAGTTGAATGAGATCAATAGTTGTTGTGCATTCTTTTGTTTTGGCCACCATGGGAGCTCAAGGAAGCTTAGAATCACAATTTTTGCATCAAATTTCATCAAATCTTAGATGATTCTATGTTGTCTTGGTCTTCCAGGATCATTGGCATCAATTTCATGGCTTGATTCCTTGATCTAGGGTGTTTTTGATATGATTTTTGCTTAGGACCGAGAAAAAATGTAAAAGTCAGATCTAGAAATTACAGAAGTGAATTTGGAAAGCTAAAAGGTAAACTGATGAGTGAAAAGGTGTGTCTGCATGCCTCAATGATGAAAAACGTGCCTCCAGGTAGGTATTGATCCAAATTTTGTAATGATTCAATCTTTTTACACACTTGGCAAGTCATGAACATTTTTCAGTTTGATGTCATTTTCAGTGAATCATGAGAATTGTTGTAACAAACTTGATCCCATGGCATATTCTTTGCTTGGGAAAGAAGGCTCCAATGTGGCATGAGGTATATAATGCATTTTGGAAAATTGTAAATGGTCAGAGATTGAAATTCATGAGCAAATTTTTGAGAGAAGTCCATCTTCTGAGAAACCCTCCAAAAAACTTGGTTAATGTCTTTTGTGTTAGTTCTTCATGAATGTGAGTTGGTTACAAGTGTATAGCTCTCAAACAAATGCTATGAGATTGTTGATTAAACTCTCCCTGCTGATGAATCTAACAAGATTTTGTATTAATTCTATGTTTTTCTGGGCAATATGATCTCTGTTATCATTTCTAAATTCCTACAAATAGTTTTCATTGTTTTTGTTGGAATCTTGCATTGAAAGTCTTTACTAAATCACACAGATCTCATTCTTATTGATAGTTTAGTGGCACTTGTAGTTTTATTTGTTAGAAGAGCTTTCATCTGGCACTAAAACAAGCAGTTTAAAATCACTTCATCCTTCATTTGTCAATTGATATTGTTTGTAAGCCTTTGGGGGTACCTTAGGCATGGTTTGATCAAGGATTTTTGTGTTTAATTGAGTTCTTTACTTCAATATTTTGTGGTGAGGTCTCAAAGATTGTGTGAAGAGTGCAACCTAGGCTTCCATATGTGCCTCTTCTAGTTGAAAGAACATCCTGATTGTTTGAAGAATTTTATCTGATAATTGTTCAAGTATTGTAGAGGTTGTCAAATATCGACATATTCAGGTTTGTCTTGTCAATATCCCACCACAAAATCATCCAAAAAATAGATCCTACCTGTACTATCCCTGATTTGCATTTGTGTACTCATAGAAGATCAAGATCCATTTGTAAAAGTATGCATGCATAGATCAGGATTTCAATGTCTCTAGTAACCTTTGCCTTGTTTTGAGAACATACCCATGTTTTGAGAAGTGACAACTCGTGAGAGTTTAGATCCAGGTGTTGATCATGTTTTCATCAAGGTCTTCATCATAAAAATTCTAGCAAAAGGAAGGATATCTTCATCTCCTTCACCATCACAAGGTTACAAATAGGTCCTCTTACCTTGGTTATAAGGCACAACCTAAAACAGCTAGGACAAGATCAAGTCCTATTGGAGTGCTATCCATCTTTCTAAAAATCTAAGTGCCAAATTTAGACCATATCCCCACTACCAACAACATACAAACATGGTCTAATCTATCTTTAAGCTCCATGCCATTTCTCTGGTGCTTTGCTTTCAATCGAAAAGGAGAACAAATTTGGGTACCAATAGGTTCAACATTAGTTTAGGAACTAACATAGGTCCTTAGGTAATGTTTAAGGTTTAGTCTTAGGTCCTTTTTCCTTTTTATTAACATTCACATTAATAAAAGAGCTTAGTAACTTAGGATATTATTTCAACTTAGGAACATATATTAATTAGGTCCCTTTAGCAATAGCTAGGAATTGCAATATAAAACTTACCAAAGAAGAATAAGAATACCATCCAAGATCACATACTGAAGCATGAGAGTAGTAGAGATCACCCGAGACTCCAAGACAAACCAGATTTTGAGATCTCATGATCTATCCAGCCCGAGTCAAGATGCTTGAAATGTCATAAAATTCAAAGCATGCCTTGAATCATTGAAATTGATCCAAGTTATAGCTATCATGTAGTAGAGGTTATGAAGACTTGAAACGAGTTCGAGTGCAACAAAACTAAGAAATATTTTAAAGTGAATCATTTTCTTATTTCTAAATGCGATTGCATTATTAAACATAAGAAGAAATGAATTACTTCATTTTTAATTCAACATAAACATGGTAGAATGGTATTTATTCCAGCAGATAACATAGGATCTACAACAAACATGATTTCTTAATTCACAAGAGTACACCGTCTTTAGACAAGAATCACATGTCAATGTTTTCAACTTCCTATATAAAAGCCCTCATAGAGATCAACCATGTTAGAGGTGTTACATACCTACCTCCCAAAAAGCATCATTGTCCCAATGATTAACTTAGTCCACATTCTCAAACAAGAAAAATAATCATAATTATAGTTCTTTCATCCATAAGTTCACAAACAAAAACTAGATTTGAGAATTCAAATTTTCATAATTTATTACAACATTAAATATCTATTCCAATATTAATAAATATAGTACCTACCTAAAAGCTGGTAGAATTATTGATATTTTAAAAACAAGGTCTTTAATTATTATCAATCATTAGAACTAATTCTTTTCAAATAAATGAGGAAAAGTAATTTTTATGTCCTCAAGGTTTTCCCATGTTGCACTTTATTCATTAAACTGGTCCCATTGAACCTTGCATTGACTAATTTCATGATTTCGGAAGTGCAACTAGTGAGTTTCCAGCACTCTTATGGGTTTAAGCACGATTATTCCTGGGTCTTGGACCTGCAAGGAATCCCAATTTAACACATGTGATAAATCTGAAATGTATTTCTTGTTAGGTTGTGGAGCTGTTTTCATATGAGAAAGTGTTGAAGAATGTACGCTAAGAGTACTTGTACACTTACCACATTGTCTTGCCGAGGTTCAAGGATGGGCTAGGCCCCAGTGGGGGTTCGGGCGCAGCCCTAGAATTTTTGTTTGGCCTTTAAATGTGCCCGTTATACCAGGAAACGTGCTTTTCTCATATGGGCAGTATTTTTGACCCATAGGTTTATGGGATGGTTTTTGCCCATGGTTTTGATACCCACGGTTTTGTAAAAATGCTTATGTAGTTGTCTACTTATGTGGTTTTGTGCATATGGTAGGGTTAATGTAACATTACAGATGTGTATGAATTCGGGTGTGAATTCTGTAGAGTTTGTTAAGCATAGCTCCAAATAGATTTGGGTATTGTATTGAGAGAGTGGTGGCTTGTAATAAAATCTAAGCAAGTGATTCTTGGTGGACGTAGCCCAAATTAGGTGAACCACATTAAATACTATCTCTTTATGTTATGTTATTTTATTCTTCACCTTTTATTTTAGATATGTAATATTTACTACATATTAGTTTCTACTGTTGTGATTCTGTGAGGGTTTATTTTTCATATTTTATCCCTTATTTCCTAACATTTCTTAAGCAAATAAATATGGAAAACATCATGCATTCATTACAAAGTAGGGGTAATGTTAAACGATAAGCTACATGATTGATTACTTCAACAAGCTCGAAAGGTCCCACATAACGAGGTGATAGTTTGGATGCCTTGTCAAAGGTTATAGAACTCTTTTTAGGCTTAACACGTAAAAAGACCTGTTCACCAAGTTCAAATTTCTTATCAACCCTTTTCGATTTGTATATTCTTCCTATCTGCAACTTCTTTTAAACGTTCACAAATCATTTTAACTTGTTGTTCCATTTCAGTAAGGATTTCAAGTCCAATTACCTCTTTGTCTTCAATGCTATCCCAACTAACTGGAGTTCTACATTTCCTTCTATATAATGCTTCGAAAGGTGCCATTTTCAAAGAGGTGTGATATGTATTATTATAAGCAAATTAAAATAAAGGAAGGTATTCTTCCCATTTATATTGCTGATCCATGCAATACATTCATAACATATCTTCCAAAACCTGATTAACTCTCTCAGTTTGACCATCTGTTTCCGGATGGTATGCAAAACTAAAATTCAATTTTGTTCCTAAGGCTGCATTAAGTGTTTTCCAAAATTGAGATGTCATTCTAGGGTCTCTATCAGATATAATCAATTTAGGTACTCCATGTAATCTAAAAATTTCATGCACAAATATTTTTGCTAAAACAAGTGAATCATCCTTAAGATTACCAACGATAAAATGTGCTACTTTTGTCAGTTTATCAACAACAAATAAAATAACATCATGTTTATTTCTTAACATAGGAAGCCCCTGAACAAAATCCATGCTAATTACCTACCACTTATATTGTGGTATGCTATGAGGATACAATAAACCAGATGGGTGCATATGCTCACCTTAACATGCTGACATTCCAAGTAGTGTGTCACAAAATCAGTTATGTATTTCTTCATCCCTTTCCAAAAATATTGTTATTTTACATCAACAAGTATTTTCGTAATACTAGGATGTCTGAGTAAGGTGAATTATGAAATTCCATCATCAAATTTTTCCTTAACTCATTTCCTAAAGGTACATATACCCGCTTATCATATCTCAAGATTCCTTTGCTATCAAAGTGAAAACCTTTATATCTTACATCATTTGGATCTGTAGCAAGTGTTGTTTTTACCTGCTGAAAGTAAAAATTAGATTCCATAATACTTTTTACCTCATCTTTAAACTGATTTCTCAAAGTTATAAGTGCATAAATATGTTTCCTACGAATTAGTGCATTTGCCACTCTATTTTCTTTGCCTTTTATGTAAATTATGTCAAAATCATATTGTGACAAAATATCTAACCATCTTCATTGTCTTGCATTTAGATTTGGCTGAATGAAAATATACTTCAGCCCAAGATGATCAGTCTTTAATTCAAAAGGTCTTCTTAAAAGATAATGTCTTCATACTTGAAGTGTATGAACCATGCCAGTAAGCTCTAGGTTATGGGAAGCATAATTCAACTCATGTAATTTGAGTTTTCTGCTCTCATATGCTATAACATATTCATTTTGTAACAAAATACCTCTGAGTCCTTCTCCGTAAACATCTGTAACTACCGTAAAGTTTCTATTTGGATCAGGTACATCTAAAATAGGTGCAAATGTTAATTGATCCTTAAGAGTTTTAAATGCTGATTCACATTTATCACTCCACACAAATTTCTTATCTTTTTTTTTGAAATGAAGTTATTGGTGTAACGACTTTTGAAAAGTCCTTAACAAATTTTCTATAGTAACTAACAAGCCCCATGAAGATTCTGACTTCATGTACATTCTTAGGTATAGGACAGTTAGTTATGGCAACAATATTTGATGGATCAACTGTTATTCCATCTTTACTTATGACATGTCCTAGATAGTGCACTTTTGTTTCATAAAAAGAACATTTGGACAAATTGCCATATAACCTTCTCTTTCTTAAGATTTCAAGTACTATTTTCAAATGCTCATGATGCTCATCAATGCTTTTAGAATAGATAAGAATATCATCCAAGAATACAAGTACAAACTTGTCTAGGTATTCTTGAAATATATTATTCATTAAATTCATAAAATTTGCAGGTGCATTTGTCAAACCGAAAGGTAAAACTATAAATTCATAATGTCCATACCTTGTTCTAAAGGTTATTTTATGAATGTCTTCATCTTTGATTCTTAATTGGTGATACCTAGAATGAATATCTATCTTAGAATATATTGATGCACCACCCATTTGATAAAAAGATCATCAATTCTAGGAAGTGGATATTTGTTTTTATTGTTGTTTTGTTTAACATCCTATAATCAATACACAACCTAAGTGTTCCATCTTTCTTTTCACAAAATTATCGGTGCTCCCCAAGGTGAGACAATTAGTCTTATCGAACCCTTAGACAACAGTTCTTGTAACGGTGCTTTAAGCTCTACCAATTAAATGGTATTTATTCGATATGATGCCTTGGAAATAGGTTCAGTTCCTAGTTTGATCTCAATTGTGAAGTCAAACTCCCATTTGGGCATAAGACCGGGTAGTTCTTCCGAGAAGCACATCACTGAAATCTCTTAACAACAGATATTTTCCAAAGAAATCACTATCCCCTTTAGTTGTTTCAGAAATTTTTACTGCATACAAGGTGTAACCTTTGTTTTTTTCCTTTTTAAAATTCATAGCTGATAATTTTCTAACTGAAATTTCTCGTTTTACCCCTTGGATGTCTGTTGTTTTCTACAGATCATCTAGACAACTAATTTGTTTTTCAAAACAATCAACTTTTACTTTATATTCGAAAGCTAGTTAACACCTATTATGACATCATAAGACCCCAAAGGAGCAACATAAAGATCAACTTCAATGGAAAAACTAGACAAGTCTAGATCTCAAAAAAAAGACATTTACTAACAGTATGGACAACATTATTTCCATAATGAATACTCCATGATTTTTCCATTATTCCATCTTTTATTTTTAGTTTTGAAGCTAATTTACTAGAAATAAAGCATTCAGTAGCTCTAGTATCAAAAAGTATTATAACAGGTATACCAAATAATTTACCTGACACTTCTATAAGTGTTACTTGCTTTTCAACTTTTTTATCAATTACTACAACAAGTATCTTATGCTTCGATTGCTATCATTCTTCTTTAAAGGGAAATGATTTGCATAATGATATTTTCCAAAGTTGTAGCAGCCCCCTACAGGTCATCTTTTAGGTTCAAATTTATTTCCAGCCTTGAAATTGATGTTTTGTCCTCCATAGGACTTATGCCCATTATTATTGTTCTTAGTGAAATTGTTTCAAACATTTGCAACAACTTTTTTGTTGTTGTTTTCTTACTGTTTTCAACAAAAAAATTATTTTGGTACCAAACTTTTTCCATGCCCCCTTTTTGGGTGCAAGAGATGAAGAAAAATTAGGAATTTTCTTTTTATTCTCTTCCTTATGGGTAGAAATAACTTTCAATTTTGTTCCTTCCGAATGGATTTTCTCTACAACCCCTTCCATGGCGGTTGGGCTATGAACATATACCTCACCCCCTATGATAAGGTTTAATCCCATGATAAATTTTCATATTCTCATCTTATCGTTATTTTGATACTGATGTATGTACTTAAGAAGCTTAGTAAACCTCTCCCAATACTCTATTACAGTTAAATTTCCCTGCATTAAGTTCTGAAATTCAGTCATCTTCTGATCATAATAGAGTTGTGGCAGCCAGCGTTGCCTAAAATAATTCTTAAATTGATCCCAAGTGATGCTTGATTCATCAATGTTTAGTTCAACCTTACGGTTGTCCCACTAGGAGGATGCCTCATGGGAAAGATGATAAGCTCCCCATATTGCTTTAGTTTCCTCTAAGAATTTCCTTATTACAAAGTACTTCTCCATTTCACTAAACCAGTTCTTAGCTCCATCCCCCAGTGTAGTGCCATCAAACTTTGGTGGACTTTGCAAACACCTATAATTTATCCAAACAATTTAAATACTTAAATTTTGCTAATCATCCCCTTTCCGTAAATTGATGACATATTGTCAATAGTGCTCATCTTCTCTTCTATCATCATTAATTAATTAAGTCTTCTATCCAACAAATACCTTAATTAACAACCTTACGTTAATTAATCCTCCCTTTTATCTATACTAATTAATTATTATTAATTAATTATCTTCCCCTTTCACTAAATTGGTAAATCATTATTTATTTGATTTAATTCCCTCCTATGGTCTAAATCATGCTAATATTCCTCTAAAAAGATTCTATAAGCTTGCACACCTATTAATTAATCACTTTGGTTAATTAATAAACCCCCTTATCCCCATGAGTCACTAGAGGACAAAATAAACTCTCATAAGGTTGACTTAACCCTTTCTAAACCCTCTTATCCGTAACTAACCCAATATATCTATTATCCCACATGTAAAGGGATGTAGAGATTATTATATCCATTGGGTTATATAAAGAGCCCTCATCCTACCTTTCTACTTACACCTTGAGACACCTACACCTTGATGCACCTAAATGAGCATAGAGTATTCACTATATCCATTTTATCATCTTTGAGCATTCTTCCATTAGAGGAGCTAGCCTCATTCTTACATTTCATCCATCCAATATTTTGGGTCATATGGAGAGAATCAAAATGGTTTGTAGCCATACTTTGATGAGATTCCATTCCCAAAACCTTGAAGATCAAACAATAAATTTTAAGCTGCCATGGATCTATCTAGGTTCATTTATTATTTTGGTGATCTAAAGAGTAGAGATTCTAATGATTAACATATTAGTTTGATTTCTATTTCAAAGTTTTAATGCATAATGTTGGTATTTAGTCTTGTTTAGCTCTTAGCATGATGATCTTTGTGTAGTTAGTTCATGTTTTGAAACTACTAAGGTGTTAGTTTCAATTCCCTTTGCATAGCTAACTAATACATTGATACATATGGCACACCCAGTGGGACGGGTCCTTAGTCCCTTAGCATTGTAGTTCAATTTTTTTTTGTTATTTCAATATTTGGCTAACCCTTGATATGCACATGTGTGAAATAATGTTAAATTTCTTATGATTTTGCTAACTTTGCATGTGTTGAGTCTTGTTTAGGGGTTTAATTTTAATGGGTTGTTGTCACATTCAAGCTAATGTATCAAAAATGGACCTTTTGAAGTTTTTAATGTCAAAATGACGTATTTTTTACGTCACCCAGGAAAAGGAAGCGTACACATCATTTTGTGAGCACATGCATACCTCTCACTATGTTTTTATATACGAGGCATGCTCAAGCTTAAATGGGCGTGCACACATCATTATGTGTGCGCATGCATGCCTCTCACTATGTTTTTTACATAGAGGCACACATGCATTTAAAAGGGTGTGTACATGCTCAAATGGGTGTGCACACATCATTCTATGTGCGCAGCCATACCTCTCACTATGTTGTTTTTACACGAGGTGTGCGCATGCTTAAAAGGGCACACACACGCTTAAATGGGCATGCACACATCATTCTATGTGCAAGGCATACTTCTCATTATGTTTTTTTACATAGAGGTGTGCACATGATTAAAAGGGTGCACACATGCCAAAATGGGCACGCATACACCCTGAAGGGCGTGCACATGCATAACTGTCTATATAGCCTATCTTCCGGAGGCCATAACATTTTCTCCCAAACTCAAAACGAGTCTATTTTTATTGCATTGGAAAGGTATTGAAGTGAACTACGCATTGAAAACATAAATTAATGTTTTTGAGTTACCAAAAATTTAATATTTTCATTTTTAGTAAACTAGTCATTTCTAACATGTCTAAATGCTTTACAAAATTTGGTCTTTGATGTTCTAACACCTTGCAGGGTTTATTTGACACTAATTTCTATTTTGCATAGTATATTTTAAGATAATTTATGCTAATTTTTCTTGATTAAAGTTAATGAATGTTGCATTTTTGTTTAGGAGGCTAGGATCACATATGCTCTTCCCTCACACCTTTTAGGTGATCTTGGGAATCAGAAACAATTCTACACCTTGTTTATTCTTTAGAAAACATCTCATTTAACTTAATTCTTGTTCTTAAAAGAATGAATGTCAAAGTTGGTTAAAATGAACAAATATTGCATTTGAACTAAGTGTTTTCCATTTTTTATTTCATAGTTGGATTCTACGTCACGTATGCTCTTCTCTTGCATCCTAGGATGATTATTAGAATCAGAAACGATGTTTTATCCTCTTTTATGTTTTTGGAAAATTACTAATGCATTTATGCGAGAACCAAAATACTTGTCAAAGAAAGGTGGAATTGAAACAAATCTAAATTAGTAATACAATTTTCGTGCATTTTTCCAAAAGGTGTTCAAGTAAACCACATCAAATTAAACAAGATAAAAACACACCACATTCAAAAAAATGTATTTACGAGTTCGGATAAGGGTACGTCTGTCCGCTTAAAACTAGAACATAACCCCTTTGGCATAAGCCTTAAACTACAACAATGGGGGTGGTCCTAGGAACCCCAAAGTATTCCATGCAAGAGGGAACCTTTTGGATGAAACGGGAAGTGCTCCACATAACCTACTTGACTAGTTTTTCATTGTGAGTTAGCATTACCAGGTTATCAGTATGAGGACCCCAACAAGAGTACACACTGGACGCACTTGTTTCCCATTGTGCTTGAAGGGGGTAAAGTAAAGCCGAGATACTACCAAATTAGTCATTGTGACTTTTTGGGTAAATCGAGCTCGCTTAAGACAACTTTGTAACACCTAGTTGAGAGAACCGCCTAGGAAGATATCTTTGACCAAGATCTAACTTTGACCATTTCAAAATAGTTTTGAGTTATGAGTCATTATTCATCATGAAACATGAGAAGCGTTAATTTTTCTTAGTTTTTCACTTGCCCTAAGGTGAGGTGAAACTCGCCAAAGTAAGGCCAAAAATTTTCACCCCCAATTGATCTACTTCCTTCACTTTCTTTTGACACTTTGTTGATCAAAAGAAGAGTGACTACCTTTGCATTATTAATTGATTGTTTCTACCACTTTTTTGTCCGTTTATGCCCATCCATGTTTGCGGATGGGTTGTTAAACGTATAAAGTGTGTGGAGACATTTTTATATCATTGGTATCCTTTGTGATCTTGATACCCAAGTCAGGATCATCATCATAGTTAGGCTTGATTCATCACCTTGAACTTCCTCGGAAAGGTTACCTTGTTTATATTGTATCACTACAATATTGGTATTTAATTCTTGTTTCCTACAAACTTGACCTAACTATCTGCATTGTAAGGTTACGCTATACACACTTTAACAATTCCTAGGTATACTATAAGCTTTAGTTTGATTTGATTATTACCTCAATTTTGACAAATGTTTAGTGTTACCACTTGTGTGTGTTATATCAATACCTTAGTTTCTCACAAAGTTTTGTCAACATATCTTGGTGACATTGTTGTGTCATCCACAATCATAACTCACACTTTTTGGAATATAAGTCTTGATTGAATTTGGGCTTGCTTCTCGTATACCTTGTTTGGAGGTCATGTTAACTTCTTGTTATTACTTACGCCTTGTTCATTTCTTTGAACTCGACATAAGTAGGGACATTTTGTTAATCATATCATTGGTAGCCATTTATGATCTTGATACCCAGGTTAGGATCATCGTCGTAGTTAGGTTTGGTTCATCATCTTGAATCTCCTTGGAACGGTTATCTTATTTGTATCATGTCACTATAATTTTGGTATTTACATCTTGTTTCTTGTAAACTTGACCTAAATACCTACATTGTAAGGTTACGCTATACACACTTTAACAATTCCTAGGTATACTATAAGATTTAGTATGATTCCAATTATTACCTTAATTTTGAAAAGTGTTTAGTGTTACCACTTGTGCATGTTATATCAATATCATCTCGATATCAATACCTTACTTTCTCACAAATTTTGGTCAACATATCTTGGTGACATTGTGTGTCACTCACAATCGTAACTGACACTTTTCAGAATATAGGTCTTGATTGAATTGTGACTTGCTTCTAGTATACCTTGTTAGGAGGTCACATTAACTTCTTGTTATTATGTACGCCTTGTTCATGTCTTTGAACTTGACATAAGTAGGGAAATTTTGTTAATTATCTTATGAAACCAACTACATTTTTCAAAATGGATTTAGGAAGTACATCATTTGATTGATTGGTTTGGAACTAAAATTTGTCTGATTGTGTCTTATTCGTCATATTGATTGATTGGTTATCGTTATGCTTCCCAAATCAACATGAAAACTTCTTCACTTTGAAGAAGTTTGATCATACAATCTAGGTCTAGACCTTTGAACCCAACACATGCCAACAATGACTGATTATTGCAAGGTCCCTTATACATATGACAATAAGGAATCAAATTTTTGGTGTTCACATCAAAAGATACCCATCATGACCAAACCTCGATTGGTTCTTCGCGCTAGAGAACCCATTCGGGTAACTCATTCCTCACCTTCATCTCATAGTTGGTGGTATGGTTTGGACACTTCTGATCCAAATTATTATTCGGGTTCCCCCCACTCTTCTTCTAATTCTAATCCAAACATTTCCTCTTCCTATGAAGATTCTAATCCCAACATTTCCTATTCTTCTCGAGGATTCCAATCCAAATATTTCCACCGACTCTTCTCGATGATTCGGATCCAAACTACTATTTGGTTCCAGACTACTATTTGGATTCATCTAATTCAACTCCTAAGTCATAGTCCTCCCCTTCTTTGTAGGACATCTATTATCAGTCACCTAAACAACGTTATCCTCCTCTAAAGATTTTTTTCGTCACAAATTATCTTCATCATTCATCTAATGATACTCCTACGTCATGGTCCTCCCTATCTTCACAAGACCTTATTCATCATACATTTAATATGAATCCTATGTTGCGGCCCTCCCTTTCTTTGCAGGACCCCTTTTACCAGTCACCTCAATGATTTCTTCTTCCTTTGAAGATACACGTGACTCCAAATACCTCCAATCAAACATCTAATATAATTCTTAAATCATGGTCCTCTCTTTCTTCGCAGGACCTTTGTTATTATTCATCTAATGTGATTATTGAATCATGGTCCTCCCTATATTTGTAGGACCCTCTTCATTACAAATTTAATATGACTCCTACGTCGTGGTCCTCCCTTTCTTCACATGACCCCTTTTATCAGTCACCTCAACAACGTCTTCTTACTTTGAAGATACGCGTGACTCCAAATCCCTCTAATCAAACATCTAATACAATTCTTGAATCATGGTCCTCTCTTTCTTCACAAGAGCCTTGTTATTATTAATCTAATGCAATTATTGAATCACAGTCCTTCCCTTCTTCGTAGGACCTTCTTCATCAATCACCCCCATGAAGTATTCCTTCTTTGAATATTTGTGTCACTTTAATTCCTTCTAGTCAAATTTCTGAATCGACCTATGCATTGCAATATGTAGACTTTGGACTTAATCTTACTAGTTTACAGACAATATACCATCGTATAGGTAGGTCCACACCACCTTCTTCTACTCCCGAGACATCTAGCTCCACATCTTCTTCGTCCCCCATCATCTTCTTCTATCAATCATCATCAAACATCTTCTAAGTCTTCCACACCAATTTAACCTCTTTCTTCCAATCAACCCCTGGTGGTTGATCAACAATTCATACCGATTGATCTCTTTCAGAATGAAGAAACAATCAGGTCATTTATAGGGGCACATGAAGATATTCCTTTAGAAGATTACAAGCAAGGATTCTCTTTAGAATTTGATGTGTCCACATATTTTGAGGAAAAGGTTAATTATTTTTATCAAGAAATGAAGGAAGAGCCTAAGATCATACAACTTGATTCTCCTCTTATTCTTCCATTTTCACATTCTTCATTATGTGATGAAACTCCTGGGTATTGCATTGATCCATGGCCTATCTTCTCATCACCCAATCACTCTTTGTCTATCACAATTCCTCAATCACAATCTCTTAGGGGTTAACGCCAAGTATCCCTTCATCTTTGTTCAAGTTTGGGACATTTTCAAGTAGTCCTCTATCTTCTATTCTTGGGGCACGTCCAACTAGCCCCTTGTCTTCTATGTATGGGTCACCCCTGGGTAGTCCATCATCTTCTATTTTTGGGTCACATCTTAGTATCCCATCATCTTACATCTATGGGTCGCATCCTAATAGCCCTTATTCTTCTATTCTTAGGTCACCTCGTAGTATCCCTTATTCCTCTATACTGGGGCCACATCCAAGTAGCCTTCCATCTTCTATCCATGGATCACCTCCTAGTAGCCCATCATCTTAAATTCTTGGACCATATCCTTTTTTTCCATCACATTATCCTTCTACCAATGATTGTGGCAAGCTCACCGTCATTTATCACTTCAATTCTAAATGTCCACATTCTTCTCCTACTTCCCAAGATCAAACAAGTCACCCATTAGCTTATAAAAACCTAGACAAGTTTTTTTACCATGTTTTGTCTTCGAAATTTGTCTTAGGGGACAAATTGGTGGTTTCCAAAACAACACTATGGGAATATAAGTCCCTCTACTTATAATGGTGTAGCTGCCATATTATGCATGAAAATCAAGTGAATTTGATGGTGGTTTTTCAACCAGAGATCCACAGGGGCACTCCACTGACCCTATGACAAAGCCTACAATTGTTTGAGAGGACAGAAAGTGGTCTGAGAGTGGGAAATGGGAGTGGGAATGAAGGAAAGGAAATCAATGATGAAGGTAGAAAATCAGATGCCTACATACATTGATTAGAAATTTTATAACATGCATATAAATGGAAGAAAGAATACGGATTTTCGAATGAGCTACAAGATCAACAAAGACGCATTGGTCAAAAAGTACCAATTGAATCCTTGATCAAAGGGGCATAAAATCCATTTTTTTATTGTATCTAAAAAAGGAAACTCATACAATGAAAGGAAATAAAAGAAATTCTACGAAAGAAGCAAAATAAAAGAATGGTGACTATCTTTTTGTCCTTTGTACGTGAAAATCATTTACAGTCTTAAAAAATTTGATTGCCAACCCATACAAAGAATTACAGAGCACATGAAATAGCATGCCAGGAGTGGTTACAACTTCCCAAGGCATCCGAAGCCGTTATAATTGAAATCTAATCATTTTGCATCGATTCGGATTCCAAAAACGTAGAAAACTAGCCATGGTGGCAAATGCTAGAGAAAATGATTAAAACTGATTACATCTTCTCCAATTTGAATGTATACCATTAAATCCTCCTTCGTACCTTTGAAATTGATTCATCCACGTGGCAAAAAGAGATTGGAGTGGCCACGGGTGAGCTTTTTACGTTTCACAGATTTTTGGGATTTTGGAAAATTTTCACTTTTATCTCTGCCAACCGTTTTGACTTCTTGAAGAGGACACGTGTCAGCATTTGATTGGAAATGGAGTCAGGGACCTCATTTAGAACATATTGAACCTTTTTGGAAAAATTTTCAAAAACACAAACTCCTCCACCGCCTGCACTCCCGATGACGATGTGGCAAAATCCTATTTGCTGCGGAGTTCAAACTTCATTATTTTTTCCATCTAGCTTAGGCTCATGGGTCTTCCATTTTCCTTTAAACTTTTTTTCTGAAAAGGAAAAGTGACAAAGAACCTACTCAGCTCCTCTAATCATCCTTGGGAAAAAACTACAATTAAATTCCACCAATCCATATCTTGCAAAATATAAGGAGTTAGAACAATTTCTTTACCTTTTTGGAAAGGGAAGAAATTTCCCATATGATGAAGTAGGTTCTAAACATCCTTGAGCCCTTAGGAAGTGCCAGATTTCAAAATACTCTTATTAGACCATTTTCAAAGGGTAACAACTCAAAAATTTATGTTCAGACTTGGAAAAAGAAGGAAACTTTATGAGGGGACAACAATGGCTCTAGCTTGGGGACATGACATGGATTGAACAGGGAGAAAACATGGCATGAGGATCCAGAATCTCAAGTTTTAAAAACATATAACGTTGACCAGTGCCTTATCCATTGGGCCTTGCAGAGTCATGTATAACTTTTGAGGAAAGCAAGAAGGAAGAAGAGGACACACAAACAAAAAACACCAAAACAAAACACACGACAGAAAAGGGGCAAACAAAATACACAACAAAAAAAGGGGAAAAAATGAAACTATGTTACAAGGTGAGGGACAAATCACTTTCACTGATGGTAAAGCTTCATATATTTCCCACTTCTAAGTAATCCTAGTGGAGTTCCATCTAAGTATGATAAAAGAAAAACATTCTCACCACAAGTTCCATGGATTTGAAAAGGTCCTAACCACAACGAATAAAACTTTCCGTGACTTCCCTTTGGTTCTCTTCTCTTGTCCCAAAGAAGGAAAAAATCTCCAACTCTAAACTCTCTTGCCTTGGTTCTTTTGTCAAAGAGCTTCTTCACTTTTAGCTGATGTTATTTGATCTTATCAACCACCTGAGATCTAATTTCTTCTAACCTTTCAAGAAAAAGGATCCTTTTGTCAATGGAGTCTTTGTGCGGCCATCATCCACTTTGATTGAATCAATTTGAGAGCTAGCATATCAATGGTGATAGGGATCTCTGCCTCAACTCCATACAACAGCTAAAAAGGTGATGTTCCTATGGCCTTCTTAGGAGTGATTCTATCAGCCCACAATGCATCAAAGAGTCTCTTGTGCCAATTCCTTTGGTTCTCATCAACAAGCTTTTAGACAATGGTTACAATGTTCTTGTTACTTGACTCAGCTTGGCCATTCCCTTGTGGATAATAATCAGAAGAATGTGTAAGAGAGATTCCAAAGCCATAACAAAATTATGTCAACTCTCTTGAAGAGAAGTAAGTGGCATTATCTACAATAATCTTTTGAGGCACCCCAAAATAGACAATGATGTGTTCTTTTATAAAATTGCAGACCACTTCAGAACTAGCTTGTTTGGTTGGAATGGCTTCCACCCATTTGGTGAAGTAGTTCATGGTTGTGAGCACATAAGAATGCCCAGCACTTGAGTGAGGTTTCAATACACCAATGAAGTCCAGCTCCCATTGTTGAAATGGTTCTTCAATAATCACAGGCCTGAGAGGTATTGCAGATAACTGTGGTTTTCCAACAAATTGTTGACATGGTATGCATTTGGAAACCCAACTCTGAGTATCAGCAAAAAGAGAAGGCCAATAATATCTACCTCTGAGAATTTTGTGAGCAATCACCATTGCTAATAAGTGTCCACCACATGCTTGGTCGTGATAAGCTTTAAGCAACTTCTCTTGTTGTTCTTTATCAACACATCGAAGAAAACAACCATCCATTCCTTTCTTATAAAGTGCTTGATTTCAAATCACATACTTGGTTTTTTCAGTTTGAGAATTCATATTTTCTTGTAATCTAGATGAGAGGGACATTCTCCATACGTGGGTAAAAATAGTAGTCTTCTTGACAAGTTAAACAAGTGCCATCTTCCTCAACATGTTGAGCATTAAGAGTGTCATCTTCAGCAATCATTTTGTATAAACTGTTTCCTCTTACCGTGCTAGAGGGCCAAATCTCTAAGTTGTATTATTGGGTCTTTGCAATATAATTCACCCTCTTGACTCGGGATCTTGCTACGTTAAAATGGATTTGATCACACTCCCAGAACCATCACCACAAGTGTGAGAATTTAGAATGTAGAAGTGGAAGTTATTTACATCCTTCACCACTTTGCATATGTGTGTTTTTCCAATGGGCTATATTTGAGCTCGTGTTTCTTCAGTGAGAAGATCATGAATGCGATCGGGATTCCAAACCTTTGTCATTTTTTTGAACTAGAACAATAGAGAGGGTGTGTTCTGAAGCATAACAGTACATGATGAATTCTTTATTAAAATCTGGGGATACAAGAGTTGGAGCTTTAGCAATAGCTCTCTTGATCTCTTCAAATTCCATTTTCCCTTCATGGCTCCATTTGAAACTTGCTCGAGGCTTCATCATGGAGGTGATATGCTTTGTCAGTTCAGCAAACTCAAGAATAAAACGACGAAGAAAATTTACCTTTCCAAAGAATGAATGCACTCCTTTCTTGCTTGTTGGCAGAGATAGTGCTTGAATAGCTCTTACTCTTTCGAGGTCGATGTGTTCTCCATGCTTGTTCATGATGTGCCCCAACAACTTGCCTTCGGTGACCCCAAAATGCATTTCTTAGGATTCAAAGATATACCATGTTTTCTACATCTTGCAAGAATATGCTCTAAATGACAGATGTGCTCTTCTCTTTTCTTTAAGAATACCATGAGATCATCTAGATATATAAAAATGCAATGCTTCAGATCTTTAAAGGCCAAGTCCATCACTCTTTCGAATGTTTCTCCCGCATTGATTAAGCCAAAAGGCATTCTGCTGTAAGCAAAAGTGCCCCAAGGATTTGTGAATGTTGTTTTGTTGCAGTCTTCCTTTGCCACTTTTATTTGATTGTACCTTGAAAAACCATCAAGCAGAGAGAGCATCTCAGATCCAGTGATTGCTTGCAAAATGTGATCCATGATGGGTAGAGGATAGTTGTCTTTGAGTGAAGCTTGATTTAAATTCCAGAAATCAACACATATCCTTATCTCTCCATTCTTCTTCCTTATCGGCACAATGTTTTCCACCCATGTTGAGTGGTGAATGGAAAAGATGATTCTAGCATTTAGCATCTTGGTTACTTCTTCCTTGATGATATCAGTAACCTTTGGATTATAGGGCCTTTGCTTTTTCTTGAAGGGCTTAGTACCTTGTTTCAAAGGGATGGAATGGTGCATCTCCTCTCGCTGAAAAAGACTTAAGTTCTTCATAAGAGTAAGTTAGAACATCAAAATATTTTTTTACTGAGAGAAACAAACCTTCTCTTTTCTTCAAGTGAGCAGCATTTACTAATGTTTACCATCCTTGGATCTTCAGAATTACCAATATTTTCTTTTTCAAAGTCGGAGGGACAGCGAGAAGATAATTTCTCCTTCTCTTGAATGAATCACGTGCTTGTAAAACATATCTTCCAAAGAGATGAAGACCTTGGGAATTTTGTTGCCCTTCGATTTGATCATGCCCTTGTCATCAACCTCTTCAATTCCATCATATTCTTCTTCAACAACTTCTCTATGAGGATGAACACTTCCTTCAAAGAAGAGATTATTAAAATTGTCTCTTTGTTCTAAGAAGCTTAAAATTTGATTGTCATTGTAGACACTAAAATTAGGTCACACTCCCCTTCACCCTACTAATATTAATTTAATTAATTTAATTAAATTAATTCATTATCCTCACCCTATTTATTATTTAAATATCTCAATTTAGATAATATCCACACATACACTTCACCTAAACACCTCACCAAGTTAAATCAACATAAGAAAGATAATTTCTCCTTCTCTTGAATGAATCTATCGTGCTTGTAAAACATATCTTCCAAAGAGATGAAGACCTTGGGAATTTTGTTGCCCTTCGCCTTTGATCACGCCCTTGTCATCAACCTCTTCAATTCCATCAGATTCTTCTTCAACTCCATCAGATTCTCCTTCAACAACAACTTCTCTATGAGGATGAACACTTCCTTCAAAGAAGAGATTATTAAAATTGTCTCTTTGTTCTAAGAAGCTTAAAATTTGATTGTCATTGTAGACACTAAAATTAGGTCACACTCCCCTTCACCCTACTAATATTAATTTAATTAATTTAATTAAATTAATTCATTATCCTCACCCTATTTATTATTTAAATATCTCAATTTAGATAATATCCACACATACACTTCACCTAAACACCTCACCAAGTTAACTCAACATAAGACCTATTCTTAGTAAGTTTCCATAACTAACTAAGACTTACCCAAACCCTAAAAATCAATGCCTACACTCCCTCTAACCACATTCCCGCATGCTCACAAGAAGCTCCCAGTTGAATCCATGGGATAATGACACAAGATCCAAGGAAATCAGGAGGATCTCCCCTAAGTTTGGTAAACCTAGGAAATCCCACCTTGACCGATGTCGGTTACCCCTAACCATCGCGGTTAAGCCGGACCGCCATCAGTTACCCCCTTTTAACCCCAAAACAACTTTATTCTCAAGGTTGGAATTTGGAACCTGGAAGTTGGAAGCAAGAAAGTTGATGAGCAAGAACAAGATCTCAAAAGATAACGCATCTTGAGAGCCAATTCCAACAAGAACTCACATCCAAGGAAGGAGATTGAGCATCTTCTCCTGCACAACCATCCCAGCCACGTTTAGATCTATCTAAGCAAAGAGGAGCATGCATGCAGCCCATGCAGAAGCTTTTCTTCAATTGGTGATCACTTGCAGCCTCCAAACCCATCATCAGCACCTCCATCCTTCACACACAAACATTCAAAAATGAAATCCAAGTACAACATCATACTTTCCTGGTTATTTCATTTTATCATTATTTTATCATCCATTGTTTATCTTGCTCCCTATTGACTTTCTCTAACATTTTTACCTCCATAGACGCAGCAAAACCTCACAAAACCTATTCTAGTATCCCATTACCTCATCCCGACCAACCAAATCCTTTTGTAATCACAAAGGAGACCAAAACCCCATTATGTGACGTTCCTAGATCTCACAAGAATCAAAAGGTGCTAGTTATACGTAACCGTGGTTGGTCACCCCTCGACCACGCCGGTCTCTGTTTTTCCCACACAACCTTAAACAGAGACTTACCCACCTCATTTTAGTTCATCCCCACTCACCTCGTGACCTACCCGAGACCTTTATCGGACCTACGGAACCTAGAGCGAACCATTTGACCTCGTGGATTCTATTCTAGCTTAGCCTGTTAGGTTAGATCTATTTATTATTGTGTTTTAAGTGAGATACATAACTCATTTTAAAATAACAATAGGATTTACTTTGTTTTCAGCATTAATTTGTTTAAATCGGTGGATTGACAGCAATCTAGTAAGTATCATACTTCTGAATCTAGCTTACGCTAGGTAGTTCACTTGCCCATATTGTTTAATTATTTCTAGTGGTCTTGCTTTCATTATAGGTAGTTCCTCCTAGAATTTTTTTCTCACGATCAGCTATGGATTTGGAAGTCATACATGTGCAACAACCCAAAGAATCGACATTTGAATAGGTATTCCTCCTACGCCTGCTTACCCTATCTATTTTGTTAACGCTTCTAAAAACAATCTAAGAAAAAGGTGAAACATTTTGGCACGCCCGGTGGGACCCATCCGGGGTTCCTTGCATTTCATTCATTCCTAGGAAAAAATTGTGTGTTTTTTTCCCTTCTAAAATGTACACACTAATTTTCTTCCTTGGTAATCCACTCCTTCTTTCTATTTTCTCTAAAGGAAACTTTTCTTTTAGTGTATTTAAAAGGAATCATTTCTTCATGTTTTCTACATTTTAGTGAAAGAGCATCCCTCTTCCTCTTCATCTTATTATGTCATCCAATTTCACATTTTTGATTTGGGTTTTAAAATCATTGCATTTCATTCTGATTTTCTACATTAGCTCACATTAATTGAGGGCAACCTATACGCTGGAAGTCATTACCAACTAATGGTTGACAAACGAATCATAGAAAAGCACTTCTATCCTTTTCTCTTTCTCTAAGTCTTACCAAACCACACAAAAATTCAAAATACATACATTCTTAAACAACACCTTACTTGGAAGAAGCTGTAGGTGATCACATGATCACGACACAGTGGGCACCCAGCTCACTGCTCTGTCGAGTCATACTTCAGAGTGAAGCCCGCCCCCACCATAACATTCCTGAAACCTCACCCTTTAGAACTCTTTCTTCGCAGGAAGCCTTCCTCACCAAAAATTGTAATGTTCTATTCATAACAGTTAGTCCACACAAATAGCATAAGTTTCAACAAATGTAATAGAATAGGAACTCTATGAACGTTCTTAGTGTTCTATTTGATTTGCATTTTGAGGTGAGAGCTTTTGATCATTTATTTTGTCTTTCCTTGCACACTCCCAATCATAGTCGAGTATTCTGACTTTGTATGAGTGTGTCTGGACCACATCTACATCATTCTCAGACTTCTGGGTTTGATTCCACATCAAATTCTAATTCACAACCACTTTTTCTCATCACTATTTCAATCTCACAGTAACCGCCATCGGTTAAACACAACCGACGTTAGTTCTAGGTCCTTTTTCTAACCTACTCAAAAGGACATTCTCACTTCACTTTCTTCCACTTTCCATAGTCTCTATCACTATCACTTTTCCCATTAATGTTTTACACATCCCCAGATTTGGCATACTTGTCATATTTTGCCTTCTGCTTCACTATTTACTCACTGTCCATTTTCTATAGTGACCGGCAAGTTACCCCTGACCGATGTCGGTTTTCCTTAACTGGAATCGGTTAGCCTGTTTCATATTCCACCCACCATTTGTTACGTCATCCATTTTTTTATTACCCTATTCACATGTTCTTGTTGTTCTCTGTATCATTTACAGAGAAGCACCCCCACTTGATCAGTACTAGTTCACATGGTATTGACTGAAGAAAAGAAAATGCCCTCGTGTTCCATGCTAGTTGCCAACCACTCCCACCTAGTCCTTCACCACCTTCTATTTTATCACCAGCCATGGATCCCTTCCAAAGCATACTAATATTGCTACTCAGAGATGAGGATTTCACACGACTCCTTGACCAAAACCTGCTTTGCCTTGTAGTTTTATCTCTCCCATTCGTCCACTCGAGATGCCTCGGGTCGGTTTATATATGACGTGCTTGAATCTATCCCCCCAACTCTCACACCCACTTTTGCATCAGCCCCATCTAGCTCCGTGCTACCTACATCCACCTTACCCCTAGTCATTTCGTAGTTAGGTTTCATACCCCCCATGACTTTCACGTCTGTTACCTCTGTGGCACCCATTACCTCAAACACAACCTCATCATTCCTCATGTCTCACACATACCTATAGCTACCTTCCCACCTCCAGTGTCAGTGACCCCTACCCCATTTTAGAATGTATTTCTTTCCATTCCACAATCTTTATCCCCTATTGCCACTAGGGTTACCACAACCCTTCCTCCCCCATATACATACTACCAACAACAATGACGCTGCTGTTTCATCTATTGTTCATTCCAGGTACGTACCCCCTATTTCATTGCCTTCTTCTCCACCACCTTACATGGCAGCCCCATACACTGGAATGCCCCACCCATTATACACCCAAAACCAACCTCCTCATGCTATAGGAGGCATCCAATCATCATAACCCACTAACGACCTAATTAGATTGATGATGGATAAGATGCAAACACTGGAGGCATCGGTTTCCAGCTCCCGCAACACTCTCACTTATGATGAGATTTGTAACGAGCCTATTCACCCATCCATTCCCATCCATTCATACCCTATGCATTGGGAAATGCCTAAATTCAACCGCTTCAATAGTAAGGAAGACCCACAACAACATTTGCACTTGTTTAAACATGGATGTTATTTGATTGCTCATGATGATGCCTTACTTTTGAGAACTTTTCCCATGTCCCTCACTGGACCTGCATTAGATTGGTATAGTGGGTTACCCAAACACTCCATATTTTCATTCAATCAGGTAGCCCAAGATTTTTTTGATCATTTTTCTATCAACATCACCAAGAAAGTTACCATGACCGATCTATATTCCACACGTCAATATGAGGATGAATCTATCGCAGATTTTGTCACTCGTTGGCATAGCCTGATCAATCAACTTACCTTTCAACTGCCACAAACTGAACTCATTGAGCTCTTCACACGAGCTTGCACTAGACATATCTCCCCAACCTTGCAGGTCCAAACTTTCGAACATTCGATGAGGCATTTACTATGGCACGAAAGTTAGAGATTCACGTTGTCGAAGAGAAGAAAATACAATTACAAAATAATAATTTAGCATTCAATTCAAATGAAACCTCTTCTTCTTCTAAAACACCAACCAATTATTCAAAGGCTAAAGGTACCGCTAACGCAGTGGTACTCAAGGCCATCCTAGCTCATCCATCCAATAAAGCTACACCCTCATCTAATCTATCACCTATTTAGGCTTTTCGATTCAGACAAGAGTAGAGAAAATATACCCCAATTGGGGAACCTTACTCTTCTATTTTAGAAAAGCTTATCAAAGCTGGTGTCATCACCCATCCACCCATAAAACCACACACTGGTTTTGACCACCGCTTTCCCATGGCCACATGGTATAAGGAACAAGATTTTTGTAACTATCACCGAGTGAAAGGTCATAGTGATGGTAATTGTATCACTTTTAAGAATATCATCCAAGAAATGCTCAAGAAAGGCGAGCTAACTATGGATAATCCCAATGCCACCCCCAACCAAAATATACAAATCTTTAAAAAACCATTTCCCAATCATGCCCCTTCATCTAATCAAACAGGTGAGACATCCACTCACGATACCCATACTCATGAGGTTCATGTGATCTTTAACGAGGTACTGTTGCATCTCAATTACCTCACATCCCTTCCATAGAGGAAATCCTAGCCCGAAATCCTCCTTCCACATCTGAACCAACCGTCACTATTCCTTCACCAATAGAAGAACACCCTTCATCTCCTATATCACCTACAAGAGGATTCTTCTACTTGACATTGAGACCATCTCACCCCTAGCTTCTCCACTTAGCAAACCTTTACCTACCATACCTCCTCCACCCATAGAGGAGCACCCATTACCTCCTCCACCCACAGAGGAGAACCTATCCATTCCTTCACTCATAGAGGAACTCCCATTATCCCTTCCACCCATCATAGACCCGGTGGGGATACCTTTGCCTCTTGGCGAACATTCTCCATCTGCTACCCGACATCCAACAGACCTACTTTCAGCTCTCTTACCCATAGAAGCTGAAGCTGACCGATTCCCTATCTCTAAGATGCATTTTACAGGAATTCCCATTAGGTCCTCACCAACTTCACCCATAGATGTGCCATTCTCACATTTGGCTGATCACTTAGAGTATGTGGATAGAGCTTTGTTATGGGGGCACATCTTACTTGCTTGTCTCAACATAGATGCAGAGATCCTTCGATGACACCTCCATAATCTACCCAAGCATATTTCCACCCATCAAACCACATAAAACCACTCTTGTCACAACCCCTTCCATGATATCTCATTAACGCTCACACCACACCCTTACCCATAACCCGACCTATTCCTAAACCCAAACCCACACCCACAATGTTTACCTCCACTAAACCTATTACCACTTTAGGGGTCACCCCGACCACCAACCTTACTCATCCACCTATTAAAATGGATTTAGCTACATCCTCCAATGTTAAACCACACCTACTCTAACACCCAAACTAAAGAAACAAACTCATCAACCTCATACCCCTACCGCACCAATCACACCCGCACTTGTCCCATTTTCCTTAAGACCTCAACTGCCCAACAGGTCAAGCACCCCTCACCCATTCATAACCCAATAGCACAACCACCCATTCCTACCTCACAAATCTCTAACCTACCCAGTCACACAACATGACTCATACCCGCACCTACAACCTCTTTACCACCAATACCTCTGATACCTTCAGCCATTGCTTCACTACCTACTACACTTTAGTCATTGTCCCTCACACCCCAAGCATGACTGCGTCATCTACCTTCATAGCACCCCATTATCCCCATGGGTAACTCACCCTCTTCCTCCATCTACTTTTCCTTCTAGATCCCGTATACCCACATTACCTTTACCTAAGAAGGTACAACCCAAAAAAACAAAACCCCACTACCCCACAACAAGGTAGTCAAAACAAAACCACACCCTCCTACCCATCCATCTACTATACCCCTACCCAAATGAACCTAATCGATACCTCAAACCACACCGGTGCCTAAACCCATAGCTCAACCTATTCCTACTCTTCCAAAAACAATTCCTAAACAACCAACCACACCTACACCCAAACCCACATTCACTTCCCATTGTGATCCACTAGCAGGGTCCTATGCCAAAGTCTTAATCAACCTCCTCGAGACTTCTGTTATCACATTACCGCCACTCCGACCTTACGACCCCCTCAAACCCAAGCCAGAGGGGTTTGATGATACCAAAATTTGCACATACCATCATGTGCCAGGGCATGATGTGGAAAACTATAAGGCCTTGAAAACCGTCCTTATCCAATTGTGTCCACCGAAAACCAACTTTTATGACGATGACCTTACGGATGAGAACCCTATTTCACCTACACCCATTCCCACACTCCACACTCAACAACCACAACCTCCACCCTCATAGCTCCTAGAATCACTCACAAAATTTGAAATTAATATGGTTCACAAGAGAACTTTCCACGCCACCACCCAAATGTCGCCGCACCCAACTAACCTAAAAGGGATTTTCTCCTCCCGTAGGTTTTTTCCTTCATGTCATTATACCACTTACCCTATAACATCTCCATTTGAAAAATTCCCTTAAATCAACATGGTACACATCACCACATGTGTGCAGAAGGGTAAAGAAAAGGCAACTGACCCACCAACCAATCCTATACCCAACATACCATCTGCACCCATACCTAAAATAACTATCTATGGCCCCACATACCCCATTTCTAATGGTGTCACACATCACACCATGCTCAAACAATTACACCAATCTCCACTCAAAATGTCCTTATATGACCTCATCCAAACCTCAAAATCCCATCGTCAAGCCCTCATGGAGGTTCTTTAATCTATCAAGGTTTTACCCAATGACCCTACACCCGTAGCCTCCATTATCACACCCCATCATGTAGCCTCCCTCACCAAATTACCACCTTCATCCCCACCTCACCTTGTTCACCAAGTGGCCTCCCTTAGCTTCTCAGAGACAGAGATTGTGCCATACCAAAATGATGACCCAGGACCTAGCCCTCTTCATCTCTATACACATTGATGACATATGGGTACTGTGTGATGATTGATGGAGGTGCTAGCATTAACATCATTTCATCCCATGCATTTTCTCAAATGCGCATACCTAACAATTGCATGCACAAACATCTGGTCATGTTGCGTTCATTCAACAATGCTATCACCTCCACACTAGGCACTATCATCCTTCACATTCGTGTGGGCCCCCACACTGTTCTAGAATTGTTTTATGTTTTGGAGGGGGAATTCCAATATAACTTGTTTCTTGGTAGACCCTGGATCCATGTCATGGGTTATGTTCCTTCCACTTTGCATCATTGTGTAAAGTTTGAACATGAAGGACACACTTATACCATTCTAGTTGACCCATCACCTTTCAAAACATGTAACATGCTTTACCGACCCAACGATGTACTCATACCGGTCAAGCCATCTACTTCCGCAACCAATACCGCTTCACCTACACCTACACCCACACCTACCAGATAGCTATTGCTTTCACCGCACATACCTCCTCCATGCCTACCACTGCTATAACCTCCATAGCTGACCTATTAGCTTCCTAATCTGTTAACATCTCCTCCTCATCAACCTCGACACATCATCCATATCAACTACCCACATACTAACCACTTTGATCCCTTGGAAGGTGTTTTTAACACCTCACTGGGGGAGTACCGCCTCTATAGCATCAACCCCTTCCTTACTCCACACGAGTATGGAAGCCTTCACTAACACCCTTGCTATGATCACCATATAGGAGAACACCTCCTTTATGGTCCTCCTCATCTTCGTACTAGTCTCACCTATGGGGGACTTGATACTACCACCTACACACCTGAACCACCATCACAGCCCGCCCATTTTCCGCTGACTTCCAATCACTTACCAATCACCATTTCACCCACACCTTCTTGTACCACTATGTGTGGAAGGTTTTTGGTTTTATATTTTACAAACAAGGTTGCCATACCGTTATTCCATGTACCACCCATAAACATAATGATCGTAGTGGTATCGGATTCCCTGAACCTCCTACCAAATAGGCCCGCATTGAACTCATTACAGACCCTAGCCCTTCTCCACCTTCATCACCACTCTCACCGATGGAGTCGATGGATCCTAAATCTATCCCTCCTAACTTTTTTTTCATAAAACCATTTCCTTGGTGCCTCTGACTTATCAATGTGAAGGCAAGGCCCTTCCACTCTTCCATTCTTGTATCCTGAGATGATCGATGATGACACACCAACCATTAATGTCATTCAATGTCAGGATGATGAATCCATACTCACCTACCTTGGTGCAGAGGACTCATATATTCATTGGTTATTACCCTCTAGACGCAAAACCATGTTGAATGAATCGACTATTGAGATCAACATTCATACTCAGGATGACCCACACATCCTAAAGATTAGACAATCTTTAGATGTTGTTGAACAGGAAGCCATCACTTCCTTTCTCTGAGATCATAACCACACTTTCACTTGGTCTTACACAGACATGCTCGTATTGACCCCACCATAGTGGTCCATAATATCGTAATCGCTCCCCGATGTAAAACCTACTAAACAAAAGTTGAGGAAAATGCACCTTCGCATTGCCCTTCTCGTCAAAGAAGAAGTTTAGTGTCTTCTTTCCATTTCCTTCATCTTACCCATTGATTATCCTCATTGGATTTCTAACATTTTCCCTATTACTAAAGCAATAGGGGACTCCACATTTGCACGGACTTTCGAGACCTCAACCTCACCTACCCGAAAGATGACTTTCCCTTGCTTGGTATTGATCAATTGGTGGACCTTACCGTGGGTCACAAGATGCTCTCACTCATGGATGGTTTCTCGGGTTATAACCAAATTTTTCTTGCCCTAGAAGATCAGCACAAGACCACATTCATTACCCCTTGGGGAACCTTTTGCTATCGAGTCATGCCTTTTGGCCTTAAAAATGCTGGTGCTACATATCGACGTGCTATGACTTACATCTTCCATGCTATCATGCATTACATATTGGAAGATTACGTGGATGATCTCTTGGAAAAATCTAAACATCATGCTTTGAGCACCTCACTTTGCCTCAAAACCATCTTTGATCACCTCAAGAAATATTGTGTTCGCCTTGACCAAAAGAAATGTGTCTTCGTAGTTCTCTCGGAAAAATCTTAGGATTTATTGTTTCCCTCCATGGTATAGAAGTTAACCCTACTAAAGTCAAGGCCATTTTGGAAATGCCTCCACCCACAAACCTCAAACAACTTCGTAGCCTGCAAGGTAAATTATAGTCCATTCGCCGTTTCATTTCACAATTATCAGATCAGTGTCAACCATTTCATCATCTACTTAGGAAGGATGTCTCCTTTAAATGAGATGACGACTGTCACAAATCTTTTAAGGCCCTAAAATAATACCTTGTCTAACCACCCGTACTCATTCCACTGAAAGATGATCAACCTTTTTACCTATACATATCAGCGACTGACCATTCCTTGGGAGCTATGCTCGCTCATTGTGATGTACAACATAGGGAGTAGGCAATTTATTATATAAGCCGTACCCTTCTGGACTATGAAACCTGATACACTAACCACAAAATTTTTTTCTTAGCCTTAGTTTTTGTGGCCACCAAACTCTGCCATTACTTACTTAACCACAAAACCTATGTTGTGACCAGCATTGACCCCTTACACTTCATGTACACTAAACCTTATCAAAATCAGTGCACCATGCAATGGATTATGCTTTAGCTGATCTTGACCTCAAATTCATCCACCAAAATTCCATTAAGGGCTAGGCTATCGCTGACCAACTGGCTGACGCACCTATTTCTAGGGACCAACCCTCTAATTTTGACTTTCCCGATGAGTCGATTGCTACCCTTTCCCTAGATGAACCCCCTTACCAAATGACACTATTCTTCAATGGTTCTAAGTGTCAGCGTGGGGGTGGAGCTGGTGTTATCCTTGTCCCTCTGGATGGAGAACCCATGCCTTTGTCTTTCAAACTAGACTTTGAATGCACCAACAATATTGTCGAGTATGAAGCACTCATACTAGGTCTTTAAACTGCCTATGCCCTCAATGTTAAATCAATCCACATCTTTAATGATTCAAATTTGGTCATAAACCAAGTCAATGGTATGTACCAATGTCGTAATGAGATACTTCAAAAGTATAAACATCATGTAGATATACTTTTGACCACCTTTGATCGTTACACCCTTCAAACCATCCCACGGTCAACCAACAAATTTGTAGACACTATGGCCTACTTAGCTTCCCAAATACCTGCTTCCCCTACCGATTCCAAAATATTTGTCATTGTACAATGCCTCCATTCACCTTCTTATTTACCTCATGATGTTTACTCAATCGGAACTGATACCCCTGACCCGAGTGACCTTTGGTATAAACAATACTTTGACTACATTTCCCTCTCCATCTTACCTCTTGATCTCACCCGTAATGGACAATGCGCCTTCCTTAAGAAGGTCTCCCATTTCATTATCCTGGGGACTCCTCTATAAGCGTGACTTTGATGGTATTCTCTTACAATGCCTCACAAGTTTTGAAATTCCTTATACCATCAAGGAGGTTCATGATGGCATATGTGGAGGTCACTTTAGTGGCCTTGTTGTTGCTAAGCGTATTCTTCACCTAGGCTATTACTAGCTGACCCTTAACCATGATTATTGTGACTATGTCAAACATTGTGTGAAATTTCAACAACATTCCAACCTTCATCATACACCCTGTCATGCTTTACAAGTCACTCGTGACCTTTGGCCATTTTCTCAATGGGGTTTGGATATTTTTGGAGAAATCAATCCTCATTCTTCCCAACGCCATCAATGGATCATAACCACTACTGAATACTACACAAAATGGGTAGAAGCCATACCACTCATCTCCATGAAAGATGAGAAAATATGTGAGTTCATTAACCATCACATCATTTTTCACTTTGGTGTCCCTCATCGCCTCATCACTGACAATGGAAAACAATTCAAAAACAAAACACTACAAAATTTTATGACGCCTTCGACATTCAGCTTAGTTTCTCCTCACCTTATTACCCACAAACCAATAGCCAAGATGAATCCACGAACAAAACCCTCAATAAAATTCTCATGAAAGTGGTTAACGATCTTTGGGAAGGATTGGCATATGCACATTACTTTTGCTCTATGAACATACCGCACTACTATTCACACTTCCATTACGGTTACACCCTTTTCACCGGTCTCAAGTCCAGATCCCCTCACTTCACATTTCTCTCCATGACATGCTTACTGATGATGACTTTCATCAGGACCGCTTAGCACAACTAGAGTTATTAGACGAACGTCGTCTTAACGCTCTGGATCACCTTCAAGTTTATCAACAACGTATCAAACGTGCTTATGAAAAATGTGTTCATGAATGAACCTTCCAAGTCGATGACCTTGTTTTGAAAGAAAATCAACATGTAACCAAAGCAGAGAAAAGCAAACAGGGAAAATTTTCTCCTAATTGGCTTGGACCATACATCGTAACTCATACCTATGGATCGGGTGCCTATCATTTGTCCTCGCTTGAGGGTAAACCCGAACCTGAGCCCCTCAATGCCTTGCATCTTTAACCATTCTACTATTGACCTCTAGTCCTACATCACTATTTATCTAGTTCATGCTCATCCCTTGAGTGCCATTTACCTTTTCCACACCTCATCTCCAACGACTAAACAAGGATCATGTGATTACCCATCACCCTTTTGCCTTTTCTTAAATATGTGCACCATGGCTCTACACATGGCATGATTCTCATGGATACTTTTTGTCTTCTTTTAGATGAGATCCCATGGTCGTTCACCTTTTCCTTCTCAACAAGAACCAAATGCTTCGTTATAGTCTCGTCCATGACTTAAAATCCAAAAAAACAAAAAGATGACTCCTTAGAAACACATCTTCCAATATAAGGGATCAACTCCTTGAGTCAAACTTCTAATATAAAAGATGAATCCCTCAAAAGGACATCTTTTACCTTCAATAGTCACTATAAGTAGACTGCTCCCTTAAAGGAAAGCTATAAAAAGCTCACAACTCTCTACATAGTTTTTCCAAAAGAAGACTATTTTCTCAAAAATCAAAATTTAGAAGCTTCCCGCATCAATCAGCTTCGTGAAGACCTCAAGGAGACATATACTCATCCCGTGTAGACTTCCCGCATCAATCAGTCTATCTACAAAGTCAAAAAGAAAAGAAAAAGAAAAATAAGATTTTTCATCATGGACTTGCCTATTGTGATCTTGGCTCTATTGCCCAAGGCATTCTACTTCCCATTTTATGACCCAATTACCTACACCTCTCTACCCGTTGTCTTTTCACTTCATACCTCAAGGGACCTGTTGAACCTATGACATTTGGTGATCATGTGACTCTTTGTCACTCTTAGAATTATCAATCATGTAATGTCTTTAGGGTCTTACGTTCATTAGCTTATCTATAGATGTGTTTCATACATTTTGATCCTTGCCAATCGGGTGGATTTCTTGCCCCCTCTTATCTTTTCTCTTCTTCATCACCTTTTGATCTTCTTATACAGGACTTAGTCCTCGATGCTTACCTTTTGGGGTCATCCTCCCCTTTCACCATAGTCACCCTCACCTGTAACATTTTTACTATCATCTACCCCCACCTATTAAACCCAAACCCACAACATGACCACAAACCTACCAACTCATTTTCATCTTCTTCCCTAGCTTATGGGAGAACTACATCGGTCTGAGGTCCCTTTTCGTTGGGACTATGTAGGCAACACTTCCAGGGCATGGGGCCCTAGAAGGTTAGCTTGGCCACTCTTTACCCTAACCATTTTCCCCACCTTTTACCTGATTTCTTGTTCATATCAAAAACCTCGACATCTAAACCATATACCACATAACTTTTACCACTTATATTATTTCACATTTTCATACATAACCAACATTTTCCACATTTTACACTATCTCATGCATTTATATTACCATTTATTATCAAAATAGTGGAATGAATCAACCAGACCTAACAACTTGACTCAACCATGCCTAACAACCTAACTCAACCATGCCTAACAACCTATCTCAACCATGCCTAACAACCTGACTAAACCATGCCTAACAACCTAACTCAACCATGCCTAACAACTTGAATCAACCATGCCTAACAACCTAACTCAACCATGCCTAACCAACCTGAATCAACCATGCCTAGCAACCTGACTCACCCATGCTTAACAACTTGACTCAACCATGCCTAACAACCTAACTCAACCATGCCTAACAACCTGACTCAACCATGCCTAACCAACCTGACTCAACCATGCCTAACAACCTAACTCAACCATGCCTAACAACCTTGACTCAATCCATGCCTAAACCGACCTGACTCAATCCATGCCTAAACCGACCTAACTCGATCCATGCCTATGACCTGACTCTATCATGCCTAACCCAAACCAATACAAGCTACACAACAAAAGGGGCAAAATGTAGACACTAAAATTAGGTCACACTCCCCCTTCACCCTACTAATATTAATTTAATTAATTTAATTAAATTAATTCATTATCCTCACCATATTTATTATTTAAATATCTTAATTTAGATAATATCCACACATACACTTCACTTAGACACCTCACCAAGTTAACTCAACCTAATACCTATTCTTAGTAAGTTTCCATAACTAACTAAGACTTACCCAAACCCTAAAAATCAATGCCTACACTCCCTCTAACCACATTCCCGCATGCTCACAAGAAGCTCCCAGTTGAATCCGTGGGATAACGACACAAGATCCGAGGAAATCAGGAGGATCTCCCCTAAGTTTGGTAAACCTAGGAAATGCCACCTTGACCGATGTTGGTTACCCCTAACCATCGTTGGTTAAGCCGGACTGTCGTCGGTTACCCCTTTTTAACCCCAAAACAAATTTATTCTCAAGGTTGGAATTTGGAACCTAGAAGTTGGAAGCAAGAAAGTTGACAAGCAAGAACAATATCTCAAAAGATAACGCATCTTCAAAAAGCCAATTATAGGAATAACTCACATCCAAGGAAGGATATTGAGCATCTTCTCTTGCATAACCATCCCAGCCACGTTCGGATCTATCTAAGCAAAGAGGAGCGTGCATGCAGCCCATGTAGAAGATTTTCTTCAGTTGGTGATCACTTGTAGCCTCCAAACCCATCATTAGCACCTCCATCCTTCACACACAGATGTTCAAAAATGAAATCCAAGTAAGTACAACATCATACTTTCCTGGTTATTTCATTTCATCATTATTTTATCATCCATTGTTTATCTTGCTCCCTATTGACCATCTCCAACATTTTATACCTCCATAGACCCACCAAACCTCACAAAAACCTATTCCAGTCACCCATTACCTTGTCCCGACCAACCAAATCCTTTATGCAATCACAAATGAGACCAAAACCCGTTACGTGGCGTTCCCGGATCTCACGATGAATCGGTGCCAATTATACCTAACCACGGTTAGTCACCCCTAACCAACGCTAGTCTCTGTGTTTACCCACATAGCCTTAAACAAAGACCTACCCACCTCATTTTACTCCACCCTCACTCACCTGTGACCTACCCAAGACCTTTATCAGACCTGTAGAACCTAGAGCCAACCATTTGACTTTGTGGATTCTATTCTAGCTTAACTTTGTTAGATTAAATATATTTCTTATTGTGTTTTAAGTGAGATACCTAAATCGTTTTAAAATAAAAATAGGATTTACCTTGTTTTTATCATTAATTTGTTTAAAACAATGGATTGAAAGCCATCTAGGAAGTATCATACTTCCCAGATCTAGCTTACGCTAGGCAGTTCACTACCCATATTGTTTAATTCTTTCTGGTGGTCTTGCTTTCATTACAGGTAGTTCCTCCTAGCCAAAAGGAATCTCTCACAATCAGCTATGGATTTGGAAGTCATACGCATGCAACAACCCATCAACCGACATTTGAACAGGTATTCCTCCTATGCCCATTACCCTATCTGTTTTGTCAACACTTCAAAGAAACAATCTAAGAAAAAGGTGAAACAATCATCATTGAAGACTTACCAATGATCTGCATTATCGGAACACTCGGTCTGAACACCATCTCAATGCTTATTTTTTCCTTTCCAAAGGAAGGATGTGGTGTTAATAAAGAGGCTTCCACAATGAGAGAATCAGCCCTTTAATTTTGTGCTCTTGGAATGACTTCAATAGAGAAAGCATCAAATGATTCAATGCAGTCCCAAACCTGATTTCTATAATGTCTAAGCCTTGGGTTCTTAACTTGATATTGCTGGCAGATTTGTTTCACTATTACCTCTGCATCACCGAGGCATCTTAGCTTCTTGATTCCCATATCCTCTACAACACTCATGCCCAAAAGAAGGGCTTTATATTCGTAGTATTATTAGTGTTGTCAAACTGCAGTTTGTAAGAGAAAGAATGCATTTCCTTTGAAGGTGAATACAATACAACACCAACTCTAGAACCTACTCTTGAATGGATTCCATCAAATTCCATGGTCTAGATCTGATCTTCTTCTTCCTCCATGATAAGTGGCAGGTTTTCATCTTTCTGTGATGTGAGAAAGTAATTTCCTAGCTCAGAATCTTGAAGAAGTATGTTAGCTCTTGGATCATTAGAGTTTTTACATTAAATTTCATCTTTCTAACAAAGAAACAATCTCTTCATTTCACCCTTGACCGGGATAGTAGTGGATGACCAGTCCATTTTAATTTCTCCACCTATATCTCCGCAAAAATTTTCTTTGAGAAGCATGCCAAAGGATCTTTGGGATGTCCACCACCAAGATAGTTAAGAGCACCTTCTTGTCAGGAAGTCAGGTAGAGCTACTTGTGCATATTTTATCCTTCCAATCGGTGGCACTTTTTTTTTATTCCATGGAATAACATTCTCTATTTACTCTAGTAAAATTAAGGCCAAGGGCATTTACAAATTTGAGAGGCATTACGTTATCGAAGCTCCAGAATTAATAATACGGTTGATCAATTCAAAACCATATATGAGGAGAGACAAATAAGAGGCTCAACTCTAGATGTTTTTGCAGCATTGATAGCTAACATATTCTGAGATGGAGGTGTGGATGGTGTTGGAAGGAGTCCTTTAGAAGTGGAACATGAAGGTACAAAGCTATTACCCTGGACTGCATTAATAAATCTATCAAATTGGAGAGGGTGCGTTTGCAAGTATTCTAATTCTGAGAGCTAGACTTTGGTTTTGCTTGCGTGCTCTACAAAATCAAATGGGGCAATACTGGATGAGGAGGTAGTTCTTGAAGTGGAAGAGGATTTTCATGGCAAGGGATTTGACGGAGCTTGGATGATGGATTCTCTCTTAAAGATGAAGTAGTCGGTTTAGCAGAGGATGGAGGTATAACCTTTGGCTGAACTGTGGGTGTTTTAACAGAGACTCCAATGGAAGGGGAAGTACTCTTAATAATTACAGAACTAGAAGAAGAAGCAAAAGACTTACTTGGCATAATGTTAGCATGGTCCTTGGCAACAAACAGGTCTGATTTTTCTCTAGTACAATCCATGGAGGGTGACAATGGAGAACCTTTGTTGATAATCCTCTTTTGTGTGACCTCAGAAGTGGAAAATTCTTTGGTTTTCTTCTCCTTTACAGCCACCAAGGATGGAGTGTTCTTCTTGGACTGTGTTCTGGTGAAAACAATGCATGAAAAACTTGGTGCTTCCTCCTCTTCTTCTTCATCATCATCAATGAATTCAAACATGCCATTGTGCATATCGACCTCCTCAACTTCTAGGTAGCTCTCATAGTTTTCTTCATCATCTTTGGGCTCATCAACTTCAGCTTCCTCTCTTACATCACAGGCCACATTGACTGGTGGTGCTTCAAGAGCAAGCTAGTGAGGAGGAGGTGCAATATGCTGCCTATCATTAAAGTTTGATCTTCTTGGGTTGTTCCTCATAGTGATCTGAGACAGTTTCTTCTTCAAGGCAACCAGATCATTGGCCATTTTTTGAAACATGGGGTCTATTTGGACTGAACTAGAACTTTGACCTTTTTGCTTTCCACTTGGGCCCTTCACCTTCCCCAAAAGGATTAAATCATCATCAGTTTCAATGGCCAAGTCTTGAGCTTCCCTCAATGTTCTTGGTTGGTCTCTTCTGAGGAAGAAACCAAATTCCGATGGCAAGGCACTGATGAAGAATCTCTTCAAATTATTATCAGGAGGGACTACATATTTTGGGATTCTTCTCGTTAATCTATAAAACCTTGCAACAAAATCTCTCATGGACTTAGAAGCTTCCTTCTTCATTTGAACCAGCTAAACCAATAGATCTTGGCAATCTTCAGTGCTCTTGAATCTATGTTCAAATGCACTCCTTATATCCTCCCATCCAGTGATAGATCTTGGGGGCAGCATGTAGAACCATTCAACAACCTTTTCTTGGAGTGACTCCATGAAAATTATGACTGATACATCTTCATCTTCAACACCTAACACACCACAAGCAGTGATGAAGGCTACTACATGTTCCTCAGGTAGTTGGGAGCCATCTCCTTTGAATTTGGGGAAATTCTTCCTCGAACCTCTTGGCAGATCATGAAGTATTTGTGGGAGAGCAAGTGGGCCAGTGTTCCTTCCCCATGGCACATTTGGTTTGTGTGCTTCATGTTCATTATCACCCATTCTATCTCTGTTTATAGCTTCTTGAGCAACTAGGGATGCTTCTTTTTCTATTGCTTCTCTTTCCACTACTTGGAGTCTTTCAATCTCCTCAAATTGAGCCCAAATCTCTTCTTCTCTTTCAAATGGAGTTCTCACCTCTTCCTCTCTTTCTAACTCTTGTTATTCCCTCTTAAGCTCATCAAAAGTAGGATCAATATATCCTCCTTGTCTTAACTACCGGGTATACCTTTTGTCATCCAGCTTGAAGGCTTATGGTCTTCTCTAAGGTGCCAAAATCTATCTTTGCTCCTCCAACTCATGAGAAAGTTCTTCTTCTTGGTCTAAGATCCTTGAGGTGAAATAGTAAAGATTAAAACTTTTCCTATTATGCCAAATAGCCTCCCTCAGGTCTGAAGTAATATCCTCTTGAATATGAAACAACAAGGTAGGTCTCTCAACAAGTGGGTTTGCTTGAATGGCCATGACTTGTATCCATGTGGATCACAAGAAAACTCAGAATTTTCAATAAACTCTAATGGTATTATATGACCCTGTGGTCATTTCTAGGGTGCAGATGCTACGAGAATTTGCCCCACAAATGGAACCAAAATTGTTGGCTTGGAAATTTGTCTTGGGGGAAAAATTGGTGGTTTCCAAAACAACACTATGGGAATCTAAGTCCCTCTACTTATAACAGTCCAACTACTGTATTATGCATGAAATTCAAGTGAATGCGATGGCGGTTTTCAACCGAGAGATCCACAGGGGCACTCCACTGACCCTATGACAAAGCCTGCAATTGCTTGCAAAGACAGAAAGTGGTCTAAGAGTGGGAAAGGGGAGTGGGAATGAAGGAAAGGAAATCAATGATGAAGGTAGAACATCAGATGCCTACATACATTGATTAGAAAGTTTATAACATGCATATAAATGGAAGAAAGAATACAAATTTGTAAAACAAAGCTACAAGACTGAACAAAAATGCATTGGTCACAAAGTACCAATTGAATCCTCAGTCAAAGGGGCATAAAATCCATCTTTTCTTATTGTAGCTGAAAGGGAAACTCGTACAATGAAAGGAAATGGAAGAAATTTATAGAAAGAAGCAGAATAGAAGAATGGTGACTATCGTTTTTGTCCTCTATACATGAAAATCGTTTACAGTCTTCAAAATTTTGATTGCCAACCCTTATAAAGAATTACAGAGAACATGAAATAGCATGCCAGAGTGGTTACAACTTCCCAAGGCATCTAGAAGTAGATACAATTGAAATCTAGTCATTTTGCATCGATTCAGATTCCAAAATCATAGAAAAATGGCCATGGTGGCAAATGCCGAGAGAAAATGATTAAAATGGTTACATCTTTGCCAGTTTGAATGTAGACTTTTATATCCTCCTTCTATGCCTTTGAAATTGATCCATCCATGTGGCAGAAAGAGATTAGAGAGGCCGTGGGTGAGCTTTTTACGTTTCACGGCTTTTTGGGATATTGGCAAATTTTCACTTTTATCTCCACTGGCCCATTTTGACTTCTCAAAGAGGACATGTGTCATCATTTGATTGGAAATGGATTCGTGACCTCATTTAGAACATATTGAACCTTTTTGGAAAATTTTCAAAAACACAAACTCCTCCGCTGGCCCGCACTCCCGATGACGACGTGGTAGAATCCCATTCACTACGGGGTTCAAACTTCATTATTTTTTCCATCCATCTTGGGCTCGTGGGTCCGCCATTGTCCTTTACACTTTTTTTTTTCAAAAAGGCAAAGTGACAAAGAAACCTACTCAGCTCTACTAATTCACCTTGGGCAAAAGTTGCAATTAAAGTCCGCCAAGCCATATCTTGCAAAATATAAGGAGTTAGAACAACTTCTTTACCTTTTTGGAAAGGGGAATAAATTTCCCATCTAATGAAGTAGGTCTCAAACATCTTGAGCCCTTGGGAAGTTATAGATTTCAAAATACTCCTATTAGACCATTTTCAAAGGGTGCCAACTCAAAAATTTATGTTCGGACTTGGAAAAGAAGGAAACTTTATGAGTGGACAACACCAAGCTAAGACCAAAACACCAAAGAGATCCAAATCTCCCAACAACTCAAATGATCATAAAATCAAAAATCAAACATGATTCAAGAATGTGCACCAACATACACATCAAATATGGCACAAAGTGCAAAAATCTATGGATAGGGAACTCAAGCTCCCACATACGAAACCCATGTTTCAAAACAAATCAAAGTCATTTGTTGAGTGTGAACTCACCACAATCATCGAGATCGGGGATAATATCACTCTTGATAGACAAATGTGCTTAGTATCCCTTAGTAAGGAAATCACAAACATTGTTGTTGGATCCTATCACGCAAAGTGACATGTTTCATTCCGATAACCATCAAAAAAAATCATAAAATAATTCAAAAATACAAAAAAATGAGAAAACATTAAAACATTAAAAAAATCAAAGGTACAAAGATCAAACATTGCAATCAGGTATTGCATACACATGGATGTTATTTCTTCCCTTTCTTTCATATTCCTCTACAATTCATCCACCATTTTCATCCCTTCGATGATATTTTGGTTAGATTATTTCATACACATTTTACGACATTTATCTCTATGGTATCCATTTGACCTTGGTATTTCATAACCTTGGTTGATTAAAAACGATTGAATTCTTAGAGATCCTACCACTATCTACATATAATTAACTTATTGGGAAGAATTTTTGGGCATATTTGTTGACACTAGCCAATGTCTTCATCACAATCACTTCCACATCCTTCCATCAAGCCATAAGTGGTTCTTAAGCCCTTATCAAATAAGATAGCTGAAATAATTTTTCAGAAAGAAAAAGAATCAAAATCAATCAATCAAAAAACAAAATCTAAAAGCCAAAGCAAATTGATATATAACTCTCTCTTGGGGTATTTCCAATAATCTCTACCGGGCTATGGACACCTGAATGGTAGTAGAGAAATATTGTGATTAGAATCAAATGCATCTCCATCGGGGATACGGATGCATGACTGGCAGCGGAGCAATGCATGACCCTCCTTCCACAATCCATTCAAAAATAACCTTTCAAACTAAATAATTCATACACATTGGCTAGTGTCTTCACTTGTTGTCTATCAATTCTTTCCTTCAAGAGGTAATTCATTTCCATGTTCACACACGGGATCTCTATGAGAAAATAGGATTAGTATGTTACCAAGTGTTACTTTTTGGACCTTGTTCAAAATCTTACTTTAGCGCATGACTTGTCTCATGATTTGTGCCTTGGGATAATCACTTTTTCATCAACCACCTTCCAAATCTTTTCATAACATCCTATGTTCTTTGAAAATCATTTAGAACATCCATGTGTATAGAATGGCCTCTTTTCCATGTTTGCAAACACTTTTTTCCCCTTTTAATAAGACAAATTTCCACTTCCTTTCTATCATGTGCTTTTAGGCCAACTGCTACTGGGGAATAATTGCTTCTTCCCAAGACTTCATTGGTGTACGTTCATCATCATGTTGAACCTATCCATAATGGCTTTGGGTCCTACTTCTACCCATAAATATTTTTCCTTTGAATACTCCCATCTATCATTGGGAATTTTCACATCTTCACCTTTCTCGTACGCACGTGGTATTTTTCCCTTGTACATCCCATCTATCGCTAGGGAATCCACGCTTCTTTGTCTTCCTGTACATAGCTTCAGAAAACTTATAGAAAATCAAAACATTCAAATATGTTTCTAAAAAAATAAAAAAACAATAAAAATCATCCTACAAAATGTCACTCTTTGGTTCTCACCTATTCTTTTGTGTGCGCAACTCATGGATCATCTTGATCTACCTCCATCAACAAAGTTAGTTTGCTTACTATGTCTATACTCTGGGGCACAATGAGTTTCTTGGTACTATTTCATAGTGCATGATTGCTTTTCATAGGACCCAAGTGTCCTTCGTTATTCCCCTTGCATGTATCCTTGCTTGGGGCACCATCTTTTAACCCTTTTCATTAATTTACACAGGTCGGAATCAAAGCTTGATAACAAAAACATTGCATTATGTTTCTCTATTAGGTTAGCTTGTTTACTTTCTCATATTTCATTGCATTATGTATGTTGCAAGGAGTTAGGCATATTTTACTTTCTTGTATTGCATTGCATTTTGTATGTTGCATGGAGTTGGTGTTTTCAGCAATGGAAAATTATTTGTATTATATATTTTCATGTCATTCTACTTTTTTCATATGCTTATATTTTTAATAAGGACCGATGACGTAGATATTTTGGCAATATGATGACACTGAAGTTGTTCTAATGTAAAGGATGAAAGCTAGTTCTTCTCTCTGCTTCTCCATATTTCTTCTACATCACCCTCATATCAACACTATTCTTCCGCTTCATCTGGGGCATCCTACCCCTCCCCTTTCTTCTATCCATTTCTCACCTTTTTCGATCATCGATCGTCTTCCTTCATCACCCCATCAACACTCGAGGGGGCATCTCTCACCTCTACTAATTTTTCTTCTACCCCTTCAAAATTTCATCTGTCTACTATCTTTGAAGTGGCATCACTTACGCCACCCCAAAGAGGGGAAAATGTAGACACCTATAATTTAGCCTGAACAATTTAAATACTTAAATTGTGCTAATTATCCCCTTTCCCGTAAATTGACGACATATTGTCAATAGTGCTCATCTTCTCTTCTATCATTGTTAATTAATTAAGTCTTCTATCCAAAAATACCCTAATTAACGACATTTCGTTAATTAATCCTCCCTTTTATCTAGACTAATTAATTATTATTAATTAATTAGCTTCCCCTTTCATTAAATCAATAAATCATTATTTATTTGATTTAATTCCCTCCTATGGTCTAAATCATGCTAATATTCCTCTAAAAAGCTTCTATAAGCTTGCACACCTATTAATTAATCACTTTGGTTAATTAATAAACCCCTTTATCCCCATGAGTCACTAGAGGACAAAATAAACTCTCCTAAGGTTGACTCAACCCTTTCTAAACCCCCCTTATCCACAACTAACCCAACATGTCTATTTTCCCACATGTAAAGGGATGTAGAGATTCTTATATCCATTAGGCTATATAAAGAGCCCTCATCCTACCATTCTACTTACACCTTAAGACACCTACACCTTGATGCACCTAAATGAGCATAGAGTATTCACTATAGCCATTTTATCATCTTTGAGCATTCTTCCATTAGAGGAGATAGCCTCATTCTTTCATTTCATCCATCCAATATTTATCCATACTTTGATGATATTCTATTCCCAAACCCTTGAAGATCAAACAATAAATATTTATTTCCATGGATCCATCTAGGTTCATTTAGTATTTTGGTGATCTAAAGAGTAGAGATTCTAATGCTCAAGCATATTAGTTTGATTTATATTTCAAAGTTTTAATGCATAATGTTGGTATTTAGTCTTGTTTAGCTCTTAGTATGATGATATTTATGTAGTTAGTTCATGTTTTGAAACTACTAAGGTGCTAGTTTCAATTCCCTTTACATAGCTAACTACTACATTGATACACACTTATCCTTTTTATGTCATTTGTGAGTTCAACTACTAATCTTGCCATTTTATTTTAAGGTTGATTTGGTACATTTACATTAGCATTGACAACATTTTTATTTGTTGCATTATTATTATCAACGCCCAAATTTTCAATGTTGGTGTTGTCATCGAGGTGGCTGATTGTTATTACCAACATATTCTTCCTCCTCATTACCCATAACTTGTTGTTCAAGTACAACTAAATGATCTCTTGTGTCTAACAAGGTAGCAAGAATCTCATCAAGTTTTTGTGCGGTAACTACTTCTCCACCTGGAGGTGGGTTATTTGCAGATACCTCCCTTGTTCTAACCATTTTCTGTTAACAAGAAAATTAAGTTTTTATCAGATTATGGACTCAATAGGTCCAAGAGTTGCAACCTTCAACTCTGATACCAAGATGTAACATTCCCATTTTAAGACTTTAGAAATAAGGGAATTTTTTTCATACATAATGTTCTCTATTATAAATTAACATAATTTAGAACACACATTCCAATGCCAATCCATCTCATAACAGAAAACCATATGTAGTTGTAAATGACTTGGTGAAACATCGATCTCTCATTTCATGACTCGATATTAAACCGATCTCTCATGTTAACTCAATAATGTGTATACTATGTATACTTGGTTTCTTTTACCTTTTTAGGGGTACCCAAGTGTTGTCTTTTGGTGCCATTTTTGAGCTTGCACCATGTTGCCCTAATTTATCAAATCTATACTTGCTCAGAAATACTTTATCTTTCGAATTGATGGTCTGTAATTCTTCCCCTCTAGTCGAATGCTTTAAAAATGCTCACAAACTTGTTGTTTTACCCTAGTTTGAGAGAAAAATCCATGTGTGCCTTGTTGGTGCCCTAATTTCTCCAAATCTATGGGTTCTACCATTTTTTCCCTTTTGCCCGATCGTGAAAAATCAAAATTGATTGATTCAAACTTGTATATATTTGAAAATCCAATCCCAAGATCGAGAATACTTTAAAAACATGTTTCAGTTGCTTCAAAATTGAAAAATTTCCGTCCTTGGTGAAAAAATTGAATTCTAGGGCATCCCTAGAATTTTTTGTGTTTTGATGGTCAGACGGGCATCATTTTCTTGTCAAATTCTTCCTCAGCATGCATTGGAAATGTGGCATGTTCTAATTGGTGAGGAGTGGTGGAAAATTGTTCTAACTTGTCACTTTTTACTTTTTTGGCAAAATGGCGAATTTGGTTCCATGGCTGCACCTTTTCCAAAATTGCCTACATGGCATGTTTTGATTGGCTAAGGGATGACGGGAGGTCAGATTTCCTTGGGAGTTTTAAAACTTTAGTTTGAAAAAATGTTAAAATAAAAAATGGCCCGAGACCACTATGCACCCGAATTGGGAGTGGACACGTGTCCTAAAAAAATCAAAAAGGAGGAGCAAGCCGATGGAAACGTGGAAAATATGATGTATGAAAAAAATTTATGAGGAGCGAGCAATTCTAAATTATGATATCTATGTTTTTCTAGGGAATATGATGTCTCATTTGTCATTTTTAAATACCTGCAAATAGTTTTCCTTGTTCTTGTTGCAATCTTGTATTGAAAGTCTTTAAAAATCACACAAATCTCATCCTTATTGATATTTTAGTGGCATTTACAGATTTTGTTTGTCGAAGATCTTTAATCGCATTGAAAATAAGTAGTTTAAAATCACTTCACCTTCATTTGTTAATTGAGATTGCTTGTAATCCTTTGGGGGTACCTTAGGCGTGGTTTAATCAAGGATTTTTGTGTTTAATTGAGTTCTTTACTTCAATCTTTTGTGGTGAGATATCAAAGATTGTGTGGAGAATGTAAACACAGGCTTCAACTTTGTGCATCTCTTCTAGTTAAAAGAACATCCTAACTATTTTGAAGTACTTTATATTATACTTGTTGAAATATTATAGAGGTTTTCAAAGATCTGATATAGTCAAGTTTGTCTTGTCAATATCCCACCATAAAACCATCCAAACAACAAATCCTATCCTGTAATACCCTTGATTTGCATTTGTGTACCCATAGAAGATAAAAATCCATTTGCAAAAGTATGTGGTGCATTAGGATTTCAATGTCTCTAGTAACCTTTTTGTTGTTTTGAAAACATACCCATATTCTAGAAGTGACAACTCGTGAGAGTCGATCTGGGGTGTTGATCATGTTTTCATCAAGGTATTCCTCGTAGAATCCAAGAAAAAGAAGGACATATTCATCCCTTTCACCATTTGAAGGTTACAGAATAGGTTCTCTTACCTTGGTTGCAAGGCACAACCTAAAATAGTTAGGATAAGATCAAGTCCTATTAGAGTGTTATCCATCTCTGCACAAATCTGAGTGCCAATTAGATCATACCCTTGGGTACCAACGACATACAACATGGTCTAGCTATCTTTAAGCTTCATGCCATTTATTTGATGCTGCTCAGCTTGAAAAGGAGAACAAATTTGGGTATCAACACGAGTGGTGCCACTGCCGGGGACAGTTGGTTTAATCTAATCCATGTGCATGCATATTTGAGGTTTTTAGATGCATATCAAACCCTGTAATGTTTCTTGCAAGTTCTGCGCATATAAACACATTGTTGAAGCATCATTCTACACTCGGATATGCAAGATTTAAGAAAAGGTTTCAAGCTTTGTCTACTAGTTTCCTAGTTCCCAGCAGTTGTTGCATTTGGGTTTCATTGTGATTGATAGATTCAAGTAAGGGAAGATATGATTTTTAAAAATTGCAAGTTTCGAGATCTTGAATGACATTTGATAGATTACTTTAGTGCATTCTTGCACAAATAAGGTGAAAGTCCTTGGTGACGATTCCATGCTGATTTGATTTTAATAATACAAGTGTCTTAGCTTTCTATTATTTGAAATTTGGTGCTAACCTCTAGAAAACTGGAAGGAAGAAGATTTCTCTTGAGAGAGACTCGCTAGGAAGTTTTTTTTTGATTTAGGGAATGCTTTGAGTTAGAACGAAGAAGAGTTTAGAAAGTTGTGGGAGAAAAGAGCTCAAGGAAAGAGGTCCCCATTGTTGAACTTCAAACCGATCACTGTTATTGAGCACTGCAATTATTCTTCAAGTAAATAAGAATCGATAGTCCAAGTATAGAGTTATATTATCCGGTGGTGAGGGACCTTCCTTTTTTTTTTTTTTTGAAAGGCTTGCCCTAAACCTACCCCTATATTTTCCAAGACTCTAGATTTTATCAAGAAGTTGATCTTATAAGGGATATCCATTTTGAAGATTACATTCCCATTCCCCAAAGACCTCTCACTCCTCATCATTTTGTTTCTCTTCCAAGATCACCACCACAAAACAATATGGCTCATCCTCCACCTAGACCTCCATTTGTTGTTAACGCTTTTGGGCCTATAAACTTTAGAGGGATGGTGGTTATCCTAATACTGCCTCCACAAGATGTGAGGAATAGATTACCGAAATTTCAAGGTAACAATGCTATGACTGGTGATCAGCATCTCAAACTTTTTGTTAACATGATGGAAGATTTTGAAATAGAGTTTGAAGATGTGTATGTAAAATTGTTCATCCACACATTAGAAGAGGATACAAGGGATTGGTACAAGGCTCTACCGATAATTATATTGACTCATGGGATGAGATGAACAATGCATTTAGGTTGCAATATGGTGACAAGAATGATCCTAGATTCCTCTTGTCTAAGTTTTAAAATATCAAGAATAACCCAAATGAAACGGTTCATGATTTTAACACTAGGTTTAATAAGACATTGAGAATACTTCTAATAATATGAGGCCTTGTGATGAGTCTTGTTTAATCAAATATGCGGATGCATTTGATACGAAATCAACCTATTACTTGAGAGATAAAAACCCTACTAATTTGAGGGGTCTTTACCATGGCACTTGTAGATTGAAAGCAACATTAAAGCCATTGGTAAACCCCTCAAGAGGGATGGTGTAAATTTGATAAAACTTGAAAAACCTCAAGCTGGAACAGGTGCTGATTTGGAGGATGTTGTTAAAAATTTGGTAGGTGTTGTCAAAGAAATTTCATATAAATTAGCTTTGAGCAGAGAAGGGAATTGGGAAAGGTTCACAAGGTCAACAAAGAGGTCAAAATCATGACAGATTTGACAATCATCCTAGGGGTGATTAGAGGCCGATGACAGAGGTAAAGGGATTATGGGAGGGTGAAAAAGACAACCCCAAGCACATGAAAATAGATTAGTGTCTTACCCTCTGGCTTCAAGGTTGCTACTATTGAAAAGGTTACTTGATATGGTTTGGTGTGATAGATGTTTTCTTCCCCATCCTCCATGTGAAGTGGAGCACTAAGTTGATGAAACCGATAATGAGGATGGTACTAATGATGATATATGCATGGTGGGATGCTCTTCAAGTTCACAATAAGGAACAACATCAATCGTGGGTTATAAGTGTAAGGAATGCTGCAACCTTTTGGGATTGCATAAATTGGGTACCACTTCTCTCTCCTTCTCATACTTATGAAGCAGATGTAGTGCAAGCCTTTGAAATTCCTAACAATGATTTTGAATACTTAAGAGGTTTGATGATTAAAAAGTATGATGGTGGTATCCCTTCGGAGGAAGATAGACAACTATTAATGAATGTTGTTGTTGGTGAAGAGAAAGAGTATGAGACTAGAAGAAAAGTTGTTAAGGGAGCTGGTCCTCAAGTCAAACCTAAAACACCCTTGCTTACAAGTATTCCCAAAGAAGCTCCTAGAGGGAAACTCCTATCAATAACTCTGCTATCCCATGCAAAAATTACAGTCCTCCTCATGCCGAAGCTACCAAGAATCCCATGCCATCTAGTGAATCTACTTGTCTCCCTTTCAATGTTGTCTTGCCAAAGAATGTTCCTATGACATAGCCCAAGTATTGAGCCAAATACAAGTCGGTGTTCCAATCATTGAGTTTCTTAGAATACTTGAGCGCAAGAAGAGAACATTTGAATACTTGGGATTGAAGGAGGAGAAGAGTACCCCAAGCGAAAATGAACATTGTTTAAACTCCTCCTCCAATCATTGCAGACCTTGGAACACCACCAGCATTAGAGTATCTTGGGAAAGCTCTTGAGGTATACTTGGGAACATCCTTGGTTGATTCCCAATTGAATGTTGATCCATTCTTTACAACTTTGGTCATAAAGGATAGGCTACTTCATAATTGTATGTTTTATTCGTGCATCATGTAATGTCATGCCTCTACAAGTCATGAATGAGTTAGATATCAAAGTGACAATAGCCTATGGGAAGTTTACTGCCATAGACTCAAGGAAGTTCGGTAGTTGGTTGTGTGAAGGGTTTGGTGGTGCAACTTGTAGCCCATCTGGGTAAAAATTTGAAACTTGATGTTGTAATTGTTGACTACCCTGCCAAATGGGGCATGCTTTTGTCAAGAAAATGGGCTGCAAGTGTTGGTGGCAGCATTCAGATGGACATGTCTTTTGCCACTATTCCCATTGAAGGCAACCTTATCAAGCTTTATGGTGAAAAGAAGATGTTGCACCTAATTGAAGATCCCAACAATGCTTCCTATGAGGTGTTGTTTGTTGATGTAGATGATGAGAATTTCATTGGTTTTGTTGATGGAAAAGAAAACAAGATGGAAAAATCAAAGTGCCTTGAGATTATGGGTTCTCCATGGACCTTCCTATTTGATGGAGCTTGCTCCAAATTTGGAAATGGTGCTGCTAGTATAGCTCTACTTTCTCCTAGCTTAGAAGAGTTCTATTTTTCCTTCAAGCTTAATTTTGAATGTATCAATAACATTTCGAGTATGAAGCCTTGTTGTTGGGTCCGAGAATTGCATGGAAGTATGGTGTCAAGGACATCATTATCAAAGGGGATTCAGAGTCTGGTTGTCAAATAAGTAAGGAAATTGTATGCTACAAAAATCAACGAATGAAACAAAGAAAAAGCATGTGGTTTGGGATCTAATTGAGATGTTTGATTCCTTTAACATTGTGTATCATGACAGAGGTCTCAATGCTACTGGCGACGACAAGTTAGTAGTGATGGGTTCTAGATTTGGAAATTTCACGCTTCACCTTATTGTGAGTACAATATTGAAGTGTTAACCGTGCCATTGTCCCGATAATGTTAAACATTGGAACATTTTTAATGATGATGATCAAGTGCTAAGGTTCTTACAAAACCAAGGTGAGTTTACGATCAAAACATTGATTGGGAGCCAATGGTATGTATGATTGAAGGAAGAGAAAGTTTGTTGTAGAAGGATATTATCCAATTGAAAACTAACACTATTCCTAGAGGTCTTGTTGCACTTGAGTCAAATTTTAACAATGCTGATTGCATCATCAATAGGAACATGTCTCGCCTCAAGGGATGTGAAAGAGCATAATTTGGGCACGATGATAAACCAAGGAAGATTTGGTTGGGCAGCAATTTAAGTAAAGAGGAAAAATAGTCCTATGCTCAACTCTTGAAAAATATCAAGATCGCCTGGCTTGGTCCTATTCGAGCTAAAGGCATATAGAGAAGACTTGTTTCAACATGAGATCCCTCTTGAGCCTAAGAATAAATCATTCGATAGAGGAAAAGGCCAATTAATCCACTTCTCTCTATGAAAATGCAAGAGGAGTTGAAGATGTTATGTTTGTGGATTATGTTTTCATGTTAGAGTGTGGTACACCTTCTATGTGTTACACTCGGGTATTTTTATAGCGATCCCGCTCGCCGGTGAGTGGGTGAAGGGTGTTCGGGGTGAAGCCCACAAGTAAATTTTCATGGGTAGTTTATTAACCCATGGGTAATGGGTAACCGTTATGGGCTATTTTTGGGCCCATGGTTTTTTAGTACTCATTGTTTTAATACCCACGCTTTTTTCCCATTGTTTTGATACCCATAATTTTTTCCCATTGTTTCGATACCCATGGTTTTTTCCTATGGTTTTAATACCTATAGTTTTGTATCAAAATCGCTTAAGCAATTGTCTATTTATATGGTCTTGTGCATATGATAGAAAAACAAGCAAATGTATGCGAGATGTGCTTTGAATTCGGGTGTGAATTTCAGAGAGTTTGTTGAGCATAGCTCCAAACAGATATGGGTATTGTATTGAGAGAGTGGAGGCTTGTAATAAAATCGAGCAAGTGATTCTTAAAGGACGTAGCCCAAATTGGGTGAACCGCATTAAATCTTGTCTCCTATGTTATGTTATTTATTCTACACTTTTATTTGAGATCTGTAATATTTTTTGCATGTTAATTTCTCTTTGTTGCGCACTGTAAGGGATTATTCAACATATTTTATCTCTTATTTCCTAACAATTGGTATCGTAACCTGATTTGGTTTTCTCAAGTGTTGAATCGTAGGGAAATTTTTTTAGCTTGAGTGGGAGCCATGGTAGATGATGGAAGATCTAGGGTTGATAAATTCAATGGGCGAAATTTCAGTCTTTGGAAGATGCGAGATGGAAGATTACCTTTATCAAAAGGATCTTTATACTCAACTATCTCGAGAAGGTGAACAGACCATGGAGTATGACAGATGTGGAATGACATTTGTTGGATCGAAGGCACTTGGAATGATCCAAACGTCTTGCATCTTCGATATTATTTAATGTTTCAAAGGAAAAGACTACAAAAGAACTGATGAATGCATTAGGGAAGTTGTATGAAAAACCCTCTGCCTCTAATAAGATATTTTTAATGAAAAATTTGTTTAATATGAAGATGTATGAGAATGGTTCAGTAGTAGATCATTTAAATGATTTCAATATGGTTGTGAATATGCTAGCTTCGGTTACAATAGAATTTGATGAAGAAGTTAGGGATTTATTAATTCTGTGCTCTTTACCTGAAAGTTGGAATAACTTGGTAATGGTGGTAAGAAAATTGGTTCCAAATAACTCAAAGTTGAAGTTTGAGGATGTTTTAGGGGTGATTCTAAGCGAGGAAATGTGAATAAAAAGCTCTGTGAATCTTCTACTTCAAGGAATGCTTTGACAGTGGAAACTAGAGGGAGACAGAAGAATAGAGGAAACCATGGAAAATCAAAGGATCGGGAAAGGTCAAAATCTAAAAGCAAGATAATATGCTGGCACTGTGGAAAGTCTGGGCATGCAAAGAAGGACTGTTGGGAGCTTCGGGATAAGAAGAAACAATAGGAAGAAAACAAGGAGGCAAATGTGGCATCGGGTAATGTATGCTAGGATGCTTTGATTATTTCTTTGCATAATATTAATGAATCTTGGGTTTTAGATTCAGGGGATTCTTTCCATGCTACTCCACATAGGAATTATTTTGTTAATTATGTTCAAGGGATTTTGGGCATGTTTTTCTTGTTGATGATGAGCCTTGTAGTATAGTTGGAAAAGGTTCTATTTAGGTTAAGATGTAGAATGGGAATACATGGCTATTGAAGGATGTCAGACATGTGCCTACATTAAGGAGAAATTTGATATCGGTGGGGCAATTGGGAAGTGATGGTTGTACTGTGATATTTACAGCTGACTCTTGGAAGGTCACCAAGGGTGCTCTTGTGGTGGCAAGAGGTAAGAAGGTTGGAACCTTGTATTTAACCACTGATAGTACTAATGATTGTAATCTTGTGGCTTCAGATGCAGATACAACATTATGGCACTATAGGCTCGGTCATATGAGCCATAAGGGCATGGACATCATAAAGAAGAATTTTCCTGGATATACATAAACATGTTTGGATTTATGTGAGAACTGCATATATGGGAAACAGAAGCGAGTAAGGTTTCTCAAGGTTGGACCTACGAAGAAAGAGAGTAAGTTAGAGCTGGTTCATTCTGATGTGTGGGGGTCGGCTCAGGTATCATCTCTTGGGGTTCAAGTTATTATGTTACTTTTATTAATGATGCAACAAGGAAAGTTTGGGTTTATTGTATTAGAAACAAATCTGATGTATTTGATAATTTTTTTAAATGGAAAGCCTTAGTAGAGAATGAAACAGGCCTTAAGTTAAAATGTCTCAAGTCAGATAATGGAGGGGAGTATTGTAGCAATGAATTTGATGATTATTATTCTAAGAATGGAATTCGTAGGCAAAAGATGGTTCTAGGAACCCCACAACAAAATGGGGTGTCAAAAAGGATGAACAGAACAATAATGGAATGTGTTAGGAGCATGAGGATACATGTAGGACTGCCTCTTTATTTTTGGGTAGAAGCGGTGAGCACAACTGTGTACTTGATAAACAGAGGACCCTCAAGTTCCTTGGATGGAGGCATACTTGAGGAGGCTTGGTATGGTAAGAAAATCGATTACTCATTTCTTAGAGTCTTTGGATGTGAGGTGTTTGTTCATATTGACAAGGATGATAGGACCAAGCTAGAGGATAAATTAGAAAAATGCACTTTTGATGGTTATGGTGGTGATGACTTTGGATTTAAATGTTGGAGTATTAAAGACAAGAAAATCATTCGGTCTAGGGATGTGGTCTTTAATGATAAAGTCATGTATAAGCAATAGTTATAGGAAAAGAAGGAAGAATCCAAGAAATAATATGCAGTGGTAGAGGATCTTCCAGATGGGAAAGTGACCCATGAATCAGTTCAAGAACCTACTCAACAGGAACCCCAAACTTCTACAGTGAGGAGGTCTTCTAGGGTAAGAAAAGAACCTGAACATTTTTTTCCTTCTCTTTATTATTTATTACTCACTGATAGTGGAGAGCCAGAGAGATTTGATGAAGCAATGTAGCTAGATTCCAGTAAGAAGTGGGAGCAAACCATGTATGAGGAGCGTAATTCTCTCATGGAGAACCAAACTTGGGATTTAGTGAAGCTACTAAAAGGTAAAAGAGCATTGCAGAACAATTGGGTGTACATAGTTAAAGATGAATAAGGAGGAAAGAAAAGATATAAGGCCTAGTTGGTGGTCAAGGGGTTTGCATAGAAACAAGGTATAGATTTTGATGATATTTTTTCTCCTGTAGTAAAAATAAATTCTATCAGAACTATTCTTGGAATAGTGGCAGTAGAAAACTTGCACTTAGAATAGTTAGATGTAAAGACTACATTTCTCCATGGTGATTTGGAGGAGGAGCTATATATGTAGCAGCCAAAAGGATATGAAGTCAAATGTAAAGAGAAGATGGTGTGCAAACTGAAGAAGAGCTTGTATGGCCTAAAACAAGCTCCACGTCAATGGTATAAGAAGTTTGATAGCTTCATGATGGAGCAAGGTTATATTAGATGTCACTCGACTATTGCATGTATACAAAGAAATTTGAGGATGGAATTTATATTATCTTTTGTTTGTATGTTGATGACATGTTGGTTGCAAAGTAAAAACATGCGGAAATAAAAGTACTCAAGAAACAGCTAAGTGAATCCTTTGATATGAAGGATTTGGGGGCAGCCAAACAAATCCTTAGTATGAGGATAACTCGGGATAGGAAGGAATGGAAGCTGAATTTATCTCAAGAAGAGTACATTAAGAAGGTATTGGATAGGTTTAACATGCAGGATGCTAAATCGGTTGGGACTCCTTTGGCAGGCCATTTTAAGTTATCAAAGGAGTAGTGTCCCAAGACAGAGCAAGAAAGAAACCAGATGTCCAAGGTACCTTACTCATCAGCGGTTGGTAGTTTGATGTATGCTATGGTGTGCACTAGGCCTGATATTGCCCATGTAGTGGGAGCTGTGAGTAGATTTATGAGTGATCCAGGTAAAGAGCATTGACAAGTAGTAAAGTGGATCCTTTGGTATTTGAGAGGGACCATGGGGACAGTTTTGTGCTACAGTGGATCAAACACCACTTTACGTGGTTATGTAGATTCATACATGGATGGAGATGTTGACAGTAGGAGGAACATGACAAGTTATATTTACACTATAGGTGGGACAGCAGGTGACTGGATTTCATGACTATAGAAACCGGTGGCTTTATCAACCACGGGAGGTTGAGAGTATGTTGCTGCCACGAGAGGTAAGCAAAGAGATGATTTGTTTACAAAAATTTCTTGAGGAGTTGGGGCATAAGCAGAAGGAATGTAAGTTGCATAGTGATAGTCATAGTGCTATACACCTAGCTAAGAACTCTATTTTCCACTCTAGTATGAAGCATATATAGTTGAGATATCACTTCATCTAGACAACTTTGAAAGAAGATAAGTTGAAGTTGGAGAAAATTTATACTAGTTAGAATCCTACGACATGATGACCAAGGTGGTCACACGGGATAAAATAAAGCTATGTTCAGCTTTGGTTGCCCTTCGCGGATGATAGTGAGGGATTGAGAAGCTTGCTCAGTGGAAATCAGTCTCCAAGTGGGAGATTGTTATGTTTGTGGAGCCTATTTTCATGTTAGAGTGTGGTACACCTTCTATGTGTTACACTCGGGTATTTTTATGGTGGTCCCGCTCACCGGTGAGCGGGTCAAGGGGGTTCGGGGGTGAAGCCCCCGATCGATGGGGGCTCAGGGGCAAAGCCCCAAAGCAAATTTTCATGGGTGGTTTATTAACCCATGGGTAATGGGTAACCGTTATGGGCTGTTTTTGGGCCCATGGTTTTTCAGTACCCATTGTTTTGATATCCACGGTTTTTACCCATTGTTTTGATACCCATGGTTTTTGCCCATTTTTTTAATACCCACGGTTTTTTCCCATGGTTTTGATACCTGACGCTTTGTATCAAACTCGCTTAAGCAATTGTCTATTTATATGGTCTTATGCGTATGATAGAAAAACAAGCAAATGTATTGCAGATGTGCTTTGAATTTGGGTGTGAATTCTGTAGAGTTTGTTGAGCATAGCTCTAAATGGATATGGGTATTGTATTGAGAGAGTGGAGGCTTGTAATAAAATCTAAGCAAGTGATTCTTGGTGGACGTAGCCCAAATTGGGTGAACCATGTTAAATATTGTCTCTCTGTGTTGTGTTATTTATTCTGCACTTTTATTTGAGATCTGTAATATTTTTTGCATATTAGTTTCTACTATTACGATTCTATAAGGGATTATTCTGCATATTTTATCTCTTATTTCCTAACAAAAGAAATTGAGAGATGGAGGTATTATTCAGCCCACTAGATATTCATCTTGGGTTGCAAACCTTGTGCCTTCAAAAAGAAGAACGGAGACATCGACTTTGTGTAGATTTTAGAAATCTAAACAAAGCATCCATGAAGGACAACTATCCCTTGCCAAATATGGAACATATATTGCAGCTAGTGACAGGGTCTGAGTTTCTTTCTACATTGGATGGTTTCTCCGGATATAATCAAGTAGTTGTCAAGGAATCGAAAGACTTAAGAACACATTCACTACTTCTTGGGGACATATGTTTTTGTTAGGATGCCCTTTGGTTTGATGAATGTTTGTGCCACCTTTCAAAGAGAAATGGATTTTTCTTTTGTTGGTTACATCAATGACTTTATTGCAATTTACCAAGATGATGTGACTGTGTTTTCAAGGCAGAGAGGTGATCACTTGCAGAATTTGGAGAATATGTTGATCAGATGTAGGGAGTATGGAATTTCTATTAATCCAAATAAGTGTCATTTTGATGTGCAAAAGGCCAATATGCCTGGTCATATTGTGTCAAAAGATGGCGTCATGATTGACCTTTAGAGGGTGGAAGCAATCAACAAAGTACCTATCCCAAGAACCAAGAAACGCATTCAATCTTTCTTTGGTCAGATTAATTTTATTAGAAGGTTTGTTTCCAACTTTGTTGAGCTGACTCTTCCAATTACATGCATGATAAAGAAGGACCAAGTTATCAAATGGGAGGAGGCTTCCATTCAGGATTTTGAAAGAATTAAGGAAGCACTTAAACATGCACCTATTTTAGTAGCTCCAAACTACAAGAGGCCTTTCCAAATTTTTTCCTTTTCTTCTAAGAATACCATTTCCTTTGTTTTTCTACGAAGGATGAGGATGGGGCTGAGAGGCCTATTGCCTTATTTAGTAAGGCTTTACAAGCAGCTGAGCTAAAGTATACAATTATGGAAAAACAAGCATTTGCCTTGGTGAAAGCAACAAAGGTTTTTAGGCCTTATATCTTAAGTTCAAAAGTTGTTGCTTATGTTCCCCACACCATGGTGAAAGACATCTTATTAGAGATGGAGATCTCAATAAAAATATGTAGATGGGTGAACAAACTACAAGAGTATGATATGGACATCTAAACCACAAAGTTAGTATGAGGTTTGGGTCTTGCTAAGCTCATGGCTAAGAGCAACTTGTAGAATGTAGAAGTGAATCAAGTAGAGGAAGAAAGGGAAGATATTCTTGAGAAGTTGATAAGTTTTGAGTTATACAAGGATGTGATCTTCTACCTCAAACACCTATCCTACCTTGATCACTTAAATAAAAATCGAAAAGAGCCCTCAGGCTGGCTTCTCAAAAATACATCATCACAGACCTTGGCTGGCTTGGAAGAACCCTAAAGGTGTCCTCTTGAAATGTATAAATGAAGATGAAGCTCCCATAATAGTTTATGATTTCCATGGGGGATTTTGTGGAGGACACTTTGTTGGAAGGGTAACAACACATAAGATCTTGAGAGCTGGTTATTGGTGGCCTAATCTCTTCAAGGATGTAACCCTGCTGGTTAAAAAATGTGATAGTTGCCAATATTTCTCTTAAAGACTGAAAGCTTCAAGCTCCCTTCCTTTGCAGCATCAGTATCAATTGAAGCCCCTTTCAAACAATGGGGAATGAAATTCATTGGTGAGATTTCAGATCCTTCTAATGATAGCCATAAGTGGATTCTTGTAGCCACTAATTATTTTACAAAGTGGGTAGAAGCAGTCCCATCTAAGAAGGCAACACACCAAGTAGTTATGGACTTCTTGTTGAATCACATCATATGTAGATTTGGAGTCCCAGTCAAGATTGTAGCTGATAATGCCATGTGCTTCAGAGCCAAACCCTAATGGCAATGTGAAAATAATATGGAATCAATCTGACTTAGTCTTCAAACTATAATCCCCAAGGAAATGGACAAGCTGAGTCTAGTAATAAGCACTTGTTGAAGATTATCAGAAGAACCTTGGAACAAAACAAGAAGAAGTGGGAAGAACAACTGAAATTTGTATTTTGGGATGATAGGATAACTCCTAAAAGAGCTACTGGTAAAAGCCCATTTGAGTTGGTGTATGGAACTCAGGATTTTTTTCCTTACATCTACAATTGTCTTCGTTTCAGTTTGTTCAACATTTGGAAGATCAAGAGCTCAACCCATATGAATCAAGGATTAATCAGATTGTTAAGCTTGATGAGGAGAGAAGAACATCCCACCAGAGGCATGTCAGATTTAGAGAGAAATTGAAGAGGTTTTTAACAAGAAGGTCACTCCTAGAGCCTTCAATGTTGGAGATCTGGTTTTGTTATGGGATAGTAGTCATGAAGACAAGGGCAAGCATGGAAAATTTGATGCATTATGGATGGGACCTTATGCCATTAATATCGAATTGGTGAACATACCTTTTTCTTAAAGACTTAGATGAGGAATTGCTTGAACTACCTGTTAATGTTAGAAATCTAAAGCATTTCTTGGATTAATCCCCAAATTTGAGGTATGCACCACTTGTATAGTGTATAGTCTTTGTTTTTGGCTCTATTTTTCCTATTTTGTTGGTTTGTGGTTTGCCATGTTTCTTGGCAGTCATTTTTGTCAGTTTCTCAATTCATTTTTGAAGGATGGTTCTAGTTTTTGCTTCCATGTGTATTAACTCCTTTTCCCAATGGATATTTTTGCACTTGGTCTATGTTTTGTTCTTGTGGCACTCACTGGGAGTGCCCATCTCTGAGCAGAGCCAGCCACGGTTGGTGCCATTTTTGAGGTTGCACCATGTTGCCCTAATTTTTCAAATCTATACTTGCTCAGAAACACTTTATCTTTTGAATTGATGGTCTATAATTCTTCCCCTCTAGTCGAATGCTTTAAAAATTCTCACAAACTTGTTGTTTTACCCTAGTTTGAGAGAAAAATCCATGTGTGCCTTGTTTGTGCCCTAATTTTTCCAAATCTGCGGGCTCTGCTTTTTTCCCCTTTGCTCGATCATGAAAAATCAAAATTGATCAATTCATACTTGTATGTATTTGAAAATCTAATCCTAAGATTGAAAATGCTTTAAAAACATGTTTTAGTTGCTTCAAAATAAACAAATTTTCCATCCTTGGCAAAAAAATTGAATTCTAAGGCATCCCTAGAATTTTTGTATTTTGACGGTCGACGGGCATCATTTTTCCGCCAAATTGTTCCTTAGCATGCATTGGCAATGTAGCACAATTTAATTGGCTGAGGAGCGGTGGAAAATTGTTCTAACTTGTCACTTTTCACTTTTTTGACAAAATGGCAAATTTGGTTCCATGGTTGCGCCTTTTCCAAAATTGCCTACGTGGCATGTTTTGATTGGCTAAGGGATAACGGGTGGTCAGATTTCCTTGGGATTTTAAAAAACTTATTTTGCAAAAATGTTAAAGTAAAAAATGGCCCAAGACCCCGTAGCCAATTGGGAGTGGACACATGTCCTAAAAAAATAAAAAAGGAGGAACGAGCCGGTGGAGGACTTAGAGTTTTTTAGCTTTATTTTTCTAAAGTTAAAAAATTAGTTTCAGCCCTACTCCAATCAGAGAAGGAAACATGTCAAAATTTTGGGCAGAGGGGATGCGGATGGCAAAAAAACTTAATGAATTTTTTTGTTTTTGGGTCAAAAAGTTAAAGTGAAATTTTGAGCGTGGCCCCGCGGCCAATCATAGGTGGAAACATGTCCATGAAAATTTAGAATAGGGGGACGTAATTTTTGGTAACTTTGAAGTGTTAACTTCAAATGGGTCAAAGTCAAAAAATGGGCTGAAGTTCCACAACCAATCAGGAGGGGACACGTGTCCAAAAAGCAAAAATGGAGGAGGGGGCCGATGGAAAACTTAATGACTTTTTAGTTTTGTTTTCAAAAAGTTAAAAATGGGATGTAGCTCCACTCCAATCAAATGGAGACATGTGTCCAACATTTTGAAAAGTCAAAGGGGAGCGCGGGCCACCGTTGGAAATTTAGAATTTTTAATTTTTGTGAAGGAGGTATAAAGGAAAAAAGAGAGAGATGGCCCCACAATGAATCAATGAGTGCCATGTGGCAGGGATGAAATTAGGGGTGCGGGCCCACGGAGGTTATTTGGAAAATGCTCCTTTTTCCAAAAATGAGGAAAATGTGTAGAATTGTCACATGTTTTCATTGGGACCCACATTGTGGACACGTGGCGGTGCCCAGAAGGGGGTGGGAAAATGTGGAGAAAATTTCCAAATTTTCAAAAGGTTATAAAGTGAATATTTTTAACCCTGGGCCCATTCCAATCATATTGCGCCACGTGTCCATATTTACCTAAAAATTAAAAAAATAACCCAATCTTATTTTTAAGTCCACATTTTCCACGTGGAGGGCCAGGATTAAAAGTTAGGGTAGATCGACGGTTCCTATGCGTCACACCATTTTGGCCACTATAAGAGCTCCAGGAAGCTTGGAATCACAAATTTTACATCAAATTTTTGGCGATTCTGTGTCATTTTGGCCTTTCAGGACCATTGGGATCACTTTCTTGACTTAATCTTTTGATCTAGGGTGTTTTTGAAGTGATTTTTGCTCAGGCTCAAGTAAAAACGTAAAAGTCAGATCTAAAAGTTGCAGGAGAAAAATTGGAAAGGTAAAAAGGTGAAATGATGAGTGAAAAGGTGTTTGCATGCCTTGATGATGAAAAACGTGCCTCTAAGAAGTATAATGATCTGAATTTTTGTAATGATTCAACCTTTTGGCACACCTGACATCCTTCAAACGTTTTTCTATTTGATATCCCTTTCTGCAAATCATGAGGATTTTTGTAACAAACTTGATCTCTTGGCATATTATTTTCTTGGGAAAGAAGGGTCCAATATGGCAAGAGATATATAATGCTTTTTTGAGAAATGTAAGTGGTCGGAGATAGAAATTCATGAGAATTTTTTTTTAGAGAAGTCCATCTTCTGAGAAACCCACCAAGAAACCTGGTTAATGTCTTCTGTGTTAGTTCTTCATTATTGTGAGTTGGTTATAAGTGTATAGCCATCACACAGCTCTGAGATTGTTCATGAAACTCTCCCTTGCTGATGAATATAACAAGATTTTGAGTTAATCTGTGTTTTCCTGGGCAATATAATGTCTGTTGTCATTTTTAAATACATGCAAATAGTTTTCCTTGTTCTTGTTGCAATCTTGCATTGAAATTCTTTTAAAAATCACACAGATCTCATTCTTATTGATAGTTTAGTGGCATTTGTAGTTTTTTTGTCAGAAGAGCTTTCATCTAGCATTGAAATAAGTAGTTTAAAATCACTTCACCTTCATTTGTTAATTGAGATTGCTTGTAAGCCTTTGGGGTACCTTAGGCGTGGTTTGATCAAGGATTTTTGTGTTTAATTGAGTTCTTTACTTCAAGATTTTATGGTGAGGTCTCAAATATTGTGTGGAGAATGCAAACCTAGGCTTCCACTTTGTGCATCTCTTCTGGTTGAAAGAACATCCTGACTGTTTTGAAGCATTTTATCTGATACTTGTTCAAATATTGTAGAGGTTGTCAAAGATTTGACATAGTCAAGTTTGTCTTGTCAATATCCCACCACAAAATCATCCAAACAATAGATCCTACCCTGTAATACCCCTAATTTGCATTTGTGTACCCACAGAAGATCAAAATCCATTTGCAAAAGTATGCAAAACAGATTAGGATTTCAATGTCTCTAGTAAGCTTTGCCTTGTTTTGAAAACATACCTATATTCCTGAAGTGACAACTCGTGAGAGTCAAATCCAGGTGTTGATCATGTTTTCATCAAGGTCTTCCTCATAGAATCCAAGCAAAAGAAGGGCATCTTCATCTATTTCACCATTTAAAGGTTACAAAATAGGTTCTCTTACCTTGGTTACAAGGCACAACCTAAAATAGTTAGGACAAGATCAAGTCCTATTAGAGTGCTATCCATCTCTCCACAAATCTGAGTGCCGCTTAGATCATATCCCCGGGTACCAATGACATACAACATGGTCTAAATGTATTTAAGCTTTATGCCATTTCTTTTATGCTTCTCACTTGAAAAGGAGAAAAAATTTAGTACCAACATTGTCTAAGAGGCCTATCTAAGTATCTATTACCGATATTCATCTAAATTCCCCCATCTTAAACTATGTGACATAGGACAACACAACCAGTAGCTTGTGATACTTTGGCCAAATATTTTTAAACATGTTTATGATGTTTACATTCCTAGACGACATACTCGTCAAATGTAATAAGTCCATCACCACACTTATTCTCTTATCTATAATAGTCTTTCCCGACTTCATCACCCAATATGATTCAAGGTTTCACACTAGACAACGTTAGCAACATGCCATAGTGTGGAAGACTACTCGTGGTGACTTAGGGTACATAGACACACTTAATCGACTAGTTTTAATTGTTCTTGTTACAATTTTGTGTTGAAATTCTTGTAAAAATCACACGAGATCTCGTCCTTATTGATAGTTTAGTGGAATTTGCAGTTTTGTTTGTCAGAAGAGCTTTCATCTGGCATTGAAAATAAGTAGTTTAAAATCACTTCACCTTCATTTGTTAATTAAGATTGCTTGTAAGCCTTTAGGGGTACCTTAGGTGTGGTTTGATCAAGGATTTTTGTGTTTAATTGAGTTCTTTTCTTTAAGATTTTATGGTGAGGTCTCAAAGATTGTGTGGAGAATGTAAACTCCGGGCTTCTACTTTGTGCATCTCTTCTTGAAAGAACATCCTAACTGCGTTTTGAAGCATTTTATCTCGATACTTGTTCAAATATTGTAGAGGTTGTCAAAGATCCGACATATTCAAGTTTGTTTTATCAATATCCCACCACAAAATCATCTAAACAATAGATCCTACCTTGTAATACCCCCGATTTGCATTTGTGTACCCATAGAAGATCAAAATCCATTTGCAAAAGTATGCAAAACATATCGATTTCAATGTCTCTAGTAACCTTTGCCTTGTTTTTAAAACATACCTATATTCTGGAAGTGACAACTCATGAGAGTCGATCTCGGGGTGTTGATCATGTTTTCATCAAGGTCTTCCTCATAGAATCCAAGCAAAATAAGGACATCTTCATCTCTTTCACCATTTAAAGGTTACAAAATAGGTTCTCTTACCTTGGTTGCAAGACACAACCTAAAATAGTTAGGACAAGATCAAGTCCTTTTATAGTGCTATCCATCTCTCCACAAATATGAGTGCCGATCATACCCCGAGTACCAACAACATACAACATGGTCTATCTATCTTTAAGCTTCATGCCATTTCTTTGATGTTGCTCACTTGAAAAGGAGAAAAAAATTTGGGTACCTACATTCTCTAAGAGGCCTATCTAAATATCTATTACCGATATTCATTTGAAATCCCACATCTTAAACTAGGTGACATAGGACAACACAACCAACAGCTTGTGATACTTTGGCCAAAGATTTTTAAACATGTTTATCATGTTTACATTCCTAGACGACATACTCGTCAAATGAAATAAGTCCCTCACCACACTTATTCTATTATCTAGAGTGGTCTTTCCTGACTTCTGTCAGTCCAATTTGATTCAAGGTTTCACACTAGACAAGGTTAGCAACATGCCCTAGTGTGGAAGACTACTCGTGGTGACTAAGGGTACATAGACATACTCAATTGACTTACATCGATTGGGTGTGTCTAGTTATCCTAAGTCAACATGAGTTGACCTCGACACTAGATCATGTTCCTATCCCTGTATAGGGTAGAACCATGATCTAGTCTTACACTTATGTCAATCAAGTTAAAAAAACTATGTGGGGTGTTGAGACATATCAACTGCATCATAATATCCTCATAATGAATCTTGTCATTACGAAGGTACTACACTTTACTGCTTGATGTGTACCAACATCCAACTAAGTTTCCTCAACTAGACTAACATACCTTAGATTATAGTTTAACCCATTTAATCACTTCATTAAAGATTAATTACAACAACGCTTAAAGATTCAACAAGCATCATTTAACCTATAAGGTTACAAGTTGAAGTTACATGTGAAGTAGGTATGCAAGTAAAATATTCTTCCTAACCTTTCAATTACATGTTTAAGTTTAACTTTAAATGAAACAACTTGTATCATGTAATGACATGATTGATCTTAGAGTTATGAAAGTGTGTTCATTAGGTCCTTTCTTATTTCAGAATTAATGATGCAATCTAGAATTCTTAGATAACACCTAGTCATGCTGGCACATCACTCAGCATAGGCTGAGTGCTCACCCGAAGCACGCAAAGGTACCGGGTCCCTCTTTAGGGTTGCTATAGCATAATGGTAGCATGATGAAGTAATACAACAAGCACATATCTAGAAGCTAATCCATCTTCACACAGTTATATAGTACCAGATCTATAAAGGCAAGCGCTTAAGTATAAATAATCGAGAAATAAATCATATGAAATGACAAACCATACACGACATGTTGGTTCGGCCAATATTCTTCATATATTAACATACCAACAAAGATAAAAAGCTTCATACAATACTAGTCATGCACGCATGGATCTATATCCTTTCAACATCGTCTCTATTACTAAGTGATTCATTACATATTTATAGGGTGGGGAAATTACCCTCACCGCTTAACTATACCAAAAATAGGTCACACACTAATAATAGCCACGTGCCTTTTACAATCATAGCCATACATGCAAGTATGCTATCTATAGATCGCTGATAGTTAACTATAGTGATGAATCTATTCTTGGATTATCCCCATGTAAAAGTGCTTTGACATGCTCTTCAAACTATAGACAAAAGAGTGGCGTGTAAGTTTCAGCATCATCTTATATCCTCTCGCATGCCAACCTCTCGAAAATAGACTTGATCCACACAATCACCTAAGTCCCGAAAGTCGACTCTGCACCTTTGTGCGCGACACCTTCCTATTCCTTCGCACTCCTAATCCTATCTCGTTTTCCCACATGGACTCTATGTATGAGTTCTACTAATTGAATTCTCTCGATCAACATTACCCCACACTAAACTCATTGTCACCCGACAATGTTGATTTCCAAAACTTACATAAAGAATGGATGAATAAATAATGGTTGAATAAAGAATAATGAATAAGTTATACACAAAAGAACTGCTTCGGACCTCGGGATCCTCCGTTTTTTCTCAAGTATCAATTCTAGATACTCCTCTTTTATATCTACTTCTAAATTCTCCTACTATGTTAATGCCTTTCTGCCTTCTCTGGAACATCCACAATGATAGAATCCAACTCATCCTGAGTGAGTTTTCCCTGCTCATTCTATATTACAAGCATTATGCTTGACATAGAGGTTTGCACCCCTTCTAGTACATCCATCTTCTGAGTAATGAGCTTTCCAAGCTCATCTAACCTCTCTTTATGTGGTGATTGTGCCATGGCTAGTGTCTCACACTTCTATTTGACCAGAGTTAGTCATTCAGCCCGGCCTAGTGTTGCATCCTTCATGGCCTTTTGTACCTCATTGTCTTCCACCAGTGTTTTTACCTTGATTAGCACTTCTGGAGCTATGCATATCATTAATGCATGATCAAATTTCTTCATCTCATATCAGATGGCTTGTAGCAGGCCCTCATAGGTAGCAATATTCCTTACTACTGCAACATGTGCTTTTTTGCCTCTTTTGCTAGGTCCTTGGGCTGCTCTGTCATATGCAACTTCTCATCGTTCAACACTAAATCTATCATTGTTCATACATAGTGCAATACAGAAGGAAATTCCTTTGGTACCTATACTTCCAAATGTGAGCGTGAATTTATTATGTCATCTCCAATTTCCTCCACCATATCAACAAAAGTCTCATATTTCCTTTTACTCGTGTTCTTCTCCTACACCGTGGTTCATTTTAGTGGTGAATTTTCGTAAAATTGTGAATATTAGGGATTTTGGAAATTGGAAAAGGCTAACTTTAAGCGATCCAACTCCCTCCTAATTCGCCTAAAATTTCCACCTATAAGTCATTTATATGGGTGAATTCACCTACTATTTATATGTTAAATTAAATTATGCATGTATTTCGCCAACTTTTCTTATCATTTTACCTCATCCAAGAAAATTGTGCCCTGCCAAATTGCCTTTACCACGAAATGTTTTTCAGAAATTCGCCATCCATTCAAAAGTTAATTTTGGAGATTCGCCACCCATTCTAAACTATTTTTTCAGGGGGGTCTTAAAATGAACCCTATCCTACACTAAGTGTGCTATTTCCACTTCTTTGCTTTCACTCCTCTGTCGCGCTTTAGGTGTAGCATATTTGTCAATGTTTCTTCGAGATACCTTAGTAGATACCTTCACTAGGGTATTGCTTACTGCTCATCCATCATAACCATTGGTTTAATTGTCATATACTAGATTTTAGGTGCCTTCTTCAACCATATAGAAACACATGATTCTTCACCGACATCAAAATCCAGTTCATCCATATGTGTATGCATCAACCATCAAAGTTTCTTCCATGTATGTAATGTCACCATGTTCTTGTCCATAAGAACCCATTCAAATAAATATTTTTACGCAATGGTGCTCTGGAACCGAGTGCAAACAATCATCTTTGGATCTTCTGCATATCCCATTATTTGTACCTTTTCATCCTCACCTGACTGACGGGACCTTGGCCCTCTTGGAATGGTGCATCAAGGTTAGGAATACTGGTTGTATCCTCATCCTTGCCTTATGTGGCCTCTGATCACTCCCTTTCATTTTCTTCATTAAATTTCTCCTCCTCCTCATTCTAAGGCTCCTCTTCCACCCTATGATGGATTGGAGATGGAAGCACTCTCTCCTCAGAATATTTTGCTTCTTCACCTAGCTTGAGTTTCCTTCTTCTCTTTTCCTTAGGTTATTTTACCGGTGAAAGCCGTGGCGATCCCCTCATTTCTTGTTGGGCCTCTCCTTGCACCCTTGTGTGCTTGAACACCTTTTAAACCTATGGTTACCCTACTATTCCTCGGTAGCTCCTTCTCCTTGTGAGGCCATCACATGTTCCTTCTCCTTTCGCCGGATGGTTGCTTCCTTCTATGCACCAAACCACCGTTATCCTCATGCTCTTCATCCTCTCCTTCATCATCCCGGATGGGTTTAGAAGGCCTAGGTGCCAAGATGTTTTCCATTGTATGCTTCCCCTTCAGTGGCCCTGGGAGCACGAACTCATTCTCCACATACTTATTATTTTCCATCTTTGGCTTAAGTTGGAGATATATAAGCATGGCCCCGATATCCCCAATAGCAAGTGTTTCTGGCTTAATGCTCAAAATCTCCGAGATAATACTCTCGTTGTAAGAATTTTTCCTAGATATCCATAGGTCTTCTAGAAGGTGTGGTATTCATAATCCACCTTGTCTACATTAAACACTAACCTTCTTGTGTCGGTGAACCGATGAACTGAATCTTGAAAATACCTCGAGAATGCGTAAGGTAGTTTGCACCAGGGGCTCCACGACCCATCTACCATTGGAAAACATGAAATACAAAAATGTTGGTAAACAAAAATCGAGCTGCTTCCCTAGTACCAAGGCAGCTCCTTTAATATGTGCCATTCCTCTTCAAAAGTCAGTGTAGAGCCTATCATACCACATCTCCACTTTCTTTTTACCCCATCTGTCATAGACCCCTTACATAGATACTTTCTGAATTGTTCAGCTGGAGACTTGTTATTCATGGGGTATTCCCATATATTCTCTTTTGGGCCATCTGGTACTCTAATCTCCATGAACACTAAAGAGAGTAAGACACAAATAAAGCTTATCTTATTTCCCGTGCATGCTTCCTATACTATTTACTTTGCAATGAAGCCTATAATGTTATAAATAACCCCTTCGACATTCACTTTTCCACATGTAGCCACATTGAGTTTACTTGTGACCAATGATCTTGGTCATTCAATTTCAGTAACTAGGTGCGCTCATTGCTTGTACTACTAGATAGTTTTATAGTTTGTCTATGTCCATTCTACGCGGTCCTTTCTAGTATCCCAGTGCTTTATGTGTTTCCAATATGGCACCCTTGTCAGTTAGGTCAATTTTAATGTCCTCACCCGTCGCCTTTAAACCTATTACTGTGGCAATAAGAATGGGTGTTAGTCTTACCCTCCATCCTACAAAGTAGAAGAAGTCCTCATGGACTCGGCTCATCAACCAACTATATAGTGGCACATATTTTCCAAAGTATGGGAGCTCATATAATTGGTAGACACCGATCCTTCTCAATAAACTCTCCGTTGCATCATCATATATTGGCGTTGCATCATCGGTTCACCTATCCATTCGGGAGGTAAGTAAATAATCTAACTTCTTTTGATTGTCCTTAGTTCGGTGGTTGTACTCACTGATTTTTATTTTTCGTATGTGGGAATCCCATTCTTGACCCACAATTACTTCTTCAGTCTTGCATCTCGAGAAATTGCTCACAGAGTCATCTCTTCCTCTTCTTCTACTCGCTACCTTCTTCTTTTCCTTTACTAGTGCTACTTTGTTCTTTGGAGCCATTCTTCTGTAACTTTTTAATGGTTTACTTCAAATCCTAACCTGATTCAATTGTACCCTAAATTGTAATCATGAAATCATGTTCCCTAGCTCTATCCTATTAATCTACTTCATTCAAACCCTTCTCCTATGGGGATACAAGCTTCTCCAATGCACATATCTATCTTTCACACCTGATTTCATCCTCTTCGCACCTTGAATCACTTACTCAACTCTTCACACTTGGCTCTTCATCGAATTCTCGTAGTTGCAAGGGTAAAAATAAATTTGCATCTTGTCTTTATATAGATTTTCAATTTTTGATGCATTAATTGCTCCTCCACCTACCAAATATTTCTCATTTATTACCCACTTTTGTCATTTTTGCGTGGTACATCTTCACGCCAAAAGCTATAACCTTCTAGTGCGCCTTCCTACCCTTTGTCACAGACTTCTCTTCAGCACACACTCTAGCACCCGAGTACCTCGTCACTGCACCGTCTCCTGGTAGTTACCATGGCTGCCGCTTACCTTGCGTTATACTTTTCCTTCATTCATCTCCATCCTTGGTTATTTTTTAGAAGCAATCTTTTGTAAATCCCCCTTAGCAACTTACTTCCTCAGCATCCATAGCATTATACCTGAGAGTCATCAACAATCCACCCCACACTAAAAGGATGTGCAGTCCTCTGTGCATCAACATGCTTCATATTGTAGTTAGCTTCATGCACGCAAGCGCGCTTATTACACAAAAACAAGAACTAAATTGACAAAGCATAGTGAAGATGAAAGAAACACATTAAGGGATACGTAAAGGGAAACCTAATCTATCTAGCAATACTTGCTTTATTATAAACACCAAGAAGACTTATTTATAGTAGGGCTTCAACCTACTCCCATTAAAATGACCAGGCAGCCTCATTTCGTCAATTGCTTCTAACTGGAAAGCACCTAACTCAAGTATGTGAGTAATAATATATGGCCCCAACCAATGCACCTTGAGCTTCCCTAGATGGTGCAAAAACTTAGAGTCATACAGAAGTACCATTTTCCCAACCGCAAGTTTCTTATCCCTAATATGTCTATTATACCATGCCTTCTGGTGTGCTTTCTCTTGTTTCTGACTCCACCGTGATATGGCTCGGCACTCATCTAGTTGAACCATTTTATCAATCCGTTCTTCTAAGGATTTCTCATCAGCTATACCTCCAATGCACACAATGCGTAAAGAAGGTAACATAAATTCTATAGGAAGAATAGCTTCTACGGCAAACACCAATTGAAAATGTGTGGCTTTGTTCAATCTCTTATATGTTGTTCTATAAGCCCAAAGAACAGTAGATACTTTATCATCCCAGTATTTCCTTCCAACATCACAAATCTTGGTTAATGTGTGGCTCAAAATCTTGTTGAAAGCCTCGGAAGTTCCATTTGACTGAGGGTGATAGGGTGTAGTCTTATAGTGGGCAACCATAAACTCATCTAATAGAATTCTGATTGTCTCATTCGAAAAATGTGTGCCCCTATCACTTGTTAAACTTAAAGGACAACCATAGCTTGTAAGAACATTCTACCATAAGAACCTTGCTACTCGTAGTTGCTTTGTATATTCCTTTGTAGGTGCTACTTCTGCACATCTGGTAAGATAGTCTATACAAGTAATGATATAGTGCAATCCAGTCCTATGTGCAACTGGTGAAATAGGCCTTACAAAGTCAATCACCCATTTCTCAAAGGGTTCTACACTTGTAATTGGTTGTAAAGGAATCTCATCCCTTTGTCCTGGTTGACCTAGACACTGACAATGGTCACATGCCTTACAATACTCTTTACAATCCTTATACAATGTTTCCCACCACAAACCAACAAGTAGATCTTTCACGCTGTGGCATCACCTGCATAGTGGCCACCTGTAATACCACCATGTGCTTCTTCCATTATATCCTTTTGTTCATACTCCAATACATAACAACATAACACCTCATCTCTGCCTAACTTGTACAAATCACCACTGATTAACATGAATGGTGCCGCACGTATAGCAAGTTATTTCTTCTCCGAAGATTTCATGCCTTCTCGTGTCTTACCACCCTTAGAAAGATAATAATGTCCTCTAATTCTAATGGCATGTGTTGTAACCTATACAAGTGTGCATCAAACATGGTCTCTTCTATCATTTGTGCCTCTTCACCTGATTGAATTCTAGACAAGTGATCTAGTCCATAATTTCTTTTTCCTGGTTTTACCACAACTGTAAAGTCAAACTCTTGAAATAAGAGTATCCATCGGCATATGCGCCCCTGTAAGATGGGCTTGTTCACCAAATACTTCAATGCCATGTGATCTGTATAAAACACAAATGGTGTGGCCAACAAATACTGACGAAATTTGTGCAAGGCATATATCATGGACAAATCTTTGTGCTCTGTAGTGGTATAATTTTTGTTCTATAGGGTCAGCTTCCTACTAGAAAAACAAATGGGATGATCTACTATACCTTCTCCAGGTTGATCTAAGGCAACACCAATGGTCGTGCCAGAGGCATCCACATGAACATGAAAAGGTTTATCCCATGAAGGAAAGTGCAAGATAAGTGCAAAGAGTAAGCCTCTCCTTCAAAGATCTCAAACACATGCTACCGTGATTCCCTCTAATAGAATGTACCTTTTCCCTTGAGTAATTCTTCCAAAGGTGTGGAAATTTTGGCATACCCCTATATAAACTTTCTATAATACCCTGTGTGACCCAAAATCAGGCACCTCACTTTGACCGGTAGGGCGTTCAAGCCTAAAATGATCGCAACTTTAGTGGGTCAACCAACAACCCTTCCTTACATATTACATGCCATAAAAGTATGCCAAAGGGAGTAGTAAAGATGCACTTCTTGATATTTAAGGAGATACTCAACTATCTACATCTTTCAAACATTAAGCGTAGATTGTCACAATGATCTTTAATCAACCCATAAACGGTCCAATCATCAAGATAAACCTGCAAGAATTTGTGAATGAAATCCTTGAATGCTTGCACAACTATCCTTGAGAATACAAAGCAGTGCATTCTTCAAACCAAAGGGCATTACAAAGATAGGCAAAAATTCCCCATTCGGAGTGAATGTGGTCTTTTCTTGATCTTCCGAGGTAATCCTAACTTGATGATACCCTGAGAACCCATCTCAGTAAATGAATATATCTCGCACTCCAACAACTCCTTCTAATATCTCTTCTATGAATGGTGTAGGAAAAGGATCAATAAAACATGTTGCATTCAACTCTCTATAATCAACACAAATTCGAATCCTACCATCCTTTTTTATACTAATCACCATAGGATGACCCATTCTAATTCATCCAATGGTCGAACGATCCCATTTCAACATCTTGTCAATTTCCTCCTTTACTTTCTCACACAAATTGGGATTCACTCGATAAGGTCTCTTCCTAACAGGCACGCACCTTTCTTAAGCTTTATCTTCATTTATCCAAGTGATTTATGCATGCCTTTAAGTTCGTGGTACCCTCTTGGAAATAATTTCACATAGTCTCTAAGTAACTCTATGATTTTCGCTACTTTTGACTATGACCAAGAATCTCCAATTATCACTTCCTTAGGTTCAACTTCCATTCCAATATTTACTTTTGTTGTCTTCATAGGCTCATGATATGTGCACATATCTACATCCACACTATCTAACACCTCACGTGCTCCATGTGAATGATCAACTTCCAAGTGCTCAACTTCCTCATCATCAATTATGTAAACCAGCTTCCCCTTGTCTTTTTCAAGAGAGGCGTGCTTAAGTAGTATGGTATCATCTACTTCTTCTTCAAAATGCACCCATGTCTCTATCTCACTAAATAATTCCTGAATAAGTTCTTCCACTTTCCCACTATCTCCCATGGTTAAATGCTTGATAAAGCTTAAAGCCTTGTTCACTAGTGGTGTAGATGAGAAGAAGTAAAATTTTGGATCATCCCTGCAGTCAAATTCTACCAATTGCCAGTGTCTCAATGTAATTAAGCATATACATACCAAGCACAATCACAACCTCATAGAGTAGAATAAAAATGATGTACCCAAAAAGATTGTGGTAAAGCTTCCTATCTTGTTGTCTAGAGTCTCTCACACTCACCAATGTGGTGTTGAACAAGTTGATCACCATGATAAGGGAAAATCTTTATAGGTTCATTATTTTTTAAAAACCTGGCTGATAAGGTGGTCCCAATATCTCCCCATGCCAAGAGATTATCCCTGTGAACCACCCACTAGCGCTTTGCTGTCCCACATAAAGTATATGATAGCATATCTCTTCTCTTACTCTGGTCAGCCTAGTTTGCCTCCATGGCTTGCAAGAATTTAGTTAGATCTTTAGATCTAGTATATCAGGGTACTGAGTGACCTATACATCTGACAGAGTGAAATCCCTTCTTGCAAGAAACCACGTGCTTAACCTCGTGCCCCACCAGCTCATAAGTACTATGATCCTAATTGTCACAAGCAATACTTTTGGTATCACTGATTGACTAAGAATCTTCCCAATGAAGGATTCCTTCCTTAGATGGCTCATTGACCTCAGGGTCCCAAATAGCGTGTATATAAATTCTATTCAAGTCCTCTTCACTTAAAGGTTCCACATATGGCCTGGATTTCCCATCTGTCAATGGTATTATGACCCTTTCTTCCTTGTTCTCAAAGTTGATATACCCCTTGTTAAACCTCAAATCAGCATTGTTTGCATAACATCAAGGGCGCCCAAGAAAAGTTGGGAAGCTATCTGCTTCCACAAGTGCTAAAACTTCAAAGTCTCTCATGAACTTGGCCCCTTGTATAGTTATATATGTATCCTTCAAAACTCCTATGGGAGTAGCCTTTTCCTATTTGCCATGAACAATACATTAGATGATGGTTGCAATGGAGGTCTCCCCATTTGTGCCCATGCATCTAATGTAAGTGCTGTTATCACCAAATCACAACACCCCTCTGTTTATACAAGTGCATATACTTGAACTCACAAAGTGTGATTGGATAAAATGGGTACTATCTCCAAGTTATGTGACTTGCTACTTGAGATAAACCTCCGTGAGAAAGATGGTTCTTGCTCCTAAACTACCCGCCACAATCTACTCTAATGCAGGGGAACTAACTATTTTAATTTAAATTTCCAAGGGACCAGGAGAGAGAATGCATAAAATGAAAGCCTACACTAAAGCGGTGATACACCGTAAAAGGAGGGTGTGAGAGTAGTCTCCAATGTGTGAAATACAAAGCAAAGTGCACACTAGAAGAGGTGATGACAGCTTCTCTAGAAAAACACATTCACAACAATATTTCAAACATACAAAATGATAATGGATCCCTTCATGAACATAACAATAGACACAATATTCTTGTAATCAAAGTTAAAGGGGCAAGAAGAATGCAATAAAACACAACAGGGAAGATACATCCACAAACTTGTATTTTATTACTTCCTGGTATGCACAGTTCAATCGGTTACAAGATAAGGGCCTGGATCACCATGCAAGGAGTCCACAACAAGGGCCTGCAACACATTGGCTTCACAAAGCAATTTTGGCAGAGCTTTGCTACAAAACTACCCCCTTACAATGAGCCCAACACTCCAATTTATAGAAAAATGAGAAGAGAGAGAGAAGGGAAAATGGAAATCCCAAAATATATCCTTCAACCACTTGTAAGAGGCATTAAATGGAGTAAAATGATTATATATTACTTGTAAAAGGATCCCCATATTGTCCCAGGTGCTGCAGCAGAGAAAGAATGATGACCATGCCTCTTAATTGCACTCCCAACCACCAAATAAAACACTGTTATGAACCCGGCCATGTTTTATAAAAATCTCCATTGATCTCTCATCAAATATATAATTTCTTGATTTCTATGCATCGGGCTCAGAGCCAAAATTCCAACGGTACCAATTTTGTGTGATTTCGTTGAGAAATGCAAAAGTTATGGCCTTCTGAGTGCGGGCAGCTATTTTGGGTCTGACAGGTGTTTTCTGTCATTTGACGGGAATGAGCATTAACTGATTGGAGCCGAATATGTTTCTTTCATTTAAATATATCTACCCTCATTAAAAATAATAAATCCAATTTTTTTGGTGTAGAGGATGTCGTGCTCATTCCAGAAAGTCCAATTTTGTGAAAATCAGAGCTCGGAGTCAAAAGTTATGGCCGTTTGAAGTTTCACGGGTCAAACGTTGACTTTTCTTCTTTGCCTTCGCCTTTTAGTTTTTTCACATCCCTCATGTCCCGCGCGTACTTTCATCCCAACTATCCTAGTTGAAAATCTCCTGCTTCGGCCGATTCGGGCTTCCTTGTTCTTGTTTGCGGCTTTTTCACCTTTTCGCGTCCCACGCGTCCCACGCGTACCTTTGTCCTTTTTTGTCCCGGACAAATATCTCCGAACATCCCCAAAATGGACTATCTTTCGGCAAATTGGCTGATTCGCATCCCACACGTACTTTTGGCCCGGATGTCCCAAATCGTGTGAAAACAAAACTTGACGATTTTTCCCACTTTTGGCCGATTCAGATTTTCACGTCCCGACGTCCCAACTGTCCCGCGGACCGCCTGGGACAAAAATGTCCAACTTAGCTGATTTTCTTTGTTATTTCAGCCCCAAGCTTGGTACGACAAACCTCGATGACCTGAACTGGTACGACTGAACCCTTCAGACCCAAAATGCTTTAAAATAGTCCTACAACCTTATTTTTGCATTTTTTCCATTTTTTCTAACTCGTTGGGATTTCTTCTTGGATGGGAGAGTTAGAGAGAAGCCGAGGGGGCCCCAAAAACATGATTTCGGGCCTTGAATCAATCTACTTGCTCGGGACTGAATAATTTGATGCATGTTATCAAAATTACCTTGAGGGGTGAATTTTGGATAACAATTTTGGCGACTCAGAGGGGTCATCTGCCTGCTAGATGAAGTTACCAGTTGCTGAAGCATCCATTGGGCATGGAGTCATGAGTTGTAGCCTGCAAACTGATCTGAACTTTGAAAACCTCCTCTCTGAGCCACTTGGAAACCCACTGAAATGGACTGTGCAAGAGAAAAACCAGCACCACAAAAACTATGTACAAAACTAAAGGTCATACATGCTCCAAAAGGAACATGCAGAGTGTGCACAAGCACTTTTTTTGAATCGAATGCAAACCTACCTACTCTACCCTAATGGAAACAAATGTGAGCTAAACAAACCCTGCAATCGTTATGCAAAATAGCTTCCTTTCTTCTTCAAATTAGCAACCATGCAACTGATTTGGCATTGAACATGGTTGATTGGATGAATGGAAAATCAACAAGAAGCTAGTCTTCCACCCAAATCATCAAGGTATCGGTGAAAAAAATCCAATACCTCTTTTAGTTGCTCTCGCATTTGGATTGAAGAGGTATGACAGCTGATCCTTGGTACTTTGTAGCTCACCCTCATGCTTAGAAGCAAGCATGACTGGTTGTGACTTCTCCTTTGACTCCAATGAAGTCAAATACCTTATTGGGCAAGGTATGGTCCTTTGAGTATGCCCATTTCCCTGATTTTCAACTCCAAGAATGGAGTTCTCTTGTAGACCCTCTTGAATGGATGGTGTGGAAGCGATGGTAGAACCTTTTTGCCCTTTCTCTTCCTCCAATGAAGAACATGAAAGATTAAAATCTTCCAATCTTGGTTCCAAAGAGCTGCTATAAGATGCAGGCTGCTGCAAATGAATGCTCTCCTTCATGACAACAGGCTCAAGTATTTGGGATGTGGAAGATGAAAGAGAGAATGGTGGAAACTCAACTGGTTCTTCTTCATCAAAATAGTCCTCCAAATCTGACAGATAAACTACCTCATTGTTGTCCTGCTGCAAATGCTCAACTTCCTCCATGGTCTCCTCTTGATCTGTAACTTGATCATCATGGTTTCTTTCATCCTCCAACATTGAGTTTGAGAGATCAAACTCTTCTTCAGCACTAGAACATGAGAGGGATGAAGTAGAAAGAAGAACTGAAGGTTCTCCTGTAGCCTGCCTTGTGTTCAAAGCCCTTGGATCTGCACTTTTCTTCTTCACAGCTAGAATGTGCTCCTCTTCTTTCACATTTGGAGTGGCTTCTCCCTCCTCTACTACTTGAAGGAAATCTTGCTCTTGATAGAACTCTTCCTCTAGCATGAAGTTTGTCAAGTCAAACTCTTCAATCTGCTGCTCTAGAGGACAAGTTGGGACTGCAAGATCTTCTTCTGAGCTTTCTTCCTCTATGGCTGATTGTGCAACTTGAATTGAATCAGCATTCCCTTCAAATAGAGTGCCAACATGGACACTACTTTCTGAGAAAACTGACTACTGATCTGCTTCTTCTTTTTGCTCTTCTTCTACTGCCACAAAATCAGTCTTAACCACCACCTGTTCTCCAACTCCAACCTCTTCTGAAGGCTTAACCATCAAGGGGATATTTTTCATCCCAAATTTAAGAGCCCAACTCTTCAGACTTTGAATTTCTTCATCCTTGTTTGGCTTTTCTTTTTGTTGTTGTTTTCCTTGACTGGCATTCTGATTTTTATCCTCCCAACATGGATTTGGGAATGCAAGAGGAGAAGTGGATTGTAACTCAATTGATTTGGAAATTTTTCGTGGTGGTGGAGGAGGTAGAAACTCTTGTTTATTTGGAGGAGAGGGTATTTCTGTTAGCTCTTGTGGAGGGGATGACTATTTGGAAGGAAAGGGGAAAGAAGAATTGAGATGTGGTGGAAGACTAGGGAATGGAGAAATGGAATTAACTCCTGGGGCAACATTGACTGGATTTAGAATTTGAAATTCCAAATGAGATGATGCTTTGCTTGAGTAATGGGAAGAGAAAAACCAGATGATGGTGTAGAACTTACCCATTGACAAGGTTGTTCAACACCAAGTGTATAGGCCTCTATTTCTGCTTTCCATTGTGCAAGTTGGGGCAGCATCTTCATCATGAAGTCCAGTTTCTCCTGAGGGATGAAGTGTCTTGGAAAAGGGCCTCCCCATGGACAAGGAGTCTTGCAACCAATTCTGAAAGATTTCATTTGAGCTGTTGCTCTTGATTGCACCATCTTCGCCTCCATATTTTAGATTTGTTCCAAAGAGATCTGCATTTTCTTCTTGATCGCCCTCATGACCAGCATACCCTTGTGCTCGACATGATTCATATCCAAACCGACTTTGCACTCGCTGCTCATATGGGTAGACATGCTGATTTTGAATTTGATCAAAATGCTGATTTGGAGGATTTGTAAAACATGTTGGAGGTGTGATATACTGCTATTGTAAATATGAATTCCATGATGGAAATGAATTCATGATTACACAACTTCATGGAATGGAAAAGAATGAAAACGATGGAAAGAAGAATGGATGGAAATGAATGGAAAACAGTCTACAACTTAGAGAATGAATTGTTTACCGGATGGAGTCGCTGGATGTGCTTTTGAAAGTGCCTCCCAAAGGTTGAATCTTTAACAGAACACACCAACCTATCAAAGATAAAGTGAAAGACCTCTAAGGTCCCACCCAGCTGCTAGAATCAAGTATTGCAAATCGAAGCACCCCGGATGCAAATTAGGTTTCTAAGTTGATGTTTCAGGCATCTAGTGTGATTGCACAACATTGAAACCTCTCTCCAAGTGTGGGACTTGTAAAATGAGAGGAATCTCTAGATTAGAGGTTGGTTCCTCAAACTCCTCTGATCAGATCTGTTATTTTCACAATTACAGAGGTTTGAATCCTAATCCTACTCTAAATTCCAAGGAGACAGATAGAAAGTGCAAAAATTGAAACTAAACTAATAGGTGATACACCAAAGGAGTGGTGAACACTTCTTGTTCATGCAAATTGACACAATTTCATAAAATGCAACATGAAACATCATACACAGGCTGATAAGATGTAATTAGAGGTCTGAAATGAAGCAAGACAATACAAACAAAGGACTGAAAATTGATCACAGAGTCTGCACTATCATTTTTCATTGTCAAAATCCTTGCATTTGCAACATCAAAGAGGCGGAGAAACTAGTTACAATCATGAAGAAGGTCTGATAATTGCAAAAATCACTTGTTGAAGGTGAAAGAAGAAGCTTGCTATCCAAAAAATGTTCAACCTCAAAAAATGAGCCAAATCTGGCTTTTACAATGCATGGGTCGAGCCCAGGAGAGAGAAAATGTGTAAAAAATGTGGAAGCCATTCCCCATTGAATGAAGATGTATTAAAACAACATGGGAATCCTTACAGACCCATGCCCTAACATTTTTGGCCATGCTAAAGAAGAATGCGACCCATTTTGCATTAAAACTGGTTGTTGAAATGTCATTTCTGGCCATTACCACGTGCCAGAGATGTTTCTTGATTTTATCTCTCCAAACTCAACTAAAATGCAAAATTTACCTGGAATCATGTAGATAATTTCACCAGCTTTCCATTGATATAAATAACGTGAAAATCTGAGCTTTGGATCGAAAGATATGGCGATTTGAAAATTTAGGGCAAAAACAGGCCAAAATCGGATCGGCAGTAAAAGTTTGAATTTTTACCCGTTTGGTCTTTGGAAAATTTTTCAAATTTTCCCCGCGCTCCACCACTCCAGGTGCCATGTGGTGGCTTCCTATTGGCCGTGGGCCTCCTAAGGGAAAATTTCCCACAAAAACTCCGCCGAGCCATAACTTGAAAAATATGAGGAGTTAGGAGGAAAACTTTACCTTTCTGGAAAGCTGAGAGAGAGCTCTATCCAATGGTGCCATTTTTAGAAATATTTGAGTTCCTAAAAATCAAAAATGGAGACTGAGGCATAAGAGAGGTAAGAACACAAGGAGTTAGCCACAAAAATGAGCAGGGGCACATTTTGGATAACAAGTACATTTACTTCCACACCTATGTCAATCAAAATATTGCTCAAAGAATCAACCATCCACAACATCATTCAAACTGATTTCCTTGTCATAGTCAATGCTATTGGGGAAGATTTGCATGGAGTATTTTTCTTCCAGCCTCAATTCCCGCATGTAAAGTATTCCCTTCAACCAATTTCCTAATAAAGGAATAATACTCTCTGGTGCAACATTCTACATACTTCTCTCGATGTCATTAATATCGACGGGGCCTTTTCCATATCCTTATGCTCCAATTTTTGAGATTTCTCTTTTAAACATTGTATCTCTCCCTGAAGATTCCTAAGAACCTCCATGGTCTCTTAATAAACTTCCTTCTGATGAGTTGGATCTAGATACCTAGCATGCAAAACCTCCTCCCTAGTGATTTTCAGTTTCTGTTGCAATACTTCTTTCGCGCATGCTACTTCAGCTTGTGTGGTTATCTTTATCTTTACGACCTCGGGCTCTGGTGTTAACTTGGGAATCCACTGATTCTCTACCACGCACTAGATTCTAACCATCCCTGCACCTTTGTTCTCTTGCTTATGTTGTTTAATGAGATGCTCATACAAGTCCAGACACTCTTCATAACTATGCTTCTTTCCATAGAATGAACAGAAATATTCTACGGGCATTCACGCCTATAGTGGTTAGGTGATCCACATGTATAGCATGTTCCATGAGGGAACTCACTTCTTCCTCCACCTTGGCCTTGTCCTCCATATCCACCTCGATATCCCTATCCTCTTCCATGACCTCCTTCAAATCTTCCATCATTCCTGTCATAGCGCACTTGATTATAATCCCTATCTTGATGCTCATTCTTTCCTTTAGAATTATCAGCCACACTCACCTATCACACCCCAATATCAATGGCATCATGGATCTAGCTAATCAATCTATAGTCTTCAGTATCATGGGTCATGGACTTACAAATTTTATAAAACTAGGACACATTCTTCCTGATCACACGTTAGAGTAAAGGGAAATGACTAGCATCATGATTCAAATGGAAAATATCATAGTCTAACAATAGTGAATGTACAGATCTGTGAGGGAAACTATCCTTGGTGTGGCCTTCTACTTCACAATCTGTACACCAGATTCCTGAGCACGTCTCATGAGCTGAGTTTGCTGATAATTTCTCCAACTGTTTCGCCATAGCTGCTATATAAGCCTCCAAGAATGGACTAACTTCGGTGTCAATACTCCCAACTACCTTAGCACGTAGAGATACTTCCAATGCTTTGCATGGGTCAATATAAGTCTTATGTGATAGTGCTCTTCGAAATGGAGTAATCAATCCCCTGAAAAACCATTGTGCATGTTGACTTACATGTATATCATAAGAGAGTTTGGATAGAAGCATTTTAAAACAGGCATCATACTCACGTACACTCTCGATAGTGCTTTTCTTTATATCCTTAAGTGCACTTATACTCTTCTGCTCAAACTCTGGGATATGGAACTCTTTTAAGAAAGCATCTTTCAATGCTGCATAATCAATACAAGTTTGATTGGGATCAAACTTCCTATACCAGCTATGCGCATGCCTGTAATGTAGTAGAAAATTGACTTGCCTTGCACTCAGAATCCATGATACCTTTCACGTGCCACAATATTTCACACATATGAACATGTTCAGCAGCATCCTCGATACCTCTATACTCTGGGAGATGAAGAGACATCTCCATATAAATGTTTTGGGGTTGTTGTGGGCCTTGACCACCCGACCTAGAACCTCCTTGGTTTCCTCTACCTCCAAAACCACCAGAACCACCGGAACTAGAACTACCCATACCTCCTGATCCTCCACCTAAAGTTTGATTAGGGCCCATAGATGCACTCCCCTGTGCTCCGACAGTAGTACTATACTTGAACCCCTACGCTTGTGAAGTAGTTTCAATCTCGTGAGGTGAATCGACATTCGGTGTGCTCATATTTTGTGCACAAGAATAACAAGGCTGTCTGTGCCGCCATTGATGTACTTGTTGTCGACCTTTTTCTACTCTGTCACTTCCTAAATGAAAACTCTACTTGCCTGTTGTATTAGATACTAGAAAACCAAGCACAACCGCTAGGTCAGCAGGTTGGCTTAGATGCATGCCCACTGCCCAGGTCATATCTACTGGCACGCTTCCATATGAGGCCGAAGAGGGTTCTCTATCATGCTTTCCTAGATGGGGGAGTTCCTGATGCTCTAGCTCTTCGTCATCCTCATGAGCTTCAAATCCTTCACGAGCCATCTCCTTCCACAACGCCATCCATTCTGTAACTTCTTGCTTCTTCCATAATTCCCTCTCATGCATTTCATCATATTTCAACGCCTCTCTTCCCTCTCGTCATGCCGCCACTAGGTCTACCATCTCTCACTAGTCCTGTTCCTACCCCGCACGTGGAGGATTTTAGCTTGCCATAGGTTTGCCTTCCAGGTTCAAAGTTACCATCAATATCTTGATCGCCTGTGGAATACCTTGCAAATACATTCCTCTAGGATACCAGTAGAACTGAACTCAGCCTACCTCCGGCACGAATATGTTGATATTGAATACTCTGTAATGTAGTTATGTAGAACAACACAAAACCAAGTATCTAGCGCACGATTCCGCATCAAGTTAGCATCATATAGTGTTTCAAATTCCTCTTGTGTCTAAATAAGTGTACGATACCTCCAATTCTTCTTAGATGCATATGCAGTCAACCACTCATATAATTCTACTAGAAAGATAGCAAAGAAGCTCTCGTACAAACTGTCATACAAGTTCTACTCTACCCAAGTGCATGCGCTAAATCCGGATCTAGTGTTAAACCTCTATGCATATTCTTCCTCCAGATCGTGAATCCACTCTTCAACACTCACCAAAGTTAACCGGTATGTTTTCATCGCGAACCATCCTGGAAACAACTAAAAAGAGGTCATGGCAATGGAACCAATGATGCAGTCTAAAATTCTTAGATAACACCTAGTCGGGCTGGCACATCACTCAACATAGGCTGACCGCTCACTCGAAGCGCACAAAGGTACCAGGTCCCTCTTTAGGGTTGCTATAGCAGAATGGTAGCATGATGAAGTAATACAACAAGCACATATCTAGAAGCTAATCCATCTTTACACAGTTATATAGTACCAGATCTATAAATGTAAGTGCTTAAGTATAAATCATCAAGAAATCAATCGTATGAAATGAAAAACCATATATGACACATTGGTTCAGCCAATATTCTTCATATATTAACATACCAATAGTACAAAAGCTTCATACAATACTATTCATGCACACATGGATCTATATCCTTTCAACATCTCCATTACTAAGTGATTCATTACATATTTATAGGGTGGGGAACTTACCCTCACCACTTAACTATACCAAAAATATGTCACACGCTAATAATAGCCACGCGCCTTTTACAATCATAGCCATAAATGCAAGTATGATATCTATAGATCACCGATAGTTAACTACAATGATGAATCTATTCTTGGATTATCCCCATGCAAAAGTTCTTCGACATGATCTTCGAACTATAGATGAAGAGTGGAGAACAAGTCTAGGCATCGCCTTGTGTACTCCCCACGCCAACCTCTAAAAATAGACTTGATCCAAAAAATCAGCTAAGTCTTGAAAGTCTAACTCTACACCTCCACATGCGCAACGCCTTCCTATTCCTTCATGCCCCCGATCCTATCCCATTATCCCACATGGACTCTATGTATGAGTTCTATTAAGTGTTTTCTCTTATCAACACTTAGCTTAATAAGTTCATTGTAAACCTTTATTTTAGACTTCATGAAGATGAAGTCTAAATCCCATTTTATTCCTTTTACAAAATTCATATTTTGATTAAAGAAATCTTCCTAATGAAGAACACAATCAACCATTCTCCTATTATACTCATAATACTTAACAAGATCTTTCATTAAGTCTCTAAGATTGATTTCAAGGAAAATATCTTTTTCCTACATTATGGACTAATGTCCAATTATGAAAATAGATTACATATGTTTCAAATACAACAAGAATTCATACATATATATCTATATAATTCAATCATAGTTATTTATATTGTTTAAGAATCTATTTAGGAGTGTCAACTTATTAGTTGCATCTCTTTATGTGAATATAAACCAACTAATATTTCAGATCCTCAAACCAAATCCCATAACACTTAAGTATATAAAATTCCTCCTACATTTAGGATATTACTCAATAATACATCCAATTTATGCCAAAGAAGGTAATACAATCAAGTAATATTCAACAATCAACAAATCATTTGTTCATCAAAAGGAGTGATCCATTCACTGATTACAAAAGTAATTCAGAGATTACAAGGTGTCATAAAAGCAATATAAAAATAGTTTTATTACAACTTTATTTTCCAACAAAGTACATCTCAAGTAATGATGCCACATAATCATCATAATAAATATACAATTTCTTTTAGTAAAACAGATGTAAATTTCTATGTCTTTCTCCTTTCATCTTTTACGAAATCCATCTGCACAATTGTTAGCATGGGTCAGTTCATTTGAATTGAGCATGATAAACACTAAATCATTAAAACGTTGTTCTTTTATGTAATTGTTTTATACAAAGAACCCTATTGTTTATGAAATAGTTCCAAAACACAAACAAGATAAACATAAGACTTTACTCTACAAGATTACAACCAAGAAGGAGAGAAAATTTTAAAGTTTCTATATGTAAGGATTAAGTAAGGACTAATTAATCAACATAGTTAATCCTAACTTTTCATCATAAAACTCTTTTTAACATACTGCAAATCAAACAACAGAATTAAAGAAAGGGGGAATTCATATTTCATCCTAACTTTACCTTATCATTCAATTTCCAAAATAAGATCCTCCATTCAACCAGTTCTAACTTTTCAAGAAGTAATACTAGATATACAAATCTTCCTATCGAATATATATACTGCTTTGTTATTTCAAGAGAACATAAAAATTGATATATGAAGGAATTAACAGACAAAAAAAAGTATATTCCATCATAAAATCATGAATATTTCAAGCTCAACATAGAGGATAAATTGGATTGATTAAGATTATGTCTCTATGTTCTAGGTAAAGAAGACTTAATCAATTAGAAACAAACAAGATAGCTCACAGAAGAAGTACTCTAAAATACCTGAGTGATTTCATTTCAAGTTCAACTCAAGGAAAAGTCATAACTAACACTCTGTAGTCCTAACAACTGCACTTTTATAGCAATCATAAGCCAAAAGAAGGATGAGCTACCATTTAGAGCCACACACAAGTTTCGACTAAACACTAAAAATACGAGAAGGGAAGAATGGTTAAAGTTCATAATCTGCACAAGACTCAATACCTTCTCACAAAAATATCAAGAACTCATAACTATTTTCTTACGGTCAATATAACACTAAGACCAAACACAAAGGTTGAAAAGTATAAAGCTAAGCAACTCAGAGAGAGATCAACAACTATTTCTAATTAAAATACTTCCACTACTCATGAACAATAAATAAAGAGAGTGAGATTGAAGTTCCTTCGACCATCCAGATTCGTCTGAGGAAGATTTATCATTACTCATATGCAAGGATGAATGAAATAATACAAAACAAACTTCCATAAGAGTAAAGCATATCAAGTTTTTAAACAACTTGGAAAATCCACTTAAGATAATCAAGATCTTACCAGAGATACCAACATATCCTGCAATTAGGTAACAATTAACGAATTATTTAGAAAAGAATGGAAACAAAACATTGAACTATCCTACCTGATAGTTCTTTCTCCTACCAAATATATTATCCCTATAAATGAATTAAAACCAATTAAAAACTGAATTTCTTTAGTTCTAATTAACTCAGTGATGAAAATAAGGGAGAGAAACCCAAAATGAGTTCGCAACCAATCTCCACGAACTTTCAAACATACAACAAGAAGGTAGATAGGCCATTCGAGCAACCTCCCATTAATAAGGGTTAAATATCTATCAACAATTTAGGAAAACTTTCCCAAATCAAAAGATCTGTTAAGGAACACAAAATCCCAAAGTGGGTTTATAAATAAATAAAAGTAAACAAAAATAGAGTAGAACTAAAAATGTTCAATTGGTCTTCTACCCTGTTCACTTCATTCGAACATACTTAAATTCTTTCAAGGTTCAACAAAGGAGTGAAGATAATACATTTTAAGCTCAAGGTGAGAATTTATTTTCTCCCAACCTGAATGGTAACATGAGAGAGATTTAATAAGAACTCAGAGACTCCAACCATTCCTATTTGGGGAAAGAACCAAATCATAAGTAAACCCCAGATATAAACGATCAGTATACCCACAAAGAAAATACAAATCCCAAAAAGTGATTCAAAAAATAAAGGGTATCTACTACCATCATCTAGAAATCAGAAAAAAAAATGAAAAACACATGATATTCCAAAACAAAGGACGCTTCAAGCAAGTTTCTAGTGACAAAAATATTTAGAGTATACAAGCTAAATCTACGGATTTACAAAAATTGAACTACTGTTATGGTTTATAAAACACTCAAAATATGTTTCTATTCACTTAGAGAGTTAATACATACTCATTTCAATAATCAAGAAGGTTTGAATACAACAAGTTAGCATAATAGAAACAAATCAACACTTCCAAATTCGTTTTCCCATGTAACAAAGAAGAACCTGTTTGCATCCAGAGAAACAAAACAAACACCATAGAAGCAAGAAAAATCTAACATAAAACTAGAACCAAGGTTTCCACAAAGAGCAAAGTTATTTTTATGAAGCATTTAAGTAAAAGTAAAAGACTTAATGGATAGGGCCTATCATGCCTGATAGAGCTCCGGCCTTCACTTTCTCACTGTAAATCTCCAAGAAGAGCTTCAAAACTTATTCCTTTCCACAAAAATGCCAACAAAACTCCTCAAAACCTTATTCTCCTCCCTCTTATAGCTTCACAATGATACTTTCATCACTATCACCACCATGAAAGATTAAAAACCATGCAAGGATTCAAATCGAGGGTTCGAAGAGAAAAACCGCATGCAAAGCTAAAGATCTCAAAACCAAATGATCAAACAAAAACCAAAACCATTATTTTTTCCAACCTCCCTCCTTCCTAGGTGGTTTCTTCACCATTACAAAAACATTAAATGTCAAATAGGACTGAAATTCCTTCCACTTCTCCCACCACCGCCAACTTACATTTGGCTATAATCAAATTTAAATTTCCATGCAACTATCACTTTGGCAGAGGTGCCAACTCAACCCCTTATCTTTTCCCATGCATTTTCCAAATTTGGCTTAAACAGAAGTTTTAATGCCCACTAAACCATCATAAATACCTTGAGGTTGGTGCCACCGACCTTCCCTATCATGTCATCCCATCCGTCCCCTTTAGGTTAGCCAAACTTTAGGTTAGGTTCAAAATTAGTTTAGGAACTAACATAGGTCCTTAGGTAATGTTTAAGGTTTAGTCTTAGGTCATTTTTCCTTTTTATTAACATTCACATTAATAAAAGACCTCGAACTTAGGATAGTATTTCAACTTAGGAACATAGATTAATTAGGTCCCTTTAGCAATAGCTAGGAATTGCAATATAAAACTTACCAAAGAAGAATCAGAATACCATCCAAGATCACATATGAAGCATGGGAGAAACAGAGATCACCCACGAATCCAAGACAACCAGAGTTCCAAGATCTCATGATCTATTTGTCTCGATCAAGATGAGTGAAATGTCATAAAATTGAAAGCATACCTTGGATCACTGAAATTGATCCAAGGTATAGCTATCCTATAGCAAAGGTTATTAAGACCGCAACACAATTTCAAGTGTAACAAAACTAAGAAATATTTTAAATTGAATCAATTTCTTATTTTAACATGCAAGACATTATTCAACATAAGAATAAATGAATTACTTCATTTTTAATTCACCATGAACATGGTAGAATGGTATCTATTCCAATAGATAACATATGATCTACGAAAACATGATTTATTAATTCACAAGAGTACACCGTCTTCGATAAGAATCACATGTCAACGTTTGAAACTTCCAATATAGAATCCCTCATAGAGATCAACCATGTTAGAGGTTTTACAGGAAGAAGAAAAAGAAGAGTCTCATATATTGGAATCACCAACTAAGAAGAAGTAAAGAGTAACGAAAAGGAATACTCGGAGAAATAGAGAGCATGGAGTCCGGCAGGTGACAAGGACAATGAAGAGAAAGGTGAGGCTCATAACCATCATGTGTATGATGTACATGAGTTAGAGGAAGAAGGAAGTGAAGAGAAGGATGAGGATGAGGAAGGCACCCATAACTAGGGAGGGAGTGAAGAAGTAAACACGAAGGATCAAAAGACTCCAAGCCTGACTAAGGAGCAGATAGAGGATGTCGCAGAGAGGGAGGTAGCAAGCATTATAAAGGACTTAGTGGATCAAGAGGTGGAGCATAGCACCGAGGAAATATTAAAGGATACAAAGGAGAGTGTGAGCATTGGGAAGCAGTATGGAATTATTGGTGGAGATCGAGCCTAGCAGTAAGCTTCCCAAAGGAAGTGTGCATATGTGGAAAGGGTATAGTAGCGGCACAGAAAAATGAATGAATTAAATTAATGATCCAAGAAAATTACTTCGTGCACATTTCCAAAGTACCGTGCCTTCAAACCAACTCCTTGCATGGTCTTCTTTCGATGAAGAGGGTGCATACCCACACATGAGGAAGATGTTGTCTTGGGATTTTGAGTCCCATGTTGATGAGCCCAAATTTGAGGTCAATCGAAAGGCGTTGATGAAGATACCAGATACCAAGGGAGTAAACCCTCTCATGAATTCCCAACTACTATTTTATGATAAATTTTACAACGGAATCGACAAAGTATCGGTAGAAGTTGAGGCAAGGCTCTTTGGGAGAAATGACATAATAAGGGTCTTGGAGGAAGAGCTTGAAAAGAAAAATTAAGAGATCATTGAAAAAGAAAGGGAGATAAAGCAGGAGGATTTGATCAGCGCACAATTAAGGCATGAGTTAAGGGATGAAAAGGAAAAGGTGCATGAGATCCATAAGAAGATAGAGATTATTTCAGATGTCATAATCTTGAAGCACCTGGACCTAGCCTAGCTGAGAAAAAATATGAGTCAACCATACAATGCTTGGAATAATTGACCCACATCCTCACCATGGAAAGGTGGCCACTCACATTGGAGTCGGCGAAGAGGTGAATACACACTAGAAGGAGAAAGAAAAACTAAATATTAGGGAGATAGTTACTTGGTATTCTGAACTCCTTGCCATTGTAAAGATCACTGTGTAAATGGATGAGGCTATATATGATAATTGTGTTGATAGAGATAGAGTAGCGAGCATATTGGTTGCTACACATGAGTTGGATCTGAAGTAATTTCAAGAAAAGAACAAAGGTAGTAGGGCGGAACTCGATAATATCCTAGCCAAGGTTGAGAAAATTTGGAAGCAATCGAGACCTTGCAGGGGTTTGTTTAAGAATCAACTTAAGGAGTTATATCCCGGTCACTTGCTAAATGGACGCGTTGTACGATTTTAGCAAGTAGCTAGAAGGAATTGTAGATACACTAAATGTTAAGAGCAAAGAATTAAGTTTTGATGAAGTGAGTGCTATAGTAGGTGACCTACTTCAGCAGGCACATGGTGAGGTAGATTCCTAGGAAAATATTGAGGCAACATTGAAGAAGTAATTCCCACTCCTACAACAGTAGCAGATTCTTATATTATTTCATTCTTTATTTAGATTGTCCCAGTTCCACTATTATTTATTCTTTAAAGATGCAAGATGTTTGGGACGACAGAGAACATGCGTAGTGTGGGGTGATGTTGGGCCTTGAAATATTGGCTAAGTACCAAAAGGCACACGCGTAGGACTAGTGAGAAGAAGGGCACTCAGGGGAAAGCACGTAGGAAAAAGGGGTTTAAGAAGGGTTTAAGTGAAACCAGGGCACGCGCAGGAGGAAAAACATGGGTTTAAAGGAATTAGCCATATTTGGTGTTCTAGAGGCACTTGAGGAAAAGTATGAGGACCTGACTAGGCGTGATGAGTGGATAAGGTGCTAGCTTGGAACCTTAGAGGTCAAGAAAAGGATATTCCCCATAGGGAATATTCCTAGAAGACATCATTACAGAGAGTGGAGGGTTTGCAAAGGGATAAGCATTCACCTATGGAGGACCACATCGACACTTGGCACATGATATGTGCTTAGAGAAGGCATGGAAGTTGGTGTTAATATTATATAAATAAATGCTTGGGACAGAGGCAAAAACACATAGAAAAATATATGGGGATATATTTGAAGAGAGGAGAAGATATACATAGAGATAAATAGACATAAACAAAAATACAGAGTAATGAACGATGCAAGAATGTTAGGGTTTAGAGCACTTAGTGTTGACGGTTGTAAAGGATGCCATAAGCATATGTATGGGAACTAGGATATGTAACAAGGGTTGGCATTGAAAAAGTATAGTTAGGATCTCATACCAGGAAGGTTTGTAGGAGACGATTCTCTGTCCTTTAATATGTATGGTCTGAGATGACCCTCTTGACTATAATGTGGCTACCAAAACTCTTTCAAATCAATATATATATGTGTGTGTGTGTGTGTGTGTGTGTGTGTGTGTGTGTGTGTGTGGGTTTGTTCTGCATATCTTGTTTAGGGGTGTAAACCCTCATGTTATATGACTATCATGGTTCAGATCTAGTTTATTATGCTTCTTACAATGTTATTTAGCTTATGTGATGCATTAATGTGTAGATATGTTAGTTGCATCTTCTACATTTTTAAGTAAGTGAACATACTTCTATTTTTGTAAATAACCCTCCACTAATGGTGGAACCTTCTCACAAAGCTCACATAAAATAGGGGCTCGATGCCTGCACCATCCTCGGGTGAGCGCCCGGTGCCCGTTGGGTGATAGGGTGGCGTGTTTGGGGTTAGAAAGAAGTATTAAGGGTAATTAAATGAATACATCAAAATGTAACTCATCACTATCTCATTGGATAATAATAAATAGAGACCGATATCTTTGTGAAAGCTAAGTAAAGACCGACACTTTGTGTGAAAAAAATGCACATGGTGTTTTGCTATTGGTTCACACTTTGTAGTGCAACCTAAATGATCAAAGAAAAATAGAAAACGCATGGAGCCTTCTTAATGGCTCGCTTTTCACAATTCTGAAAAAGACTGAAAGATGCAAAAATTGTGGCTTATTCTTATTGGATAACCACTACCACGATTAAAAAGACTAACAATTGTGAAATACAAAGAGACTTGGATAAATTCTATTGGCTCAAATTTCACAAGTGACAGATGAAGCTCACATAAGACTAATAATGTGAAATGTAAATAGACTTGTAGAAAATCTATTGGATCAGATTTCACATGCGACAGAGGAAAGATAACACAAGTATGATTTTGTGAAGAGTGTGGAATGCCCTTATTGGCTCACGCTTCACAACTGACAAAAATAAATATAAAAATATGACACAATGAAGCTACCTGGACTTATCTAATTGGCTAAAGCTTCACAATAATCGAACTTCACAAAATTGTTTTAATGTCAAAGAGAACTTAGAAGCACCGAACTAACTGGATCTAAAGAAAGCTTTCGGATCCACAACCAAAAAAAACTACAACGACTTTAAAAGCACAAAAAACTTAATAAAACTTGCAGATGATGGATTTAAACTGCGAAATACCAAGAAACATCATAAAAACATAGATCTATACATGCAAATGCATAAACAAGATCTAAATATCCAATTAACCAATAAAAATATTTGGGCGAAATTAGAAATTTCACCTAATTAGCTTGAAGCCAATGATGAAAAAATTATGGTTTCACAGATTTGAAAATAAACTTCAACCTTATTTACTCCTGCAAATCAAAAGCATCTAGATCAATCCTCATGCGCATAATCACCATCTCTCGATACCATGTTAGGGAAATAATGGGAAGTATAATTAATGAATTATAGATGCACAAAATAAATTGCCAAATATTATAGATTATGATGTGCAGTTAAATTAACTATAGATTTAGTTGATTATATATTGCAAATTACAAAATGTAAATAACATGAACATAAAGTAAATGAACATAGTGACACATATATAAGTGGGAAAACCATGGAAGGTAAAAAAACCACTGAAAATCACTTATCTTTATTGAGAATATACTTTTACCCAGCACTCCCACTATTTTACATGCAATTGTACCTTCAATAAGGACTTACGAACTAGCTTCATACATTTTCTCATGAGACTTACAAATTTTCTCACATATATAGCTCACATACAATGTTACAACATGTGTAACAAATCACTAAAGGATCACCTTATTATATACAAGGTAGGTGGTCATGATCCACTCTTAAAAGTTGACCTAGGTCATTTGGTGGGTTTTATAAATAAGAAGTTTTCCACTTAATATTATAAATCCCAACATCCCACAACCACCCTCACCCCTACCCAAGCGCTCATGTTAAGGAATTTCTGGAACCTCTTCATTTTTCTAAGTGGGATTGTGATAGTTTGAGTTTTAGTTCCATTATCTCTTCCAGCTGAGACACACTTTGGGATAAGTGAAATCAAGGTAAGCTCCTATCTCTTCCATTTGATTTCATAATTAAATCAAATAAATTTTCCTAGCATCTGTATTTCATTGTATATCATTGCTTTCAAATTTTAATAAAATATTCATATTTTATTGAATCATTTTGGTGAACCCGTAGCTTATAAATCCTTGCCCTAAGATCCACTAAAACCCTAATGGCTAAGAATATATCTTCTCCTCCTAGGAAAGTTATGCCTCATGTGAGTGTTAACCCTATTTATGATGAAGCAACTATAGCTGAACTTCACACTCTCTATCACAATACTACTCTCTTAGATGATACTCAAAGACAACTGTTGGAAAATTAATACAATATTACTACTAGCTTTGATCATTCTACCATTAGCATTGTTTCTGATCTAACAAGTTTTTCTGGTTGTACTCCTTGCTATTCTATAAGCAATAGGCCTCCTCCACCTTCTTCTATTTCTATTGAAACTCTAGATGAGGTTATTATTGATTATCTTCTTGGTCTTGATTGTGATAGTACAGATAAAAACATGATGAAAATGTACATGTGCATGATGTTGTTTCTAATACTAGTCAGGATGATTGTATAGCTGCATCTCATACTCCTTGCATTTCTAAAAATGTTTCTAGTGATTCTAAGGATACATCTCATACTAGTGTTTCTCCTACTTCATTGTATATTGATGATATGCTTGATGAAATCCTTGCATCCGAGTCTTTATCTGATATTGATGATACACATACTAGTAATGACTCTACTTCTTTGCATACTACTGAATGTGAATTCTCTACTCCACTTTCATCTTCTTATGAGATTGTGTCTAGTAACATGCATGTTGATTCATCTCCTTTTATTGCTTCATCTCCTAACAAATCTTCTGATGTTATTCCTAATGATTTTATCAATATTCCATGTTCTTCACCACAAGTTACTTCTTCGGCACCTACACCTACTATGCCTATAACATCAACATCCTCCACTTCTTCTTCTAACATTCCTATGATCACTCATAATGGAAAGCTGCAACCACTTAATACACCATTCACATCTTCTATCATTCCTTCACATGATATCTTATCACTCATGCATGTTGTTGGTCAATTACAATCTTAGGTCCAATCTCTCACTCTTGAAATTAAGGCCTATTATGATTCTATTGATAACAATTCTTTACATGGCAATCCTATTCTAAAAAATATTCATAATTCAACATTCCCTAAGGATTTCATTATGCCTACATTTTCATGCTTTGATGGTACTGGAAATCCATATTTGCATCTCAAGCATTATCATCTAGCTATGGATTCTTACTCCAATGATCGATTATTGCTTAAATATTTTTGTCATAATATTATCGATGATGCTCTCCAATAGTACACACATCTACCATTTGGATCTATTAGTACCTATTATGAGATGGAAGAGGCCTTCCTTCACCACTTTATACTTAAAAATGGCCCTAGAGTCACATATGATCACTTACCTAGCTTACATCAAGGTAAGAAAAACCTATTCTTAACTACATTCTATGTTTCAATACTTGCATACATCAGTTAGTCTTTCATCCCACTCATATAGAAAAGCTATTCATCTTTTTCATGGCTTGATTCTTTCTTTAAAGCATCACTTGCAATATGATACATGCAAATCATTCACACTATTATGCTATAAAGTCATTGATTTAGAACAAGATCTCATTACTACACATGTCATAGATCCTCATCCTATTTTTGCTACTACTACATCATCTAGTTCTTCTCCTCTTCCATATATTGACTATATTATAAGGTCTCCATCTCCTCCACCCCACAAGTAAGTTTAGTATTCTCCATCACATCAATGTCCTTCATCTCCTCCACCTCATTGGTCCCCACCTAAGACTTCTACATCTCCCCCACGAGATCCATTAAAATTTTCTCATAATGTTAGGCCTCATGATGTGCTTTGTGTGATTTTCTTGACAAGTGATTTCTTATCTTACCCTCTAATCAACATCATCCACCTCATCGCTTGCAATGTCAATGTGATCAACCTTATGTAACTATCATCACATCAATGGCCATCACGACAATGAATGTTGCACCCTTCATGATAGATTACAAAAATTAGAAGACAAGGGTGTCATTTCCTTTGGCTCTCGCTCTCACAAGTGGTCTATGTCTCCAATTCCATGCAAGTGTGTTGTTAATCTAGTGTATTTATCTCCTTCATTCGCTTATAAGATCATTAATAGTCCACCAATGTAGGTAATTATTCATACACACCCTCGAACTCATCCATCCACAATTGTACCATAGTATCCGCCACACAGGGGATCCTATTACACATTGGCTACCTAAGCCATCAACATCTATGCTTCCCAATCGCTACATCTTACCATCATTGGCACCATTTCATCAAGCATTTAGTTCTATTCATACACTCATGCTTCTTCCGTTCCACATGATTTCACCATTCCACGCTTGCTTGGTCTTCGGTATGTTATTTTTCTCACCTTACCCCACGAAGACGTACTTGTGCTCTCATGGTTATTTCATGACTGTTGAGGGATCTGTTAAATTAAGAACATCTCTCCACTTGCACGCTACACACTTCATTGAGCTATCTATCTAGCGTACACTATTACACCATTTTCTTGCTTGAATGCACTCCTCTTCTTTTGGATTTGGAGTAGCTTCCTCTTCCCTTGTTTGGAATGATTGTGTGGCTTGAATTGAATCAACATTATTTTCAACTAAAGTGCCAACATGGACACTACATTTAGAGAAAATAGATTGTTGATATTCTTGGTCCACTGTTTCTACAAAATCATCCTTAGCCACCATTGACTCTTCAACCCCGACCTCCTCAGTAGGCTTAACCAACAAGGGGATATTTTTTATTCCAAATCTAGTAGCCCAACTCTTTATATTTTCTATCATTTCTTATTTTTTTGGCTCTTCTTCCCATTAATATCCTTCACTGGTTTTTGGAAACTCTTCCCCACATGGAATTGGGAAGGCAAGAGGAGTTGTTGGGGTTTCACTAGTTTTGCAATTATTTGTGGTGGTGAGGGAAGTGGAATTTCTTGCTTCTTTGGAAGAGATTATTGCTTGGAGGGGAAAAGGGAAGAAGAATTTAGGTGATATGGAAGATTAGGAGATGGAGAAGGGAAATCAACACTAGGGGAAGCGAGATGAGAAAATGGGAAATTGAAACTCAAGTTGAGATGGTGTTTCTTAGGGAATGGAGAGAAAATTACCAGATGATGGTGTAGGACTTGTTATCACCAAATGAAAACACCCCTGAATGGATTCAAGTTTGAATAGAGCATTCAGTGTAATTTTTGTAACATGGGTACTATCCCCAAGTTGTGGGACTTGATACTTGGGATAGATCTCCAGAGAAAGTTGGTTCTTATTCCTCTATTCAGGTGCATGCATTCAAATTGTAGAGGTTCTACTTCTAAAATCTATTCTAATTTTCCAAGGAGACAGGGTTAAGGAGATGCAAGGAAAAAAACCTAAACTAACAAAGGTGATGCACCAAGGAATGAAGAACATCTACTTTTCCAAAAGACACAGACCATAAGATGCAATACGATCACCATGCACAAGTAACCAAATATGTAATGAAAGATTAGAATGGAAGCAATGAACAAAAGAGAGGGTTGAAAATCATCCACATACTTAAATTATTGCTCCAAAGATTTGATACGATGCATTACAATGGCCAAGAGGACATATCTTGCATTACAGAGCTACTGGGAGGTCCAAAATTCCACAACTCCACTTACAGACAAGAGAAGTAGGGAGAGGTAGAGAAAAAATGTCCAATGTTTAAAATGAGCCGATCTCTTACATTTATAGACCAAGCAGAGAGAAAATAAGAAGAGGAGGGCGGAAATATGATTTTAAATCTCAACCACCAACCATCAAAGCCTGCAAATCCTCCCACAATCAGCAAATCAGTTCTCCATGATGCTTTGTGTGTTGGAGAAGGAAGAATGGTGGATCTGATCTGTTTGAAGCAATCTAATCACATATTTAATGGCGTGAAATACGTTTTACAACTTCTCACCCACCAAATCCTAAAAAACAATATTTTATGCTTCCATGATGTAGAGGAGGTTGAGATATTTCCAACGACATCAAATTTGTCACATTTGGATCTCCGGTTCAAAGTTATGATCATTTGAATATTTGAATCAAATCCATGTGAAAATCATGAAAAGCAATCTTTCAAAAAGGATTCGTGGGCCCGAAAATGCAAATTACTCCTTTTTGCAAAAACACAAAATCCCAAAACCTTCTGCATCCCCACAGGCCCAAAATACAAATTTTCCCATAAGCTTTGCAGGCCCAAAATTGAAATTACGTCTTTTTGCCAAAAAATGCAAAAAATTCAAAAGTATGAAAGTCCCCCACAAGTCTGCAAGCCCACAACTTGTAAATTTCCATTTGAAAAAGTCTTCGTTGGGTCCTCAGGGCCAAAAGATGTAATCTGTGCTTTTTCCATAAAAGGGAAAGAATTTAAAATATCTCCGTAGCCCCCATGGCTTCGCCACTTGTAATGTTTTCATTTGTCAACAACCTTCTTAGGCTCGCAGATTCGCACTTGAAAATCGTGCCTTTTACACAAAAGTTGTAAAAGTTTGAAAGACTCCCACAAATCGTGGCTCTGCCTGTAGACACCAAATTTGTGTCTTACGACCCCCTGTGCCCCGCATCTCATTTCGCAACCTAACCTCATCACCTAAACCTTACACAATTATTTATTAATTACCTTATAATTAATAAATCCACATCGCCATACCTGCCACCTCATTTCACCACCTCATCATGACCTAGTCTTAACCCTAAATTAACCTAATTAAGACCTATAACTTGGTCCACATCCACACCCATGACTACTTACTCCTCATCCGCACCTAAAACCAACCTCATAATGACTTGACCAAGCCCGCAACTAATCCCTCGGGAGAAAAAAGAGGAAAAGCTGGCTATTTTACTAAAAATAGCCCGCTTTGACCTGACCGATACCGGTTCCTACACGACCGCCGTTGGTTACGTGTGAACCGCCATCGGTTCCCTGTAAATGACCACTCCCAACCAAAAACAAGTTTTTTTGGGGATTTTGGTGGATCAAAAAGGAGAAATCATTGGAAGAATCCAAAATTTACTTGGTTGAACAGAGACAAGTGAAAGAAAGAAGAAGAGTTTGCAGAGAAGGACATCAGTTAGCAGACTGATATTAGTTACTGTCTTTTACAGTTCCTGACAAACCAACAACCTACCAATTTCAACATTCTGAGGCTATTTCTATTCCTAATAGATTGAAACTCTCATGTACTTTTGTCCATGGTTGTTATCACTCGAAAGCAAGCCGCCACCATGGTTTCACATGCCTGCTCTGTGCCTTTGCCTGAATCACCCCCTTCACATTCTATAGGGAATCCTACGGATACCAGCGAGGTTCCTAAAATTCCTGTAGGAGATAAGGAATTTGCCAAATTTCTAGATGCTAATCCTAGCGCTGTACAATACTATTTGTCTCATGCCCCTGACCATATGCCCGATGGTCAACTCCTTGTTGGCATGCCTATTAGTATAGCTGCTCATTTAGCTCCTTCTCCGCCTGATAGCTCCGCTTTGCCTGCTGCATCCTTAGCCCCGTCTCCCAATCCAGTGGCTTCAGAGGTTCATACGACATAAATTGGCTTTCCTTTGGTTAATCTTGGGCTCCACATGTCATTACCGCCGACTGCTCCTACCTCATCTCTCTTGCAGACTACTCCGTTCATGACTTGCTCTCTGCCACCTATCCACACGAGCTTTCCTTCTCAAGCTCCGCCCACCTTTTCATTCCCACACACGTATCCATTGACCTCAACATCTTATATAGGACATCCCTATTCGGTCGCCTCAACATATTCATCCTCCATACCTTATCAACACTTAACCCCACCATTGTCTAGTGGAGGCCCTTGGCCCAATTTGCCTCCGTTCACCACAACCGCACCATCATCTCATCCAACCACGGATTTCATCAAACAAATGATGGACAAAATGCAAAATCTGGAGGCTTCCGTTTCGGGAAGTCGTAGTGCCTTAACATACGAGCAAGTTTGTCGGGAGCCTATTCACCCTTCTGTCCCCCTTCATTCATATCCTCCTCAATGGGAATTGCCAAAATTTACTCGTTTTAATAGTAAAGAGGATCCTCAACAACACTTGCGATCATTTAGACATGCTTGTTATTTGATTGCTCATGATGATGCCTTGCTACTCCGCACCTTTCCCATGTCCTTATCAGACCCGCCTTGAGTGGTACAAAGTGCTTTAACCCAAAGACTCAATCTTCTCTTTTAACCAACTAGCCCAATCTTTCTTGGATCATTTCTCCATTAACATTTCCAAGAAAGTATCTATCACCGACCTCTATGCCATCCGACAATTTGAAGATGAATCTATCGCAGATTTCGTTGGACGATGGCGGGGCCTTATCAACCAACTTACATATGCCTTGCCTCAGGCTGAACTTATCAAACTTTTTACGCGGGCCTGCGCTAAGCACATCTCTCCTACCCTTCAAATTCAAACTTTCCACACATTTGACGAGGCCTTTACTATGGCTCGGAAACTAGAAATTCGAGCCTTAGAAGAAGAGAAATTGCGGTTCGCAACAAAAACCCCAATTTCCGAACTCCAGATTCCACCAATAAACCAAACACCACCACTCCTCACACATCCACTTCTTCGAAATCAAAAGGAGCTGTCCACACGGTGATGGTCAAATCTCAAGCACCGTCTAATACCCCACCAAAAACCACCTATAAATATAAAGTCGAGCCCATCAATTACACCCCCTTGGGAGAAACTTATGGTGTCATCTTGGAAAAATTGCTCAAAGCCGGAGCTATCACCTTGCCTCCTATTAAACCTCACTCCGGGTTTGACTCCACCCGTGCTATACCTTCCTGGTACAAAGAAAATGACTTCTGTAACTTTCACCGCGTAAAGGGACATAGTCACGAAAACTGCAAGATGTTGAAAAACATAGTGCAGGAAATGGTTGATGCAGGGGATATAACCCTCGATAATCCTAATGCCCCTGCTAACCGAAATTTGAAAATCTTCAACAAACCATTCCCGAATCACTCTTCTAACAGTAACATAAACCAAGATATCTTAGCCGAGGAGAGTGTTCATGAGATCCATGCAGTCTTCGACTCCCAGCCAAAAGCCTCTATCGAGAAAATTTTGAATCAAGCCTCTTCACTAACGCAGGGGCCCGAACCTCCTTCACCACCATCAAGACAAGGAAAATCATTCCTTTACCCATAAAGGAATTAACTACCCAGAGTTCTCTTCTCATAGATGAGCCTTCTTATACTACATCCTTGTAATACTGTGAGAAGATGTTATCTAATTTATCTATTTCCCAAACATCTCCTTCTACCATTCTAGCTGTACAAGAGGAAGGCTCGCCACTTCTTTTGTCATCCTTAGACGAGAAACCTCTTGCACCGACATCACCAAACTCTTTAATCATGACGGATCCTCTCAAACATGTCCTCCTACCTATTAGTTCTTCATCGCCTAAATCTTTTCAGCGACCGGTTGACCTCTTAACACCTATTGATACAGTGCCTCATCTACCCCCTGTATCACACCCACAATGGACCGGAATCACAACCCACCTTTCTTCCATACAAAAGTTCCAATTCACACGTGAGGACTGTCATTCCCCAGAAGATAGAAAGGTCCTATGGGAACGTTTGAGTACGCCATATTCTACTCAAATGCAGATGACCAACCCAGATGCCTCTACCATATACCCAAAGTGTTTACGTGCTTAAAATGCCTATGTTCTCATCTTCACCCCCTCATCTCTACCAAATACCTCATCCACCTCTATTAACCTAACCCAATCTTCCCCTACGCTTGGGACCTCACCAATACCCAGTCTAACACACCCACCTAAGCGGCTTGATTTATCTAAAAATAAAGCCGTTCATCCACTTAGGAGATAGACTCAATCTCCTCAACCTATGTCTCTATTACAACTAAAACCATTGTCGTCACACCTACCTTCCATATTGGGACCTCATCCCTCCACCTTGCATCAATATATCATACCTCCTGCATTTTCTTTAAAATGACCTACGCCTTCTGCACCCATATAGTGATCCAAGGGTACATCAACACAGTCACCCCACGTATCCTATCCACCTACTAACCCTAAACAAATTCCATCATCAAAAGATTTGTTTGTTGTCACTCCTATTTCTCCGTGGTTGTTTTCTGATACCACATCATCTATGTGGCCTCATCATCTAACCAACTAAACATAGCTTCTGCACCAAAGAAGCCACGTTTAGTTAAAACCCATTATCAAAACTCCTTGGCTAAACCACCACCCATACAAACCAACCATACCACATCATCACCAGAATCTACCCCGTCAATACCCTCATCTTCCTCCGATTTTGACCCACTCAAAGGGTCTTACGCCAAAATCCTTGCTATGTTGGTGGAGAATGCGACCATTTCCCTACCTCCACTTAGACCTTATGATCCATCTAAACCTCGACCTATAGGTTATGATGAGTCTAAAATCTGCGCTTACCACCGCACACCGGGACATGATGTAGAGGGATGCAAAGCTTTGAAAGCCATCCTTCGTCAGTCACCTCTCTCAGATAGAAAGGTTAAGAAAGACAACTTACGAAGGGAGAGACCTTTAGCTTCAATTCCCTCTCCTATACCACCTATCCCCGCCTCACCAAGATCTATCATTATTACAGCCCCACCTCTCAAAGACCATGACCTATCCCTACCGTCTTCCTCCTCTCGTATTCACGAGATCAATATGATTAGTGTTGCTACTCGAGGGCAGAAAAATAATGAGAAAGCGAAAGAAAACACACCTGCGGCATCTCTTTCTCCGTCCACCATCCCGATCGCACCACCACCTAAAGTGGTTATTCATGGACCCACCTACCCCATCTCTAATGGAATTGCCCACCGACCATGATCAAACAGCTTCACCAATCGCCTTTGTAAAAATGACACTCAGTATGATCTCATTCGACTTCATCCGAATCTCATCGACAAGCTCTCGTTGAAATCCTTCAAGGGATAGAGGTATTACCTAATGAAACCTTTCTCATACTTCCATTCTAACACCCAATCATGTTGCTTCACTCACCAAACAACCTATCTCCCCGACCACTTCGCCTCTGCATGCAAAGCCGTCTGCCGCTTTCTCCGAAGACGAAATTATCGACTTTGGTGCTGAAGATCCTGACCTTGCTCTTTTCATCTCAGCTTATGTCCTGGGACATTCGGGTGCATCATGTTATGATCGACGGGCGCTAGCCTAAACATCATCTCTTCAAAAGCCTTCCAACAAATGAATATCCCTTCTAGCTGCATGTGTGCCAACCCCATCATGTTGCGGTCATTCAATGATGCTATTACTTCTACCTTAGGCACCGTGATCCTTAACATTCGTGTAGGACCACGTACTTTACCCGAACTCTTCTATGTCCTTGAGGGAGAGTTCCAATACAATATGTTGTTAGGCCGCCCTTGGATCCGGGCTATGGGATGCGTTCCCTCCACCTTACATAGATGCATAAAATTTGAGTACGAGGGGAAGTCCTACACCGTAAAAGCTGATCCTCCCCCCTTCAAAACCTGCAATATGTTGTATCACCCTAATGATGTGCTTGTACCAGTCAAGACACCCATTCATCCAACCCAACCATCCACTTCAACCGCACCTCAACCATCTACCTCAACCGCACCCACGCCTTCAACCAATGAAACCACCGTCACAAATACCACTTCCTTTCCCGCAGATAACATCCCAACCTCCGACCCCTTAGTAGATGTTTTTCAATGCCTTATGCTGGGGGAATACCGCCTATATAACGTTAGTTCTTTCCATACCCCACAAGAGTATGGACAGTTACATGTGCATCCTACCTACGACTGTCGCGTGGGGGAGGTAATCCCCTATGGACCACCTCATTACCGCACCAACCTAACGTATGGGGGTGTCGACGCATCCTCCGTTACCCCTGAACCTCCTTTTGGGGTGGTTCCCTTCCAATCTGATTTTCAATACCTAACAAATTGTCATTTCGCCCTCACCTTCTTGACTCGCTGTGCTTGGAAAGGCTTTGGTTTTGGTCTTTATGAACAAGGCCGACATACACTCATTCCCATGACTACACGCAAACACAATGATCGTAGTGGTCTCGGTTTTCCTGAAACACTTACACCGGAGAAACCTCGTGTCAGTTGTATCCTGGAAGATGACGATGTCACCCCTACCAAACCATCATCACCCATTTTGCCATCGTCACCCACAGAGTCGATAGACCCTGAATCTATCCCTCCTAACTTTTTTTTTTCATAAATGCTATCTTCCTAGGTCCTCTCACTTATCAACATGATAATGAGGACCCATCTTCTCTTCCCCTTCTATATCCCGACATGATTGAAGAGGATTCACCTTCGATTAATGTTGTTGAGTGCCAGGATGACGACTCCATCCTCACTTACCTTGGTGCAGACGACTCCTATATTCAACGCGCATTACCATCTGAAACTCAAACCATGTTGAATGAGTCTACTATAGAAATTAACATCCACATAGAGGAGGATCCTCACATTGTGAAGATCAGACAATCCCTTAACGCATCAGAACAAGTCACCTTTACTACCTTTCTCTATACCCGCAACCAAGCTTTCGCTTGGTCCTACGCTGACATGCCAGGAATTGATCCTGACATTGCTATCCATAACATCACCCTAAACCCCGATTCCAAACCAGTCAAACAAAAACTAAGAAAAATGCATCCACGCATTGCCCTCTTGGTCAAAGAAGAGCTTCAATGACTTCTTTTTGTTTCCTTCATCTTGCCTATTGACTATCCTCAATGGATTTCTAACATCGTACCTGTCACTAAAGCGATGGGGGGACTTCGATATGCACGGATTTCCGAGACCTTAACCTCGCTTGCCCCAAGGATGACTTCCCCCTCCCAAGTATTGATCAACTTGTTGATCTCACTGCGGGCCATGAAATGCTTTCTCTCATGGATGGCTTTTCGGGATACAATCAAATTTTGGTAGCCCCGGCCGATCAACATAAAACTACCTTCATAACTCCTTGGGAACCTTCAGTTATCGTGTCATGCCGCTTTGGCCTTAAGAATGCTTTGGTGTGACCTATCGTGCGGCTATGACTTACATTTTTCATGACATTATGCACACTATCCTTGAGGATTATGTCGATGATCTTCTTGGCAAATCTAAACATCGCAGTGAACATCTCGATGTTTTAACCATTATTTTCGGTCACCTGTTACAATATTCGGTCCGGCTTCAACCAAAGAAATGTGTCTTTGGTGTTCTTTCGGAAAACTTCTTGGCTTTATCATCTCTTTGCATGGGCATTGAGGTCGATCCATCTAAAGTCAAAGCTATCCTAGAAATGCCCCCACCCAAAAACCTCAAACAATTACATAGTTTGCAAGGTAAACTTCAATCTATCCGGCGTTTCATTTCCCAACTCTTGATCGATGTCACCTTTCCATCACCTTCTTAAAAGGACATTGCCTTTCAATGGAGTGAAGAGTGTCACCAAGCCTTTGAAGCTCTCAAAGCCTATCTCTTGCAACCACCCGTGCTTATCCCACCACAGGACGATCGCCCTTTCTACCTTTACCTTTCCGCCACCGACCACGCCGTAGGAGCCATGCTTGCACATCGTGACTCTAAGCATCGAGAACAAGCGTTTATTATATAAGTCATACTCTCGTGGATTACGAGACTAGGTATACACATGTAGAAAACTGTGCCTAGCCCTATCATTCGTAGCCACCAAACTCCAACACTACCTCCCGAATCACAAAACTTTCATCACCACCACACGGACCCCATTCATTATATGTATACCAAACCACATCTAAACCAACGCATCGCTCGATGGCTTATGCTCCTTGCTGACCTCGACCTTGAATTTATACACCAGAAGTCAATCAAAGGACAAACCATTGCCGACCAACTCGCAGACGCCCTTTACCTGGGGAACAATTTACCAATTTTAATTTCCCTGACGAACTCATCGCCACTCTTTCACTCAGGGAAGAGTCGTATCCAATGACCCTCTTCTTCGATGGATCCAAATGCCAGCGCGGCGGAGGGGCCGGTGTTGTTCTCATTCCTCTTGACGCTGAGCCTATGCCTCTTTCATTCCGGCTCGATTTCCCCTGCACTAATAATACAACGGAATACGAGGCCCTTGTTTTGGGTCTCCAGGTTGCATTACACTTAGGTGTCAAATCTATTAATATTTTCGCGACTCTCAATTGGTAGTCAATCAAGTTATGGGCATCTACCAATGTAAAAATGAGGAACTTCAAAAGTACAAACATTACGTGGATTCACTTTTGACCTCATTTACTCGTTATTCTATCCAGACCATTCCCCGCTCCACTAACAAATTTGCGGATACTATGGCTTGCTTAGCCTCACAAATTCCTGCCTCACCAACTGACTCTGACATATTCATCTTGGTCCAACAACTCTTTGCCCCATCTTACTCAACCCCGATTGTTTGTATGATAAATAATGTGTCTGCTAATTCGCAGGATACCTGGTACCACCAATTTCACGACTACCTTACAACCTCCGTTCTCCCACCTGACCTTACTAGTACTAGAAAACGCGCTTTTCTTAAACGTGTTTCTCGTTATGTCATCATGGGGGGACTCCTTTATAAACGTGGCTTTGATGGCATCCTCCTTCGATGTCTAACCGGCGCGGAGGTCACCTATACCATCCAACAGGTCCATGACGGTATTTGTGGTGGACATTTTAGCGGCCTTGCCATGGCCAAATGAATCCTTCGCCTAGGTTATTATTGGCCTACTCACAATAACGACTACTACGAATATGTTAAGCATTGTGTTATGTGTCAACAACATGCCAACCTTCAACATACTCCTAGCCATCCGCTACAGGTCGCACGAGATCTTTGGCCTTTCTCACAATGGGGTTTAGACCTTATTGGTGAGATTCACCCGCCCTCTTCGCAACGTCACCGTTGGATAATCACAGCAATAGAATATTACACAAAATGGGTGGAGGCCATTCCACTCATTTCAACCAAAAAGAAAAAATTGTAGAGTTCGTTAACCATCACATTATCTGTCGTTTTGGTATTCCTCATCGCCTAATAACAGATAATGGTAAATCTTTCAAAAATAAGTTGTTACAAGACCTTTGTGACAACTTTGATATCAAACTTAGTTTCTCATCACCTTACTATCCACAGGCCAATGGTCAGGCTGAATCTTCTAATAAAACCCTAACCAAAATCCTCATGAAAGTTGTCAATGAGTCCGGAAGAAATTGGCATGATCACATCCCCTTTGCCCTTTGGGCTTATCGTACTAGCATTCGTACCTCCACTAATGCCACACCTTTTTCTTTGGTATATGGTACCGAGGCTATCTTGCCTCTCGAAATACAAATACCTTCCCTCAGAATATCTCTTCAGGATATTCTCACCAACGATGATTTCCGCCAAGAGCGGTTAGCCCAATTGGAGCTTCGACGAGTGTCATCTTACACTCTTGATCACCTTCAAATCTATCAAAAACGCATCAAGCGTGCTTATGATAAGTGACTTCATGAGCGTACTTTTAAGGTTGGTGATCTTGTCCTCAAAGAGAATCAACATGTAACCAAACTAGAAAAGAGCAAATGTGGAAAATTTTCTCCCAATTGGATTGGGCCTTACATAATCACTCACACTTATGGATCAGGCACTTATCGTTTAGCTTCGCTTAATGGTAAACCTGAGCCTGAACCCCTTAATGCTTTGCATCTTCGACCATTCTACTGTTGAATTTAGTGTTATATCACTTCTTATCTACCTTGCGCTCGTCCCTTGAGCTCATTTACCACCACATACACTTTGTTTCCTACATCTCAAAATAAAATCAAGCTCACATAGTTTGATTCTCACCTCCCCTTAAAGATGCCTTCCCCTTTTTAGTCTAGTCCATGACTTCAAAGTATTAAAATGACACATTTTTAATTCAACACCTATGGGATTTTCTTGAGTCAAACTTCCTACAAAACTAGATGCTTTACGCCAAACGGACATCTAGCTCTCTAAATTATATATAGACTGCTCCCTCAAGGATAGCTATATTCCAAACTATTGCTGCTATTATATATAGACTGCTCCTCGAAGGACAACTATATGCCAAACTATTGCTACTATTATATAATAGATCGCTCCTCAAGGACAGCTATACAAATCACACTTTTATCAGAGCTTCTCACATTGATCAACTTTGTGAAGACCTCAAGAATAATAAAATACATATCCCTTGTAGACTTCCCGCATCGATCAGTCTATATTCAACAAAATAAAAGCCACATTCAAAAGAACTTTTGAGTCATGGACTTGTCTATTTAGGTTAGGTTCTCTTTCGTCAGAATACTCACTTTATAACAAGTTCTCTACACCTCAGCTACATCATCCACCTCACCTCACCATTTGTTAAAACAACAAAACTCAAGGGACGTGACGTACACCCGATATATTGTGATTATACAACTCTTTTCACCTATTGACTTCTCGTCTATGTACAGTACATAGGGGTTCAAGCTCATTCTACGTTATTATGTGGTTTGTTTAGCTCTTTTCACCTACGGAGCACTTTTTTCCTCTTTGACTCGAATCTAGGATTATGTGTTGATCTTAATCAGGACATGGTTCCCTACCACTTGGATAGGCTAACTTTCGCTTCACTTATACCTATTCCAACATCACCAATTCATTACCAACACCAACAACATTACCCTACCAATATCAATACTTTTACCAACCAACGAATTGCCTAACCATACCTAAAATTTCCTGAATTCACCTCTCCCTGGTCCTAAGGGAGAACTACATCGGTCTGAGGCCCCTCCTTGCTTTGTGCAATGGGCTATGTAGGCAGCACTTCGGAGATATGGTGTCTCCCAAGGTTAGCTCGACCATCCCCTACCATAACCTATCATGTGTTGTAAATATACATAGTTTTGGGTATTTCTATTTGATAACACTCATCTTTATCCTTTTTCAAAACAAAAAAGTCAAAACACAAACATTCTTATTATTATCATAACTCAAATCAACATACATATTCAGTTTTATTTAGACGTTAAACAAATACATCTTCTCTATCATCGACGCGCAGGTCGGCATCCTTATTTACTCTTATACCTCGATAACATTCACTTAGACCCTCACGCCTCATCCCGAACCAGGTGATGATCGTGATCGTCGACGCCTCTCACCGGGCCTCTCCGTCCTCAAAGGTACCACGGCTATTGGTACCACCCACTGATATGCCAATCTCTCCTGTAACATGTGAATACGCTCTCTCGCATGGAGGTATCTCGCCTCTAGTCCCTTCGCTCGTGACTCCGCAACCGCTAACAATCCTCTTGTCTCATTCACCTGTGTTTGGAGCTGATGAACTAAACTCTGCAGATGATCTCTCTCCGCTGTAATCATAGCTATGTCAGGATGATCACGTTCACCTCGCAGCTCTGTTACCCACCATAATCTATAGGCCTCTGTCATTCCTGCATCCATCACCCTGCGATCGGCTGCTATCTCCTCTGGCCCTTCTGGAGGTGTTGGCCGGGGAGGTGAGAATGTTGCCTCCGCATCGATCCTCATATATGGTCTATAAGCTAGGGGTATATCCTGCACAAATCCAAATTGTCACCACACGCGATCTAGAGGAATCCTCTCATACTCACCTGGCCTGTGCCCCGCGATCCACCTCAATCGCTCTACACCCCTCAACTCCTCAGCTATGTTCTCTGTTACCATATAGTTCCCGTAAGGCCTCCAACAGATATCCGCAATCGTCACCATCTCCCATACCTGCCTATAATACTCAGTGTCACCCGTCACGGCCTGGGATCTTGCCTCTTGTTCTGTCTGGACCCATCGTCTGAATCCCAACCTCTGCACTCCGGTCTCTCCTGACTGGATGGGTCGGCCTATTGGTCGCACACAAACAATGTGCTCATAGGCCCAACAATGTAATAAAAATGAACAATCCAGTGTTGTCCGTGATTTCGTCTACAAGCCCATAAACCCCTGTATAGCTCCGCCAAATATGCAGGTGCCCATGCAAAAGTAACGCTCATTTCTATCATTTCCCAAATAACACTCATCAATGCTTTTGGAAATCTTCCACCCTCCGCCCTCGGTAATGCATAATACCCCACCGCTATCATTAATAGCACGGCCAACCTTGTTTCCTCAGGGTGTGTTGCATACATTGTACCATACGTAAATGTTAAACCTCACTGTGTCAAATCTCGTGCAGCTGAACCAAATACTGCTTGTTATCGCTGCCCACCCCGCACTAGGCAACGCCTGATACACTGTTTTTCCTATCATTGGGAGTCTCAAAATACGGAACACATCTTCCAAAGTCACCGCTATCTCCCCGCTGCAGAGATAAGGTATTCCTTTCTGGATTCCATCTCTCAATCAACGCCTGCAACATAGCATGGTTACGTGTGATTCTTGAATAATAGTGGATTCCACTTAACCCCAAACGATTTATCAATGCCCATTCAGCTGGTGTTACATCCGCTCGGATTCGTGACAACAACGCTGGTACAGTATCATTCATCCTTAACCCTGCTTCCGCCTGCATACATCAAAACGACACATAATTATTCAATAAAACAAATCTCCACGGGTTTTTTCTCAAATTCTAGAAACTCCTACAGTAACCGATATCGGTTATCTCTAAACGATACCGGTTATCTCTAAATGATACCGTCACTGTAAAAAATATACACCCTACTTAAAAACATACACCTACGATAATTATTTTACCCGTTTACTCCTATCTATACCTAAAAACATACGTGACCACCCTGCTTACCTACCCCATAGCACTCACCCCATCCCAAACCCTTGCCTATCACCTTTTCTTTCTCATCTTTACCCACTTACACTTCTCTCATCCTATTCACAAAACAAGCAAGAATCAAATTACAACCAAAATGTTTACCTCTTGGGCTGCAGCAGCTTGAGGTGGAACTTGTCTTCCCTCTCGTCCCTGCCTGCTGGATGCTTCTCCTCATTCAGCCATGTTCACCACCCTTTTCAAATTTTCCTTTCTGCTTTCTGAATCTCAGCCCACATTCACTTCATCTGTCTCTTTCCTCCTTATCACTCAAATTCTTTCATGCAATCACATGTATCAGTCATCAAACAGCGTCGCATTCGCGTATTTAACTTGTTGCATGACTCTAAAAATAAGAATGCTCAAAATAAGAACTTCAGTTGCCACCCAAGCTTTTCTATTTTTAGAAAAGCTCATATTTGAATAACCGGTATCGGTTAGCTAACCGATATCGGTTTATTGCCTACCGACATCGGTTATCTAACCGATATCGGTCACATACATACTTTTTTTACACATAGTTCTTTTCTTTATTTTCTACCTAATTTTTGTGGCGCCCGTCCCTTTTTCCTGCATAAACAACACCATTATCTATAATTTTTCATCAAATCCATATCTCATCACAATTTCATCAACATCATCTATCTATATTACAAAAACAAACAAGCCATCAACAAACGATATCAAAAACCATCAATCTATACACCATTTGGATCCAACTCAGCAGCTACATACATTCAATTTCACAAACCAGCGACAAAACACATACAACATTTCATAACACAACATGTCAATTAAACTCATCATCTATATATACATACATCCCATCAACAAAAGACATCAACACCATCAATATATAAACCATGTGGATCAAAATCATCATATCTATATATCAAAAGTTTCAATATATATATCAAAAGTTTCAATACAATGTGCCCCGCATAGGGGCCTCTATGATCTCATAATAATACAAAGCCGCACGCAGCCGCAATAATCTCGCCACATATCAAAATATACTCGCTCGCAGTGTCAATAATCTCAACTCACTCGCAGCTCGCAGGCCGGTATATACAATAAATGAATAAATGAATGAATACATCATATGTAGGCACGCAGGCCTCTATAAACATAACCGGTTCATAGACCGGTGCCCATATCCACTGTACAAACACAAACTATCTCCTCTCGCAGGATCCTCGCCTCCCCACCGCCTCCGCCTCGTCTCCCCTCGCTGGTCCCTGTGCTGCCTCTCGCCTCCTCCCTGTAACGGACCCACCGGCTGTGGCTGCACCCCCCTGGGATCTCTGGCTACGTGAGGTCTCAGCTCTGTGTGCCGCATATGGTCGAGTAGTCAGCCCCGCACTATCAAGAACATCCTGATAATACCGGCCTCCGCTCTCGCCTCCATATAGTGGGCCCGTGCCACCATCACTGCTGGGGCTGGTCCCCCGACTCCTAATAATAGTGCCCCCTGTGCCGGTGCCTGTGGCTGTACGGGTGCTATCTGGTGCCACCGTGGTGGTGCCGTGGTGGTGCCTGCGGGTGGGGCTCGTGGTCGTGCCTGTGGCCGTACTACTCGTGCTCGGCTAGCCGACCCTATAAGACACCTATCTATGCTCAGCAGCAGCAGCTGCCCCTCGTAATAATGTACTCGCCCCGAGCTGGTCCTCTCTCGCTATCACCGCCGCAAGTCTGGCTGCAGGCTGTGCTCTCCTCGCGGCTCTCTCTCCTGCCCACCATACCAAAAATGATCCCGCAATGCGGCGCCGTCCATGGTATCATCTCGCAGCCTCTCGCTACCCAACTGGGTCCACGGGCCGTGGTAGGTAGTGGGGCTCTCTACATCATCCTCTCTAGATTGAGGGAAGGGAGGTGGCTCATCCTGTCGTAGCCCCATCTCGCCGCGTACTTCTCTCCAGGGTATCCGCTCATGCTCTCCCGGCCTCCGTCCCACTATCCAGAATGTATACTGGATCCACCGCAACTATGATCGGGCTCCTCCACGGGGCTGATGACCTTTGTAAGGCCTCCATACAATATCCAGGGTAGTCACACCTCTAATACATGCCGGTGATACGCTACATCCCGTCCCGGTGAGAATCGATCGTGGCTGGCCCACGACCCCCACCACCTCGAAAGCCATATCTATAAATCACCTGTGCCCTCGGTGCTGGGCAGCCCTATGGTCAAATGCATATGATATGCTCATATGCCCAAGCAGTGTAACAAAAATGTAGAGCAAATCCCGACCGCCCTCATCCGCGGTAGCCCCACAGCTCTTCGGATAATCTACACCTGTATACTGGTGCCCAAGCATAACATGTATGCTCCTCAACCATCTCGTAATACCCCCATCGCCGCCTCTGTGTGGAAAGCGGCCTCCTCTCGAGTCCGGGAGGGTGAAGCATGTAATGCCGATCATCATCAACACGGCAAGCCGTGTCTCATGCTCGGTGGGCACGATACATATCCCCATGATGCTCGCGCTGTGATAAGTCAATACGCGGCTGCATCCCCGAATACCTGTAAGATGTTGTCCATGGCTGTCTCTCGCATCCACCTGAAGACTCCCTCTCCATCGATCGGTAATCTAAGGATGTGATACACATCCTCCAATGTAATGGTCATCTCTCCAGTCGGGAGATGGAACACATTGGTCGCCGGATCCCATCTCTCGATGAGGGCGACCATAAGACTGTGATCCCTCTCTATCGCCCTATAACGCTGGACTCCACCGAGTCCCACCTCGCGCATGATGGCCCATTGCGCTATGGACACGTGTGGCCGCATCCGTCTCAATAACAGGGGCATCCTATCCCACATCGTCAGCACCGACGTGCCTGCAAAACCAACTCACTGCATTAGCCCTACTCTTTATCACAACAACTCCTTTAACCTTCTATACCCCCTTTTAACAACCCGACCACACAACCGCCCCATTTTCCCCCACCCACCAACCAACCTTCCTATCAACCTCTACCCCTTCCCTCTTCACCCCAATAACCATAACTCCCAAACAATAACCAAAACACCCAAATAACAACAACCACAACAAAACCAAGCAACAAAATAGAAAATCCTAACTAGGGACCGGTACCGGTCACCCATGACCGACACCGGTCCCCTCTCCACCGACGCCGGTCGACGTAAGACCGACACCGGTCAACCACAAAACCACCCTGCCCCAAAACTTCTTGACCGATGCCGGTCGCTTAGTGACCGGCATCGGTCACTGAAAAATTACCGAGCCAAACCCGACGCGGCCCCCCAAATCCATTTTTCCCCTATTTCTCTCTATTTACCCACCCTAACACCCTAAAAACCTACCCACCCTACCGCCTTGACCTATTTAACCCATCTATCCTCTTCATTTTTCAAATAACTTCAATTTATTCATTATTTTATCAAAACATGGATTCCTACCCAAACCCCCAAATATAGCTTAACAACATCAAATTCACACAATGAAGGGTTTCAACCTACCACGGTAGGGACGACACGTCGTCGTGGTGGGATAGGTGGTGGTGGTCCACCGGTCCAAGACTCCAGCCTCCTCCTCGGCCGTGCCATGGCTCTCAAACTCCTCTGCTGGGTCCTCCACCAATCAAATGCTGCCTCCTCCTCGCTAGGGCCTACCAATCACTCACTTCTCCACTCAAATAGTGCCACCTCAGCCGACAAACTCAACAATCTCGCCAAAAGACCTCAGACAACTAAAATTGGTTTTCAAATTGACAATATGACAATGACAGGCCGTATTTTTTTTTTTTATAGGTTTTCGACCTATAACCGATACCGGTTATATTGTGCCCTAAGGAACCGGTATCGGTCACCTAACCGATATCGGTCATAGACAATCGATATCGGTTTTATCCCACCTCTTCCCCAATTTCTACCCTTATTTACTAATCGCCCTTTCTCACAACATCGCCTATATCCACCTTGGCTGAAAACCCTTTGTTAACTTCATTGGCCCGACCCAAGGCCACAACCAACCAATTTGGCCCGACCCAAGGCCGCAACTAACCAATTTGGCCAGACCCACGGCCGCAACCAACCCATTTGGCCCGACCCAAGGCCGCACCCAACCATTTGGCCCGACCCAAGGCCGCAACCATCCATTTGGCCCGACCCAAGGCCGCAACCAACCCATTTGGCCCGACCCAAGGCCACACCCAACCATTTGGCCCGACCCAAGGCCGCAACCATCCATTTGGCCCGACCCAAGGCCACAACCAACCCATTTGGCCCGACCCAAGGCCGCACCCAACCATTTGGCCCGACCCAAGGCCGCACCAATTAAATACCTCGCCCAACATCAACAAAATACAATTTTATCCACCCATCCTGTAGCTCTTTGTTCAATCGAGCTCACCTGTTCATGTTTTAGCATGATTAGGGTCCTTGACTTGATCAGTCGACCAACTTTTCCTAGACCAAGACCGTGTTGTTTATCTCAACCAAACCAACCATTCGTACCGCCGAACATGCCTAAACGCTCCTCATGTACCTTACCCGTTATATCCCCTGGAGCTACTTCCTATGCCTTGGATACCAGGATTATATCACCCTTGTTTGGATAAACTATCGACCTTTGCCTATGAATTGCTTGTTTGCTCTTCAAAATCATGTACCCTGGTCGCACTACTGCATTTCAACGTGCGTCTACTTCCTTGGACCTACCCCACCATCTTACCATCATCTCAACACCATTTCCCTTTATCAACCCTATCCCTGATTTCACGCTACCTCAATCTGTGATAGATTTGAGGGGGATTACCTATACCCTTAACAGGGTAACCACTTCTTATTATTGTCCATGCAGCTTTAACAAAGACAAGCTACACGACAACAAGGGGCTAATGTAGACACCAAATTTGTGTCTTACGACCCCCTGTGCCCCGCATCTCATTTCGCAACCTAACCTCATCACCTAAACCTTACACAATTATTTATTAATTACCTTATAATTAATAAATCCACATCGCCATACCTGCCACCTCATTTCGCCACCTCATCATGACCTAGTCTTAACCCTAAATTAACCTAATTAAGACCTATAACTTGGTCCACATCCACACCCATGACTAATTACTCCTCATCCGCACCTAAAACCAACCTCATAATGACTTGACCAAGCCCGCAACTAATCCCTCGGGAGAAAAAGAGGAAAAGCTGGCTATTTTACTAAAAATAGCCCGCTTTGACCTGACCGATACCGGTTCCTACTCGACCGCCGTCGGTTACGTAACCGCCATCGGTTCCTCAAATGACCACTCCCAACCAAAAAAAGTTTTTAGGATTTTGGTGGATCAAAAGGAGAAATCATTGGAAGAATCCAAATTTTACTTGGCTGAACAGAGACAAGTGAAAGAAAGAAGAAGAGTTTGCAGAGAAGGACATCAAGCCCAAAAACTACAACTGAGTAACCAGAGCCTTGTGACACTCATCCGAGTATCAGGAGAAGAGATAGCTCATTTTGGATTGTCAGATCATCCTACTTGAGCCTTGTCTTCGTCATCACAGTCCCAGAACCTGCATTTTCCATCAGGAACTAGTAAGTAAGTCTTATACGTTCTTTTAATAACATTTCTTGAACTTCTGAATCACAGCCATCATAAGTCTATTCCTAGATCTACTACCCAGCAACACACTACATCTAACTGTCATTCCTCCACCCTTACATTACCCCAAGAACACCCCCCGTATTCTCTGAGTCCTTCTCATCACCCCATTACCTAATCCCACCCATTCATCAGCCTTATAAAAACAACACACCCACCTTACAACCAACCTTCACCAAAAGCCCCTAAAACATTGCCCCTACCGATATCGGTTAGCACCAACCGGTATGAGTTACAGTGACCGACATCAGTCACCTTGATTCTAAACCAAGACCAGCCCTTTCTCTATTGTTCTAACAAGGTAAACAAATTGTAATTGGACAATAGCTTATTTGTTAGAATTTGTGTTAATTCATATTAGCAGGGGAACTGACCACCTTCGAAAGGAAGTTTTATATTTCCTGGGCCCAAGGTAGTTCCCTCATTTATTGTCTAATTAAAATTTGGTGGTCTTGTATTCTTACTGCAGTAGTCCTTCCTGCAAAAAAGGATTTCTTCGCAATGATCTGATATTTCTCTACGGTACGCGCACACCCTCTCGACATTAAATGTATTCCTCCTAGCCCTAACCCTTATCTCTTTTTAAAGGAATGAAAGGATAGAAGCAACTCTATTCCCAAAAGTTGAAACATCTTAATACGAATTAACATAAATTCTAACAAAGAAATTATTGCAAAATTACAATTTAGTTACCTCGTTAAAAGCACTAGAGGAAAGGCTGGTTTTGGTTTGAGTCACAAGTGACCGATGTCGGCACCGTATAACCGCACTGGCCACGATAACCGATATCGAGGGGCAAAGTGATTTAGGGGCTTTTAATAAAGGTTGGCTATAAGGTGGCTATGGTGTTTATAAGGCTGGCAAATGATTAGGATAGGCAATGGGGTGATGGATAAGACTCAGAGAGTGTGGGGGCTGTTCTTGGGGCAATGTAAGGGTAGAGGAATGACAGTTAGATGCAGGGGCTACCGGGTAGTAGATCTATGAGTGAACTTGTAATTACTGTGATTCAGAAGTTCAAGAAATGTTATTTAAAAATGTACAAGACACTACTTACTAGTTCCTGATGAAGATACAGGTCCAAGGACTGTGATGACGAAGGCAGGGCTCAGGTGGGATGATCCGACAATCAAAAGTGAGCTATCTTCTCTCCCAATGCTTGGATGAGTGTCACTGGGCTCTGGTTACTCAGTTGCAGTCTTGGGCTCGATGTCCTTCTCTGCAAACTCTTCTCTTTTCTTCACTTGTCTCTGCTCTGCCAAGTGAATTTCAGATCCTTCAAATGAATTCCCGATCCTTTGTTTTTGGTTGGGGGAGGTCATTTACAGGGAACCGATGGTGGTTACGTAACCGATGGCGGTCGAGTAGGAACCGATGTCGGTTAAGTCAAAGTGGGCTATTTTTAGTAAAATAGCCAACTTTCCTCCTTTTCTCCCGAGGGATTAGTCAGGGGCTTGGTCAAGTCAAGTCATTATTAGGTTGGTTTTGGTGCAGGTGAGGAGTAATTAGTCATGGGTGTGGATGTAGACCAAGTTATAGGTCTTACTTAGGTTAGTTTAGGTCCTTCTCTCGCAGTCTCTCTCTGCCAAGTGAATTTCGGATCCTTCAAATGAATTCCCGATCCCTTGTTTTTGGTTGGGGAAGGTCATTTACAGGGGAATCGATGGCGGTTACATAACCGATGGCGGTCATGAGTAGAACCGATGTCGGTTAAGTCAAAGTGGGCTATTTTTAGTAAAATAGCTAACTTTCCTCCTTTTCTCCCGAGGGATTAGTCAGTGGGCTTGGTCAAGTCATTATTAGGTTGGTTTTGGTGCGGTGAGGAGTAATTAGTCATGGGTGTGGATGTAGACCAAGTTATAGGTCTTAATTAGGTTAGTTTAGGTTAGGAGGGTCATGATGAGGTGGCAAATGAGGTGGCAGTTTGAGATGTGGATTTATTAATTATAAGGTAATTAATAAATAATTGTGCAAGGTTTAGGTGGTGAGGTTAGGTTGCGAAATGAGATGCGGGGCACAGGGTGTCGTAAGACACAAATTTGGTGTCTACATTAGCCCCTTGTTGTCATGTAGCTTGTCTTGTAAAGCTGCACTGACAATTAATAAGAAGTGATTGCCCCAGTTAAGGGTATAGGTAATCCCCCTCAAATCTATCACAGATTGAGGCGACGTGAAATCAGGGATAGGGTTGATAAAGGGTGAATGGTGTTGAGATGATGGTAAGATGGTGGGGTAAGTTCAAGGAAGCAGACGCATGTTGAAATGCAGTAGTGTGACCAGGGTACATGATTTGAAGAGCAAACAAGCAATACATAGGTAAAGGTCGATAGTTTATCCAAACAAGGTTGATATAATCCTGGTATCCAAGGCATAGGAAGTAGCTCAGGGATATAACGGTAAGGTACAGAACGTTTAGGCATGTTCGGGCAAGCATACCAAATGGTTGGTTTGGTTGAGATAAACATCACGGTCTCTGGTCTAGGCAAAGTTGGTCGACCGATCAATTCAAGTATCCTAATCATGCTAAAACATGAACAGTGAGCCTGATTGAACAAAAAGTTACATGATGGGTGGATAAAATTGTAATTTGCGGGTTTGGGTGAGGTACTTAATCGGTGCAGCCTGGGTCGCCGACTGATCGTGAGGGCCTCGGGGTCGGCCTGATTGAGTGAGGGCCTCGGGTCGGGCCGATTGGTTAGTCGCGGCCTGGGTCGGCCTGATTGGGTGGTCATGGGCCTCAGGTCGGGCCTCGATTGGGTGGTGGTCAGCCTCGGGTCGCCGGCCTAATGGTTGGTTATGGCCTTGGGTCGGGCCAAATGGTCAGGTGGTGGTCGCGGCCGGGGTCGGGCCAAATGGTTGGTCGCGTGCGCCCTGGGTCGGGCCAAATGGTTGGTCAGGGCCTTGGGGTCGGGCCTAATGGGTTGGTCAGCGGCCTCGGGTCGGGCCAAATGGTTGGTCATGCGCCTTGGGTCGGGCCAAATGGTTGGTCATGCGGCGTGGGTCGCCGATTAAGTCAAAATAAGGCTAGTCAGCAAAGCCAGGGGTAGGTGATGCGGGAAAAAGTGGAGATTGGTGGATAAGGGTGGGAGTTAGGGGAAGGAAGTTGGTAACCGATATCGGTTATGTGTGACCGATATCGGTTAGAAGACCGATACCGGTATTCTAGGGCGAAATAACCGGTATCGGTTATAGGTCAAAACCTATAAAAAGAAAAATACGGCATGTCATTGTCACTTTGTGAATTTGAGCACCCAATTTTAGCTGTCTGAGGTGTGAAGTGAGTTTGTTGAGTTTGTGGGCTGAGTTGGCACCAGTTAAGTGGAGGAGTGAGTGATTGGTAGACCCCAGCGAGCAGGAGGCAGAGTTTGATTGGTTGAGGACCCAGCTGAGGAGATTTGGAGCCATGGCACAGCCCAGAGGAGCAGAGGTGCTGGACCAGCTGACCACCGCCACCTATCCCACCACGACGACGTGTAGTCGCACTCTGTAGGCTCAACTCCTACCTATGTGAATTTAATGAGTTTAACTTAGATGTGGGTTTTGGGTAGAATCTTAATTTTAATAAAATAATGAATGAATGGAAGTAATTTGTAAAATGGAGTGGGTAGTAGGCTAGTTAGGTCAAAACGGCAGGTGGTGGGTAGGTTTTTAGGTTTTCTTGGGTAAATAGGGAGAAATAGGTAAAATGTGTTTTGCGGGCCGTTTTGGGTTCGGCCCCGCAATGACACAGTGACCGATGTCGGTCACTAGGCGACCGACATCGGTCACATAAAATAGTTTGTATACATTGTTTGGTTACAGACCGGCGTCGGTCATAGGTCGACCAGCGTCGGCACATATAATTTACTTGGGGGACCGATGGCGGTCGAGGGTGACCGTACACTGGCAAAGATGGGTAGGAGTTGTGGTTTTTGTTTGTTAGAATTTTGTCATGTTTTTTGTTTGTTTGTTTGGGGGTGAAGGGGAGGGGGTAGAGTTGATAGGAAACGTGATCGGGGTGGGGGAAATGGGGTTGTTGGGGGCTGGTCTGGGTAGGATAGATTAGGTGTTGGGTATGAAGTAGGAGGTGCTAAATCAAGGCGGGGTATAATTAGATGGCTAGAGTAGATCGGGGTGGTTGGTAGGGTGTGAGATAAGTAAAGGGATATCGTAGATGTATAGGGTAAGATAGGTGGGTGTAGATGTGTGTCAGAGAGTCGGTCAGGGTCAGGTGGGTAAGTGGGTATAGAGAGTTAAGGTAGTTGTTATTAAAGGGTAGGCCTGATGAAGTGGGTTGTTTTTACAGGCACGCCAGTAGCTCACGATGCAGGATCGGATGCCCCCTCTATTGAGGCGGATGCGGCCACATGTGTCCGCAGCAGCAAAGGGGCCATCATGCGAGAGGTCGACTCTGCGGAGTCCAAATGGGTATAGGGCTATGGATAGGGACCACAGCCTGATGGTTTCCCTCATCGAGAGATGGGATCCGGCAACCAATGTCTTCCATCTCCCTACTGGAGAGATGACGATTACATTAGAGGATGTGTATCGCATCCTGAGACTGCCGATCGTAGGTGAGGCAGTGTTCCAGGTGGATGCGAGACAACGATGGACAGCATCCTGCATGTATTCGGGGATGCAGCCCCATTGCTTACCTATCACAGCGTGAGCATTGCCTATGGTGACATGTATCGCGCACACCGACAGGAGACACGGCTTGCCATGTTGATGATGATTGGTATCACCTGCTTCGCCCTCCCAGACTCAGAGGGAGGCCGCTTCCCACGGGCTTTGATGGGAGTTTTGCACGAGATGGTAGAGGAGCATACATGCTATGCCTGGGCACCAGTGTATCTGGTGCAGCTATACAGAGAGTTGTGGGGTTATCGCCGTATGAGGTGATTTGGTATTTGCTTGACATTTTTGTTACACTGCTGGGCATACGAGCATATCATCTGTATACGACCAGTAGGGCTGCCCCAGCAGCCAGGGCCACAGATAGTATATAGATATGGATTTCAGAGGTGGTTGGGGGTCGTGGGCCAGCCACGAGCGGTGCTCGCAGGACGAGATGTGGCCTACTACCGTCATATGTTAGAGGGCTTGACCGCACTGAGACATTATATGGAGGCCCTACAGAGGCCATCACCCCGAGGAGGAGCCCGAGCACAGATGCGCTGGATCCAAAGATAGTTTCTGGATAGCCGATGAGGCCCGGGGAGTATGAGAGGATACCCCTAGAGAGGGTACGACGGTAGTTGGGCTTGCGACAGGATGAGCCACCTCCCTTCCCACAGTACCGGAGGGATGATGTAGAGGCCCCACTGCCTACACCGCAGCCCGTTGACCCAGATTGGGTAGCAGAGAGACCGGCTGATGATACAGTGGATGATGCCGAGTGACAGGTGCCTTTTTGGTTTGGTGGGCAAGTCGAGAGCAAAGAATGAGAGCACAAACCCGCACAAACCCAGATTTGGTGACTGTGATAGTGGAGAGGGACCGCTCTTAGGATAGGTGTAGTTATTATAGGGGTAGCTTGCACACACACAGCACAGATTGGGGTGCTACAGGGGGCAAGCTTAGCCCAGCACATGTGCTCGCACAAGTAGCACAGCATAGGCATCAGCACAACATAGCACACCACCACAGCATGTGCACCACCGCAGCACAGTACAGTGCATACAGTGTACCGCCACAGCACAGGGGTGTACCCAAGGGCAGGGCAGGGGCCACTACTATTAGGAGTCGGGGACCGGCCCCAAGAAGAGCCATGGTGGCACGGGCCCACTATATGGAGGTGAGAGCGAGGCCCAGACTATCAGACGTGCTCGATGGTACCGGGCCGACTATCACCCATCACCCATATGCACATGAGCCGAGACATCCCGAGCCAGAGATCCTGTGGGGCCGCAGCCACAACCGGGGGTCTGGTGATGACAGGAGGAGGCGAGAGCCAACCAGAGAGACCAAGCAGGGGGAGGGGCCGAGGGTGGTGGAGAGAGCTGAGACATCCTGGGAGCGGAGATGGGTTTTTGTTATTGGATATAGACACCGGTCTAATGAACGGGTATGTATATAGAGGCCTCATGTGCCCACATATGATTTATTTATTCATTTTTGTTGTATATACCGCCTGCGAGCCGAGTACATTTTGTATAGTTGATACCGGCCTGCGAGCCGAGTATATTTTTGATATGAGAGACCGGCCATGAGCCGAGTCGAGATTTTGACAGAGACAGCGGCCTGCGTGCGCTTTGTATTTTTTAGATCACAGAGGCCCCATGCAGGGCAAGTTGTATATTTTGACATTGATATATATATAGATGATGATTTTGATCCACATGGTGTGTATAATTATTGGGTTGATGTATATATTAAAATGTCTCATGTGTTTTGTCAATGGTTTTTGAAATTTAATGTATATAGATGATGAGTTTGATCCACATGGTGTGTATAATGATTGGGTTTGATGTATATATTCAAATGTCTCATGTGTTTTGTCAATGGTTTTTGAAATTTAATGTATATAGATGATGTTGATGAAATTTTGATGATATGTATATGTGTTGATGGGATTCTGATGACAAATATTGATAATGATGTCATTATGCAGGGAAAAGAGGCGGGCGCCACCAAAAATTTGCAAAAAATAAAGAAAATCCTAGGTTTAAGCAAAAGGAGACATATGACCGATATCGGTTAGCTAACCGACGTCGGTAGATATATGACCGATACCGGTTAGGTAACCGATATCGGTTATGCTAAAACGAGCTTTTCTAAAAATAGAAAAGCTTGGGCGGTAACTTAAGTTCTTATTTTTAGAGGCATGCAACAAGTTAAATATGAGAATGCGACGCTGTTTGACGACTGATACAGGTAATTGCATGGGAGAATTGAGTGATAAGGAGGAAAGAGACAGGTAAAGTGATTGTGGGCTGAGATTAAGAAGGCGTAAAGACAAGTTATATCAAGAGGGTGATGAACATGGCTGAACAAGGAGAAGCATCCAAAGGGGAGAGAGAGAGGGAAGACAGTTCCACCTCAAACCGCCGCATCCCCAAGAGGTACAATTTTTGGTTGTAATTCAATTCTTGCATGTTTTATGGATAGGATGAGAGAAGGTAAGTGGGTAGAGATAAAAAGAAAAGGTGATAGGCAAGGGTTTGGGATGGGGTGAGTGTTATGGGGTAAGTAAGTAGGGGATTTCGGTATGTTTCAGAGGTACAGAGAGGGGTAAACGAGCAAATAATTATCATAAGTTGTGTTTGCAAGTTAGGTCATAGGATCGATAAAGGACCGATATCATTTAGAGATAACCGGATCGGTTAGGTAACCGGCATATCGCTTATCTATAACCGATATCGGCCATCGTATGAAATTCCGTAAAATGTGAGAAAAACACTTGGGGATTTGATTTATCAATGGTCAGTGTGTTGTTTTGATGTACGCAGCAGAGGCAGAATGAGGATGAATGATAAGCAGTGCCAGCTTTGTTGTCACGAGTCCGAGCGGATGTAACACCACCTGAATGGGCATTGATAAACCGTGTGGGGTTAAGTGGAATCTGCTATTATTCACGAATCACACGCAATCATGCTATGTCAGTAGCGCTTGATTGAGAGATGGAATCCAAAAGAATACCTTCTATCCGCCAACAGGGAGATGACAAAGTGACGTGAAGATGTGTTTAGAATTTTGAGGCTCCCAATTACAGGAAGACCAAAGTATCAAAGTGGGCCTAGCGTGGCACGGGGAGCGATAACAACAAAGAGTATTTGGTTCACCGCACGAGATTTGACACAAAGAGGTTTGACATTCACTTATGGTATAATGTATGCAAAGACACCCCGAGGCAACAAGGTCAAGTGGGTATTAATGATAGCGGTGGGGTATTATGCATTACCGAGGGTGGATGGGGGAAGATTTCCAAAAGCATTGATGTGTATTATTTGGGAAATGATAGAAAAGAGCGTGACTTTCGCATGGGCACCCATATCCGTGGAGCTATACAGGGGTTTATGGGCCTGCAAGTGAAATCACAGATGACACTAGATTGTGCATACTTATTACATTGTTGGGCCTATGAGCACATTGTGTGTGTGTGACCAATAGGCCGACCAATCCAAGAAAGAGAGACAGGAGTGCAGAGGTTGGGATTCAGACGATGGGTCCAGACTGAACAAGAGGCGAGATCCCAGGCCGTGATAGATGACATCGAGTATTATAGGTAGGTGTGGGAGATGGTGACGATTTCATGATATCCGCTGAGGCCTTACGGAAACTATATGGTGACAGAAAACATAGCTAAGGATTTGAGGGGTGTAGAGCGATTGAGGTGGATCACGGGCACAAAGCCAGTGAGTACGAGAGGATTCCTCTAGATCACGTGCGCGACAATTTGGATTTGTTCAGGATATACCCATGGCTTATAGACCATACATGAGGATCGACGCCGAGGCATCATTCTCACCTCCCTACCGACACCTCCAGAAGGACCAGAAGAGATAGCAGCCGATCGCAGGGTAATGGATGCAGGAGCGACAGAGGCTTATAGATTATGGTGGGTAGCAGAGCTGCGAGGTTTACGTGAGAGGGCCAATCATCCGACATAGCTGTGATTACAACAGAGAGAGATCACCTGCAGGGTTTAGTTTACCAGCTTCAAACGGGTGAATGAGACAACGAGATTGTTAGCAGTTGCAGAGTCACGAGTGGAGAGACTAGAGGCGAGATTCCGCCACGCGAGAGGGCGTATTCATATGTTACAGGAGAGATTGGTAGATCAGTGGGAGGAACCAATAGCAGTGGCACCTTTGAGGATGGAGAGGCCAAGGCGAGTGAGCGGCGTCGATCACGATCTAGTTCGGATGAGGCGCAAGGGTCTAAGTGAATTTCATAGGGGTAGAAGAATAAATAAGGATGCCGACCTGCACGTCGATGATAGAGAAGATGTATTTGTTTAACATCTAAATAAAACTGAATATGTATGTTGATTTGAGTTATGATAATAATAAGAATGGTTGTGTTTTGAATGTTTTGTTTTGAAAAAGGATAAAGATGAATGTGATCAAATAGAAATACACAAAAATATTTATATTTACAACACATGATAGGTTATGGTAGGGGATGGTCGAGCTAACCTTGGGAGACCCCATGTCTCCTAAGTGCTACCTACATAGCCCATTGCACAAAGCAAGGAGGGGCCTCAGACCGATGTAGTTCTCCTTAGACCAGGGAGAGGTGAATTCAGGCAATTTGGTTATGGTTAGGCAATTTGTTGGTTGGTAAAAATATTGATATTGGTAGGGTAATGTTGTTGGTGTTGGTAAGGGATTGACGTTGTTGGTGTAGGTATAGGTGAAGTGAAAGTTCACTTACCCAAGTAGTAGGGAACCGTGTCCTAATTAAGGTCAACACATAATCCTAGATTCGAGTAAAAAGAGGCAAAAGTGTCCCGTAGTTGAGAAGAGCTAAACAAACCACATATTAACGTAGGATGAGCTTGAATCCCTAGGTACTCGTGACATATGCGAGAAGTCGATAGGTGAAAAGAGTTGTATAATCACAATATATCGATATACGTCACGTCCCTTGGGTTTTGTTGCTTTGACGAATGGTGAGGTGAGGTGGCTGGTAGAGTTAAAGCGTAGAGAATTTGTTATAAGGTGATTATGCTGACAAAAGAAAACCAAACCTAAATAGACAAGTCCATGACTCAAAAGTGCTTTTGAATACTACGCTTTTTTTTTTCTGGATATAGACTGATCGATGCGGGAAGTCTACATGGGATATGTATTTTGTTGTTCTTGAGGTCTTCACGGCCGATCAATGCGAGAAGCTTCGATAAAGGCTGACTTTGTATAGCTGTCCTTCAAGGAGCAAAGTCTATTTATAGTAGCAGATGATGCGGCTTTTTGTGTATATAGCTGTCCTTCTGGGGAGCAATATTTATAATAATAGAGAGTGGCTTTACACATAGTCATCCTTCGAGGGAGCAAATGTATAACTTAGAGGTCTTAGATGTCCGTTTGGCATGAAGCATCTAGTTTTGTAGGAAGTTTGACTCAAGAATATCCCATAAGTGTATAATTGAGAACATGTTATTTTGATACTTTTAAGTCATGGACCAGACTAAAAAGGGGAAGGCATCTTTAAGAAGAGGTGATGACCAAACCACGTGAGCTTGATTCTATTTTGAGATGCATGAAACAAAGTGTATGAGGTGGTAAACGAGCTCAAGGGACGAGCGCAAGGTAGATAAGAAGTGATATAACACTAAATTCAACAGTAGAATGGCCAAGATGCAAGGCATTAAGGGGTTCAGGCTCAGGTTTACCATTAAGCGAAGCTAAACGATAAGTGCCTGATCCATAAGTGTGAGTGATAATGTAAGGCCCAATCCAATTTGGAGCAAATTTTCCACGTTTGCTCTTTTTCTAGTTTGGTTACATGTTGATTCTCTTTGAGGACAAGATCACCAACCTTAAAGGTACGCTCATGAAGTCACTTATCATAAGCACGCTTGATGCGCTTTTGATAGATTTGAAGGTGGTCAAGAGCTGTAAGACGACGCTCGTCAAGAAGCTCCAATTGGGCTAACCGCTCTTGGCGGAAATCATCATTGGTGAGAATATCCTAAGAGATATTCTTAGGGAGGGTATTTGTATTTCGAGAGGCAAGACAACCTCGGTACCATATACCAAAGAAAATGGGGTGGCATTAGTGGAGGTATGAATGTTGGTACGATAAGCCCAAAGGGCAAAGGGGATGTGATCAGGCCAATTTTTTCCAGAATCATTAACGACTTTCATGAGAATTTTGGTCAGGGTTTTGTTAGAAGATTCGGCTTGACCATTTTCTTGTGGATAGTAAGGTGATGAGAAGCTAAGTTTGATACCAAAGTTGTCACAAAGGTCTTCAGAATAACTTATTTTTGAAAGATTTTCCATTATCTCGTTATCGTGCGATGAGGAACACCAAAACGATGATAATGTGATGGTTAATGAATTCTACAATTTTTTTTTTTTTGTTGAAATGAGTGGAATGGCCTCCACCCATTTAGTGTAATATTCGGTTGCACAGATTATCCAACGGTGACGCTTGCGAAAGAGGGTGGGTGAATCTCACCAATAAGGTCTAAACCCCATCATCAGAGAAAGGCCAAAGATCTCGTGCGACTCTAGAGCGGATGGCTAGGAGTATGTTGAAGGTTGGCATGTTGTTGACACATAACACAACACTTAACATATTCGTAGTAGCTGTTATTAAGAGTAGGCCAATAATAGCCTAGGCGAAGGATCCGTTTGGCCACGGCAAGGCCACTAAAATGTCCACCACAAATACCATCATGGACTTGTTGGATGGTATAGGTAACCTCCGCACCGGTTAGACATCGAAGGAGGATGCCATCAAAGCCACGTTTATAGAGGAGTCCCCCCATGATGACATAACGAGAAACACTTTTAAGAAAAGCACGTTTTCCGTTACTAGTAAGGTCAGGTGGGAGAACAGAGGTTGTAAGGTAGTCATGAAATTGGTGATACCAAGTATCCTGCGAATTAGCAGACACATTATTTATCATACAAACATCCGGGGCTGAGTAAGATGGGGCAAAGAGTTGTTGGACCAAGACAAATATGTCAGAGTCGGTTGGTGAGGTAGGAATTTGTGAGGCTAAGCAAGCCATAGTATCCACAAATTTATTAGTAGAGCGGGGAATGGTTTGGATAGAATAATGAGTAAATAAGGTCAAAAGTGAATCCACGTAATGTTTGTACTTTTGAAGTTCCTCATTTTTACATTGGTAGATGCCCATAACTTGATTGACAACCAGTTGAGAGTCACCGAAAATGTTAATAGATTTTACACCTAAGTGTAACGCAACCTGGAGACCCAAAACAAGGGCCTCGTATTCCACTGTATTATTAGTGCAGGGGAAATCGAGCCGGAATGAAAGAGGCATAGGTTCAACGATCCAAGAGGAATGAGAACAACGCCGCCCTCCGCCGTGCTGGCATTTGATCCATCGAAGAAGAGGGTCATTGATACGACTCCTCACTGAGTGAAAGAGTGGCAATGAGTTCGTCAGGGAAAGTAAAATTAGTAAACTGCTCCCTAGGTAAAGGGGCTTCCGCGAGTTGGTCTACGATAGTTTGTCCTTTGATTGATTTCTGGTGTACAAACTCAAGGTCGAGATCAGCGAGGAGCATAAGCCATCGGGTGATGCGTTGGTTTAGATGAGGTTTGGCGTACATATAATGAATGGGGTCCGCGTTGGTGATGACAAAAGTTTTGTGATTCAGGAGGTAGTGTCGAGTTTGGTGGCCACGAATGATAGGGCTAGGCACAACTTTTCTACATGTGTATACCTAGTCTCGTAATCCACCATAGTACGACTTATGTAATAAATGGCTTGTTCTCGATGCTCGAGTCACGATGTGCGAGCATGGCTCCTACAACGCATGGTCGGTGGCGGAAAGGTAAAGGTAGAAAGGGTGATCGTCCTGAGGTGGGATAAGCACGGGTGGCTGCAAGAGATAGGCTTTAAGAGCCTCAAAGGCTTGGTGGCACTCTTCGCTCCATCGAAAGACAATGTCCTTTTTAAGGAGATGATGGAAAGGTTGACATCGATCCGAGAGTCAGAGATGAAACACCGGATAGATTGGAGTTTTCCCTGCAAACTACGCAATTGTTTGAGGTTAGTGGGTGGGGGCATTTCTAGGATAGCTTTGACTTTAGCTGGATCGACCTCGATGCCACGCAAAGAGACAATAAAACCAAGGAGTTTTCCCAAAGGACACCAAAGACACATTTCTTTGGTCAAGATGAACACAAGATTGTAACAAAGCATCGAAAATAATGGTTAAAACATCGAGATGTTCACCGCGATGTTTAGATTTTCCAAGAAGATCATCGACATAATCCTCAAGGATAGTGTGCATAATGTCATGAAAATGTAAGTCATAGCCCACGATAGGTCGCACCAAAGATTCTTAAGGCCAAACGGCATGACACGATAGCAGAAGGTTCCCCAAGGAGTTATGAAGGTGGTTTTATGTTGATCAGCCGGGGCTACCAAAATTTGATTATATCCCGAGAAGCCATCCATGAGAGAAAGCATCTCATGGCCCACAGTGAGATCAACAAGTTGATCAATACTTGGTAGGGGGAAGTCATCCTTTGGGCAAGCAAGGTTAAGGTCCCGAAATCCATACATATCCGAAGTCCCCCATTGCTTTAGTAACAGGTACGATGTTAGAAATCCATTGAGGATAGTCAATAGGTAAGATGAAGGAAATAGAAAGGAGTCGTTGAAGCTCTTCTTTGACCAAGAGGGCAATGCGTGGATGCATTTTTCTCGCTTTCTGCTTTAACTGGTTGGAATCGGTTTCGTGGTAATGTTATGGACAACAATGTCGATCAATTCCTCGCATGTCAACAGAGGACCAAGCGAAAGCTTGGTCATGCACGGACGGAGGAAGGTAGTGAAGGCAGCTTTGTTCGATGCGTTAAGAGATTGTCCGATCTTCACAATGTGAGGATCGTCCTCAGTGTGGATGTTGATTTCTATAGTCGACTCATTCAACATGGTTTGAGTTTCAGATGGTAAGGCACGTTGAATATAAGAGTCATCCGCACCAAGGTAAGTGAGAATGGAGTCGTCATCCCGCACTCAACAACATTAATTGAAGGTGAGTCCTCTTCGATCATGTCTAGATACAGAAGGGGAAGAGAAGATGGGTCTTCATTATCACGTTGATAAGTGAGAGGACCCAGGAAGATAGCGTTTATGAAAAAAAAAAAAAGTTAGGAGGGATGGATTCAGGGTCTATCGACTCTGATGGGTGACGATGGCAAAATGGGTGATGATGGTTCGAAGGAGTGACTTCGTCATCTTCCTGGATACAATGATATGCGGTGTCTTTGGTGTAGGTGGTTCAGAGAATCCAAGACCACGACGATCTTTGTGTTTGCGTGTAGTTACAGGAATGATCGTATGTCGGCCTTGTTCATAAAGACCGAAACCGAAGCCCTTCCAAGCACAGCGCATCAAGAAGGTGAGGGCAAAGTGACGATTAGTTAGATATTGAAAATCAGATTGGAAGGGAACCACACCAAGGGGAGGTTCAGGGGTGACAGAGGATGTATCGACACCCCCATATGTTAGGTTGGTGCGGCAATTAGGTGGTCCGTAGGAGATTACTTCCCCCACACGACGGTCGTAGGTAGGATGCGCATGTAACTATCCATACTCCTGTGGGGTATGGAAAGTGCTAACATTATATAGGTGATACTCCCCCAGCATAAGGCATTGAAAAACATCTACTAAGGGATCTGAGGTGGGGATGTTGTCCGCGGGAAAGGAAGTGGTATTTGTGGCGGCGGTTTCATTGGTTGAAGGTGTAGGTGCGGTTGAGATGGATGGTTGAGGTGTGGTCAAGTAGATGGTCAGGTGATGAATGGGTGTCTTGACTGGTACAAGCACATCATTAGGGTGATATAACATATTGCAGGTTTTGAAGGGGGGAGCGTCAGCTTTTACGGTGTAGGACTTCCCCTCATACTCAAATTTTATGCATCTATGTAAGGTGGAGGGAACGCATCCCATAGCCCGATCCAAGGGCGGCCTAACAACATGTTGTATTGAATTCTCCCTCAAGGACATAGAACAGTTCGGGTAAGGTACGTGGCCCTACACAAATGTTAAGGATCACGGTGCCTAAGGTAGAAGTAATAAAGATCGTTGAATGAACGCAACATGGTGGGGTTGGCACACATGCAACTGAAGGGATATTCATTTGTTGGAAGGCTTTGAAGAGATGATATTTAGGCTAGCACCCCCATCAATCATAACACGATGTACTCGGATGTCCCGACGTAAGCTGAGATGAAAAGAGCGGGGTCAGGATCTTCTGCACCAAAGTCAACAATTTCATCTTCGGAGAAACTGACAAGAGCTGGCTTGTTGTGCAGAGACGAAGTGGTGGTCAGGAGATAGGTTGTTTGGTGAGAGAAGCAACGGATCGGGTGTTAAAATGGAGGCAACGGGCAAGGTTTCATTAGGTAGGACCTCTATCCTCAAGGATTTCAATGAGAGCTTGTCATGATGAGATTCGAGGTTTGAATGAGATCATACAATGTCATTTTTACAGGTGATTGGTGAAGTTGTTTGATCATGGTACGGTGGGCCACTCCATCAGAGACGGGGTAGGTAGGTCCACGAATAACCACTTTAGGTGGTGGTGCGATCGGGATGGCAGACGAGAGAAAGAGAGGCCGCAGGTGTGCTTTCTTTAGCTTTCCCATTGGTTTTATGCCCTCGAGTAGCAATGCTAATCATGTTGATCTCGTGAACACGAGAGGAGGAAGATGGTAGGGACCAGTCATTGTCTTCGAGAGGTGGGGTTGCAATAATGATATTTCTTGGTGAGGTGAGGACAGTGGTATAGAGAGGGATCAAGCTAAAGGTTTCTCCCTTCGTAAGTTGTCTTTCTTAACCTTTCTATCCGAGAGAGGTGACTGACGAAGGATGGCTTTCAAAGCTTTGCATCCCTCTACATCATGTCCTGGTGTGCGGTGGTAAGCAGATTTTAGACTCATCATAACCTATAGGTCGAGGTTTAGATGGATCATAGGGTCTAAGTGGGGGTAGGGAAATGGTCGCATTCTCCACCAACATATCAAGGATCTTGGCGTAAGATCCTTTGAGCGGTCAAAGTCAGAGGAAGATGAGGCTATTGATTGGGTGGGTTTTGGTAATGTTTGGGTATGGTTGGTTCATACGGGTGGTGGCTTAGACAAGGGGTTTTGATAATTGATTTAACTAAACGTGGCTTCTTCTGCGAGAGTTATGTTTAGTCTGGTTAGATGATGAGGTGGATGACGGCATAAAAACAACCACGGAGAAAGAGGAGTGACAGCAAACAAATCCTTTGATGATGGAGTTTGTTTAGGGTTGATAGGTGGACAGGATACTTGGGGTGACGGTGTTGATACACCCATGGATCTCTGTATGGTGTAGAAGGCGCAGGTCATTTTAAAGAAAACGCAGGAGGTATGATGTATTGAGGCAAGGTGGAGGGGTGAGGTCCCAATATAGAAGGTAGGTGTGACGGCGAGGGTTTTAGTTGTGACAGAGGCATAGATTGGACTTGAGGAGATTGGGTTTGTCTCCTAGGTGGATGGACGGCTTTATTTTTGGATAAATCTAAGCGTTTAGGTGGGTGTGTTAAGCTGGGTATTGGTGAAGTCCCAAGCATAGGGGGAGGTTTGGTTAGGTTAATAGAGGTGGATGAGGTATCCGGTAGAGATGAGGGGGGTGAGGATGAGGACATAGGCATTTTGAGCTTTTGTAAACACTTCGGGTATATGGTAGAGGTGTCTGGATCGGTCATCTGCATTTGAGTAGAGCATGGTGTACTCAAACGCTCCCATAGGACTCGTCTATCTTCTGAGGGATGACAATCTTCACGTGTGAATAGGAAATTTTGTATGGAAGAGAGGTGGGTTGTGATTCCGGTCCACTGTGGGTGTGATACAGGGGGTAAATGAGGCACTGTATTAATGGGCGTTAAGAGGTCAACCGGTCACTGAAAAGATTTAGGTGATGAAGAACTAATAGGTAGGAGGGCATGTTTGAGAGGATCCATCATGATTAAAGAATTTGGTGATGTTGGTTCGAGAGGTGTCTCTTCTAAGGATGACAGAAAAAGTGACGAGCCTTCCTCTTGTATAAAGAAGAGTGATAGAAGGAGATGTTTGGGAAATAGATAAGTTAGATAACATCCGCTCACAGTCTTGCAGGGATGTGGTGTAAGAAGGCTCATCTGTGAGAAGAGAACTCTGGTGGTTAATTCCTTTATGGGTAAAGGAATGGTAAGGTTATCGTTTTGTCTTGATGGGGGTGGAGGGGGTTCAGATCCTTGCGTTAGTGAAGAGGCTCGATTCAGAATTTCCTCGATAGAGCTTTTGGTTGGGAGTCAAAGACCACATGGATTTCATGAACACTCTCCTCAGCTAAGATATCTTGGTTTATGTTACTGTTAGATGAGTGGTTTGGGAATGGTTTGTTGAAGATTTTCAAATTTCGGTTAGCAGGGGCATTAGGATTATCGAGGGTTATATCCCCTGCATCAACCATTTCCTGCACTATGTTTTTCAACATCTTGTAGTTTTCGTGACTGTGTCCCTTCACGCGGTGGAAGTTACAGAAGTCATTTTCTTTGTACCAAGAAGGTATAGCACGGGTGGAATCAAACCCAGAGTGAGGTTTAACAGGAGGTAAGGTGATAGCTCCCGCTTTGAGCAATTTTTCCAAAATGACACCATAAGTTTCTCCCAAGGGAGTGTAATTGATGGGCTCGGCTTTATACTTATAGGTGGTTTTTGGGGGTATTAGATGGTGCTTGGGATTTGACCATCACCACGTGTACAACTCCTTTTGATTTCAAAGCAGTCGATGCGTGAGAATTGGTGGTGTTGGGTTTGTTGGTGGAGTCTTGGGTTCAGAAATTAGGGTTTTTGTTGCGCAACCGCAATTTCTCTTCCTCTAAGGCTCGAATCTCTAGTTTCCGAGCCATAGTAAAGGCCTCATCAAAGGTGCGGAAAGTTTGAATTTGGAGGGTAGGAGAAATGTGCTTAGCGTAGGCCCACATAAAGAGTTCGATAAGTTCGGCCTGAGGCAAGGCATAAGTAAGTTGGTTGATAAGGCCCCGCCATCGTCCAACGAAATCATGATAGATTCATCTTCAAATTGTCGATGGCATAGAGGTCGGTGATAGATACTTTCTTGCAATGTTAATGGAGAAATGATCCAAGAAAGATTGGGCTAATTGGTTAAAAGAGAAGATTGAGTGCTCAAGTTAAAGCACCGTACCACTCCCAGGTGGGTCCTTATAAGGACATGGGAAAGGTGCGAGTAAGAAGGCATCGTCATGAGCAATCGATAAAGGCATGTCTAAATGATCGCAAGTGTTGTTGAGGATCCTCCTTACTATTAAAACGAGTAAATTTTGGTAATTCCCATTGAGGAGGATATGAATGAAGGGGGACAGAAGGATGAATAGGCTCCCAACAAACTTGCTCATATGTCAGGGTGCTACGGCTTCCTGAAACAGAAGCCTCCAGATTTTGCATCTTGTCCATCATTTGTTTGATTAAATCAGTGGTTGGATGAGATGATGGTGCGGTTGTCGTAAACAGAGGAGGATTGGGCCAAGGGCCACCACTAGACAATGGTGGGGTTAAATGTTGATAAGGTATTGAGGATGAATATGTTGAGGCGACCGAATAAGGATGTCCTATATAAGATGTTGAAGCCACCGGATAAGTGTGTGGAAATGAAAAGGTGGGCGGAGCTTGAGAAGGAAAGCTCGTGTGGATAGGTGGCAGAGAGAAAGTTATGAAAGGGGCAGTCTGTGAGAGAGACGAGGTAGGAGGAGCCAGCGGTAATGATATGTGGGGCCCCAGATTAACCAAAGGAAAGCCAATTTGTGCCGTATGAACCTCCGAAGTCACTGAGTCGGGAGGCGGAGCTAAGGATGAAGAGGGTAAGGCGGAGTTATTAGGTGGGGAAGGAGCTAAGTGAGCCGCTATACTAATAGGCATACCAACAAGGAGTTGACCATCGGGTGTACGGTCAGGGGTATGAGACAAATAGTACTGTACAGCGCTAGGATTAGCATCCAAAAATTTCACAAATTCCTTATCTCCTACAGGGATTTTGGGAACCTCACTGGTGTCCGTAGGATTCCCCATAGGATGTGAAGGGGGTGATTCAGAAAAGGCACGGAACAGGCATGTGAAACCATGGCTGCAGCTTGTTTCCGAGTGATAACAACCATGGACAAGAGTACACAGTAGGGATTCAATCTATCAGGGATAGAAACAGCCACAAAATGTTGGAATTGGTAGGTTGCTGGTTTGTCGAACAGAAAGATAAGAACCGATATCGGTCCGTAACCGATGTCGGCCGATCAGATCCGCGCGTTCGGTAAGTTAACCAATGTCTATAGAATAGGACCGGTGTAAGAAGCTGTAAGAAGTTGCTGATTTGGGGTTAACGATGCTTAGTATACCTACCAAACTGTTCTGAAGTGATTACTGAAACAGTGTATGACAGAGAAACAGAACTAAAAACAAGCAAGATGCACAAGCAAATCAAGAGACTAACCCTAGGATTAGTTTTAATTATTGTGGGCTTATGCCTTAGATGCAAGATGATGTCAATCCTAAACAAAAGACCTAAGGGAGATGTCAAGTTTGTTTTGGCTTATAAGGTTACCTCAATCAGGTGGAGGAATACCACGGAAAAAAGGGGGATGTTTGAGCTGTTGTGTTGATTATGATGTGATTCGGTATGTGTTGTGTAGTGAAAGTAAGATTAATTTCTTGTCAATACCGTGGATATCACCCCCACGTGTACGACCTGTTACTTAACCTATGTTCACTAGAATTGAAAACAACAAGCAAGAATGTGATGCACGTGTTTTAAACCCAAATCGAAAATGATATTCGATGAAGCAAAGGAGATGACTTTCACTAATGCAAAGATGTGAAAGCAAGACAAATTCTTTTACCAAAATGACAAAATATTTTGTGAATATTTAGCAGAAACAAACAACAAGTATGCTCCCTATATGAAAGCAAGCAAGAAAGAAAGAAACCCGAAATGGGTCCCACCGGGCGTGCCAAAATGTTTCGCACAGAATGTTTCCATTCCTAGAATAGAGTTGCTTCTATCCTTTCATTCTCTTGAGAAATAGATAAGGGTTAGGGCTAGGAGGAATACCTGTTGAATGTTGAGAGGGTGTGCGCGTACCGTAGAGAGAGAGATCAAATCGATCATGAAGAACTCCTTTTGTCTAGGAAGGACTACCTGCAAGTAAGAATACAAGACCACCAGATTTTAGTTAGACAATAAATGAGGGAACTTCCTTGGGCCCAGGAAATATTGGACTTCCTTTCAAAGGTGGTCAGTTCCCCTCTTAATACGAATTAACACAAATTCTAACAAAGAAATTATTGCAAAATTACAATTTAGTTACCTCGTTAAAAAGCACTAGAGGAAAGGCTGGTTTTGGTTTGAGTCACAAGGACCGATGTCCGTCACATCGTATAACCGGTACTCGGCTAAACCGATATCGTAGGGGCAAAAGATTTAGGGGCTTTTAATAAAGGTTGGCTATAAGGCGGCTATGGTGTTTATAAGGCTGGAAAATGATTAGGATAGGTAATGGGGTGATGGATAAGACTCAGAGAGTGTGGGGGCTGTTCTTGGGGCAATGTAAGGGTAGAGGAATGATAGTTAGATGCAGGGCTACCGGTAGTAGATCTATGAGTGAACTTGTAATTACTGTGATTCAGAAGTTCAAGAAATGTTATTTAAAAATGTACAAGACACTACTTACTAGTTCCTGATGAAGATACAGGTCCAAGGACTGTGATGACGAAGGCAGGGCTCAGGTGGGATGATCCGACAATCAAAAGTGAGCTATCTTCTCTCCCAATGCTTGGATGAGTGTCACTGGGCTCTGGTTACTCAGTTGCATTCTTGGGCTCGATGTCCTTCTCTCAAACTCTTCTCTTTTCTTCACTTGTCTCTCGCTCTGCCAAGTGAATTTCGGATCCTTCAAATGAATTCCCGATCCCTTGTTTTTGGTTGGGGAAGGTCATTTACAGGGAACCGATGGCGGTTACGTAACCGATGGCGGTCGAGTAGGAATCGATGTCGGTTAAGTCAAAGTGGGCTATTTTTAGTAAAATAGCCAACTTTCCCTCCTTTTCTCCCGAGGGATTAGTTGTGGGCTTGGTCAAGTCATTATTAGGTTGGTTTTGGTGCGGTGAGGAGTAATTAGTCATGGGTGTGGATGTAGACCAAGTTATAGGTCTTAATTAGGTTAGTTTAGGGTTAGGGCTAGGTCATGATGAGGTGGCGAAATGAGGTGGCAGGTTTGAGATGTGGATTTATTAATTATAAGGTAATTAATAAATAATTGTGCAAGGTTTAGGTTGTGAGGTTAGGTTTCAAAATGAGATGTGGGGCATAGTGGGTGTCATAAGACACAAATTTTTACAATTGGCAGCCATGCAAATGATTTGGAGCTGATCATGGCTGTTATAATGAGTGAAAAAATGACAAGAGACCAATCCTCCACCCAAATCATCAAGGTCTCAACTGGAAACAAAACAAATACCTCTTTTAGTTGCTTTGTATTTGGATTGAAGAGGCATTGCAGCTGATCGTTGGTACTTTGATACTCATCCTCATTCTTAGAAGCAAGCATGAAGGTTTTGGCTTCTCACTTGGCTCCAATGAAGCCAAGTATCCGACTCGGGCAAGGTTTGATCCCATGGATGTGCCCAATGCTCTGAATTTCAACTCCAAGAATGGAGTCCTCATGTAGGATTTCTTGGAAATGGGGACTACTTGCATGTTGATATTTTATTCACATTGCTTCTACAAGAAGCTGATCCTCTACCTTGATGAATGATATGGAAATGGTTTCATCATCTTTTCCTTCCTCCTTCTCGATAAGAACATGGAAGATTGAAATCTTCTAACCTTGGTTCCAAAGGGCTGTTGTGAAATGCAGGTGATGTAATTAAATTCCCTCCTTTGTGACAATAGGCTCATGTGCTTGGAAGGTGGATGATGGAGGAGAAAATGATGTGATCTCCATGGGATCCTCTCCATCAAAGCAATCCTCCAAGTCAGATAGATAATCTGCCTCCTTGTTGTCCTGCTACATGTGCTCAACCTCCTCCATGGTGTCCTCCTGATCTGAAACTTGCTCACCATGGTTCCCCTCATCTTCAAACATGAATTTTGAAAGATCAAACTCTTCTTCAACATTAGAGATTGAAGGGGATGAAGTGGGAGGAAGAATTGAAGATTATTCTGTGGCCTACTCTGTACTTGAAGCCTCTGAAACTATATGGTTCTCCTCCATAGCTAGAATGCACTCCTCCTCTTTTGGATTCGGAGTAGCTTCCTCTTCCCTTGCTTGGACTGATTGTGTGTCTTGAATTGAATCTTCATTCTTTTCGAATAAAGTACCAACATGGACACCGCATTCGATCAAATAGATTGTTGATCTTCTTGTTCCACTGTTGCTACAAAATCAGCCTTAGCCACCACTAGCTCTTCAACCTTGACCTCCTCATGTAGGCTTAACCATCAAGGAGATCTTTGTTATTCAAAATCTAGCAGACCAACTCATAATATTTTCTATCATTTCTTCTTTGTTTGGCTCTTCTTCCTATTTCTCTCCTTGACTGGTTTTTGGAAACTCTTCCCCACATGGAATTGGGAAGGAAAGAGGAGTGGTTGGGGTTTTAACTAGTTTTGCAATTGTTTGTGGTGGTGAGGGAAGTGGAATTTCTTGTTTCTTTGGAGGGGATGACTGCTTGGAAGGGAAAAGGGTAGAATAATTGAGGTGAGATGGAAGATTAGGAGATGGAGAAGGGAAATCAACACTAGGGGCAAAAATGAGAAACTTGGAAATTGAAACTCAAGTTGAGATGTTGTTGCTTGGGGAATGGAGAGAAAATTACAAGATGATGGTGTAAGACTTGTTATCACCAAATTACAACACCCCTGAATGGATTCAAGTTTGAATGGAGCATTCAATGTAATTTGTGTAACATGGGTACTATCCCCAAGTTGTGGGACTTGCTACTTGGGATAGACCTCCAGAGAAAGTTGGTTCTTATTCCTCTATTCAGGTGCATGCATTCAAATTGCAGAGGTTTCTAATCCTAAAACCTATTCTAATTTTCCAAGGAGACAGAGTTAAGAAAATGCAAGAAAATAAACCTAGACTAACAGAGGTGATGCACCAAGGAATGAAGAACATCTACTTTTCCAAAAGACACAGACCATAAGATGCAATACAGTCACCATGCACAAGTAACCAAAAATGTAATGAAAGATCATAAAGGAAGCAATGAACAAAAGAGAGGGGTGAAAATCATCCATAAACTTAATTTATTGCTCCAAAGGTTTGATACGATGCATTACATTGGCCAAGAGGATGGATCTTGCATTACAGAGCTACTAGGAGGTCCAAAATTCCACAACTCCACTTACAGATAAGAGAAGCAGGGAGAGGTAAAGAAAAAATGTCCAACATTTAAAATGAGCTGAGCTCTTACATTTATAGACCAAGAAGAGAGAAGAGAAGAAGAGGAGGATGGAAATATGATTTGAAATCTCAACCACCAACCATCAATGCCTATAAATCCACCCATAATGTCAAATTGGTTCTCCATGATCCTCTACATGTTAGAGAAGGAAGAATGGAAAATCTGATCAAAATCTAATATGTTTGAAGTAATCTGATCGATATTAATGGTGTGCAATACGCTTTACAACTTCTCACCCACCAAATCCTACAATAAACAATATTTTATGCTTTCATGGCATATAGGAGGTCGATATCTTTATAATGGCATCAAATTTGTCACATTTGGAGCTCTGTTTGAAAGTTATGATCATTTGAATATTTAAATCAAATATATGTGAAAATCAAGAAAAGCAATCTTTTAAAACAGATCTCGAGGCCCGAAAATGCAACTTACTCCCTTTTTGTGAAAAAAACAAAATCCCAAAACCTTCAAAATCCCTCAGGCCTGAAATAAAAATTTTCCCATAAGCTTCACAAGCCCAAAATTGAAATTACGCCTTTTTTCCAAAAAACACAAAAATTCAAAAGTATGAAAGTCCCCCACAAGTCCGCAAGCCCGCAGCTTGCAAATTTCCATTTGAAAAAGTCTTTGCCGAGTCCTCGGGCCAAAAGATGTAAACTTCAATTTTTCCACAAAAGGGCTAGAATTTAAAATATCTCTACAGCCCCCGTGGCTTCTGCCACTTGTAATTTTTTCATTTGTCAACAACCTTCTCGGGCTCACAGATTCACGCTTGAAAACTGTGCCTTTTACACAAAAGTTGTAAAAGTTTGAAAGACTCCCGCAAACCTATTGTTCCGCCACTTGCATTTTTAACTTAGCCAAAAGAAACCTTGTTGAACATGTGGGCTAGTAATGAAACTTGCACCTTTACTCCAAAAAAATGCCAAAGTCCCAAAATTTCCTCCATGGCCCCGCTGGTCCACAAAATTGGGCAAAAAAGCCTTCCCAAGCCCGCAAGCCCGTAACTTTCAAAATACGAGGAGTTAGAAAGGGGAAGAAATTTCCTATCTGATGGAGAGGATTTCAGAGATCCTTAAGTACTTGAAATATGTGAAAATTCAATTTGAAGCACTAGAAGAGGAAAATGGTGTAGTTATCCAAAAATAAGCATGGGCTTATTTTGGATAACAAGACTTACCCATTGACAAGGTTTCCAAGCACCAAGCTCGTAGGCCTCTATCTCCTCACCATTGTGCAAGTTGAGATAACATTTCAACCATGAAGTGAAGTTTCTCCCGAGGGTCAGTAGTGTCTTGGAAAAGGGTCTTCCCATGGACAAGGTACCACTAACCAATTTTGAATGCTTTCATTTGTACTATAGACCTTGTTTGAACCATATTATCATCCATTCTTTGAATCTTTTATAGAAGATCAATGCTCTCCATTTAACTATTGTCATTGTATGCACACCCTTTTTCTTGATAAAATCCATAGCCAAACTAGTTTTGGCTTTTCTCATATGGATAAGCATGATTATTCTGAATCTGATCATAATGTTGATCTAGAGGAGTTGTGAAATTCATTAGAGGTGGATTGCACTACTGCAAGTGTGAATTCCAAGATGGAAATGAAGTCATGATTGCACAACTTCATGGGATGGAATAAAATGAAAGATGTGGAAAGAAAGATGAATGAAGATGGGTGAAAATGGATGAGAAAATGTTTGTAACTTCATAAATTGGGTTGTTGACCAGATGGATTCACCAGATGTGCTTTGTATGTGCCTCCAAAGGCTGAATCTCACCGAGAACACATCAACTTGATGAAATGAAGTGGTAAGGTGCTTTAAACCAGTCGCATCGGGTGTGCCAAAACTATTATCACTAAATTATAGCACCCTAAATGGATTTAAGTTTGAATGGAGCATTCAAAGTAATTTGTGTAACATCGACCATCTCTCAAGCCGTGAGACTTGTAAACTTGATATGATCCTCCAGAGAAGGTTGGTTCCTTCTTCTAAACCACCGCCACCAAAGCTATACTAATGCAAGAAAACTATCTAATCATAATCTAACCATTCTAAGGGACCAAGGAGAGAGAAAGAGGGAAAACGAAGCTCGTAATAAAATGGTGATACACCAAAATAAGGTTGTTGATCACAAATCCAACCGATCAAGTGGAGAGAGGTGAGCAATAGAGAGGGTGAACAAGATGCACCATAGACCGTAGATGAAGTTCACACAATACACCACTTCAACCCCATTAAACACAACTCAAAACCTACAATAGACATCAAAATATACATAGTATACCTATGATGAGAGGCAAGAAGAGACAATAAAATGAGCCAAGGATGGACAAAATACATCACAAAATAGATTTTATTGCTCCAAAATTTCACACAATACATCATTATCGGGGAAGAGGCAAGAAAATGCCATTACAGAGAAAAGGAAGGAGGCTTAAGCTCTAAATTCGACCCTAAGGAAGAGAGAGGGGGGAAGAGAGAAAAAATTACCAACCTTGTTTAATGAGCCGAGCTCTTACATTTATAGATGAAGCAGAAGAGAAGAGAAGAAGAGGAGAATGGAAATCTGATTTTAAATCTCAACCACCAGCCATTAATCCTTGAAAATCCACCTATAATCTGTAAAATCGATTCTCCATGTTGGAGAAGGAAAAATGGTAGATCAAATCAAATTTGATCTGTTGGAGCAATCAGATCACATATTAATGGCGTAAAATACGTTTTCCAACATCTCACCCACCAAATCCGCTAAAAACAATATTTTATGCTTCAATGGCGTAGAGGAGGTCGAGATATCTCCAATGACATCAAATTTGTCACATTTGGAGGTCTAGTTTGAAAGTTATGATCATTTGAATTTTTGAATCAAAATTTGTGTGAAAAATCACGAAAATGTAATCTTTCAAAACATATCCACGGCCCTCAAATGCTACCCTTTTTGTGAAAAACACAAAATCCCAAAACCTTCATATCCCCGTAGGTCCGCAACACAAATTTTCCCATAAGCTTTGTGGGCCCAAAATTGAAATTATGCATTTTTACCAAAAATGTAAAAAATTGAAAAGGTTGAAAGTCCCCGCAAGTCCGCAGCTCCTCCACTTGTATAAATTTTCCATTTGAAAAAAGTCTTCGTCGGGTCCCGATGCCAAAAATGAAAACTATGACTTTTGTGCAAAAAGGGAAAAAAAAATTAAAATATCTCCATAGCCCCATGTCCCCGAGACTTCACATTTTGTTGTATTTGGAAAACAAACTATATGCGGGATTGCAACCCGCACTTGAAAACTACGCCATTTTGCAAAAGGTTGCAAAAGTTTGAAAGTCTCCTGCAGACCCGCGGCTCCGCCACTTGCATTTTTAACTTATCCAAAATTATCCTCGCTAGGCCTGTGGGACAACAATATTACTTGCGACTTTTCCATTTGAAGTGCTAAAGTGCCAAAATATCCTCCGCGGTCCCACAAGTCCGCCATTCCTGGGAAAAAAGCCTTAATAACTTTCAAAATATGAAGAGTTAGGACTTCTTTACATTTCTGGAAAGGGGAGGAAATTTCCTATCTGATGGAGATGATTTCAGAGATCCTTAAGTACTTGAAATATGTGAAAATTTAATTTGAAGCACAAAAGGAAGAAAAAATGGTGTAGTTAGCCAAAAATAAGTAGGGGCTTATTTTGGATAACATAATTTTTGTCCTTTTATGTCTACAGAGGCTAGACCTTTTAAGGATGTAGTTAAATTTGGAGGGTAAAACTAGACCTCTCTCCATACACTCTTCCTCTAGTGGTAGGATGCCCAAATCCTCAATTTTTCACACACACAAAATCAGGTTGGGAATTGATCACTCCCTACCCCAACAAATCTCCATCAGCGACAAAATTAAAATATCCAATCACTCAAAATCAAAATCATCAATCTCACTTAGTGATCCTCATAATGGTTCATTTCTCTCTCTCTCTCTACACCACATGGATCGACATGATGATCCATTGTTCACCATGCTATATGTTCTTATTCTACATGTACTTCTACAACATGGCTTCTCTAGACTTCTTCCGTATGTTCCTTACTTCCTTTACACTACTTGAATTTTATTCAAATAGCATAAAGGGGGGAAAATGTAGACATAAAATCACACACTTACTACTATTTACTATACCGCTAAGTATGTTGTTTTATATATGGATATTTAGTAAGAAAAGTATTCACTAATGGCACACTTCCTAGTCCATCCTATTGTGTTATTGGTTTCTATTGATTTTATCTTTCACACTTGTCACTCATACACCTAGTTCTAGTTAGGTCATAGGGATCACTGTCTCTCAATATTTGCACTTTTTTTTTAGTTGTCTTTAGACACTAGTGCCTAGGACTTGAAACTAGCACCCAAGCACTCTTATCCATCCTAGGTACCCGTGTCCTCTTTATTTTTGATCTTATTTTTGACATTTGAGGTCATGTCTTTTCAGTTTTCCCACTCATATCCTGGAGGAAATATTCATCATGTTGGGTCATTAGTGTTGAAATTCAAGTAAGAGATCCCTATATAAACATAAGATACATACCATTATAATGGTTGGAAATCTTTACCATGGGTTATCTATCTACATATCATAATGGACTCGCACTTGGGCACATTTTTTTGTATACACACTACATAGGAAGGGGAAGTTCATTTTGCTATCCCACACATTTTCATTTTATCTAGCTATTTCCTAATATCTTGGTGTCATCAGCATGAGGGAAACCTAGCAACACTATTACACACACAATCACATATAACTACATTGGGTTTGAGATGTAGTACAACGCTCAGTCATAAGTTCACTCGTTTGACAACTGAGGACAGTCTAAACCATCATTTTACATCTTTATTTTTTAGGATTTGATGCATTTTTGAGGGTTTTGTAGGATATTTTTTTATTGCATATTTACAGGTAATCCAGTGGTAAAAGTGCAACATACAAGTGATCATTGGAGAACAAGTGTGAAACCCTAGTGATGGTGTCAAAACCAGATTCCAACCTTTTCTCAAGACTACAACACACCTAAGAGGTCTAGGGTACCAGCAGGTGCCCTCACCATACCCAGGCTCCCATGTTTAGGCATTTCCAGAACCTCTTTATTTTTCTGAGTGGGATTACGATAGTATGAGTTTCGGTTCCATCAACTCTTCCATCCCAGACATGCTTTAGGATAAGTGAAATAAAGGTAAGTTCCCTATCTCTTCCATTTTATTTCATAATTAAATCAAATAAAATTACCTAGCATCTCTATTTCATTATATATCATTGGAGAAATCATTGCTTTCAGATTTTAATAAAATATTCAAATTTTATTGAATCAACTTATCATGTTAGCGTCGTGTATGTATGATAGGGTGTATGTAACATGGTACTTTCTATATAGAGATTAACATGTGGCCAAAGTAACCATATTTTTATGTTAGAATCAATTGATTTTTATGTGATGAATGAATGGAACATTTTAATGTCGTCTATGGGGTCAAACAATTTATGAGGTGAAGTGCTGAAACTAAAAGATTTTTTTATGAGAGGAAGCACTAAAACTAAAGTGTGTTCTAAAAAAAAACCGTATATCACAAGGATTTCTATGATAATATGATAAAATATCCAATCCCTTTTTGATGTTGGATATTTTATTGTGGATCTTTACCTATCCTCAAATTTTCAAAGAATCGAGTTAGGTTGTTAACTCTCAATTTTTCTTTGTACTTGGTCCGGATGACACTATTGACATCACACTCCATGATGTAGTGTCACTTTGTCTCTACCAATTCATACTTGCAACAATCATTTGCAATACTAGCCACATTGTGGCATTATTAATAGTACACGTGTTAGTTAGTATGCATGCATTCAAGCACAATTTTAATTAATTTGAATGCAAAAAAATCATATTGTATTTGTTATTAGCAATATAACACCAAAATACATCAAAATAGAGAGATAAGATCACAATATACAAGCACGATGACTTAACCACTTTGACGGAGAAACCTCCACACCTTACAATAAGAATCAAATGCTCAATATGATGATCAAGTACTCACTACTACCTACTTTATATACCTACCTTATACTATACAAACCACCTAGGATGATCATACTATCAATATGAAGTATTTGAAATGAATATATGATAAGGAAAGTGATTATATTAGCCACAAGTTGGACGCACACATCTTGATACATGTTATAGGTTAAGGATGTAGCATGCCCCTCCCCTTTAAACCATTTTCCTCAACATTTCTTAGCTCTAGATAATTATGTAGAAAATATTTGGTGAACCCAATCATTGCTTAAACCATAGGTGGACATGGGGCTTATCCTTCTATATTTGGTATATGATCCTTTTACCAACACTAGTATCTTTTATCCTTTGTGTCTTCATGACTCATCCAAAAATATTTTATGATATTATACTTAAACATAAGGGTCCATTAACTTTGACTGATATGGGTTGCAATCCTTTAACTAGGTCCATGCTCATACTCATCTTGAGATATGAGATCCACATGCCGATCCTCTTTGTATTATGGATAATCCTCAAATGCCTCCTACTTATATTGATGTATAGTTTGATATAATCCCTATTAATACAAAACATCCAAGAGGTTTTACACCCACTTCAATTACTATGGGACCCACAATCAATGTTGTCAATACAAGACATAATAAGTAACCAACTGGAGGTAATCCCTTGTAGACACAAATTTTTGAAACTTATCCTTTGAAAATGACAAGTTTGGTTTTTTTATACTATGAATTATGCATACATTTTAATCCTATTTGAAATATAATTCTCTCACACACATGAATTTACTAACCACACACACTACTTTATCATTCACTCAATTTTATTTATCCAAAGAATTACTTTACTCCTATGCATATTTCTTAGAATACTTCATTGTCTTCATGAATTACCTATCTAAAACTGTACAATGTGGGACTAGGGCATACTATGGTATGAGACAACTTGAATGGTCTCGTTTCCTACTCTCAAACAAATATTTTCTCAATTTGATGTATTTCTTGGGGTTGTTTCTTATCCTCTAGGTTTTCCTTCATGTGACATCTAATCTAAAAATCCTATATAAGAAAGTCTAATACACTTAAGAAATCACCTAAAATTCTCAAGAGAACCTACTATAGATTACACTTCAAAAGAACTCAAGGGTATCCTAAATCTCCTGAAGCAACATCACATGTATTAGAAGACAATAATCAAGCATGAAGAGCTCAAAATAGGTTCAAGATTCTATATTCCCAATACACATGCCTCTAATAGTTATAAAGACAAGTCATAACAAGATAAAGTTAATACAAAATATTTCCAAAGTTTGAAGGGGAGAAGAAAATAAATTTATCACTTGAATCACATCACACTATATCACTACCATGTAGGTTACATATCTATTCTATCTATAAACACACCTCCTATTTACACCCTTATTAGATTATGTGAAATCTAATAATTAGTGAATTAAGTACACTAAAGGATGTAAAGGGGAGATACAAGAGGTTATTCTGATTAATTAACTTCCAACATTAATTATGTAATATTAGAATAACACATTAATACTAAAAACAAGTGTATGAAAAAGATATGAACTTGAAAACATAAGAGGATTCATTCCCTTAACTGTTTATAGATGAATTTGGGAAGTTATAAGTGTGTACACTACTTTGGAACATGGAGATATGATATTGATGATGTTTTGCTTTTAGAACTATGACTAGAAACTGACTTATGGCGAACCCTACACTTCTACCATGACCATACGTACGGTCTTGAACTTACAATATGGTCTTGGACCTTATTAGATTTTGGGTTTATAACTTAAATGGAATGTCACCTACCTGATAATTTTTATCACTATCAAACCCTAGTTGTTGATCATGTTGTGAAGATATATACAAATTATGAAAAATATTATAAAATAAAAAATTAGTCAAGTTGTGGCACCCCATGCACCACCAACGTTGGAACTACTCCGAAGAGGCCTCAAACCGCACGTTGTTCTCCACTTAGCATGTGATATTTTAATGAATACAACTAGATTCTAAAATTCTCTAACCATGCTTGAGTTGAGTTTGGATCTTGCTAAAGTCCTTGGAAAAGGGATGTTGGAGTGCTTGTGGATGAGAAATATTAACGTCTTCACCTAGTAAGAAGTTTTAGACATTTAGAGATTGATTCCCTACACAATTTGGATGTGTATTTATGAGATTTAGGGAACATTGGGTGTATTTTTCAAGTTTTGGAAGAGAGTGTATCAATTTAGTGTCATACGATTTTGAGGTTAGCAAAAGAGGTAGTGTTAACTTGCTTATATATGGCTATGAAGGTGAATTATTGAAGAAATCCTGGATCTTGGAGAAACTAAAGGGTGAATCAAGGAACAAAGAATCGGATCGCACATGAATTAAATCCACACAATATAAAGGGAAACAATCATACAAAAGTTCCATAAAACCTATATATCTTGGTATCTATAATATGCCCTGGTCTTGGAATCATTTTTGAGAATAGTTTCAAACACAAATTCTTCATATAATTTCCAGCCCCTTTCTTCCATTAGATAATCTTAGATGAAAAAACAACCAAAAATATCAGATAAGACTTCTTGTCCCTCTCATTGCTAGTATTGTATATCTATTATCTATTTTATATATGAGTTGTATTATACTGATATTTCTGCAATTAGATTTGGCAACTACTCGATGAGGCTAATATACCATCAATTACTAACCCCTTATAAATTTTACCATTTATGTTAAATCATTTGGTGAACCCACTATTATCAAAACCTTATTTTCCCTAGGATTCCTAAGTGTTTATAATGCATACCTATTCATATTCTTAGCTTGCTTATGTACATTTATTCTATGGACCACCGTAATATTTTGTGCAACCATAGTACCCACTCCTATCACATAACTCCTCATGTAGATGATAGTTATGGGTATTTTAATCCATCCATGTATCATGCTCCTACTAGTTATGGTTCTAACAGATATCCCGAAGATAATGATCCCAAAGTGTTTTAATCTGTTTGTAAGAAACATAACTTTATGGGTTCCTACCCTACCATTCCGTATAATCTTCCGAACTAGAAATTTATGTAATTATGTCACTTCTAATCATTATGTTCATATTCATAGTGATCCTACAGTCATTATTCATCCACTTACATCTAAATGTTTTATAAATGTGATAGATGAATTGTCACTTCTTGAATCTCATTGCATTATTTCTAGCGATATTGACACTAGATATCTTTCTCGGGAGTGCTACTAGTCATGATTATTTACATTTTACGATGATAATTTTTTTGATAATGTTATTTATATTGCTTGTTTTTTTATCCTTGGATACTTATGAACAAAATATTGGAACAAATGATGCTTGTGTACCTTTTTCCTCAAAAAATAATATTTCAAATAGTTGTGAGAAAACATTTGTTATAAATGATACATGTGTTTCTTCCCCTCATCCTCCAAATGATATAGTATTTACTCATGCACAAAATTCTATTGAAAATGATGTTAACATGCCTTATCTCTCTTCGAAATAAGATGTCTTAGATGCTTCGACCAAACTAGTTTTGTAAATGATGTATGTATTTCTACTCTTTCTTTTCAAAAGGATATTTTACATAATGGTGAACATAATGATGCTTATATTCCTTCTTATTTTTCGCATGCTAAAGAATTATTGATATGGGTGTCCAAGATTCCATTCCTTTTAGTTCCTATCATCATCCTCCTAGTGCCAATGAAAATTATCCACTAGCTGACCCAAAGATTCAATTCCAACCCAATTGTGTCCCCATAGATTCATATAATGGAAAGGTGTAACACATCAATTAGCATCTTAATGTCTATGTTATTACTCTATAAAAAGTCCTTTCTCTTATGCATGTTGTAGGTGACTTACAAAATCAATTTCATAAGCTCGCCTTTGAAAATAAGGCCTATCATGTTAGTCTAAATTGCGATTTTATATATGGAAATCCTATTACTAAGAAGATATTCAATTTTCCTTTCCTCAAGGTTTTACCATGCCTAATTTTACACTATTTGATGAAACAAGAATCCCTTACATGCATCTCAAGGCCTATCGAGTAGCAATGGATTCACATCCCAATGATAGGTTTATCTTTAGCATTCTTTATTAGTCTCATAAGCATTGCATTAGATTAGTTGCATCATTTTCCGTGTGGGTTTGTGCACACTTTTCTTATTATTAAAGAAGAATTTCTTAGGTGGTTTATCTTTAATAATGAACATAGGATAACATATGAGTGTTTTCCATCATTATATCAAGTAAATATTGAATTTGTTAGTGATTATATCTTACATTTCAAATCTTACATGTATCATTTAATATATCAGCCTATTAATTTAGAAATGCAATATGTATTTTACCATGGATTGATCTTTACTCTAAAGTAAAAGTTATTTTATGACATGTGCATCATTTAAAACACTTTTTATTTTAGTTATTTACTTATAACAAGAGATACTTAATCCATACTTTGTTAAACCCACACATGACACATCTACCACTCCTTTACATCCACTCACTTTTCACAATCAAGGTTCATCCACTGGAATTGTTTCAATAGTTTCACGTTCTTCATCCCACCATATACATGAGGTCAATGAACTTAATTATGGTGATACATCCCATATAAATCCACATCCATGTAGAAATCCACTGAATTTCACTCCTCCTCCTAAGTGGGAATCCTTATACTTTTCTCGTTCTACAAGGCCACATGATATCTTGCACATACTACTTGATGAGTGTTTTATTTGGTTACCTTTTAATGAACACCAACCTCTTCATTGATTATAAAAAAATTATAATCAACCTTTCTAAAATTTTCATAACATCAATGAACATCAGTAAATGATTATTATGCACTTAATGATAAGATCAAACTACTTGAAGAAAAGGGTATCATTTACTTTTTTACATGACATCTTGATCAATCATACTATCATGTTCCAAGACATTACTCACTATAATATGTAACCTTACACAATCATCATCCTACTACTCATATGTTTTTATATATTCCTATACTTGATTTGACCCCAAAACCAGAGCCAAATGAACATTCTATTACTAAAGCTAATCTCAAATGGTGTATAAAATAACAACACTTTGTATTACAAGATCCCAATATTAAAAATGTCATCATAAATACTATTCCACCATCATTAGGTGTTTCTTCTTCACACGTATCTTGTTTAGCATCACTCAAGCCACACATAGTACATCATCACCTTGCCTTTAGATAGGTTCTATATTAATTCTTAATTTTTCCCCACATATTGGTCAGGTTTTCATGATTCATCATTATCATGAGTGGATCACCCCCATGTTATACACATAGCTTTTTGGGCCCTCTTGCTCCCTAATTACTCATGGATTTCTCCCCACATATATGTTTAAGACAAATCACTTTCTCTACTATATAAATGAATATTTGATCATCTCATAAGTAATAACACTTATTAGCTACATCAACAAAGTAATGTAAAATAATCACATGTCCTACACTATTCATTCATCATCTATTCTAACATCACACATCTAATGCAACACATAAACATAATCATCAATATGATTCAACACTACTTGATAACATATCATCATGATCATATAGATCAACCAATCATCAAGAATCAGTATCGAAATTCATCCATACACATGATAACAAAGTAATAATCCAAATGATCATATATATACAACAAAATGTTTTAATATAATATGGGACAATTCCCTCAATCCCCCTCACTACTACTAACACGTGCAACCATGGGAAATATCAAACTCAAGGCTTAACCACTAGATATCCATCTCCATGATTGGGCTCATAATATTATACCTAATACCATGAGATCATGTTGCCTCTGCTAGTAAGCTTGGTGTGATATATTTATGATGCAGGAGCATCATTTTGTATAAATAATTTTGGTTTGTTTAGGTTCATTAGACATGTGATGAGTTCATATAGAGGTCCATGTCTTGTAAATAGTCCATTTGGACTCATTGTGTGAAATCGGAGGTTTCCTCCAAAATCTCATATTTGAATTTTAAAATTTCTTAGTTAATAGTCTTAAGCCTAAGGGTTAGAAAATTATGTCATCTGATAATGTTTTTAGGGTCTTGCGACCTATTTTTCTACCCTATACTAATATAAGAAACTTACTTAAGTCCTAACTTAACATGGTTGGTCATTCCATGGGTGAGGAAGAGAGTTAGAACCTTAACTAACTCATTCTCTTTATGATTACATGAGAGGTATTCGAAAAATAAGGGTGGTGTGATGAGATAGAGATGTGGAGAAAGTGGAAAGGGCTCTGAAGGAGACCCAAGAAGCCTAGAATAGCTATGTAACTATGGCATTATCAATGAAAATAAAGCTTTCTTGAGCATAATCTTTGATTTTCTTATGAAATACATGTTTAGACTGTGTATGTATATGATTCATAATGAGATTAATGTGTTGTTTCCATTAATTAAGTGATATTTTACTAATAAGGGTTTGTGCAGGTTGTTAAGGTTGCGAGGAATGCATGATAAGAATATTAATGTATTTAAGATCTTAGAGAATTGAGAAAATGTTGATAGAAAATTGAGAGGTATGAAACTATGTTTCTTGAGTTAAATATTATTGTAAGATTGGATTTGAACTATTAAGAGTTTTGAGACATTAATATAAGGGTTATAAACGAGGATATGTGTTGAGATTTTTAAATGATAAAGTTTGATGCAGTGAACCATATTCTTGCATGAAGACAAACTGTGGAAGCACCTTGACTGTGAAAGTTGATTTAATGTTATGAAAAGAGGGTTAAGATGGTGTGAAGCTAGATCATGAGTATTGGGAAGAGTAAGGAGATTTTAAAATTGTGAGTTATCCTCTTGTATGCAAAATTGTGAGAGTAATAAGATTGAGAAATTTTCTTAACTCTCGTGTTGAGGGCAAGAAAGATCTTGTAAACCTCGTTTGAAAAAGAAATGGAAGAAAGAATATTTTTAGGATGTTTTAAGAATGAAAGGCTAAGCTGTGTAGATCCATTCAAAAACAAGAAAGATAATTTTACTTTATGGAAACAAAACTAAACATAAATTACCAGGTGTATTGTCCCGTAACGTGTAAGTTAGGGTTTTGAGGATCAAGAAAGTGTCTAATTTGAGATTTAACCATAAAAAAACCTATAATTTGGTATATAAGTGTAAAATTATGATACATTGATGTAGGAATAATTTCGGGGAATTGAAGTAGGGTAAGCATGTTAAAACCTTACTAGTACATTCAAATGTGTATTGTAATTTGTTATGAGGGTTATAGGTAAATAAATAAAAGCTTTGAAAATTACATGAACCTAAATTTTGATTCTATTACTGTAGGTGCATAGTGGTGTGACGTAGGTGTAAATATAGTTGGAGGAGTATAAGTAAAATAAAATATGTATAATTAGAGTACACATCCATGTAAGAACTAAGAAATAGTGAAATACAATCAAGAAATATATTGTGGTGAATTCCAAGGGCCATAGTTCATATGATTGAGGTTGATAGAGGATGAGTAAAGTATAAGAGACTTGCAGGTTTAAAAAACCTAGCATGACTCATAATAAAGGATATTAGGAGAGAAAATTATGTTACAATCTGTTAAGGGCTTGTGACTATCTAAGCAAGAAGTATAAGGAGAAAGACTGGACCTTCCAAACAAGAAAGGGTTTGTGAGAATGATTTGACATGGAATAGAATATCATAATGGAGGTGAAGAGACTAGTTGAAGGGGTTATTTAGTGGTGACAAGATAAGGGAATAAAAAAGTTATAGTCCCAAGACCTAATTTGTATAGTGAAGAATTGACAAAAGTAAAAACCTAGTGAAGGGACTTGAGAAACTCAAGTTGGACACACTCGAGGAGTAAGTATCAATGTAACAAGGTATTATCACAAGAAATATTTCTAGATATAATTCAATATGAAGATGATACCGAATCCTAGAAGGAATACATATAGAGTTATAAAGCAACACCGTATAATGTGATGAAGTGGACCCGAGAATCAAAAAGAGAAATTGATGAAATTCATGTCAAAAGGCTAGAGGGAATCATTTGATGGTTATGTGGAGTATTATGATACTTCCTTGAAGTTGTAGAAGTGATAAGAGGATAAGTGAAGGTATAGTTCACTGAGTTAGAATCAAGACAATGTTTCTTTGAAGGTCCAAATAAACAACTATTCAAGAAGATTCAGTAGTAAAGACCAAGGAAAGTCTTAGGGAAGGTTAGTGGAGAATTGAATCAGTAGAAGAGTGTCATAGGTAGTGGAGAATGGAATATTAAATCTCCTTAAATAAATATAAAAACAAAAGGTCAAAACGGAGTGGAAAGGAAGTTGAGAACTAAAGAAGACAAGAAAATCTCAAAAGTATCAAGGTGAGAGTAAGGTGAAGGGGAGAGAAAAAGAGGTAATAGAATACCTTGTATAAGTCAAACACAAGTGAAAGAGGAAATTTGAGTGATGGAAAAAGGTAGAAAAATTATGAACCTAAAAATTTGTCTTGAAAACCTTGGCTAGGACTAATTGAAGACGTAAAGGGATAATGAGAAAACATGAAAATTTGAAACTTGTTCAAGCATTTGTACATGATTAGTTATAAGATTAGAATAGGTGTGAAATGTATTAAGCCTTGAAACAATGCATATAGTAAATTTGATGAGAATTACTAGTTTTGAGCTTTGTGAAAAAGTGAAAATTTTGGATGAATTTTTAATATTGCTTACAAATGATGTTCTAAATTTTGATGGTGATTGAAGGTGAATTGTGACTACATCAGTTTGCAGCTCTACATACTACGTAAATATATGTTACACTAGACCTCCTCATATGGCCTCTCTCACACTCACCATCTTGGACCTCACCTCATCTCTCTTAGACCTTAGCACCACACAAGTGGCTACTTTCCTTATCACTAGATCAAACAAATGGGCATGCTCTCCCACAATGTCCTCTACATGCTCTAGTATTTTTCCACCAAAAACGATATCCGATGACATGTTGCACATAAAAGTGCACACCAAAATATCTGCAATCATGTTCCAATAGGTGCCACTTACATGACATCATACAAAACTAATGTTATCATCAAAACCTTATATCTTACCATTTACTCACCACATAAATAATCAACAAAATATCATTTAATACTCATGTTTCACTATTGCATGCCGTGAAACATCATCACCGAGAGTAGGTCCCTCTCCTCCTACTCCCCATGTACTTCTAGAGCACCCGGTGGTTCATCTACACCACCAAATATATTGATAAATCAAAGAACCCACCAATGCTCTACCTACCACTACATGTACACTTGAGTAAAACTTGCATCATCCCTTTGATTAGGGACTATATATGTGTTGGTGAAGTAATTTGTTAAAAGGGGAAATTATGGGATTTCACTAATGCTTTGGGACTAGGTCCCTCTACTTAGGAATTGGGCAGATCCATTTAGTGAAAATAAGGAAATATATACACTAATTTAACCTTTTTGGTGGCCTTTTGACCAGGGATCACTCATGAATACTCCACTAAACACATGTGTAAAAACATGGTTGAAGAAAGGTGGGTGTATAGAGAGAAGGAGAAAGTGAGAAGGGGTTTGGGGTTTTCCTCAATAAATATCAAGATTATTTTATGTTGTAGACAAAAATTAGTGTTATCCAATTTTGCACACATGACAAAATTAGACAACGGGGTCCTATTATGATCAAATTATGACATTGGTCCTAGGGACCCACTTCTAGTCATCACGGAGATAACACAATTAAAATAATTAATAAATTGATAAGTGAGATCACCTAGCCCAACTCGAGCTCAACTCAATGCTAGATCAATGTGTATCCCAGTGCCAACTTAGTGCTAGCTAAAAGAGGTACTCGGTTGCAACAAGTCAAGCGAGCCATGGGTGAACCCGAATGAAATAAGGATCGTTTCAAAGTGAGTAAGGGTAGGGCTCGACTCAGAGCTCAGGACCAAACAAATAAATAATGGTTTGAGACCGCATTAAGGGATTAGGCCGCAGACTTCGTGTACTCTTCGCGTCTGAGTAAAGTCATGGGCCAACGCGTCGGATCCGACGAGTAGATTAAGAGAGTTGCTCGTTGGTAGGTCATTAACTCGCTCACCAAGATAAGCTCATGAGGTGATGTTTGAGATATTTTCATTCCAATGAGTTTGGGATAAATTTTTTAGCATTAGGCCAAGCTTCAAAGGTGATTCAAGTGGTTATGGTTGAGCTCAACCGTGAGCTCAATATCGAGTGGTTCCACAACTCATAACTCCGAGTTGATGACCAATGATGGTGGAAGCATGAGATGGCTCAGATTGAGTAGATACAAATGATATTAGTGAGTCTGGAGCCCAACAAGAATCAAGCTTAGAGGTGAGTTACAAAATATCTCACTTTGGTAAGGCATGCATGTTGGAGCCAACTTGGATCTTGACTCAGGAGAAAAATTAAGTTTGATGGGGGCATTTTGAAGGTTCATTGCCAAGTGGAGATAATGGGATGGCATTCCAAGCCATAAATTCTGTAGGGGAGATTTTACATTTGGAAAACCATCATAAGGCTTCCACTAGGTGAGATCCATGGATAATTTTCTAGGTGGGGTTCCAATGATGGTGGGACAAGGTGCATTCCCCACACGTAGAGATTCATGTGAGTGTGGCCAAGGTGTGTCAAGTCCTCCACTAAGACACCATCAAAGCCAAGTTAAGTGGGAGGTTGGTAGAAACCTGGAAACTCTACATAAGACCCGGTCATCTAATGAATGCAGGGGACACATAGCTCTGAATACGGTTGGAGAAAGTGGTGCATTGGTGTGATAATATTTTCATGAAAGGAGAGTCGTAGGAAATAGTCCCAAGCATGATGACTTATATAAGGAGTAGCTCGATGTTGAGCTCATTATTACAAGAGGAGAATGGAGTGAGTTTCCATTCTAGAATGAGTTCACATCTTGGCAGTCGAACAGAGAAGATAAGATTTGTAGGATTTTCAGGCTCAGGTTGATTGTGTCAAGCTAGGAGAAAGATGTTACAGGCCATACATGACAAATAGGTAAGATGCTTGGTCAAATTTAGAGTCGAGTTTGGATAATTCAGCCAATCAGGCATTGGAAACGTGAGTTGGCTTGTTTCATTGAGCCGTGAAGTGACTAAGTCCGTGGAATTTCGAGCTTTGATGGCTTAGTGATCATGAGAGAGGTAACCGACTTGGTCGAGCCATGAAATATCTTGAAGATTAATGTAAAATATGATTCATGAAGGATGAGCTCATACTCAGGGAAATTCCAACATAGAGTGAGCCTTCAAATGGTGTGATCATGGAAAGTTGAATGGATATGGATTCATGCATGAGAACAAGTCATTTGGAGGTAAAACTGAGTCCCGACCAAGAAAATGATGAATTTGATGAACAAAACGTGGGCTCAGAATTCACCCAACCAAGATGATTCAAATATGGGGACATCATGGAGGTAGGATCGACATCGAGATATAAGTCTAAAGGGATCTCGATCATGAAGGAAATAATTGGCTCGTGAAACTGAGCTATACAAGTGTTGCGAAGGATAGAGTTCCCAAGACAATCTGGGTAGCAGGGTGATGAAATATGTGAGGCATGAAGTGATTTGATCTCTGAATAACTAAGTCATGGACCAATGCATTTGATAGGATCACATGCTCGATATTCCCAAGTTTTTCAATGATTTCCCCATGGGTATTTAAAGCCGAGCTGATAATGATGAGTAGTTCAACTCGCAGGAGTCTACAGATGGAGGGTAATGTCAGCGAGCTCAGAATACATAGAAAGGATTTTTATTCACATTGGTGAAAGGGACTCACTCAATGTTGGATCATCGAGTTGAGCTCATCAAGGTAATATATAGCTCACTACGGTGGAAGTTTTAGACAAGCTCGTGAGTTCGAAAATGCCTATATCATTCGGTAATATCTCGTGGCGAGTATTTTTGAAGTGGATGTTATAGACCGAAATGGGGTGAGTCATCCGGTGCCAAGGAAAGTCTAATTGAAGATCTCACTTAATTTATCATGGAGGAAAAGGATCCATTTGAAACAAACCGCTGCTAGAATGAGCTCGGAAGGACTCGACATCGAGCTCAAAGATAACATGAGCCGAGTTAGGTTTTGGCATAAAATTGAGATGTGGTTCACAACAAGGAGCTCATTGGCATATGCAAAGGGCATGAGTCAATTATGGGGATCAGTAAGAATATGAAGAGCTTGGTGGAGAGCTCATTTTGGAAACTCAGTGGTGAGCCCATTGAGGAATTGTGGTCACAACAGTAGGAGCTCAATTTAGTTGTGGTAGAGAAAGGAGGAGCCCGTGCCCAACTCGGTGAGTTGGCTTGGTGAGCCAACCACCGAGTTGCTTCTTTTTGACCCATTCACATGGACCCCCACTTTCTTCAAGTCAAACCAGTCAACAGGGGTCCCACCATTATTTTTTAATTAAATTAATATTTTTATTTTAAATATTTTATTAATAATATTTATTATTATTATTAAAATATTTTATTTAAATATTCTTTTAATTAATTGAGAGGATTAGGTCAATCGAAATTGATGACACATGATGGAACCTTCTCAAGTGGTTCAACCAACTATAATAAATGAACAATCATGTGCCTTCAATTTAGGAAGGGAATTTATGACTTATTCTCTCCTCTCTCACAACTTCTTCTATAAATGTAAGTTGGAAGCTCATTCCAACAGGTTGGACAAGTTAGACTTCTGAGACAAGTGTATAGTTTTCAAGAAACCTCCTTCTTCTGCAAGTTGTTCTTGTATGTTGAGGGAAATTTCAAGCCTCCTTTCAAGACTATAATGGAAACTATTGCCTCTTTTGAATGTATGATGCATTTTGCATGTTGTTAAAGTAATAAAAGTGTGTGTTTTGTGACTAATCTTTGTCCTTTCATCCTTCTATACTTCTTTGTGCCTTTCTCATGCTTGCAGGTACACTATGCAAGTTTAAGTTTCTATTACAAGTTCTTGGAGTTATGTGCTTATCAAGTGGTGGAGTATTGCATGTAGTTGATTTGTGGTGCTTGTTCACCCTTCTCAATTTCATCCTTCTTCACTGGAATATTGATAGATTTTTTTGTCTGATCGAGTTTAACAAAGGGAACACATGCTTCCTAGTCTGTGGTATTTTGTACCCTCTCTAAGTTGTAGTAGGTGAAGTTGACTTGTGGTGCACACACCCTCTTCAAATCAACCCTTCTTGAGTATGGAAACACCCTTTATTTGGTGCATCACCATCCCTAGTATAGTTTCATTTCTTGCAAATATCTTTCCCTAAAACCCATGAAAATGTTAGCATAGGTCTAGATAACCATTTTATTGCACTAGGAGTAGTACAACACTTAGTTTAGGAAGAGGAATCCAACCTTCTCTAGAGGTTCACCTCGAGCCCAAGTCCCACAACTTGAGAGGTGATCCCATGTTTCCTAATCACACCAAATGGCCTAATCACATGTTGGTCATTCGGAGGGTGTAGTGATTTGGAGACAAGTAGCACCCTGGGATTTTTGGTTATGGATCCCTACCTTTTGGGCAACATTGGGTTATCTCTCAAGTTGTGGGACTTGCGGACTTGAGATAACCCTCCAAATAAGGTTGGTTCTTAGTGCAAGAAAACCAAACTAATCCTATCCTAACAATGCAACAGTTCAGGGAGATAAAGTGCATAACAATAAATCCTACAATAAAAATAGTGATACACCAGAAAAGGAGGATGTTAATCAAGAATCCAAATGCTTGAAATGGGGAAAGGTGAGAAATGAAAAGGGTGGAAAAAATACACCATAGTCCAAAGATAGATTCACACATAACACCACTTCAAACCCATTAAGCATAGCTTCCAAAACCTTTAGTAAACATTAGGATTGTGCATAGTATACCTGCAATGAATAAAGGCAAGTGGAGATGATAAAAACATGAAAATGATGGACAAAATGCATCACAAGACATATTATATTGCTCCAAAATTATGCATAGTACAACATCAATAGGTAAAAGGCAAGAAAAATGCCATTACAAAGCTTTGAGAGAAGGATCATCTTTTCCAATTTTAATCTGCATTGGACTCTTCATAATACCTTCTTGCAGACCTGGGAGTAATGGGATCCACCATATAAACATTGTATGATAAGAAGATTATGGAATTTTCTCCTGCCTCATACCATTTAGAGATTTTAGAAAACTAGGAATGGAATAATCTTTAGGAACAACAAACAGGTATGCAAAAAGATCTTTAAGGAATTTTTTATTGTTTTCAAAGATAACATTGAAATATTTAGCCCTCTAAAAATAGACCATAACCTAAAGAATAATAACCTATACTTGTTGCTTGAAGATTGATATTGAAAATTCACATAGGAATGATTAAAATAGCATTGACAGATCATTAGTTCATTGGATTCAACCACCCAAATTATGTTACAAGTTGAATTTTGATGGAGCATCTAAAGGAAATTTAGGGGCATTAGGAGGAGGTGGGGTGATCAGGGATCACTTTTGATGGAGCATCTAAAGGAAATATAGGGGCATCGGGAGGAGGTGGGGTGATCGGGATCACATAGGCTATCTTATTTGCTTTCATTTTTGGAAAAATGGTCCACTAAAAAAACTACTATTTTGAAGCCTTAGCAGCATTATGGGGGACCAAGCTTGCAAGAGATTGCAATATCTCTAATATTATAAATGAAGGGGACCCTTTGAACATAATAAATCTCTTCAATCAAGCACAACCCCCTAGTTAGACCATTAGGGATTTAATTTATGAATCTGTTGAGATTTGTAAATCCTTTGCAAACTGGAAAATCATCCACTCCCATCGTGAAGGAAACAAAGTGATGGCTAGATTTGCTAACTATGGAGTCAATAATAACATTCAAACTTGGTTTAGTGATGAAATTCTCCTAGAAAGGTACATAATGACATCATCAGGATAACTATGAAATTAAAAACCATCATTAAAAAGTCCTTCGTTGTTTTAAGAGTGATTAAATCCTTACGCAAGGCTAATAATATCACTCATCCTTCGCATGCTTTCTGGGTATGCAAAGGCGCTGTTAAGAAGCAATCTGGGGGGAGATGCATTGTCATTGGGAACCAAAGAAACAACAATAGAAAAATGGGTGGAGCTCCATGCCAAATTAAACCCACCTACGACTCGACTTGGAAGGATGATGTGACCCTATGGACTTATCTGCAAATGGGTGGGGTCTCAAACCTCATTGAAAAAATGCAGGGTCACGATCAAGACATTTCTCTTCAATTCGTGGCTAGGTGGAAGAAAAGAATGGTAGAATATGGTGAGATCAACATTAAAATCATTGAAGAGCTTATTGTTGAGGTCACGGGGCTTAGCTTAGAACGTTCCATTCTTCAATAAGAGGGTAGACAAGAAAATTGAAGCCAAGAAATTCCTAGCAGATGGAGAAAATCTTGAGTTTGTTCTTCAGCAGGCATAAAAGTGACCTCCATTCTAGAGCCCTTTGACAAAATTGCAAGGATGATTGTCAGGTATGTCACTTTGGAAGGTAGATATGTGATGGTTCCTCTCAAACATTTGGTTTTCCTAAATCATTTTAGAAGGAATTTGCATGTTATCTTTCCACATTAACTTTAAACTCCCTGGAATGCTTTGTTCTTGAGTTTCAAAACCACACTCATGCCACCCCCTTCACCAAGGCCTCATTATGTTGCTTCACTGCCATTTCCTTTCCCAACATCATTCAATACCCGCTGCCCCTTCCCCCTTACCCTATCTCCACTCAAAGCTCCCACCATTTCTTTTGTCAAGGAAAATCAAAACCAAAAACCTAGTTTTTTACCCCCTTAATCATCCCTTCCCCTCCCAAATGATCCTTCGTAGCAAAAAATAAATTGAGGTGCACTCGAGAATTTTTAGAATTTTGGAGAAACGATCCTCATTTAAGCTTGTCAGTCATCCAATTTCACCAGAGGGTGAAATGGGATAATAGTTTGGTGACTCACAGGGCTATTAGCCTACTAACTGGAGAATGACTAGCTGCATGTATCCTTCCATTGGGCATGGAGTCTACATAATCCTCATGAGTTGATCTAAATTTGAAAATTTTACCCTAGAACATTTGAAATGTCCTTTGCTTGTGCCTCAAATTCTCTCCACTTCTCGTATCCTCCAACTCTCATAATAAAATATTGAAATTTGTTTTGTGAGATTATAAAGTTGTTTTAAAATTGAATTCCACTCATTCCTATAGTTGCAATCCGTTGAGGTTGAAGGATGATCACATGTCAATTTGGACATCATGGAACTCTATTAAGTTCTGATTTTATTTCTTCTTCTAAATTTCCAATGTTGCTTTGATCGACACGATTCTTGATTGCTTGACTTGGGCTGCAAAGTCAAACTCTTAATTGCTTACACGAGCGTAGAAGCTTGCTGAAGCTATTCTTGGAGAGAATCAACAATATTCTTCCTTAACTTATTTTAGTTGTTCTACATTTTTTTGATTTGAAGTTTCCAACTTTTACATGCAACTATGGATCTCCTCTTACAACAACTGAAGGGTCTGGTGCATTGACTTCTGTAGCACATGAAAAATGACTATATAAAAATATATAAACATACATGCCTCAAAAAATACAATGTGAGTGTGCACAAGAACTTCTTCTATTGAAAGCAAATCTATTCGTACTCTTATACTAACAAAAATAAGGAACAACTAAATAAATCCTACAATAGGAAGGGAGAAATAACTTCCCTTTTTACAAAGTGTGGCCATGTAATTAATTTAGCAATGGATATGGCCTGTAACAAGAGTGAAAAATTACCTTCCACTCTTCCACCCAAGGTATCAATAAAAAAAATGAATACCTCCTCAAGATGTTCATCCTTTGGTTGGAGGTGTTGTAGCTGATCCTTGGTGTATTGAAGATCATCCTCATGCTCAAGTGAGCATGACCGGTGTTGATTCTCTATTGGCTCCAATGCTGCTAGATATTTTATTGGGCATGGGGCCTTGGGAACCAATGGGATGATCCTTTTGATTTTCCCATTCCATTGAATCCCAACTCCATAAATGGAGTCATATTAATGATTTACGGAAGAAAGTGATTTCTTGTAGGTTATCTTAATGTTCTCTACTTCTATAAATAATTTTCTTCTTCCAAAACTTCCCTTTCCATGATGACTGATTTGATCTTGTTTTCATCATCTTCCTCTTCCTCCTCAAACATAAAGTTTGAGAGATCAAAATCCTCCACAAAATCATATTCTTGCAAAGATGTGATAGAAGAAGAATCTAAAATTTTATCATCAAAAGAAAGAAAAAAATATTTCAATGATCTCTTCTTCATCCAAGGATCCAGAATTTGATATGCTCTCCTCTATAGTATGAAGCTCTCCATGGTTGGTTACAATTGATGATGATGATTTTGGTGGCTCAATGCAACCTTCCATCAGTGCAACAAGCTCTAGGAATGCAGGACAATGAGGGTCACTACATTCCATTGAAACATCTTACACTTTAGGGATATTTTCCTCTTTTGTTTGCACATGATCCTCTTCTTGTGGATTTGGGGATGATTCTTATAGCTCCGACTTTGTAAGCTGAGATGAATCAACAACCTCTGAGAATATGGTGCCAATGTGCAAACTACATTTAGAGAAAAGAGATCATTGATCATCTTCTTCTTGTTCTTGTTCTTATACAAAATCAGACTCTACTTGTGGCAAGGCCTCCATCTCCTTCATAGGTTTAACCAACAAGGGGATCTTATCAATCTTGAAACTATGATCCCATATTTTCTAATATTCAGTTATTTATTCTTGATTGGAATATTCTTCTTGTTTCCCTTGACTTATTTTAGTATTGCTTTCTTCCCAAGATAAACTTGAGACAACAAGAGGAGGGTTGGGTTGGGTTACAATAGGTTTTGTAACCATTTGTGGTGGAGAAGGAAGTATAACTTCTTTGTTTGGAGGGGATGATTGTTGGGAAGGGAAAAGGGTAGAAGAATTGAGATGGGATGGAAGGCTAGGAAATGGAGAAGGGAACTCAACATTTGGAGCAACATATAATGGGCTTGAATCATGAAACATTGAAATGGTAAAGCTTAGGAAAGAGAGAAAGAAGAACAAAGAGTGGTAATTAACTTACCCATTGATAAGGTTGTCTCGTACTTTGCTCATATGTTTCAATACCATCGATCCATTGTATAAGTTGGGGCATCATTTCAACCATGAAATCAAGATTTTCTTATGGGCTATAGTGTCTTGGAAAATGACCTTCCCATGGACAAGGTGCCCTGCAACCAATCTTGAATGCCTTCATTTGTGTTGTATCCCGAGTTTGAACCATACTAGCCTCCATTCTTAAGATCTTTTCCACTAGACTAAAATTCTCCATTTGATTTTTGTCATCATATGCATACCCGCATTCTTGATAGGTTCCATATCCAAATTGGTTTTGGCATTTCTCATATGAGTAAGCATAGTGGTTCTGAATATGGTTATAGTGTTGATCTAGAGGAGTTGTGAAGCTTATTAGAGGTTGATTATACTACTGCTAAAAGTGTGAATTCCACTGCGGGAATGAAGTCATGGTTACACAATTTCATAGAATGAAATAAAATGAGAGATATGGAAAGAAATATGAATGGAAATAGATGGAAGAAAGGTCTATAAAATCAGATAATGGGTTGTTCAGACCAAACATAGTCACCATATGTGCTTTGCATGTGCCTCCAAAGGTTGAATCTCACCAAGAACACACCAACTTGATGAAATGAAGTGGTAAGGTGCTTTAAACCCATCCCATCGATCGTGCAGAAACTATTGTAGCCAAAAATTAGCACCTTGAGATTTTTGGTTATGGATCCCTACCTTTTGGAAAACATTGGATTATCTCTCAAGTTGTAGGACTTGCGTACTTGAGATAAACCTCCAGAGAAGGCTAGCTCATATTCTTAAATTGTCTTCCACAAGATATTCTTAGTGTAGGAAAAGAAAACTAATCATATCCTAACAATCCAACAAGTTAGGAGAGAGAGTGCATAAAAATAAAGCCTACACTAATAACGGTGATACACCAAAAAAGGAGGATGTTAATCAAGAATCCAACTTCCTGAAATGGGGAAAGGTGAGCAATGAAAAGGGTAAAAAAATGCACCATAGTACAAAGATAGATTCACACAAAACACCACTTCAAACCCATTAATCACAACTTCCAAAACCTGTAGTGAACATTAGGAATATGCACAATATACCTGCAGTGAATAAAGGCAAGTAGAGACAATAAAAACATGCAAAGGATGGACAAAATGCATCACATGACATATTATATTGCTCCAAAATTATGCACAGTACAACATCAATAGGAAAAGGAAAGGAAAATTCCATTACAAAGCTTTGAGAGAAGGATTGAGTTCCACATTCAAACCCTAACAGAGAAGAAAGAGGGGCCAAAAGGAAAAATGACTAACTCTTGCTTAAATGAGCCCTAGATTACAATATATAGAATGAGAAGGAGAGAAGAGTGAAATCCCAGAATTACTTCTTCAACCACTTGAAAGTTGCAATAAATGAGGTGAAATGATGGAAATAGATTTGCAAAATCCCCTCACACTTCCCATGACCTATAGTTGGAGAAAATGATGGCCATACTCATTGAATGCATTCCCAACCACTTTCCAACTATCTCTTTAAACTATTCTAGTTTTCTACAAAATACCCCCTCAAAATCTTCATCAACCCCTAATTTTCTTGATTTCTATGTGTCGGGATCAGAATCATGATTCCACCGACACTAATTTTGTGCAATTTTGTTAAGAAATGCTCCAGTTATGGCCCTCTGAGTGACTATAGCTCTTTTGATTTTCACATGCTTGCTTGCAATTTACGAGACCAAATAATTAAAATTTGGTTGGGAAAAGACAATTTTAATAATTCCTCTCCCTCCAATGTTTTTCATATATTTTAAAATGATTTTACATTAAATATGGTGGGGCTCATTTATGATTTTTGATTACTTCGCTCAATATTTGGAGGGGGTTCGCTTTTACTGTTTTGTATCTTTGCCAGCTCGGCCAGCTCGGCCGAGATGGCTCTTCGTTCTTTGTTGTTGACTTGTTTTTGGGCTTGACCCCTTCCTTTGGTTATAAACGCTGAATCACCCTCGTTTATGATAAATGTGCCACGAGATAGTTCCTCGAATGCCGAGGTCTTTGCCTTGAATCGGTTCATATCTTACCATCTGCCCGTGTGCATTTGGTTCAGTGACTAGTGACCCAACTCCCAGTGCCAACTTAGTGGGCATTATTCAATAGATTCCCTCGTGAATCATACCAACTTCCCACCTCGGCTATGCCGAATTAACCTCATACGCGTCGAGTTGTTTATTGCCCTGGACACCGAGCTATTCTACCCATCGAGCTCCGCTTTCAAAAACACCACCGATATTTTGCAACTTTCTTTGTGTTGGTTCCCTATCCGCACCGAGTTCAACATGGAAGCCCAGCAGGGTCTCCACCTTTCTTGCACCTTTTTGAAGTATGCCGCAAAGACATGTGGTGACCTCCGCGTTCCCCTCTTTGCTGGAAATGGGCTTTCCTCTCTTTTATCAAATGACACGGCTCCTTGTTCTTTGCACGAGCTTGGTTCATTATCCTCCCCGTGTCACGGCTTCACTTCGTTGAATTCTCTGCATGTTGAGAAAACTGTGGGTTCATCGACCGATGATGAGCCTTCGAATTTCTTGGTTTGTTTGAGATTTCCTCAAACGCATGGGCTCGGCCCATAATTTTTAACTCATCGATCTCCCATTTCGCCAAATTTATTTTTGCAGTCTCCAACTTGGTCATTGATCTTGGCTCACTCTGTGGAAATAAACTCGGTGGCTCCATGTTTGGTGTCTTCAACGACCTAGCCTATGTTTCTTTACACTCAACAGCTCGGCCCTTCTTGTTGGTTCAGTGAATAATCATGGCGAGCCCGGCCGTTCAAACCATAACTTAGCTTTGGATTTGGAGCTTGATCGGTTTCTACAACTCGTGTTGCTCGGTTTATTAGTGCATGCATAACTCAAAACCCGCTTGGCCATTCTGATGCATGAAAATAACTCAGTCCCAATTCAAAATAGCTCGGTGCTAATCCCATATAACTCGGTGACCATAAATCATGTAATTTGTTTGCTTGAGTGAGACACAACACAGGCATATAAAAATAGCTCGTCCTCTTCTTTACAAGATCGGGGAGCTAAAAGTAGCTCGGTTCCAAACATTTAGCTCGACCTAGCTCTATAAGCACCAAAGGCACAATTTTTAAGAATTCTTCCAATTTGGTCCAAATCTTGTCAATACTCTAGGTTTCCTAAGGTGCATTAGAGACTTTTTATAATGTTGGAGAAACATTCCTCATGCGAACTTGTCACTCATCCAATTTCACCAAAGGGTGAAACAAAATAACAACACCTAGGTTTTTTATTTTCTAGCTTATTGCTTAGGTCATATTTTTACTTTATTTCTTTATCATTTCATTGTGACTCTGCAATTAAGGTTTAACATTATTATTTCTATATTTTTAAAATCCGTTAGTGAAAATTAGTTAATATGTCCTACTTGACAAATTATTTTTCTAACAGTTTTGGCGCCCACCGTGGGGAAATATTTTTGTCTCTCGCACCACATCATAAACCATAAAATTAATAAAAAGTAAATACCGAAAAATACACAAAAATCGAGATATTGAAATCCATAAGAGTTTTCATGTATACTCAACATTTTTCCCTTCATGGGTATTCCTATAAATCCTCTTGTGTTGTATCATAATCTCCTTTTCTTTGAGGATACCCAAGAAGACCTCTTAGCTAATCTAAGAAACAATATTTGGCATAATAGATATATATAACCACTATCATGTAGATTCAAGAATCTTGTACCTTGAAGAAGAACATACTCAATCCACGAAACGTGTAAGACAAGCTCAAAATCAATAGATAAGAGCTTATAAGAATTTTTTTTAAACTATGCATTCAAGCTAACGGAAAAAAGGTATACAAGGTATTCCGGAACTAGTGGTGTGGTGACCCGTCTTTTGAAGAGAAATTGCAATCTGATTTCATAATTGCTATCAATCAAATTGTAAGGAGAACATGTCAATAGTAATTTCCATAATTTTATCCTACCTTTTCTCTTGAATACTATATTGACAAATCAACAATTGAACCATTGAATTACATTCCTCAAAAAGAAGAAATTGCGGAAAGAAGTTGTAGGAACTATTGAAGAAGAGGCAAATTGAATAAATATAACCATAGATGGCTCAACAAACACCATCGATTTGAATGAATTTCCAATTATGTTCCTCAAAAATACATGCCTGTTGGCTCTCAATCCTCATTTTAATGAATTTCCCAAAGGGTCATGAAATAAATTTCCTAAGTTATACGGAGATGTGATGCACACCACCTGATGATCACATTACAAATTTCATCACTTGATTGTGGGGTGCTAGAAATAGGATATGAAGATATATAAATTCATCTATTTGTAGAATCATTTCAAGATGCTTTGCCACAGATCGGTTCTATTATTTACCAAGGACATCTATCACCCACTTTGGAATGATATGAAAACCAAATTTGAATCTAGGTTCAAACCTTCCGAAGATGTCCATGCTCTTCTTACACAATGGTCTCAATTGAAGAAAGAACCATAGGATCCCATGAGGGATTTTTTTCCAAGTTTAATATAATGCTTTACAAGATCCTTAAAGCTACCTCGACCTATTGAGGATAATAAGTTAAGATTCTTCACTAATGCTTAGCTTCCTGAAGTCATTTTGATCTTTGAGAAATCTCAAAAAACTAATTTAGAACAAGAACTAAAACTTTCAATGAGGTATACTATGACTTGATCATGTCTGGAAATATCAAAAAGGTCTGAGAAAAGAGAAGGGTTAGAGTTCAAATGTTGGAACCACATACTCATTAGTACAAAAACTGGCTAATGATGTTCTCTCTCTTAAGAAGCATCTAGCCCAAGATTCCATATATAAATATAATCCTTGGAAGATTTTTCTAAATATGAAAAGGATCGGTCCACTTCCTTGAATACATTCTCTATAATCACTTCCTCTAAATGCAACATGTGATGCTGAGGAGGAGGAAGAAGAAATTGAAGAGCTAGAAGAAGAAATAAAAAATGATAACATCCTAGATATTGAATAAGTAGAAGATGATGCACAAGTCAATTTCATTGAGTATTCCTCAGGAGAAGATGATGATGATGAAGATGCACCAAACTTATCATGTGTAGTATTTACTCACTCCCAATCTCAAAAATAAACTTACTCCTTTGTTGCTCTAAAAAAGAAGAAGAAATAAATCATCAGGTGGTGACTCAACAAAACAAAATAATCAACAGAGGATCTCTTCTTCTACCTTTGTGAGAGTCTGCAAAAGAGAATTCAGGCCTTTTGGTGAGAAATATGTTACCTTTTGTCTCAAGTAATTCTCCTAATACTTATTCTAGTTATAGTTATGCTTCCGCAAGAGCCGGTCCTTCAAAATCTCCAAATGTACCTACAAAATCAGCCACTGCCTCCCAAATAACTACTCCCATTTCTAAAATTGTTGTAACTTCAAAGGTAGTACATCCTTCACCCACCAAAGAGTCCACTGTTCTTGGGGTACACAACTCATCTCCTTCTACTCCATTTGACATCATTGAGCATGTAAACAATTCTAAAGTTCATATTTCTGAATCTGAATTCTTACAAACTCATTAGGAGTAATTTGAAAGGTTTGTCCACTATATCAAGGGTAATATTTCAAAGCCCAATGATGTAGTCCCTAAGTCCAAAGGAATATTACCAAATCTTCCTACCCCTCCATCTCATAATATTCTTTCTTTAAGCTCATCTAAGACCAATAAATTTTATTCATTCTATCTTTCCCTCCCGATTAAAGGTCGTTAGTTAAATAACAACATAATAGATTCAAGAGCTTTAGATAATGTGATTCCCATAAAATTTTATAATTATCTCATACTCACCTTAACATGAGCCACTGGCTCTTTTTACTTCATGGAGTCCAAGGAAGTTCCATTGGTAGGGTGAATCAAAGATGCATAGGTGGCTCTCATTGATTTTCCAGACAAGAAATTGTTTCTAATAATCTTGGTAGCTGACATCCAAGCATCATTTGGGATATTGTTGAGTATAATTTTTATAGATACTTAGGAGGTGAGATCCATATGGATTGGTCCTTGGAAACCATTCCAGTAAAAGGATAAATGAGAAAGTTTTTTCCCATGAGAAAGATGAAGTATGATTTTCAAAATTGGAGGATCCAAGGGTTGATTTATTGTTTAAAAATAGTGGACTTGGTAACTACTTCTTGACTGCAAAAAGAGATGAAAATTTTCCATTCCTTACATAAGATGATGAGAATCATTTGTGGACAATGGAGTTTTATGGAATTCATTCCAGTGCTGTCTTAGAATATGGTGTTATTATAACCTCTCCTTCGGGTGAGTTGTTTCCTTTTTCTTATAAATTGTAATTTGAGAACACTAATAATACCATGGAATATGAATCCCTCCTTCTAGTAATGGACGTAGTTGAGTCCATGGGTATTAAGAAGTTGAAATGTCTTGGTGATGCTAAATTAATTTTCAAACAATTTAGAAACCAATATCAAGTCAAGAATCCAAGGCTTAAGCATTACAAGAATAGAGTATGGGATTGTATCAAGTCTTTTGATGCTTTCTCTATTTGGGATATTCTACATGAACAAAATGAGAAAATTTATTCTCTTGTAGTCTACTCTTCTCTAATGACCCCACACCCATCTTTCAATAAGGACAAATTTACTGTTGAGATGATTTTTAGGTCAAGTGTGTCGATAATTTCAATCACTAGCAAGTGTTCAATGACGATAGTCATCTTATCTCTTTCCTAGAGAAAAGGGATAATTTCAATAATATTTTCTATGAAGGGAGTAATTCTTTGAATCATGAGTCTGTTGCAGATGAAGATAAGGGTGAGATTGATGGAATTGATTTCGAGGGGGTCATCAGACTAAAGGGTAATAAAATTCCAAAAGGCCTTGTTTCTCTTAAAGACTTGTTTGATAAGCATGAAAAGTTTATTAAAGAAAAATAAAAAGAATCTTATCGATGCATTACTGAGTTTGAAAAAGAGAACATTGGTACCCCTGGAGCAGCCAAGAATGGTCAACATTGGAAAGTGTTGTTCACTAGAGGAGAAAAGGATTTTCGTCTCATTATTGAGGAGATACTCTGATGTACTAACATATTCATATGATGAGATGAAGTCCTTCAAGTAAAATAAAATGCATAATTCCATACCACTCAAGCCCGAATCTAATCCATTCCCATAAAAGAAAAGGCCATATAGCCCTAAGATTGTTGACACAATCAAAGAATAAGTTATGAAAGAAGAATGGTTAAATAAGGATTTTTGTTGACTTCCAAAACTTGAATCAAGCTTAATTAAAGTACAATTATCCTTTACCCATCATGGACCATATCTTGCAGGAAGTCACTAGATCTGAGATGATTTCTTTGATCGATGGCTTCTCCAAATATAATCAAGTGGAGGTAGTAGAAGAAGATAGACATAAAACGGCTTTTACCACTTCATGGGGAATATTTTCCTATAAAAGAATGTTGTTTTGCCTCATTAATGCTGGAGAAAAATTTTAGTGGGAAATGGACCTTTCCTTTAAGGATATCAAACACTATATTTTCATTTATCTTGATGATCTTACGGTCTTTTCCAAAAGGTGAGGAGATCACTTGAAACATTTGGAATAAGTATTGATCGGATGTCGATAACATGGGCTATCTCTAAATCCTAAAAGTGCATTTTTGGTGTTACAGAAGGAAACTCCTTAGTCAAATTATGAACAAGGACGGAGCCAAGATTGATCTCGAAAGGATAAATATAGTTCAGGGACTCTCCTTTCCCATAAGTAAGCAAGGGTTTATTCATTCTTTGTAAAGGTAAAATTTCTTTGCCACTTTGTTCCAGACTTTTTTGAATTGACAAAGAACATTACCAATATGATGAAACCACAAGCAATTTTTAGGTGGAGTAAAGAAGGAAATGAGGCATTTTAATGAATCAATAAAGTGATTAAAAAGCCCCTACCTTGGTGTGTCCTAAATTTTTAAAAAATTGATTATGTATTGTTATGCTTCTGAACATACTCTTTCGACCATCTTAGTTTAGAAAAATGAAGAAGGTATTGAAGCACCAATTGCCTTCATGAGATTTCCATTGAAAGATCACGAGATGAAGTACAATCAGATGGAGAAGCATGCATATACCATGGTCAAAGAAGTTAAGAACTTCATATTCTACATTCTAAACTCCCACACTATAGTGATGGTTCTAGGATCAACAATAAAATCAATTCTAACTCAACAAGATCCAAGAGCTAAAAGAGGCAACTGGGTGGCCAAGATTCAAGAATATGACTTGGATATCGATCATTAAAAATGGTCAAAGGAAATGCTTTCTATTGGTTAATGGTGAGGATAGGTCACTTATGACTCAAAATGAATAAAATGAATGTCAATGTTATGGATGCATAAGTAAGGACTTGCCTCAAGTTATTTTTGTAAACACCACCAATGAGTGGTATTATGATATTGCACATTACCTCACCTATGAAGAGTGTCTCGACACACCTTGATTATAAAAAGGTTAAATATCAAGATAAAATAATCCAGGTATGTCATATGGAATCATGTGCTATATAAGAGAGGACTGGATGGATGTTTCCTAAGATGTGTTGACAAGGAGCAACAAGAAAATTTGTTGAAGGCTTACCATGACCAAGCTTGTGGTGGACACTTCTCTGCCATGGTGACTGCCCACAAGATCCTCTAAGGTAGAGTACTTATTGGTCTAAAATTTTTTTCGATCCTCAACAATGGGTTTCTAAGTGTGAGCCATGTCAAAAATTTGTTGGAAGACCGCAACTTACTGCACTTCCTCTTTGAATAATGGTTATTGAGGAGCTTTTCCATAAATGGTGCCTAGATTTTATTGGTGTGATTAATCCTCACTCAAGTGCAGCCCATTCTTACGTGTTCATAGCTATAGACTACTTCACAAAATGGGTGGAGGCCATTCCATTCAAACAAGAAAAATATGAAATTGTATGTAACTTCCTTAAAGAGAACATCATTGTTCATTTTAGTGAAAGGAACGATAACCCGGATCGTATGCAAGCCAAGAACACAGATGCTAATCAAACACCACAATCTATAAGATGAAAGCAATTCACTAGAATAACTTTACATAAAACCTTTGCAAACAAATGAGCAACAATATCATATATTATTATGGAACTCAATGCAATACATTGAGAATGTGCCTTTCTTAAATAGGCAAGGAATAACAATCTAAGAACCAGTCAAGGTCGTAGATCAAGCCATAAATCAAGGAAATAACTAGTCATCAAAGAACTAGTCAAGACCATAGATTTAGGAGAGAACTAGACATCAAGGATCTAGTCAATACCATAGATCTAGGAAAGAACTAGTCAATACCATAGATCAAGGAAAGGACTATACCTGACAACTAGATAATATCTCCTAATATCTAAATAAATAAAAAGAAATATCCACACACATAAGTGGGTGAGGATGAATACAATAAAGGTAAATAATGTACCTAGGTGAACATGAGCTAAGGTAAATACCTACTCTAACATTTAAAATACTTCAAAAGGTGGTGGTTGATAATGTAACAAATTTTTCATCTATGGAATTGACCATGTTTTCTTATAGCTATAGAATCTCACTCTTAGAATCTCACTCTTAGATGCATCATCATACTAGAATCTCACTCATATGATCCTTCTTTTACTTTAGTTGACACTTGTATTTATAGCCTTTTCAACACCTTTATGCCTTTGCGGGAGTTGTAGATCCGGTGCCAAGTGTCCAAGGTGGTCCTTCATGGGAGCATGCTTCTTCAGGCCCAAGCTCTACACTCTTTGCCATGATGGCCTTCTATAAAATTCCATTGCAAGGTATATTCCTTCCTAGGCCACCCTATTGCTAGGCTGGCACCTTATCCATTCCGCATGCATAGTCGGGTCACGCTTTTCTCGTGTTCTGTCTGATATGCCAATTATGACTAAGTCCCAAAACATTTTCTCTATCTTACGCGCACGTGCCACTTGTTCTACTAAACCCCTCCTAGAACCCTGTCTTGCACACTTTCTCCTTATGCACCCTTCTTTTAAGTAGGCCCTACGCACCCACGCCTTTACTATACTTCGTAAATATATTAGGAGCCCAACATCACCCCACATTATGCCTATTCTCTGTCCGTGGGAACACTTTCCCAAAGAATAAAGAATGAGAATGGAAGGAATGAAAGAATGGGGGAGACTATGATCACTACTATAAGAGGAGAGAGAAATATTTCCTCAAGTCTACCTCCAACTTATCCCAAGTATCAACCTCGTCTTGTGCTTGTTGGAAAAGGTTCTTTGACTAGGAGCTTACCTCCTCAAAATCAAATCCTCTCCTTGGCACTCATGGTTTCGAGAACCTCTTCCAATTTTTTTCCCATATCCTCAAGCACGTCCATCCTTTGAGTGATCTAGGGATATAATTATTTAAGTCGGTTCTTGATTGAGCCTCACAAGGTCTCAATAGCCTCTGATTTCTTTTCCAACTTGGCTATAATTTTGTCTCTTTCAACCATATTTCCCTTGTTTTTCTCTTAGAACTCCTTGAGTTCCACCTCTTGGGTGGTGACCAGGATACTCGCCACTCTATCTTTATCCATGCAGTTTTCATAGGCGGCCTCTGCTACCTACGTGGTGGCCTTTACATCAGAGAGGATCTTGTTGTACTGAGCAAAAATTTCCACCACCTTCATCTTGTACTCCTTTTCCTGGCGCGCCAACACTTCTATAGAATCTAATGCCAGTGGTTTCCTCTCCATGGTGAGAACGTGAGTTAAGTCTTCTAGGCATTGTATGCTTGATTCATATTTCTCCATGAGTGGTGTCAAATATGGATGCTTTAATATAATGGCGCTTGTGATCATTTCCACCTTCTTGGAGACTTTGCACACCCTGGCCTTCTCTTCCTTCAATTCAAGCCTTAGCTACGTGTGTTGACTAATTCCTCATGTTTTAACTCCTTAGTCCTTTCCAGGAGCTCTTCTTCCTTCTTCTCCATCTCTGCCTCTAGAAACTTTAATCTGTCATTCCTCCCAAAGAGTTTGGATTCAATATCAATTGAGACTTTATTCAAGCATTGCAGATTTGTTCGTTGGATAACTATTGAGCGTTCACCAAGGGGTTAGTTCCTTTTGATTCTGGTACTAGCATTGATTCCCCTTGGCTTACTTCAAACTTGGGCTCGTCGAGGTGGGACTCAAATTCCCACAAAATAATTTTCCTCATCTGAGGGTATGCGCCTTCCGCATCAAATGATGCCATAGCTAGGAGTTTCTCCATTGGAATAGTGCTTTGGAAGTGTGTGCATAACACCTTGTTTGGATCATCAACATAATCCATCTTTTTGCTTTGGGTCTCTATGCACCTTCTTCCCCAATGTGTGTGTGCCCTTTGGGAAACCTATAACTAAACTAGGGCCTCCTACGCTATCATGATCTTTCTGGACGCTTTCTTCTTCATTATCATTTAACACTAACTCTGCACTTCATTCCAAATCTTTCTCCACCAAGATTTTAATGATCCCCATAGCTTCCCTTTCTGCGGCCTCCTTTATCTACTCCTTTGTGAGGCTAGGTGTCCACCGATTCTTTTACTTACTTCCTTGCTCCCTCCTTTGTCTTGAGCACCTTCCTCCTCCTGGCTAACCTTCCTATGAAAAAAGAGTTAGTCATTCTTCTCTTCCTCTCCTTCTTCCTCTGAATCATGCACCTTGAAAAGCTGTTGGGCCTTTAGCACCCTCAGGTGCATCATCTTCATCATCATCCCTTTCACCTTTGTAGGCCTCCAAGCTCTCCATATCCTTTGAATCATTCTTCTCCATCACCTTCTATTTCTTCCTAACTAGGGATTCTAGTATAGGAGATGCTACTCTCTCTTCTTCCTTGTCCGGTGACTTCTCCTTTGTGATAGGTTTTCTGTTACGTGTCTTCTCTCGACCGGGAATTATTTCTACGTGTTTAAGGGCTAGGCTTACATTTTCTTCTAGAGCACCCACCATTGGTGTACTTTGAATCTTTGGGTTCCTTTTTCCCGTGAACCTCTTCTCTTTCTCTCTTTTTGCTAGCATGGGCTTCCTTCTTCCCATAGGGTCTTTAGGAATGGAGACATCACATTTCAGGTATGCACATTTTTAAAACTTCAGCCTTATGTAGAGATATATACCTCACCGCGGTCCTTCCTACAATTGGAAAATTCAGGGACTTATCCATCTAGACCTCATGGGAGACATACTTCTCCACATATGCACACTTCTTGGTGTAGCCAAGAGATGTCTTCGTAGCTCTCTGTAGTATTTATCCACCTCACTAAGGTCAAACCTTAGTCTCTTGGCTTTTTGAACCTGTTCACCCCTGCTTGGAAGTATTGTGTGGTGAAGGAGAAGGGGATTTTGCACCAGGGGCTCATAGTTTCATCTACCAATTTGAATATGCCAATGCGAAGTGTCGATACACTACAAACTCTGCTTCTTCATCCAAGAGCATTGGTAGTTGCTCTAGAATTATCCATTCTACCCTGAACGTATCCCACATACACTTGTACCACTTCTCTAGAAGCGCCTTGTGAGTTTCCGTCATGGTGTCACAAGTATATCTCGTGAACCTTTTAGTGGGAAATGAATCTTCCCCCGGATACTCCCAAATAGACTTATCCGGCCCATCGGGCACTCCGATTTCTGAGAAGACAATAGTGAGGAGGATGTTTCCAAATAATATTTTGTCACCCTCCTACACACTACTTATGATTTCATCCGTGATGAAATCGACAAAGTTGTAGATGGTCCCCTCAGCTATTTTCTGGCATACATTAAGCCATGCCTTGTTCACCTGCATCCATCTCTCCTGATCATTAAGCTTTGTAACTAGGCACACGCTCATCCTCATCACGGGGTCTAGGATCTTAGCGATGTCAAAGTATCGTGACCCTTTCTTGTAGGCCTCTTTGTCGCTCAAGTCATCATCTAGGATTTCTCCCTCATAGGTAAGGCATGTGAAATTTGAAATTAACCAAGGATTTATTCACATATTGAGCCCCACGAAATAGAAATGATCCTCATATAAGTGCAACATCAACCACTGGTAGAGGCACTTAGGCTTGCTAAAATAGGGTAGTTCATAGAGTTGCAATAGCCCTACCTTCTCCATTTTAAATTTCACTTCGTCGATGTAAATGGGCATGCCTTCTGGCATTATTTTGTTGGTTGGGTGCACCAACTCCAAGGCCATCTCTTTCTCTGTTGTAGTTGTGTGATGGTTATAATCACTCACTTTGTCATCTTCCTTAGGTGTGATTCCCACTCTTTTCCCAGCAATACCCCATCTGGGTACTACATCTCCGCGTACCATTCTTCATTTGATATTTCTACAACTGTTGTTTGTTTTCCCTTGCCCTTTTACTTTTGCTTCTTTGGTGAGATGGTTGGTTTTTTGGGTGCCATCTTTCGATTGGTCTTAATAATTAGAATTTCTTCCCCCTTTCTCTTCTTTACCACTCTTTCTAGTCCCAAGCTAAATCTTCACAAGAAAACCCTTCTAACTCCATGCCCTAGCCATCAAACCCTAACTAGGAAACCCTTTCAAAAGACGGCGTTTTCTCACTCACTCCTCCATGCCCGTGTACTCCTTTCCTACTAGTTTGCAAATCTACCCTAGCTATGCACTTTATATCTCTCAAATTCTTCCTTCATCACAAAGATCTTGCTTTGGATGCCCTAGTTCACAAGAGCTTTCTTCACTTCGTAATCACAATGTAAAATAATGAAGTGCCTAACCTCTTATAATTTTTCCTTCTCATTAGCATTAAATGCTCTTTCACCTACCACCGTATGGCAATACTTAATGCAGATTTTTCCACTAAGCCAATCCTAAGCACCTTCACCCACGTGCCACATCTTGTGCACATACCTCTTTACTGACCTTCGCACACAAAAAAGTCCAACCCGATCAAGACTCTTATGCACACGGCCATAGCGCCAAAGGTACTTCTTTTGTCCCTTAACCTATTTTTCCTCGCTTACCTCATGTTGTTCCTGCGCTCTTCCTTTTTCCTATACATGGTTTTTTCAAGGGTTTCTTGACATCAACCATTTACATCCATCTCTTCTCTACGTGTCGTGTAACCTTACATGCCTTTAGTCCTTTAATCGGGACATTTAACACAACTTCTAATGCAAACTCAAACTTGTATTACAGGCCTAAACTTCTTCTTACTCCACCCCACACTAAACCGATGTGTGGTCCTCTATGCATACACAACCTTCTAAAAGTAATGTGGTTATCAGCGCACAAGGTGGAAAACAAAACAAAAAAGGAATGAATAATGAGAAAGGGAAACACAAGAAAAAAAAATTCATTAAAGGAAATTCTACTCTAACTGGCAACACTACCTTATTTACAAACACCAAGAAGACTTATTTATAGTAGGGCTTTAGCCTACTCCCATTGAAGTGTCTTGGTAATCTCTTCCCATCCAGGGCTTGTAATTGGCATGCGCTTGAATCAAGGATGTACGAGATGGTGTAGGGGCCCAACCAATGGACTTTTAACTTCCCAAGATGACACAAAAACTTGGAATCATATAGCAAAACCATTTGCCCAACCTCAAACTTCTTGTTCTTGATGTGACAATCATGCCATGCCTTTTATTTTCTTTTTCGTCTTCTAGCTCCACTTGGCGATTGATCGTCTTTCATCCAATTGCATTAACTTGTCAATTCTTTCTTCCAATGCTTTCTCATCTACTAATCCTCTTGCATGTGTTATTCATAGTGAGGGTAACATGAATTCAACTGGTAGGAAAACCTCCATGCCAAACACCAATTGAAATGGTGTGGCCTTATCTAATCTCTTGTAGGTTGTCTTGTATTCCCAAAGAATGAATGATACTTTGTCATCCCAATCTTGTCTGCTTGAACATCAAAGATCTTAGTCAACATGTGACTAAGTATTTTGTTAAATGCCTTAGCAGTTCCATTTTATTGAGGGTGATAGGAGTTAGTCTTGTGATAGGCCACCATGAATTCTACTAGCAGAATCCTGACCGTTTCATTGAGAAAGTGCATACCTATATCACTTTTCAAACTCAATGGGAATACATACCTGCTGATTTTGTTTTCCCATAAAAATATAGCATTTGTAGCCATTGTACAATCCTTTGTAGGTGCTGCCTCTACCCACCATGTCAAGTAATTAGTGCAAGTGATGATATATCATGAACCAGTCCTTCACGTTGCTGGCAAGATTGGTCCTACAAATTCGATAGCACACTTCTAAAATGGTTCCACACTAGCTATTGGTTGCAAGGGCATTTCATCCCTCTTTCTAGGTTTTCCAAAGCATTGAAAATGGTCACAAGCCTTGCAAAAGTCAATATAATCTTGGTAAATGGTTTCCCACCAAATCCTGATGAGAAGAATCTTCCGCATGGATTCATTTCTCGCATAGTGTCCTCCTGCAATCCCACCATGCACTTCTTCCATAATTGAAATTCATTTATGTTTGTGCATGCATCGGTGAAGAACCTCATCATGGCATAATTTGTATAGATCTCCGCTAATCAACATGTAGGGAATAGTGTGTATGGCCAACTTGTTCCTCTCCAAGGCCTTCATTCCTTTTGGCACCACACATATCTTAAGAAATACTATAATTTCCTCCAAATGTGAGGTCGTGCACCTCAACCTAAATAGTTGCGCATCGGCATAGTCTCTTCATGCTCTGCACATCCTCCCTTGATTCAATCTTATACTGAGATGATTGGGTCCAGAATTACTCTTTCTAGCTTCACAACCACGGTGAACTCGAATTCTTGAAATAGCAGGACCCACCGACATATGTGCCCTTGTAGAACATGCTTATTAACTAAGTACTTTAATGCCATGTGGTCCATGTAAAATATAAAGGGTGTTGCCAATAGATACTACCTAAACTTATGTAGCACATAGATCATAGATAATGCTTCGTACTCAGTAGTTGTGTAATTTTTCTCTATTGGTGTTAACTTTCTGCTAGCAAAACACAAGGGATGATCAACAACCCCTTCACAAGGTTGTGCCAATATCTTGCTCCAATTGTTGTCCCTGAGGAATCAACATGAACATGGAAAGGCTTATCCCAAGAGGGGAATCATAGTATGGGCGTAGTGACAAGCTTATCCTTTAAAGTATTAAATTCCTTCTGTTGCACCTCTCCCCAAAGGAAGGCACTCTTGTGTTTAAGTAATCCTTCTAAGGGCGTGGATATCTTGGCATATCCCTTGATGAACTTCCTGTAGTACCTGTATGCCCAAGAAATTTGTGCACCACACTTTGGCTAGTAGGCTCCCCCAACCCCACAATGACTGTAACTTTGGCAGGGATCTACTAGTAAGCCCTCCCTACATATGATGTGCCCCAATAATGTTCCAAATGGGGTAGCAAAGACACATTTCTTAATGTTGAGGATATCCTCAACTTACGACATGATTCAAACATCAACCTTAAGTTGTCACAATGGTCCTTCACTAACCCATATACTATCCAATCATCCAGGTAAACTTGAAGAAAATTGTGGATGAAGTCTTGGAATGCTTGTACCACTATGCGCGAGAACACAACAGGCACATTCTTCAACCCAAAAGGCATGACCATATATGCAAAACTTCCCCACTCGGTGGAAAAAGTCATCTTCTCCTGGTCTTCCTTGGAAATCCGAACTTGGTGGTACCTTGAAAATCCATCTGTAAAGGAATAGACTTCATGTCCGACCACTCCTTCCAAAATTTCCTCAGTGAAAGGGTTGGAAAAGGATCGATGACACAAACTACATTTAACTCCCTATAGTCCACGTAGATCCTTATCCTCCCATCCTTCTTGATGCTAATTACCATTGGACTTACCCACTCTGACTCTTCATAACTTCAATGATGCCCGATGCTATCATCTTATATATTTCTTCCTTGAACTTCACGCGCAGGTTAGGATTCATTCGGTATGGTCTCTTCCAAACTAGGTGCGCACCCTCCTTCAACTCGATTCTCATTTCCCCCAAGGAATGGTGAACACCTTTGAGTTCATGATACCCACGAGGGAGTAAATCCTCAAACTCATGTAATAGATCAATGATTTTGGAGACTTCCTTCTCGATAAACAGATCTCAGATGATAGCCTCTTTAGGTTCTTCTTAAGTCGATGTTAACCTTTTTGTCTTTAAAGGTTCATGGTAGGCATGTGCCCATTCATCAGCACTGTCTATCACTTCATGCATCCCTATAGAATGGTTAACATCCAAGCTTTCCACCTCTTCCCCATTAATAACATACACCATATTCCCTTTTTCTTTTTCTATACATGTGTGCTCAAGCTGTATCTCTTCTATTTCTTCTTCCTCAAAGCATGCCTCTAAGATAGGTTCACCTAGCAACTCTTGTATTTTTTCCTCTTCTATAACACTATATCCTATTGTAAGGAGCTTGACAACCTACAACGACTTATCTAATGATGGCTTTGCACTCCGATACTTGAACGCTTGAATGAGATCAGCCACCAATTCTTTCCAATTACCAGTTTGATGATGCATCTCTGAGTGGCTATACCATGCGCGCGCATAGACTTGCAGGTGGAATACAATTTTTCAACCCATAATGAAGGTGGCAATGTTGTTTTGCTTCCCATCTAGGTCGTTTCACATGCTTAGATATGGAAGGAAGCAGTCTTTTTACCATGGTATTATTTTATAGCCGTGGGTGCATTGCTCCTACAAAACCTTACAGAAAAGGTAATTCTCAGCTCACACCACTCCAAGAGGTTCTCCCGATGTGTTTCCCACCAGTGTGCAACAGTTTTGAGTAGGGTGTAGTTGAATATTTCCCTCATTTCATCTTAATTTCTCCATTGAGCCTCCATTTCTCGCAAGAAATATTCCAGATTAGCCCCTCCCGAGTAACTTGGTAGTTTTCTTCCTCCTAGGTGCCATACTATATGCACCTTTGTTACCTTGGTTACCGATCCTCTTAAATTCCATTTGATCAACTCATAGGTCCCATGTGCCTAATTATCGCATGTTATACTAGTGGTGTCACTTATGGACTGAGCATCCTCAAACTGGATAACTCCCTCTATGGGATGAATTATCTCAGGATCCCTGATTGAGCACACATATATTCTATCAAGGACTTCTTCTCCCAAGGGTTCAGTATAGGGTGTTGATTTCCCATCAGCTAGGGGTATAATGACCCGTTCCTCCTTATTTTCAAAACTTATGTATCCTTTGTTGAACCAAAGATCCGCATTGTTCTTATAGCACCATGGGTGCCCAAGTAATGTTGGGAAATTGTCTTCCTTGGCGAATGCCAAGATTTCAAAGTCCCCAGTAAACTTGGCCCCTTGAATGGTGATAATCGCATCCTTTAAGACACCGATGGGCATTGCCTTCATTTTATTCTCCATATACAACACATTCAAAGATGGTTGTAATGTAGGTCTTCCCATTTGATGCCATGCATCCAAGGTGAGAACATTGACCTCTACTCCTATCTCAATAAGGATATTACTAAGGAGCCACCCATTAACGACTACATTTAAGGTGATCTCTTTATCATAGTCAAGGCTATGAGGGGGAAGGTTAACATGTAAGACCTACCTCTTGCGCTCTTCTCTGACACGTGGTACTTGTTGGTGTTCATTTTGATCTTACACCGTTTTGCCCTAATTTTCCTTCACTTTGAGTTTTAAAACATTTTCTAAATTTTGAATGGATGATCTGAAGGTTTTATGACCACTTGAATGCCTTGTATTGTTGTAAAGCTATTTGTTATGACTTATTTTGAAGAAGTCTCCAAGTTTTCCCTATTTTGTGCCCTAATTTTTTAAATCAAGTGGGCTCTGCCATTTTCCATTTTTTCAATTGTGGAAGTTTGAAAATGATCAATTTTTACTTGTATACCTTTGAAAATCTATACCCATGGTTGAAAAATGCTTGGAGACTGTTCTATTTCAAAAAAATCCTTAACAAAAAAATTGGATTTAGGGCATCACTTGGCAATTTCTATGTTTCTTTTGTGATTTGTGGGTGTCTTTACTCGTCAAATTATTCCTCAACATTTGGTAGCTATGTGGCATATTTTTATTTATCGCAGATTGGTGGTGGACTTAGAGAAATTTTTCCTTTTATGGCAAAAGGTATTAAAATAAAGGAATGAATCGAAAGCTTGCAGCCAATAAGAAAAGGACACGTGGAATTTTGAGATGGCGGGGATGTGGGCCTTCGGAGGCAAGTTGGAAATTTTGTCTTGTTGGAAAAATGGTTTAAGTTCTAAAAACTAAGTGCAGCCCCACCAAGGAGGATGTTTGAAAGCTTGTGCGGGAGCATGGGCCGATGGGGGCAAAGTGAAAACTTTGCCTTTTTGGCAAAATAAGTCAAAAGTGGTAAATTGAACCGCATCCCCACGGACAACAAAATGACACATGGAAAGATCGAGGTAGAGTACGGGCCCACAAAGAAATTGTTTATTTTTTTCCTTTTTGGAAAAGGAGGTATAAAGTGAAGAAATGAAGCATAAGTCTGTTGGGACCCACATTAGAACACGTGTCAAGCCCGAGAGGAGTGGGGAAAAAAATAAAAAAATTTCCATTTTTTTCCAAATGTTATGAAGTGATAAAATTTTCCCAGGCCTATTTCCAATCACATTTTGCCATGTGGCTGGCTCTATTTAAAAGTTGTAAAGATGGCCCAAGCATTTTTAAAATCAATTCTTTCCACATGGAGGGCTAGGATTAAAAGTGGAAGGTGAATCAACGATGGCTCGTACATTGCATTTGATTTTGCCACCATTGGAGCTCCAGGATGCTTCGAGATGTAATTTTTGCATCAATTTTCATAAAATGTTTGGCAAATTCATGTCATTTTGGTCTGCGAATCAATGGAATCGATTTCATAGTTCAATTTATAGATCTGAGGTATATTTGAAGAGGATTTTTTTCTCGGGCTCGTGCAAAAATGTGAAAAGCCCGATCCAAAAGTTACAGAGGTGATTTTGAAAAGGTGAAACGATGAAGGGAAGGGGGCTACATGTCTAGAGGATGAAAATGTGCCTCCACATAGAATAATGATCCAAATTTTTACAATGATTCAAATGTTTTGAAACACCTGGCATTTTTGGTTATAAATTTGTTAAACGTCCCTTTCTATAAATCATGATGGAATTTTGTAACAAACTTGATGCTTGGCATATTATTTTCTTGAGAGAGAGGGTTTGGATGTAAACAAGTGATATATAATGCATTTTTGAGAAATGTAAATGGTTGGGAGTTCATTTTCATGAGAAAATTCGAGAAACTTGGTTAACTCCTTCTTTGTTAGATTTTCACTCATTTTGAGTTGGTTATAAGTGTATAGCCATCAATAAGCTCTGAGATTGTTCCAAAAACATTCCTCTCTGTGATGAAATTTGATCAATTTTGAAGTTAATCTGTGTTATTTTGGAAAATATTGTGTCTGCTATTATTTTTAAATGTCTGCAAATGGTTTTCATTATTCTTGTTATAATCTTACATTAGAAATATTATGTGAATCACATAGATCTCATCCTTGTGATTGTTTAGTGGCATCTACAAATTTCATTTTCTAGAAGAGCCTTCATCTAGCCATGAAATAAGCAATTTAAAATCACTATACCTTCACTGTTGATAGAGATTATTTGTTAGTCTTTGGGTGCACCTTAGGCATGATTGATTTTAGATTTTGGGTGTTGATTGAGTCTTTTAACTCGATCCTTTGTGTTAGAGTCCCAAATATTGTGTGAAAAGTGCAAATCTAGGCCTCCATTAATGCACTCCTTACGGTTGAAGGAAATTTTTAGCTACTTTGAAGCATTCTATCGATAGTTATTCAAATATTGTAGAGGTTGTCAAAGATATGGCACGGTCAAATTTGTCTTATAAGTCTCCCACCAAAAATCATTCACAAACAAATGAATACTACCCACACTACCCTTGTTTTTTCCTGTATATGAAAAATGCAAAACCCTATTGTCAAAATATGTAGAAATAGATCGGGATTCCAAATGTCTTTAGTAACCTTTGCCTTGTTTTGAAAGTATCTCCATAATCTAGAAGTGACAAATTGTGGAAGTCGATTTGATGTGTTGATCATATTTTCTTTTCTTTATATAAATTATGCAAAAGAAGGATTTACCAAAGTATTCTTCAATAAAAAAGGTTACAAAATAGGTTCTCTTACCTTGGTTGAAAGGAACAACCTAAAATAGTTATGATGAGATAACATCCTTTTTAAGGTGCTACCCACTCCTCCAAGGCCTAAGTGCTAAAAAGATCGGATAAACCGCTTCCCCGGCTACAAAATGACACACAATTGTTTATCTACCTCTGAGTGTCTTGTTAATTTTCTTGATGTTGCTTGGCCTCTGAAGGAGATTAAATATTGGTACCAACACCCTTCTGGCACCGTTTCTAGGGATTTGTTGAAAATATTTGAGATATTTGGATACATATCAGACCTTGGTAATGTTTCTTACAAATGTTACATGCAAATACATTGTTGAAGTATCATTCTATGTTGATTTGTAATATTTGAGCAAAGTAATAAGTTACTGTGCAATGTTCCCAGTTTGCAGCAGTTGTTGCACTTTGGTTGCATTGTGATTAATAAATTCAGGTAAAGGAATGTCTCATTTATAAATTTTTGTAAGATTTCAGTGCTAACAGATGTTTGACAGATTACTTTAGTGCATTTTTGCACAACTAGGGTGAGAATCCTTAGTGGCGACTCCATGCTGATTTGATTTTGATAAATACCAGTGTCTTAACTTTCTGTCATTTGAAATTTGTTACTAATATCTGTAATGCTAGAAGGAAGAAGATCTCTCTTTGTTAAAGACCCTACTAGGAGGTTGTTTTCAGATTTGAAAAATTTAGAGTTAGAGGGTAGAAGAGTTTGGAAAGTTATTGGAGATCAGACCTCAAGGAAAGAGATCCCCATTGTTGAACTTGAAAGTGATCAACTTGTCATTGAGAACTGCAATTCATCCTTAAGTGAATCTAAATTAGGTAGTCCTCTTGCAGATCTGCACTCTCCATCTGGTGAGGGGCCCTCATTTGTTTTTGAGATGTTTGCTTCACATTACCCCTTTGTACTTTCCAAATATGGTAGAGTTATCAATAAAGAGAGCCTTTATAAGGCATTCATTTTGAATATTGTATCCCTATTCCCCAAAGACCTATCACTCCTCATCTATTTTTTTCTCCTCCAAGGTCACCTCCACAAAACAATATGGCTCAGCCTCCACCCAGACCTCCATTTGTTGTTAACACCTTTGGTCCTATAAACTTTAGAGGAATGGATGGTTATCCAAATGTTGTCCCACAAGATGTAAGGAATAGATTACCTAAGTTCCAAGGTAACAATGCTATAACTGGTGATCAACACCTCAAACTTTTGTTAACATGATGGAGGACTTTGAGATTGAGTATGAAGATGTGTATGTCAAACTGTTTATTCATACATTAGAGGAGGATGCAAGGGATTGGTATAAGTCTTTGCCTGATAATTCTATTGATTCTTGGATAGAAATGAAGAATGCATTTAGATTACAATATGGTGACAAAATAGACCCTAGGTTTCTTTTGTCGAGTTTGAGAACATCAAGAAAAAACCCAATGAATCAGTACATGATTTAAACACAATATTTAATAATACATTGAGAAGATTTCTAGTGAATTTGAGGCCATGTGATGAATCTTGTTTAATCAAGTACTCGGATGCATTTGATAAGAAGGCTGCATACTACTTGAGGGATAAAAACCCTAGCAATTTAAGGAAGTCCTTTACCATGGCAACGCAAATTGAGAACAACATTAAGGCCATTGGTAAACATCTTAAGAGTGTGTTTCACTCGGAAAGACTCGTTCCTTTTAGAAACAGATAAGGTTAGGGTTAGGAGGAATACCTGTAGAACGTCGAGATGGTGTGCGCGTACCGTAGAGAAAGATCAGGCTGATTGCGAAGAACTCCTTTTTGTCTTGGAAGGACTACCTGCAAATAAGAACACAAGACCACAAGATTTGATTAAACAATAAATGAGGAAACTGCCTTGGGCCCAGGAAATATAAAACTTCCTTTCGAAGGTGGTCAGTTCCCCTGCTAATATGAATTAACACAAAAGACTGTAAAGTATCAATTAAATTGTTTCGTTGAACTGGGTAGGGGAAAGGCTGATTTTACGTTTTGATCATAGGAACCGATGGCGATTCTTGATAGCGATGCTGCTTATGATAGCGATGCGATTCTTGATAACCGATACCGGTGGGTTCTAGGATCTTCTTAGTAGCTACGGTGTTTTGTAAGACTAGTTTATGGATGATATTAGGAAATGGGATGATTAGAAGCAAAAGAATAACAGATTAGATGCAATGACACGTTGGGTAGTAGATTCGAGAGATGGATTTAGGAGGACTGAAATTCACAGAGCATAAGAAATGTTATAACAGAGGACATGCAGATGTGACTTCTTTGGTTTTGACAAAGATGCAAGTTGATCTCCTTGGTTGTAAACACTACAGTATTTCCACTCGTCTACTGCTCTGTCGGTGAAGATCTGGACTCTGTTCCTCGCTCGCAATGCTCTCTGTTGATCCGAGAAATCCTTTGAATGATCTCCAAAATGAAATTCCGATCTTGTTGTTTTGGTTTGGGAGCCCATTTACGAGGAACCGATGGCGATTCACATGTACGTAACCGACGGCGGTAGTAGAACCGGCATTGGTAAGGAAAAAGTAGGCTATTTTTAGTAAAATAGCCCACCTTCCTACTTTTCTCAGAGAGATCGGTTGCGGGCTTGGTCAAGTGGCTAGAAGGTCGGCTTTGGGTGCGAGTAAGGAGGCATTAGTTATGGATGTGAGTCTAGACCAAGTCATGGGTCTTAATTAGGTTAGTTTAGGGTTAGGGCTGGGTCATGATGAGGTGGCAAAGTGAGGTGGCGGGTAAGGTGATGTGGATTTATCAATTACAAGGTAATTAATAAATAATTGTGTAAGGTTTAGGTAATGAGGTTAGGTTACGAAATGGGATGCGGGTCACAAGGGGTCGTAAGACACGAATTTGGTGTCTACATTAGCCCCTTATTATCGTGTAGCTTGTTACGTAAAGGCTGCGCATGACAATAATATGAAGTGGTTTCTCATGTTAAGGATATAGGTAATCCCCCTCAAATCTATCACAGAGTGAGTGAACGGGAAATCAGGGATAGGGTTGATAAAGGGTACATGGTGTAGAGATGATGGTGAGATGGTGGGGTAGGTCCAAGGAAGCAGACGCACGTTGAAATGCATTAGTGCAACTAGGGTACATGATTTGATGAGCAAACCAGCAGTGCAGAGGCAAAGGTCGATAGTTTATCCAAACAAGGGTGATATAATCCTGGTATCCAAGGCATAGGAAGTAGCCCCAGGGTATATAACAGGTAAGGTACAGGAATGTTTAGGCATGTTCGGCGATGCAAAAGGTTGGTTTGGTTGAGATAAGCGTCACGGTCTGGAGTGCAGGCAAAGTTGGTCGACAGATCAAGTCAAGGACCCTAATCATGCTAAAACACGAACAGGTGAGCTCGATTGAACAAAAAACTACTGGATGGGTGGATAAAAGTGTATGGTGTTGATTTTGGGTAAGGGATGGAAGTGGTGCGGCCGTGGGTCGGGCCAAGTTGTTGGGTTGCGGCCTTGGGTCGGGCCAGAAGGGTAAAGGGAGGCCTTGGGTCGGGCCAAATAGTGAGGGCGAGGCCTTGGGTCGGGCCAATTGGTAGGTTGAGGCCTTGGGTCGGGCCAAATTGGTAGGGCGAGGCCTTGGGTCGGGCCAAATGGGTAGGGCGAGGCCTTGGGTCGGCCGAATAGGTAGGTTGAGGCCTTGGGTCGGGCCAAATGGGTAGGGCGAGGCCTTGGGTCGGGCCGAATAGGTAGGTTGAGGCCTTAGGTCGGGCCGAATAGGTAGGTTGAGGCCTTAGGTCGGGCCGAATAGGTAGGTTGAGGCCTTAGGTCGGGCCGAATAGGTAGGTTGAGGCCTTAGGTCGGGCCGAAAAGGTAGGTTGAGGCCTTAGGTCGGGCCGAATAGGTAGGTTGAGGCCTTAGGTCGGGCCGAATAGGTAGGTTGAGGCCTTAGGTCGGGCCGATTGGTAGGTTGAGGCCTTGGGTCAGGCCAAATTGGTAGGGCGAGGCCTTGGGTCGGGCCAAATGGGTAGGGCGAGGCCTTGGGTCGGGCCGAATAGGTAGGTTGAGGCCTTAGGTCGGGCCGAATAGGTAGGTTGAGGCCTTAGGTCGGCCGATTGGTAGGTTGAGGCCTTGGGTCGGGCCAAATTGGTAGGGCGAGGCCTTGGGTCGGGCCAAATAGGTAGGTTGAGGCCGTGGGTCGGGCCGAATAGGTAGGGCGAGGCCTTGGGTCGGGCCAAATAGGTAAACAAATGGTGTGTCAGCAAGGGTGGATAGAGGCGATATTGGTGAAAAAGAGGCAAGGAGTAAATAAGGGCAAAAAATAAAATTGGGGGAAAGTTGGAAGACAAACCGATGTCGATTCGACATGACCGATATCGGTTGAGGGACCGATACCGGTTTATTAGGGCAAAATAAAACCGATATCGGTTAAGGGCGAAAAACCTATAAAAAGAAAAATACGGCTTGTCATTGTCACTTTGTTATTTTGAAAACCAAATTGACTTGTCTGACGTGGAGAGTTGAGATTGGAGGTTTATTGAGCGAGGTGGAGCTATTGTATTGGCGGAGAGAGTTGATAGTGGGCCCGATTAAGGAGGAGGCGGCGATTGATTGGCGGGGACCCAAAGAATCGAGATTGGAGCCATGGCACGGCGGGGAGGAGGCTGGAGGGGCTGGACCAGCTGGACCGCCACCACCCATCCCACCACGACGACGTGTCGTCGTTCGGGTAGATTCGAAACTCTTTAATTTGGTGATTTGGTTGTATTATGCTAAATTGGGGGTTTGGGAAGGGATTTGTATTTGGTAGGAAATTAGGAGTAGATGGACGTAATTTGAAAAAGGGAGAGGGTAGATAGGTAAAATATGCTAAGGCGGCTAGGAGGGTAGAATTTGAGGGTGTTTGGGTGGGTAAATGGGTAGAAATAGGTGAAAAATGGGTTTTGGGGGCCGCGCGGGGGTTCGGCTCCGGGAGAAGACAGTGACCGATGTCGGTCACTAAGCGACCGGCATCGGTCGCAAAATTTTAGGGAAAGGGAGTGTTGTTGGTGACCGGCGTCGGTCATGTATCGGCCGGCGTCGGTGGCTTGTGTGTTTTGGTTTGTGGGTTGTGTGGGTGGGTTGGTTGTTTTGGGTTTTTGGTTGGGTGTGGGTGTGGGGGGTTGGTTGTTTTGTGGGTTTGTGTGGGGGGTGTGGGTTAGGGGTGGGTTAGAAGGGTTTGGTGTAGGGTTGGGTTGGGTTTGAGTTGGAGGTGGGAGAAGGGTTTGGTGTAGGGTTGGGTTTTGGGTTTTTGGGTTGGGTTGGTTTTGGGTGGGATGGTTTTGGGTTTTTAGGGTGGTAGGTTACTAGAGGGGGGTGGTAGAGAGTTGGGGTATGGTCGGGGGGATAAAAAAGGGTGTTTAGATGATAAAGTAGATGTTGTAATAAAGAGTAGGTCTAAGGATGTGGGTTGGTTTTGCGAGCACGCGGCCAGATTGACGATGCGGGATAGGATGCCCCCGCTGTTGTGCGGATGAGGCCACACGTATCTGCGGCTCATTGGGCCATCATGCGCGAGGTGGGACTCGGTGGAGTCCAGAGGTACAGAGCGATAGAGAGAGATCACAGCCTGATGGTCGCCCTCATCGAGAGATGGGATCCGGCGACCAATGTGTTCCATCTCCCGACTGGGGAGATGACCGTCACATTGGAGGATGTGTATCGCATCCTTCGGTTACCTATCGAGGGAGAGGCAGTCTTCCAGGTAGATTCAGAGACTGCCATGGACAGCATACTGCAAGTTTTTGGGGATGCACATGCGCTGCGGCGACCTACCATAAGCGTGAGTATCGGAGTGCGGTGACATGTACCGTGCGCATCGACACGAGACACGACTGGCTGTGTTGATGATGGTTGGGATCACCTGCTTCGCCCTCCCGGACTCAGAGGGAGGCCGCTTCCCATGAGCATTGATGGGGGTGCTGCTTGAGATGGTGGAGGAGCACACCTGTTACGCCTGGGCACCAGTATATCCAGTGCGGTGTACGAGGCTATGGGGCTATCGCTCGCCGGAGGAGGCGATTCGGTATTTGCTCTACATTTTTGTCGCATTGTTGGGCATACGAGCACATCGTATGCATCGAGGCCCGATAGGGTTACCCCGGCGGCAGGGCCACAGTCATATATCGATATGGCTTTCGAGAGGTGGTTGGGGTCGTGGGCCACCACGAGCAGTTGTTGCAGGTCGGGATGTGGTATACTATAGACATTTGCTAGAGGGCCTTACAGCAGTAGACATTGTATGGAGACCCTACAGAGGTCACCACCCTAGCAGAGGAGCCCGCTTACAGTTGCGCCTAATCCAGTATACATTATGGATAGCAGGATGGAGGCCAGGAGAGTACGGCGGATACCCACGGAGAGTGCGCGCAGCGAGATGGGGCTGCGATAGGACGAGCCACCTCCCTTCCCTCAGTACAGGAGGGATGATGTAGAGGCCCCACTGCCTGCACCACAGCCTTTGGATCCAGATTGGGTAGCGGAGAGGTCAGCAGGTGAGGGTGTAGATGATGCTGGGTGCACGGGATCATACAGGGTGTGGTGGGCTGGGCAGAGGGCAGCCAGATAGTCTCTGTCATGCACCAGACTTGGCTGCAGTTATAGGAGAGAGAGATCAGCTCGGGGTCAGTGCGGCTTTATAGGGGCAGCTAGTGCATGCACAGAGCACGAATAGGTGTCTTACGAGGCAGCTAGCCTGAGCTCGAGCACGAGCACGAGGCGCAGCACCACCACCAGCACCACAGCCACAGGTGCAGGTACAGGCAGCAGCACAGTACCGGCACCACCGCGGCCACAGGCACCACCAGCAGCACCAGCACAGGCTCAGGGGGCATTGGTTGTAGGTGCCAGGGGACCAGCCCCAGCTCCGTCAGTGGCTCGAGAGCGCTATATGGAGGTTAGAGCAGAGGCCCGATATTATCAGGATATTCTTGATGGTACCGGAGTCGAGTATCAGGCTTATGCAGCGCATAGGGCAGAGACCTCTCACAGCCAGAGATCTCAGGGAGGTGCAGCCACAGCTGGCGTGTCCGTGACGGGCAGGAGGCGAGAGGCACCACAGGGACCAGCGGGGAGAGGTGCCGAGGGCGGTGGGGAGAGCTGAGAGATCCCAGACATGGTTGTTGTATTTTAGAGATGGGCACCGGTCTGTGAACCGGGTGTATTGATAGAGGCCTGCGTGCCTATGTATTATTCATGTATTCATTCATTCATTTATTGTATACCGGCCTGCGAGCCGAGTAGGGGTTGTATAGTGGATACCGGTCTGCGAGCCGAGTATATAGCTATTTTTGATACGAGGGACCGGCCTGCGAGCCGAGTCGAGATTTTTTGACAGTTATTGCGGCCTGCGTGCCGACTTTGTTGTATGATGAGATCACAGAGGCCCCGATGTAGGGCACATTGTATTTTTGAAAACTTGTATATATATATAGAGAGACGATGTTTTGATCCACATGCAGTGTTCAAAATGTGTTTAAATATTTGGTTAATGGCTGGTAATATATAGAATGTGTGATGAGTTTAATTGACATGTTGATAGATGGATGATGCTGATGTTTTTGTTTTTTTGTACGTATATATGAATGTCATGTTATGTGATGAATTGGTGGTTTTGTGACATTGTGATATATGTAACTGATGAGTTGGATCCAAATGATGTATAGATTGATAGTTTCTTGGTATCCGTAGTTGATGGTTTGTGTATTTGTATAAAATAAATGATGTTAATGAGATTGTAATGCTATGTGTGGTGGATGAACAAATGTGGTAAATGGTGTTGTTATGCAGGAAAAGAGGCGGGCGCGACAAAAATTTAGGTGATAAATGAAGAAAAGAACGCTGTTGAGAAAAGATAGGTGTGTAACCGATATCGGTTAAGGTATCGGTGATAGACCGATATCGGTTAAGTAACCAATACCGGTTATTTAGGTATGAGCTTTTCTAAAAATAGAAAAGCTAGGGTGGCAACTTAAGTTTTAATTTTAGAGCCATGCAAGAGGTTAAATACGCGAACACGACGACTCTTTTGACGAGTAGAGACGAGTTTTTGCATGAGAGATTTGAGTGATAAGGAGAAAAGAGACAAGGAAAGTGAATGTGATCCGAGATTCAGAAGGCAGAAAGACAAAGTTGAAAAGGGTGGTGATCATGGCAGAACGAGGAGAAGCATCCAGCAGGAAGGGACAAGAGGGAAGACAAGGGCCACCTCAAGCTACCGCAAACCAAGAGGTAACGTTTTGTTTGTGATTTGACTACTGCATGTTTTGTGAATAAGATGGGGGAGAGTAGGTGGGTATATATGAGAAAGAAAACATGAGAACAAGGGTTGCAGGTGAGGTAAGTGTTACGGGGTAGGCAATTCGGGTTTTGGGTATGTCTGTGTATATAGAAAGGAATAAACGATCAATTTATTGTCGTAGGTGGTTGTTTTAGGCAAGATGTATGTAATTGACAGTGACCGGTAGCGGTTAGGAAAACCGGTATCGGTTACTGAACCGATACCGGTTATGTATAACCGATACCGGTTACTGGAGGAATTTCCAGAATGTTTGAAAAACCCTGACGGATTGAATGGTTGTTTGTTGTTTTGGTGTATGCAGGCAGAGGCAGGGTTGAGGATGAATGATAGTGTGCCAGCGCTGTTGTCACGAATCCGAGCGGATGTAACACCAGCGGAATGGACATTGATAAATCGTTTGGGGTTAAGTGGAATCCGTTATTATTCACGAATCGCACGTAACCATGGTATGTTACAGGCGTTGATTGAGAGATGGAATCCCGAGACAAATACCTTTTATCTGCCAACAGGGGAGATGACAGTAACATTGGAAGATGTGTTCCGTATTTTGAGACTCCCTATTACAGGAGAACCAGTATATCAGGCACTACCTAGCGCGGCACGGGGAGCGATAACCGCAGTATTTGGTCCATACGCACGAGATTTGACACAGCGAGGTTTATCATTTACGTATGGGGTAATGTATGCAGCACATCCTGAGGAGACAAGGTTAGCAGTAATATTAATGATAGCGGTAGGGTATTATGCATTACCGAGGGCGGAAGGGGGAAGATTTCCAAAGGCATTGATGTGTGTTATCTGGGAGATGATAGAAAGGAACGTGACTTTTGCATGGGCACCTGCATATTTGGCGGAGCTATACAGGGGTTTATGGGCTTGTAGGTGAAATCACGGGCGACGCTTTGGATTGTTCATACTTATTACACTTTGTTGGGCCTATGAGCACATTGTTTGTGTGCGACCAATAAAGCCAATCCCTCCCGTAGGAGAGACCGGAGGCGAGAGGTTGGGATTGAGACGATGGGTCCAGCAGAGCAACAAGAGGCAAGATCTCGGCCGTGACGGTGACATTGTGTATTACAGGCGGGTATGGGAGAGGGTAACGATTGCGGACATCTTTGGAGGCCTTACGGTAACTATATGGTAACAGAGAGCATAGGCGAGGAGTTAAGGGGTGTAGAGCGAATGAGGTGGATCGCGGGGCACGGGCCGGAGTGAATATGAGAGGATTCCTATAGATCGCGTGCGGCGACAATTTGGATTTGTGCGGGATATACCCACGCTTATAGACCATATGAGGATCGGCGCTTGAGGCAATACTCTCACCTCTCCGGCCAAACACCTCCGTAAGGTCCCAAGAGGTAGCGGCCCGATCGCGGGTAATGGGCGCAGGAACGACAGAGGCCTATAGATTATGGTGGGCAGCGGAGCTACGAGGTATACGTGATTTTCCCATATAGCTGTGATTACAGCAGAGAGGGATCGTCTGCAGCGTTTAGTTCAGCAGCTCCAAACGCAGGTGAATGAGACAAGAGGATTGTTAGCGATTGAGTCACGGCGGGAGACTAGAGGCTGGAGTCCTCCATGCGAGAGGGCGTATTCATATGTTACAGGAGAGATTGGCAGATCAGTGGGCGGTACCAATAGCCGTGGTACCATTGAGGACAGAGAGGCCTGGCGAGAGGGGTCGACGATCACGATCATCGCCTAGTTCGGGATGAGGCGTGAGGGTCTAAATAAATGTTAGCAAGGTATAAGAATAAATAAGAGTACCGACCTGCGTGTCGATGATAGAGAAGATGTATTTGTTTAACATCTAAATAAAATGAGATATGTATGTTGATTTGAGTTATAATTAATAAGAATGTTTTCGTTTTGACTTTCGGTGTTTTGAAAAAAGGATAAAGAGGAATGTGATGAAATAAAAATACACAAAAATATTTATATTTACCATACATGATAGGTTATGGTAGGGGATGGTCGAGCTAACCTTGGGAGACCCCATGTCTCCTAAGTGCTACCTACATAGCCCATTGCACAAAGCAAGGAAGGGCCTCAGACCGATGTAGTTCTCCCTTAGGATCAGGGAGAGGCGAATTCAGGCAATTTGGTACGGTTTAGGCAATTGGTTGGTTGGTAAAAATATTAAGATTAGTAAAGGTAAGGTTGATGGTGTTGGTAATGAATTGGTGATGTTGTAAAAGGTATAAGGGAAGCGAAAGTTAGCCTACCCAAGTAGAAGGGAATCATGTCTGATTAAGGTCAACACACAATCCTAGGTGCGAGGTAAAGCGAAAGAGTGCTCCGTAGGTGAAAAGAGCTAAACAAACCACACAACGTAGAATGAGCTTGGAGCCCTGTGCACCGTGCATGACGAGAAGTCAATAGGTGAAAAGAGTTGTGTGATCACAATATATCGAGCGTACATTACGTCCCTTGAGTTGAAACAAATGGTGAGGTGAGGTGGATGGTATAGCCGAGGTTCGAGAGAACTTATTACAAAGTGAGTGTTCGGCGAAAGAGAACCTACCCTAAATAAACAAGTCCATGACTCAAAAGTCCTTTTGAATGAGGCTTTTATTTTATTGAATGTAGACCGATCGATGCGGGAAGTCTACAGGGATATTGATTGTATTATTCTTGAGGTCTTCACAAAGCGATCGATGCGAGAAGCTTCACTGAGGCCGACTGTGTATAGCTGTCCTTCGAGGGAGGCATGCCAAAATGTTTCACTCGGAAAGACTCGTTCCTTTTAGGAACAGATAAGGTTAGGGTTAGGAGGAATACCTGTAGAACGTCGAGATGGTGTGCGCGTACCGTAGAGAAAGATCAGGTTGATTGCGAAGAACTCCTTTTTGTCTTGGAAGGACTACCTGCAAATAAGAACACAAGACCACAAGATTTGATTAAACAATAAATGAGGAAACTACCTTGGGCCTAGGAAATATAAAACTTCCTTTCGAAGGTGGTCAGTTCCCCTGCTAATATGAATTAACACAAAAGACTGTAAAGTATCAATTAAATTGTTTCGTTGAACTGGGTAGGGGAAAGGTGGTTTTTCTGGTTTTGATCATAGGAACCGATGGCGGTTACTGATAGCCGATGCCGGTTATGATAGCCGATGCCGGTTACTGATAACCGATACCGGTGGGTTCTAGGATCTTCTTAGTAGCTACGGTGTTTTGTAAGACTGGTTTATGGATGATATTAGGAAATGGGATGATTAGAAGCAAAAGAATAACAGTTAGATGCAATGACACGTTGGGTAGTAGATTCAGAGACGGATTTAGGAGGACTGAAATTCACAGAGCATAAGAAATGTTATAACAGAGGACATGCAAGATGTGACTTACTGGTTTTGACAAAGATGCAAGTTGATCTCCTTGGTTGTAAACACTTCTGGTATTTCCACTCGTCTACTCTCTGTCGGTGAAGATCTGGACTCTGTTCCTCACTCAATGATCTCTCTGTTGATCCGAAATCCTTTGGTGATCTCCAAAATGAAATTCCGATCTTTTGTTTTGGTTTGGGAGCCCATTTATGAGGAACCGATGGCGGTTACGTAACCGACGGCGGTCGAGTAGAACCGCATCGGTAAGGAAAAAGTAGGCTATTTTTAGTAAAATAGCCCACCTTCCTTTTTCTCTCCCCGAGAGATCAGTTGCGGGCTTGGTCAAGTGGCTAGAAGGTCGGCTTTGGGTGCGAGTAAGGAGGCATTAGTTATGGATGTGAGTCTAGACCAAGTCATGGGTCTTAATTAGGTTAGTTTAGGGTTAGGGCTAGGTCATGATGAGGTGGCAAAGTGAGGTGGCGGGTAAGGTGATGTGGATTTATCAATTACAAGGTAATTAATAAATAATTGTGTAAGGTTTAGGTAATGAGGTTAGGTTACGAAATGGGATGCGGGTCACAAGGGGTCGTAAGACACGAATTTGGTGTCTACAGTGAGGGTGTAAAGATGATTAACCTAGAAAAAACTCAAGCAAGTAAGAGTGTGGATCTTGAGGAAGTTGTGAAGAATTTGGCAGGGGCTATCAAGGAGATATCTTACAAGTTAGCCTAGGCAGAGAAGGGAATTAGGCGAGTTCACAAGGTCAACAAAAGGTACAAAATCATGACATATTTGGAAATCATCCTAGGGGTGATCGGAGGTCGGATAACGAGAGGTAAAGGACCTATGGGAGGGGGAAATAGACAACCCAAAGAACATGAAAATAGACTTGTACACTGACCCTCATTTGTTAGGGTTCTTCTTTGTTGAAGAGGCTAGTGAGATTGATTAGTTTGATAGATGTTTTCTGCCCCATCCTCCATGTGAAGTAGATCAACAAGTTGATGAAGCTAATAATGATGATGGTAATAATGATGATGTTTGTATGATTGGTTTCTCTACAAACTCACAACAAGGAGCAACTTCAACTAAAGTGATAAGTGCTCAAACTACTGCTACTTTTTGGGATTGCATCCACTGGGTACCACTTCTTCCTCCTTCTCATAATTCTAAAATAGATGTAATACAAGCTTTTGAAATACCTAATAATGAATTTGAATACTTAATATCTTTAATGATAAATAAGTATGATGGAGGAATCCCTTCGGAGGAGGATAGGCAATTATTGATGAATGTTGTTGTGGCTTAAGAAAAAGATTATAACACTAGGAGTAAAGTTGTTAAAGGAGCAGGGCCTCAAGCCAAACCTAAAACTCCATTTCTTATAAGTATTCCTAAAGAATCTCCTAGGAAAGATACATCTTCCAAAAGCCTTGTTGTCCCAAACAAAAACCATACATCTCCTCATGCCCAAACTGTCAAAAATCCAGTCCCATCTGATGGGCTTGTCAATCTTCATCACAACACTGCCTTGCCAAAGTATTTTCCATATGATATTGCCCAAGTTATGAGTCGATCAAGGTTAGTGTCCCAATTGTTAAGCTTTAGGATTTTGAGCACAAGAAAAGAGCATTGAGTATCTAGGTTTGAAAGAAGAGAAGAGTACCCTAGGAAGAAATGGAAACATTGTAGAAACTCCTCCCCCAACCATTGTAGACCTTAACACAGTACAAACATTGAATGATCTTGGAGAAGCACCTGAGGTTTACTTGGGTACATCCTTAGTTGAGTCTTAATTAAATGTTGATCCATTCTTTACAACTTTGATCATCAAGGACAAATTACTTCACAATTGTATGTTTGATTTTGGTGCATCATGCAATGTCATGCCTCTTGAAGTCATGAATGAGTTAGATATTAAAGTGACAGTTGCATATGGAAGATGTACTACCATGGACTCTAGATAAGTGCCAGTTGTGGGATGTGTTAAGGGATTGGTGGTACAACTTGCAGCATACCCGGGTAAGAACTTAAAACTTGATGTTGTTATTGTTGATTACCCTGCCAAATGGGTATGTTGTTATCTAGAAAGTGGGCTGAAAGTGTTGGTGGAAGTGTTCAAATGGATATGTATTATGCCACCATTCCAATTGAGGGAATCCTTGTCAAGTTGTATGGAGAAAAGAAGATGTTGCACCTCATTGAAGATCCCAACAATGCATCTTATGAAGTGTTGTATATATTGTTGATGCTGATAATTTTGTTGGATTTGCTGATGGTAAGGAGAACAAAATGGATCAATGTAAGTGCCTTGAACAAGTTGGTTCTCCTTGGACCTTGTTATTTGATGGGGCTTGTTCCAAATTTGGAAATGGTGCTTTGGTGTAGTTCTGATTTCTCCAAGCTTGGAAGAGTTTGTTTTTCTTTCAAACTTAACTTTGAGTGTACTAATAACATTGCTGAGTATGAAGCATTGTTGTTAGGTTTGAGAATTGCATGGAAGTATTATATTAAGGATATCATTGTCAAAGGAGATTTAGAATTGATTGTCAAACAAATCAGAAAACTGTATGCTACTAAAAATCAGAGAATGAAACAATACAAGCATGCAGCTTGGGATTTGATTGAAATGTTTGACTCATTTAATATTGTGCATCATGATAGGAAGTTCAATGTTGTTGCAGACCAGCTTACAGTATTGGGATCCAAATTTGAGATTGGTTCAATGTCTCCCAATTGTGAATATAATGTTGAAGTACTAACAAGGCCATCTGTCCCTGACAATGTTAAAAATTGGCAAGTGTTTGATGATGATGCTCAGGTCAAAATATTTCTATAGAACAAAGGGGAGTTTGCTAATCAATGTATTGATTGGGAGCCAATGGTATGTGCGTAAGAAGGAAAATAAACTTTTTTGGTAAATACATCATCTAATTGAAAACAAATACCATTCTAGAGGGCTAGTTGTTCTTGAATCAAACTTTGATAATGCTGATTACATTATTAAAAGACATATAGCAGCCTCAAGGATGTTGAGGAGCATGACCTTGCACGAAGGAGAGACCAAGGAAGAAAAATAGTCCTACATTCAATTCTTGAAGAAGTATCAGGACTATTTGGCTTGGTCTTATTCAGAGCTAAAAGCATACAAAGAGGAATTGTTCCAACATGAAATTCCTTTGGAATCCAATGCCAAACCATTCAAGAAAAAGAAGAGGCCGATTAATCCACTCCTTTCCATGAAGATGCAAGATGAATTGAAGAAGTTAAGAGATGGAGGGATCATTCAACCAATAAGGTATTCTTCTTGGGTTGCAAACTTAGTGCCAATTAGAAAAAAATAATGGTGATATCAGGATGTGTATAGATTTTAGAAATCTAAGCAGAGCATCAATGAAAGATAATTATCCTTTTCCAAACATGGAAAACATGTTGTAATTAGTGAATTGATCTAAGTTGCTTTCTACATTGGATGGTTTCTCTGGCTACAATCAAGTTGTTGTGAAATAATAAAAATAATTAAGACAACCTTTACCACTCCTTGGGGAGCTTATTTCTATGTCGGGATGTGTGATGCCTACTTCAAACTGCCACTTGAGACCAAGAAACAAACTAGGATGAGCTAGGAAAATTATGGAATAATTATTTTTATTAAGAGTGTTTACAAGAAGGTTACAAGATCACAGTTAACACAAACATGGTTAAGATTAACAATCAAGACTGACTTGCAACAAGTGTTTCTAGTAACCATTAACAACAAGGCACAAGGTCAAAACAAGAGATTAAATTCATTACTTAGGTTAGGAGGGTAATTTCTCACTCATCTCTGCCCTAACAAAGCTATGAGTTCAACTTGATTTTTCACACAATTATAGTCATCAAAACTTTCCTAAATCATTTTCATTAGATAGGAAATTTTCTCACATTTCCAACCATATAAAGAAGTCCTCCTAACTCCTTATAAAACTCAAGTTATGGGCTGGCGAGTTTTGGGGAGAAATTTTCCCTTGGGAGAGTCCGCGGGCTTAGGGAGAAATTTTTTCCCTTGAGCGGGTCGGCGGAGCAGGGAGGAAAATTGGGAATTTTCCCTCCTAGAGTGCAAGAGTACAAAAGGCCTCTGTGTACCCATGGGTCTAACAAGGAAGACACATGGCACCTCTCGATTGGTGCGTGGAAAAGTGGAGTGGCGGAGGAAGTTAGGTTTCGAGAGATTTTAGGCCCAAAGCGCAAGGGTGAAAATGGACGTGCACCTCCGCCAAGGAGAAACCCATGCCATGTTTCAAGTGCCTATTGGTCACGGGGGTCGCAAACCAATGGGGAAAAAGGGAAAATTGAGATTTTATGAGTTAAAATCTCAAAGGAGAAAAGATCTCTGTGCTCCCGCCGATGTCCAATTTGCCACGTGTCAGAACATGATTGGGCGGGGTTAGCAGAGTGGTGGAGAGAATTAAAATTTTGTGCCAAAGGAATTTAAAGGTCAAAAAGACTTGTGCGGGCCCGCGTGTCCATTAGGACACGTGTCAACACCTCATTCGCTATGGAGGTGCGGGTCCGCGGAGGAAAAAGTGAAATTTTTCTAAAGGAGTTAAATGGTTAAGTTTTATGTAGTCATTTTTACACCCCACCAAGAGCAAGGGAACCTCAAGCATACCACCTATCACCCAAGGTAGGCATTGGAAGCTCACCCGAGACATGTGAGAGGGAACTCGAGTCTCTCTTTTATGTGAGTTTAGTGGAAGGAATAATTCATGATTTTGACTTAGTGATTTAACGAGACATGAAAAGCTATAGAGCTCAAAACGATTCTACACCCCTTCACCATAACAAAACAAAGTATGCAATGTAATTAACTAGAACTAGGAAGTTGTAAATCCATAATTAGACTAACATTCAAGTAAGGTTCATGATCATACAATATCAAAAGCATAGTAGAAACATGCGAGATAATACAAGAAGGATATCTTAATACAAACATAGTGGTAACCTTATCATATTCATTCATAGTCTTACTACAAAGCATCATGTAGAGAGGCACCACGGTCATGTGCCATATCCGGATCCATACATGTATGCTCAAAAATAAAATTTGCATTCCCCATTTATCCATTACATCCTTACTAGAATCATCTATCCATTTATCCCACGCTCTCATGATTCTGCGAGAGCTCCGCTACCTCACTTGTGTCTCTATTCTTTTCCAAGGGAGCATTTATAAATAGGCATCTGGGCTCAAACAAACTCCTCTGCAACCTCAGATCTGGTCCCAAGTGTCAAGGTGTGGGTCACCCTAGGCACATGCCTCTCTATGTCATGATTAGCTTTTTGGATCTTCCTATCATAAGGTATATTCCTTCCAGGACACCCTGTCAGCCAGTGGAACCTTATCCAAATGGAACACATTCTTCATGTGTTACATAAAAGGCCAAAAAGCTAAGTCCCGCATTGTTTTCACATGCGCATGCATCCTTGGTTCTCCAAGAACCCCTTTTTAATTCTACCTTACGTGCCTTCACTTTCACACTCCCCGGCCGTGCATTGTGCACATACGCGCCTTTAAGATTTGGAAGCTATAGAAGGGTCCCAACATTACCCCACACTTCACCTATTCTCTCGCCCTCGGAACCTTTTCAAAGAATGCACTACAAAAATGCAAGGCCCTACCTTGGAAATAATGGAGGGAAAGAATAAAGAATGGGGGGGAGAGAAAGAATAGAGGGAAAAATTTTCCTAAAGAAGAAGAAAGGGAAAATTTTGCCGCAGATCGGCCTCCAGTGTACTCCAAGTGCTGACTTCATCCTGCACTCTAGTGTAGATATTGCCGACTAAAGTGCTCACCGCATCAAGGTTAACCCTTCCCCCTTCATGTTAATCATCTCCACCACAGTCTCTAGCTCCTTGGCATGATCCTCCAGGGAATCCATCTTCCTCGTGATGACCTTATAGAGCTCTTTTAGCCGGGTTTTGATTGAGACTCGCCGGTTCTCAATAGCTTCGAATTCTTCTCCACTTGTACGATATTTTCTCGCTCAGCTCTATTACCCTTATTATTTTCCCTAAAGTCCTTCAACTCGGCTCGTCACTGGCAAGTAGCATGCCTGTCACCTTGTCTTGATCTGCACAATGGTCGTAGGTGACCCCTACGGTTTGTGCAGCTATTTTCACGTCAGCGAGCACCTTGTTGTATTCAGCCATGAGCACGATGACCTTTAGCTTGTCCTCCTTCTCTAAGCATGTAGCTACCTCCTCAGCTGACTCTAAGGCCAAAGGCTACCTTTCCATGGTGAGGATCTCGAGTCAAGTCCTCTAGGCATTCCAGGGAGGATCCATACTTTTGCGTGGGAGGGTTAAGGTCCAGGGTGCTTCATGATAATAGCTTGGGAGATGAGCTCCACCTTCTTGGAAACTTCACGTACCCTAGCCTTCTCCTCCTAAAGCTCCCTCTATAGTTGAGCACTGATTAATTTCTCAAGGCTGAGGTCCTTTGTTAGCTTCACTACTTCTTCCTTCCTCTTTTCCAACAGGTCCTCCAAGACTTTAACTTTATCATTTCTATAGAAGAGCCTAGCCTCAATCTCTATAAAGAACTTGTTGAGCACATTACACACTTGCTTGTCTGATAGTTGTTGCATGTTTACAATGGGGTTGTCCCCTTTCCTTCGAGAAAGTGCTAATACCACTCCTTGGTTAACCTCGAACTCAGGCTTGTTGAGGTGGGAGTCGAACGCCCATGATAGCATCTTCCTCCTGTGCGGGTATCCACCTCGGGATCAAAGGAATCCATGGTGGTGAGCTCCTTGGTGCAGGGCACGACTCGAAACATGCACGCAACACTTTGTTGGGGTCATCAATGTATCCCATCATTGTTCTTCCCCCTTCCACGTGTTTACTTCCCATGCACATGCCCTTGGGAATAGTCACTGAAAGAGTTGGGCCTTTTGTGCTACCCACACTCTTCTCCCTCTGCTCTTCCTTGAACTCACCGAGCATGAGCTCCGTGCTGTGCTCCAACTCCTCTTCAACCAAGGTGTTGATTATCTTCTCTGCCTCCCTTGTCACTTTCTTATCTACTTCCTCTTGAGTGAGCTTGGGCATATCTGGCCCCTTAGTACTTGCCCCTTCACTCCTTTCTTCACTCTGCGCACCTTCCTTCTCTTGCGCCTTTCATCCTTACAAAGATGAAATCATCATTTGTATCCTCTGTCCCTTCTCCCTCCAAATCATGGACATCAATACGTTCTTGATTTACCTCCAACTCTTCCCCTTCATCATCATCCTTTTCACCTATATAGGCATTTGGGTCATCTGTATCTTCAAACCCTTGTTCCTCCATCCCTTATTCTTCTTCCTTTGTAGAGAACTCTGGTGTAAGGGATGTTGTCCTCTCTTCATCTAAGGGTTCTTCGGGGAGGGTGGCTTCACGGTGCTCGGGGTCTTCTCCTAACCACCATTCTCCTCTTCTTTCAGACGTAGGTACTCGGCCCCACGGTATCTACATTCTGCCTCTCCACCGCCCTTTGTTCTTCTTCCTCTTCCCTCTCCTTGCGCTTTGGCATGGGCTTCTTTCTTCCCATGGGGTCATCTCGGGATGGATATCTCATTCTCCACGTATACGCCCTTTTCAAATTTCAGCCTTATGCACAGGTAGATCCTCACGGCATTGCTCCCAGTAATAGGTAAGGTCAACAACCTTACAATGTGCACATCCTGCGACACGTACCTTTCAACATACGCATGCTTCTCTAGGTAGACCAGCTTCTTTCTCATCTCCTGTGCTCTCTGTCAAGGGTGGAAAACTCTAGATTTAATTTCTTCAATTCCTTATATCTATTTACTCCTGTTTGGAAAAATTGGGCGGTAAATGAGAATGGGAGTTTGCACCATGGATTCCAACTGCCATCCACCAAGATGAACCTGCCAATGCAGAAGTGCTAATAGACTATGAACTCTGCTTCTCCTTTGGTTTCTGCGGGGAGTTATTCTGGGATCCACTATTTAGCCCCGAATGCATTCCTAAGGCACTTATATCATTTGTCCAAGTGCACCTTGTGTACCCCTGTCATTGATTCACATGTGTATTTCTAGAATCATCGTAGGTGAAGGGTCTTCAGCAGGGTACTCCCACATGAATTTTTCAGAAGCATCCAACACCCCAATTTTTGAGAACACAATTGTCAACAAAATGTTCCCAAATAGGATTTTTCCCCATTCTCTCGCACTACTTATGATTTCGTCTACTACGTACTAGGAGATGTTGTATATGGTGCCCTCTCGTGACCTTCCTACAGACATTCAACCAGGGCTTGCTCACCTAGGTCCACCTCTCTTGTCCATTCAATTTGGAGACAAGGTGTATGGCCATCTTCATCACCGATCACTGATATCCGAGATGTCATAGTATCTTGATCCCTTCTTCAATTCCTGGGATGCTATGGTTTCCCTAATTGCCTCCTCATCCTAGAGGTCATCTATGAGTGCATCCCATGGACAGCTTTAGGCCTGCAAAGTGTGAAATTAATTGGGGAGTTATGCACATTTTGTACCCTGTGAAGCAGAAGAAGTCTTCATGTACATTTGTCATCAGCCATTGGTACAAGCACTCGGGCTTCCTAAAATATGGCAGCTCGTAAAGCTGGAGAAGCCTTGCCTTCTCCATTTTCACCTTGACCACGTCACTGTAGATTGGTAACACGTCAGGTGTTCACTTATTTGTGGGGCGCACCAGCTCCAGTGCCATCTCCTTTGCAATTATGCTTGACCGGTGATTGTATTCAATCATGGTCATCTGTCTTATGTGGGACTCCCACTCTTGCCCTAGCAAAACCCCATCCAGGTATTACATTTCTGAATACCATTCCTCATTCATATCCAAGGGTATTTCCTCTTGTTTCTTCTTCCCTTTTCCTTTACCCTTTCCCTTCTTGAATTTTTCTCCATCAGTTTGCTATTGGTTTTGTGGCCATCATTTTTTCTTTCATTCCAGTTAACTTGCAAGTTTGTTTGAAAGTTTTCTTCGTGTGCTCTGTGCCCTAGAACACAAACCCTAATCTCTAATTTTCTTCCTTCGATCACAGCACTTCTTCACAACATTCCTCACACCCATGAATCACTTCATCTAGTTTGTAGATCTAACAAACTGATTGTGCACAAGTTTTTAGGATTTTCCTTTACACGAGTCAGTTCTTGAAACCCTAGCTTGTGAAAGAAAATCACTCTTCTTATTTTCACAAAGTAAAATAATGAACTTCCCATTCTTGTATTTATAGCTTTTCCTACTTTTACACATTTAAGGCTAGGCTACCTACCACCATACAACCATGTTTAATGCGGCATTTTCAAACAAAACCCGACTTCAGCGCTTCTCCTCATGTGCCCAATCCTTGCGCGAAAAGTGTTTCACCCGCACTAATTCCTTGCGTGAAACTACTTCCACCATGCCCAATCCTTGCCCAAAAACTTTTCCAACCTTATGGCATGAAAACAATCCATCTTGATAGAAGACTGCAGTGCATGTGTTACCAACACTAAAGGCACCTCTTCCATCCTCATGATTCTTGCTCTCGCCTACCTCGTGTTTTTGAATTTTTTCTCCTTTGTACATGGATTTCCAATGTAACCTTATCTTGCCACCTATCTGCCTTCTTTTCTCCTAATGCATCTTTTCAACAGGGCCAATTCAAATGGTCTACCAACCCAATCCTCTGGTAGAATAACTCCATGCTTCCCTTTATCACCTCACCCCACACTAAATCGATGCGTGGTCCTCTGCGCATTCATAAGTTTAAAAATTAATAAGGTTACCGGTGCCCAAGGCGCAAAACAAAACAACAATGTGAAAGGGAAATACAAAAAGGAAAAACATAAAAGGAAATTCTAAGCTAACTGAAAAACTACCTTATTTACAAACACCAAGAAGCATTATTTATAGTAGGGCTTCAGCCTACTCCCATTGAAGTGTCTAGGTAATTTTGTTCCATCCAACACTTGTAACTAGCATGCACCCAATCAAGGATGTATGAAATTACATAAGGACCCAACCAATGCACCTTCAACTTTCCAGGATGTCGTAGAAATTTAGAATCATATAGTAATACCATCTAGCCAACCTCAAACTATTTTTTCTTCATATGGCGGTCATGCTATGCCTTACGCTTTACCTTCTCTATTGTTTGGCTCCATCTTGCTAGTGATTTCCTTTCATCCAAATTTTTCAATTCATCAATTCTTTCTTCCAGTGCTTGCTCGTTGTCCAACCCTCCTATGTGCATTATACGCAGGGATGGTAATATGAATTCTACCAACAAAACTACTTCCACGCCAAACACTTGTTGAAATGGTGTGGCCTTGTTCAATCTTTTATACATTGTTCTGTATGCCCAAAGAACTATTGATACCTTGTCATCCCAATCCTTCCTACCCATGTCACATATCTTGGTCAATGTGTGACTAAGGATTTTGTTGAATGACTTTACAGTCCCATTTTCCTGAGGGTGATAAGGGGTAGTCTTGTGATGGGCTACCATGAATTCTACCAATAGAATCTTGATGGTTTCATTTAATAAGTGAGTGCCCCTATCACTTGTTAAAATTAACGGGCACCCATACTTGTTGATAATGTTTTCCCACAAAAATCTAGCAGCCGTGGTTGCAGTACAATCCTTAGTGGGTGCGGCCTCTGCGCCACCTTGTCGGATAATCGATGTAATGATATACTGCAAGTTAATCCTTTGCGCAGCTAGTGAGATTGGTCCGACAAAATCTATTTCCCATTTTTCAAAAGGTTCCACGCTGGCGATGGGGCGCAAGGGAATCTCATCCCTTCTTCTAGGTTTTCGAAGGCACTGACAGTGGTCACAGGCCTTGTGAAACTCAATGCAATCTTAGTGAATCATCTCCCACCATAGTCTGACAACTAGGATCTTGCACGCATTGCGTTCCTGCATAGTTTCTCCAACAATCCCACCATGGGCTTCTTCTATTATGGCCACACATTCATGTTCTAATACACACCGGTGCAAAACCTCATCACGACCCATTTTATACAAATCCCCATTGATCAACATGAAGGGTGCAACACATATGGCTAACCTTTTTCTTTCCAGTGCATTCATCCCTTCAGGTGCCACACCTTCCTTGAGAAAAACAACAATGTCTTCTAACTCCAAGGGTGTGTGCCACAACCTAAATAGTTACACGTCTACATGGTTTCCTTGATACTTTGCACGTCCTCTCCCGAATCAATCCTTGATAAATGATCTAGCCCATAATTGTTCTTTCCTAGTTTTACCACCACTTTGAATTCAAATTCCTGAAATAAAAGTACCCAACAACATATGCGCCCTTGCAGCACTACTTTTTTACTAGATACTTCAAGGCCATATGGTCAGTGTAGAATGTGAAGGGATTCACCAACATATATTTCCTAAATTTTTGGAGCACGTAGATCATTGACAATGCCTCGCGCTTGGTCGTTGTATAATTTTGTTATGCTGGTGTCAACTTTCTACTTGCAAAACACAAGGGATGATCAACAATTCCCTCTTACGGTTAAGCAAGAATGGCTCCCATTGCTGTACCAAAGGAATCCACGTGGACATGGAAAGGTTTATCCTAGGATGGGAATCGTAAAATAGATGCGGTGATAAGCATTTCTTTTAGAGTGTCAAATTCCCTTTGTTTCACCTCTCGCCACCGAAAGGCACTCTTATGTCTCGAGCAATATTTCCAAAGGTGTGGCGATCTTGGTGTATCCCTTAATGAACTTTCTATAGTACCCGGTGTCCAAAAATCCATGCATGGCACTTTGGATGGTGGGCTTCCCAGATCCCACAATAACTATAACTTTTGAGGGATCCACCAAGTAAGCCCTCTTTTCATATGATACGCCCAACAACGTTCTAAAAGGGTTACAAAACACATTTCTTGATGTTGAGGGAGATCCCCAACTCACGCTGACATCTTTCAAACATCAATCTCAAGTTATCAAAATGGTCCCTTACTAATCCATACGCCATCCAATCATCCAAATATACTTGAAATAACTTGTGGATGAAGTCCTTAAATGCTTGTACCACTATGCGTGAAAATACAGCGGGCGCATTCTTCAATCCAAAGGGCATGACCGTGTATGCAAAGCTTCCCCACTTAGTGGTGAAAGTTGTCTTTTCCTAGTCTTCCTTGGAAATCCTTACTTGGTGATATCCTAAGAATCCATATGTAAAGGAATAGACCTTGCACCCAGTAACTCCTTCCAAAATCTCTTCAGTGAAGGGGGTGGGAAAAGGATCTATGATACAAATAGCATTCAATTCCCTATAATCCACACATATCCTAATCCACCCATCTTTCCTTATGTTGATCACCATTGGACTTATCCATTTTGATTCCTCCACAGCCTCAATGATACCGGATGCTATCATTTTGTCTATCTCTTCTTTAACCCTTACTCGCATGTTGGGATTCATCCTGTAAGGCCTCTTCCTGACCGGTGCGCACCATCTTTCAAATTTATCCGCATTTCCCCCAATGAATGGTGGACACCTTTCAAATCATGGTATCCACATGGGAATAAATCCTCAAATTCGCATAAGAGATCAATGATCTTTGATACACCCTTGTCCGACTAGTAATCCCCAATGATAGCTTCCTTGGGCTCCTTCTCCAAGCCAATGTTAACTTTCTTGGTTTTGAGTGGTTCATGATACGCATGCGCACATGCATCTGCACTGTCAACCACTTTTCTCGTCGCAACTCCCAATAATGGTCGACATTCAGGCTCTCTATCTCCTCTCCATCAATAATGTATACCATCTTTCCTTTCTCCTTCTTAGCACATACATGCTCGAATTGTATCTCTTCTGGTTCCTCCTCTTTGAACCGTGCTTCCAAGCTAGGTCCACCAAGTAAGTTTACTAATCTATCTTCCACCATGGTGCAATCCCCCAGAGTGAGGCACTTGATAATTTGCAACACCTCATCAATTGGTTGCATGGTACTTTGGTACTCGAATGTGTGAACCAGGTCAACTGCTAATTCCTGCCAATTTCTCGTTTGGCGGCAAGTTTCAGAATGGATGTACCAAGCACACGCGCAACCTTGTAGTGTCAAATATAGCTTGTGCACCCAAAGGGAGGGTGGTAATGCTTCTACACCTTCTCCCCAGACCCTCTCACATGCCAAGATGTGGCAGGAGGTACGTCCATTGCCATTGTAATCCTTAATATCGGTGGGTATGTTGCTCTTCAAGAATCAGACAGTGAGCGCAATTCTAACTTCACGCCACTCCAACAAGTTTTCACTATGCACGACCCACCACCTCACTGTTGTTCCTATCAAAACATAACTCAGCATACCTCATCGCTCGTCCTCCCTCCAGTGAGCTTCCATTTCTCTCAAAAAGACCTCAAGGTATGCATCCCCAAAATACTTGGTTATTGCCTTTCCTCCCAAGCACCGAACTATACACGTCGTATGGTTACCTTGTCACCGATCCTTTCAGATGTCACCCAATCAATTCATAAGTCCCATGCACCCAATTATCACACGCTATACTAGTAGTATCACTAACATATTGAACATCATCAAACTGGATGACCCCTTCTGTAGGGTGGATGGTCTCTGAATCTCTTATGGAATGCACATATATTCTATCAAGGACCTCCTCTCCAAGGGTTCAATATAGGGTGTGGAATTTCCATCAGCAAGCGGTATAATCACCCTCTCTTCCTTGTTTTCAAAGCTTATGTACCCCTTGTTAAACCGGAGATATGCATTATTTTTTTTAGCACCACGGGAGCGCAAGTAAAGCTAGGAAATTATCTACCTTGGTAAGCGCCAAGACTTCAAAATCCCCAGTGAACTTAGTCCCCTAAATGGTAATGGTCGCATCCTTTAACACACCTATGGGCATTGCCTTTGTCTTGCTTGCCATATACAACACATTTGAAGATGGTCTGTAATGCGGGTCTTCCCATTTGATGCCAGGCATCCAAAGTGAGAACATTAACCTCGGCGCCTATGTCAAGGAGGATGTTTCTAAGCAGCCATCCATCCACTACTACATTCAAAGTGATTTCTTTGTCATAATCAAGGTTGTGAGGTGGGAGGTTTGCATGCAGGATCTACCTTTCGTGTTCTTCCCCAACGTGTGGCACCTTTTCCCTCAACCATGTCCCTAGGTGGGAATAATATTCTCCTACCTCAGCAGTTTACACACCTCCTTAACCTCGTCTAAGTCATCATTTGGTGCTTCTACTAGTCTTATTTGCTCATATTTTCTAGTTTTCTCTTTTAAGCATTGGATCTCCCCTTGTAAGCTTCGAATTACGTCTATGGTTTCTTGGTAGACTTCTTTACTCGGTGAGCTAGATGTGGATAATTCCCATGTACTACTTCTTCCCTCAAAACCAAAGGTCTCTACCAGTGCTTCGCTTGTGTGCACGTAATCCACCCTTGTTGTTACCATAATAGGCTCTAGTTCGATTCACGTATTACTCACGGGAGTCATTGCATGTCACCTTCTTAATCCTTACCATGGTAGCACCCTTATCCTTCTCCGTACTTTGCTAACTCATATGTTCATAAAACTCTGGGAACTCTTCATACTTATGTTTTTTTCCACACTAGGAGCATTGTAGAAGATCTAGACATTCACGCTTATAATGGTCTATGGCTCCACAATTAAAGTTTGTTCCATGTGGGAACTCACTTCTTCCCCTATGGTTACCACGACCATGAAATCCTCCATGAAACCCTCTTCCACACATACATCCATCTCTGCGCTCTTCATACCAGCGTTCATCTCCTTTAGTAATGCTGGCAATGCTAGTATGGCGCACACCAAGATCGATTACCTCATGAATCTGGTCAATCAATCTACAATCCTCAGTGTCATGTGTGGTTGAGGTACATATCTTACAATAACAAGATATGTTTTTATGGATCATGCACTACAACAGGGGGCACCTGCTTACATCATTGTCCCGTGACATATTTCATAGTTTACCACTACAACGCATACCACCTTCCAAGTACATATCCCATCATTATCCTTTATGTGCCCTTCTACATTACAATCTGTGCACCACATCCCACCGTGAATCTTTGGGCTGTGTTGGCAGATAATTTATCCAACTACTTAGCCATGACAAAGTGATCTCGAGCCTCCATAAATGGGCTAACACCATTAAGGTGTCAACACTACCAACTACCTCAATGCATAAAGTAGCTTCCAACACTTCATGCGGGTCCATGAACATTTTATGAGATAAATCCCTCCTAAAGGGTGTGATAAACCCTCCAAAAACCAATGAGCATGTTGCACAAGGTGGATATCATAAGGCAATTTAGACAATAGATTTTTAAAGCACGCATCATATTCCTGCACGCTTTCTACCATTCCCTATTGGATTTCTTTGAGAGAGCTGATGCTCTTCTATTCAAACTCAGGTATGTGGAACTTCGCCAAGAATGCATTTCTCAGCGTGGTATAATCCACAACAGTCTAATGAGGGTCATACTTTCTATACCAACTATGTGTGCATCCTTGCAAGGTCATCACAAATTAAGTGGCCTTTCATCCTGGGTCGTGATCCCCTTTGCACGCCATAGCAGGTTGCACTTCGCACATGCTCTGTGGCTTATTCTATCCCAATGTAATCTAGTAAGTGTAGAGACATCTTGAAAAAGACTTGAGGAGGTGGTTGAGGTCCTTATCCTCCTGATCCAATCCCTTGGTTTCCTCTAGTGTTTCCTCCTCCACCGATCCACTAGATCCTGAGCCACCAGCTCCACCACTTCCACCTCCATATCCTCCCCGTGTTAAGTACAAGGCCCATGTTTGTTGTGTTGAACACTCCCTGCTGCGTTCCACTCAATTGTGTGCCAACAGCCAGAACTAGTGCCACTCCCAGTTGTATTTCCTCCACCACTTCCTAACACACTTCCAAAACCAGTTGGATATGTGCCTTGTCTAAACATTCCACAAAATACTGGAATAGTGTGTGAAGCCATAGAAGTCCCAAATGAGAAGTTGTATCTTTTGGGTGCCAATCGGTTGCTTCTACTGATATCAAATGGATCAATAGTACTTTTCCCTTGTTCAAACAAACCAAGTGCCAAGGTTTGGTCGCTAGGCGGGGTCAAATGTGCACCAATGACTCTTCTTTCTCTATGTGATGGACTCTCATCAGAAGCTACAAGGTTTTCTCTCCCGTGCTTACCAAGATGGGGTACCACAGACTGTTCAAGTTCCACATCCTCTGTGTGAACCTCAAATCCTTTCCACCATGTCTGGCTCCATAACCCACTTATAATCCTATGTTGTCTATCGATCTCCCTTTCACACACTTCATTATACTTGAGCCGTCTCTCCTCCCTTTCCTTTTTAGTCATTATATCAGCCATCTTTCCCCAACCTGGCTTCCTTACCAAGCGCTCAGAGTGGTTTAGCCAGCCATAGGAAATTCCTCTAAACCCATGGTTACCATCAAGATTTTGATCGCAAGGGGGATAACACGCAAAAATGATCCTCTGGGCTCCCACAAAAACTCAAACTCAACAACTTCTAGACAAGAATAGGTGGAAATGGCGTATTCCAGAGTGTACCTAGTCAATACTTCCTTCCACCAATGATCTATAGCATGGGTCCATGTTAGGTCAACATCTTGCAAGTTTTGATATGTTTCTTGGGTCCAAGGGTGTGACTTATAATACCACCCCGATCTAGATGTATAAGCCGAGAGCCATTAAAATAACTCTAATGGGAAACAACAGAAGAAGATTTCGTACAACTCATGATAAAGAGTGTCCTCCGCCCATCTTCACGTGTTAAACCTAGGTCCAAGTATTGAATCTCTGAGAAAATTCATCCTCTGTGATTTTAAACCAATCTTCAACACCCTCAAGTGTTAAGCGCTCTCGCCATCACTTTTTGCATAGATCATGATGTATGCCATGTTCCACTACAACTTCAAAAGAGGTCCCGGAAATGGAACCAAGATGTAGTCATTTTTGCACCCCACCAAGAACAAGGGAACCTCATGTGTGCCGACCTATCACCCAACGAGCGCTGGGTGCTCACCCGAGGCACACGAGAGGGAACCGAGTCTCTCTTTTATGTGAGTTTAGTGGAAGGCATAATTCATGATTCTAACTTAGTGATTTAACAGACATGAAAAGCTATAGAGCTTAGAATGGCTTCTACACCCCTTCAGTCATAACAAAAACAAAGTGTGCAATAGAATTAACTAGAACTAGGAAGTTGTAAATCCATAATTAGACTAACATTCAAGTAAGGTTCATGATCATACAAGATCAAAAGCATAGTAGAAACATGTAGATAATACAAGAAGGAGATCTTAATACAAACATAGTGGTAACCTTATCATATTCATTCATAGTCTTACTACAAAGCATCATAGAGGGAAACCACAGTCATGCGCCATATCTGGATCCATACATGTATGCTCACAAAATAAAATTTGCATTCCCCATTTCCCCATTACATCCTTCCTAGAATCATCTACCCATTTATCCCATAGTTCTCATAGTAATTCTGCAGAGCTCTGCTACCTCACTTGTGTCTCTCGTTCTTTGCCAAGGGCACGTGTATAAATAGGCATCTGGGCTCTAACAAACTCCTATGCAACCTCAGATCTGGTCCCAAGTATCAAGGTGTGGGTTACCCCAGGCGCATGCCTCTCCATGTCATGATTAGCTTTTTGGATCTTCCTATCGCAAGGTATATTCCTTCCAGGACACCCTATCACCAGGCTGGAACCTTATCCAAATGGAACACATTCTTCATGTGTTCTGTCCAAAAGGCTGAAAATGACTAAGTCCCACATTGTTCTTCATGTGCGCGCACGTCCTTGGTTCTCTAAGAACCCCTTTTGAATTATGCCTTGCGCGCGATTAAACTTGCGCACTCCCCTCCGCCGTGCATGCCTATGAATCTTTAAGATTTGGAAGCTATAGAAGGGTCCCAACATTTTCAATTTTATGCCACATGCCCACCAAGCCACGTGTCAGCACGTGATTGGCTGCGGGGCCGCGGGGTTGCAGGGAAAAATGGGAAAATTTTCCCAAGGTCAAATTTTCAAAAAAGTTAAGTTTCAAAGAGATCCACCCTCTCCAAAGTGCCATGTGGCAACATATGATTGGTTGAGAGTGTTGCGGGGCTGCGGACTTTTTGGGGAAAATTTTCCAAAGTTTAAATTTTGATTTTTATATAGTTAGATTAATTTTGGATGGCCATTTTGAAGTAAAACTTCAAATGGCCATAACTTTTGATAGAAAAGTCAGTTTTGGGAAAATAAGGACTTTTTGGAAAGCTCTTGGAGTCCTATTTGCATAGAGATCATCAATTTTGGATTTTGATGAAGTTTTGAGGGTCAATTTTAAAAAAACAATATATAGGGTTTACAATTTAAAACTGCAATTTTTCCAACTTGTAAGTTTTTGTTCAAATTTTGATTTCCTTCTTCTCAACATGTCAATTGAACATGGAGACTTGATTTAGGGTAAATTTTAGAGAGGTATCAAGGTCCAATTTAGTTGATTGAGTTTGCAAATTAAAATTTTCCATCCTTTGACAAGAAAACGGTTATGTGAGTTTGAAATTGGATTTTTGTAAAGTTCTTGAAGGGTCTTTATTAAGTGTTAAGATCAATTTTTGTTCCTCAGGGAATAATATATCCAAATTATAGTGTCTCATTCCTTATTCAAAGTTGTAAATTCAAATTGTACAATTACTAGCTAATTTAATTGATGATTTGGAATAAAATAGAGATCATTTACTAACAATTTTATTAATCAATTTGCAACTTTCAAATGTGGGAAAACATTCTCAAAACTGATCTAAGACATTCAATTCTTGTCTAAGGAATTCTATTGATTCAGCCATTCATTTTCATTCAATATGGAAAGTAAATTTCAATTTTTAAAACTCACTTCAAAAGAACAAAAGGTTGTCATTTCTTTCCTACATATTCTTCTTCCCAAAAACAGAGATTACAATTACAACAACAATTAAATTGAAATACAACAATGCAAGTTGAGAAAGAGAGGTAATTCATTATTGATTTCCAACAAAAGAGCTTAATAACTTATTTCTTTATTTAAATTTCAATGTGGAATTTACAAACTGCATTACATTCTTTTCCAAACAATGAATGAAATAAAAAATCTTCACATTTTCCAATGAATCTCGATATTTTCCTTTGCATTACAAGTAACTTCACATTTTTAAATAATGATAAAATTCATCCACATCAAGTAGGAAGATAACAATGAAATTTTTTTCTAAGGAAGGGACTGGCAAATTGCATTTTATCCAAGCTCCAAAACAAGAGCATGCCAATATCTTCATCTTTTCATTTGATCACAACAAGGAAAGGGGAAAGGAAACACTCTCCACCCAACCAAGATATCCAATTGGAAAGGAGAATCCATCTTTCCCCATTGGCCCCAAGCCCCAATCATATTAAAATAGAGTATGAACATCAACACATGGCAACAAGGCTTCTTCCACATCAAACAAGCATTCATCACATTGCATACAAACAATAAAATACACATTCCAACAAGACAACCGTTCCCAACTGCTATTAATATTATACACACAACACATAGGCTTGATCAAGAAAGCCAACAAGAGCAAGAACTATGGTGAAATCCTTATGCCTCCCACATTGGAATTGGGCATCCACCAAAATACATACTACCAATAAACATATCAAATCCCATAAACCTTATATCTCCCAACCCCTCCTTATGCACCCCCAAGAGTAAGAAATGCAATCATTTTCTTTTCCTAGGTGGATCCCAATCCAAAACTCCCTCCAAAATAGAATAAGTGTCATTGGAAATCCCTTATGCCCCCCATATAAAACCCCATAGTCTTCTCCTACACCTTTCCCTAAGAATTATACCCAACCAGCCATGAATGCAAACACATTCATCATTTCATTCATACAAGAAAAGGGAAAAACAACATATTAAAAAGGCAAGATCCTACCTCTCCATAATGGAGATTGTTTCCAAAACAACAAGCTCCTTCAATGCTAAAAATGAAGTCCAAAACAGCAAGCTCTTCAATGACTAAAATGCATTCCAAGAACAGCAACACCAAGCATGCAAATGAATTTCCAACTCCTTCCACAATGCAAGACTCCAACAGCAATAAAAATTTGACCCAAAAGGAAGATGAACAAGTTTCAACAACCATAACCAAGAGAAGAATTTAATTTTTTAAAGGAGAGGGAGAGGAGAGGATGATGTGGATTCCAAGTGGGATGCCACATCATTCTTCCTCAACCCCAAAAAGAGAAAGTCAAATTCATAACTAATCATATTAAATGGAGATGACAATCAACTTACACACTCAAAATTAACCCATACTTTAACAAGGACTGAATTAAAAGCTTGTAAGGAAAGTGCAATAAAAACTTACACATAGTCATTTCAAAATACAATTAAAAGGATAATTTTGACTCCCAAACCATAGGTATGGTTGGTGGATGATTTTAAGAGGTGTGGGACAAGTTTAACTTGTCCCACAAGCCTCAAAATGCAGCCCCAATGACAAATTCGAGTTCCTTTGGGGATGGAGTGTTCTAAACTCTAAAATCTGACTTACATAACTTACACATCACTTACACACCTTCTTACATACTTTTACACATTCTTAAAACATGCATTAATATCTATGGCCTCATTTATTACATTCTTTTGACATAATGATTTATTTATTTAACACATGGTTATAAATAACATAAACCCAAATTAATTAACAACAAATGAAAGGGTAACACATCACAAATAGCATACATGCAAACATTACAAAAATAAACACAGTAAAGTAATACATGAAATCCATTGGTCACATTTTAAAGGTGATTCCCCCATGGGAATCCCTAACAAACACAACATACAAAAAATATAGTTGCCATGGTGACCTCGTTGAATTCATCCAGAATTTTAATATGGTTAGTCTCTAGTCCCCCGACATTGTTGTGATATTTTAACCTACAAAATAACAATACCTCCTTCGGCCTCGTGGCCATATCAGAACATCCAAAATGATATAAACAACATATAAATATCAAATCCAAATCACAACAACATCAAGAATTCAACATCATCATTTAAATTCAATTTGCAACTATATCATCATCCAATGAATCTCTATACTAGAGCTACTCATAATATCAAATGTCACATGTCTAAAATCAACATCAATAATATGTCCATGTCAAAATATATCATCATCCATATATAATAATGTCTCTAATAATCATCATGCATGCTAACTGAATCAAGGTCCATAATAACACACGGGTCTAACATCTACACATCATAATAAATCAAAACATAATAACATCCAAAATGAGATCAACGATGCAAGATCGATGATCTAAACAATTATCAAAGGGAAGTGGGCACTACAGGATGCCCTTTGGTTTGATGAATGTTGGAGCAACCTTTCAAAGAGCAATGAATGTTGCTTTTGCTGGTTACATTAATGATTTTATTGTTGTTTACCAGGATGATGTGACTGTGTTTTCTAGAAAGAGAAGTGATCACTTGTAGCACTTGGAAAAGATGTTGATTAGATGCAGAGAATTTGGTATCTCTTTGAATCCAAATAAGTTCCATTTTGGAGTGCAAAAGGCAAAGCTTCGGGTCATATTGTATCAAAGGATGGTTTCATGATTAATCCCGAGAGGGTAGAGACAATCAACAAGGTTCCAATTCTAAGAACAAAGAAGGGCATCCAATCCTTCTTTGGGCAGATCAATTTCATTAGAATGTTTATGTCTAACTTTGCTGAGTTGACTCTCCCCATTACTTGCATGCTAAAGAAGGACCAAGTTATCAAATGGGAAGAGGCTGCTATTCAAGCTTTTGATGGAATCAAAGAAGCATTAAAGCATGCACCTATTTTGGCAGCTCCAAATTATAAGAATCCTTTTCAAATCTTTTCTTTTGCTTGAGAAAACACTATAGCTTCTGTTTTGCTACGAAGGATGATGAAGGGGCTGAGAGAGCAATTGCCTTTTTAGTAAGGCATTGCAAGCAGCTGAGTTGAAGTACACCATTATGGAAAAGAAAGCATTTTCCTTGGTGAAAGAAACAAAGGTTTTCAGACCTTATATATTGAGCTCTAAATTTGTTGCTTATGTTCCTCACACCATGGTGAAAGATATCTTATCAGAGATGGAGGTGTCAAGTAAGAGATGCATATCGGTGAACAAGTTGAAAGAGTATGACATGGACATCCAAACCACAAAGTTAGTAAGAGGTTTGGGCTTGGCTAAGCATATGGCTGAGAGCAACTTGAAAATCATTGAAGTGAATGAAGTAGAAGAAGAAAGGGTGCATGTGCTTGAAAATTTGGTAAGTTCTGAATGGTACAAATATGTAATATTTTATCTCAGACATCTATGTTCCCCGATCATTTAAGTAAAAATCAGAAAAGAGATCTTAAGTTTTCCTCTCAAAAGTATGTCATAATTGATTTTGGGTTAGCTTGGAAGAACTCGGAGGGAGTGATCTTGAGATGCATAACTGAAGATGAAGCCCCAAAGATAATTACAAATCTCCATGGATGAGTTTATGGGGGACATTTTGCTAGAAGAGTTACAACACACAAGATCTTGAGGGCTGGTTATTGGAGGCCAAATCTCTTCAAAGATACAACTCTATTGGTACGAAGATATGAAATCACCGGCGTCTTTACGGAAGAATGAAAGCTTCGTGCTCCATTCCTTTGCATCATGTATCAATTGAAGCTCATTTCAAATAATGGGGATTGGACTTCATTGGTGAGATTTCGACCCTTCCAGTCTAGCCATAAGTGGATTCTTATAGCCACTTGATTACTTCGGACTTCATCTTGAATCATATAATCTATAGATTTGGACTGCTAGTCAAAATTGTTGTTGATAATGCCATGTGTTTTAGAGCTAAACCCTTGATGGAAATATGAAAGGAGTATGGAATCAATCTGACATATGCTTCTAACTATAACCCCTAAGGAAATGGAAAAGATGAGTCTAGTAATAATAACTTGTTGAAGATCATTAGGAGAACCTTGGAGCTGAATAAGAAGAAGTGGGGTGAGCAACTGAAATTTGTTGTTTGGGCTGATAGGATCACTGCCAAAAGAGCTACTGGTAAAATCCCATTTGAGTTGGTATATGGAACACAAGCTCTGTTGCCCCTTCATTTGCAATTATCTTCATTTCAGTTTGTTCAACAACTTGAAGATCAAGAAGTCAACCCATATGAAGCTCGAATCAATCAAATTGTTGAGCTAGATGAAGAAAGAAGGGCATCCCACCAAAGGCATGTAAATTTCAGAGAAAAGTTGAAGAAGTTGTTTGACAAGAAGGTCACTCCAAGAGATTTCAATGTTGGATATTTGGTGCTTTGTTGTAGGATAGCAGGCATAAGGATAAGGGAAAGCATGGTAAGTTTGATGCATTGTGGATGGGCCCTTACTCCATTGACATTCGGATTGGTGAACACACCTTCTTCTTGAAAGACTTAGATGGGGAATTTCTTGAATTACCTGTTAATGATAGGCATTTGAAACACTTTCTTAATTGATTTCCCAAAATCAAGGTGAGCACCATTTGTATAGTATATAGTTCTTTGGTTTCTTTCTATTTTTGTGTTTTTTTGCTCATTCGGTCCTTAATGACCTAGTTTCTTGGTTTCTCGGTTCATTTTTGGGAGTTGGTTCTATTTTTTCTACTTTTCCAGATAAATCCATTTCCCAATGGTTGTTTTTGGCACTTGGTCTACTTGTGTTCTTGTGGCACTCACTGGGAGTGCCCATCCCCAAGCAGGAGCCGATGTTGGTGTCCATTTTGATCTTACACCATTTTGCCCTAATTTTACTTCACTCTGAGTTTTAAATATTTTCTAAATCTTGAATGGATGATCTAAAGGTTTTACCACCATTTGAATGCCTTGTATTGTTGTAATGCTATTTGTTATGCCCTATTTTGAAGAAGTCTCCAAGTTTTCCCTATTTTGTGCCCTAATTTTTTAAATCCACGGGCTCTACCTTTTTTTCCATTTTTTCAATCATGGAAGTTCAAAATGATCAATTTGTACTTGTATACCTTTGAAAATCTTCCCCATGGTCGAAAAATGCTTGGAGATTGGTTCTATTTCAAAAAATTCCTTCCTTAGTGAAAAAATTGTATTTAGGGCATCACTGGCAATTTTTGTGTTTCTTTTGACGGTTTGACGGGCATCTTTACCCATCAAATTATTCCTTAGCATTTGGCAGCTACGTGGCATCTTTTTATTTGTTGCGGATCGGTGGTGGACTTAGAGAAATTTTTCCTTTTTAGCAAAAGGTATTAAAATGAAGGACTGAATCGAAAGCCCGCAAGCCTGACCATCAAAAAGAATGCGTGGCATTTTGAGATGGCGGGGATGCGGGCCTTCGGTGGTAAGTTGGAAATTTTATATTTTTTGAGAAATGGTTTAAGTTCTAAAAAATAAGCGTGGCCCCGCCAAGAAGGATGTTTGTAATCTTACGCGGGAGCACGGGCGGCGGGGAAAAGGGAAAACTTTGTCTTTTTGGGAAAATAAGTCAAAAGTGGTAAATTGAACTACATCCCCACGGCTAATCACAAAATGACACATGGAAAGGTCGAGGTGAAGGTTAGGCCCACAAAGAAATTGTTGAATTTTTTCCTTTTTGAAAAAGGAGGTATAAAGTGAAGAAATGAAGCGTGGGTCCGCTAGGACCCACATTAGGAAACGTGTCAGGCCCGGAGGGGCGGGGAAAAATAGCAAAATTTCCAATTTTTTCCAAAGGTTATGAAGTGATAAAATTTTCCCTGGGCCCGTTTCCAATCACATTTTACATTGTGGTTGGCTCTATTTAAAAGTTGTAAAGGTGGCCCAAGCTTGTTTTAAACCAATTCTTTCCACATAGAGGGCTTGGATTAAAAGTGCAAGGTGAAATCGACGATAAATGTACATTGCATTTGATTTTTCCGCCATTAGAGCTCTAGGATGCTTCGAGATGTAATTTTTGCATCAATTTTCATCAAATGTTTGGCGAATTCATGTCGTTTTGGTCTGCAAAGATCTATGGAATCGATTTCATAGTTCAATTTGTAGATTTGAGGTATATTTGAAGAGGATTTTTACTCGGGCTCATGTAAAAATATGAAAAGCCATATCCAAAAGTTACAGAGGCAAATTTGAAAAGGTGAAACGATGAAGGGAAGGGGGTCTACATGCCTAGAGGATGAAAAATGTGCCTCCACATAGAATAATGATCCAAATTTTTACAATGATTCGATTTTTTGAAACACCTAGCATTTTTGGTTACAAATATGTTAAACGTCCCTTTCTATGAATCATGATGGAATTTTGTAACAAACTTGATGCTTGGCATATTATTTTCTTGAGAAAGAAGGTTTGGATGTAAACAAATGATATATAATGCATTTTTGAGAAATGCAAATGGTCGGGAGTTCATTTTCATGAGAAAATTTTGAGAAAAGCTCATCTTCTGAGAAACCCTTAGGAGAAACTTGGTTAACTCCTTTTGTGTTAGATTTTCACTCATTTTGAGTTGGTTACAAGTGTATAGCCATCACGAAGCTCTGAGATTGTTCCAGAAACATTCCCTTGCTGATGAAATCTAATCAATTTTGAAGTTAATCTGTGTTATTTTGGAAAATATTGTGTTTACTATCATTTTTGAATGTCTACAAATGGTTTTCATTGTTCTTGTTGTAATATTACATTATAATCTTTTGTGAATCACACAGATCCCATCCTTGTGATTGTTTAGTGGCATCTACAAATTTCATTTACTAGAAGATCCTTCATCTAGCCATGAAATAAGCAATTTAAAATCACTATACCTTCACCATGTGTGAGTTTGTTTGGTAGTCTTTGGGTGCACCTTAGGCATGATTGATTTTGGATTTTGGTGTTCAATTGAGTCTTCTAACTCAATCCTTTATGTTAGAGTCCCAAATATTGTGTGAAAAAGTGCAAATTTGGGCCTCCATGATGCACACCTTCTAGTTGAAGGAAATTTCTAGCTACTTTGAAGCATTCTGTTTGATAGTTGTTCAAATATTGTAGAGGTTGTCAAAGATCGGCATGGTCAAATTTGTCTTGTAAGTCTCCCACCAAAAATCATTCACAAACAGTGAATACTACCCACACTACCCATGTTTTGTCCTGTATATGAACAAATGCAAAACCCTATTGTCAAAATATGCAGAAATAGATCAGGATTCCAAATGTCTTTAGTAACCTTTGCCTTGTTTTGAAAGTACCTCCATAATCTAGAAGTGAAAACTTGTGAAAGTCAGATTTGGTGTGTTGATCATATTTTCTCCAAGGTTTTCTTTATACAAATTATGCAAAAGAAGGATTTACTAGTATTCTTCAATAATAGAGGTTACATAATAGGTTCTCTTACCTTGGTTGAAAGGCACAACCTAAAATAGTTCGGATGAGATCACATACTTTCCAAGGTACTACCCACTCCTCCAAGGCCTAAGTGCTAAAAATGCCGGATAAACCGCTTCCCTAGCTACAAAACGACACACAATTGTTTATCTTCCTCTGAGTGTCTTGTTAATTTTCTTGATGCTACTTGGCCTCTAAAGGAGATTAAATCTATGTACCAACAAGTACCTTCTCCCACAACCATTATCCTAGAAATGGAATAATATTATCTTTCCTTAACATCTTACATACTTCTTTGACCTCATCCAAGTCATCCTTTGGGGCCTCGACATTTCTTATTCGCTCCTGCTACATGGACTGCTCCTTTAGACACTAGATTTATCCTTGTAAACTTTGAATAACATCCATGGCATCTTTATATACCTCCTTCTGATGAGAAGGGTCTAGGTACTTCCCATGTACCACTTCTTCTCTTAAAACTAGGGTCCTCTACATTGGTATTTCCTTGGCGTGTGTGGCCTCTGCTCTTATTGTCACCAAAACATGTTCCAATCCTGACTCATGCATCACTCGTGGCATCCACTATGTGTCAGCCTTCTTTATGCTCACCATTGCAACACCCTTATCTTTCCGGTGATGTTGACTCATGTGCTCAAACAAATCAAGGCAGTCCTCATACTTGTGCTTCTTTTTACACCATGAGCACTGTAATAAATCCAGACACTTGCACTTTTAGTGTTATGTAGACACACAGCTTAAAACAGGTTCCCCATGGGTACTCACTTCCTCCTCCTCCATGGTTACCATGACCACGAATCCTCCGTGAAATCCCCTTCTATGTGTGCCTCCATTTTCCCGCTCCTCATAATGACAGTCATCACCCTTCGAATCAACCAGAAGTCTATTCTCGCATACACCAAGATCAATAGCATCATAAATCTAGTCAATTAGCCTACAATCTTTGGTGTCATGTGATGTGGATGTACAAATATTGTAATAGAAAGATAAATTCTTACGGATTGTGTTCTGTAGAAGGGGGAACCTACTTGCATCATGATACATGTGACAAATTTCATAGTCCACCACTATAGCATGTACCAAATTTTGAGGGATGCCATTCTTTGCATTCCCATCTACTTCACACCATCTGTACACCACATACCACTCGAGTCTCATGGGCTGATTTTGTAGACAACTTCTCCACCGCTTAGACATAGAAGTGATTTGAGCTTCCAGAAATGGACTAACACCAGTATCAATGCTTCCAATAACTTTAGCGTAGAGAACAACTTCCAACACCTCGGGCACGGTTACAGTGAAAGTCTTATGTGATAATTCCATTCTAAACAAGTGTTATCAACCCTCTAAAAACCATTGAGCATGCTATGAAGGGTGAATGTCATATAAAAACTTTGATATGAGAGTTTTAAACCATGCATCATACTCTACTTTTACACTTTCTATCATTCCCTATCAATCTCCTTTACAAAGATTAATGCTCTTCTCGCTCAAACTCGGGGATGTGGAACTCTACTAGGAAGGATTTTTTCAATGCGGTGTAATCTACCACCATCGATGGGGTCATACTTCCTATACCAGCTATGCACGCACCCTTGAAATGTCATTGTAAACTATATGGCCTTCCGCTCCGGGTTGTGATCCTCTTTGTGCACCATAAAAGCTCACAATTATGGACATGCTCTGTAGCATGTTCAATACCTATGTAATCTAGAAAGTGTAAAGACATTTCAAAAAATACCTGAGGAGGGGGTTGAGGCCCCTGTCCTCCTAATCTATATCCTTGGTTCCCTCCGGTGTTTCCTCCACCACCGGATCCATTGGATCCACCAGGTCCTGTGCCCCCAGATCCACCAGTTCCACCTCTAGATCCTCTAATGGCTAGCAATGGGCCTGAAGTTGTTGTGCCTAGTGTCCCCAACATCCCACCAATTACGTGCCAATGGTCTCGCGAGATTGTTCCACCGCCGATGTGTGTCCTACGCCACTCACATACGTGATACCCAAGCCTTGTGTATTTGCACCTTGCCCAAAAATTAATCCAAATATTGGAATGGTATGTGCAGCCATAGAGGTCCCAAATAATAAATTATATCTCATGGGTGTGGATCACTCACTTCCATTGATACCAAATTGGTTAATAATACTTCTCCTTGGTCTAGAAAGCTAAGTGCTAAGGTTTGGTCACTATGTGGGTTCGGATGCACGCTGATGATTCTTATTTTTTCAAGATACGAAATCTCATTAGAAGCCGAAGGGGTCTCTCTCTGCACTTTCCAAGATGGGGTAGCACAGATTGCTCGGTTCCACGTCCTCTCGTGAACCTCAAATCCTTTCCACAATGTTTTCCTCAATACATACATCACACTTGCAACCTCATATTGTCTAAAGAATCTCCCTTTCACACACTTTACTAAACTTGAATCGTCTCTCCTCCCTTTCTTTCTCGGTTGTAATATCTACCATCTTCCTCCACCCTAGCTTCCTCTCCCAAAGGTTTCTCGAAAGGTTTATCCAGCCATCGAAATGCCTATAAACTCATGGTAATGACCATGATCTTCATTGCCAAGGAATAACACATAGAAATGATCCTTTGGGCTCCCTCAAAAATTCAAACTTAGCAACTTCTAGACAAGAATACGTAGAAATGGTGTATTCCAGAGTGTAGCTAGCTAGCACTCCCTTCCAATAGTGATCCACAAAGATGAGTCCATGTCGATTTGCATCTTACATCCTCGGGTAATCATATTAGGTCCACACGCGCAATCTATAGTACTAGCTTGATATGTATGCATTTTCTCGAGAGCCATTCATACAACTCTATTGGGAAGTAGTAGAAGAAATTTTCATACAACTCATGGTAGAGGTTCTCTTCTACCCATCTACGTGCATCAAAATTAGGTCCAGTGTTGAATCTCTGAGAAAATTCATCCTCCGTGCTCTTGAACCATGTTTCAACACTCTCCAAGGTTAAACGTTTTTCATCACGCAAAGATAGATACAAAGATGCATGCCATTTATTATAAAAACTTGAAAAGAGGTCCTGGCAATGGAACCAAGATGTAGTCAATTTTTATACCCCTTAAAAAATAAGGAAAATCCCATGCACATCGGCCTATCACCCAACAAGCACTGGGTGCTCACCCGAGGCACACACGGGTGCCGAGCCCCTCCTTTGTGTGAGTTATATAAGAATGCAACATGTAGACAGATGCATAATAGAAGTAATGGAAAAACCTAACATTATTCCTAAGAATTTAGAGTAAATGCTTAGAATAATGCATCCGTAAAGACAAGAAGCATATTGATAAAATATAGATCTGACCTATAAGGAAAGAAGATGCACAAAGATTATTCTCATTCATATAAAACATACTGAACAAAACAAAGAGAGACAAGTATGGGCCATGTACCACATATATTCATGTTTAAACATGTCCAAAGAATCACATTACACCTATCAAGGTCATGGCAAACCAAAATGATAGTGCATATTAGAACCATGTATCAAAGTTGGTCTTAAGTCCCTTACAATGCAAAAATAAAACAAATACCCATCCCTTAACATGTCATTCCTCCTATAAATCTCCTAAACCCAACCCAAAAAGTTCTCCATGCATTTCTATAGAGTTTCGATTCTCATCTCGATCCTTATTTTCCTTTACCAAACATTTGTATTTATGTCCTTTTTCAACACCTTCATACCTTTGTAGGAGTTGCATATCTGCCGGCTGTATCTAAGGTGGTCCTCCATGGGAGCATGCTTATTCAGGCCCGAGCTCTCAACCCTTTTCCATGATGGCCTTCTAGAAACTTCCATCGCAAGGTATATTCCTTCCTAGGCCACCTTGTTGCCAGGATGGCACCTTATCCATTCCACATGCATAGTTGGGTCACACTTTTCTCGTGTTCTATCTAATATGCCAAATATGGCTAAGTCCCAAAACCTTTTCTCTATCTTATGCACACATGCCGCTTATTCTAATAAACCTCTCCTAGAACCTTGTCCTATGCGCTTTCTCCTTGCGCACCCTTCTTTTAAGTAGGCCACGTGCGCCCATGCACCTTTCTATAGTTAGTCAATATTTTAGGAGCCTAACACTCATGGTTGAATTTCCTTCTCTTGATTGGTTAGAGTAGTCGAGAAGGCCGAGTTCCATGATTCTCTTGATAATAGAATCTTGTATCTTGAGAAACTTGGTGAAGATAGGTTAATGGTGGTTGACCAAATAAAATAACATCAATTGAAGGAAAAAAATATATTTGACAAAAAGGCTAAGGAAATATATTTTCAAGTTGGTGATCTTGTCTTACTATGGGATAAAATAAGGGAGCCAAAGGGTAATCATGGAAAATTTGACTCTTTGTGGCTTGGACCATTTCAGATTCGGAAGATTGTGGAGAAAATAATTTCTATCTTTCATATCTAGATGGTACCTATTTGGAATTACCTCGTAGTGGGAAATATTTAAAATTGTACAAACAATGAAAGTGGGTTGTCCCCACCTATACCATAGGTGATTTTAGGTTGTGTGTTTCCCTTTCTTATTGTGTGTGTTTTCCCTTTCCATTGTGGCGTGTTTCCTTTTTTTTTTTTGTGTTGTTCATTCATATTTGTTAATTGTAATAAGACTCTATAGCCCAATGGATAAAGCACTAGTCCATATTGCATCTCAAGATTCTCGGATTTCATGTTTGTCCTTTCCTCACCACGTTCAATCTAGAACAATTCCCCAAGTTAGAGCCAATTTTTTCATGCATTTTTGCAAGTCCAAAATTCAATTTTTAACTATGAAAACCAATCCCAAGTGCCCAAAAATTACTTGAAAATCCTGTTCAAGCCCTCTTCGGTCGGTTTCCCTTTGTATCATGATCATCCCAACCTTACGAGTCCTACCATGTGTTGTACAAAATTTCCATAGTGTTTGAAATTTTGTGACTAAGTCATCATTCCATTCAAAAAAGTGATTAAGGCTAATTCTTTCAGTAGGCCTAAAAGGCAATTTTTAGCCTTTTCAGGGATAGGTGTACATCCTCTCGAGATGGATATGAAATCCCATAATCATCTAGAGGTGGTATTGGAGATTTATGAAAGTGTTGAAGATGATTTAGGAATATTTATGGAAGTTTTGGAGGTTTGGGAATAATTGGTGTGAAAGTGGGGTTTTCAGGGGTAAGGAGCATGCAGTCAAAATTGGTACCAAATTCCTTAGAGGATTCTAGTAGTTTCATAATGAATTGGAAAGAAAAAAATAGTCATTAGAAATATTAAAGAATCCTCTACATGATGGAATAATAAAATATTACACAAGACCTAACGACTTCTTATGGAAGCTCGGTTTTGCATACACACCCTAATGTCTTCAAGCAAAAGAGGTCATTTTTGATGATTTAAGCATAATTGAGTTATGAAACCCATTCCATAGTTCTTATAATGGTCTTTGGAGTTAAAATCATATAAAACATCATTAGAAAAGACCACCTGGAGCTCCATAATTTTTGTCAAGTTCTCTCTCTTGCGAGGTACGTTTCTCATACTTAGTCATTTTTTAGAGGGGACACATGTCACCTCCTGGTGATAATGAAATTTTTTGTCCCTATTTTTCCCATTACTAAGGGGACAAAGGGGAGACAAAAATTCACCACTCTTTATCCCTTCCATCTAGTTCTCCACATGACCATGCTCACCACTCCGAAAGGATTATCCGACTTAACTCACCTTCCCCATCTCACATCTTGAAGGAGACACTTGGAATCTTTTGGTGATGGAAAATTTTCTTTTCCATCTTTTCCCCATCCCTAATGGGATAAAGGGGACACAAAAATTCTCCCCTCTCTTTCCCCTTCTCTTATTTTTCATGCAATCAAATTTCATCCCTTGAGTGTTTAAACAAGCCTTTCTCCATCTCCCCCTCATTGCAGCTAGAAGTGACACTTGGAAGCATATGGTGAGGGTGAATTTTTGTGTCCCTCTTGTCCCCATTCCCAAGGGGAAAAGGTGAAATAAAAGTTTTCCCCATTCTATCCCCTCTTAAAGGTTCTTCATATGACCTTATGTAGACACAAATATTACACATTAGAAAATATTTATCCCAGTCTTATACTACTATTTAGAAGGTTCTCAAGTGTACAAACTACTAATTAATCCTACATTTTGGCCAAATTTTTCTTATATTTTATTTTGTTTTTCTCGCGTATTTCTGATACCTATCAGTCCATTTCATGACCTTTCTGACATTCTAGACTAAAATTAGGACGCCCCAACCTGAACTCAGGCACCCCTAGGTGCCCTAGTCCCATTCTGGGTGCCCTGGTTTATTTACAACCTCTTCTGCTTCTTTTTCAGTCACTTCTAGCTGTTGGTCATCCTTATTTTCTTCTCAATCAGCCTTTTCAAGATTAATTATGAAATTAAGCTTGAGAGCCCTATAAATATAAAGTTATAAGACCATAATAGTGGTCCTCGGTCATTACATATTATCACTACTATCACTCCATCTAAGGCTGCATCCATTACATCACTTGCATCCAAATAGTGCCATATATTCAAGATAGGAGATTTGAATCACACACACTTCATAGGGGTGGATTCCATACTATTCTGTGCACACATGCTACTTATATTTCTATAGATACTATTATTCTCTACTTCACAAAGTTCAACTGACACAAGAGCACCTAGGGCACAACATGCACACACAAACCAAAACTAGATCAGGGTCTGTAATGTAGTGCAACACTCAGTGATAAGTCCATTAGCTTGGAAGCTGAGATCAATACTACCCATTCATATGAATTTTTCATTTTGCTAGGGTTTCATACTTCTCCTTGCATTACGGGTCATTATCTAGTTCATCCAATGAATCTAGTGCAACAGATAGGAAACACTCGAAGATACTTAGTGACCATACCAGATTTAGTTTCTTAGTATTTGCATGGTTATGAGCACCCAGATTGTAGACCAAGGAACCCCAGGGAACCCTAGTACACCCCAGCACTGTGTCATCTCTAAAAGTCCATATCTTCCCTTCGCAGGGTCCCTGAGGGTTTGTCTGTACTTCTAGATTTTATTTCCTGGATCTGTGAAACTCGTGCAACAATCATTTATAATCACCCGAGTCTTTTCCTTACTTTTCTCTTACACATTAGGGTTTTATTTCATCTAGAATAGTTTATTTACATTTATTTCATATTGCTTTAGTTCATTTACAACATTTTAGTCCTCCTAACTAGATTAACATTAATACCCTAGATTAACATTAATACCCTAGATATCCCTTTAGGCCATCTAGGAATTCTTAATTTTGTTAATCATTTTGGTGAACCCGACATCTTTTATACCACCTTCTAAGGTTTTTTCCTCACACCCTTTTCTCCTACCATGTCATCCCCTTATCAAGTCATGGCCCAATCTTTGTACCCCACCTATACACCTACCAAGGTCACCAATATAACTACTACCATAGCTGAATTCATGTGTGTCTACACTCAACATCCACCTTGCTTTCTCACACCCCCATTAGACTCATCCATCAACATAGTCACTACTCATTACACTCGTATCACTCCACCGGCTAGTCCACCTATTTCCATACCACCACTAGTCACATCTGCTGCTCCACCACCTACTCCTAAATGCTATGATATTATTGACCACCTTAAAAATACACCAGCTAAGATATCCCTTTATGATTTATTACGTAATGCACCAGACTATCGACTACCCTTGAGGCTACTCTTTGTGTCATTCATGTTGAACGTGATCACTCTACCAAAGATTTTTCCCATCTCATTCAGTATCTTTGTAGTTTACCCCATTCGATCTCCTTTACAGATGAGGACATATCACCTGCCACCCATAATAACCCTTGTGCACCCTTTCTCATTACCGTTGTCATTAGTACTACCTGTATTAAGTGTGTCCTCATTAATAATGGGTCTTCCATTAATCTTTGTGCCCATTCCCTCTTACAACAATTAGGCATCAATGATAGTCTCATCTCTCGTAACTCCACTCTCATTCGTGGTTATGATTCCTCCACTCGTACATGCCTAGGCATAGTCTCCCTTCATATTCAAGTCATACCTAAAACTATTCTTACTGAATTCTATGTCCTTGATGCTTCTTTTCAATTCAATCTCCTCTTAGGTAGGCCTTGGATCCACGCCATGCAAGTTGTACCCTCCACCATACATCAATGTGTCAAATTCCTTCATGATGGTTATGAACATACTGTTACCGCTGACCGGAACCATTCAAATATTGTCACATTGATCATGTCATTTTATTCCTATCCCACCACCTCAGCCTATTTTGTATGCTAACCTAGATAAATATGATGTCGCCAATCTAGTGTACCCACCTCTACTATTCCTGCCATTCCTTCTCCTGCTATATCTACTCACACTTCAGCTATTATTTCACCCATTGTATTTGTTCCTACTAGTACTCCACCCCCACCACCCTCTACTTCTACCCCACCTATGAACATCCTTGATAGCACTACCCAAATAGATGATGCACACACCGACATTTCCAACTAGTCTAACGACAAGGTTGATGTTGTCGAACTCACTGATGAAACATTACAAAAGTAACACCCTTGACAATTTTTATATCCCTTTTTGCATTTCAAGAATTGGCATGTGATTTTCTTGATTAAGATGTGTTCTTATGATTGTTGAAGATCATGCTTGATATGGATAAATCATTCTATTCTTGAAATCATTAGACTGAAATGGTATGGCTTTCAAGAATCCATTTTCACTTTGGATAGGTGAGTTGCAATCTGGTTTTAAGAGTTGCAAACTTATCTCTTTTTCTGACTCATCCTTGGATCAATTTCGGTGATCCAAGGAATGTTTTAAATCTTCTTAACAAAATATCGAATGGTTAATTGACATCCAATAGTTTGAGAGACATAGCAGACTGAACTTTTATGTTACAAATTCTTTGGTCTTATGTGAACGTGTTTTCATTTGGTTGTATGTTTGTGCTTGGGTCTTTGGGATTGATCTTGGCAGGACATTAATGATGTAAAAAAATGCACGATCTGTTTCATGACTAAGGAGGGAATCGAGAATCCTAAAACTAAAGGATTATCCTAATGTATCCTAAGCTAGGTAAGAACACCTATGTCCTAGCTATGTCTACTTATTTGGGTTTCATTCTAACCGAAGCCTCTTATTCTATTTGTTGGGATGGTGTCCTAACCTATGATTTTGTGCTAAATGAATAAGGGAGAGATTACTAAAGTAATGTTAGGCTATATTAACCTAATGCCTAATACTATAAGGATGTGAATTTAATCTAACCTAAGGTGGAAATTACATATGGAAATGTTTTAAGACCTAAGGTAATTATTGTTAGACTAACCTAAGTTTTGAGGAGATCCATCCTAAAACAATTAAAAAGGAACCTAAGGGTCATAGCACAAAGCGGCGATTCCCAATGGCATTTAATTGATTTGATTGGGTTTAATGTGTGGTGGTACTGTAAGTTTTGGCAAAGGCTAGTTAACTTTAGTGGAGGCATACGTGGAGGCTTCACTAAAGATGGAAATGCATGTTAAATTAAAAATGACATTCACTAGTTTTGGGAAGCGGTGGAAAGGAGAGATAAACGAGAGATTTGGGAGTAATGGAATTAATGGACCTCAATTTTTGTGTGCAAACCATCTTGGAAACAAGGGAGGTGGATTTGTGGGAGGTTGTTTGGTCTTTCATGTCTCGCGAATTTTACTCTACATGGAGCTATCTGGTTCTTTGAACTAGCAGTTTGACTTCTACTTCATGGCTATTTTTGGTTCCTTTGGTCTATTTTCGATCAAAGGAATGTATATGAGGCATTGGAAGGAAATTTGTTTGGTTGTTTATCTTTCATGGAGATGGAAAAGAGTTGAAGCTCAGCTAGAATTCTACTTCGAATTGGCAAAAGCACTATCAGGCATGATAGGCTCTAACCATTAAGATTTCTTGCTTTCTTTGAAATGTTTCATTAAAAGAACTCTGCTCTCATGAGATAAAACATTTGCATGATTTGTCTGGTTAATTACTTGCATGTTTTTATGAATCTCTGTGATTTTTGGGATGAAAATCCATTGCATAGTAATGTTAGTTCTTGGGAAACTTTCTCTGTGCTATTTTAATAATGACATGCATGCGAAACTTGTATTTAAAGCTCTATATTTCATTCTAAAACTTGTATTCGAGGTTGGTGTTGTTCTCAACTAGCATTCGTTGCTTAATATGGTTTTGAACATTTATTGGAGCCTTGTGTTTCATTTGAAATTGTATTGGGGCTTCATGTTTTGTTATGAGATTATATTGGAGCTTCGTCTTTGTTCGAGCCTTGTGTTGGAGCCTTGTGTAGTTCTAGACTTTGGTTTGCAGCTTCGTGTTTGACACTGTACTCATATTTAGTACTTGTGTAGTTCGAACTAGTAGTCGAATTGATGTGTTTGATTCTGTACTAGTATTTTGAGTGGGAGTTTTACTCGTACTCAAGGATGATTAAACTGAAACTTTATATTTTTGTGGGTTTGGTTTGATTTAGAGTTCATTGAAGCTATCGTTAACAGTTTGAGGTTTATGGAAATACGATGCATTCTCCTTCTTGTGATCAATGTTTGAACAAATACCTTCGAGTGTTGCAATCTTTTTAGTTGGAACTTGAGATTCTTTGTTGTGATTCTATTTCAGTTATGTTGGAGGTAAGATTGGCACATCTCTTGACTTAAATGATTATTGGGTTTTCCTACTCTCTCTTCAAATCTTCTTAATTAAGTTCTGGTTTCATTAGAAAGATGAGTTTATTACCCTAGTGTACTAAATTTTTAATGGAAGGTTACATTATCTCTATGTAGATTGTTTTTATTTTTATTCTTATTTGGATCGCGAAATACTTACTCTTTTGTATTGAGCCATTGAAGCTTCTCAGTAATGCGATTTCAGTCTTTTGAGTTTGTGAGTACTTCTGATCTTGTTTAGCTTATTGTTTTGGGTTTTCTATTCCTTGTTGGATTCAGTGAATGAATCCCTATGTATTTTAAAGAGAAAGGAATATGTTCTCTTGGGGATATTATACCATTTTTGGGACTATACTGTGTACTTCGTTCTAAGAATTGAATTTGAACTTGTGTTTAATGAAGGTAATAGATAAACCAATTGGTAAAGATTTGTAAGGGAAACTAGAAGTTTGTTTTCTTATAACTATGAGTTGGTTTTTTGCTCCCTCTTGGGAACTAGTTTAAGAACTTCTAAGTTTGAAATAGAAATGGGAATTCATTTGATAGTATAATTGAAATGAATTAATGATTGTACCTTCTCATAATTGAGATCCCTTTTTACTCGTTGTTTGGATAAGTTCATTTGATTAAACTTCTCTATATTTGATTCTCTTATGAGATGGAGATTTCTTTAGGTTTTTTTGGTCTACTTTGTTCAATTCATTTGTTGTAATGGTGTAGGAAGAGAGTAGCTGAGTCGGTTCTGTTGAATAGAGAATGTAAACTTGTTTTGACCGATTGCCATGCCTGATTGAGTCATACTTCTTTTGGATTTGGTATTGAAAGGTGTACTCTTTTGCACCCTATCTTTTATGAATTCTCTTTTGGATGAACACTGGAAGAGATTAATTTTGTGTGAGTCTAACTTGGGATGTGGAACATCTAGTTTCAGAATTATATCTTCTAACATGTGGAAGTTTGTTTAGACTTAAAGGTAGACTGTCTTGACTCTCTACACCTACTTGGATTGATTTGGGTTTCTTATTAGATGTTGTTACTTTAATGTTGAGTCCTCATATTGTTTTCTCTGAACCGAGGCAGTTTTGTGTGTTCTAAACTTGTTTCGTCTTTTAGATGATTAGTGTAGGGAGAATTGTATGTACGTATTCTTCCTCTTTGCTTAAGTTTTAGGATGAATCATCCTAAAATGAACTATGTTGTAAACACTTCTTTTGTCTTCTAGTAAAGATAAATTTTGTATTCTATTATGATAGAATTATGAAACAATAGGATGACAAGATTTGTTGTTCGTTTAAAAGTAATTGATAGGATAAATTAAACTATAATTTATAAGGTAGATGTTGTGGATTATATTCTTCTCTTTTGTTAAAAGTGAATTTAGATTTATTATTGTAATTATTTCTTGGTTGTTATTACTTATGCTTATTTGTATGATATATTAATTGTTTCATTAAAGCATAGTTGTTTTAATGGAAAAATTAGTGGAATGCACTTCGTTTTAATGCTTAGTGCTTATCATGCTCAGTTCAATGAACTGACCCATGCTAGCAATTTTTGTAGATGGACATCGTAAGTGATAAAAGAAGGCAATTTTTTTATGATGTATTGGCTTATTTAAATCTTGGATCTTATGTAAAGAATTTCAATTCATTCTTGAGTTGTATTGGAAAATAGAAGTGATGTTCTTTTATGATCTTAATGATGATTGACATGCAATATGTCTGAAATGCATAGTCTTGTAAATGTATATTTTATCATGATGAATTGAAAGGTTTGGAGACTGACTCCAACTTGTTGTGTAAATTCTCTTGTACTTTATATGAATAGTAATGGTATTATGTTGATAGTCTTTATATCTGCTTGTATACTATTGCTATTAACAATTTATAAGTTGGATTAAGGGGATAGAACAATCTCCCTTACTATAATGAAACTTGTTAAATTGCGAAAGATGTCATTCTCTAACTACTCAACTATCGTTTAATAATAAAATATGCTTTGGTCATAAAATTAAACTATATGAGTAAAGAATGATAAAAAAATTGTGCTAACCCTAACACCTAACCACGTAGAGGAAGACTCTTCCTCTCTCAAAATAATGATAAATAAATGGAATGGTGGTTATGATCTTTAATCCTTGTGCTTCATTTTAAATAGAAATAATTACTAGCTGAATTTAGGGAATGAAACACCTTCTTAGATAACTAGGTTGTTTTAAAATTTATCTATTAGATGTTTTCTTCCATGTTTTTAGGAATAGCTGCTTGTTAGGACAAGTTAATGAACATCAATGTAAGCATGTGTTAATGAAGTTCTTATTTTTAAATCAATTTAATTATTGATAAAGAACTTAACGAATGTTGGAATTAGGGTTGAGTATGGTTGTTGTAATTGAATCTTAATCCAATTAAATTATGAATTTAATGATCTCTAAGGGTGGTATGTACATCATGATGATGCAATGTCTGTAGGATGTTGGCACATGCCAACTATAGGACTATACCTTTGATAAGACTAGGGTCTTCTCGAGGATACAGTGATGTAGTTGACATGTGGCAATACCCTTCCGTATTGATAACCTAGATCTACACACATCTGGACTTGAAGTTAGTTTCTCTCTAGGTCTAGTTAGTAGCATGTTTAGGATAGGGAGTAGGCCTCTATGACTTAGGATACCTTGGCACATTTGGTTGACTTAGGTCAACCAAGTATGCCCATATACCCTAAGTCATCGTGAGCCTCTTCTTATAATAAATTATGTTGTTAACCTGGACTAGGGTCAAACCTTGAGCAAGTGGACTGACAGAAGTTAGTAAAGACCATTCTAGATAACATAAGAGTGGGGTGAAGGACGTATTCTCGGATTGATGAGTATGCTGTCAAGGAATAGTAACATGAACATTATGTTAGAAATATTTGGCCAAAGTATTGCAAGTTGTTGGTTACGTTGTCCAATGTCACCTAGTCTAAGGAACGTGATTCAGATGAATATTGGTAGTAGATATTCAGTTGGTTCCTTAAATGATTACTCAAGACTACCACTGAATAGGGTAAAAGAACCAAGTATACATAGTATAAGAAACGTATTCAATACTTAAAGTTAAACATGATAAGTTGGTTAGAAATTGAGTCATGGAATGAGAGATTGGTAGCATACCGAGTCATTACAACTACATATGGTTATCTATTATGAGATTGATTGTCATGGAATGTGTGTTCTAAATGATGTTTTATTTAGAACATAGAACATTGTGCGTTTCAAAAAAATTCCATTATTTCTAAAGTCTTAAAATGAGAATGTTACATCTTGGTATCAAAGTGAAGGTTGCAGCTCTTGGGCCTATTGTGTCCATAATCTAATGAACATTAAATTTTATTGTTAACTAAAATGGTTAGAACAAGAGGAAATGTTGCAAATAATCCTCCACTGATGAAGGAGCAAAGAATAAAAAAATTGATGAGATCCTTGCTGTTACTGTTGGACACAAGAGATCATTTGACTAGATACTTGAACAACAAGTAATGGGCAATGAGGAGGAAGAAAAAGCTGGTAATAATAATCAGCCACCTCCCGAGAGGACAATGCCAACTTGGGTGTTGATAATAACAATGTAAATGTGCCAAACCAACCTAGGAAAAAAGGAAAGGTCAAGCAGATGAACTCACTAATGACATAAAAGGATAAGTCCTCCTAAGTTTTATGGCACCACATTAGGAGATGGAGTTAAGAATTGGCTCAACAAAATGGAAAAGTACTTTTTAATAAGGAACTTCTTGGAGGAAACCAAGGCTATATGGGGAGCATATCAGCTTTCCCATGAAGCATTGTCATGGTGGGACAGTCGTAAGACTGAGTTGAATATTGATGAAAATAATATTACTTGGGATCAATTTAAAAGTTACTTTAGGAAACGTTGGCTGCCACAACTTTATTATGATCAGAAAATAATCGAATTTGAGAACTTAGCTTAAGGAAAGCTAAGCAGAATCGAGTATTGGGAATGGTTTATGAAACTCCTTAAGTATGTACCTCGATATCAAACTAATGAGAAGTTCGGGATATAAAATTCATCATGGGATTGAATCCCATTATTGGGGGAGAGGTAGATGTTCACAGCCCAACCACTATCGAAGGGGGTTGTTGAAAAATCCATAAGGCAGAACAGAAATTAAAGGTAATTTCTACTCATAAGGAGGAAGTAAGGAAGAAGGTTCCAAACTCCTCTTCAAAGATCTCTTGCACCTAAGAAAGGACCATGGAATAATTTTGGTAATAAAAGTTAGTTTTCAACGATAATAATAAGAAAACATCAACAAATAAGTCTCTTTGAAATGCACGAAACAAATTTGTCAAGAATAATAATGAACAAGTCCTATGGAGGTCGAATGATAAGTTTAAGGTTGGAAATAATTTTGAGCCTAAAAAGGGACCTGTTGGAGGCTGTTATAGCTTTAGAAAAGATCATTATGCAAATCAATGTCCTTTGAACAAGGATGACCATAATTAGTAGCATAAGATATATGTTGCGATGGTGACAAGCAAGATGAAAAGCAAGCTACACCCATAGAAGTTCTGGTAAGTTATTTGGCATACATGTAACTATTCTTTTTGATATGGGAGCTACTGAATGTTTTATTTCTAGTAAAATTACATTGAAACTAAAAAGAAAACCTGAAAAAAATGGATAAATCATGGATCATGTACATTATGGTAATAATTCTATTCATACAGTTAGTATGTGTCTTTTTGGGGCAGTCCTTGACTTACCTAGCTTTTCCACTGAAGTTGATCTTTATGTTGCACCTTTGGGATCTTATGATGTGGTCATAGGTGTTAATTGGTTAGCTGATCATAAAGAAAAAGTGGATTGTTTTGAAAAACATATTAGTTGTTTAGATGACCTACAGAAAACAACAAATATTCAGGGTGTAAAACAAGAAATTTCAGTTAGGAAATTGTCAGCTATGCAACTTAAAAAGGCCAAAAAAAAGGTTGTACCTTATACATAGTAAATTTTTTTGAATCTGCAGAGAAAAACAATGATTTCATGGAACGTTATCCGCTATTACGAAAATACAGAGATGTGTTTCGAAAGAGTTACTAGGTATTCCACCCAAAATGGAGTTTGACTTCTCAATTGAAATCAAGCTCGGCAATCGAGCCTATTTCAAAAGCACCATATCGAATGAATACTATAGAATTAGTAGAGTGTAAGGCTCAATTGTAAAAATTTGTCTAAAGGTTTGAGTAGACCAATTTTTCACCTTGGGAGTCCCAGAGTAATTTTGTGAAAAGAAAATGGAACACTTAGATTGTATTGATTACGGGATGTTAAACAAAGTAACAATCAAGAATAGATAACTACTCCTAGAATCGATGATCTATTTGATCGATGCGTGGAGCATCGGTATATTCTAAGATATATATTTGATCTAGATATCATCAATTATGGATTAAGGATGAGGACATTTTTAAAACAACTTTTAGAACAAAGTATGTGCATTATGAGTTCATGGTTTTACCTTTTAGATTAACAAATGCACTGCAAATTTTATGAATTTAATGAATAATATCTTTCAAGAATACTTGGACAAATTTGTGCTCGTATTCTTGGATGAGATTCTCATATATTCTAAAAGTATTGAGGAACATCATGAGTATTTGAAGAGAGTTTTGGAAATTTTGAGAAAGACAGGTTATATGGTAAGCTATCTCAATGTTCTTTCTATGACACAAAAGTGCATTATTTGGGACATGTAATAATTAAGAGTGGAATTGTTGTAGATCCTTCTAAAATTATAGCTATAACTAAGTGACTCTGCACTAAATGTAGAAACCTAAAATTAGTTACCTAATTTAATGTCCCCCATGTTTGCTTACCTATTCTATTCTCGGGTAACCCGGCGCACTTTTGTATCACTACTTCTCTCTTAGGGTATTAATTAAATATCTAATTAAAATGCCTATCCTAAGTTTGTTCCACCCCATTATATTTCACCCATGGATAATTAAACATTAACCATGTAATTCTATCTTTTACATTTATTCCAACTACTTATTCACCCCATATCACTTCCTAACCTCCCATGTCACTATTATCCATCCATCCCACCTATTTCTCCTCTCCTGGAACCGTGTAGCAGGATTTTCCCGTATTTGAGTTGGAAGGATAATATTCTTATCCTCACAACTCATCCCTTTTTACCACTTTGGGAGTCTATTCCCGATTGGTGCTGACCGGTCCTCGATCGACGCCAATTTTTTGGAACGGAACCGATTTTACCTCGGTCGGTTCTGACTATAAATCCATGACCTGAACTCAGTTCTAGTTGGACAGTAGAGACTTAAGAAACAACAAAAAGCTTGAGCAAGCCTTAGAATTATCAATCGAGAGAGAGTGAAGTCTGTCCAGATCAATCCCTGAGAGGTGCACTGTTATTCTGCCCTCATAATATCGATATTGTTTAGGTTCTTCAACCTCTGGGTGACTCTATTTCTCCATCCAGCCAAGGTAGAAATTTGTCCACATCTCTAAAGCTCCTATGGGTCTCCACAATCCAATCATCGTCAATCATCAATCAAGATTTATGTGATTTCTTTCTGGTCAATGACGACCCAAGTTTGGCCGACACCGATTAAGCATCAATTGATGCCAATTTGTACAAATCGGTGCTATTCCAAACCATCAACGCTGATCACTGTCTGATCGACACTAACCAATCTGTAGAAAGGTATAGAATCTAGGTGACACAATTTCATCTTTGTTTTTATAGTTTCCTACTTTCTTTTAGTTTCTACTGTTGTTTTTACATTTTGTCTGCAACTTAAAATCAGAAAATATAAACATTTGCTTACATATTTTATCATGTATGCCTTTATTCTTAATTGAAAATGTGAACTGACATCCACCGAGGAAGCTAATCACTTCCCGAACCCACTTTTGAGTAGTTCACCCTTATATCTTCTAATGTCATCTTTTTCTGTCAAGTATTCGTGCATCGCAGGTTTCTTGGATCTACTCCACATGATTGCTCATGTGCACCCATCTTGATTCCATTAGGCATTATTTACATCTACATCTCTCGAATCTTGTCCAATTAATCAGGTATTGACTTTATTTGAGATTTTCAGGGTTCTTGTGTTTAGTTTGGTGCATTAACTTGGATAGGTAACAAGCGCAAAAATTCTTGATCTAAATTCTTGCATGCACAGTGGGACCCTACCAAATTCCTTATTGGTAAGTTCATCTCTTTTCCGCTTTTGAGCTTTGTTCCTTTTCTTCACTAATTTTCATCATTGTTCTTAAGCATTTCCTTTCATCGTTTCGGTCTTTCTTCTTTCAGTTCTAAATTTGCAAAGTTAGGCTCCTTATTTTTTGCAAATCTAGATTCCAATTTCTATTTCTAAGATTAGTAAATCCTTCATTTGATTTCAAAGTTGCATTTTTGATTCATCTCTTTGTGTAAAATTGTCATTTCCTTGAAAGTTTTCTAGTTTCTTAAAATAGAAATTTCCTTTCCACTAGTATCTAGTTATCTGGATATATCTTGTTGGATTTGTTTGTGTGTTCTACTTAACCCTATTTTGTGGAGTGGTTTGCTTGTTTGCAGGATTGTTTGGGGAAGAGCTCAACAATGTGCTTTTTGAAGTCCACACACCTTGGAGAGCTAAATCTACAGGTATTTCTCTTTTGCGGTGTTTTCTCCTTTTTAAGAACTTAAAAAGAACTTGTTTGTTTGTTTTTTATCACACTCAAACACTTTGGTTTTGGTCCTTAAAATGAATTAATCGCATTGGGAAAGAACTTTTTGAATTTTCTTCATTGAAGTCAAACACTTCAGTTTTAATGCTTAAAAAGAACATTTTCTTTTTCATTTCTGCTATATGTTCTTCACCTAGTTCTCTAAATAGGTTGAAAAATTAATCTAAATTGGTAGTCACACTATTTGATTTTTTATTTTTCACCCTTACACACAAAGCCAAAATCACTAGCTATAAAGCATTTAAACTAAAACTCCTTCCCCGGCCTTTCCTACTTAGAAGCAACATCCAAGAGGAAGAGCCTACGCCGTACTTGGGCCGTGGTATAAATTCATGAAAGTTCTTGTATATATTGGAAAAGCACCCGCCTCCCTTATCACAATGGTGTGAAGTGTGGGGGTAGGCCCTTATATACAGCCACGTACTAGTCTTTTACTGAAGTGCCTTCGGGACTCCTCACCAAAACATTCCCCAAACCATCCTTAGTTTGGCCAATTGAGTAGTCCCCATTCTAAAAAGCCTTCCCTAACATTTTCTTTCTTAAAAAGCATGAAAATTTAAAAGAGATAATCACCTATGCTGCTTGAATTGTCTATGCATTAATTAGGTTAATCTCTTTCTGTGTTTGTGCTTGTTTATGTCGGTCATCACCCGGTCACAATCTAGAAAAATGGCTCAACTAGCCTCTTCCTCATCTGAGACCCCGCTAATTTGGATGTTTCGGCACCCCTCGGTCTTCTTCGGGACCAATATTAGTTGGTTCCCCATCTTGGTCGTATAATACTTTCTATCATCCTAAAGCGATCCCATCATGACCAGCTTCCCCAATCCTTCAGAGGTGCCATCTACTCCTATAGAGTATGTTCCTCACAAAGATCCTAAATTTCAGGCACTCCTTGACCACAACCCGATAGCCCTTATGGACTACTTAGTGCATAAGTCTACTCGAATATCTGATCATGGACCACCAATCCAACAGGTTTACGATTATCCTCATGAGCCATCCCAGGCTCTCATAGAATAGTTAGCATGCTTCTTCTCACCTCGAACCATGAAATAAGGTGGCGCATCTATGCCTCCTTTTTCTCTTCCACCAACCATGTCGATTGGTTCTTAGATGACACTACCTATCCCTAGTGTAGCAGCCCTCGGCTACCCCACAACCTACTTTTGAGAGGCCCTCTTCTTCAGCTATGATGAGTGCATCCACACTCCCAAAAATTGTTGTCAATTCTTCTATGCCATCTATTACATCTCAGGGTCAGTATCTCTCTTTGAGCTAACCCCCTCCTACGAGTCAGTCAGTTCCTCTTTCTCGTCCTCTAGTCGACATTTCTTCCACTGCTCTGTGAACAAAGTGGATTTTACCCATCCCTTGGCATCGGCACCCTTAATAACTAATCCAGCAGTCAAAAGCCTCATTCAGAGTTTGTTTCCCACATCACAAACCATATCAAATCAAATCAACACCCACATTCCTCAATCCATTCCAATTCAATCGGAAAGTGTAGGAACCCACCAATCACAGGCTCTATCTTTCATTCAATAACCTTTCTCTCAACCACTTGTCATCTCAAAACTCGTTTATGTTCAGGGCTCCTTCACACCAAGTACCTCACTAGGCATCACCTAGAACACCTAGTTATTCCTCTTATCATCTTGCTAATCAGCAGATAAATCCCCCATTAACACCTCAACAAAACATATCATTCACTTCTTATACGAGACATACCAACAAGCCCCCTCCTCAATCTGATGTTGTCCAACTCTTTTTCAAGAAAATCGCAGACCTAGAAGCCTCCACCAAAGGGGCTCACCCTTCATACTCTTTTGAAGAAATATGTAATGAACCAATTCATCCATTAGTGGCTTTTAAGCCTTATCGTCCCCAATGGGAACTTCCTAAGTTCTCAAAATTTCACAATCGAGAGGATCCTCAACAACACCTCCAAGCGTTTAAACACGCTTGCTCCCTTATAGTCCAAGATCGAAGCTTATGTTCCGTACCTTTCCTATGTCTTTAGCAGGCCCGCTTTAGACCGGTACAATAAAATACCCCAACATTCACTATTTTATTTCTCTCAATTAGCCCAATGTTTGTTGAAAACTTCTTAATAAACATCACACATAAGATCTTGATCACAGATCTTTATAACATTCGTCAATTCGATGACGAGTCTATTATAGACTTTGTCACTCATTGGAGAGGAATAATAAATTAGTTGTCCTTCTCCCTCCCTCAATCTCAGCAAATCGAGTTGTTTACTTGATCTTGCGCCAATCATATTTCTTCCACTTTAAGGATTCAAACCTTTTATACATTTGAAGAAGCCTTTACAATGGCACGCAAACTTGAGTCTTGCGCCATCGAACAAGGAAAGTTAAAACTTCACTCTAAGTCTAAACCAGATTTTTCTCGGTTTACAAAATCAAACCCTTCTTCTTCTAACAAAGACAAGAATCAGGGGTCCACAAATGCTATCATCTTAAAAACATCACGATCTAATAACACTTCTAATCAAACACCTCAGAGAGACTCTCCATCTTCTCGAAAAGGACCTCATCATCTCGGTATTTTACTCCGTTGGGAATCATATGCTTCTATCTTAGACAAAATGTTGGAAGTTCACATGATCAAACTTCCTCCTATTATAAATTTTGATGAGAACCAAGAACGACCATTCTGGTATCATGAAAATGACTTCTGTCATTATCATAGAAACAAAGGCCATGACATTGAACGATGTCAGACCTTCAAAAATCTTGTCCAAAAATTCATTGATAGAGGCGAGCTCATTCTAGATAACCCAAATGCCCCCCCAAATCAGGCGCTTGACATTTTTAAACAACCTTTTCCAAATCATTCCCCGAACAATGATGCTTCAGGGTCTCAAAAACCAAACATGCATACTATCAGCTCCATTTCTATTGATAGTTCTTCTTCTAATTCTGAGCCATCTACAAACATGTCGACTAAATCGGAACTTCCTTCTCGCTCCTTCAAACTCGATATTTCACCATCATGGGATGGTCCATCTTCAATTCTTCCTTTATTGTTAGAGATAGAGTCATCTCCCTCTACCTCTCTATCTGATCTTCCATCTATACCTGAGATAGTGTCATCTTCATCTGTCTCATCATCAGACATTCTTTTGGTGCTTGAGTCATTTACATCCCTTCAAATTTCCACTATGAATACTTCTACTTCTGTCACTCCCATTTTTTCCATGACCATGCCTTTGGTTAACGTACCCATAGTTGTACCAACTTCTATGCCTTTAGAAGCATCTTCAATCTTGACTCTTCCTGTCTCTTTTCCTATAGTAATTACACCCACGATTACTGCATCTGAAGTACCCTCCTCACAAGAAGATGCTTCTTCATTACCTACCTCTTCCACCATCAGTGCTTCCTTGCCTATTAAGGAAACATCTAAAGAGATAGCATCAACACCCATACTTCTGACTCCTGAACTTAGACATAAATAGTTGGAATTTAAGTCTAAAGTTGCATCATCGGTATCACCTCCTCTATTTCCTCCGAAACGGTTATAATCAACCTATGTGGTTGAAGTTGTCACCATCCCTGAAAAGGGAAAACCAATATTTCAGACCATCAAAACTCTTGGTGCCCTCCCTCAAAAATCCCTCTCTATGCCTCATAAAAAGTGGATTTATCCATTGAAAAGGTGTCTTCTTCTATAACACCATCTTCTTCACCAATGCCTCGTAAAGTAGATTTACCTACTGGAAAGGCGTCACCTCTTTTATCAAAACCATCATCTTCGTCACTAAAAACCAAGGCACCTTTTGTGCCACCTATCAAATCTATTTTGGGAGATCCTCCCCCATCTAAATCAGTCTTATCTAAATCATCATCTGTTTTGGTCAAACAACCTTCTTCATCTCCGAAGACTAAAACACTTGTCATGTCTTCGTCATCTTAAAAATATATCTTAGGAGCTCATCCTCCACTAAAATCAATCTTTCCTCACTTTCTTGCATCTCAAGCACCTAGGGCTGCTTCTCCCACTGTTCAAAAAGTAAAATAGTCCCTAAAAAGACTATCAAACTAGATATGCAGGCTCTTTTACCTTAGCAGTCTGCTAAGATTAAAGAGGTGCCTCCTTCACCTCTATCCACATCTTCGTCTACCGGATTTTATACTGAAATCCTTCACCAACTTATCCAATATTCATTTATATCACTTCCTCCAATCAAACCCTATAATCCCAAAGGAGTAAAACCTTCATGGTTCAACTCTAATGTGATTTTTGCTTACCATCGCACTCCAGGTCATGACACCGAGGGATGTAAAGCCCTTCAATCTATTGTTAATAACCTCTTAGAAGAAAATGATCTCCTGTTGGAGGAGGAAGAGGAACAAGTGTCTCCTGTCATCCCAACTACGTCTGAGCCTGAATGGTCTATTCAGGCCCCCAATTCTATTGATATCACTCCGAGATGATCTTCCACCCTCTCAAATCGACACAATTTGTATTGCCACTAGAACACAATAGTATGATAATCCATCGTCTTCTATAGCTCCTCGACCACGAGTTGTTATTTCTACTACCCCCGAAGGAGCTCCTCCTTCCTCATCAGCCCCAAGACTTCAGGTCTCTATTCTTGCTTCACCTCAAGCTCGATTCCCATGTCAGTTGAGGAGAGTGTTATGAAACAACTCACCCATGCTCCAGTCAAAATGTCTCTTTTTGACCTCATTTAGTCATCTCCCGGCATCGTCAGGGCTCGATTGATAATTTATGCTGCATCGTGGTGAATTCAGATGATCCCAACCTTTCAAGATGGTTTTCAGTTGAATAGATCGTCAACCACCATCTCCTTTGAGGATTATGAAATTCCTCCCCTTTCTTCTGAGGATTTAGAGGCTCCTCTCTTTATCACAATTTAAATCAATAACACTACGTTAAAACACACTATGATCAATAGTGGTGCTGCACTCAACATCATTTCCTCCCACACATTTGAGCAACTTAAGTTACCAAAGAACATAGTGTCACCACCACCTTTCGCCCTTTGATCATTTAACGATCAGCTAGCGGTTACCTTAGGAACTGTGGTCCTGCCCATTCGGGTAGGAAAGAAACTTCTTCACGAGATTTTTTACATTGTTGAAGGAAAATTCCACTACAATATGATCCTCAGATGCTCTTGGATCCATACAATGCACTACATCCCATCAACCCTCCATCGATGCATAAAATATTAGTATGAGGGAAAAATCTATACTCATCCAGGAGACCCTTTTCCATCTGCACAATGTGACATGACCACAGGTCTGTCCCTCCAAAGGAGAACACTGATTCTCCTGACGAGGCTCGACCTCTTCCATACCTATAACAAAACTACCAGATCTACAAAATCTGGAAGATATGTTGCAGCATTTTTTGCTAGGAGAGCTTCCCCTTCTCTCTTTTGAACGCCCATCTCAAACCTAACGAGTATGGTAGGCCAGAAAAACAACCTAAATATCAACTAGGTCTTGGCCGCATCATCACCATTGGTCTACCCAATCGACAAAATAACTTCATCTATGGTGGTCTTGATACACCTCACTATCATCCAGATTCTCCTCCTAGGGCCAAACCCTATTCGGCAGGGTTTGATTATCTACAGAATCTCGCGTTCATAAAAACTTATCTATATCGATGCGTGTGGAAGGGATTTGTCTTGGGAAAGTATGAATAGGGTGTGCATGACCTCATGCCCATTCCAACTTTTAAACCACATCAAAAATTTGGTTTAGGGTTCAAACCTCTCTCTAAAGCCATCATCACCATTCTTGTTGAGCCTTTGTCATTTGAGGAACCATCTTCTCCCATCATGTCTGAAGCATCACTTGATGTGGATGACACCATTTCCATCCCGCCTAACTTTTTTTTTAGTCAATTTCATTTCCTTAGGTCCACTAACCTATAAGACTAATGGTAAATCCACTTCCATACCATTGGTCTTCCTCAAATAGTCAGAGATGACTCTCCTACTATCAATACTATCCATTATTTAGATGATGATTCTATCCTTACTTATCTGGGGGTAGAGGATTCTTATCTTCCTAAAACCATTCCTTCTAAAACATCTACACTTCTTAACGAAGCCACTCCTTAATATAGGGACTTTTGAATCTCCCTCACATCATTAAGGTTGGCCAATCTCTTAACCCACATGAGTTATGAGACTTCGTTGCCTTTCTTTCCAACCATCGCCAAGAATTTTATTGGTCATATGAAGATATGTTGGGCCTTAATCCTAACATCGTGGTCCACAATATCGTTACTCTTCCAGACATCAAACCAGTTAAACAAAAACTGCGTAAGATGCATCCTCGTGTAGCTCTCCTCGTTAAAGAAGAGTTGCGGTAGCACTTGATTTCTCCACTTCACCCAACCCATTGACTATCCAAATGGGTTTTAAATGTAGTACCAGTAACCAAAGCTACTAGTAAAATTTGAATTTGCACCAAATTTTGGGATCTTAATCTCACTTGCTCGAAAGATGATTTCCCTCTACCTAATATCGACCAACTCATGGACTTAACTACAGGCCACGAGATGCTTTTTCTTATGGATGGTTTCTCTGGGTATAATAAAATTCTCATCACACTAGAGGATTAGGACAAGAATTCCTTCATAACTCCTTGGGGGACTTTTTGTTATCGCATCATGCCCTTCGGTCTTAAGAACGTAGGGGTGACTTATCAACGTGTAATGACCTACATCTTCCATGACCTCTTACACAAAACTATAGAAGATTACGTCAATGAAATCCTCGGTAAATCCAAACACCATCAAGATCATTTTCTCATCCTTACACCTCTCTTTGAGAGACTCATTCATTTTTGTCTTCGCCTAAATCCATCTAAATGTGTGTTTAGCGTTCTCACTAGTAAACTCTTAGGCTTTATCATTTCTATCAGGGGTATTGAGGTTGATCCCACAAAAATAAAGGCTATCATCGAGATGCCTCCTCCTTCTAACTTAAAGCAGCCCATGGTCTTCAAGGATGCCTTCAATCAGTGCATTGTTTTATCTCACAACTTTTAGACCGTTGTCAACCTTTTCATCATCTCCTCCATAAAAATATTCATTTTGAATGGGATGAGTGTTGCCAAAAATCCTTTGATGATCTCAAAGCTTATCTTATTTCTCCACCTGTGCTCACACCTCCACGCGAGGGAGCCATTCTATCTTTATATTTCTGTGACTGACCATGCTCTGGGAGCCATGATCTTGCATTGAGATGCTAATGGTAAGGAATAGGCTATCTATTATATCAGTCGCACTCTTCATGAGTATGAAACTCGCTATTCCGCTGAAAAGTTGTGTTGTGCTCTCTTCTTCGTGACTTCTAAACTTTTTCATTACCTCCTTAATCATAAAACTCACATTATTACGAGTGTCAATCCACTCAAGAAAATGCATGAGAAACCCTATCACAATGATTGCATCACTCGTTGGCTCATGCTCATGATAGAGTTTGACCTCGAGTTCATCTCACAAAATCTATCAAGGGTCAGGTTATCACTGATAAATTAGTTGATGCCCCTCTTCCAGACAATAAAGTCCCCCTTGCTCAATTCCCAGATGAATACATCCAAAAAATTGATTTCGGTCTGTCTTGATTTAAAGTAAAACTCTTCTTTGATGGTTCCAAGTGTCAGCAAGGGGGAGGTGCAGGTTTCATTATGATTCCTCCTTGGGGTGTACCTATCCCTGTCGCACATAAGATTAACTTTGAATGTACCAATAATATGGCCGAATATGAAGCTCTCGTTTTAGGTCTTCAAAATGCCATTAATCTCGGCGCTCGCCATATCAACATCTTCGGTGACTCTAAGCTCATCGTTAATCAAGTCACTGGTGTCTATCAATGCAAAAATGATATCCTTAAAAATATTGCAATATCGTTCTCTTTCAACTTCAATATTTTGATAAATTTACTATCCAGGCTATTCCTCACACTACAAACCAATTTACAGATATGATGGCTTCTTTAGCCTCACTTATTCCTCCATTCACTGAAGACTCATGACTTTATGTGGTTGTTCAGCGTCTAGACCAACCATCTCATCTCAGGCAGTTGACTTCAATCAATGCCATCACGACTGACACTCAAGATGAGTGGTATCAACACATTTTTGATTATCTATCCTACTTAGTGCTTCCTCTAGATTTGACTTCCAATGGCAGAAGATATTTTATCCAACACGTAAATTGCTATGCTATTTTGGGTGGAGTCCTTTACAAACATGGTTTTGAGGGTATTTTGCTTCGGTGCCTCAAAACCCCGAATCATCTAAGGCCATTCAGGAGGTCCACGACGGTATCTATGGTGGAAACTTTGGTGGTTTGGCCATGGCTAAGCGCATCCTACATTTAGGTTACTATTGGCCTTCTCTTAATCAAGACTACTACGAATATGTCAAGAAATGTGTCAAGTGTCAACAACATGCTAATCTTACACATATCCCTAGTCAGGCTTTGTAACCTGTAGCGGATTTGTGGCCTTTTTCACAATGGGGTCTTGATCTCATTGGTCTCATCAATCCACGCTCTTCATAGTGACATCACTCTATCATTACTACCATAGAATACTTCACTAAATGGGTGGAGGCTATTCCTCTTTCATCGACCAAAGCTAAACCTATTGTTGATTTTGTCTATCAACACATCATTTTTCGCTTTGGTGTTCCTCACAAACTCATTACAGACAATGACAAGTCTTTCAAAAACAAATATTTGTAGAAACTTTGTGACACCTTCAATATTAAACTCATCTTTTCTTCTCCATACTATCCACAAGCTAACGGCCAAGTTGAAGCTTCTAATAAAACTTTGTGTAATATCCTCACAAAGGTAACTAGTCGAGCTGGTAGGGATTGGAATTTACACATCCCTTTTGCTCTCTGGGCTTATCGACTAGCATTCATACCCCTAACGGTGCCACTCCCTTCTCTCTCATATATGGATCTGAGGCTGTCCTTCCTTTGAAAGTCCAGATTCCCTCTCTTTGCGTGTCTCTCAGAGAGTTTGTCTCTAATGAAGACTATCGTCAAAACCATCTAGCACAACTTGAGTTGTTAGATGAACATTGTCTCAACGCTCTTGAACATCATCAAGTCTATCTTGAGCATGTCAAGCATGCTTATAACAAGCATTTATAGTAGTGTGACTTCCAAGTTGGTGATCTTGTTCTTAAAGAAAACCAAAATGTCACTACTCTGGAATGGAGTCAACGTGGTAAGTTTGCTCCTAACTAGATGGGACCGTACATTGTCACTCATAAGTATGGGTCTGGGCTTATCGCCTGTCTTCCATGGATGGTATACCTGAAATGGAACCTCTTAATGCCTTGCATCTAAGGCCCTTCTACTGTTAAAATCTATCTTACATGATCTTAGTCACAAATCCATTTTCATCCATTTACAACTAGTCATGCATTTCGTAGTGATTTGGAACTATGTGGTTCTCCATGTTATTTATTTTTATACCTTAAATATGAGTACCGCAGCTCTACTCATGGCATTTTCCTTATGGATTTGTTCCTCCTCATGGTAGGAATACCTTAATCACTACTTCATCTACCCTAGGTGTTCATCTTGATCAAATCCACTTGGGGCATGAGTACGTGCTTGTATACATTTTTCTCCCCTCTATTTGATCTATCTGGTCTAAACTCAGCTTCTTCCAAAGCTCAAAAAAAAAAAAAAGATGTTATCCTAGTCCCAAAAGATAGATTGATCCCTCGAAGGACAACTATCCATGCCTTATCAAATAAATCAAAAATGTAGACCATTCCTCAAAGGATGGTTACCATCAAATTCAAAATACAGACCGCTCCCTTGAAGGATGACTATTTTTTTTATGGCATTTTGAGCCTTTGTAGTAACAAAATTCCTCTCTCGGCCAGTTTGTTCACTTGTTAGCATCTCTAAAAGACTTCCCATATCGATCAGTCTTTCCATATCTAGCAAACTACCCGCATTGATCAGTTTGCTTTTCTATCAAAAGAAAAATCATGAAGCTGTGATATGAGACCTTTTCGATCATATGGAGACCTTGTTTTCCCCATATGGGCACGTATTTAATCCTTCATGTGTTCTGACGAGATGCATACTTATCTCTCATCCTTATCTACCTCCTAGATCTGGTTTGCGACTAACTAGTGTCAGGTTTATTTTATCCATGTCTATGGCCTTATGTGCATCGTCTTTCGATTTACCATCAAGGTCTCTATTTATGGTCGGTTAGGGGACTAACTTATCATTTTTTTCCTATCTAGGTGTAGTGATTTTTATTTCTAAGGGATAAGATCATTGCATCACTTTCTTTTCATCAAATCAAATAGACATTACCCATGTTCATTTGTTATTTATCCAGTTAAATTGACATTTAACATGTTAATTTAATCAATCAAATCTATCATCTATCTATGCTCATCTTATCTACTTCATCTAAAATCATCAAAGTAGCACGTATTATGTGGATCCATCTATCCATATCATTTAATTGAATTAACATCTTAACATGTTAATTTAGTCAATTATTCATCCATGACAAATCAAAATTAAATCACATCTATCCATCTGTATCTATCAAAGTTAAAAGCATGAGTCCAATCACATAACACAAAGATGCATATATATATATATATATAATGGCTTCAAATCGAGCCGTATACATCGTATCAAAAATGCCTTCAAATCGAGGCTACATCAGTATATCTCTACAAATATCATCTCTATATAGTAAAATCAGACAAATGGAGAACATTGTCTCCTCCTCCCTCCTCAGGCATGGGCTCTCCCTCCTAACCATCACCTATAGAACTGGAGGTGCCCACAGTCATGACCCTACGACCTCCTCGGTCTCCCCTAGTGCTCACACCCTCCGATGCACCACCGGTAGTTGTCGCTGTCCTCCTCCTCACTCCGTAATGAGGCACATCTAGGGCATGTTGTGTCAAGGCATCCTCATAGTATCTCACCTCGGCAAGGAGAGCCTGATAGGTACTCAGACTCACCATGTTGGGTGCTCTCATTAGTGTTCTTTTGCTGGTGGTCCTCCTACTATGACACCATGTGCCCTTGACTCAATTATGGTTCTGTATCACCATACTTGGCCCTGAGGGCCTCTCTGTGTCTATGATATCTATCCCTCTACTGGATAGTTGTATCCTCGCTCCTGATGAGCAGTGGCTCTCTCCTGTATCGTTGTGTCCCTCTCCTCCCTCAGAGTCCTAATCTCCTCAAGAGTAGTCTGGTGTGTCTGTACCAAGGTAGCATGCTCTCCCTACAGTCTCTCTAGCTCCACCGTTGTATCCTCCTTGTCTGACTCTGTAGATGTTGTGAGATGTCATGGTATCTCCTTGTGATACCACGCCTCATAACCCTCATCCACTCCTACATCATCATCATCATCATCTATGGGAGGTAGGGCCTCCCTGAGTGGATCTGCTGGGACTAGTATCGGTAGATATGTCTCCCTTACTATCCTGTCTATATGGCACATATACAGTCAAAATAATCTATATCAATCCAAACTGTCTCATCACCCATATAAATGGGACCCACTCTAAAATCTCTGGCCTGTAACCCTTGACCACTCTTTGCATCTCAGCTCCACTAAGTGGGCATCCTATCTGGCCCATGTAGGATAGACCCTGTATGGCCTCCATATAACCTGTGGTGGTGTCAGAGTCCTGAATCTCTGGGAATACCACTCTGATGATCTCCCTGTATCTCTAGGGGCCATGTCTGCCCACCATCATCGAAACCCATAATCAAGGGCTCCCTCTGCTCCTGGCATCCATGGAAGTCTAGATGGTCTAATCACTGATATGTGCTCATAAGCCCAATAATGGAGCACAAAACTGACATCTATCCTAGTCCGTCTGCCTGTGGAATACATCCATAGCTCATGATATATTTATGCTAATAGTGCATCGGTGAATGCGAATACCTACATGAACTCTAGGATATCACAGACGCAGTCAAGTAGGAGTAGTGGGAACCGTCCACCTCCGGAATCTGGTAGTGCATAGTATGAGATAGCCATCTAGATCAATGCTATCAGTCTACTCCTGGGGTCATCCTTCCGGTACTGTGAGGCTATCCTCACAGCCCCAGACACTATCTCTGAGGCATCTGCCCTATCTCCATATAACCATACTAGGGCCCTCCTCTGCTACTCCCATGGAGTAATCTCTATCAGGTCCCCTGTGATTGGCAACCTGAGGATCCTATAGATGTCCTCATGGGTGATAGTCATCTCACCCATCTAAACCAAAAAGTGCATGTCTGGCTATCCCACCACTACATCAACGCTCGCATCAGCTCCACATCTCGGGGTACCCATCGATAATAATAAAACCCCTAGTCTGACTAACTCCAGATGGTGCCACTCATCATCTGTCACATCTGGCAGTATAGTCTCTAGTAGCTCGGGAATAACATCCCACATGTGTAGGACCTCTCGTGCCTGCATCCACAACATCAAAAATTGTCATTAGGTTCATATTTATCAAAATCAACATCATTAAAATTTCATCAAATTTTTCTCAAAGCTTCCAAATGTTTCATCTTTCCAATCGGCATTGACCCATTCAATCGGTGCCATTTACTTTACAGTCGATGTTGATTGTATTCCAATCGATGCCAATCGATCACATACTAGTCGGTGATTTTGTCAATTAATGACGACTGGGAGGAAAAGCACCAAAAACACTCTCTTGCCTCCTACTTTTCCACCAAAACCTCCTAATCTAAACATCCTAGCATACTACAAACCAACACAAACATACAAGGCTAAGGAAGGACCACTTACCCCTAGCCACATCCTCTTCCTCTTCTAACCGACTACTCCCGAAAGCTTCCATTTCGCTCAAATTCAACTTTTGACTTTTTCTAAATCAATCGTCACAATGTAAATGAATCGTTACCATTCACCTTTTCTTTATTTATAGATTTTTGGAGAATTTGGTGCCAATTATTCGGGTTGATTTTATTAGGTATGAGTCGACACCGATTGGCACCCATCGACATCGATTGTCTCTCATCGGGGCTGATTAGGTAGATCTTGATATATTTTGTCATCTCATCACACCAGGACATGCTTCGTTCTCATCTGATTATCCTATCTTGCACATGTGTCACCCGTAACACATTGTCACCATCATTGTGTCTTTATTTTGGGTACTTGTACCTTGTCGCCTTACATAGCCCCACATGTGTGTCACTCATAGCACGACTTTGCTTGTCATTCCCCACTTGGGGCATCTCATCATTATATCTTTTGCATGTGCCACCCATAGCACACTTATTCTACCTAGTCTAGTAGCATTTCTATTGCAAAGTCCACTAGTGGCCATATTTCATTTCTGCGGTGGCTCTCCTCTCAAGGCCATTGCTTCATCCTTCTTGTCTAAGTGTTGATGCTTGGCTTGTTTATCTGATCATTGTTATGACCTTATTTCTACCTTTTGGTGCATATTTTTGGTGTTATCACCCATTCCAATTTTTTCCTGTACATGGGTAACTCACATTTTGTAGCCTAAAGATAGCAGGTCTATAGGCACTAACGTCATCTCGTTCGAAGGCCATCTAGTTGTCCCTACCAATGTGTCACTCTTTGGTTGTTACTATTTTGTAGTCACCTTTAACTCACAAGTCTATAGCCACTAACGTCATCTCATACGAAGACCGTCTAGTCTGCCCTACCAATGTGAGTTCCTTAGGTTGCTACCTTTTTTTTTTTTTTACGTGCATCATCAATGATCAGATCTACTCCAGACATCTAGCTAGGGCATCCTCTCTTCTATTCTTTTTCATCTACCTTTTTCAAACTCGGGATCAATTGGATTTTTTTAGGGCCACCCCATCCCTAGTTTGAGGGGATCACATCATCAATATTCTTCCTTTCTTCCAACTCCTTATTTTTGTCTCATAGCATTGCTTATCACAAGTTACTCGACAAAAAGGGGAAATGTAGACACCTAAAATTGGTTACTCAATTTAATGTCCCCATGTTCGCTTACCTATTCTATTCTCGGGTAACCCGGTGCACTTTTGTATCACTACTTCTCTCTTAGGGTATTAATTAAATATCTAATTAAAATGCCTATCCTAAGTTTTTTCCACCCCATTATATTTCACCCATGGATAATTAAACATTAACCATGTAATTCTATCTTTTACATTTATTCCAACTACTTATTCACCCCATATCACTTCCCAACCTCCCATGTCACTATTATCCATCCATCCCACCTATTTCTCCTCTCCTAGAACCGTGTAGTGGGATTTTCCCATATTTGAGTTGGAAGGATAATATTCTTATCCTCACAACTCATCCCTTTTTGCCACTTTGGGAGTTTGTTCCCTGATCGGTGCCGACCGGTCCTCGATCAACGCCGATTTTTTAGAATGACAGCCAATTTTACCTTGGTCGGTGCCAACTATAAATACATGACCTAAACTTAGTTCTGGTTAGACAGTAGAGACTTGAGAAATAGTGAAAATCTTGAGCAAGCCTTAGAATTATCAATTGAGAGAGAGAGAATTCTATCTAGATCAATCCCTAAGAGGTGCACCATTATTCTACCCTCATAATATCGATATCGTTTAGGTTCTTCAACCTCTGGGTGACTCCATTTCTCCATCTAGCCAAGGTAGAACTTTGTCCACATCTTTGCAGCTCCTGTGGGTCTCCACAATCCGATCATCGTCAATCATCAATCAAGATTTCTGATTTCTTCTTGGTTGAAGATAACCGAAGTCCGGCCGATGCCGATTAAGCATCAATCAATGCTGATTTTCCAAATAGGTGCCATTCCAAACCATCATGCCGATCACTATCTGATTGATGCCAACTAGTCTATAGAAAGGTACAAAATCTAGGTGACACAATTTCATCTTTGTTTTTACAGTTTCCTACTTTCTTTTAGTTTCTACTGCTGTTTTTACATTCTGTTTGCAACTTAAAATCAGAAAATCTAAACATTTGCTTACATATTTTATCATGTATACCTTTATTCTTAATTGAAAACGTGAACTAACATCCACCGAGGAAGCTAATCACTTCCTGGACCCGCTTTCCGGAAGTTCACCCTTATATCTTCTAACATCATCTTTTTCTGTCAAGTATTCATGCATCACAGGTTTCTTGGATCTACTCCGTAGGATTGCTCGTGTGCACCCATCTTAATTCCATCAGGCTTTCTTTCCATCTACGTCTTTGAATCTTGTCCAATTAATCAGGTATCAACTTTATTTGAGTTTTTCAGGGTTTTTGTGTTTAGTTTGGTGCATTAACTTGGACAGGTAACAAGCGCAGAAATTCTTGATCTACATTCTAGCATGCCTAGTGGGACCCTACCAAAGTCCCTTATTGGTAAGTTCATCTCTTTTCCAGTTTTGAGCTTTGTTCTTTTTCTTCACTAATTTTCATCAGTTGTTCTTAAGCATTTCCTTTCATCATTTCGGTCTTGCTTCTTTCATTTCTAAATTTGTAAAGTTAGGTTCCTTCTTTTTACAAATCTCAATTCCAATTTCTATTTCTAAGATTAGTAAATCCTTCATTTGATTTCAAAGTTGCATTTTTGATTCATCTCTTTGTGCAAAATTGTCATTTCCTTGAAAGTTTTCTAGTTTCTTAAAATAGAAATTTCCTTTCCACTAGTATCTAGTTATCTAGATATATCTTGTTGGATTTGTTTACATGTTCTGCTTAACCTGTTTTTTGTGGAGTGGTTTGCTTGTTCATGGGATTGTTTGAGGGGAAGAGCTCAACAACACACTTTTTGAAGTCCACACACCTTGGAGAGCTAAATCTACAGGTATTTCTCTTTTACGGTGTTTTCTCCTTTTTAAGAACTTAAAAAGAACTTGTTTGTTTGTTTTTATCACACTCAAACACTTCAGTTTTGGTCCTTAAAATGAATTAATCACATTGGGAAAGAAATTGTTTGACTTGTCTTCATTGAAATCAAACACTTCGGTTTTAATGCTTAAAAATAACATTTTCTTTTTCATTTCTATTGTATGTTCTTCACCTAGTTCTCTAAATAGGTTGGAAAATTAATCAAAATCGGTAGTGACACTATTTGATTTTTATTTTTCAACCTTGCACACAAATCCAAGATCAATAGGTATAAAGCATTTAAACAAAAACTCCTTCCTTGGCCTCACCTACTTGGAAGTGACATCTAAGAGGAAGAACCTACGTGGTACTTAGGACACACTATAAATTCACGAAAGTTCGGTATATATTGGCAAAGCACCCACCTCCCTTATTCTTTGTGGTGTGTTAAGTGTGGGGTTAGGCCCATATATCAAGCCACATACCAGTCTTTTATTGAAGTGCCTTCGGGACTCCTCACAAAAACATTCCCCAAACCATCCTTAGTTTGGCCAATTGAGTAGTCCCCATTCTAAAATCCTTCCCTAACATTTTCTTTCTTAAAAAGCATGAAAATTTAAAAGAGATAATCACCTACGCTACTTGAATTATCTGTGCATTAATTAGGTTAATCTCTTTCTATGTTTGTGCTTGTTTATGCGGTCATCACCCGGTCACAATCTAGAAAAATGGCTCAACTGGCCTCTTCCTCATCTGAGACCCCCACTTATTTGGATATTAGTTGGTTCCCCATCTTGGTCGTATAATCCTTTCTATCATCCTAAAGTGATCCCATCACAACCAGCTTCCCCCGATCCTTCAGAGGTGCCATCTACTTCTGATATAGAGTATGTTCCTCACAGAGATCCTAAATTTCAGGCACTCCTTGACCACAACCCGATAGCCCTTATGGACTACTTAGTGCATAAGTCTACTCGAATATCTGATCATGGACCATTAATCCAGTAGGTTTACGATTATCTTCATAAGCCATCCCAGGATCTCATAGAACAGTTAGCCTACTTCTTCTCACCTCAAACCATGAAATAAGGGAGTGCCTCTATGCCTCCTTTTTCTCTTCCACCAACCATGTTGACTGGTTCTTATATGACACTGCCTATCCTTGTAGCAGCTACCTCAGCTACCCCATAGCCTAATTTCGAGAGGCCCTCTTCTTCGACTATGATGAGTGCGTCCACACTCCCAAAAATTACTATTAATTCTTCTATTGCATCTCAGGGTCGAGTATCTCTCTTTGAGCCAACCCCCTCCTACGAGTCAGTCAAATCCTCTTTCTCATCCTCTAGCCTCATTTCTTCTCAAAGCGATAGTGGCTTTTACCCATCCCTTGGTGTTGGCACCCTTAATAACTAATCCGAAGGTCAAAAGCCTCATTCAGAGTTTTTTTCCCATGTCACAAACCATATAAAATCAAATCAACACCTACATTCCTCAATTCATTCCGTTTCAATCATCAAGTGTAGGAACCCACTAATCGTAGGCTTCATCTTTCATTCAACAACCTTTCTCTTAACCACTTGTCATCTCATAACCTATTTATGTTCAAGCTCCTTCACACCAAGTACCTCACTAGGTGTCACCTAGAACACATGATTATTTCTCTTATCATCCTGCTAATCAGAAGATAAATCCCCCATTAACACCTCAACAAAACATACCATTCACTTCTTATACGAGACATACCAACAAACCCCTTCCTCAATCGATGTCGTCCAACTTATTTTCAAGAAAATTACAAACCTAGAGGCCTTCACCAAAGGGGCTCACCCTTCATACTCTAAAAGAAGTATGTAATGAACCAATTCATCCATCGGTTGATTTTAAGCCTTATCATCCCCAATGGGAACTTCCTAAGTTCTAAAATTTCATAATCGAGAGGATCCTCAACAACACCTCCAAGCATTTAAACATGTTTGTTACCTTACATCCAAGATCGGGAGCTTATGTTCCGTACCTTTCCTATGTCTTTAGCAAGGCCCACTTTAGACTAGTACAATAACATACCCCAACATTCTCTATTTTCTTTCTCTCAATTAGCCCAGATGTTTGTTGAAAACTTCTCAATAAACGTCACACATAAGATCTTGATCACAGATCTTTATAACATTCATCAATTTGATGACAAGTCTATTGCAGACTTTGTCACTCGTTGAAGAGGAATAATAAATTATTTGTCCTTCTCCCTCCTCAATCTCGGAAATTGAGTTGTTTACTCAATCTTGTGCTTATCATATTTCTTCCACTTTAAGGATTCAAACCTTTCATACATTTGAAGAAGCCTTTACAATGGCATGCAAACTTGAGTCTTATGCCATCGAACAAGGAAAGTTTCAACTTCGCTCTAAGTCTAAAACAGATTTATCTCGGTTTACAAAATCAACCCTTCTTCTTCTAATAAACACAAGAATCAGGGGTCCACAAACGCTATCATCTTAAAAACATCATGATCTGATAACACTTCTAATCAAACACCTCGAGAGAGACTCTCCATCTTCTCAAAAAGGACCTCCGTCATCTCGGTATTTTACTTCATTGGGGGAATCATATGCTTCTATCTTAGACAAAATGTTGGAAGTTCACATGATCGAACTTCCTCCTATTATAAATTTTGATGAGAACCAAGAATGACCATTATGGTATCGTGAAAATGACTTATGTCATTATCATAGAAAAAAGTGAAAGTCCATGACATTGAATGATGTCGACCTTCAAAATCTTGTGTAAAAATTTGTTGATAGAGGTGAGCTCATTCTAGATAACCCAAATGCCCTCCCAAATGAGGTGCTTGATGTTTTTAAACAACCTTTTCCAAATCATTCCCTCGAACAATGATGCTTCGGGTCTCAAAAACCAAACATGTATACTATCAGCTCCATTTCTACTAATAGTTCTTCTTCTAATTCTGAGCCATATAAAAACATGTCGATTGAATCAAAACTTCCTTCCACTCCTTCAAACTCCAAGATTCCACCATCCTGGGATGGTCCACCTTTGAGTCTTCCTTTATTGTTAGAGATAGATTCATCTCCCTCTACCTCTTTATCTGATCTTCCATCTATACCTGAGACAATGTCATCTTCATCTGTCTCATCATCAAACATTCTTTCGGTGCTTAAGTCATTTACATCCCTTCAAGTTTCCACTATGAACACTTCTACTTTTGTCACTCCCATTTTTTCTGCGACCATGCCTTTGGTCAACATACCCATAGTTGTACCAACTTTTATGCCTTTAGAAGTGTCTTCGATCTTGACTCTTCGTATCTCTTTTCCTACAGTAATTGCACCCACGATTACTGCATCTGAAGTACTCTCCTCACAAGAAGTTGCTTCTTCGTTATCTAACTCTTCCACCATCAATGCTTCCTTTCCTATTAAGGAAACATCTAAAGAGATAACATCAACACCCATACTTCTGACTCCTAAACTTAGATGTAAACAGGTTGGAATTTAAGTTTAAAGTTGCATCATTGGTATCACCTCCTCTATTTCCTCCGAAATGGTTACAATCATCCTATACGGTTGATGTTGTCACCATCCCCGAAAAGGGAAAACCAATATAGGGTAATGGGCATAGGAGGAATAATCTGTATAGACGGTTGAAGGTTTTTATGTGCATACCGACTCCTTGATCTAGAGATGACCATGAGAGCTTCCTTTTGGCTGGGAGGAACTACCTGAAATACAAAGCAAGACCACAAAATAGGAGTTAAATGATATATGGTAGTGGACTACCTAGCATGTGCTAGTTCCAGGAAGTACGATACTTCCTAGCTGGCTGTCAGTCCACTATTTAAAACAAATTAATGTAAAACAGTAAATAAAGTTATATTGTAATTAACTGATTTAGGTATCTCACTTAAATACAATAAATGAATCTAAAAGTAATAGGCTAAGCTATGGTCATATCCAGAGAGGTAAGGTGCTATCACAGGTGTAGGTATTGGTCAAGGTATGATTCTGGGTAATCTGGGTCAATAAGCAGGGTGTTCGGTATTTTTTTCTGGGTCAAGGTGGGGAACACAGAGATTGATGTCGGTCTAAGGGTAACCAGTGCTGGCTAGGGGTGACTGACGCTGGTCACTGATAGTTTGACAAAGGTCAAAATAGGGGTCTGAGGGGGATTTTTTTAGGTTATTAGGTGACTAAATAAGGTTCTGGTGTGGCCTAGAAAGGTTATCAGGTTAGGAGACGAGTTTTAAAGGGTTTTAGTGGAGGTGAGGTGGGTATTAGGTGAGTTAAGGAAAGATTGGGTGAGGTTAAGGTACTACGGGGGTAACCGATCTTGGTTATGGGTTAACCGTGCCAATTCTTGTGGAATATTGGGAATCTGATAGTAATGGCTTTGAGTCTCCTTTGTGATTGCAAAAAGGATAGGGTTAGTTGGGGTGAGTTTACGAGAGGTTTTGATGGAATTTGGTAGGATTTCCAGGGATGTGGGAGTGTAAATGTGAAGGGGGGTTTAAGGGTGGCTTAGACAACAAAGTGCATGTAACAGAAATGAATACAATACATCAATAAGGGAAAAATAGTACAGAAGGAAAGGAAACAAAAGAGTAAGATTTTCTACTTACCTTTGAACCTGGTGCATGTGGCTATGAATGAGAAATGGAGGTGTTGGTATGAAGCTGAGTGGTGTGGAGGAATCACCAAGTCTTTGCAAAGATCTTGCATGGACTGCTTGGGATCTTTCTTGCTTGGTTCTGCTCAAATCTTAGCTGGAATGTGTGTTGGATGGCCTCTGGATGGATGTTGGTTGTCCGTGGTGTGTGAAGGAAGATGTCATTTGCTTGCTTGCATGTGAGAATGCCCGTTAAATGTGCCAACCTTGAGAATGAGGTAAGAAATAGGCATTAATGGTAACCGATGGCGGTTATGGGCTAACCGTCGTAGGTTTAGGGTGATCGGCGTCGGTTAGGGTGGGATTTCCTATGTATGCTAATTATAGGAGATCGTGGCTCTAATGGCTACTAGATCTCACTATTCATATGGACATGAGCGGGAGTGACCATTGTGTATGTGAGGATGGGGTTTAGGTCTTTAATTTTGGGTTGTTAGTTAGGTTTTAGTTGTTTAAGGAAACTTGCTAATAATAAGCTTAGGGTGAGGTGTCTAGGTGAGGTGGCTAGATGAGGTGGAGGGGTAGGTATTTAGTTAATTAGGGTAATTAAATAATAATTATAATGAGGGTAAATGATTAATTTAATTAAAGTAATTAAATTAATGTAGTGTGGGGTGAAAGAGGGCCATGGTTAGATGAATGTGTTTAGGTTGATTAATAACAAGGGGATAAGGGGAGCGTGACCTGATTTTGATGTCTACATTTTTCCCCTTTTTGTTGTGTGGCTTGTACTAGTAAGTGACGCTAACAAAAATAAGATGTGGTTGCCCCATGTGAGGGTGAAGGTGATCCCCTCAAATCAAGAACTGATGAGGTGACAGGGTGAATTAGCGAGTGGTTTGATAAAAGTATATGTGAAGAAGAATGATGAGAAAGGAAGAAATGGGGTAAAGGGAAAATTGGGTAAATAGGTAAATGGGCCAAGGTCAAAGGTAGTGGCAATTGAACACATACACACGTATAAACTGCAACACGGTACCAGGTTGAAGAGCTTGCAAACTCTACATCATCTAAGGTTGATAGGTTTATCCAAACAAGGTTGAAGTGATTCCGGTATCCAGGTATAGGATAGGGTCAGGAAACACAACGTGGGTCAGGTGTAGGAATGTTTAGGTATGTTCCGGTACACCAAGGTTGGGTCAGGATATACATCACAAAAATAGGCAAGGTAAGGTCACGAGGTCAAACAACATGGGTAACAGTGTCACAAGGTATAGCGAGCACATTAGTTCAAAGGTCACAAATAGTTTTCCGGGTCCAGGTATATAGGTCACAACATGGGTAAGGCCGAGGTAGGGGTAAAATAATGAGACTTCAATAGGCTGATGAGGTGAGGTTGAAGAAGGTGGAGGGACAGAGGAGAAGGTAAAGTGGTCAAGGGAGGTGTAGGTGAGTGAAAAGAAAGATTAGGTGTCCAAATAGGATTAAATGTTGGGAAAATGGTTAGCAAGGTAACCAACATCAATCGGTATGAACCGATGGTGGTATAGAGGGAACCGATGGTGGTTAGATAGGGCACGTGACTATCGTTGGTCAAGGGAAAACATATGTTGGTCGAGTCGGGTAGGGTATTAAAAGTGGAAAAGCTGGGGGTCGGTTAATGTTTATGTTTTGTATTGATACCGCCTCTGCAAGCCGATGATTGATGAGAGACATGTATTTTTGAGATGAGTGTACATTGTATATTAATACACCGATATTTATATGATGAGATAGATATGAGGTTCATATGATTATGTGTTATGATGTGTATTTTATTTTACTTGTATTATGATATGGATGGAAACTAGATGAGTTAAGCATGATAGAGTCACTCATAGGCATGGATCGAGTCAGTCGGTTTAGGCATGAATCGAGTCGGGTTACAAGCATGGATTGTTTTAGGTCTATTTAGGCATGGATTGAGTCAGGGTTATAGGCATGGATTGAGTCAGGTCTATTTAGGCATGGATTGAGTTAGGTTGGTTTAAGCATGGTGGAGTCAAAGTTGGTTTAGGCATGGATGGAGTCAGGTTGGTTTAGGCATGGATGTTCATTTCAGTGTTTTGGTAATAAATGTTAATGTAAATGCATGTGATGGTGTAAAAGGTTTAAATATTGGTTATGTATGAAAATGTGAAATAATGTAAGTGGTAAAGGTTAGGTGGGTGCATGATAAGTACATATAGTTTAAGTGATTGGAAATGTGGTTTATATTTCATGTTTCTTGATATGAACAAGAAATCGGGGTAAGGTGGAGAAAATGGTGAGGGTAGAGAATGGCCGAGCTAACCTTCCAGGGTCCCATGCCCTAGAAGTGTTTCCTACATAGTCCCGCAAAAAGGGACCTCAGGCCGATGTAGTTCTCCCATAAGCTAGGGAAGAATATGAGAAGGTAGAAGAATAGGTCGGTAGGTTGATAGGTAGGTTTGATTCTAGGTCATAGGTATAATTAGGTCAAGGTCATTTAGGTTTGGGTGGAGTATAGGTAGATAGGTATGGGTGTTTTTAGGTTGATTGAGGTGAGAGAAGAAAATCCCAAAAAACAAGTGTCGAGGGTCTAGTCCTATATAGGATGATCAAAAGGTAATGAAGAAGTAAAAAGATAAGAGGAGGCAAGAAAGCCACCGATTGGTAAGGATCAGAATGTGTGAACTGCATCTATAGATATGCTAGTGAATGTAAGACCCTAATGACATCTCATGATTGATAATTCAAAAGGTTAAGAATAGTCACGGGATCACCAAATGTCATAGGTTCAGTAGGTCCCTTGAGGAAGTAGTGAAAAGAAAATGGGTAAGGAGGTGAAGGTAATTAGGTCATATGGTATGAAGAAAAATGCCTTGGGCAAGAAATCCAAGATCACAATAGGCAATTTGATGATGAAAAATTTAGCTTTAGCTTTTTCTTTTTGAATTTTTTTAGATAGACTGATTGATGCGGGAAGTCTATACGGGATGAATATATGTCTCCTTGAGGTCTTCGTGAAGCTGATCGATGTGGGAAGCTTCTAAATATTTATTTTTGAGAAAATAGTCTTCTTTTGGATAGACTATGTAGAGAGTTGTGAGATTTTTATAGCTGTCCTTCGAGGGAGCAGTCTACTTATAGCGGTGATTTAAGGTAGAAGATGTCCTTTTGAGGGATTCATCTTTATATTGGAAGTTTGACTCAAGGAGTTAATCCCTTTATTTTTGGAAATGATTATTTTGGAATTTTAAGTCATGGACAAGACTATAACAAAGCATTTGGTTCTTGTTTAGAAGGAAAGGGTGAATGACCATGGGATTTCATCTAAAATAAGACAAAAGGTATCCATGAGAATCATGCCATGTGTAGAGACGTGGTGCACATATTTAAGAGAAGGAAAAGGTGACGGGTAATCACATGATTTTTGTTTAGTCGTTAGAGATGAGGTGTGGGAAAGAGAAAGGTGAATGGTGCTCGAGGACAAACATGAAATAGATAAGTAGTGATGTAGGACTAGAAGTCAATAGTAGAATGGTTGAAGATGCAAGGCATTAAGGGGCTCAGGTTTGGGCTTACCATCTAGTGAAGACAAGCGATAAGCACCTGATCCATAGTCATGGGTCATGATGTATGGTCCAAGCCAATTAGGAGCAAACTTGCCCCGTTTACTTTTTTCTACTTTGGTTACGTGTTGATTTTCCTTGAGGACAAGGTCACCAACCTTAAAGGTGTGTTCATGGACACATTTTTCATAGGCACGCTTGATGCATTTTTGGTAAACTTGGAGATGGTTGAGAGCATGAAGACAACGTTCGTCTAATAACTCAAGTTGTGCTAAACGGTCTTGGAAAAATTCATCATCAGTGAGCATGTCTTGAAGAGAGATACGAAGAGATGGGATCTAGAATTCGAGAGGTAAAACAACCTCGATACCGTAGACCAGAGAAAAGGGAGTAGTAGTAGTGGAAGTGCGAATACTAGTACGGTACGCCCATAGGGTGAAAGGAATGTGCATGTGCCAATCCTTCCCAATATCGTTAACCACTTTCATGAGAATCTTGTTCAGGGTTTTATTGGTGGATTCAGCTTGGCCATTGGTTTGTGGGTAATATGGTGAAGAGAAACTGAGCTGGATGCCAAAGGCATCGCAAAGTTTCTGTAGGGTTTTTTTGAATTATTTTCCATTATCAGTGATAAGGCGATGTGGAACACCAAAGTGACAAATAATGTGATGATTGATGAACTCACATATTTTCTCAGCTTTTGTGGAGATGAGGGTATGGATTTAACCCATTTGGTATAGTATTTGGTAGCAGATGATCCATTGATGTCTTAGGAAAGAGTGAGGATTGATCTATCTTACAAGATCCAAACCCCATTGAGAAAGGGCCAAAGGTCACGAGAAACCCGTAAGGCGTGACTAGGTGTATGATGAAGGTTGACATGTTGTTGGAATTTTACAAAACACTTAACGTAGTCACAACAATCACGATTGAGGGTCTACCAAGAATAGCCTAGGTGAAGGATTCGTTTAGCAATAGCAAGGCCATTGAAGTGACCTCCACATATGTCATCGTGAACTTCTTTAATGGTATAGGGGATTTCAGAGCTGGTAAGGCATCACAAGAGAAGACCGTCAAATCCAAACTTGTAGAGGAGGCCACCCATGATGACATAATGAGAGGCCTTTTTGAGAAAGGTGTACTATCCATTATGTGTGAGATCAAGAGGCAAGATAGAAAGGGAAAGGTATTCCATAAGCTGCTTATACCAAAGGTCCTATGTGTTTAGTGAGGCCGTTCGCACAAGGATGACACAAAAAGGTTTATAAGAAGGTCTCGTATGCATTTCACGGTGATAAAGATGTCCGAATCGATAGGAAAAGCATGTATCTAGGAAGTGAGGCAGGCCATGGTATCCGTGAATTTATTGGTGGATCGTAGAAATGTTTGAATTTTATAGAGGTCAAAGGTAGTCAACATAATGCTCGTTTAACGTTTGTATTCTTGAAGTATTTCATTACAACACTGATATACACCATTGACTTGGTTTACTACCATTTGAGAATCACCAAAGATATTAATGGACTTAACATCTAAGGCATAGGTAGTCATGAGACCCAATATGAGCACTTTGTATTCAGAAATATTGTTAGTGCACTCGAAGTCAAGTTTGAATGATAAAGGCTTGGGTTCACCATCAAGAGGAATGAGGATAGCACATGCACCACCCCCACATTGACATTTGGAACCATCGAAGAATAAGGTCTTTTGGTAAGGGTCATCATCTAAAGAGAGGGTAGCAATGGATTCATCAGGGAAATCAAAGTTTAAAGATTGATTTCCAGAAAGAGTCGCATCAGTAAGCTAGTCAGCAATGGCCCAGCCCTTGATGGATTTTTGATAAATGAATTCAAGTTATATGTTAGTAAGAATCATAAGCCAACGTGCATCATGTTGATTTTGGTAAGTTTTGGCATACATGAAGTGTAAGGGGTCAGTTTTTGTCACAACATAGGTTTTGTGGTTGAGTAGGTAATGGCGAAGTTTGGTGGCAACAAAAACTAAGGCTAAGAAAAGTTTTTCAGGATGGGTGTATCAGGTTTTGTAGTCCAAAAGGGTATGGCTTATGTAATAAACTGCTACTCCTATGTTATTCATCACGATGAGCAAGCATGGCCCCTAAAGAGTGATCGGTAGCAGAGATGTATAGGTAGAAAGGTTGGTCATCTTTAGGTGGAACAAGTACGGGTGGTTGGAGAAGGTATTGTTTTAAGGCCTCAAAATCTTTGTGGCATTCATCATCCCATTTGAAGGAGACATCCTTTTTAAGGAGGTGATGAAATGGTTGACAGTGGTCGGAGAGTTGGGAAATAAATCGGTGAATGGATTGTAAATTTCCTTACAAACTACACAGTTGGCGATGGTTAGTGGGTGGAGGAATTTTGAGAATGGCCTTGACTTTAGCAGGGTCAACCTTTATACCACGTAGGGAAATGATAAATCCTAGGTGCTTTACTTGAGAGAACCGTGAAGACACATTTATTGCGTTGAAGGTGAACACAATACTTGATGAGGCGATTGAAGATGGTTTTCAAGACAGGTAAGATGTTCGGTCGATGTTTGGATTTCATGAGGATATCATCTACGTAATCTTCTAATATATGGTGCATGATGTCATGAAAATGTAGGTCATAGCCCTTTGATACATGGCACTAGCATGTTTAATGCTAAAAGGCATGACTCGATAGCAAAAAGGTTCCCAAGGGTGATGAAGGTAGTTTTTGTTGATCCTCCGGGGCAAGCAAGATTTTGTTATATCCCGAGAAGCCATCCATAAGTGATAGCATCTCATGGCCAGTGGTAAGGTCAACCAATTGATCAATACTAGGCAGAGGGAAATTGTCTTTTGGGCAAGCGAGGTTGAGGTCATGGAAATCTATGCAAATGCAAAGTCTCCCTATTACCTTAGTGAGAGCAACAATGTTAGAAATCCATTGAGGATAATCGATGGGTAAGATGAAGGAAACTAAAAGATGGCATTAAAGTTCTTCTTTGATAAGAAGAACAATGCGAGGCATTTTCCTCAACTTTTGTTTTACTGAGGTTTCGCATTGGGAATGGCTACGATATTGTGGACCACGATAGTGGGATCAATACCAGGCATGTCAGCATAGGACCAAGTGAAAGCATGGTTATGATCTTTAAGAAAATAAGTGAGGGCTTCTTGTTTAACAACATCGAGAGATTGGCCAATCTTGAGAATGTGGGGGTCATCCTGAGTGTGGATGTTCACTTCGATAGATGATTCATTCAACATTGTTTGTATCTCAAAAGGTAACGACCGATGAATGTAAGTGTCTTCAGTACTAAGGTAGGTGAGCATGGAATCATCATCCTGACATTGAATGACATTAATAGAAGGAGTATCATCCTCAACCATGTCAGGATATAAGAAAGGAAGAGAAGAAGGAGCCTTGCCATCGTGTTGATAAGTAAGAGGTCCCAAAGAAATGGTTTTCATGGAAAAAATGTTAGGAGGGATAGATTCGGGATCCATCGACTCCGTTGGTGAAGGTGGTGAAGGTGGAGCGGTGAAGAATGTGGAGAGAGGTCAACGTCCTCGATGAGTTCAATAAGAGGCTTTTGGTAGGTAATTCGGTAAAACCGATTCCACTACGATCATTGTGTTTACGTGTGGTACATGAAATAATAGTGTGATGACATTGTTCATAAAATCCAAAGCCGAAACCCTTCTAGGCACATCAATGTAGGAAAGTGTTGGGCCCTCAAGTAGCTACCAAATCATAAAGGCACATAAGTACGCACGATCAAGGAAGCATGCAAGATAAGACACGCAAGGTAGGGTTTAAGACGGGTTCTAAAAGAACCTAGGATGCGCGCCCATAAAGAAAAATTTGGGACTTAACCATTTTTGGCATTTTAGACAGAACACATGAAGAACGTGACCCATTTGGATAAGGTTCCATCCTAGTAATAGGGTGTCCCGAAAGGAATATACTTTGCGATGAGAAGATCCTAAGAGCTAATCATGACTTGGAGAAGCATGCGCCTAGGGCGATCCACACCTTGACATTTGGCACCAGATCTGAGGCTACAAAAGAGTTTGTTAGCACTTCAGATGCCTATTTATATGCGCACCCATAGCAGAGAAAGAAGACACAAGTATGGGAGCAAAGTTCTATAGAATTACTGCAGGAACTATGATATAAATGGGTAGATAATTATAGGAAAGGATGTATTGAGGGTTTGGGAATGCAAATTTTGTTTTGAGAACCTACATGTATGGATCTAGATATGATGCATGACTACGGTCTACCATTCTGTGATGTTCTGTAGTAATGCTTTGAATGAATATGATAAGGTTCTGCTCACATTTCTATTATGATTTCCTTTCTTGTATCATATAAATATTTCTATTATGGTCTTGTTCTTGTATGATCATGAACCCGTTATCTTGTAAAATTGACAAGGGAAATTTTGTAAGTAACCATACCAAAATTTCTGTTTTGGTTCCCCGTTGAGGTCTCTTAGCGTTCGGAATGGCATAAAATCCCTTTATGAAAAATCTAGTTTTTAGAACTTGGTCATTTTCAACCTTTTTTTTTGGTTGGGCACATTTTTCATTAGCGTTATGTTGACACTAAAATTTTCCTCCGTAATTTCTATTTCATTAATGTATGTATTAGGAATATGATGTTGTTAAGTATAATTAGTAGTAGCGTCTGATAGAAGATAACGGCGCCACAAGATGTCAAATCCCGCCAATAATGTGGAGTACGGTAATAGTCAAAGTACAATAGGAATGTTGTAAAAAGTAAATATTTGTCGTAAGTAGTCCGGTAATGTTAAAATGTCAAAGTTTGGGTAATTAGAGAAGTAGGGTCTACGTGATTAGGAATTAGAAATATTATATTGGTAATAAGGACAAGGAGTGAGGTCATAAATATTTTGTATATTTTATTTGTAAAAAGTCTAAAAATGTGGAACCCATGTAAAATGATAAGGTTTATCTTATCTTAAAAGATAAACTTACATGTACAGATAAGAGTTAAGGTATGGAATATGATTCGTCAGAGTGGATTTCTTATCCTATCTTAGAGATAAGATGGATAAGCCCTGGAAGTTCTATAAATAGAGAGGACACCCCCTCATTTAGCATAGAAGGAAGTAGTGAGAAATATTGTAGGAAGTATGCGAAGGAAGCCATCGCTTAAAGGTGTGTTGAAGAAGTCATTAAGAGGTGTAATTGTAAAGTTCTCCCATAGTATTGGTGGAAGGCAAGTGAAGTCAATAACACTTGAAGTACCTCATGGGTGAGATTGTAATAATTTCATGTTAATATTATAATTTACTTTGATATTTCAGATTTGTCATCATTCCGTCTTATCATAGTCGATGGTATTCTTGTGTTATGTTGTTGTTTTGTTTCTAGATTACATCCACCAAACTAAAGGCTATGCATTAGTAAATAATCATAGCACGAGGAGTTCCTGGTGAAGAATTATCATAGTGCCGGATTGGTGATGACAGTTACATTTACCAAAATTGCGCCCCTCCTTTCCTTTGGCGCATTCTTCGGAGTGTTAACACTCCAAATGTTGTGCCCCTCAATGGTGCACCAAGGCGCTGAAAACACGTGTGTCGACACTTCCAAAGTTGCGCTATGGCACAAATCTCTTCGTGTCGACATCTCCCTAAGTGTGCCATAGAAAAAGTTGGTGGCACATTTATTACACCTTTTGCTATATATAGGCGCGTTCGACCTATCATTTTCACAATTCAAAAAATGTGAAAAAATCATTCCTCTGTACTTGTCAGTGTTCCTGTCAGCCCTGCGTGTTGCCATTTTTCACGTTCGTGGATCCCACATCATCTCCTTTATCATTATATATTCCTGGTAAGTGGTCCTTTCCCTTCTTGTGGATTTGTTGTGGTTTCTATGTTGGTTTAGGTGGTTAGGATTGTTAATAAACAATGAACCTAAGAAGATAACACAATCCCAATATATTTTGTGTAACCCACTTCAAACCATTCTCCATCCTCCTTCTAGATCTACAAATCTGGAAGACCTCTGCCACAAAACAACTCAAACTCATTTGGCCCTTATTCCCTACTTTGCTGGGTTTTCCCCCTTGCCATCAAAATCCGAGCCAAAAGAGTGAAAATCATGAAATTTTTACAAATCAAACCCACTATTTTTCCTTCAACGCAAGATCCATTCTTGTTACACCAAACACAGTCATGCCACAGCCCACTGTCCTTCTAGGCAGCATAAACATTTCCCGCACCTTATAAAAATTATAAATTTCCCAAGGCGCAAGTGCTGGCACTAAAACAATAGCAACAACACTGCATGTTGTGCAAACCTTTCCCACGCCGCACAAACTAAACCCTTGGCACACCTCACTCTCATGCAGCATCTACCACATCTACACCAACGGTGCATCCTAGGACCTTGCAACACCAACCATATTTGTACCCCACTTAAAAGGACTTCTAATGGTGTAGGTGCACGTCCCTCGACACCAACATTTGAATGTTGTGTGTAGCCTTTCCCCACCCTGCACCCCTTTTGGCATTGTTTTCTCCCATGCAACACTTTCCCAAAGTGCGCCTTGCTTTTCTGAGACCCTGTAGCCTGTAGTAGAACTGCACTTGCACCCAGAGGCTTGTAAATTGATAAATTTTCATTATGTAAGCTTTGATGGACGACTTAACAGCTAACATGGCTCTTCTGCAATGGACTTCCCTGATTCTTCTTGCAAATCAACAGCTGAACTCAGATCCACACATGTCTTCATCGAGTAAGAAGCCAACTGAGTCCAAGCGTAAAGCCAGCTAATAGAAGAAGAAATGAAATATAAATACCAAATGGTCAGGATGCTTGAATCTCTTATAGAATGTGATCTAGATATCAGAGATTCAGAACTCGGGCACATTGACATGGAGGACTTCTGGGCCAGAACAAAGAAGGTCACAGGTAGCCCATGGATGGATAAATTGGTTGGCAGTGGTCTACACTTTGCTGTAGGGATCCCTATAAGCACAATCAACAATGAGTTCATGATGTTGGTGGGCCGTTGTTATAATAAGGACACAAGATGTGTCGAAAATGAGAAGGGCAAGGTAATAATCAACCTCATAACCTGAAATTTTGAGATCATGTTGGGTATCCCTCACCACCGACATTTTATAGTGGTAAGCCAAGAGGACTGCATGAAGACATGGAATGAAAACAAAGACAAATGCATGTAGCTGATGAATGAGGTGTACCTCAAGAACAAGAAGGTAATAAGCAGGTGGCCATAAGTCATTCATCACAGTGACTTTTTAGAGGAGCTGAGTGACACCATCACTTTCTTGAGCAGGGTGTTTGGGCTTCCCGATGCCCATTACTTTCACAAGTGGATGCTCAGGTATTTAGAAACCATGAGTAAAAATGTTCCTGATCAACATTTCGAATGGGGAGAGATTATCAGTAGTACGATCTTGGAGCAGCTTCAACAAATTTCAACAACTGGGAGGTTCTATATGAACTCCTATGTGGTATATGCTTGCTACCTCAGAGAGGGACTACCCAGCATTGAATCGATATGGGGTATGGCCCCAGGTCAAAATATACGAGTACTATCTAGAGTTAAGACTGGAAAATAGCATAGCCCAATTCAGCAAAGTCAATGACGTCTTCTTCTATGGCGTCATCTATCTCTTGAGGCCCAACATGACTCATGGTCGATGACCAAAAGCGTGGTCACTACCACAGAGAAGTGGGGAGCATTATTCATGCAATTCCCCACTTTCACCTATCTCAGAGCCGTTAACTTCTTGGGAGAGCCCACCAAATTGCCAAGGTATGTGGGACCCAAGCTAATCCTGTTGGAGCTTTCTAGATAGCTCATCACGTACCACGAGAAATGTTTGAAAAGGAAGAAGGGTGGGACTCCATTCCCCCTCACAGTGGGTAGGTACACCTACACTTCACAGAGCAAATCCTGGGAGATGTTTACAGAGCTTGAATTGCTCAATTTGAAGCATAATTTCCCAGCGAGGCCAACCTTTGATCCTCGTGATTGCCTCCCAAGAGCAAAGATCAATCCAATTCACATCCCTCAGATCGAAGATATCTACATTGATCTATATCATGAAGTTGAGCTCAGACGAAAGGATCACTCCCGCCTGGCCCTGAGAGATCATTCAATATGGTGTGGCCATCATCCCAAAGGGTTTCCAAGCAACTGATCAAGAAGTTGATCAGGTTTATCTAGACACGGATGGGGATAATTGGTCGTTTGTTGAAATTGATAGAAATAAGGCACCTCAGACTATTGAGGAAAGGGTCAAAGGCACTCTGCAGCGCACTGAGCATTGGTGCAAGAAAAATGGTCTCATCTACCTTGGAGTAGACTTTACCATGTCTCCCTTGGGTAATGCACCCACCAAGTGAAGCACTTGCCTAAAGGCAAAGGAAAAGATAAAGAGGGAGAGACAAGCACTGCTCAGGAGGAAATTCCTAAGAGCCCTCCTTCTACTGCCAGGAGCAGGTAGTAAGCCTAATATCCCTAGGAGAAGAAGAAGTGGTAAGTGCTCCAATGGGCACATCCACTCAGGATGTTGCCACTACTATAACTAGTGAGGTTCCCACCATCCCATCTCCCACTCCTCCTTCCCCTCCTCATGTCACTCAACCAACCACTCCTTTGGTTGTGTCTTCTCCCCGTCTTCTACCATTCCCCTTCCTCTTCCTCCATCTTCTCTTCCCTCATGGATCTGTCCCCCAGCATTTCTTCCCTCATCTCTCAGATCCCTTCCCCCCACGGTTTCCTCTCCTATAGTCACTCCTACCCCCATGAGCATTGGAGTGTTGGCTTCTTTCTCGATGCTGCCACCGAGTGTCTCGACACATTTCCCGTGTCCACTGCAGTTGCTCCTTCTTCCACCCCTATTTCCTCCTCTTCCTCTGGTCCCACTCCCTTAAGTCTAGAATGGATCTCCGAACACCTGAGCTAGCACAAGAGGAAAGTCCCTATTGCACCTATGGACTTCTCTCGTTATTCTAGCTAAAGGGCCTAAGAAGCAAAAATCTATAACCCGCTTCTCTCAAAGTGCTTCAGGTGAAAGGGTTATGGAGATCGCATACCCTGATCTCACAAAGAAGAAAGAAGATCTATCTCCTATAGATTTTACAGTGACTCAGGTCACGATGGGAACATCATCAGAGAGCCTACAAGGAGAAGCCTTATCCGTAGTGGATGCCCTTTGCAAGAAGCTTCAAGAAGCAAAGGAAGAGAAGAGAATGTTAAAAGAGCAAAACAAGCATCTTCTCCAAGCCCTGTAAAAGATGGGCAATGCCCCTCCTATGACTATCACCGACCCTCTTGAAGTTCTTAGTCAAGAGAAGATAAATGAGTACACCAAGATTGGCAAGCAAGGTATAGCGGTGTCCGCTGGAGAGAGCAGATCCTCAAAGATAGTGAGGAAGTGATTACAAAGTTCACAGAGCTTTATCAAAATATAGATCAAGCTAACAAGGAACTCCAGGCAATAGCAGGACCTATCTCCAAAGAGTTGGACCATGCTAGGTTACAACACGAGACATTCTAGAAGATGCTCGACTGCCCAGTCGATGACTTGGTGAAATTCAAGTTGTTTTGATCACCCGCGAGCACCCAACAAATTCCTTGCTGCTTTAGACTATCGGGTTGACTAGATGGAGTTTGTCTTGGAAAAAATAGACAAAATCAAGGAGGAATCCCTAGATGCAATGCATCAAATGGAGCAGATCGTCTTAAGGATGTCTCCAGGTTTTCTCGGTCCATCATACACCTTGAGGAAGGTAGATGATACTATTCATATTTTCAAGGAAATCATGTCGCAAGGTTTAGCGTCAAAGGCCACTTTTGATAAAGAATCTATCAACAACCTTCTGGCTTGCTGTGACTTTGTTGGATACCTGATGGAGGTAGGTAATGAATACTTCAAACTCCTAGAAAGACTCAGAGATGAATAGGAAACTTGTGAAGTCATCAGGGATCACACCAAGGGTCCAGCTCAAGATCAACTTCAAGCAATGGTCAACAAGTTCATGGAGTATCAAGCTCAGTTTCACATTTCCTCTCCTGAGTAGAAGCAGGACACTCCTTTCCAGCCAAGGGATGATGACGAATAGGTTCCTTCCTCCTGGGATAAATCCCATTTTTGTAAAAATATTTAAAATAATGTTGGCACAAATGATGACATCATCCATGTTGCACCATGAGATGTTGTCATCCACAAAATTGCCCTAAAGTCAACATTTGACTTTTAGATATTTTGTAAATAGTTGTTGGCTCCTTTTTGCCTTCTTTCTCCTTCTCCTTCTATAAATACTTGGATACTTGTAGTATTCAAGTGAGAGCAAATTTGTATGAAAAATAGAGTGAGGAGAGAAAGACTTTGAGCTTTCTTGTAACAAAACATTATTAATACAAAATTGAGACTTTGTGCTTTGAATTCCTATGTTACGTGTTAGATCTTTCTTAAGTTAGATTTGCATGCTTATTCTATTGGATTCACGTATATTTTTCATTTGTTTGTTTATGTGAGTAAGTTTGGCTCTATTTACTACCAGCCTAAAACATAAACCCTCTGACCTTTCTACTTTGGAATTCATTTCTTTTCTCCCTTCAGACCCACCTCTCTTCTATTCCTTTTTTCATTCCTTTCTGTTCTTCGTCAAAACTAATTCCACCAGGATGAGATCCTAAAACCCCCTGAAGGTAGAATACTATAAGACTTACACAGATTCTTGCTGGTAGAATAGCAATAAACTAGTTCTGCTTTGCTGTCTCAAAGAGGGGCTATGCCTTGCACACTATTGGCCTGTCTATCCATAAATCTACCCACCCGACAGATTTTTGGACCAACAGAAACTTAATTAAAATGCTAAGTCTCTTTTTGGATCTATGACCTTTTAGTTCTATTAATTTTGTTAAGTGCTTTACTTTTTATATGACTGGAAGGGTATAGAAGCCGTTCTGAGCTCTATGAATTTTTCATGTCTTCTAAATCAGTAAGTCAAGATCATGAATAATGTCTTCCACTAGACTCACATAAATGAGAAACTCGCTCCCTCTCGCGTGCCTCGGTGAGTGCCTAGTGCCCACTAGGTGATAGGCCGCAGTGCATGAGGTTCCCTTGTTCTTTGGTGGGTACAAAAATGAGTACATCTTGGTTCCATTGTTGGGACCTCTTTTCGGTTGTATTGGAACATGACATACGTCATGATCTGCAAATAAGTGATGATGGAGCGATTAACACTGGAATGTGTTGAAGATTGGTTTAAAATCACAAAGGATGAATTCACTCAGAGATTCAATACTAGACCTGGGTTTGATACGCGAAGATGGGTGGAAGACACTCTTTATCATGAGTTGTATGAAACCTTCTTTTGTTGTTTCCCAGTAGAGTTATTTGAATGGCTCTCGGCTTATGCATCTAGATCGGGGTGGTATTATAAATCACACCCTTGGACCCAAGAAACATACCAAAACTTGCAAGATGTTGATCTAATGTGGACCCGTGATATAGATCATTGGTGGGAGAAAGTATTGGCTAACTACACTCTTGAATACGTAATTTCCACGTATTCATGTCCGTGGTTACCGAGTTTGAATTTTGCCGGAGCCCAAAGGATCGCTTTCTATGTGATATCCCCTTGTAGTCAAAATCTTGATGGTAATAATGAATTTAGAGGCATTTCCAATGGCCGGCTAAACCATCCTGAGTACTTGGTGAGGAAGCTAGGGTGGAGGGACATGGTTGATATAATGACTAAAAAGAAAGAGAGGAGAGGCGACTCAAGTATAATGAAGCACGTGAAAGGGAGATTGATAGACAACATGGGATTACAAGTGGGTTATGGAGCTAGTCATGGTGGAGAGGAGTTGAGGTTCACACGGAGGATGTGGAACTCGAACGGCAGTCCAATGCTACCCCCATCTTGGTAAGCATGGGAGAGAAAAACCTATGGTTTCTAACGAGAGTCCATCGCGTAGAGAAAGGAGAGTCGTTGGCGTGCATCTAATCCCACCCAAAGACTAAACCTTGGAACTTGGATTGTTTGAATGAGGGAAAAGTATAGTTGATCCATTTGACATCGGTGGAAGTAACCGATCGGTGCTCGAAGGTACAAATTATCGTTTGGGACTTCTATGGCTACACACACTATTCTGATATTTGGAAAAATGTTTGGACAAGGCACATATACAACTGGTTTTGGAATCGCATCAAGAAGTGGAGGAAATATGATTTGGAGTGGAACTATCTCGCAAAGTATTGGCATGTAATTTAGTGGAGCAACGACGAGGATGTTAGGCACGGCGAACACAGCCCTTTACCAAACATGGGATGATCGTGGAAGTGGTAGATCTAGGGGCTTAGGATCTAGTGGGTCTGGCAGAGGAGGAAACAATGGATGAAACCAAGGGACTGGATTGGGAGGACAAGGGCCTCAACCACCTCCTCAAGTTTTCTTTGAGATGTCACTACACTTACTAGATTATAGAGGGATAGAAGATGCTTTGCAGAGCACGTACATAAGTGTGAGCTGCTATGGCATGCGAAGGGGATCACAACCCTAGAGTGGAAGGCTAATCAATTTGCAACGACCTTATAAGGGCGTGCACATAGCTGGTATAGAAAATATGACCCCCATCAAACTATTGTGGATTATACCACATTGAAGAATGCATTCTTAGCGGAGTTCCACATACTTGAGTTTGAACAGAAGAGCATCAGATCTCTCAAGGAAATCCAGCAAGGAATGGCAGAGAGTGTGCAGGAGTATGATGCATGCTTTAAAACTCTTCTGTCTAAATTATCTTATGATATCCACCCTTCACAACATGCTCAGTGGTTTGTTGGAGGATTGATCACACCCTTTAGGAGGGCCTTGTCTCATAAAACATTCACAGACCTGCGCGAGGCATTGGAAGTTTCTTTTCACGTTGAGGCAGTTAGAAGTGTTGACACTAGTGTTAGCCCATTTCTGGAGGCTCAGATAGCTGCCATGGCTAAGCAGTTAGAGAAATTATCTGCAAACATGGTTCCAGAGACTCGTGGTGGGATGTGGTGTACATATTGTGATGTAGAAGGGCACACAAAAGATAATGGAGGGATATGTACTCAAAGATGGTACATTCCATGGTAGTAAATTTTGAAATATGTCATGAGGACCATGATGCAAGTAGGTGCCCCCTGATGTAGTGTGTGATCCAAAAGAACGTATCTTGTTATTGCAAGATATGTACCTCGACCACACATGAAACTAAGGATTTTAGGTTAATTGACCAAATTCATGAGGCAATTGACCTTGGTATGTGCCAGACTAGCATTGTCGGCGAGCCCAAAGGAGATGAGTGTTGGTATGAAGAGCGCGGAGATGGAGGTTCATGTGGAAGATGGTTTCACGGAGGTTTCGTGGTTACAGAATCGTGGTGGAAGAAGTGAGTTCCCACATGGAACATGTTTTAATTGTGGATCCACAGATCACTATAAGCGTGAGTTCTGGAGCTCTACAATGTTCATGGTGTGGAAAAAAACATAAGTATGAGGAGTGCCCAGAGTTATATGAGCATATGAGCTAGCGTGCAAAGAAAGGAAAGACAAGGGCACCGCTTTGCATGGTGAGTATTAAGAAGGTTGATGCATAATGGCTCCAATGAGTAATGCATGAGTTGGAGTTAGAACCCATTATGGTAACCATAAGGGCAGAGTCTATGCGCACAAAAGAGGTGCCTAGGTAAAGGACTCTAGTGTCAAGGGAAGAAGTAGTGCATGGGAAGTATCCAGACCCACTCACCAAAAGGAGGTCTACCAAGAGACCATGGATGTCATCCAAAGCTTACAAGGGAGATCCAATGCTTAAAAGAAAGACTAGAAAAGAGGAGCAAAGAAGAACTGTGGAGGCACCAAAGGATGACTTGGATGAGGTTAAGGAAGTGTGTAAGATGTTGAGGCAAGAGAATGTTATTCCCTTGCTAGGAGCATGGCTGAGAGAGAAGGTACCGTGTGCCGGGGAGAGCACGAGAGATAGGTCTTACATGCAAACCTTCCACCTCACAACCTTGATTATGACAAGGAGATCACATTGAATGCAGTGGTGGATGGATGGCTACTCAGCAACATCCTCATTGATACAGGTGTTGAGGTCAACGTTCTTACTTTGGATGCATGGCATCAGATGGGAAGACCTGCATTACGGCCATCTTTGAATGTGTTGTATATGGAAAATAAAACAAAAGCAATGCCCATAGGTGTCTTGAAGGATGTAGCCATTACAATTTAGGGAGCTAGGTTCACTGGGGATTTTGAAGTCTTGGCGCTCGCCAAGGTAGATAACTTCCTAGCATTACTTGGGTGCCCTTGGTGCTATAAAAACAATGCAGATCTCTAGTTTAACAAGGGCTACATAATTTTTGAAAACAAGGAGGAATGGGTCATCATACCCCTTGTTGATGGAAATTCCACACCCTATACTAAACCCCTGGGAGAGGAAGTCCTGGACAGAATATATGTGCACTCCATAAGAGATCCAGAGACCATCCATCCTACAGAGGGAGTCATCCAATTTGATGATGCTCAATCTATCAGTGATAATACTAGTATAGCATGTGAAAATTGGACACATAGGACTTATGAGTTGATCGATGAAATTTAAAGGGGTTTGACCAAGGTAACCACAACGCGTCATTTGGTGCCTAGGAGGAAAGAAAGTAACCAAGTATTCTAGGGATGCATACCCTGAGATCTTTTTAAGAGAAATGGAAGCTCAATGGAAGGAGGACGAGCGACGAGGGATGTTGGGTTATGTTTTGATAGGCACGTAGCAAGGTGGTGGGCCGCGCATAGTGAGAACTTGTTAGAATGGCGTGAGGTTAGAATTGCGCTCACTGCTTTTGATTCTCAAGAAGAAATGTACCCACCTCTTCCCATATCTAGGTATGTGAGAGGGTTTGGGGAGAAGCCACAGAAGCTTTACCACCATCTCTTTGGGTGCACAAGCTATATTTGACACTACAAGATTACGCATGTGCTTGGTACATCAATTTTGAAAATCACCGCCAAATAGGAAATTGGCGGGAGCTAAGAATCGACCTTGTTCATACATTTGAGTATTGAAGTACCAAGCAACCAGTTGATAAGGTCTGTAGGTCACAAGCGCCTTACTCTAGGGGATTGCACCATGGTGGAAGATAGGCTACTAGACTTACTTGGTGGACCAAGTTTAGAAGCACGGTTTGAAGAAGAGGAACAAGAAGACATACAGTTTGAGTGCGCATGTGTTGAAAAAGAGAAAGGGAAGTTGGTATACGTTATTGATGGAGAGGATATGGAAAGCCTGAATGTTGACCATTCGATTAGGATGCGTGAAGTAGTTGATAGTGCGGATGCATGTATGTACACGTATCATGGACCACTCAAGACAAAGAAGGTTAACATTAGCTCTAAATAGGAGCGCAAGGAAGCTATCATCTAGGGGACTACCGGTCGACAAGGAAGTGTCAAAGATTATGTTAGGAATTAATAAAATCTAATGCAGAATAATTCCTTAGAATCACAATAATAAGAAGTATGAATAGAATTACAAAAATTAAATATGAACAACACGAAGACAATATTTATGTGGTTCACCCAATGTGGGCTACATCCACCAAGAACACTTGCTCGATTTTATTACAAGCCAACAATCTTCACAATCACAATAATTAGATCTTGTTTGGAGCTACGCTCAACAAACCCTCCCAAATTCACACTAGAATCCACACACCTTATTCACCTTCACAAAACACACTGATATATATCCTATTATATGTCCATCTATTTATAAGTACATCAATAGGTAGTCAAGAGGTGGTTTTACAAAACAATGGAAACTAAAAAGCCAACAGCCCATAACGGTTACCCATTACCCATGGGTTAATAAACCACCCATGAAAATTTTCTTCGAGGGCTTCACCCCCAGAACCCCATCGACCCACTCACCGGTGAACAGGACCTCCGTAAAAAAAATACGAGTGTAACACATGGAAGGTGTACCAAACTCTAACATGAAAATAGGCTCCACAAACATAACAATCTCCCACTTGGAGATTGATTTCCACTAAGCAAGCTTCTCAACCCTTCACTATCATCCGTGAAGGCCAACCAAAGCTGAACATAGCTTTATTTTATCCCTTGTGACCACCTTGGTCATCATGTCTACAGGATTCTGATTGGTATGAATCTTCTCCAACTTCAACTTATCTTCCTCCAAAGTCTGTCCTGATGAAGTGATATCTCAATTGTATATGCTTTGTCCTAGAATGGAAAGCAGAGTTCTTAGCTAAGTGAATAGCACTCTGACTATCACTATATAGCTTTCCAACTTCCTGCTTATGCCCCAACTCATCAAGCAATTGTTGTAGCCAAATCATCTCCTTGCTAGCTTTTGTAGTAGCAACATACTCAACCTCAGTGGTTGACAAAGCCATAACCTTTTGTAACCGTGAAATCCAACTCATTGTTATATCACCTACAAGTAAATACATAACCTATTGTGCTCCTCCTGCTGTCCAAATCTCCAGCCATGTCTGAGTCAACATATCCACACAAAGTAGTGTCTGATCCACTGTAACACAAAACAATACCCATGGTCCCTCTCAAATACCGAAGTATCCACTTTACTGCCTGTCAGTGCTCATTTCCTGGATCACTCATAAACCTACTCACTACTCCCACTACATGGGAAATATCTGGCCTAGTGCATACCATAGCATACATCAAACTACCAACTGCTGATGAGTAAGGTACCTTGGACATATTGAATCTCTCCTCCTCAGTCTTGGGACACTGCTCCTTTGATAACTTGAAGTGACCTGCCAAAGGAGTCCCAACTGGTTTAGCATCTTGCATACTTGAACCTCTCCAAGACCTTCTTTATGTACTCTTCTTGAGATAAAGTCAGTTTCCACTCCTTCCTATCCCGAGTTATTCTCATACCAAGGATTTGTTTTGCTGCCCCCAAATCCTTCATAGCAAAGGAGTCACCTAGCTACTTCTTGAGTACCTTTATTTCCTGCATGTTCTTCCCTACAACAAGCATATCATCCACATACAAGAACAAAATAATATAACTACCATCAAGAAACTTCTTGATGTATATGCAATGGTCTAAGTGACACCTGGAGTAACCCTGCTCCTGCATAAAACTGTCAAACTTCATGTACCACTGCCATGGAGCTTGTTTCAGTGCCATACAAGCTCTTCTTTAATTTGCACACCAGGTTCTCCTTCCCATTGACCTCATATCCCTATGGCTGCCTCATATATAATTCCTCCTCCAAATCACCATGAAGGAATGTAGTCTTCACATCTAACTATTCTAAGTGCAAATCTTCAACTGCAACTATCCCAAGAATAGTTCTAATAGAAGTCATTTTAACAACCAGAGAAAAATTTCATCAAAGTCTATACCTTTCTTCTGTGAAAATCCTTTAACCACCAACCGGGCCTTGTATCGTTTCCTACCTCCATCTTCCTCTTTGATTCTATACACCCACTTGTTTTGCAATGCTCTCTTTCCCTCGGGTAGCTCCACCAGATCCCAAGTCTAGTTCTCCATAAGAGATCTATGCTCTTCATCCATGGCTTGCTCCCACTTCTTCCTAGCATCCACCTGCACTACTTCCTCAAAGAACTCTAGCTCTCCACTATCAGTGAACAATAAATAATTCAAAGATGGAGTAAAATGTTCAAGTTCCCTTCTTACCCTAGAAGACCTCACCTCAAGAGTTTGGGGTTCCTGATGAGTTGGTACCTAAATGGTCATGCCGTAACATGTTGTAACTAAACCAGCCCCTCGACACCTTACTTTCTGCAATGTCCTCTAACACTTGTGTATTCTTTATTTGAGTCCTCTTGTTGTTTCAGAATCGATCTTTATACATGACTTTTTCATTAAAGAAAATATCTATAGACCGAAATATTTTCTTGTCTTTAAGACTCCAAACACGGAAACCAAAATCATCTTCACCATATCCAACAAAGGTGCATTTCTCAGAATTAGCCTCTAACTTGGTCCTATCATCTTTATCAATGTGAATAAATGCCTCACATCCAAATACTCTAAGAAATGAGTAATCAATTTTCTTACCAAACCAAGCCTCCTTAGGTATACCTCCATCCAAGGCCATAGAGGGTCCTCTGTTAATCAGATAAATAGTTGTGCTTACCGCTTCCACCCAAAACATGAGTGGTAGCCCCACATGTAACCTCATGCACCTAGCACACTCCATGATTGTCCTGTTCATTCTCTCTAACACTCCATTTTCCTGTGGAGTATTTGGAACTGTTCTTTGCCTGCGGATCCCATTTACCGAACAATAATCAATAAATTCATTACTGCAATATTCCCCTCCATTATCTCGACCTGAGACATTTTAGCTTGAGACCTATTTCATTCTCAACCAAGGCTTTCCATCTTTTGAAATTTTCAAACACATCAGATTTCTTTCTAATGTAATATACCCAAACTTTTCTAGTTACATCATCAATAAAAGTGACGTAATAACATGAACCACCAATAGATTTTACCTTAGCTAGCCCCCATACATCTGTATGAACTAACTCCAACTTACCCTCCTTCCCGGTAGGCCCAACCTTGAGGAATCTCACCCGCTTCGTTTCTCATAAACATAATCCTCACATAAGTCCAAATCTAACTCCTTTAATCCAGCAAATTCCTATCCTTTATAATCTACATGCCTTGTTGACTCATATGACCGAGTCTCCGTGCCACAAAGTTGCATCTCCATCTCAGTAATAACTAAATTACAATAATCAACACCATTAGTTAAATACAAAGTAATTTGGTTAAATTACAATAATGAGCTCCTTGGTAACCTTCCAAGAATCCGCTATGAAACCTGGGTCATGCAACCATCATCACTACCTAGCTTGTCCCACCGATATCAAGTTCTACCTCAACTTAGGCACATGCCTCGACGTCCTTAAGTAGCCTTGTGTTCCTATTCTACATTTTCACCCGAACACAACCTTTCCCTACTATGTTGCATGGTTCATCATCACCAAGATATACATGTCCAAAATCTCCTTGAAAAAAATCAGAAAGTAATGTCTGTGGGGTGGCATGGAAAGACGCCTCGAATCTAACACCCAAGATTCAACAATATTATCTAAAGAAATAATTAAGGAATCTTGACAAACATTACCTCTCGCTGCAGATTTATCTCTTTATTTTCCTCCTTATTCTTCTTATCCCGAAAAGCCCAACAATCTTTCTCAAAGATGTCCAACCTTCCCACAATTCCAACATTCTAACTTACTCTTGGACTTTGACCTTTCACGATCATTCAACTTCCCAGAGTTACCTTTTCCTCTGTTCTTTTGTCTCCCTCTGCTCTCCACCATCAAAGCATTTCCAGAAGTAGAAGAATCTTTAGTTCTCTTCATTCACATTTCCTCACTTAGGATCACACCTATTACATCCTCAAAATTCAGCTTTGAGTTATTAGAGACTGAATTACTTATAGCCATAACCAAGCTGTCCCATCTATCTAGCAAGGAGCAAAAAATCAACAAATCCCCGAACTCATCATCAAAGCCAATTTTTACTGAGTTTAACATACTCACAAATGTATAAAATTCATTCAAATGATCAGCAACAAACCATTCTCGACATATTCATATTAAATAACTTTTTCATCAAAAATATTTTATTAGAGGCAGATGGTTTTTCATATAACTTCCCAATGCACTCATGAGACCTTCCATGGTCTTCTCCTGTGATATGTTGAAAGCAACCGAAGATGCAAGGCATAAATGAACCACCCCAAGTTCCTTTCTATCCAAAGCAACTCCCAATCCTCATCCGACATGGCTGTAGGTTTCTTTGCTTTTCCAGCCAAAGGAACATGGAGGTCCTTCTAATATAAGTAATCCTCCATTTGCATCTTCCACAAACCAAAGTTCTACCCATTGAACTTCTCAACCCTCGATCTGCCCTCATCTGCCATAGCTCCCACTCAAGCTAATAACCCTTCCTGTGATTCAACACTTCAGCAAACACAACCAAAGCTCTGATACCAGTTGTTAGGAATTAATAGAATCTAATGCGGAATAATTCCTCATAATCGCAATAATAAGAAGTATGAATAGAATTATAGAAATGAAATATGCACAACACGAAGACAATATTTAACATGGTTCACCCAATGTGGGCTACATCCACCAAGAACACTTGCTCGATTTTATTACAAGCCAACAGTCTTCACAATTACAATAATCAGATCTTGTTTGGAGTTGCGCTCAACAAACCCTCCCGAATTCACACTTGAATTCACACACACTATTCACCTTCACAAAACACACTGATATATATCCTATTGTATGTCCATCTATTTATAAGTACATCAATAGGTAGCCGAAGAGGTAGTTTTACAAAACAATGGAAACCAAAAAGCCAACAACCCATAACAGTTACCCATTACCCATGGGTTAATAAACCACCCATGAAAATTTTCTTCTGGGATTCATCCTCCCAACCCTTTGACCCGCCTCACCGGTGAGCGGGACCATCGTAATAAAAAAATTGAGTGTAACACATGGAAGGTGTACCAAACTCTAACATGAAAATACGCTCCATAAACATAACAGACATCGATCTCTTGCGCAAATTTGAGGATTTACTCCCAAATGGGTATCATGAGCTAAAAGGTTTCCACCATTCATTGGGGGAAATGAGGATAAATTTGAAAGATGGTGCACACCAAATCGGGAAGAGGCCCTATAGGATGAATCCCAATATGCACGTAAGGGTGAGAAAGGAGCTAGACAAAATGATAGCATCCAAAGATCATTGAAGTGGTGGAAGAATCGAATGGATAAGTCTAATGGTAATCAACATAAAGAAGGATGGGTAGATAAGGATATGTGTGGATTATAGAGAGTTAAATGTTGTTTGTATCATAGATCTTTTTCCCACCTCCTTCACTGAAGAAATTTTGGAAGGAGTCACTGGGCGTGAGGTCTATTCCTTCACGGATGGATTCTTGGGATACCACCAAGTAAGGATTGCCAAGGAGGTCCAAGAAAAGACAACTTTCACCACCGAGTGGGGAAATTTTGCATACACGGTTATTCCTATGGATTGAAGAATGCACCCACGGTATTTTTGAGCATTGTAGTACAAGTGTTTTCAGAATTCATCCACAAGCTCCTTCATGTGTATTTCGATGATTGGACAAAGTGTATGGATTGGTCGAGACCATTGTGATAACTTGAGATTAATGTTTGAAAGATGTCGGTAGTTGAGAATTTCTCTCAACATTAAGAAATGTGTCTTTCTAACTCCATTTGGAACGTTGTTGGGGCATATCATATGTAAAGAAGGATTGTTAGTTGATCCCGTAAAAGTTACAGTTATTGTGGGATTGGGGGAGCCAACCAGCCAAAGTGCCATGTGCAGATTTCTTAGGCACACTAGGTACTACAGGAATTTCATTAAGGGATACACCAAGATTGCTGCGCCTTTGGAAATATTGCTCAGACATAAGAGTGCCTTTCAATGGGGAGAGGCGCAACAGAAGGAATTTGACACTCTCAAGGAAAGGCTTGTCACCACACCTATTTTACGATTCCCATCTTGGGATAAACCTTTCCATGTCCACATGGATGCCTCCGGTACAACAATGGGGGCCATTCTTGCTCAATCAGTTGAGGGAATTATTGATCATCCCTTGTGTTTTGCAAGTAGGAAGTTGACACTAGCAGAGTAGAATTACACAATGACTGAGCACGAGGCATTGTTAATGATCTACATGTTCCACAAGTTTAGACAATATTTGCCGGTGACTCCCTTTATATTCTACACCACCATATGGCCTTAAAGTATCTAGTAAACAAAGCGGTGTTGCAGAAGGGCACATATGTTGCTTGGTACTTTTATTTTAGGAATTTGAGTTCAAAGTGGTGGTCAAACATGGAAAGAACAATTGTGGGTCAGATCATTTATCAAGGATTGATTAAGGAGAGGATGCATAGAGAATTGAGGACACTATGCCAGAAACACAAATATTCAAGTTACGGTGTATGCCCTCGAAGTTAGAAGACATTGCTATTTTTCTCAAGGAGGGTGTGGCACCTGAAGGAATGAAAGCACTGGAAAGAAAAAATTAGCCATACGCACCACACCCTACATGTTGATCAACTAGGATTTGTATAAAATGGGTCGCGATGAGGTTTTGTGCCAAAGTGTATTAGAACATGAGCGCATAGCTTTAATATAAGAAGCCCATGGTGGGATTGTTGGAGGACACTATGTGGGAATGTAACCATGTGCAAGATTCTAGTCACAGGGACTTTGGTGGCAAACGATTCACCAAGATTGCATTGAGTTTTCCAAGGCTTGTGACCACTTTGCCATTGCCTTGGAAAACCCGGAAAAAGAGATGAAATGCCATTATGCCCCATCACCATTGTGGAGCCTTTTGAGAAATGGGCCATAGATTTTGTTGGGCTAATCTCACCAAATTGCGCGAAGAACTAGCTCATGGTATATTATTACCTATACCAATTATTTGACAAGATGGGCAAGAGGCCGCACCTCTAAGGATTATACCACGCCCACGGCTGCTAGTTTTTGTGGGAGAACATTTTCAGTAGGTATGGGTGCCCATTAAGCCTAACAACTGACAGGGGCACTCACTTTCTAAATGAAACCATCAAGATTCTATTAGCGGAATTCATGGTGGCCCATCACAAGACTACCCCTTATCACCTTCAGGTAAATGGGACTGCAGAGGCATTTAACAAGATTCTTAGTCACACATTGACTAAGATATGTGATGTGGGTAGTCAGGACTGGGATGATAAGGTCTCAGTAGTTCTTTGGGCATACAGAACAACGTATAAAAAATTGAACAAAGCCACACCATTTCAATTGGTGTTTGGCATGAAAGTAGTTTCTGCATGTCAAATTTATGCTACCATCATCGCATATAGCATGCGCAGAGGGTTGGACAATGAGCAAGCGCCGTAAGAAAGGATAGATGAATTGATAAAATGGATGAAAGGTGATCATTAGCCGATGGAGCTAGACAACCGAGAAAGCTAAGTAAAAGGCATGGCATGACCATCATATTAAAAAAAAGAAGTTTGAGGTTGGCTAGATGGTTTTACTATATGATTTAAAAAATTTGTGTCATCCTCGAAAAGTTAAAGGTACATTGGTTGGGTCCTTATGGAATTTTGTACATCCTTGATTCGAGTGCTTGTCGCTTCTATAAGTCTTTGGATGGGACAAAATTACCTAGAAACTTCAATGGGAGTAGGTTGAAGCCCTACTATAAATAATGCTTCATGGTGTTTGTAAATAAGGTAGTTTTGCCGCTTAGTTTAGAATTTTCTTTTATGATTTTTCTTTCTGTATTTCCCTTTCATGTTGTTATTTTATTTTGTGCCTTACACACCGGCAACCTTATTACTTTTTGACTTATGAATTCACAGAGGCTCGCACATCATTTTAGTGTGGGGTGAGATGATAAAGGGAAGCATAGAGTTATTCTACCGTAAGGATTTGGGTTGGTAGACCGTTTGAGGTGACCCTGTTGAAAAGATGCATTAGGAGAGAAAAAGGTAGATTGGTGGCAAGAAAAGGATAAATTGGAAATACATGTACAAAGGAGAAAAGTGCAAAAAAAAAACTCGAGGTAGGTGAAAGAAAGAATCATGAGGGTGGAAGAAGTGCCTTTGGTACTGGTAACATGCACATAAGAGTCTTCTGGCAAAATAGATTGTTTGCGTGCTAGAAGGTTGGAAAAGTGTCTGCGCAAAGATTGGGAACATGAGTAAAGGCATTGAAGTTGGGTTTCTATTGAAAATGCTACATTTAATATTGTCATACGTTGGTAGGTAGCCTAGCCTTTAATGTGTAAAAGTGGGAAAAGCTATAAATACAAGAGAGGGCACTTCATTATTTTACTTTGCACTTGCGAGAAGAGTTATTTTCTTTTGAGAGCTAGGGTTTTACGAAGTGACTCATGCGAAGGAAAGTCAAAATAACTCAAGTGAAATCAGTCTGTTGGATCTACAAACTAGAGCAGAAGTGATTCACAGGTGTGGGGAACTTTGTGAAGAAGTGCCATGAGAAAAGGAAGGAATCTGAATTAGGGTTTGTGTTTTAGGGCATGGGGTGCAAGAGAAAAATTTCACCAACTCACAAGTTAAGATGAAATGAAAGAAAAGGGTACAATGACAGCCACAAAACTAGTTGATAAACCTGTAGAACACTCTAAGAAGGGAAAGGGTAAAGGAAAAGGAAAGAGAAAACAAGAAGAAATACCCATGGAGATGAATGAGGAATAGTACTTGGAGATGCAATACCTAGATGGGGTTTTTCGAGGACAAGAATGGGAATCCCATGTTACAAAAATGACCGTGAATGAATACAATCATCGGTCAAGCACAATTGAGAAGGAGATGGTGTTGGAGTTAGTGCACCCAACAAACAAATGCACATCTGATGGGTTGTTGATTTACAACAACGAGGTCAAGGTAAAAATGGAGAAGGTAGGGCTTCTACAACTTTTTGAGTTTCCAAATTGTGAAGCTCGAGCGCTTGTACCAAAGGTTAGTGACACGCATCGATGAGGAATTTTTCTACTTTGCAGGTGTAAAATGTGCATAACTCCCCAAATAATCTCATGCTTCACGAGGCATAAACTATGAAGGGGACACCATCAAAGATGACCTCCAGGATGGGGAAGCAATCAAGGAAACCATAGCATCCCAGGAATAAAAGAAGCGATCAAGGTAGTACAACATCTTGGATATCAGCGATCCAAGTGATGAAAATGGCCACAAACCTAGTGTCTAAGCTAAATGGACAAGACAGATGGACCCAAGAGAGAAAGCCCTGGCTGAATGTCTGCAGGAAAATTATAGAGGGCACCATATACAACCTCTACCAATATATAGTAGATGAAATCATAAGCAGCGTGGAGGAGGGAGGAAAGATCTTGTTCAAACATTCTATTAACTATAGTGTTTTTAGAAGTTGGGGTGCCGGATACATCCGACAAGTTTTTGTGGGAGTACCCGGCTGAAAACCCTTCACCCACGAAGAGGTTCAAAAAATACACATGTGAATCAATGACAGCGGTGCACAAGGCGCGCTTAGACAAATGGTATACGTGCCTTAGGGATGCATTCGAGGCTAAATGGAAGATTCCTAAACAACTCCCCATAGTAACCAAAGGAGAGGTAGAGTTCATGGTTTACCAACACTTCGCATTGGTAGATTCATTTTGGTGGATGGCAACTGGAGTCCTTGGTGCAAACTCCCATTCTCTTTTACTGCCCAATTCTTCAAAGCGAGTAAATAGATTCAAGGAGTCAAATAAGTTGAACCTTGATCTGTCCACCCTTGACAGAGAGCACAGGGATATGAGAAAGAAGCTAGTGTACCCAGAGAAGTGCCCGTATGTTGAGAGGTATGTGTCGCATGATGTACAAATTGTAAGGCTGTTGACCTTACCTATTGCTGGGAGCAATGCTGCAAGGATCTACCTACGCATAAGGCCAAAATTTGAAAAGGGTACGTATGTGGAGGATGAGATATCCATCCCTGATGACCCTACTTGTAGGAAGAAGCCCACACCCACGCAAAAAGAAAGGGAGGAGAAGGAGGAACAAAGGATGGTGGGGAGGCAGGATGTAGGTACCACGGGGCCAAGTACCTACATCCGGAAGAAAAAGAGGATGGTGGTCAAAGAAAAGACCCTGAGAACTTGCAAAGCCACCACCTCAAGGGGAATCCTTAGATGACGAGAAAACCACATCCCCTATGCCAAAGTATTTGGCAAAGGAAGAAGAGAAGAGGGTAGAAGAGGCAGGATCGGAAGGAATAGAAGGATTGAGTGCCTTTAGAGGAGAGAAGGACGAAGAAGGAGAAGAGCCTGACGTAAATCAGGATTTAATTAGCATACATGACTCGAGATAAAGGAGGAGATGAAGAATATGATGCCTTCATCTTTGCGAGAAGGAAGGGTACCCGGGAGGAGAAAGGTGTGCAGGATGGTGGAAGGAGTGAGGAGGCAAGCACCAAAGAACTAGGTATGCCTAGGCTCACGCGGGAGGAGATAGATGAGAAGGTGACAAGGGAAGTAGAACAGATTATTAACACCTTGGTTGATGAGGAATTGAATACAACATAGACATTGTGCTCAATGAATTCAAGAGGAGCAAAAGATGAAGAGCCTTAGTAGCACAAAATGCCCGATCCTAACAAAGAAGTATTCCCAAGGGCATACACACGGGAAGTAAATGCGTGGAGGGAGGAAGAGTAATAATGGGGTATGTTGATGACCCCAATAGAGTTTTACGTGCACACTTCTGTACCATGCCCACAAAGGAGCTCATAGCTATGGAGTCTTTTGACCCTAAGGGTGGATACCTGTGAACAAGAAAAATGCTATCATGGACATTCGACTCCCACATTGATGAGCCTGAGTTTGAGGTCAACTAGGGAGTGATACTAGCACTATCCGAGGGAAAGGGGAACAACCCCATCATTAAGCACACAATAAATATTGGATGAGCAAGTGTGCAATGCAATAAATAAACTCTCTATAGAAGTAGAGGCTAGGCTCTTCTGGCCGTAAGAGTGACAGGGTTAAATTCCTGGAGGACCTAATGGAGAAAAAGGAGGAAGAGATAAATGAGCTAACAAAGGACCTCAACCTTGAGAAACTGATCAATGCTCAAATACAAATGAGAACTTCAGGAGGAAAAAGCCAGGGTGCGTGAAGTTTCCAAGAAGGTGGAGCACATCTCCAAAGCTATTGTCTTGAAGCACCTGGACCTTAACCCTCCCGCGTAAAATTATGGTTCCTCCCTGGAGTGCCTAGAGGACTTGACTTGGATCCTCACGATGGAAAGGCAGCCCTTGGCCTTGGAGTTAGCAGAAGATGTAGTTGCGTGCTTGGAGAAAGAGGACAAGCTAAAAGTCATCACGCTTGTAGAAGCATACAAAGAAGGTCCTTGCTGAGGTAAAAATAAATTGCGCAAACCACTTTGGGGTCACATATGACCATTGCGCGAGATCGGGACAAGGTGACAAGCATGTTACTTGCTAATAATGAAGCCTGAGTTTGAAGGACTATAGGGAGAAGAATAAAAGTAATAGAGCTAAGTGACGAAGCTCCTGGAAAAAGTGGAGAGGAAATCAAGCTATTGAGATCCTATGGGGCTCAATCAAAACCCAAATGCTAAAGAGCTCTACATGGTCATTACAAGGAAGATGGATGCCTTGGAGGATCTATCAAAGGAACTGGAAATAGTGGTGGAGACCATAGCCACAAAAGGGAAGGGTTAACCTTCGATGAGGTGAACACTTTAGTCGGTGACCTTTACAAAAGAGCATAGGATGAAGTCTCGCATGTGGGATACATTGGAGGCCAACCTATGGTAGAATTTTCCCCTCCTCTTTCTTTAGGCAATTTTTCCTTTATTCTTTATCTCCCCCATTCTTTATTCTTCCCCCATTATTTTCCAAGGCAAGGCCTTGTCATTTTTACTACATTCTTTGAGAAGGGCCCTTGAAGTAGCTACCAAATCATAAAGGCACATAAGCGTGCATGACCGGAGGAAGCGTGCAAGATAAGGTGCGTAAGGCAGGGTTTAAGAAGGGTTCTAAAAGAACCTAGGATGCACACCCATAAAGCATAATTTGGGACTTAACCATTATTGGCCTTTTAGATAGAACACATGAAGAACGTGACCCATTTGGATAATGTGACCTGCCCGGCAATAGGGTGTCCTTGAAGTAATATACCTTGTGATGAGAAGATCCTAGGAGCTAATCATGACCTAAAGAAGCATGCGCTTAGGGCGATCCAAACCTTGGCATTTGGTGCCAGATTTGAGGCTGCAAAGGAGTTTGTTAACACTCAAATGCCTATTTATACGCATGCCCATAGCAGAGAGAAATAAGACACAAGTATGGGAGCGAAGCTCAGTAGAATTACTTGGAGGAACTATGATACAAATGGGTAGATAATTATAGGAAAGGGTGTATTTTGGGGCAAATTTTGTTTTGAGAACCTACATGTATGGATCCAGATATGATGCATGACTGTGGTCTTCCATTCTGTGATGTTCTGTAGTAATGCTTTGAATGAATATGATAAGGTTACCGCTCAAATTTCTATTAAGATTTCCTTTACTGTATCATCTGCATATTTCTATTATGGTCTTGTTCTTGTATGATCATGAACCTTAATTAAAATGATAAGTCTCTTTGAGGATCTATGACCTCTTAGTTCTCATTAATTTTGTTAAGCGCTTTACTTTTGATATGACCGGGAAGGGTATATAATTCGCTTACGAGCTCTGTGACTTTTTCATGTCTTCTAAATCACTAAGTTAAGATCATGAATAATGTCTTCCACTAGACTCACATAAAGGAGAAACTCGGCTCCCTCTCGCATGCCTTGCATGAGTGCCCAATGCCCATTGGGTGATAGGTGGCATGCATGAGGGTTCCCTTGTTCTTTAGTGGGTACAAAAATTACTACGAAAGTGTGGGCAAAGCGATGGTTAGTAAGCGAGTGAAGGTCCACTAAGAATGGTCGGGTTTGTGATGGTGGCTCAGGTGTATAGGTGGAAGTATCAAGTCACCCATAGGTAAGATGGGTGCGAAGGTGGGGAGGACCATAAAGGAGGCACTCACCTATGTGGTGATCATAGTGAGGATCTTGGTGAAGGTTTCCATACTCTTATGTAGTAAGGAATGTATTAACATTATACGAGATGATACTCCCCATAGTGAGGCAATTTGAAAGACACCTTCAAAGGGATTAGTGGTGGATATATTGGTAGCTGGAATGGAGGAAGTGTTAAAAGTTAGATCGGTAGAGGTATCAGTTGGTTGGGAAGCTGATGCATGACTCGGTGGAAGCTATAACAGCGGTGGGAATAGAAGATTTAGCTGAAGGTGAGGTTGCAGTGGCACTGGTGGATGGGGTCATGGGTGAAGAAGAGGTAGGCAAGGAGGTAGACACCTTAATAGGTACAAGGACATCATTAGGTCAGTAAAGGATGTTGTAGGTTTTTAAAGGGGATGGGTCACTTGGAATGGTATAGGAATGTTCTTCATGTTCAAACTTTACACATCAGTGCAAAGTAGAAGGAACACAGCCCATGACATGAATCTAGGGTCTGCCAAGAAACAATTTATATTAAAACTCCCCTTCCAAGACATAGAATAACTCAGGAACATTCCAGGGACCCACACGAACATAGAGGATGATGGTACCGACTGTAGAGGTGATAGCATCATTGAATGAACACAACATAATGGGATGCTTATGCATGCATTTGTTAGGTATGTGCATTTTTTCAAATGCGTGAGAGGAGATGATGTTAATACTAGCACCCCCATCGATAATAACACGTTATATGCCTATATTATCGATATGGACGGAGATGAAAAGATCGGGATCTAGGTCATTGGTTTTGTGGGGTCTAATTTCTTCATCCGAGAAACGATGGCGAAAAATTGGTGAGCAATTGGAGGTGTTCGGTAGGTGGTAATTTGGTGAGAGAGGTGACATGATGAGGTGTGATGATAGAAGCTACGGGTGTGGGGTCCTTGGGTAAAACCTTAATAGATTGAAGGACCTCCATGAGGGCTTGACAATGTGACTCCGAGGTTTGGATGAGATCGTACAAGGACATTTTGAGAGAGGATTGGTGCAACTGTTTGAGCATCGTGTGGTGTGTAACCCTATCAAAAATAGGATATGCCGAGACCATGGATAGTGACTTTAGGTATGGTTGTAATTGGTATGTTGGGTATGGGGTTGGTTGGTGGGTTGGTTACTTTGTCTTTCCCTTTTTCTTTCTGACTTCGGGTAGCAACGTGAACCATGTTGATTTGAGGTAGAGAGGTGGATGGAGTGGGTTTACCATGAAAGGTATACCGGCAAGAAGGGCATTTACCAAGAGGTGGGTAAGATCCTTCTACGATGAGTTTCCAACACCAACATTTAGGAGGGGGTTTAGCAATCTCTCTGATACAGACCATGTTGATTTCAAATTTTGGGGGTGGATAAAAAGGTTGTGGAGGTGAAGATGGAGGTTGTGGTATAGGTGTGGGAAGAAGATGTGGGGAAATTGGTGAAGGTGAAATAGGTTCATCGTCAAGGAGGTCATCGTCATCAAAATTGGGGTCAGAAGGACATAATTGAATGAGGGCATCCTTTAGACCCTTACAACTCTCAACATCATGTCCTGACACACGATGATAAGCACAAATTTTAGTATCATCAAACCCTTCTGGTTTAGGTTTGAGAGGGTCATAAGGTCTAAGAGGAGGTAGTGTGATAGCAGAGCTTTCCAAGAGGTTAGCAAGGATAGTGGCATACGATCCTACCAGTGGATCACAATGCGAAGTGAAAGTGGGTTTGGATGGAAGATTGGGTAGTTGTGGTGGTAGTTGAGGTGATGTGGTCTTAGGTTTGGGTTGCACTTTCTTAGGTGGAAGTGCAGCGGTGGAAACAACAAAAGGAGTAGTAGGTTTAACTACTTCTTTGGAAATTAATGGGTTTTTCAATTTTTGGTGTTTTTTCTTAGGTAGAGGTGTAGATGGAGCACATGATGTAGATGGAAAGGCAGATGGTGGGAGAGGATGAGTGACCCAAGGGGACAACTGAGGTGTAGTGGTAGGTGTTGGTCGAGGTCAGGAAGGATGTACAGGTAGAGGGGAAGAGAATGTCATAGGTAGTGAAGGAGGTATAGATGGCAATGGTGGTATAGGAGGTAAAGAGGTTATAGATGGTGATGAAGGATGCGAGGTTCACTTAGGCAAAGCTACAGGCTGTAGTGAAGGGGTCAAGGGAGTTTTAGGTTTACCCTTGGAGGGGAAAGATTTTGTTAAGGTTGAGGGGTGAGGTCCCAGGATGGATGGTAGAGGTGAAGGTGATAAAGGTGTGGTAGGTGAGGTCGGTGTATGCGACCTAGAGCATTGGGTTTTTTTTTTAGGTTGGGGGATAGGTTTAGTAGGTATATGAGAAGATGTGGCCAAGTCTAGCTTGATAGGAGGATGTGTAGGGTTTGATGTCGGTGTGACCCCTAGGGTGCTAGTGGGTTTAGATATGATAGATGATGTTGGAACACGTCAGCTAGCAAGTAGAGGGCTAGGTATAGATGAAGATGATGTAACAGAATATGTATTGAGAGTTATGTTCATGTGTGGTTTGGGTTGTTGAAACACCTTTGGGTAAATGTTAGAAGTGTCAGTGAGAGGTGATTGCATTTGGGTAGAGACCGGGAGTAAAAGACGTCCCCAAAGTGATGCCCAATCAACAAAATCTGGAAATTAGCCAAATGTGAAAATGGCACTGTGGTAGAAGAGGTAGTTATGGATCGAGTGGCGATTCCCGTGAAATGTGTCTGAGACACAGGGAACTCACTAGCTTCAGCCTCTATGGGTAAGAGAGCCAAAATTAGGTCAGTAGGATCTTGGGTGGCTAATGGAGAATGGTCACCTAGTGGTAACGACATATCTACTAGATCCTGAATAGGTGGGGAGATGATGGGTGCTCCTTTGTGGGTGGAGGAGGTACAATTGGTGATGGCTCACTGGGTGGAGGAGCTAAAGGTGAAATGATCTTGGTGTTAATGAGAGACTCCTCCACGAGTGCAAGGGGAGATGAAGGGCTTTCCCTGTGGGTGGAGGAATAGATGAAGGAGGTTCCTATGTAGGTAAGGGACTTCAAGCTAAGATTTACTCGATGGAGGGATAGGAGATAAATGAGAGATGGCTGGTAAGTCAGTGAAGATAGCATGTACCTCGTGTGTATTACTATTGTTGTTTAATGCATCACCGGTTTGATCGGTAGATGGGGAATGGTTAGGGAATGGTTTCTTGAATATGTGAAGGTTTTGGTTGGTAGGTGCATTTGGGTTATCTAGGACTAACTCGCCGCTCTCGAGCATTCCCTAAAAATGTTTTTAAAAGTGATACAATTGCTATCACTATGACCGTTTGCACGGTAATAGTTACAAGAGTCATTTTCTTTGTACCATGTAGGTATGGGGCAAGAGGGATCAAAACTAGTGTGTGGTTTGATAGGAGGAAGGGTGATAGTACCATCTTTAATGAGTTTTCTCAAACAAATGAGTATGGCTCCCCAATTGGGGTGTATTTATTTTGTTCATGTTTGAATTGAAAGGTCTGGATTGATGAAAGATTAGATGAAGGTTTAGCATGATTGGATGGATGGGTAGGGCCAGCCTTAAGTACCACCACGTTGGTGGTTCCCTTGGCTTTGGAATAGCTTTTCTGAGGTTTTGAGGAAGAAGAAGTATCATTTGATTTGAATGAGGAGTTCTTGTTTCGTAATTGGATCTTCTTCTCTTCGATGGTGTGAATTTCTAGTTTTTGTGCCATAGTGAAAGCCTCATCAAATGTTCAGAAGGTTTACACCTGTAAGCTAGGTGAAATGTGTCTAGCACAAGTTCATGTGAAGATCTCTATGAGTTTGGTTTGCGGTAATTGGAAAGTGAGTTGGTTGATTAGGCTACGCCAATGAGCGACAAAATCTGCAATAGATTCATCGTCATATTGACGCATAGAGTAGAGATCAGTCATGGTAACCTTCTTGACGACGTTAATCGAGAAGTGATCCAAGAAGGCTTGGGCTATTTGATTGAATGAGAAGATGGAATGTCTAGGTAATCCACTATACCAGTCCAATGCAGGACCGGTTAGGGACATGGGAAAGGTTCGCAAGAAGCAAAGTGTCATCATGGGAAATAAGGTAGCACCCATGTTTGAAAGACCACAAATGTTGTTGCGGGTCCTCCTTACTGTTGAAGCGGTTAAATTTAGGCATCTCCCAATGTATGCAGGATATGGACGAATGGGAATGGATGGGTGAATGGGCTCATTACAAATTTTGTCATAGGTGAGAGAATTACGTGAGCCGAAATAGATGCTTCTAGTGTCTGCATCTTGTCCATCATTAATTTGATAAAGTCATTGTTAGGTTGTGTAGATTGGGTACCTCCTGTAGTGAAAGGAGGTTGTTGTTGAACATATGAGGAGTGTGACATTCCATTGTATGGTGGTGTCAAATAAGGAGGTGGGAATTGAGGGATTGACACAGGGTAATATACCCAGACTAAATGATAGACGAAACAGGAGGTGGTGGTAGTAGGCATACGAAGGTGGGACGGTTGTAGTTACTCTGGTAGAGATTGTGGAATAGAAACAAAAACATTTATAAATGGGGTGGAGGTCATCGACACTAAGGGTGGTCGTGTGTTGCGATAGATATGTATGAGACAACGAGTGTGGATAAGGCTATGTTCCAGGTAGTGGATGAAGGTATGGTGGAGACTATGGATGCAAATGAAGTAGTGGACATGAAATTCAAAGTGGGCATGGGGACTAGCTATGAAATAATGAAGGATAAGACAGCGAGTGTAAGTGGTAGGAGGGGCTAATGCGGGAGAAGTGGACATAAGGGCCGGAGGTAGGGATACGGCATGCCGTATATCAATTGACCCAAGGCATCTTGAGTGGAGGAATGGGTGAGGTAGAAGTTTAAGCAGTAGGATTTTGATCCAAGAGTCGTGCAAACTTTGTGTCACCTATGGGAATGGTGATAGGTTGATTGGGATCCATGGGTGATGAAATGGAAGGTGGTGAAGGGCTAGGTGGGAGTGGTAGACAATGAGCATGAAATACGAGGGCACTTTCCTAACTACGGGTCAACACCATGTGGATAGGAACTGATCTGCAAGATCGTATTCTACTGTTTGAATGACACAGAGCACAACAAAAGAAGGAGAACAATCAGCGGTGAGTGAATTAGGTCAAAAGGTGAGTCAAAACAACACAAATGCCGACTGACGCTAGTTATAAGTAAACGATGCTGGTTAGGATGAACCGATGTCGGTTAGGTAAAATAAAAGCTGGTGCGATTCTTGTAAAAAACTAACGATCTGCTAAATGATGGTCACAGACATGATAATTTTCAAAAAGGATGATATGTAAGCTGAATGTGATCAAAATAATGAATATATGAAAGGTGACAAGAGCTTTTGACACCTTGAAAGATGAAATAGGTGTCTTTTGGATAGGTATCCAAAAAGACTATAGACCGACACCGGTTGGATTAAACCGATGCTAGTTAGAAGGTAACTGATGATGGTTAAAGATAACCATGGCCGGTTACTATGAAATTGAAACAGAGATGCAAAAATGGGGTTGTGATTTAAAATTTGATGTAGAATCAAACCCAAAAGTCGAAAATGATGTAGATATGGTCCAGGCACACTCAGATGAAGTCAGAATACACCGACTATGATTTGGAGTGTGCAAGGAAAAATGAAAAATGGAGAACGAAAAGCTTACACCTCAAAATGCAAATAAAATAGAAACACTAAGAAAGAATGTTCCTAAGAGTGCCTATTCTATTACGTTTGTTTAGCTTATGTTATTTTTGTGGACTGACTATTATGAACAAAACAATAAAAATTTATTAGGGAGGAAGGCTTCCTACGAATAAAGAATTCTAGAGGGTGAGGTTTCAGGAATGTTATGGCGGGGGTGGGCCATCTTCTAATGGTGTACTCGACAGAAGCAACGAGATGGGGAGTACCTGACAATCCTCAAGATCAGTGTGATCATTGTCAGGCTTTCCCAGGAAGGAATTTGTTTCAGAAATATGTGTAAATTAGATTCTTTGTGCAGTTTGGATATGACTCAGAAGAAGAGAGTGTGTTTTCTATGGTTCGTTTGTCAACCATCAGCTGGGCATGACTTCCAGTGTATAGGTTTCCCTCAATTAATGTTCACTAAATGCAAGAAAGCAGAAATGCAATGCAATTAGTTTTAAGCCCAAATCGAAAGTGTGATATTCGATGACAAAAGAGATGAACAAGAAGAGGGATGCTCTTTCACTAAAATGTAGAAAACAAGAAGAAGGGTTCTTTTTAAGTACACCAAAAGAAATGTGTCTTTTGGAGCAAGTAGAAAGAAGAGAATGTTACCAAGGAGAAAATTTTAATGTGAATGTTATTAGAAGGGAAACAAACACACAATTTTTCACCTAAGAATGAAGAAGAATGCAAGGAACCTAGATGGGTTCCACTGGGCATGCCAAAATGTTTCACCTAATTTCTTAGTATTCCTTAGAAGTATTGATGAAACAGATAGGGTAATGGGTGTAGGAGGAATACTTGTTATAGATGATTGAAGGTTATTATGCACGTACTGACTCCTTGATCCAGAGTTGACCATGAGAGCTTCCTTTTGGCTGGGAGGAACTACCTGAAATACAAAGCAAGACCACAAAACATAAGTTAAATGATATATGGCAGTGGACTGCCTAGCATGTGCTAGTTCCAGAATTATGATACTTCTTAGCTAGCTATATCGGTCCAGATTTCAAAAAAATTAATGTAAATAGTAAATAAAGTTATATTGTAATTAATTGATTTAGGTATCTCACTTAAATACAATAAACAAATCTAAAAGTAATAGGCTAAGCTACGATCAGATCCAGAGAGGTAAGGTGCTGTCACAGGTGTAGGTATTGGTCAGGGTATGATTTTGGGTAATCTAGGTCAATAAGCAGGTTGTTTGGTATTTTGTTTTGGGTAAAGGTGGGGAACACAGAGAACAATGTCAGTCTGAGGGTAATCGGTGCCGGTTAGGGGTGACTGTATGTACCCAAAAATATAGGTATTGTATTACCAGAAAGAGGTTACAGAAACCCCAATGATGATTCGAGATATCTTTACAAGGTGTTCAAAATCCAGAAAGGTCACTGAGTATACATTTGCATCCTAAAATGCTTCTTCCAAACCTCTCTGCATGATTTGTTATGACATCTTAACCCCCTTTTCTTGCATTTTTTCTTAAGTTACTGAAGCTGTCACCTTGCACGGGTGGCGGTCTCGTGACCACCACCTGAAACAGGTGGTGATCCTGTAATCACCGCCCTGCTTAGGATGGTGGTCCCGTTTGCATTTTCTAGAACATTTTGATGATCTCGTTAAACGTAAAATTTCAATTTCCACCCGCATTTCTCAACCACTTTGGCTTGCATTTATGTTTTGGCCTTGAGAAATAGTGTTTTCCATTTATTTAATAGTAGAGGAGTTCAATTTGGACTTACCCTCTAGTAAATCCAAATGCTATAAATACTCATCTTGTTCTCAAGAAAATGGCCCCTCTCTCCCTCTATGAATTATTATTCAGTGTGTTTCAAGTTCTCCCATAATTTTCAATAGGTTAGACTTTGGATGAATTCTCAGCCTTTCAGTTCAAGGCTCATTTCTTCTTGTTTTGGTTTAGAAATCATTGATCTTCACACTTTCATTTTGCTCCATTGCTATCTTACATAGTTAGCTTAGCATAAGATAGTTTCAGTTCTAGATTAGAGTTCATTTGATAATCTTAGAACTTTAGGTTGTTATTTTGTCACAAGAGATAGTTCTTAGATTCCTCGGTATATTTGCATTGTATCCCTGCAATAAATCCTGCTAGGAATTATATAGTCAACTCTGTTCACTTGCACTATCCCTCTCTTACGTGCACTTTATTCGGTTTATATCCAAACCGCCATTGTTTGAAAATCTTCTTCTACGACACTATAAAATTCACACTCTTTCTAGATTCACGAGAACACGAAGGAATGAAGGGATCACACTTGAGGGGACAAATCACAACACAACTAGATTTACTTGTTGTTCTATAAAACTCCAGGTTTGAACTATCAAAGTTGTAGTTACAATATATCAAATAGAGTAACAAATCATTTTATTTCAGTTAAAGCTTACTTTTAGTATTACCAAGGAAGCTATGGGGAATGATAGCTTCTGAAAAGCTGTGATTTATTCCTCACTTCCAAGGTAAGATTGAGCGTCTTTCAATTAAACTAGTTAGTTGTTTAAATATTTAGGATAAATTCACAAATGCACAAGCAAATAGCTATCATCAGGCTAACTTGCTTGTTTCAATTATGTTATTAGATTAATTGTTCATTATCTGAATATATTAGAATAGTTTCTCTTTAAATTTCATTCAAATATGCATCATTGAAAATACAAAAATAAAAGGAATATAAACATAGTGTAGATATATCTTTCATAGTTAATTTACTTATTTCAGTTAAAGTTTGATTATCTCTTGCATGATAATTACGGGACCCAGAGAGCCCAGGGATTACGTATTTGAACCGGTAGTACCTCAGCCAAATATCTTCACAACAGTAATAGATATAGATCAAGGGCTCATGATTCAGCTCTTTCAAACAACAATAAACCAACAAGAAGTTAGTGAACAATTGAGGTAATTGAATATTGAAGATAAGCAAATACATTCAGTCAAGTCAACCCAACTATAGATTTCCTTGATAGGATATCCACATGACCATACAAGATCCTGAAAGAGAACAAACATTTGGTTGTGATCCATTAGTCCCATAGCTGGATGCAGGAGACCTTCTAATCAACATAGACACAGGATTATGTATACAAGTTTCCAGAACACCCATAAGGTATTATGAGAAGATCGCACAACTCCTGGTATTAAACATAGAAGTTGAAAAGGCTTATGGCTATTGGATAGTCAAGAATAAGAGATTGATTCTTCACATGACCATAACAGTCCACAACCATCATGAACTCATGGTTATGATCCCCAGGTCCAAAAACCCAATGGGCTTGCTAGTCGATTAAGCATTGACACCGGTTTACGTATGCTAGTATTTAAATCTTCACTACTCCCACCAAATATCATAACACAATTCTCCACATTAAACATAGAAGCTGAACAAGCCAACTCTTTCTAGGTTAGACCAGAAAATTGCCCATAGTTTCTACAAATCCACTACACCTCTCACTACCACTTTTCATGACCTTATCTGGAAATATACACGAAGCACCTACAAGTCACTTTCCACGTATCCAACAACCAATAGATAGGATCTCGGCAGAGCTCAACATTGATTGGAGCCTCCAAGTAGCTATTATATCTGAACAATCCATTACACCAATTTAGGTTAGGAGAGCTTTCTTTTCCTTAGACTCGTAGATCCCATTATTGTGTGTTGAGGATATAAGATTTCCCAACTAGTTTGTCTGTATCCACATATATTTCATTTCCACCGGCTGTCTCGGCACGACCTTGGGAGGTTAGGTATGAAGAAGGGCTACTTGTAGATTTTCATACTCGCATGTCACTTTTCTATCATACAGTGATGACGCTGGTCACCGATAGTTTGAAAGAGGTCAAAATAGCACTACGAGGGGGAGTTTTTAGGTTTTCGAGGGGACTAAATAAGGTTATGATGTGGCCTAGAAATGCTATCAAGTCGGGAGACAAGTTTGAAAGGATTTTGGTGGAGGTGAGGTGGGTATTAGGTGAATTGAGTTAAGGAAAGATTGGGTGAGGTTAAGTAGTACAGGGGTAACCGACACGGTTATGGGTTAACCGATGCCTGGTTACTTATGGAATATTGGGAATTTGTGATAATGGCTTTGGGTCTCCTTTGTGATTGCACAAAGGATAGGGTTGGTTGGGGTGAGTTTCTGAGAGGTTTTGATGGGCTTTGGTAGGATTTGCAGGGATGTGGGAGTGTAAATATGAAGGGGGTCTAAGGGTGGCTTAGATAACAAAGTGCATGTAACAGAAATGAATACAATACAACAATAAGGGAAAAAAATAGTACAAAAGGAAAGGAAACAAAAGAGTAAGATGTTCTACTTACCTTTGAACTTAGTGCATGTGGCTATGAACAAGAACTGGAGGTGCTTTGGTATCAAGCTTAGTGGTGTGGAGGAGTCACCAAGTGTTGCAGAGCTCTTACATGGACTGCTTGGGCTCCTTCTTGCTTGGTTCTACTCAAATCTCAGCTGGAATGTGTGTTGGATGGCCTCTGGATGGATGCTGGTTATCGGTGTGTGAAGGAGGATGTCGTTTGTTTTCTTGCATGTGAGAATGTCTGTTTTTGAATGTGCCAACCTCAAGAATGAGGTAAGAAATAGGCATTAATGGTCACCGGCAACGGTTACTGGGATGACCAGACATCGGTTAGGGTAGGATTCCCTAGGTATGCTAAAAATAGGAGATCGTGGCTCTAATGGCTGTCAGATATCACTATTCATCCGGACATGAGTGGGGGTAACCATTGTGTTTGCAAGGATGGGATTTAGGTCTTTAATTTTAGGTTGTTAGTTAGGTTTTAGTTGATTAAGGAAACTTGCTAATAATAGGCTTAGGGTGAGGTGTCTAGGTGAGGTGGAGGGGTAGGTATTTAGTTAATTAGGGTAATTAAATAATAATTATAATGAGGATAAATGATTAATTTAATTAAAGTGATTAAATTAATGTAGTGTGGGGTGAAAGAGGGCCATGGTTAGATGAATCTATTTAGGTCGATTAATAATAAGGGGCTAAGGGGAGCGTGACTAATTTTGATGTCTACACTGTGTATCACCCGGAAACAAATGGACAGACTAAAAGAGTTAATCAAGTTTTAGAGGATATGTTATGAATGTATTGTATGGATCAGCAATATAAGTGGGAAGAGTACCTTCCACTAGTTGAGTTTGCTTATAATAACACATATCATGCCTCTCTAAAGATGGCACCTTTCAAAGCATTATACGGAAGAAAATGCATAACCCCTATTAGTTGGGACAACATTGAGGATAGAGAGGTAATTGGACCTAAAATCCTTACGGAAATGGAACAAGTTAAAATGATTCGTGAATGCTTGAAAGAAGTAGCAGATAGGAAAAAGAGTTATGCTGATTTAAAGTGGGTTGATAGAAAATTTGAACTTGGTGAGAAGGTATTTCTTTGGGTTAAACCGAAAAAGAGTTCTATAACTTTTGGCAAGGCTGCCAAGTTATCACCTCATTATGTGGGACCTTTTGAAATAGTTGAAGTAATCAACCATGTAGCTTATTGTTTAGCATTACCACCTGCTTTGTCACAAATGCATGATGTTTTCCATATTTCTTTGCTTAAGAAATACGTTTCAGATTTATCACATGTGTTAAATTGGAATTCCTTGCAAGTCCAAGACCTAGGAATAATCATGGTTAAACCCATACGAGTGTTGGAAACTCGCTAGTTGCATTTAAGAAATCGTGAAATAAGACAATGTAAGGTCCAGTGGGACCAGTTTAATGAAGAAAGTGCAACTTGGGAAAACCTAGAGGATATGAAAACTACTTTTCCATATTTATTTGAATATAATTGATTTTGTTGACTGATAAAAATTTGTGATTTTATCTTTGTATGACAATAAGTATGCCATTTTTGGGGAGATATTTATTTGTTTTGAATAAACAACTATGTAAATGTTGATTTCTGGAACTTTAAAATTTTGATATGTTTTGGACATATGGTAAGAAAGTGAATAAGTTGATTGTCCTAGATGCAAATTGTTAAAATAAGATAATCATCGGGATGATGATTCTTTTTAGGAGGGAAGCATGTAACACCCTTGACAATTTTTATATCCCTCTTTTGCATTTCAAGTGTTGGCATGTGATTTTCTTGATTAAGATGTGTTCTTATGATTATTGAAGATCATGCTTGATATGGATAAATCATTTATGTTCTTGAAATCATTAGAATGAAATGGTATGGCTTTCAAGAATCCATTTTCACTTCGGATAGGTGAGTTACAATCTCATTTTAAGAGTTGCAAACTTATCTCTTTTTTTGACTCATCCTTGGATCAATTTCAATGATCCAAGGAATGTTTTAAATCTTCTTAATAGATGAATGGTTAATTGACATTCAATAGTTTGAGAGACATAGCATAATGAACTTTGTATGTTACAAATTATTTGGTCTTTTGTGAACATGTGTTCATTTGGTTTTCTATTTGTGCTTAGGTCTTTGGGATCGATCTCGGCGGGACCTTAATGATGTAAACAAAATGCGTCTATTTCATGACTAAGGAGGGAATCGAATCCTAAAACTAAGGGATTATCCTAACAGTATCCTAAGCTAGGTAAGAGCACCTATGTCCTAGCTACGTCTACTTATTTGGGTTTCATTCTAACCTAAGCCTCTTACTCTCTTTGTTGGGATGGTGTCCTAACCTAAGATTTTGTGCTAAATGAATAAGGGAGAGATTACTAAAGTAATGTTAGGCTATATTAACCTAATTCCTAATACTATAAGGATGTGAATTTAATCTAACCTAAGGTGGAAATTACCTATGGCAATGTTTTAAGACCTAAGGTAATTATTGTTAGACTAACCTAAGTTTTGAGGAGATCCATCCTAAACTATTAAAAAGGAACCTAAGGGTCGCATGGCACTAAGGTGACGGTTCCAATGGAATTTAATTGATTTGATTGGGTTTAATGTATGGAGGTACTGCCAGTTTTGGAAAAGGCTAGTTAACTTTAGTGGAGGCATACATGGAGGCTTCACTAAAGATGGAAATGCATGTTAAATTAAAAATGGCATTCACCAGTTTTGGGAGGCGGTGGCAAGGAGAGATAAGCGGGAGATTTGGGAGTAATGGCATTAATGGACCTTGGTTTTGTGTGCAAACCATCTTGGAAACAAGGGAGGTGGATTTTTGGGAGGTTGTTTGGTCTTGCATGTCTCACGAATTTTTCTCTGCATGGAGCTATCTAGTTCTTTGAACCGGTGCTTCGAATTCTACTTTGTGGTTGTTTTTGGTTCCTCTGGTCTATTTTCAATCAAAGGAATGTATATGAGGCATTGGAAGGAAATTTGTTTGGTTGTTGATATTTTGTGGAAAAGGAAAAGAGTTGGAAGCTCGGCTGGAAGTATCCTTCAAATTGGCAGAAGCACTATCAGGCATGATAGGCTCTATCCATTAATATTTCTTGTTATCTTCGAAATGTTTCATTAAAAGAACTCTGCTCTCTCATGAGATAAAACATTTGCATGATTTATCCGGTTAATTACTTGCATGTTTTTATGAATCTCTGTGATTTTTGGGATGAAGGTCCATTGCATAGTAATGTTAGTTCTTGGGAAAATTTCTCTGTGCTAGTTTAATAATGACATGCATGTGAAACTTGTATTTAAAGCTCTATATTTCATTATGAAACTTTTATTCGAGGTTGGTGTTGTTCTGAACTGGCATTCATTGCTTAATATGGTTCTGAACCTTTATTGAGCCTTGTGTTTTGTTTGAACTTGTATTGGGGCTTCGTGTTTTGTTATGAGCTTGTATTGGAGCTTCGTGTTTGTTTTGAGCCTGTGTTGGAGCCTTGTGTAGTTCTGAATATTTTTTTAAGCTTCACGTTTGACATCGTAATCGTATTTAGTACTTGTGTAGTTCTAAACTTGTAGTCGAATTGATGTGTTTGATTCTATACTAGTATTTTGAGTGGGAATTTCACTAACATTCAAGGATTATTAAACTGGAACTTTATCTTTTTGTGGGTTTGGTTTGATTTAGATTTTGTTGAAGGCATGTGGTTAATAGTTTGAGGTTTATTAAAATGCAGTATGCATTCTCCTTCTTGTGATCAATGTTTGAATGAATACCTTCAATGTCGTAATATTTTTAGTTGGAACTTGAGAGTCTTTGTTGTGATTCTGTTTCAGTCACGTTGGAGGTAAGATTGGGACATCTCTTGACTTAAACGTTATTGGGTTTTCCTACTCTCTCTTCAGATCTTCTTAATTAAGTTCTGGGTTTCATTAGAAAGATGAGTTTATTACCTTAGTGCACTGAATTTTGAATGGAAGGTTACATTATCTCTATACAGATTGTTTTGTATTTTTGTTCTTATTTGGATCATGAACTACTTACTCTTTTGTATTGAGTTGTTGAAGCCTTGTAATGGGATTTCAGTCTTTTGAGTTCGTGAGTACTTCTGAACTTGTTTAGCTTATACTATTTTGGGTTTTCTATTCCTTGCTTTGGATTCAATGAATGAATCCTTGGGTCTTTTAAAGAGAAAGGAATATGTTCTCTTCGGGAAAATATATCATTTTTAGGACTCGTATGGTGTACTTCATTCGAGAATTGAATTCGACTTGTGTTTAATGAAGGTAATAGATAAACCAGTTGGTAAAGATTTGTAAGGGAAACTAGAAGTGTGCTTTCTTCTAACTATGAGTTGGTTTTGTGCTCCCTCTTGGGAACTAGTTTAAGAACTTATAAGTTAAAAATAGAAATGGGAATTCATTTGATAGTATAAAAAAATGAATTATTGATTGGACCTTTTCTAATTGAGATCCCTTTTTACTATTGTTTGGATAAGTTCATTTGATTGAACTTCTCTGTATTTGATTCTCTTATGAGATGGAAATTTCTTTGTGGATTGTTTGGTCTACTTTGTACAAGTCATTTGTTGTAATGGTGTAGAAAGAGAGTAGCTGAGTTGGTTCTGTTGAATAGAGAATGTAAACTTGTTTTGACCAACTGCCATGCTTGACTGAGTCATACTTATTTTGGATTTGGTATTGGAAGGCTTACTCTTTTGCACCCTACCTTTTATGAATTCTCTTTTGGATGGACATAGGAAGAGATTAATTTTGTGTGAGTCTAGCTTGGGTTGTGGAACGTCTGGTTTCAGAATTATATCTTCTAACATGAGGAAGTTTGTTTAGACTTACAGGTAGACTGTCTTGACTCTCTACCCCTACTTGGATTGATTTGGGATTCTTGTTAGATGTTGTTCCTTTAATGTTGAGTCCTTATATTGTTTTCTACGGGCGAACCGAGGTAGTTTTGTGTGTTCTAAACTGTTTTACGTCTTTCGGATGATTAGTGTAGGGAGAATTGTATATACTTGATTCTTCCTCTTTGCTTAAGTTTTAGGATGAATCATCCTAAAATGAACTATTGTAAACACTTCTTTTGTCTTATAGTAAAGATAAATGTTGTATTCTATTATGATAGAATTATGAAACAATAGGATGAAAATATATGTTGTTTGTTTAAAAGTAATTGATAGGATCAATTAAACTATAATTTATAAGGCAGATGTTGTGGATTATATTTTGCTCTTTTCTTAAAAGTGAATTTACATTTATTATTGTACTTCTTTCCTGGTTCTTATTACTTATGCTTATTTGTATGATATATTAATTGTTTCATTAAAGTAGAGTTGTTTTAATGGAACAATTAGTGTAATGCACTTCATTTTAATGCTTGGTTCTTATCATGCTCAGTTCATTGAACTGGCCCATGCTAGAAATTTTGCAGATGGACATCAAAAGTGATAAAAGAAGGAAAAAACGTTTATGATGCATTTGCTTATTTAAATATGGATCTTATGTAAAGAATTTCAATTCATTCTTGAGTTGTATTGGAAAAGAGAAGTGATGTTCTTTTATGATCTTAATGATGATTGACATGTAGTATGTCTGAAATGCATAGTCTTGTAAATGTATATTTTATCATGATGAATTGAAAGGTTTGAGACTGACTCCAACTTGTTGTGTAAAATTCTCTTGTACTTTATATGAATTGTAATGATATTCGTTGATAGTATTTATTTTTGCTTGTGTACTATTGATATTAACAATTTATAAGTGGATTAAGGGGATAGAATAATCTCCCTTACTATAATGAAACTTGTTAAATTGCTAAAGATGTCGTTCTCTAACTACTCAACTATCGTTTAATAATAAAATATGTTTTGGTCATATAATTAAACTATATGAGTAAATAATGATAAAAAGGTTATGCTAACCCTAACATCTAACCACATAGAGGAAGACTCTTCCTCTCTCAAAAGAATGATAAATAAATGGAATGGCGGTTATGATATTTAATCCTTGTGCTTTGTTTTAAATAGAAATAATTACTAGCTGAATCTAGGGAAATAAAACACCTTCTTGGATAGCTAGGTTGTATTAAAATTTATCTATTAGATGTTTACTTTGCTTTTGTTTTGGGAATAGTTGCTTGTTAGGACAAGTTAATGAACATCAATGTAAGCATGTGTTAATTAAGTTCTTATTTTTAAATCAGTTTAATTATTGATAAAGAACTTAACAAATGTTGTAATTAGGGTTAAGTATGGTTGCTGTAATTGAATCTTAATCTAATTAAATTATGAATTTAATGATCTTTAAGGGGGTATGTACATCGTGATGATGTAGTCTCTATAGGATGTTGGCACATGCCAACTACAGGATTGTACCTTTGAGAAGACTAGGGTCTTCTCGAAGATATAGTGATGCAGTTGACATGTGGCAATACCCTTCTGTATTGATCATCTAGATCTACACACATCTGGACTTGAACTTAGTTTCTCTCTAGGTCTAGTTAGTAGCATGTTTAGGATAGGGAGTAGCCCTCTATGACTCAGGGTACCTTGGCACATTTGGTTGACTTAGGTCGACCAAGTATGCCCATATACCCTAAGTCATCGTGAGCCTCTTCTTATAATAAATTATGTTGTTAACCTGAACTAGGGTCAAACCTTGGGCAAGTGGACTGACAAAAGTCAGTAAAGACCATTCTAGATAACAGAAGAGTGGGGTGAAGGACGTATTCTGGATTGATGAGTATGTCGTCAAGGAATAATAACATGAACAGTATGTTAGAAATATTTCGCCAAAGTATCGCAAGCTGCTGGTTGCGTTGTCCTATGTCACCTAGTCTAAGGAACATGATTCAGATGAATATTGGTAGCAGATATTCAGTTAGGTTCCTTAAATAGATCACTCAATACCCAGAATAGGGTAAGAGAACTAAGTATATGTGGTATACGAAAAGTATTCAATACTTAAAGTTAAACATGATAAGTCGGTTAGAAATCGAGTCATGGAATGAGAGATCGGTAACATACCGAGTCATTACAACTGCATATGGTTATCTCTTATGATATTAATTGGCATGGAATGTGTGTTCTAAATGATGTTTTATTTAGAATAGAGAACATTGTGTTTCAAAAAAAAAATCCCTTGTTTCTAAAGTCTTAATATGGGAATTTTACAAGCTTGATTTTACTCCTCTTGGTGTGGAAAATTCTTATTTTGAAGAAAAATTTATCGTCGATGGCCCATGCGAGTACTAGTTCAAAACCCCTCCATCCACTAATGTCATGGTCCTATATAAGGGCTCTGTTACAGTTTTGAAATAGTTTCATCTACCTCTCCACCAGAAGTAGTCTTGCAACCACCCTTCACATGCACTTTATATATAAATAGGACATTTTGGGAACACATTCCTCTTGATCTTGCTAGTTTTGATACTATCTGTACACGTGATTTCTTACCCAGGTTTGACATGATGCTTAATGACATATTTCCACCTCTCCATTCACCCCATCTTTATTATAGTTATTTCCATATTACAACGGCTTATGGATTATGGGTTTTTCACTTAACCATATTTGTTACACACACTCCCCATGGGTTTCCATTTACACTTGGATGATCTTGGCTTGATTATATTGGTGGTACACTCGACCCACTTCATTCCTCACTCTCCTTCCCCATGCCTTTCGGCACTATCTCCATTGCTAATGATTCTTCTCCTACATATGTACCTAACATTTCACATTGGTGTGCTCATGGATGCCCACCAATTGCTTTTACTGGATGAAGAATATGTGATGAATGCTTATCTCCTTCATCATAATGCATCTTTATATGATCCACCTCTTTCTATTGCTTATCAAGTTTCCAATGCAGCTCCTGTCGGTTTCGATCAAGACAATGATGCTTTTCTTGATGGCATTTCATTGTCCCATTTTTCAAATTATTGCGTGGTGGGCATAGAAACTATACATTCATCCCATCCTCATTATAGCATGGTTTTGCATCTCCTTCCTTCAATCCCTTGCACATCCACATATTCCTTCATGTATTATCACACCCATGTTACCCCGATGACATACTCTTGTGCTTCGGTTCTGCTGAACCCCACACACTTATAGAACCCCACACAATGCACTATAGGACCTACACATTTACATCATCTCATCATTTACACATTCTATTTCTACCTACACATTTATTACATTCCTTTTCATACCTTTGCACATTCTACATTACATTTCCTACACCACACATTCACATACCTTGATACTATGTTGTTTTCTACGCACCGCACTCACCAATAACCATTCTTATACTCAACTATTGTAACATCCTCATTTTATACATTAGAACAAGTCAATGACTAAAGTACCTCCGATCTATTTAGAACTCATTCCATGACCATATGCGGTAAGTACCTCACCGATCTTGATAATCATGATCTATTCATCGTAATAAGAGTTGGCGTTTTTATTTAACACACCACTCTTGCGGTTCTCTTCCCTATTCTGGGATTCAGAATGCTCTGTCTAAGGAACCTATCTGAATAATTGTTACCATTATTCATCGGCATCTCATCCCTTAGACCAGGTGACTTAGGACAATGCAATCAACAGCTTGCGATACTTTGGCCAAAGGTTTGAAACATACTGCTTATGTCTCGTATTCCTTAACGGCATACTCGTCAATCTGGAATACGTCCTTCACCCCATTCCTATGTTATGTAGAATGTCTTATACTGACTTCTGTCAGTCCCTCCTATCCCAAGTTATTCACTCGGAAATGGATTAGTAAGGTGACAACGTTATATGGGTGCTCCCGAGGACTAGGGATACACTGACATACTGGGTCAACCCTAGTTAAACCAGTGTGTCAAGATACCCCGAGTCTCCTAGGCAGCCTTATAACGTGACCACATTCCTAATCAGTCCCAGAGTAACTTGTTCGAGTTAAAGGTGTAAATCTTAACGATCAATGCAAAGGGTGTCGTCATAAGTCACCTGCATTGTTGTATCTTTGAGGAGATCCTAATCTTCTCGAAGGTACAACCCTGCAGTTGACTTGTGCCATCAACCTTTAAATCCACCTCGAAAAGATCTACTTATTAAAAAGTGTTACATACGTTGAGTTAAATTATACCATAAGACGCTCCCTTTAAGGGTAGTCTTTCCCAACCCCTGGGTTCCTCACCTTAGAATGACCTTTCTTAATAAAACCCAATACACAAGAGAAGTTATTAAGACTAGAGGTCCCATCAAGGAGTTCATAGAATATACATAATTCTAAATCAACGAAATTGGACAATTACTCCCATCCTTCACATGAGATTGCTAACCAAACCCTTTTTTTTTGGTTTATATCAGTTCTCATAACTGAATTTATATCTTACTTATTAGTATCAAGATATAATGATTAAGAATCCAATTAAACGTTGTCCTGGCTTAATCAAGACTAGGAATTAATAATTTAATCCAGCTTGTTTAGCGTCTTGCTTAGGTTTATTTTTACCCTAGCTTCCAGAAAGACAGTGATCTAAATTTCAATTTAGCTTTAGATAGAACATACTAGAACTGCTAAACAATCATAAGTATTCATTCACATATTCTTGCAAGCTTACATTGATAATCACAAAAGTCTCCAATTTAAACAATAATAACAAGCTCTCAAGATCATTTGATCCGAAGAAGGTCAAACTATCCAGATAAGAATACAAACACATAAGTAACAAATATCTCACTTTATTCCCTTCAGGCTAATCAAATACATTTTATGCTTTCAGCTTACTTGATACAATACTTCAACGGAAAAAGAACATCTTTCCTCATATAGTACATTTAGAGAATCAAGCTGAAATTCATCATAAAACCAAATTAAACAATCTGAACATCCTATCAGATCTGCGTGCTTTTACCACTTACGGCAACCATCTGCAAAAATTGTCAACATGGGTCAGTTCGATGAACTGAGCATGATAAGCACTAACTCTTAAAACAATTGCAATCCACCAACTGTTTTCATTAAACAACCTGTTTAAATGAGATCATTTCACCAAACAAGTAAACATATTTCAGACTATGCTCTTGTAATACAAACATGACTATAAACGCGTAGCTCATATTATAGTCACTAAATAGTCTCGATACCTTTCAAATATTTCATCAAAACGTTAGTGACCAAGAAGACAAATGCATCTAAACAACTATCCATCTGAATCCCAAGGACAACAACATCAGACGGACTAATATATTCAACATAATAAATGAATATCATAACCTTTCATGATTCCATCAGCATGTTAGAACAATTCCAAAAGTTAGATAAACAATTATATCAACCTATACTTTACAACAGAAGAGAAATAAACGAATCATACATATTTCCCTCAGAACTAGCTCATGACTATACCGTCTTTCCAAGAGCAAAGCATTCACCTTAAACACATGCGAATAAATCAGACGAGGCCACCAGAAGCACCACAGTTTTGTTAAAGTTTAAAATATAACAAACTACTGTAGTTTACTAGCAGTACAGTAGCTCTCACGCCAAACAGTGATGACTATCTACCAAACAGACTCCACATGACCTTCCACACGAAGCGACAAACAAGAAGATATTCACTGCCATCACCTGTCGAGGTGCAGTCGACAGCTCCTTAGTTCAATCAAGCTCAAGACTAGATATCCATGCAACAGAAGACGTAATCATGCTCAAACACGACAACAATCCCTCTCAGCAACCTACAGCTCATTCTAATCCCTACTAAACACTGTAAGGCTTTAGATCCAAGGTCGAAATCAAAGAACTTCTCTTTTATCGCAGTCAACAAGAGACTCCTTGACATTAAAGCAAATGATGTTTCCCTAAGACTATGCAGAGATATTCATACAAAATCCACGCAACATGCACAACCTCATTTAACTGGAATTATTCAGAAAGGAAACATAACATACTGTATTCACATCTGAACTCATTCAGAGTTTGAAAAGTATGGTAATCACGACCCACTTTTACAGAAGCCAAGATACATGATATCTATCTATACTTAAGGAACCCAACAGAGCCAAAAACAACAAGTGTACAAAATCAGGCTTATATAGAGGCAGATACACTGGTTACCTATCAAGGATTTCAACTGAATCCGAACAACAGTATATACGATAAAGCTTCTACAGAAGCCGATATACAAGATAAATATTAGTTAATGATTCCAACCGTGCCAACAATGGTAAATATTCAAAATCAGGCTTATACAAAAGCTAAATACTGATTTCGTAACAAGGAATCCAACTGAGCCTCTACAACATTATTCGCTCAAGCTTACACAGATAGGAAACGTAAAAAGTACACCAACTGAGTCTGTACCAAAAATTCATTACTTAAACGAAGGTATTCATTACAAGATAACAGAAGTCGTATTACTAGTTACCCCTCCAGGACTCCGACAGAATCATGCTACCAGTATTCACATACATGACTTATACAGTAGTCCATAATATACGAACCAATCCAAGGACTCCACAGAGTCATCTTGTAAATAAATAAATATAATGCAAACCATCAACGGGTTAAATCCCGTAATTGCAACACAAGGGAGGGAAAAACAACTTCTACAGGGTCGCATTAAATACTGTAACACAGCCAGTTATCCGTTCAACATAACCTAAGTATCATAGCGAAACCCAACAAGATTCAGTAACCACCACCTATAATAACCACGACAGAACTTACAAAGAAGTCCAATTAAACTGAACATTCAAACAAAAGTCCATCAGTATCCTTTCCGACAAGTATCAACAACAAGCATCAACAACAAGTATCAACAACAAGTATCAACTATAGCCTGAACCCAACAAGGGAACAATTCATGGGCTCTCACAGAGCAGGTCTAGTATACTTTCTTGCATGCATTTCACAAACTTAAGCCGGAATGCAAAACACAACGAAATAGTGCAACAGTTCGAAACACAATACACACCCATCAAGGGTTAAATTGAAAAATCGAACCAGCAAGAAGATACAGTAATAAAAATCACACAAAGCTACCATAAAAACCATCTGAACCCAAAATCATCTGAACAGAGTTGTTCTAATGAAATCATTTGAAAGAGAGCAAGATTTTTAAAGGTTAGGGCCTAACATGCCTGGTTATTTGCTTAAAAATCCGAAGAAGACCACTGAAAGAGCTCGAGCCTTCTCCTCTTTTTCCAAGTTAGATTCACCAACAAAAATTTGTTATTTCCATGACTTATAAATTTTCCTTGCCAGAGAAAAGAGCGAGTTACACTCATATTTGCCATGCAACTCCAAGAAGACTGGTGTAAAGAACCAGTGATCAGACAGAGGGAAAACCGGAGCGCATGAAAAACCAAACAAACTACTAATTTTCCATTTTGCATGCCTTCCCGTGAAACCCGAGCTCGAAGACCGAGTTCATAAATGGCATTTACTCCAAATTTCCCGCTCAATTTCCATTGCCACCGACCACCATAGTTGGTGATGGATAAAACCAGTTCGAAGACCATTTCCAACTTTGGCGACCTGCCACGTCGGCTCTAGCTAGCCGTTTAAAACTTCTACCAAATTACCTGTCCTTCATACTTATCCATCCATTTAATGCCATGGAAACTACCACCCATGGTTCACACCCTTCCATAGGTCCCCTTTCTTCCTTGTTCATTAGTTAGGTTAGTAACTTAGGTTAGGATTTAAGATAACACTTAGTCTAACCTCATAGCACATAGTTACTAACTTAGAACATTAGCTTATAGCCTAGGCCTAGGTTAGATTAACACTAATCTAACCCCTAGGTTATAGTTTAGTTTTAGGTTACTAACCTTAATAAATCCAGTTTAGGTCTAACATTTCAAATGCTCAGAAAAAGAACCTACAACATACATTCACGAACAGGGTTCACTCCTGCACTGCCAATAGGCTAGTGAAATAAATGTATCTGAAATTATTACCTGGTCCACGATCAAGACCTTCCTGATATTACGATATCGGGAACCAATTTATTTAACACGATCAGCCTGATTTAGACTCCGGAATAGTTTATTCGATGCATTCAGACCTTGCAACCTGCGAAAGGTCTATAATTTTAGTTCATCCCAAATAAACTTAAAGCATTACTTGGATCAATGCCACTGATCCAAGGCTGGGTCTTATAGATGGATAACTCCATATTCATTCCGAGATCAGATTAAACTCAGGTTTAAAATGAAAGAATTAAAAGAGTCCAATTATGTTCCGACTCAGTCAAAGATCTGCAATTTCAAAGAAGATACAGTCCATATCAAGCATGACTTCACAATCAAAGGAGCACATCCTTTTACAAAAGAAATCACATATCAACACTTGAATGCTCAGGAGGAAGTAACAACAGTTCAGGGTGTTACATGCTTCCCTCCTAAAAGATTCATCATCCCGATGATTACATATTCGATTAACCTTCAGGTCAACCAATTTATTAGTTCACAAAACAATGCGACTATTTTCCAACTTAAATAGTTCCAGAAATCAATGTCACAACACATTTTATTCAGCCTGAATAATGTTTGCCTCCATCTGGCTTTCATATAAACTTTAAAAAAAAGTTCATAAAAGAAATGTTTTGTCAACAGATTTCATTCTATTGAAAAAGAGAAGGAAAAGCAATTTTCATCTCTTCCAGATTTTCCCAAGTTACACTTTCTTCGTTAAACTGGTCCCACTGGACCTTACATTGCTGTATTTCATGATTTCTCAAATGCAATTGGTGAGTTTCCAGCACTCGTGTGGGTTTAACCACGATTATTCCTGGGTCTTGGACCTGCAAGGAATTCCAATTTAAAACATGTGACAGATCTGAAACGTATTTCTTAAGCAAAGAAATATGGAAAACATCATGCATGCGAGATAAAGCAGGTGGTAATGCTAAACGATAAGCTACAGGATTGATTATTTCGACAATTTCGAAAGGTCCCACGAAATCGAGGTGACAACTTGGCAGCCTTGCCAAAAGTTATAGAACTCTTTCTGGGTTTAACACGAAGAAAAACCTTCTCACCAAGCTCAAACCTTCGATCAACCCGCTTAAGGTCAGCATAGCTCTTCTGCCTATCCGCTGCTTCCTTTAATCGTTCACGAATCAGCTTAACTTGCTGTTCCATTTCTGTGAGAATCTCTGGTCCAATTACCACTCTATCCTCAACACTATCCCAACTAACAGAGTTTTGCACTTTCTTCCATAAAGTGCTTCAAATGGTGCCATTTTAAGAGATGAGTGATAAGTGTTGTTGTATGTAAATTCAACTAATGGAAGATACTCTTCCCATTTATACTATTGATCCATGCAATACATTCGCAACATGTCCTCCAACACTTGATTTACCCTCTCAGTTTGTCCATCCGTTTCCGGATGATATGCAGAACTGAAGTTTAGTTTCGTTCCAAGAGCTGTATTAAGCGTTTGCCAAAACCTTGACGTCATTCTTGGATCCCTGTCAGATATAATCAATTCTGGTACACCATGCAATCTGAAAATTTCGTGTACGAATCTTTTGGCCAGCACTGGTGAATCATCCTTTAGATTTCCAGCGATGAAATGAGCTACCTTAGTCAGTTTATCTACAACTACCAGGATAACATCATGTTTATTCCTGGACATGGGTAATCCTTGTACAAAATCCATGGTTATTACTTGCCATTTGTACTGCGGTATGCTATGAGGATATAACAGTCCAGCAGGGTGCATATGTTCTGCCTTAACCCACTGACACTCCAAACAATGAGTCACAAAATTAATGACATCCTTTTTCATACCTTTCCAAAAGTATTGCTGTTTCAGATCAGCAAGCATTTTTGTGATACCCGGGTGTCCAGAGAAAGGTGAATTATGAAATTCAACTAACAACTTCTTTCTCAAATCATTCAGCATAGGTACATATACTCTGTTTTCATAACGCAAGATTCCTTCATTATCAAAATGAAAACCTTTATACCTTTCATCATTAGGTTCTGCAGCAAGCACTACTTTTACTTGTTGAAAGTAAATATCAGATTCTGAGGCACTTTTTACCTCATCCTTAAACTAAGTTCTTAATGTTATAAGAGCAGAAATGTGCCTCCTACGACTTAGAGCATCAGCTACTCTATTCTCCTTCCCTTTGATATAGCTAATATCAAAATCATATTGTGATAAAAATTCTAACCACCTTCTCTGTCTAGCATTAAGATTAGGCTGAGTGAAAATATATTTCAGTCCTAAGTGATCAGTTTTCAACTCAAAAGGTTTCCCAAGTAAATAGTGTCTCCAGACTTGAAGTGCATGAACAATGGCAGCAAGCTCCAAATCATGAGGAGCATAATTCAGCTCATGTAATTTAAGTTTTCTACTTTCATATGCTATGACTTGATCATTTTGTAGCAAAACACCTCCAAGGCCTTCCCCAGAAGCATCCGTTACAACAGTAAAGCTCCCATTAGGGTCTGGTACAGCTAATATAGGTGCGGAAGTCAACTGGCTTTTCAGACTTTTGAAAGCCGCTTCGCACTTATCATTCCATATGAATTTCTTATCCTTCTTCTCGCAATGAAGTTATTGGTGCAAATACTTTTAGAAAAATCCTTTACAAATTTTCTATAGTAACCAAAGAAGACCCATGAAGCTTCTTACTTCGGCACATTCTTTGGTGCAGGCCACTCAGTTATTGCCACTATTTTTGAAGGATCTACAGTAATTCCTTCTTTGCTTATGACATGACCCAAATAGTGAACTTCTGAATCAAAGAAAGAACATTTGGATAACTTACCATACAACTTTCTTTTTCTCAAAATTCCCAAAACTATCTTCAAATGCTCATTGTGCTCCTCAACGCTTTTAGAATAAATGAGAATATCATCCAAGAATACAAGTACAAACTTGTCCAGATATTCTTGAAAAATATTGTTCATTAAGTTCATAAAGGTTGCATGTGCATTAGTTAATCCAAAGGGTAGAACCGTGAATTCATAATGTCCGTACCTTGTTCGGAAAGTTGTTTTATGAATATCTTCTTCTCTAATCCTTAACTGATGATAACCAGATCGAAGATCTATCTTAGAATAAACCACTGCCCCACGCATCTGATCAAATAGATCGTCGATCCTTGGAAGTGGATATCTGTTCTTGATTGTTGCTTTGTTCAACATCCGATAATCGATACACAGCCTAAGTGTTCCATCCTTCTTTTTCACAAATATTACGGGCGCTCCCCAAGGTGAAACACTTGGTCTAATCAAACCTTTAGACAAAAGTTCTTGCAATTGTGCCTTAAGCTCTACTAACTCTGTAGTAGTCATCCGATAAGGTGCTTTGGAAATAGGTTCTGTTCCTAGTTTGATTTCGATGGTGAAGTCAAATTCCCTCTTAGGTGGTAACCCTGGTAATTCCTCAGGAAAAACATCCCTGAAACTTTGTAACAGAGGAAATCGTTTCATGTAATCACCATCTTCTTCTGAAAATTTAGATATCTTTACTGCATAAAGGGTACATCCTTTGTTTTTAGCCTTTTTAAGCTGCATAGCTGACAGTTTTCTAACTGAAATTTCCCGTTTCACACCTTGAATCTCTGTTGTTTCCAGCTGATCATCTAAACATTTTATGTTCTTTTCATAGCAGTCTACCTTTGCTTTATGGTCAGCTAACCAATTGACACCGATGACAATGTCATACGATCCCAAAGGTGTAACATAGAGGTCAACTTCCGTGGAGAAATTAGGTAAGTCAAGGACTGCCCCAAAAAGACACATACTCACTGTATGAACAGAGTTATTACCATACTGTACAGTCCAAGATTTATCCATTTTTCCAGCTTTTCTCTTAAGTTTAGAGGCAAGTTTATTAGAAATGAAACATTCAGTAGCTCCTGTATCAAAAAGAATAGTGACAGGTATGCCAAATAACTTACCCGGAACTTCTATAGGTGTCACTTGCTTTTCAGCTTGCTTCCCGCTCACTATCGCGCAGATGTATCTTATGCTTTGCTTGACATTACGATCATCCTTCTTCAAAGGGCACTGATTTGCGTAGTGGTCTTTGCCACAATTGTAGCAACCTCCTACAGGTCCCTTTTTAGGCTCAAAATTGCCTCCAGCCTTGTAATTGTCACGTTGTCCTCCATAGGGCTTCTGCCCATTGTTATAATTTTTGGCAAAATTATCCCTTACATTTCCAGCAGGCTTATTTACTACTGCTTTCTTACTGTTATCCCCTGGAAACTTATTTTTGTTTCCAAACTTTTTCCATGGTCCCTTTTTGGGTGCAAGAGAGGTTGAAGAAGGGTTTGCAGTCTTCTTCCGCACTTCCTCTTTATGAGCAGAAATAGCCTTTAATTTCTGTTCTTGCCTTATGGCCTTTTCAACAACTCCTTCCATAGTGGTTGGACTGTGAACATCGACCTCTCCCCTATCACAGATTCAATCCCATGATGAATTTCCGTATTCGAACTTCTCATCGGGCTTTGATACTCATGGTACATACTTGAGGAGTTTTGTAAACCGCTCCCAAGATTCGCCATTCTGTTAGCTTCCTTGAGCTAAGTTCTGGAATTCTGTCATTTTCTGATCATAGAAAAGTTGTGGCAGCCAACGTTGCCTAAAATAGCCTTTAAATTGATCCCAAGTAACGTTGGTCTCATCAATATTTAGCTCTGCTTTACGGCTATCCCACCACGAAGATGCTTCATGGGAAAGCTGATAGGCTCCCCAAATAGCTTTGGTTTCCTCAGAGAAGTTTCTTATTGCAAAGTACTTCTCCATTTCGCTGAGCCAGTTCTCAGCTCCATCTCCTAATGTGGTGCCATCATACTTAGGTGGACTTATCCTTTTTATATCATTAGTGAGTTCTGCTGCCAACCTGGCCTTTTTGTTTTCTAGTTGGACAGGTGCATTCCCAACATTAACATCAACACCCATATCGGGGTTGTCCTCAGGAGGTGGCTGATTATTATTACCAGCTTCTTCATCCTCCTCATTTCCCATCACCTGTTGTTCAAGTACAGCTAAACGATCTCTTGTGTCCAACAGGCAGCAAGGATCTCATCAAGTTTTTGGGTTGTTGCCGCCCCTCCTTCGTGTGGAGCATTATTTGCAACATTCCCTCTTGTTCTAACCATTTTCTGTTATCAGAAAATTCAGGTTTTCATCGACTATGGACACACAGGCCCAAGAGCTGCAACCTTCAGCTCTGATACCAAGATGTAACATCCTCATTTTATACATTAGAACAAGTCAATTTTTTTTTTTAAATGCTTCCTGGTTCTAAATACATAATTTAGAACTCACAAATCAAATAACCATTCTTATAACAGATAACCATATACATTTGTAATGACTCGAGTACCTCCGATCTATTCATTCCATGACTCCTTAATCTACCGATCTATTCATGAGTAATAAGAGTTGGCATTTTTATTTAACACACCACTCTTGTGGTTCTCTTCCCTATTCTCGGGATTCAATGCTATGTCTAAGGAACCTATCTCGAATAATTGTTACCATTATTCATCGGCATCTCATCCCTTAGACCAGGTGACTTAGGACAACGCAATCAGCAGCTTGCGATACTTTGGCCAAAGGTTTGAAACATACTGCTTATGTCTCGTATTCCTTAACGACATACTCGTCAATCTGGAATACGTCCTTCACCCCATTCCTATGTTATGTAGAATGTCTTATACTGACTTCTGTCAGTCCCTCCTATCCCAAGTTATTCACTCGGAAATGGATTAGTAAGGTGACAACGTTATATGGGTGCTCCCGAGGACTAGGGATACGCTGACATACTGGGTCAACCCTAGTTAAACCAGTGTGTCAAGATACCCCGAGTCTCCTAGGCAGCCTTATAACGTGACCACATTCCTAATCAGTCCCAGAGTAACTTGTTCGAGTTAAAGGTGTAAATCTTAATGATCAATGCAAAGGGTGTCGTCATAAGTCACCTGCATTGTTGTATCTTTGAGGAGATCCTAATCTTCTCGAGGTACAACCCTGTAGTTGACTTGTGCCGTCAACCTTTAAATCCACCTCGAAAAGATCTACTTATAAAAAGTGTTACATACGTTGAGTTAAATTATACCATAAGACGCTCCCTTTAAGGGTAGTCTTTCCCAATCCCCGGGTTCCTCACCTTAGAATGACCTTTCTTAATAAAACCCAATACACAAGAGAAGTTATTAAGACTAGAGGTCCCATCAAGGAGTTCATAGAATATACATAATTCTAAATCAACGAAATTGGACAATTACTCCCATCCTTCACATGAGATTGCTAACCAAACCCTTTTTTGGTTTATATCAGTTCTCATAACTGAATTTATATCTTACTTATTAGTATCAAGATATAATGATTAAGAATCCAATTAAACGTTGTCCTGGCTTAATCAAGACTAGGAATTAATAATTTAATCCAAATTTTGTTTAACGCCTTGCTTAGGTTTATTTTTACCCTAGCTTTCCGTAAAGACAAAGTGATCTAAATTTCAATTTAGCTTTAGATAGAACATACTAGAACTACTAAACAATCATAAGTATTCATTCACATATTCTTGCAAGCTTACATTGATAATCACAAAAGTCTCCAATTTAAACAATAATAACAAGCTCTCAAGATCATTTGATCCGAAGAAGGTCAAACTATCCAGATAAGAATACAAACACATAAGTAACAAATATCTCACTTTATTCCCTTCAGTTAATCAAATACATTTTATGCTTTCACTTTACTTGATACAATACTTCAAATGGAAAAAGAACATCTTTCCTCATATAGTACATTTAGAGAATCAAGCTGAAATTCATCATAAAACCAAATTAAACAATCTGAACATCCTATCAGATCTGCGTGCTTTTACCACTTACGGCAACCATCTGCAAAAATTGTCAACATGGGTCAGTTTGATGAACTGAGCATGATAAGCACTAACTCTTAAAACAATTGCAATCCACCAACTATTTTCATTAAACAACCTATTTAAATGAGATCATTTCACCAAACAAGTAAACATATTTCAGACTATGCTCTTGTAATACAAACATGACTATAAACGCGTAGCTCATATTATAGTCACTAAATAGTCTCGGATACCTTTCAAATATTTCATCAAAACATTAGTGACCAAGAAGACAAATGCATCTAAACAACTATCCATCTGAATCCCAAGGACAGTAACATCAGACGGACTAATATATTCAACATAATAAATGAATATCATAACCTTTCATGATTCCATCAGCATGTTAGAACAATTCCAAAAGTTAGATAAACAATTATATCAACCTATACTTTACAACAGAAGAGAAATAAACGAATCATACATATTTCCCTCAGAACTAGCTCATGACTGTACCATCTTTCCAAGAGCAAAGCATTCACCTTAAACACATGTGAATAAATCAGACGAGGCCACTAGAAGCACCACAGTTTTGTTAAAGTTTAAAATATAACAAACAACTGTAGTTTACTAGCAAGAGATAAAGAGCTCTCACGCCAAACAAAGTGATGACTATCTACCAAACAAACTCCACATGACCTTCCACACGAAGCGACAAACAAGAAGATATTCACTGCCATCACCTGTCGAGGTGCAGTCGACAACTCCTTAGTTCAATCAAGCTCAAGACTAGATATCCATGCAACAGAAGACGTAATCATGCTCAAACACGACAACAATCCCTCTCAGCAACCTACAGCTCATTCTAATCCCTACTAAACACTGTAAGGCTTTAGATCCAAGGTCGAAATCAAAGAACTTCTCTTTTATCGCAGTCAACAAGAGACTCCTTGACATTAAAGCAAATGATGTTTCCCTAAGACTATGCAGAGATATTCATACAAAATCCACGCAACATGCACAGCCTCATTTAACTGGAATTATTCAGAAAGGAAACATAACATACTCGTATTCACATCTGAACTCATTCAGAGTTTGAAAAGTATGGTAATCACGACCCACTTTTACAGAAGCCAAGATACATGATATCTATCTATACTTAAGGAACCCAACAGAGCCAAAAAAACAAGTGTACAAAATCAGGCTTATATAGAGGCAGATACACTGGTTACCTATCAAGGATTTCAACTGAATCCGAACAACAGTATACACGATAAAGCTTCTACAGAAGCCGATATACAAGATAAATATTAGTTAATGATTCCAACCGTGCCAACAATGGTAAATATTCAAAATCAGCTTATACAAAAGCTAAATACTGATTTCATAACAAGGAATCCAACTGAGCCTCTACAAAATTATTCACTCAAGCTTACATGATAGGAAACGTAAAAAGTACACCAACCGAGTCTCACCAAAATTCATTACTTAAACGAAGGTATTCATTACAAGATAACAGAAGTCGTATTACTAGTTACCCCTCCAGGACTCCGACAGAATCATGCTACCAGTATTCACATACATGACTTATACAGTAGTCCATAATATACGAACCAATCCAAGGACTCCATAGAGTCATCTTGTAAATAAATAAATATAATGCAAACCATCAACGGGTTAAATCCCGTAATTGCAACACAAGGGAGGGAAAAACAACTTCTACAGGGTCGCATTAAATACTGAAAACACAGCCAGTTATCCGTTCAACATAACCTAAGTATCATAGTGAAACCCAACAAGATTCAGTAACCACCACCTATAATAACCACGACAGAACTTACAAAGAAGTCCAATTAAACTGAACATTCAAACAAAAGTCCATCAGTATCCTTTCCGACAAGTATCAACAACAAGCATCAACAACAAGTATCAACAACAAGTATCAACTGTAGCCTGAACCCAACAAGGGAACAATTCATGGGCTCTCACAGAGCAGGTCTAGTATACTTTCTTGCATGCATTTCACAAACTTAAGCCGAATGCAAAACACAACGAAATAGTGCAACAGTTCGAAACACAATACACACCCATCAAGGGTTAAATTTGAAAATCGAACCAGCAAGAAGATACAGTAACAAAAATCACACAAAGCTACCATAAAAACCATCTGAACCCAAAAATCATCTGAACAGAGTTGTTCTAATGAAATCATTTGAAAGAGAGCAAGATATTTTTAAAGGTTAGGGCCTAACATGCCTGGTTATTTGCTTAAAAATCCGAAAGAAGACCACTAAAGAGCTCGAGCCTTCTCTTCTTTTTCCAAGTTAGATTCACCAACAAAAATTTGTTATTTCCATGACTTATAAATTTTCCTTGCCAAAGAAAAGAGTGAGTTACACTCATATTTTCCATGCAACTCCAAGAAGACTGGTGCGAAGAACCAGTGATCAGACAAAGGGAAAACCGGAGCGCATGAAAAACCAAACAAACTACTAATTTTCCATTTTGCATGCCTTCCCGTGAAACCCGAGCTCGAAGACCGAGTTCATAAATGGCATTTACTCCAAATTTCCCACTCAATTTCCATTTCCACCGACCGCCATAGTTGGCGATGGATAAAACCAGTTCGAAGACCATTTCCAACTTTGGCGACCTGCCACGTCGGCTCTAGCTAGCCGTTTAAAACTTCTACCAAATTACCTGTCCTTCATACTTATCCATCCATTTAATGCCATGGAAACTGCCGCCCATGGTTCACACCCTTCCATAGGTCCCCTTTCTTCCTTGTTCATTAGTTAGGTTAGTAACTTAGGTTAGGATTTAAGATAACACTTAGTCTAACCTCATAGCACATAGTTACTAACTTAGAACATTAGCTTATAGCCTAGGCCTAGGTTAGATTAACACTAATCTAACCCCTAGGTTATAGTTTAGTTTTAGGTTACTAACCTTAATAAATCCAGTTTAGGTCTAACATTTCAAATGCTCAGAAAAAGAACCTACAACATACATTCACGAACAGGATTCACTCCTGCACTGCCAATAGGCTAGTGAAATAAATGTATCTGAATTATTACCTGGTCCACGATCAAGACCTTCCTGATATTACGATATCGGGAACCAATTTATTTAACACGATCAGCCTGATTTAGACTCTGAATAGTTTATTCGATGCATTCAGACCTTGCAACCTGCGAAAGGTCTATAATTTTAGTTCATCCCAAATAAACTTAAAGCATTACTTGGATCAATGCCACTGATCCAAGGCTGGGTCTTATAGATGGATAACTCCATATTCATTCCGAGATCAGATTAAACTCAGGTTTAAAATGAAAGAATTAAAAGAGTCCAATTATGTTCCGACTCAGTCAAAGATCTGCAATTTCAAAGAAGATACAATCCATATCAAGCATGACTTCACAATCAAAGGAGCACATCCTTTTACAAAAGAAATCACATATCAACACTTGAATGCTCGGGAGGAAGTAACAACACTTAGTGGTATACACCCTAGGTTAAATCACCACTCTCTTCATCAATTTATCCTTATCCTCTTGCATCCTATCATCACACATTCTATTATCCTATTCTACATCATTCTATTACCTCATCATTTATCCTACTCATCACTTAGTGGTATACGCTTTAGGCTAAATCACCACCCTCTCCTTATTCATCACATAGTGGTCTACACTTAGTTCTAAAATCACCACCTTCCATTATCCACTGCCTACTCATATACGCTTCATACGCCCTCATCACCCATCTCATAGTGAAATACGTTATAGGCTACATCATCACCTTCTTCTTCCATCATGTAGTGATATACGCTTAGGTATAAATCATCACTCTTCCATTCAAACATGTCGTGGTATACGCTTAGGCTATAGGGTCCACACACATCTTTCCATATATCTCATTCCCATACACTCCTTCTATAGTGATATATGCTTAGGGATAAATCATCAATCACTCATTTAACAAGTCATGGTATACGCTTAGGATATATGGTCCATGAAAAACTTTCCATATATCTCATTCCATACAATCATTCTCAAGTGATATACACTTAGGGATAAATCATTCCTCCTCAAATAAAACAAAGTCATGATATACTCTTAAACTATGGATTTCATGCACATCTTATCCCCATGTCACATTTCATCACCATCTAATACACATCCTCATCACAATGCATTAGATACAACCAACACTACTCGACAATTTCCCAAAGAACGCACTCTTATGTACGGTTCATTCTTGACTACCGAGGGGGAAAAATGAACCTCACTAAATACACATTCCATCCACTCGGGGGCATGTTGCTCCTATCATTCCATATTACATTCCATTCCATCCATCTACGACATATTGCATTGTCTTGGTAGCATTTACTCTTGCTTACTAGTGTTTTGCATGCTCATTCTACTACACATGTTAGATTGCTTTCCTATATGTCATTATCATACACACATGCTCATTCATGTATTTTTTAGTGTGATCATAGATACGAGGATTCTACACGCAGCATGGATGCTCACCTCTACCCTTCCTAAACCGGTCATTGGGGTCATCCACATTCATCCTATCTAGGTGTTATTGTTTCATTTTGTACTTAATATCCTATACTTTTTCATACAAGTTTTGACATATTGGTTATCACTATAACATGCTAATGGGTGTTCCATGTGCAACACTTGTTTTGTAGGATTACATGGTTCCATTGCCACTTTATGGGGTTTTGCCTTTTCTTGTGTGCACACTTGAATTTTGTTTACGCACATGATGGTCTTATGTGTCTTGCGACATCGTGAGTGATGTCCCATGTTTGAAACCCACTTTGTTCAGTCTCCTTGTTTTCTTACATGTTTATACTACTTTTCTTAGTAGTTTTACATTATCTCGTATATTTTACACTTGTCTTATTTTACATGCATGTGTTCAGACTAACACTTGTATTGGATAGCCATCCACTTATATGTGTGCCTTGGTATCTACCAAGTGTTTCACTTACTCGTTGCAGGGAAAAGTTATACAGTCGAGTGTGGTTTGTCCTCTTTTGGGGCCACATTCTCCTTCCAGGGGTCATTACATGCAGCCCCAAAGAGGGTGTATCATTGAGGTTTTTTCTACTAACACAACGTATCTACATTGGTTCACACACAATGAGTGAGTTCAGACAAGTCTACGAACTCTATACACAACACCCTTAACAGACATAATTTCCTTTGGTAATTATGTGGAGTGGTTACAAGCTCAAGGGTTACAATGGGTGTGCCTCTCTACACTTCTCCGTCTAGTGGCATCGGATCATTGAAAAATGAGGACAATACAGGTGATATCTTCCAACATTTTAGTAGAAGTAGTTAAAGGTTGGAGGATACAACATGGTTCCTCCCTATACTTCTTTAGCCAGGGTGGCATGAGATCACCCAAAAACTCGCGACACTATATGATATCCTTCTACACCCTTTTTCTTGACATGGATCAGGTGCACATGTTCCATTTTTCCATTTACACTTTCTATTCTAGCGTATTTTACATTTGTGTATTTTTACACAACATTTTTACATACATACATATTTGACTACTTGATCATTTTCTCCTTGCAAGTCCGTCGTATGAGAAACAAGTAGTAAAATTGGGGCAACAACTATTAGAATTTGAAAATTCTAATAAAAATGGATTTAATCATCGTACATATTATATAATGTTATAATAAATATTTAAATAAACATTACATCATAACATAAGTAAATAAAGAAATACTTACAGAAATAAATAACCTTGGTGACATGGTATTTATAGTGGAAAACCCCAATAGGATAAAAAACAATTTAAAAATAACCTTTCACTTCAAAGAACTTATTTTACATCCAAAGAAGATCACATCCTCCTTTAAAACCCTATTTACCAAGGGTAAAAATAAATCACTTGATTTGCACACCTTTGTTATATTTCTGAATATATAAAATGAGGATCTAAAGTCCTTTTTATATAAGGTGATCGGTATGTCTCTCGACCCACCTTTTCAACCTAAACAATTGACACATACACCTATGTTTATAATATTTAATATTAGAAATATAATCATTTCAGATATTAAATATTTAACCCAAAGTATATACGTAGGTCAAGATATTTAATAATAGAAATAGAATATTTTATATTATTAAATATTAACCTATATATTAGTTATGGACCCATATACATTAAGGGTTGGCAGACCACTTAATCATTATGTTCCAACACTCCCCCTTAATGCTAAGTGGGATAACATAACATATGCCAATAGATTACCTGTCGGTGGTACATCGTAGGATTTACAATCCTTAAACCATAAAGGTTTTAGGTTAGCATATTGGTTGAAGGAATTATAACACCTTCATCATACTCAATTTACCTTTGTGAGTTTTACATGTTCTCACAGGTTCTCATAAAAGGTTATTGAACCCAAGCATATAGGATCCTTTTACAACCAAGGACCTCCTTAACAATATGCATGTATCTTGGATGTTTACTAGTAAACTCAATAGAATTAAAGAGTTTATAGGAGATCACCTTTAGGATATTTCTACACCTATTTCTAAAAAAGAATCCGAGGAGGTATACATGCCCAAAGTCTTTTACACTAGCCCGAAGGTTGTTTTTACACTTTCCCGAAGGTCTTTTTATAAAAACCAAGCTCCATGAGGAGGTGACATTGTCATGCACACTCCCCTCAATGGACACTCGACAATCCAAGATTTTTATGAAAGTGAAAAAACTTTGCATAACTCGGGGAATTTGTGAAGATGTCAAGAACCTTCTCTTCGGTCCAACACGAACTTGAGATTTATCTCATCACTTAGCACCTTCTCACAGGTGAAGCGTATATGTATCTCAATGAGATTTGTCCTCCGATGTTGAACTGGATTCTTAATCAAGATTAATATAACTCGGACCACCACATAGAAGAGTAATACTTCCTTTAATGTCCATGTGTATCTCTACCAATAGTGATGCACCCACATGGATTCTTTACTTCTTTCATTGTACTTCTCTTCCTTAATAAAAGAAATGGAGATTTTTTATTTCATTTTTTGTTCCAAGTAATGGTTCCTACACCAAAAAAACTTGAATACATATCCAATATATTTTATAACACAACATCGTATGGTCGAATCAAAAATCCATTTGAGACAATAATTTTAATTCTTAGTATAATGCAACCCATAATTGATTGTTCCTTTAATATATCTAAAAATTCTTTTTGCAATATTCCAATGATCTCTAAAAACGGTTCCTGCATAAAACTTGAAGTAATTCCTACTGTATAGGAAATATTTGATCTAGTTATAGTTAGATAAATCAAACTATCAACTAATAGTGTATATAAAATAGGATCAACCTTTTTCATATGCAGATTTAGGATCAATATTTATTCCAACTTCCATTGAAGTAGAAAATGGTTTACAATCAATCATAAGAAACTTTTTCAATACAATGGTTGCATATTGTGTTTTGAAAAATAACAATAGAATGAAATACAATCATACAAATAACATGATGTGAGAGACCTAACTCATTCATTTCAAAGTACTGCTTCAATTTCTCTTTAATCCTATGAATTAAATCAAATTGTCACCCATAATAAAAATCATCAACATTAATAGATATAATGATAATATGTGATCCTTATTGCTTAATTGATATATCATTGTTAGAAGAAAATTAACAAAACCTAACAGTTTAAAGAAGAAAAAAATTCGCATACCAATCTCTAAGAGCTTGTTTTAAACCATACAAGGATTTCTCAACTTACAAACATAGTTTTCTTTACTAGTTTCTTCAAATCCTTTAGGTTGAAACATGTAAATTTTTTCTTTTAAATCACAATTCAAAAAAGCATTTTTCTTATCCATTTGGTGGATTTCCCACCTAAATTGAGCGGCAATTGCAAATAAGGCCCTAACAATACTCATTTTAGCTATATGGGAAAATGTCTCAACATAATCAATACCATGTTTCTGATTGAAACCTCTAGCAATAAGTCTAGCTTTATGTTTTTTAATACTACCATCAACATTATATTTTACTTTGTATATCCACCTAGACCCTATAATACTTCGTGGCTTAAGTTAATACAAGGTAATTAATGCATGGTACATATGATGGCTTCTATTCATTTTCCTAAGGTTAATAGGATTTGAAATTTCTAACATAGATTAAGCCCAATTTAATTTCTTATCTAGGAAGATAAGAGTTTTAGAAACATCTATAACATCAAAACATCATCATGACCATTTACTAAATCAATCAAAACCATCATTTAGAAGAATTTAATGAAGTAACTTCAAAAGAAGATTACAACACATAATAAACCCTTATTTAGATTATATCTATACATTTCATATAAGCTTTGATAATTAACATTTCCCAACTTTTCATGCCATAGTTTTGAATTATTCAAACTCGAGATATAAAACAAGGTGCGAAGAGAAATCATCAAAAATATACATACCATTTCTTTGAATTCCTTTATCTATTATACTCTCATTATTATCCTTGATATACATGTAGACACCCCAAAATTACACTCATGTTTCCACTCATTCCCGGTGTTATCCTAGTATACCATGTTATTCACCCATTTGTGATTAATTGATTAACTCAATTAATTAATATACATTGTACCCCTTTACATTAATTAAATTAATCACGTGTACCCTTAATACCCTTTAGCTAAATTAATTATTATTTATTAATTAAATAAATAATTAATTAAGTGCGTGCACATCCAAGTCATCTTCCACTTGATCAAACTCCACCTAGACTCCACTTGGAATCCCTATCCTTATCCTAGTTAACTGCACTTCTAGAATCCTAAAAAGGTGGGGGAAATAAATTACACGTATAACCAATTTTTCGATGCAACTTTTTACAATTAATTCATTTATCACCCCCGACATTATTGCAACTTCCCACAATACTATTTTTATCATATTCATTTATCCATGTATAACCAACTTTAACTAATTCTACCTCTATAAATTATAGGCTTACCTTCCTTACAAATCCTCTTGAATTTGAAGTACAAAAACTCTATTGAATTCACTGTGTTAATAACATTTGCATTCTGTATTTGGAGAGAAATCAAGAGCATCCACAATCATCTATGATATTTAGGCCATCAACGAATCTAAGTCAAGTCAAAACCTATAAAGTGGAACCATCTTGTAATCGGTCAAAAATCTTGGACTGGGTATGACTTACATTTTTCTCATACGGATCATTGTTACAACTTGTGACTTCACATCCTTTCTCTTCACCTTTCATATCACTATTTAATTATACACATGTACCCTTAGTACTTGCTTTAGCTAAATTAATTATTATTTATTAATTAAATAATTAATTAATTAAGTGTGTGCACATCCTAGTCATTTGTCACTTGAACAAACTCCACCTAGACTCTAATTATACTCCACTTGGACTCCCTATCCTTATCATAGTTAATCGCACTTCTAGAATACTAGAAAGGTGGGAGAAATTAAATTACACGTAAAACTACCTTCCGGATGCATCTTTTTACAATTAATTCATTTATCTGCCCCGACACTATTGGAACTTCCCACAATGCTATTTTTAGCATATTCATTTATCTCGTGTATAACCAAATTTAACTACTTCGCCTCTATAAATTGAAAACAAAAAATTCAAAACAAAAACCTATATATACCCTATCTACTCCATCCCCTACCTCCATGGCTCAGCCACCTCATCTCGAGCCACCCCCTCACAACCCCGAGCTCTACCCCATAATGTTCCCCACTCACCCAACTCACTCCTAACTACCCACTCACCTAACTCCCAGCTTGATTTGTTCCCCATCCGGCTCACTTCCAAAGCTCCCCCTACCCCATTCCCACCCTTGAGCCATCTCTCCCACATTAGCACTCACCGAGACCTCTGCTCCACCTACCCCCATCCCCATTCCCTAACTATCATCCCCGTTTAATGTCGTTGTGACTGAATCATCCCTCGGCCCTCCTTGTTTCCCATGCACCCCAACCCTAAGCCTCAAGGAACCCTTGGATGGCCTCATCATTTTGAAAAAGATCCATGGAAATATGACACTATTGGTCTTGATCAATGAGGGAAGGATAAACAACGTCAAGGGTTTGAATGGATAAGTAGTCTAGGAAAAGTGTAGTTTTGGCTAGGTATTTGAAGGGACTATGTGGAACCAGCCTCAATTTCAAAATTTGAGTCATCATTACTAGATAATACATAAAAAACCATATGCCTTTTCTCATATGTCTCATATCCTAGACCATATGTATAAATATTAGACTTGATATTCATCAGTTCAAGAACACCATGCCCTTATGGGCCAAGGCCTCTTCCTTTCCAGTTCATGTTTTTCATCATTTTATGGCCCTTGGTGTAATCAATGGATTTTTAGAATTCTACCATCTTGTCGTCATATATCCAAGTTGTCAAGAGATGGAATATTTTCATCTTCTATATATCCATATCGTCTCCAAAGATTTTTTCGAGATAGTAAGTTTGGAGGTTTTGTAAATGAGGAGGGTTAGGACACCCATAGCTATGAGGTGATAATGGGAGTTTTCCAACAAGGAATGTATTTTCAATTGTGTACTCACCTAAACCTTTATGAGAGAATGTAACTTCAGGTGACACCTTAGATGTAGATGCTTCAGAGGAAGACATGGAAGCATGAGGGCACAATATTATATCAGGGTCAATACGGTTGGTAACAATAGGAGTTGTGCTAGGTTTAATAATGTTATCAACAAATGGACAATAATTTTCCTTTTTGTACCTTGCTTCAAAACCCTACAAAGTATTCAAAGGGGTCAGTATCACCACGCAAGGTGAATTATCTATTGTTATGTGGAAAATTTATGCATTGATGGAAGGTGGAAGGTACTGCGTGCATTGCATGTATCCAAGGTCTACCCAAAAGAAGGTTATATGATGTGTCTACATCAACTACATGACACATAGTGTCAAGGAGATGTGGGCCTACTTGTATGGGAAGAGTGATGGTACCACAGATTGGTGCTCACTATTATCATAACCATGGATGGTAATGATATTAGTGTCTAAGTCATCTATTGTATGACCAAGGAAGCAAAGCATTTTTATAGAGCAGATGTTAAGATCCACTCCATTTTCGATAATAACTCTCTTGAATTTATGGTCTTTAAGGTAGGATTCAATGTACAAGGACTTAATGTTAATCAGATTTGGGTTCAACATATCTTGAGGGCTAAAAGATAGGATAGGAGTTTTAGGTGTAAGGTTTGCGATCATAGCCTGAAACTATTGAACATTGAGTGTATGAGGAATACATGATTCATTTAGAGCACAAGTGGGAATATCCTAAAAGCTAGGTGACTCTTATAATAGCTCCATTAGAGAAATGTGCACTGGCATGGTTGCTAATTGTTTGATGAAATCATACTGACCTAGAGTGGAAGATTTGGAATTAGAATTTGACTTTTGATTTGAAGAAGTTGTGGGTTTAGACGTTTGAGGTTCTGCAGAAGAAGTAGAAGGTTGATTTTCCATGGGAACCCATATCTTCCTCTAGTATGTGGTCATAGCATTACTCGAAGGTTTGAATTTAATGGTCATCATTGTAGATGGTACTTCCTCAATAAATGAGATAATTGAACTAAAATCAATGTTATTAGCAGAGGGACCTTTGTCAGCATTTTTATTGTCACCACCATGTTTGGGAAATGGGTTTGAGAACACCTTAATATTGTCATTGGGTGTTTTATTTGGTGATGGTTCTTCAACAATGATATTTCCACTATTAATGAAGTCTCAGATAAAGTGACATAAGAGAAAGCATTGATCAGTTGGGTGACCGTCAATGCGATGAAAATCACAATAAGTATCAACTTTATACCAAGTAGGCTTGGGTTCTCCCTCAACCCAAGGTTTGGTGATGGGATAAGTAACCATGTTTGCATTAATGATTTATTGAAGGAAAATTTATAGAGGTTCTCCCAAAGGAGTGAAACAACGTCGTTTAGAATTAGGAGAGGAGGAAATGTCTTTACTAGAAACAAAAATAGGTTATTTACCTTTGTTTGGTCTAGTCTCGAGTGTTTTAGATGTTGTGGACATCATGATTGTTCGTAATACCAACATTGACCATATTACGATTGTGGTTAACATGTTTAGATCTATCTTGGTGAGAACTATTAAGATGTTTACTATGTTTCCTATTGTCTTTTAAATGAGGTTTAGTCAAATATTTTGTGACAAGGGCTTTTTCAATCTATGATCCTTTCTTAATAACCTCTTCAAAAGTATTAAGGAAATGCATTTACATGTCAAAGGATAGCTCACTGTTGAGATTAGGTACAAATATGCTCACAAGATGCTTCTCAGGCATGGAGCATTGGAAACATATAGCAATCCCATGTCATCTTTGTAGGAATTGTGTGAAGGTTTCATTTTTTCATTATTTGGCATTACACAAGTCCATAATTGTAATTTTAGAGTCTAGGTTGAATGAGAAATGTTTGAAGAACTTCTCTGAGAGGTTCACGATATTTTGTATAGAGCCCTTGGGGAGGTGTAGGAACCAGTCCTAGGGTTTTCCTCCTAGAATTCATGGAAAGAGACACATTAAGAAGACATCACTATAGGCCACCTCTTGGAAATCCATATAAAACTCCTTGATATGCTCTCTAGGATCTTTCTTTCCCTTTTTTTGTCAAATTTTGGCGTCTCAAAAGATTTGGGAAAAGGGACACAAAATGTCCTTATCGACAAGGTAAGGACATAATTCTTCAAAGTTTAATTATTTGTGGTGATGTTGCATACCTGAGATGGCGTCCTTCATCATTTTCCATTCTTGGGAAATGTTGAGTTTTTCTATAAGAATTATAAGGAACCATCACTCGTAGAGTTGTGGTTATATTTAGTGTGCGTGGTATGTCTCTTAAATGAAGCATCACTAGATTTCTTTGGTGCCTCATTATCATGGGATTCATTGGTGACTTTGGAATTTAAGATAGCAAGTTGTTTAGCCATGTCATTAATTTGATTCATTGGGGATTGAGTAGGATTGGTGGCCGAATCACTTGATTTTCCTTTTTACTTTCGCAGACTTGTCTTTGTTTGATTCATCATGTTTTGTGTTGTTCGAGGTGGACTTGTTTTAATCATCATTTCTCGTGTGACTAGGGCCTGCCCCATCGTCATTATTTTTTGAAATGAAGGGTTCACCCTTGTTAGATGGTGGTTATCCAAGTAATGTTTGTAGGCTATATTCATCGAAATCAGAGGGTAATTTTTCTCCCATCTCAAGGAGGTGAAGTAAAAAAATTTCTTTGTTCATACGTAATATATTTTCAATGCGGATTGTTCTTCAAGTGAGATGTCATTCGATCATCCTCGAGTTTTGGTAATTATCACTATCAAAATTTACAAAAGGATTTCGTTCTCCCCTTCCAAAAGGACTATAATCTCTGTATCGTGTTCCCACCATTTTTAAAAGAGAGAGGGATAAAAAGAGAAATGTGAAAGATAACTCAACCCGTAGAAAATTGAATGTGATGATGGAAGAGAAGTGTGTGATTAAGCTTGGTAATAAATTGTCCCTTAACAAAGTGAATGATAATATGGGTAAGAGGTTTGGAAGATATAAATGACGCAACCCTTAACAAAGTGAATGTCAAGATGGAAGAATGCCTAAGTGTTTGATAAACTCGACCCTTGAAAAATTAAATGCCAAGATGGAAGATTGGTCTGATGTAATCAAGGTTCTCATCCTCTAACAAAGTGAATAATAGAATGGAGGAGGGCTATAGTGACAAAAGTCTAAATGTGTTTAACCTCTAACAATGTGAATGCTAGAGTTCTCTATAACTTAGAAAAAGTGAATGCTAAATGGGAAGATGGTATGAAAAAGGATTCAAATTGTATGCAATGTGCTCTCACTCTCAACAAGAATTAGTTAAGAAGGAAGACGCTAATGAAGGGATAAGACTCAAATATTAATAGTGTAAATGTTGGAAACTAAGATATGATGAAGTTTCTAAAACCCAACAAATAGTTTTTCAAGTTAGAGACGTGAAGAAAGAAAATGTATATAGTTTAACAATGATGTTTTCAAACTAAAGGTCATAAGAGGAGAATGAAGATAAAATGTGATAAAATTAGTTATGGAAAAGTGAAACATAACACCGCTAAGATGTGAGTCGTAAGATGAAATTGCTTGAGTGAGGACGTGGATATCCACAACTCAAGACTTGATGTCGAAAAGAAGATGAAAAATTAAACTTTGGGAAGGTTATCCAAATGTTTAAGTGTCGAATGGAATGGGAGATAAACTCAAAATGAGGTGAATACAAAAGATAGAAGAATTTGATAATCGCAAAAGGGGAAGAATCAAATAAGTGAATGAGAACTCCAAATGAATGAAAGAAGATCAAATGGAGAAGGCAATAAGGATGAAAAGATTGAAATATTAAAAAAATTTAAAAAAATGAAAGTTCTGAAAAGAGGGAAATTGAGAGTAAAATGAAGATTAGTGAATGACTGATGACCAAGAGAAAAGAGGACAAGAAAATATGGAATGGGGATGAAAGCAAAATCCAAACAAGGATTTTTGGAAAATGATAAAAAGATAAGAAAAGTGAAAGGTGAATCCCATACAAGGAGTGTTTGGGAAAAAGTGAGTGTGGAAAACTATGACAAAAAGAAAGAAAATCGAAAGAAGAAAAATCGAAAAGAATTTTTGTTTGAATGTTTGTTTTTAGCCACTACCTTAGATTGGCTTGGATAATGTTTAGCTTTCTAGGTGGCTCTATCAACTAAGTGTCAGAAAAATATCTAAGCGAGCGTGACACTATTGCTAGATGATAGCTTTACTTAACCCTCTTTGAAACCCCGAGCAAAGATCTTGCTCGAATGAATCACACCGGGGTCACCACTAAGGATATCCATGACTCTAACTCACAAAGGCTTTACTAATCAGGTAGGATAAAAAGGTTCCCGTTTCGTCCACCAGTTCCTTCAAGGTGTGGACTACTTTGGAGTTCCCGATTTTTCTTTTAAATGAGGTTAAATCAAACCTTTTGTGACAACGGATTTTTCAATTTGTGATCCTTTCTCAATAACCTCTTCAAAATTATTAAGGAAATGCATTTACATGTTAAAGGATAGCTCACTGTTGAGAGTAGGTACAAAGATGCTCACAAGATTCTTCTCAAGCATATAGCATGGGAAATGGCTAGCAATCCCATGCCATCTTTGTAGGAATTATGCGAAGGTTTCATTTTTTCGTTGTTTGGCATTACACAAGTCCATCATTGTAATTCCATAGTCTAGGTTGAATGAGAAATGTTTAAAGAACTTCTTTGAGAGGTTCACAAAATTTTGTATAGAGCCCTTCGGAGGTGTAGGAACTAGTCAAAGGCGTGTCCTCCTAGACTTCATGGAAAGAGATGCATTAAGAAGACATCACTATAGGCCACCTCTAACTACTTCATCCTTTATAAATTATAGGCTTACCTTCCTTACAAATCCTCTTGAATTTGAAGTACACAAACTTTGTTGAATTCATTGTGTTAATAGCATTTGCATTATGTATTTAGAGAGCACTCAAGAGAATCCATAATCATTTCTAACATCCATTTGCAAGGTTTCACAGGAGACCTCTTATTTGAGGTTTCCATTGGAAGGTTACTGGAAGCTTTACAAATTATTTTTTTGTCTTTCATTACTTGTGATTTTTCTCTGTTTACATTTTGGCATGCCGGTGGGACTCACACCCCTCCTCTTTCATTTTTGTTTCATTTTATTTATCTAACTTTGTTTTGGAGTGCTTCTCTTATTGTGCAGATTTGGAAGTAATCACTTGTGAAGGTTTGAAATCACCAACATAATTGTACTAGCTCACATACATAAACAAAAACTTTCTTGTTGTTGGTTTCCTATGTTCTTTTTACAATTTTTGTAGGACAAATTTTTTTGTAGATTTACAGGTTTTGTTCTCTCGGTTTGTAGGTTTTTTTTTCTTTCCATTTTATCTTCCTGTTGGACTACCTACATAGACAACAAACCCAATATAGTTAGATTTTATTTGTTAAAAAGAATTGTACAAATATATGTGTGTGTGTGTGTTTGTTTTTATTTGCAAACAGATCTAGAAAAATAAACAAAAAAACAAAAAATTGAAAACAAAACCTAGATCTACCCTATGTACCCCATCCCCTACCTCCCCGGCTTGCCATCCAATCCGAGCCACCCCCTCACAACCCCGAGCTCTACCCCATCCCGTTCCCCACTCACCCAGCTCACTCCTAACTACCCACTCACCTAACTCCCACCGAGCCAATCCCCATCCCCGCATCATTGTCGAGCTCCCCTACCCCATTCCCACCTTGAGTCATCCCTCCCACCTCGACACTCACCGAGACCTATGTTCTACCTACCCCATCCCTGTTGCCTAACTCCCATCCTTTTTCACCATCCCCGTGACCCGACTCACCCTCGGCCCTCCTTGTTTCCCACAGCACCCCGATCCCGAGCCCCAAGGCCTACTCCCATGTCCCCACCCAAATCCCAACCACAAATCACCTCACATCCCATTCCCCATCCCCGCATACCCCGCCCGAGCCCTCACCACCCTCTGCTCACACCTTTCCCCTAGCTCGACTAACCAAGCCCCGACCACGCCTCCCAACCCATCGTTGCACGCTCAACCACAGTACTCCACCCCAGCCCACTACGAAATTGTTCCTCCCACTGCACACACAAAGCACAATTGCACTACATTAGGCCTTTAGGTTTATCTTTTATATCTTTATAGGTCTAGATTTTGGTTTAATTTTTATTATTATTTATTAGTTTTTTTATTATTTATTATTATTTCAATTATTTTTATTTCTAATTTCTTATTTTTAGTTTAAGTTATAATTAACTTAGTTTCCTTATTCATTTTTCTTGGACTAACTGTGCAGGTTACTAACTTAGTGTTATTGGACATCTTGGTCCATTTTTTCTTGATTTTTAGCCTTTCTCGTCCATGTTTAGTCACTTTTTCCAACTAAATGAACCCTTTCTAACGTATTTTTCATGCTTATTGCTTGTCATTTTCTTTTGTTTTTCTGCAACTAATCATGAATCGATCACGCGTATGCTCTTCCCTCGCGCTTTCTAAGTGATCTTGGGAATCATAAATGTGGTCGTTTCTTTCTTTTTTATTTTTGGGAATTAACATTTCACTTAACCAAAGCCAACCCACATGTATGCTCTTTCCTCACGCTTTTTAAGCGATCTTGGAAATTAGAAACGTGGGTTCGCTTCTGTTGTCTTGTTTATTTGTTTTTTTTTTACCTCATTCTAGAAAACTTTCTAATCATTTTTTTGTAGGACCCGCTCTCACACAAGGTGGATAAAACATTCCAAAACTACTAATTGTAGGTTTCCAAAGGAGTTCAACCAAACCACATTTAAATCAAAAGATAAAAAAACACCACATTCAAAACACTTGATTTGCAGGTTCGGTTAAGAGCTACAAATCAACCTCTTAACTAGAACATAACCCCCTTGGAATAAGCCTTAAGCTAAAAAAAAGGGGGTGGTTCTAGGAACCCCAAAGTAGTCCACACCTTGAGGGAACTGGTGGATGAAATGGGAACCTTTTTATCCTACCTGACTAGTAAAGCCTTTGTGAGTTAGAGTCATGGATATCCTTAGTGGCGACCCCAGTGTGATTCATTCTGAGCAAGATCTTTGCTCAGGGTTTCAAAGGGGTTAAGTAAATCTATCAGCTAGCAATAGCGTCATGCTCACTTGGATATTTTGCTGACACCTAGTTGAGAGAGCCACCTAGGAATCCATGCCTTGTCCAAGCCAATCTAAGATAGAGGCCACAACTTTCACTTCACCACTTTTCATTTTTCTCACATGTTACACACTTGTGTTTCACTTTTGTCATTCATGTTTTCTCTCTCATCCATCTTGTCACTTTGTACACGTGTCTAAGTATTGGGTTGTGGACATCCATATTCACACTTAAGCACTTTAATTTTCATCTAAGTGTTGTCATTGCGATACTCACTTTATCATAGTCAAGCACTCTTTTGGTCACCTTGACCTTTCAATATCGTAAGTCTTAAGTTTAATTTTTTTTTGTTGAACTCTAAGCATTCCCCATTCTTACATCATCGCATTTCACATTTACTTTCTTAACTTATCGACATTCTTCACTATCATTCTCTACTCATTCTTACATCGTCGCATTTTTGCATCCACTTTGTTGAGGTGTGACATCTTCCATTTTTAACCTATCATCTTACGTTGTCATACTTCACAATCATTTTGTTGCATTTTCAACATCCTCATTATTTCTTCACTTCTCTCATTAAATTATTCACTTTGTTTTAATTTGAGATCAATAATCCATCACTTCCCCCTTGTCTCTTATCTCCATTTTTGTGAGATTCATACCTTTTATCATTCTTTATTCACTTCTTATGGCGAACTTTACCTTTTCATTCTTTTAGTTATTTCACTTCCTTGTCGTGTCTTATATTTCAACACACTTTTTTTAAGAGTTGACATTGATCATCATCATTTTAAGTCTCCCCTTTTACCATTCATCTTGTTAAAAGTTGAAAAAATCCATCATTTTCTTTCCTAAGTCTCTTCATTTAACATTTTCGTTAATAATTGAGCACCATCCAACGTGTTTTAAGTCTCATGTTGTCACACTTACAATTATCGCAAGTTGGGCACACTAACCTTTGGTCTCTCCCCTATTTACGTTAGCTTTTGTAAAGGATCGTAAAGTCAATTCAAACCTCTTCATATTTCTTAACACTCACTTTGTTAAGAATTATCTAAACTAACAATTCAACCCATCTTCCACTTTAACATCACTCATTTCTATTAGGCGTTACAAATTCCCCTCTTGTCGTCACTCTTATCACACATTTTGTTAAGATTTGATCACCTTCATCTTGCTAAGTCTTGTCTCCTTGGCATTCATTAGGTTAAGTGTCAATCATGTTTCACCTAAACTCCCTTTGTCATTTCTCTTGACATTTACCGTGTTAAGAGTTAACCTTTTTTTACATATTTTCATCACTCTTATCATTCATTTTGATTACGAGTTAATCGCATCTGCCTTGTAAAGTATATCTTCCTTCATGACTCATTTTTGTTATGGAATAGAGAACATTTAACTTCTTTTCGTCTCTTTTTCTCTTTACTATCATTTTTTTAAGAGACAGACACTCGACTAACCTTTTTTTATTCTTCCCTCTTAGCACTCATTTTTCTAAGGGTTGAACTTTTTCCATCTTCTTATGTCTTCCATCTTAGCATTCACTTTGCTAGGAGTAGAGGTTTTCAAAATATTTCATCGCTTCCTTCTTAGCATTCACTTTGTTAAGGGTTGCGTTATTCATCATACCTTTCTTCACTCTCTGTAATTTTTCATTACAATGGTGGATTTATACAATTCATTTTTTTCCCAAGAATGGAAAATGATGAAAGACATTGTTACGGGTATGTAAAAACAATTTAATTTTGATGAATTATGTCCATACCCTTTTAACATGGACATCTTCTCAGAGACACCAAATTTGTGTCTTACGACCCCCGTGCCCCTGCATCTCATTTCGCAACCTAACCTCATCACCTAAACCTTACACAATTATTTATTAATTACCTTATAATTAATAAATCCACATCGCCATACCTACCACCTCATTTCGCCACCTCATCATGACCTAGTCCTAACCCTAAACTAACCCGATTAAGACCTATAACTTGGTCTACATCCACACCCATGACTAAATGACTCCTCACCCGCACCTAAAACCAACCTCGTAATGAATTGACCAAGCCCGCAACTAATCCCTCGGGAGAAAAGGAGGGAAAGTTGGCTATTTTACTAAAAATAGCCCACTTTGACCTGACCGATGCCGGTTCCTACTCGATCGCCGTCGGTTATGTAACCACCATCGGTTCCTGTAAATGACCTCCCACAACCAAAAACAAGTGGTGGATTTTTCATTGATCTGAATCAAAAGTCATTGAAAGGATCCGGAGTTTACTTGGCCAAGAAGAGACAAGTGAAGAAACAAGAAGAGTTGGCAGAGGAGGACATCAAGCCGGAGGCTGCCACTGAGTAACCAAAGCCCTGCGACACTCATCCGAACATCGGGAGGGAAGATATCTCATCTTCTGATTGTCAGGTCATCTTACCTGAGTTCTGCCTTTGTCATCACAGTCCTTGGACCTACATCCTCATCAATAACCAGTAAGTAGTATCTTGTATGTCCTTTTAATAACATTTCTTGAACTTCTGAATCACAGCCATCATAAGTCTATTCCTAGATCTACTACCCAGCAACACACTACATCTAACTGTCATTCCTCTACCCTTACGTTACCCCAAGAACACCCTCCCCGTACTCTCTGAGTCCCTCTCATCACCCCGTTACCTAACCCCACTCATTTACCAGCCTTATAAACAACACAACCACCCTACAACCAACCTTCACCAAAATCCCTAAAACATTGCCCCTACCGATATCGGTTAATAGCAACCGGTACCGGTGACAGTGACCGGCATCGGTCACTGTGATTCAAAACCAAAAACTAGCCTTTCCTCTACTTGTTTCAACGAGGCAATTAAATTGTGATTTTACAATCATTTTTGTTAATTCATATTAGCAGGGGAACTGACCACCTTCGAAAGGAAGTTTTATATTTCCTGGGCCCAAGGCAGTTCCCTCATTTATTGTCTAATTAAAATCTAGTGGTCTTGTATTCTTACTTGTAGGTAGTCCTTCCAAGACAAAAAGGAGTTCTTCACAGTAGATCTGATCTTTTTCTACGGTACGCACACACCCTCTCGACATTCAACAGGTATTCCTCCTAGCCCTGACCCTTATCTGTTTCTCAAAGGAATGAAAGGATAGAAGCAACTCTATTCCAAAAGCTGAAACATTCTGTGTGAAACATTTTGGCACGCCCGGTGGGACCCATTTCGGGTTTCTTTCTTTCTTGCTTGCTTTAATATAGGGAACATACTTGCTGTTTTCTTCTCCTAAAAATTTCACACGATATTTTCTTATATTTGGTAAAAGAATTTGTCTTGCTTTCCCAGCTTTGCATTAGTGAAAGTCATCTTCTTTGCTTCATCGAATATCATTTTCGATTTGGGTTTAAAACACATGCATTACATTCTTGCTTGCTGTTTTCAATTCTAGTGAACGTAGATTAAGTAACAGGTCGTACACGTGGGGGTGATTTCCACAGTATTGATAGGAAATTAATCTTACTTTCACTGCGCAACACATACCAAATCACTTCAAAATTAACACAACAGCCCAAAACATCCCCCCTTTTCCGCGGTATTCCTCCGCCCAATTGAGGTAACCTTTTAATCAAAAAAAAGTTGACATTTCCCCTAAGTCTTTTGTTTAGGATTGACATCATTTTGCGTCTAAAGGCATAAGCCCACAATAATTAAAACTAATCCTAGGGTTAGTCCCTGGATTTGCGTGTGCATCTTGCTTGTTTTTAGCTCTGCTTTCTGTCCTATACCGATGGTGATCACTTGAATAGTTTGATAGATGTACTAAGTATTGTTAAAAACTCAAATCAGCAGCTTCTTACGCTTATACCAGTCTATTATACCGACATCGCTTAATTAACCGACACCTTTACATTCTAACCAACATTGGTTAGCAGACCGATATCGATTATCTTTGTATTTTAAAGTCCTTGACAAACCAAAGACCTACCAATTTCACCATTCTCGAGGCTGTTTCTGCTCGATAGATTGAAACCCTACAGTGTACTCTTGTCCATGGTTGTTATCACTTGAAGCAAGCCGCAGCCATGGTTTCACATGCCTGCTCTGTGCCTTTGCCTAAATCACCCCCTTCACATTCTATGGGGAACCCTACGGACACCAGTGAGGTTCCTAAAATCCCTGTAGGAGATAAGGAATTTACAAAAATTTGGACGCTAATCCTAGCACTATACAATATTATTTGTCTCATGCCCCTGACCGTACACCCGATGGTCAACTCCTTGTTGGCATGCCTATTAGTATAGCTGCTCATTTAGCTCCTTCTCCGCCTGATAACTCCACTTTGCCTTCTGCATCCTTAGCCCCGTCTCCCAATCCAGTGGCTTCAGGGGTTCATACGACATAGATTGGCTTTCCTTTGGTTAATCTTGGGCCCCACATGTCGTTACCACCAACCGATCCTACCTCGTCTCTCTTGCAGACTACTCCTTTCATGACTTGCTCTCTGCCACCTATCCACACGAGCTTTCCTTCTCAAGCTCCGCCCACCTTTTCATTTCCACACACGTATCCGGTGACCTCAACGTCTTATATAGGACATCCCTATTCGGTCGCCTCAACACATTCATCCTCCATACCTTATCAACATTTAACGCCACCATTGTCTAGTGGAGGCCCTTGGCCCAATCTACCTCCGTTTACCGCAACCGCACCATCATCTCATCCAACCACGGATTTCATCAAACAAATGATGGACAAAATGCAAAATCTGAGGCTTCTGTTTTCAGAAGTCGTAGCGCCTTGACATACGAGCAAGTTTGTCGAGCCTATCCACCCTTCTCGTCCCCCTTCATTCATATCCTCCTCAATGGGAATTACTAAAATTTACTCGCTTTTAATAGTAAGGAGGATCCTCAACAACACTTGCGATCATTTAGACATGCCTACTATCTAATTGCTCATGATGATGCCTTACTACTCCACACCTTTCCCATGTCCTTATCAGGACCCACCTTGGAGTGGTACAGTGCTTTAAACCAGCACTCAATCTTCTCTTTTAACCAACTAGCCCAATCTTTCTTGGATCATTTCTCCATTAACATTGCCAAGAAAGTATCTATCACCGACCTCTATGCCATCCGACAATTTGAAGACGAATCTATCGCAAATTTCGTTGGATGATGGCGGGGCCTTATCAACCAACTTACATATGCCTTACCTCAGCCGAACTTATCAAACTTTTTACGCAGGCCTACGCTAAGCACATCTCTCCTACCCTCCAAATTCAAACTTTCCACACATTTGACGAGGCCTTTACTATGGCTCGAAAACTAGAGATTTGAGCCTTAGAGGAAGAGAAATTGCGGTTGCGCAACAAAAACCCCAATTTCTGAACCCAAGATTCCACCAACAAACCTAACACCACCAATCCTCACACATCGATCCGCTTCAAATAAAAGGAGTCAGTGCACGCGGTGATGGTCAAATCCCAACCACCATCTAATACCCCACCAAAAACCACCTATAAGTATAAAGTGGAGCCCATCAACTACACTCCCTTGGGAGAAACTTATGGTGTCATCTTGGAAAAATTTCTTAAAGCAAGAACCATTACCTTACCTCCTATTAAACCTCACTCCGGGTTTGATTCCACCTGCGCCATACCTTCTTGGTACAAAGAAAATGACTTCAGAATTTCACCGAGTAAAGGACACAAATACGAAAATCTGCAAGATGTTGAAAAACATAGTGTAGGAAATGGTTGATGCAGGGGATATAACCGTCAATAATCCTAATGCCCCCGCTTAACCGAAATTTGAAAATCTTCAACAAACCATTCCCGAACCACTCATCTAGAATAATGTAAACCAAGATATCTTAGCCGAGGAGAGTGTTCATGAAATCCATGCAGCTTTCAACTCCCACCAAAAGCCTCTATCGAAAAATTCTGAATCAAGCCTCTTCACTAATGCGGAACCCGAACCCCTTCATCACCATCAAGACAAGATGAAATTCTTACCGTTCCTTTACCCATCGAGGAATTAACCTCCCAGATGTCTCTTCTCACAAATGAGCCTTCTTACACCACGTCCTTGCAAGACTGTGAGCGGATGTTATCTAACTTATCTATTTCCCAAACATCTCCTTCTACAACTCTTGTTGTACAAGAGGAAGGCTCGCCACTTCTTTTGTCATCCTTAGATGAGAAACCTCTTACACCAACATCACCAAATTCTTTAATCATGATGGATCCTCTCAAACATGCCCTCCTACCTATCGGTTATTCATCGCCTAAATCTTTTCAAATGACCGGTTGACCTCTTAACACCCATTGATACAAAAGGCCTCATCTACCCCCGTATCACACCCACAAAGTGGACCGAATCACAACCCACATTTCTTCCATACAAAAGTTCATATTCACACGTGAGGATTGTCATCCCTCGTAAGATGAGACAAGTCCTATGGGAACGCTTTGAGTACCCCCTATTCTACTCAAATGCGATGATGACCACCTGCACGACGCATCTACTATATACCCGAAGTGTTTACTGTGCTTAAAATGCCTATGTCCTCATCTTCACCCCCCTCATCTCTACCAAGTACCTCATCCACCTCTATTAGCCTAACCAAATCTTCCCCTACACTTGGGACCTCACCAATACCCAGTCTAACACACCCACCTAAGTGGCTAGATTTATCCAAAAATAAAGCCGTCCATCCACTTAGGAGACAAACTCAATCTCCTCAACCTATGCCTCTATCACAACTAAAACCATCGTCGTCACACCTACCTTCCATATTGGGACCTCATCCCTCCACCTTGCATCAATATATCATACCTCCTGCATTTTCTCTAAAATGACCTACGCCTTCTGCACCCATATAGAGATCCAAGGGTAGATCAACACTATCACCCCGCGTATCTCCGTCCGCTTATCAACCCTAAACAAATTCCATCATCAAAAGATTTGTTTGCTATCACTCCTATTGCTCCGTGGGTGTTTTCTCGATACCACATCATCTCGTGGCCTCATCATCTAACCAATTAAACATAGCTTCGTGCAAAGAAGCCACGTTTAGTTAAATCCCATTATCAAAACCCCTTGCTAAACCGCCACCTATACAAATCAACCATACCCCATCATTACCAAAAACTACTCACTAATAGCCTCATCTTCCTCTTACTTTGACCCACTCAAAGGGTCTTACGCCAAAATCCTTGCTATATTGGTGGAGAATGCTACCATTTCCTACCCCCACTTAGACCTTATGATCCATCTAAACCTCGACCTATAGGTTATGATGAGTCTAAAATCTGCGCTTACCACCACACACCAGACATGATGTGTAAGGATGCAAAACATTGAAAGCCATACTTCGTCACTACCTCTCTCGGATAGAAAGGTTAATAAAGACAACTTACAAAGGGAGAGACCTTTAGCTTCAATTCCCTCTCCTATACCACACATCCCCGCCGCACCAAGATCTATCATTATTACAACCCCACCTCTCGAAGGCCATGACTTATCCATACCGTCTTCCTCCTCTCATGTTCACGAGATCAATATGATTAGTGTTGCTACTCAAGGGCAGAAAAACAATGGGAAGGTGAAAGAAAGCACACCTGCGGCCTCTCTTTCTCCATCCACCATCCCGATCGCACCACCACCTAAAGTGGTTATTCGTGGACCTACCTACCCCATCTCTAATGGAGTTGCCCACCGAACCATGATCAAATAGCTTCACAAATCACTTGTAAAATGACATTGTATGATCTCATTCAGACTTTTGAATCTCATCGACAAGCTCTCGTTGACATCCTTCAAGGGATAGAGGTCTTACCTAATGAAACCTTGCCTGTTACCTCCATTCTAACACCCAATCGCGTTGCTTCTCTCACCAAACAACCTATCTCCCTAATCACTTCGCCTCTCAGCATAAAGTGAGCCACCTTGTCGCTTTCTCCGAAGACGAAATTGTTGACTTTGGTGCAGAAGATCTTGACCTTGCTCTTTTCATCTCAAACTTATGTCTAGGACATTCGAGTGTGTCGTGTTATGATTGATGGGGGCAATAGTCTAAACATCATCTCTTCAAAATCCTTCCAACAACCGAATATCCCTTCTAGCTGCATGTGCCAACACCATCATGTTGCATGTCATTCAATGATGCTATTACTTCTACCTTAGGCACCGTGATCCTTAACATTCGTGTAGGACCATGTACTTTACCCGAACTCTTCTATGTCCTTGAGGGAGAGTTCCAATACAATATGTTGTTAGGCCGCCTTGATCTCAAGCTATGGGATGTGTTCCTCCACCTTACATAGATGCATAAAATTTGAGTACGAGGGAAGTCCTACACTATAAAAGCTGATCCTCCCCCTTCAAAACCCGTAATTTGTTATATCACCCTAACGATGTGCTTGTACCGGTCAAGACACCCATTCATCCAACCCAACCATCCACTTCAACCACACCTCTACCATCCACTTCAACCACACCTCTACCATCCACTTCAACAGCACCTACACCTTCAACCAATGAAACCGCCGTCGCAAATACCACTTCCTTTCCCGCAGCTAACATCCCAACCTTCGACCCCTTAGTAGATGTTTTTCAATGCCTTACGCTGGGGGAGTATCGCCTATATAACGTTAGTTCTTTCCATACCCCACAGAGTACGGAAAGTTACATGCGCATCCTACCTACGACCACACGTGGGGAGGTAATCTCTTATGGACCACCTAATTGCCACACCAACCTAACGTATGGGGTGTCGACGCATCCTCCGTTACCCCCCGAACCTCCTCTTGGTGTGGTTCCTTTCCAATCTGATTTTCAATGCCTCGACAAATCGTCATTTCGCCTCACCTTATTGACTCGTTGTTTGGAAAGGCTTTGGTTTTGGTCTTTATGAACAAGGCCGACATACAATCATTCCCGTAACTACACGCAAGCACAATGATCATAGTGGTCTCGGATTTCCTGAAACACTTACACCGAAGGAACCTCATGTCAGTTGTCTCCTAGAAGATGACGATGTCACCCCTACCGAACCATCATCACCCATTTTGCCATCATCACCCACAGAGTCGATAGATCCTGAATCTATCCCTCCTAACTTTTTTTTTTCATAAATGCTATCTTCCTAGGTCCTCTCACTTATCAACGTGATAATGAGGACCCATCTTCTCTTCCCTTTCTGTATCCAGACATGATCGAAGAGGATTCGCCTTCAATTAATGTTGTTGAGTGCCAGGATGACGACTCTATCCTCACTTACCTTGGTGCGGACGACTCCTATATTCAACGCGCCTTACCGTCTGAAACTCAAACCATGTTGAATGAGTCGACTATAGAAATCAACATCCACACAGAGGAGGATCCTCACATTGTGAAGATCGGACAATCCCTTAACACATCAGAACAAGCCACCTTTACTACCTTTCTCCGTACCCGCAACCAAGCTTTCGCTTGGTCCTACGCTGACATGTCAGGAATTGATCCTAACATTGCTGTCCATAACATTACCCTAAAACCCGATTCTAAGCCAATTAAATAGAAACCGAGAAAATGCATCCACGCATTTCCCTCTTGGTCAAAGAAGAACTTCAACGACTCCTTTCTCGTTTCCTTCATTCTCGCCTATTGACTATCCTCAATGGATTTCTAACATCGTACCTATCACTAAAGCGATGGGGGACTTCGGATATGCACAGATTTCGAGACCTTAACCTCACTTTCCCCAAGGATGACTTCCCCTACCAACTATTGATCAACTTATTGATCTCACCGCCGGTCATGAGATGCTTTCTCTCATGGATGGCTTTTCGGATACAACCAAATTTTGGTAGCCCCGGTCGATCAGATAAAATTGCCTTCATAACTCCTCGGGAACCTTCATTATCGTGTCATGCCGCTTTGGCCTTAAGAATGCTTTGATGTACGACCTATCGCCAGTGCTATGACTTACTTTTTCATGACATTATGCACACTATCCTTGAGGATTACATTGATGATCTTCTTGGCAAATCTAAACATCGCAGTGAACATCTCGATGTTTTAACCATTATTTTTGATCGCTTTTGCAATATTATGTCCGTCTTCAACCAAAGAAATGTGTCTTTGGTGTCCTTTTCTGGGAAAACTTCTGGTTTTATTGTCTCTTTGCATGGCATTGAGGTCGATCCATCTAAATTCAAAGCTATCCTAGAAATGCCTCCACCTACTAACCTCAAACAATTGCGTAGTTTGCAAGGTAAAATCCAATCTATCCGGCATTTCATCTCCCAACTCTCGGATCAATGTCAACCTTTCCATCACCTCCTTAAAAAGGACATTGCCTTTCAATGGAGTGAAGAGTGCCACCAAGCCTTTGAGGCTCTTAAAGCCTATCTCTTGCAGCCACCCATGCTTATCCCACCTCAGGATGATCGCCCTTTCTACCTTTACCTTTCCACCACCGACCACGCTGTAGGGGCCATGCTCGCACATCGTGACTCTGAATATCGAGAACAAGCCGTTTATTATATAATTCGTACTCTGGTGGATTATGAGACTAGGTATACACATGTAGAAAAGTTGTGCCTAGCCCTATCATTCGTGGCCACCAAACTCCGACACTACCTCCTGAATCACAAAACTTTCGTCATCACCAACACGGACCCCATCCATTATATGTATGCCAAGCCTCATCTAAACCAATGCATCACCTGATGGCTTATTCTCCTTACTGACCTTGACCTTGAATTTATACACCAAAAGTCAATCAAAGGACAAACCATTGTTGACCAACTCGCGGAAGCCCCTTTACCTGGGGAGCAATTTACCAATTTTAATTTCCCGACGAACTCATCGCCACTCTTTCACCGGTGGAGGAGTCGTATCCAATGACCCTCTTCTTCGATGGATCCAAATGCCAGTGCGGCGGAGGAGCTGGTGTTGTTCTCATTCCTCTTGATGCTGAGCCTATGCCTCTTTCATTCTAGCTTGATTTCCCCTGCACTAATAATACAACGGAATACGAGGCCCTTGTTTTGGGTCTCCGTGTCAGTGTCACACTTAGGTGTCAAATCTATCAATATTTTCGGCGACTCTCAATTGGTAGTCAATCAAGTTATGGGCATCTACCAATGTAAAAATGAGGAACTTCAAAAGTACAAACATTACGTGGATTCACTTCTGACCTTATTTACTCGTTATTCTATCCAAACCATTCCCCGCTCCACTAACAAATTTGTGGATACTATGGCTTGCTTAGCCTCTCAAATTCTTACCTCACCAACTAACTCTGACATATTCGTCTTGGTCCAACAACTCTTTGCCCCATCTTACTCAGCCCTGGTTGTTTGTATGATAAGTAATGTGTCTGCTAATTCACAGGATACTTGGTATCACCAATTTCACGACTACCTCACAACCTTTGTTCTCCCACTTGACTTAACGAGTACCGGAAAACGTGCTTTTCTTAAAAATGTTTCTCGTTATGTCATCATGGGGGGACTCCTTTATAAACATGGCTTTGATGGCATCCTCCTTCGATGTCTAACTGGCGTGGAGGTCACCTATACCATCCAACAAGTCCATGATGGTATTTGTGGTGGACATTTTAGTGGCCTTGCCATGGCCAAACGAATCCTTTTCCTAGGCTATTATTGGCCTACTCTTAATAACGACTGCTATGAATATGTTAAGCATTGTGTTATGTGTCAACAACATGCCAACCTTCAACATACTCCTAGCCATCCGCTACAGGTCGCACGAGATCTTTGGCCTTTCTCACAATGGAGTTTAGACCTTATTGGTGAGATTCACCTGCCCTCTTCGCAACGCCACCGATGGATAATCACAAAGCAATTGAATATTACACAAAATGGGTGGAGGCCATTCCACTCATTTCAACCAAAAAGAAAAAATCGTAGAATTCGTTAACCATCACATTATCTCGCCGCTTTTGGTGTTCCTCATCGCCGATAATGAGATAATGGTAAATCTTTCAAAAATAAGTTGTTACAAGACCTTTGAACAACTTCAAAGATCAAACTTAGCTTCTCGTCATCGTACTATCCACAAGCAAATGGCCAAGCCAAATCTTCTAACAAAACCCCACCAAAATTCCCATGAAAGTTGTTAACGATTCTCGAAGAAATTGGCATGATCACATCCCCTTTGCCCTTTGGGCTTATCGTATAGCATTCATACCTCCACTAATGCCACACCATTTTCTTTGGTATATGGTACCGAGGCTGTCTTACCTCTCAAAATAAAAATACCCTCCCTCGAATATCTCTTCGTGACATTCTCACCAACGATGATTTCCGCCAAGAGCGGTTATCCCAATTGAGCTTCTTGATGAGCGTCATCTTACTCTTGATCACCTTCAAATATATCAAAAACGCATCAAGCGTGCTTATGATAAGCAACTTCATGAGCGTACCTTTAAGGTTGGTGATCTTGTCCTCAAAGAGAATCAACATGTAACCAAACTAGAAAAGAGCAAACGTGAAAATTTTCTCCCAATTGGATTGGGCCTTACATAATCACTCACACTTATGGATCGGCACTTATCGCTTTAGCTTCTCTTAATGGTAAACTGAGCTCAACCCCTTAATGCTTTGCATCTTTGACCATTCTACTGTTGAATTTAGTGTTATATCACTTCTTATCTACCTTGCGCTTGTCCCTTGAGCTCATTTACCACCACATACACTTTGTTTCCTACATCTCAAAATCAAATCAAGCTCACATGATTTGATTATCACCTCCCCTTAAAGATGCCTTCCCCTTTTTAGACTAGTCCATGACTTCAAAGTATCACAATGAAACATTCTTAACTAAACACTTATGGGATTTTCTTGAGTCAAACTTCCTACAAAACTAGATGCTTTATGCCCAACGGACATCTAGACCTCGAACTTATACATAGATCGCTCCTCGAAGGATAGCTATATGCCAAACTATTATCTTTATATTATATATAGACTGCCCCCAAAGGACAACTATACACAAACGCCGCATCTCACTACTATAAATAGATTGCTCCCTTGAAGGACAGCTATACACAGTCAGCCTTTATCAGAAGCTTCTCACATTGATCAGCTTTGTGAAGACCTCAAGAGTAACAAAATACATATCCCTTTTAGACTTCCCGCATCGATCAGTCTATATTCAGCAAAATAAAAGCCACATTCAAAAGCACTTTTGAGTCATGGACTTGTCTATTTAGGTTTGGTTCTCTTTCGTCAGGATACTCACTTTATAACAAGTTCTCTGTGCCGCAGCTACGCGATCCACCTCACCTCACCATTTGTTTAAACAACGAACCTCAAGGGACATGACGTATACCCGATATATTGTGATTATACCACTCTTTTCACCTATCGACTTCTCTTCTATGCAAGGTACCTAGGGTTCAACCTCATTCTACGTTATTATGTGGTTTGTTTGGCTCTTCTCAACTATGGGACAATTTTGCCTCTTTTGCTCGACTCTAGGATTATGTGTTGACCTTAATCGGATACGGTTCCTACCACTTGGGTAGGCTAACTTTCACCTCACCTATACCTATATCAACATCACCAATTCCTTACCAACACCAACAACATTACCCTATCAATATCAATATTTTTACCAACCAACAAATTGCCTAACCATACCTAAATTTCCTGAATTCACCTCTCCCTGGTCCTAAGGGAGAACTACATCGGTCTGAGGCCCCTCCTTGCTTTGTGCAAAGGGCTATGTAGGCAGCACTTAGGAGACATGGTGTCTCCCAAGGTTAGCTTGACCATCCCCTACCATAACTTATCATGTGTTGTAAATATACATATTTTAGTGTATTTCTTTTCGCCAACATTCATCTTTATCATTTTTTCAAAACAAACATTCACAACGCAACCCTTGTTATTATTATAACTCAAATTAACATACATATTCAGCTTTTATTTAGATGTTCAACAAATACATCTTCTCTATCATCGACGCATACGTGTTGGCATCCTTATTTATTCTTATACCTCTATAAAACTCACTTAGACCCTTGCGCCTCATCCCAAACTCCGGTGATGATTGTGATCGTCAACGCCTCTCGCAGGCCTCTCTATCCTCAAAGGAACCACGGCTATTGGTACCGCCACTTTTGTCAATCTCTCTTGTAACATATGAATACACTGGTCTTCCTATAATTGGGAGCCTCAAGATCCTAAACACATCTTCCAACGTCACCGCATCTCCCCGCTTGGCGATAGAAGGTATTCTTCTCTAGATTCCATCTCTCAATTAACACCAGCAGAACATAGCATGGTTACGTGCGATTCGTGAATAATAGAGGATTCCACTTAATCCCAAACGGTTTATCAATGCCCATTCAGCTGGTGTTACATCCGCTGGATCCATGACAACAAAGCTGGCACACTATCATTCATCTCGAGCCCCCGCCTCCACGCACACATCAAAATGACACACACCTTTCAAGAAATCAAATCCCCAAGGGTTTTTATCACATTCTGAAATTCTTACAAGAATCGATATCGGTTATAGATAACCGATACCGGTTTACTAGCCGATACTGTTATCTCTAAACGATACCGGCATCACAAAATAATATACAAGATGCTTCAAAACATACACCTGCGATAAATGTTTTTCCCGTTTACTCGTCTCTATACCTAACAACATACGCGAAACCCCGCTTACCTACCCCATCACACTCACCCCATCCCAAACCCTTGCCTATCACCTTTTCTTTCTCATCTTTATCTACTTACTCTCCTCATCCCATTCACAAAACATGCAAGAATCAAATTACAACCAAACAGTTTACCTCTTGGGATGCAGCACCTTGAGGTGGACCCTGTCTTCCCTCTCGTCTCTCCCTGCTGGATGCTTCTCCTCATTCAGCCATTTTCACCACCCTTTTCAAATATAACTTTCCTTTCTACCTTCTGAATCTCAGCCCACACTCACGTTACCTGTCTCTTTCCTCCTTATCACTCAATTCTCTCATGCAATTACCTGTCTCAGTCATCAAACAGTGTCGCATTCGCGTATTTAACTTCTTGCATGACTCTAAAAATAAGAACTTAAGTTACCATCCAAGCTTTTCTATTTTTAGAAAAGCTCATTTTAGAATAACCGGTATCGCTTACCTAACCAATATTGGTCTATCCTCTACCGACGCTCGGTTATCTAACCGATATCGGTCACACGCTTACTTTTTCTTAAACATAGTCCTTTCCTTTATTTTCTACCCAATTTTTGTGGTGCCCGCCTCTTTTTCCTGCATAACGACACCATTATCCATATTTGTCATCAACATCACATCAATATCTCATCACAATTTCATCAACATCATCTATCTATAATAAAAAAGCCATCAACAAAGACATCAAAACCATCCATATATAAACCATGTGAATCAAACTCATCATCTATATATACATACATTCCATTTCAAAAGCCATCAACAAAAGACATCAACACCATCAATATATAAACCATGTGAATCAAACTCATCATCTATATATACACACATTCCATTTCAAAAGCCATCAACAAAAGACATCAACACCATCAATATATAAACCATGTGAGTCAAAATCATCATATATGTATACATCAAAGGTTTCAAATATACAACTTGCCCTACATAGGGGCCTCTGTGATCTCATAATAATACAAAGCCGGCACGTAGGCCACAATAACTGTCAAAATCTCGACTCGGCTCGCAGGCCGGTCTCTCATATCAAAAATATACTGCTCGCAGCCGGTAGAACTATATAACTAGTACTGGCTCAGCAGCCGGTATATACAACAAGATGAATAAAAGAATGAATGAATCATATGTGGGCACGCAGGCCTCTATATACATAACCAGTTCACAGACCGGTGCCTATATCCAATGTACAAACAAAAACACCTATCTCCACTCCAGGGATGTCTCAACTCTCCCCACCTCCTCGGCCTCCTGTCCCGCGGGTCTCGCACTGCTGGCTCCTCCTCCTCCTTGTCACCGACTCCACCGGCCAGCTACACCCCTGGGATCTCTGACTCTAAGAGGTCTCGGCTCTGTGCACCGCATATGGCTGATAGTCAGCCCCGGTACCATCAAGGACATCCTGATAATACCGGGCCTCCGCTCTTGCTCCATATAAGCGGGCCCGTGCCACCATTACTACCGGGCCGGGTCCCCAACTCCTAATAATAATGGCCTCGCCTGTGCCGGTGGTGCATGTGGTGTCTGCCGTGGTGGTGGGTGGTGCTGTGGTGGTGCTTGTGGTTGTACTGTGGCCGTGCACATCGTACTCGTGCTCGCTAGCTGCCTCGTAAGACACCTATTCGTGTGCTTGTGCGCAGCAAGCTGCCCTTCACATACACTTACTCTGCCCGAGCTGGTCCCTCTTTGCTATAACAGCCGCTAAGTCTGGCTGTATGGGATGTGCTCTCCTCTCTGCTTTCTCTCGCCACCATACCAAAATGATCTCATGCAGCCGGCTGCCCACGCCCACGGTATCATCTCGCGGCCTCTTTGCTACCCAATCTGGGTCCACGGGCGTGGTGCAGGGTAGTGGGGCCTCTACATCATCCCTCCAGTACTGAGGGAAGGGAGGTGGCTCATCCTGTCGTAGCCCCAATCGCCATCGTACCCTCTCTCTAGGGGTATCCGCCATACTCTCCCGGCCTCGCCCCGCTATCCGTAAAGTATACTGGATCCAGCCAAATCCGTGATCGGCTCCTCCATGGAGATGATGACCTCTATAAGGCCTCCATACAATATCCAATGTGGTCACGCCCTCTAAGAAATGACAAGAGTAAGCTACATCCCGCCCGGAGAGCACCACTCATGGCTAGCCCACAACCCCAACCACCTCTCAAAACCATATCTCAGTATATCACTGTGGCCTCACAGGCCGGGCAGCCCTTACTTAGTCAAATACATATGATGTGCTCATATGCCCAACAGATTGTAACAAAAATGTGGAACAAATCCTGAATCACCTCATCTCGGTGATAGCCTCTACTAGCTCTCTCAGTATAGCTGCACCATGTATATTGGTGCCCAAGCATAAGACGTATGCTCCTCCACCATCTTGTGTAGCACCCCCATCAACGCACATGGAAAGCAGCTTCCTCTCGAGTCCGGGAGGGCGAAGCATGTGATGCCTATCATCATCAACACGAAAAGTTGTGTCTCATGTCTCAGGGCATGATACATGTCCCCATAGGCAATGCTCACACTATGATAAGTCAATAGCGTGGCCGCATCCCCAAATACTCAAGAATGCTATCCATAGCAGCCGTCTTTTGCATCTACCTAGAATACGCCTCTCTCCTACGATCGGCAATCTCGGGATGCGATATACATCCTCCAAGGTAATGATCCATCTCTCCACGGAGATGGAAAACATTAGTCACTGATCCCATCTCTCGATGAGGGCAACCATAAGATCGTGATCCGTATCTATAGCCCTATATCGCTGGACTCGCCGAGTCCCACCTCACGATAATGGCCCATCAGCATCGCTGCAGAAACGTGTGGCCACATCCGTCTCAATAAGCGGGGCATCCTATCCCGCATAGTCACCGCCGATGTGCTCGCATAAATCACCCACTTCATTAGACCTACCCTTTCAAACAACAACTACTTTAACCTTCTATACCCCTTTACCCACCCGACCACACCCCGACTCTATAACACACACCTACACCCACCTATTTTACCATAAAACCTTTACGATATCCCCTTGCCTTATCTCGCACCCTACCAATCACTCACTCTACTCTCACCATTTACCTACACCCTACCAATTTAACACCTCCCCATTCATACCCACCACCTAATCTATCCTAAACCACGCCAACCATTCCCCCCCACCAATCACTCTTCCTATCAACCTCTACCCCTTCCCTCTTCACCCCCAAAACACAAAACCCAATAATAAACACAACACCCAAACAACAACCCCAACAACAACCTAACACCCAAAACCACAACAAAACCAACCCAACACAATAACTAATCCTAACTAAGGACCGGTACCGGTCACCCATGACCGCCACCGGTCCCCTCCCTAGCATCTCTCCACCACCGCCTGGCAACATCCGACTAACACCGGTCAACCAAAACCACCTTACTCCAAGACTTCGTGACCGATGCTGCCGCTTAGCGACCGACATCGGTCCATCAAAATCATGCGGAGCCGAACCCGACGCGCCTCCCCCAAACCCATTTTTGCCTATTACTCCCCTTTTACCCTCAAAAGCCCTAAAACCTACCCACCCTACCGTTTTAGCCTAACTAACCTACCTACCCTCTCTATTTTCCAAACAACTTCCATTTATTAATTATTTTATTAAAAACTTGGATTCCTACCCAAAACCCAAATCTAGCTTAAAAACATTAAATTCACATAATGAGAGGTTTCGAACCTACCGGTATGACTACACGTCATCGTGGTGGGATAGGTGGTGGTGGTCCAGCTGGTCCAGCACCTCCTGCTCCTCCTGGCTGTGCCATGGCTATAAATCCCCTCTGCTGGGTCCTCCACCAATCAAATGCTGCCTCCTACTCGCTAGGGCCTACCAACCACTCACTTCTCCACTCAAATAGTGCCACCTCAGCCGACAAATTCAACAATCTCACTAACACACCTCAGACAACTAAAATTGGTTTTCAAATTGACAATGTGACAATGACAGGCCGTATTTTTCTTTTTATAGGTTTTTGACCTATAACCGATATCGGTTATATTATGCCCTAATGAACCGGTATCGGTCATCTAACCGATACCGGTCATAGAGAATCGATATCGGTTTAATACCACCTTTTCCCCAATTTCTACCCTTATTCACTAATCTCCCTTTCTCACCACATCGCCTATACCCTCCTTTGCTAAATAGCCTTTGTTGACTTCATTGGCCCGACCCAAGGCCAAAACCAATCATTTGGCCCGACCCAAGGCCGCAACCAACCATTTGGCCCGACCCAAGGCTGCAACCAATCATTTGGCCCGACCCAAGGCCACAACCAATCGGCCCGACCCAAGGCCGCAACCAACCATTTGGCCCCACCTAAGGCCGTAACCAACCATTTGGCCCCACCCAAGGCCGCAACCAATCATTTGGCTCGACCCAAGGCCAACAACCACAAAATCGGCCCGACCCAAGGCCGCACTCCAACCATTTGGCCTGACCCAAGGCCGCCACCAACAAATTAGGCCCGACCCAAGGCCGCACCACTCAAATACCTCACCCAAAATAAACAAATTACAATTTTACCGACCCATCCTGTAGCTTTTTGTTCAATCGAGCTCACCTGTTCATGTTTTAGCATGATTAGGGTACTTGACTTGATCAGTCGACCAACTTTGCCTAGACCTAGACCGTGACGTTTATCTCAACCAAACCAACCATTTGGTACTGCTGAACATGCCTAAATGTTCCTGTACCTTACCCATTATATCCCCTGGAGCTACTTCCGATGCCTTGATACTGTGGATTATATCACCCTTGTTTGGATAAACTATCAACCTTTGCCTATGAATTACTTGTTTGCTCTTCAAATCATGTACCCTGGTCGCACTACTGCATTTCAACGTGTGTCTGCTTCTTTGGACCTACCCCACCATCTCACCATCATCTCAACACCATTTACCCTTTATCAACCCTATCCCTGATTTCACGCTACCTCAATCTGTGATAGATTTGAGGGGATTACCTATACCCTTAACAGGTAACCACTTCATATTATTGTCCGTGTAGCTTTACAAGACAAGCTACATGACAATAAGGGGCTAATGTAGACACCAAAATTTATGTCTTACGATATAATTAATAAATCCACATTGCCATACCTTCCACCTCATTTCACCACCTCATCATGACCTAGTCCTAACCCTAAACTAACCTAATTAAGACCTATAACTTGGTCTACATCCACACCCATGACTAAATGACTCCTCACCTACACCTAAAACCAACCTCGTAATGACTTGACTAAGCCTCGCAACTAATCCCTCGAGAAAAGGAGGGAAAGTTGGCTATTTTACTAAAAATAGCCCACTTTGACTGGCGACCGATACCGGTTCCTACTCGACCGCCGCGCTTATGTAACCGCCATCGGTTCCTATAAATGACCTCCCCAACCAAAAACAAGTGGTCGATTTTTCATTGATCGAATCGAAGTCATTGAAAGGATCCGAGTTTACTTGGCCGAGCAGAGACAAGTTAAGAAACAAGAAGAGTTGGTAGAGGAGGACATCAAGCCGAGGCTGCCGCCGAGTAACCGAGCCCTCGCGACACTCATCCGAACATCGGGAGGGAAGATATCTCATCTTCTCGATTTTCAGGTCATCTCGCCTAAGTTATGCCTTTGTCATCATAGTCCTTGACTCGCATCCTCATCAATAACCATTAAGTAGTATATCTTGTATGTCCTTTTAATAACATTTCTTGAACTTCTGAATCACAACCATCATAAGTCTATTCCTAGATCTACTACCCAACGCAACACACTACATCTAACTGTCATTCCTCTACCCTTACATTACCCCAAGAACACCCTCCCCGTACTCTCTGAGTCCTCTCATCACCCCGTTACCTAACCCACTCATTTACCAAATTATAAACAACACAACCACCCTACAACCAACCTTCACCAAAAGCCCCTAAAACATTGCCCCTACCGATATCGGTTAATAGCAATCGGTACCGGTGACAGTGACCGGCATCGGTCACTGTGATTCAAAACCAAAAACCAGCCTTTCCTCTACTTGTTTCAACGAGGCAATTAAATTGTGATTTTACAATCATTTGTGTTAATTCATATTAGCAGGGGAACTGACCACCTTCGAAAGGAAGTTTTATATTTCCTGGGCCCAAGGCAGTTCCCTCATTTATTGTCTAATTAAAATCTGGTAGTCTTGTATTCTTACTTGCAAGTAGTCCTTCCAAGACAAAAAGGAGTTCTTCGCAATGATCTGATCTTTGTCTACATATGTGCACACCCTCTCGACATTCAATGTATTCCTCCTAGCCCTAACCCTTATCTCTGCTTCTCAAAGGAATGAAACGATAGAAGCAACTCTATTCCAAAAGCTAAACATTCTGTGAAACACTTACACTTTCCCTTCCCCGCCTTTTGAGACATCCAAATTAGACAAATATAAGGAAAAACTGATATGAGACAACATATCTAAGAATTTTCCATAGCATGCCACGAAGTGGCATATAACGATAGCTTTCTCTTGTGTCTTTTTCCTAAAAGTCTAAGAGGAAAATATTTGGATTGGTTCTTACACCTTCCAAAGGGATCTATCACCACCTTCATGGACCTCTTAGAGAAGTTCATCAAGCATTTTTCTTTCAACCTCACCCGCAATAATCACTGTATTAGAGCTTCTCACGATGAATCTTGGTACATAAACTACAACCACAATGTCATCATTGTTGGTGTTATGGATAACCACAACATGCCCAACATACATGACCAATCAATCAAAAATCCAATCATACAACCTAGTCAAGACACTATGTCATGCAAAGTTAAACGTAAGTTTACACCCCTCGAGAAAGTCTCTCTAGTGTCTTTAATCAACTCGAGTGGCTGGGATGATAAAATATCCCCTTACAAGACCTTGGATTGAAGGAGAACCTAAGCCATATTGGTACAAACCTCATGCATATTGTGATTTTCATCACATTAATGGACACTCAATAGATAAGTGTGTGCGCTTTAAGAATTATGTCCAAGACTTAATTGACGATGGAGAGATATTTTTAGATCTTGAAGATGAATCTCTTACAACTAATGACATGTCAACTTCCACACCTTCAAATGAATAGTTGATTGTTATTCCCACTTATATTCATACTGAAATTCTGTGAGATCACGAAGAAGGTCAAGTATCTCCCCATTTCAACCAATATATTTCTTCTACAAATTTTCTTCCTTTAGTCCTAACATACATTGAACCTATTTTGGACAAAAATCTTCTAACACCTAACGAGAGCTTGAATTTTCTTCAAGAATCTCTTTCAACCCTTGAAATGACAGAAGAGGGTCCATCATCAAACACCATTGAGCTTGATTTTATTCTTCCCATTCCAGCTCCTACACCTAACATCTCTAGTCTTGTTGTCAAACCACAACAACAACAAGCTTGGAAACTTGCAACAACATAACCTTCTGTGTCCATTATACCTCACATGATCCATCCTGTAGGAATCTCATCAATGATGATTCCTACTTATCAATATATCTTCATGTGTACACTCTATGAGGTACGTATACCCAAGAATATCCTTATTTAACCATTTCACACTTTAATTGAAAATATTTTGTCCAATTAACTAATTCATAACCTAAAAGGGGAAACATTGAACATCTCCTTTCTACAACTTATAAAGAGTCTTGGGTATACATATAGAGATCTATCATTCTTTCCTCGTACTCTTTCACTCACAGGTGAATATGTATCTCAACATCTTCCACACATCAAAAATATTCTTCTAACATCACATATGTCTTTCAATCTCTTCGAAGACTTATCTAATCACACATATTTTAACTTGGATCATGTCCTCCCAAGTCTAGTACTTCAAGACCCATCGAATCGTTTAATTCAATATTTTGACTTGGCTCCTATCTCACCCAAGTCTCATATTGTAGGACTTATCGAAACTTTAGTTTCACTCCTTTGACTTCACTCATATATGTCCAAGTCTCGTATTGCAGGACTTATCGAAACTTCAGTTTCATTCCTTTGACCTTACTCATGTCCATTCAAGTCATGTATTTCGGACTTATCGAATATTATGATTCCCTCTCTTGACTTGGATTTCATCTGCATAAGCCTCATACCTCGGGACCATTCAAATTCAATAAACATGGAAATATTTCTTGACAAGTCCATTTCAACTCCTCATCCACCAACATTCAGAAAACTCAAAATCACAAAAAGAGAAGAAAACTCCATATTAGAGCATTGTTTTCCAATGGGAAACGACAAAGTGTGTACAAATAATGTTAGGCATTCCATCTATTGGTAGATACCTTAATCATACTATTATCATATACTCACCTTCTTCACCTATTCATGACACAAGTTAACCTTGTTACCCTTGGGCATTATGTGTCTCATCTTTGTTATAGTTTCTACCATTTCAGATATTTTTACCTACGTTTTGTCTCAAAGCTTACTGATGGAAAAATCCTCCTTTCAAATAAGTTATCTCTTTAATAGAAAACACTAAACTTTTTACTGGTTCTTTTAACCACCCATATCAACTTACGGTGTTGAACCCTTGCGTCTTACTAGTTGCATGAGGCTTGAGACTTGGGGAAGAATTTTCCTTCCCAACAAGTACACTTGTCAACATACAAGGAAAATTAAATCAATAAAAATACAAAAATTTATAAAATCAATACACCTTTCATCCTTCACAGTCTTTGGTGATAAGCCCATACTTCTTACTGGCAATATGAGACTAGGAACAGAGAAAGCCCTTACTCACCTACATTTTGTCTTCGGTGTTGAGCCCTTGCCTTTTACTAATGGCATGGGGCAACATGTAGGGTGTCCTTCAAAAAATCAATAAATAATTAACTAATAAAGCCTTTATGAAATCTTAATCAAAGTGCTTAATAAAAAACATCCCAAGAAGTAATTTAGCTACTCATGATAAGAGAGACAACAATTCCTTCAACCAGATTTTTCCAATCAGTAGGCCATCAACGAATCTAAGTCGAGTCAAAACCTATAAAGTGGAATCATCTTGTAATTGGTCAGATAATCTTGACTGGAGATGAGTTACATTTTTCTCATATGGATCATTGTTACAACTTGTGTCATCACATCCTTTCTCTTCACCTTTCATATCACTATTCATCTCATTTTCATGTCCTTCTTGGCTCTTCGGTGATGAGCCCTTGCATCTTCCTAGTTGCGTGGAGCCACGAGCAGAGTGAAACATCTTATCATTTTATCATCTACATTTCTGCCAATGGAATGGAATGTTTCTAATTATTTGCACATACTTTCAAGCAGTGTACCTTTTTACCGAGTTGTAAAATTAAAAAAACATTCAAAAATGTATCACAAAATACAAAAACAATATAAAATTGTCCAAAACTCCAAAATAGTTTCAAACTATCATAATCAAAACATTCGATAATGTTTGACAAAATTTCAGCAACTGGATAACACAGTTCAAAAACTTTTCCATTTGATGGCACTCCTCATGATTGTTCTAGATCATACTCACATTTAATGACTGTGGTCTATATCTATGCTCCAAGAAATAATTTACCCTTTCATAATATAACATTGTTTGGGGCACACTTGGATTTTACATTTTAATCCAATACAGATCAAAATTCAATGGGATCCGACAAGAGTATCTTTCAGAGTATCTAAGTATCACTCCACTCTTCATCCCGATCCAATCCTCTCGCGTGTTAAGCTATCACTTGGGAGATTAAAATATTTCTAATTCTTCAATGTGGAACACATTTGGGGGTCATTAGATGTCATTTTTCACGTTGTATTGTACTGTTGCAGTTTGTTAACATTGTGAGGATGCTTTTTATTCTTTCAGTTTGTCATTGTGTTTTACTTTGTTTACCTTTACTGTAGACCAATTGCAAGAAATTTATTGGCAACCTAGTTCACATATAACTTTGGTTTGTCTTTCTTCCTATTCATATTGGGTTTGTTTTCAATGCTTGTTTCATGTTTTCTTGTCACTTGCACGTGTTGTGTTTTCCTTCTGGTTTATTTAAGCCATGGAATGTATTCATTTTTGTTTGCATTCGCACTTCAAAACTTGTAAAATCTATAAAATCCAAAAAAATCAAATAATTTTCAAAATCTAAAAAAATTAAATATTTCAAAATTCAAAAATAACAAAACTATAAAACTTTCAAAAAAACATTCACTTGTCATAGGAATCCTACAATTGGAAAACCCTTTAACTTGAATCATTCAACATCTCAATACAATTTTGATAAACATCATACTTTTATCTATTACCCTAGTGATTGTGCTTGATCTTACAACTATCACTTCCTTCCCTTTGCATGATATGCTAACTCGATTGGGGCAATACACAATTATTTTTCCTTCATGATATAACTTCACCTGGGGTAATTTCAACTCGATCATTTACACAATGGATTCAACAAGAGTGTCATAAGGAGTCGCTTTAACTCTGCTCTTCCAGTCTGATCCTATTCCCACTTGGGAGCATTTGTATCTACTTAATCATCATTGTGGCACGCATTAGGGGCATGGCTGATTGTCTTCTTTTTTGAATTTTTGTTTCATTGTTGATGTTTACTCTTTTTGGACCACTTACAAGTAGTGTGATCACATCTTGGTTCCTTTATTACCCTAATGTCGGCACCTACTTTGTATATTGGGTTTGTTTTCCTTTTTATCTTTTCTTTGTTGTGTTTGTTTGTTTACACGTATCTAGGTTAACCATCTTGATTCTTTCATAATCATGGTTACAATTCTATTGTGCAACAAAAAAATCAGGGTCCTCTAAAAAATTACTCTCCAAATAATGCTCATGCTACGAACACAATCCTTTCCCATTCTTGTTCTAATCCCTTATTTTCCTTCTTATCAAGTGGTTATCCTCTGCCTTACTACATCATCCACCCACTTGAGGGGCATTCCTCTATCATTCTGCTTGTTGGGGCATCCAAATGCTTCACAACTTTCTACTCATTGATCTGCATGTGTCTACTATCTTTAAAGCACTATTACTTTGCAATAGCACTTTAAAGAGGGGAAAAATGTAGACACCCCAAAATTACACTTTTGTTTCCACATGTTCCCAGTGTTATCCTAGTACACCATGTTATTCACCCATTTGTGATTAATTGATTAACTCAATTAATTAATATACATTGTACCCCTTTGGATTAATTAAATTAATCACATGTACCCTTAGTACCCCTTTAGCTAAATTAATTAAGTGTGTACACATGCTAGTTATCTCGCCACTTGATCAAACTCCACCTAGAATCCACTCGGACTCTTGTAGACACCAAATTTGTGTCTTACGAACCCCTATGCCCCGCATCTCATTTCGCAACCTAACCTCATCACCTAAACCTTACACACTTATTTATTAATTACCTTATAATTAATAAATCCACATCGCCATACCTGCCACCTCATTTCGCCACCTCATCATGACCTAGTCTTAACCCTAAATTAACCTAATTAAGACCTATAACTTGGTCCACATCCACACCCATGACTAATTACTCCTCACCCGCACCTAAAACCAACCTCATAATGACTTGACCAAGCCTGCAACTAATCCCTCGGGAGAAAAAGAGGAAAAGCTGGCTATTTTACTAAAAATAGCCCGCTTTGACCTGACCGATACCGGTTCCTACTCGACCGCCGTCGGTTACATGTAACCGCCATCGGTTCCCTGTAAATGACCACTCCCAACCAAAAATAAGGGGTGGATTTTAGGGGATCCGAAGGAGAAATCATTGGAAGAATCCCGAATTTACTTGGCTGAACAGAGACAAGTGAAATAAAGAAGAAGAGTTTACAGAGAAGGACATCAAGCCCAAAAACTACAACTGAGTAACCAGAGCCTTGTGACACTCATCGGAGTATCAGGAGAGGAGATAACTCATCTTGGGTTGTCAGATCATCCTACTTGAGCCCTGTCTTCGTCATCACAGTCCCAGAACCTACATTTTCCATCAATAACTAGTAAGTAAGTCTTATACGTTCTTTTAATAACATTTCTTGAATTTCTGAACCACTGCCATCATAAGTCTATTCCTAGATCTACTACCCAGCAACACACTACATCTAACTATCATTCCTCCACCCTTACATTACCCCCAAGAACACCCCCGTATTCTCTGAGTCCTTCTCATCACCCCATTACCCAACCCCACCCATTTATCAGCCTTATAAAACAACACAACCACCTTACAACCAGCCTTCACCAAAAGCCCCTAAAACATTGCCCCTACCGATATCGGTTAGAGCCAACTGGTACCGGTTACAGTGACTGGCATCGGTCACCTTGATTCTAAACCAAGACCAGCCCTTTCTCTATTGTTCTAATAAGGTAAACAAATTGTAATTGGATAATAGCTTATTTGTTAGAATTTGTGTTAATTCATATTAGCAGGGGAACTAACCACCTTCGAAAGGAAGTTTTATATTACCTGGGCCCAAGGCAGTTCCCTCATTTATTGTTTAATCAAAATCTAGTGGTCTTGTATTCTTATTTGTAGGTAGTCCTTCCTAGACAAAAAGGAGTTCTTCGCAGTCGATCTGATCTTTCTCTACGGTACGCGCACACCCTCTCGACATTCAACAGGTATTCCTCCTAGCCCTAACCCTCATCTGTTTCTTAAAGGAATGAAAGGATAGAAGCAACTCTATTCCCAAAAGTTGAAACATTCCGTGCGAAACATTTTGGCACGCCCGGTGGGACCCATTTCAGGTTTCTGTTTCTCTTGCTTGCTTTCATATAGGGAGCATACTTGCTGTTTTCTTCTTCTAAAGATATTCACAAGGTATTTTGTTATTTTGGTAAAAGAACTTGCTTTGCTTTTACATCTTTGCATTAGTGAAAGTCATCTCTTTTGCTTCATCGAATATCATTTTCGATTTGGGTTTAAAACACGTGCATTACATTCTTGCTTGTTGTTTTCAATTCTAGTGAACATAGACTAAGTAACAGGTCGTACACGTGGGGGTGATTTCCACGGTATTGACAGGAAATTAATCTTACTTTCACTACACAACACATACCGAATCACTTCATAATTAACACAACAGCTCAAAACATCCCCCCTTCTCCGCGGTATTCCTCCGCCCGATTGAGGTAACCTTATAAGCCAAAACAAACTTGACATTTCCCCTAGGTCTTGTGTTTAGGATTCTGACATCATTCTGCGTCTAAGGGCATAAGCTCAAATTGATAAACACTAATCCTAGGGTTAGTCTGTTAATTTGTTTGTGTATCTTGTTTGTTTTCAGTTCTATTTCTCTGTCATACACTGTTTCAGTTATCACTTCAGAACAATTTGATAGATGTACTAAGCATTGTTAAAAACTCAAATCAGCAGCTTCTTATATTTTCTTATACCAGTCTTATTACACCGACATCGGTTAACTGACCGACGTCGGCTATAGTCTAACCGACATCGGTTAGCAGACCGATATCGGTTACTGTCTTTTACAGTTCCTGACAAACCAGCAACTTACCAATTTCAACATTCTGAGGCTGTTTCTGTTCCTGATAGATTGAAACCCTACTGTGTACTCTTGTCCATGGTTGTTATCACTCAAAGCAAGCCGCCACCATGGTTTCACATGCCTGCTCTGTGCCTTTGCCTGAATCACCCCCTTCACATTCTATAGGGAATCCTACGGATACCAGCGAGGTTCCTAAAATTCCTGTAGGAGATAAGGAATTTGCCAAATTTCTGGATGCTAATCCTAGCGCTGTACAATACTATTTGTCTCATGCCCCTGACCATACGCCCGATGGTCAACTCCTTGTTGGCATGCCTATTAGTATAGCTGCTCATTTAGCTCCTTCTCCGCCTGATAGCTCTACTTTACTGCTACATCCTTAGCCCCGTCTCCCAATTTAAGCTTCGAGAGGTTCATACGACATGATTGGCTTTCCTTTGGTTAATCTTGGGCCCCACATGTCATTACAATGCCGATCGCTGCCCTACCTCGTCTCTCTTGCAGACTGCTCCATTCATGACTTGCTCTCTGCCACCTATCCACACGAGCTTTCCTTCTCAAGCTCCGCCCACCTTTTCATTCCCACACACATATCCAGTGACCTCAACATCTTATATAGGACATCCCTATTCAGTCACCTCAACATATTCGTCCTCCATACCTTATCAACACTTAACCCCACCATTGTCTAGTGGAGGCCCTTGGCCCAATTTGCCTCCGTTCACCACAACCGCACCATCATCTCATCCAACCACGGATTTCATCAAACAAATGATGGACAAAATGCAAAATCTGGAGGCTTCCGTTTCGGGAAGTCGTAGCGCCTTGACATACGAGCAAGTTTGTCAGGAGCCTATCCACCCTTCTGTCCCCCTTCATTCATATCCTCCTCAATGGGAATTACCAAAATTTACCCGTTTTAATAGTAAGGAGGACCCTCAACAACACTTTCGATCATTTAGACATGCCTGCTATCTGATTGCTCACGACGACGCTTTACTACTCCGCACCTTTCCCATGTCCTTATCAGGACCCGCCTTGGAGTGGTATAGTGCTTTAACCCAGCACTCAATCTTCTCTTTTAACCAACTAGCCCAATCTTTCTTGGATCATTTCTCCATTAACATTGCCAAGAAAGTATCTATCACCGACCTCTATGCCATCCGACAATTTGAAGACGAATCTATCGCAGACTTCGTTGGACGATGGCGGGGCCTTATCAACCAACTTACGTATGCCTTACCTCAGGCCGAACTTATTGAACTCTTTACGTGGGCCTGCGCTAAGCACATCTCTCCTACCCTCCAAATTCAAACTTTCCGCACATTTGACGAGGCCTTTACTATGGCTCGAAAACTAGAGATTCGAGCCTTAGAGGAAGAGAAATTGCGGTTGCGTAACAAAAACCCCAATTTCCGAACCCAAGATTCCACCAACAAACCTAACACCACCAATCCTCACCCATCGACTGCTTCAAAATCAAAAGGAGCCATGCACGCGGTGATGGTCAAATCCCAACCACCGTCTAATACCCCGCCAAAAACCACCTATAAGTATAAAGCCGAGCCCATCAATTACACCCCCTTGGGAGAAACTTATGGTGTCATCTTGGAAAAATTGCTTAAAGTAGGAGCTATTACCTTACCTCCTGTTAAACCTCATTCCGGGTTTGATTCCACTCACGCCATACCTTCTTGGTACAAAGAAAATGACTTCTGTAACTTCCACCGCGTGAAGGGACACAGTCATGAAAACTGCAAGATGTTGAAAAACATAGTGCAGGAAATGGTTGATGCGGGGGATATAGCCCTCGATAATCCTAACGCCCCTGCTAACCGAAATTTGAAAATATTCAACAAACCATTCCCGAACCACTCTTCTAACAGTAACATAAACCAAGATATCTTAGCCGAGGAGAGCGTTCATGAGATCCATGCAGTCTTCGACTCCCAGCCAAAAACCTCTATCGAACAAATTCTGAATCAAGCCTCTTCACTAACGCAGGAACCCGAACCCCCTTCATCACCATCAAGACAAGATGAAATCCTGGCCGTTCCTTTACCCATCAAGGAATTAACCACCCAGAGTTCCCTTCTCACAAATGAGCCTTCTTACACCACATCCTTGCAAGACTGTGAGCGGATGTTATCTAATTTATCTATTTCCCAAATGTCTCCTTCTACCATTCTTGCTGTACAAGAGGAAGGCTCACCAATTCTTTTGTCATCCTTAGACGAGAAACCTCTTGAACCGACATCACCACATTCTTTAAACATGACGGATCCTCTCAAACACGCCCTCCTACCTATTAGTTCTTCATCACCTAAATATTTTCAGCGACCGGTTGACCTCTTAACGCCCATTGATACAGTGCCTCATCTACCCCCTATATCACACCCACAATGGACCGGAATCACAACCCACCTTTCTTCCATACAAAAGTTCCTATTCACACGTGAGGACTGTCTTTTCCCAGAAGATAGACGAGTCCTATGGGAATGTTTGAGTATGCCATATTCTACTCAAATGCAGATGACCGATACGGATGCCTCTACCATATACCTGAAGTGTTTACAGAAGCTTAAAATGCCTATGTCCTCATCTTCACCCCCCTCATTTCTACCAAATACCTCATCCACTTCTATTAACCTAACCAAATCTTCCCCTACGCTTGGGACCTCACCAATACCCAGTCTAACACACCCACCTAAGTGGCTTGATTTATCTAAAAATAAATACATCCATCCCATTAGGAGATAGACTCAATCTCCTCAACCTATGCCTCTATCACAACTAAAACCCTCGTCGTCACACCTACCTTCCATATTGGGACCCCATCCCTCTACCTTGCATCAATATATCATACCTCCTACGTTTTCTTTAAAGCGACCTACGCCTTCTGCACCCATACAGAAATCAAAGGGTATAGCAACACCGTCACCCCACGTATCTTGTCCACCTACCAACCCTAAACAAATTCCATCATCAAAAGAATTGTTTGCTACCACTCCTATTTATCTGTGGTTGTTTTCTGATACCACATCATCTGTGGCCTCATCATCTAACCAGCTAAACATAGCTTCTGCGCCAAAGAAGCCACGTTTAGTTAAAACCCATTATCAAAACCCCTTGGCTAAACCATCAATCATAAAAACCAACCATACCCCGTCATTACCACAAACTACCCAGTCAATAGCCTCATTTTCCTCTGACTTTGACCCACTCAAAGGGTCTTACACCAAAATCCTTGCTATGTTGGTGGAGAATGCGACCATTTCCCTACCCCCACTTAGACCTTATGATCCATCTAAACCTCGACCTATAGGTTATGATGAGTCTAAAATCTGTGGTTACCACCGCACACCAGGACATGACATAGACGGATGCAAAGCGTTGAAAGCCATACTTCGTCAGTCACCTCTCTCAGATAAAAAAGTTAAGAAAGACAACATACGAAGAGAGAGACCTTTAGCTTCAATTCCCTCTCCTATACCACCTGTTCCCGCCTCACCAAGATCTATCATTATTACAGCTCCACCTCTCAAAGACCATGACCTATCTCTACCATCTTCCTCCTCTCGTATTCATGAGATCAATATGATTAGTGTTGCTACTCGAGGGCGAAAAATAATGAGAAAGCGAAAGAAAGCATACCAATCCTCTCTCTTTCTCCGTCCACCATCCCGATCACACCACCACCTAAAGTGGTTATTCGAGGACCCGCTTACCTCGCCTCTAATGGAGTTGCCCACCGAACCATGATCAAACAACTTCACCAATCACCGTTAAAAATGACATCAGTATGATCTCATTCGACTTTCAATCTCATCGTCAGTTCTCGTTGAAATCCTTCAAGGGATAGAGGTCTTACCTAACGAAACCTTGCCTGTTACCTCTATTCTAACACCCAATCATGTTGCTTCACTCACCAAACAACCTATCTCCCCAACTACTTCTATCTCTCAGTACAAAGAAGCATTGCTTGTCGCCTCAAGATGAAATTATCGACTTTGGTGCTGAAGATCCTGACCCTGCTCTTTTCATCTCAGCTTATGTCCGGGACATTCGGTACGTCGTGTTATGATTGATGGGGGTGCTAGCCTAAACATCATCTCTTCAAAATCCTTCCAACAAATGAATATCCCTTCTAGCTGCATGTGTGCCAACCCCATCATGTTGCGGTCATTCAATGATGCTATTACTTCTACCTTAGGCACCGTGATCCTTAACATTCGTGTAGGACCACGTACTTTACCCGAACTCTTCTATGTCCTTGAGGGAGAGTTCCAATACAATATGTTGTTAGGCCGCCCTTGGATCTGGGCTATGGGATGCGTTCCCTCCACCTTACATAGATGCATAAAATTTGAGTACGAGGGGAAGTCCTACACCGTAAAAGCTGATCCTCCCCCCTTCAAAACCTATAATATGTTGTATCGCCCTAATGATGTGCTTGTACTAGTCAAGACACCCATTCATCCAACCCAACCATCCACTTCAACCGCACCTCAACCATCTACCTCAACCGCACCCATGCCTTCAACCAATGAAACCACCGTTGCAAATACCACTTCCTTTCCCGTAGATAACATCCCAACCTCCGACCCCTTAGTAGATGTTTTTCAACGCCTTACGCTGGGGGAATACCACCTATATAACGTTAGTTCTTTCCATACCCCATAGGAGTACGGACAGTTACATGCGCATCCTACCTACGACCGTCGCGTGGGGAGGTAATCCCCTACGGACCACCTCATTGCCGCACCAACCTAACGTATGGGGGTGTCGACGCATCCTCCGTTACCCCTGAACCTCCTTTTGGGGTGGTTCCCTTCCAATCCAATTTTCAATACCTGACAAATTGTCATTTCACCCTCACCTTCTTGACTCACTGTGCTTAGAAAGGCTTTGGTTTTGGTCTTTACGAACAAGGCCGACATACACTCATTCCCGTGACTACACGCAAACAAAATGATCGTAGTGGTCTCAGTTTTCCTAAAACACTTACACCGGAGAAACTTCGTGTCAGTTGTATCCTGGAAGATGATGATGTCACCCCTACCAAACCATCATCACTCATTTTTCTATCGTCACCCACAGAGTCGATAGACCCTGAATCTATCCCTCCTAAATTTTTTTTTCATAAATGCTATCTTCCTAGGTCCTCTCACTTATCAACGCGATAATGAGGACCCCTCTTCTATTCCCCTTCTGTATCCAGACATGATCGAAGAGGACTCGCCTTCAATTAATGTTGTTGAGTGCTAGGATGATGACTCCATCCTCACTTATCTTGGCGCGGATGACTCTTATATTCAACGCGCCTTACCGTCTGAAACTCAAACCATGTTGAACGAGTCAACTATAGAAATCAACATCCACACAGAGGAGGATCCTCACATTGTGAAGATCGGACAATCCCTTAACACATCAGAACAAGTCGCCTTTACTACCTTTCTCCGTACCCGCAACCAAGCTTTCGCTTGGTCCTACGCTGACATGCCAGGAATTGATCCTGACATTGCTGTCCATAACATCACCCTAAATCCCGATTCCAAACTAGTCAAACAAAAACTGAGAAAAATGCATCCACACATTGCCCTCTTGGTCAAAGAAGAGCTTCAACGACTTCTTTCTGTTTCCTTCATCTTGCCTATTGACTATCCTCAATGGATTTCTAACATCGTACCTGTCACTAAAGCGACGGGGGGACTTCGGATATGCACGGATTTCCGAGACCTTAACCTCGCTTGCCCCAAGGATGACTTCCCCCTCCCAAGTATTGATCAACTTGTTGATCTCACTGCGGGTCATGAAATGCTTTCTCTCATGGATGGCTTTTCGGGATACAATCAAATTTTGGTAGCCCCGGTTGATCAACATAAAACTGCGTTCATAACTCCTTAGGGAACCTTCTGTTATCGTGTTATGCCATTTGGCCTTAAGAATGCTGGTGCAACTTATCAAGGCTATGACCTACATTTTTCATGACATTATGCACACTATCCTTGAGGATTACGTTGATGATCTTCTTGGCAAATCTAAACATCGTAGTGAACATCTCGATGTTTTAACCATTATTTTTGATTGCCTGTTACAATATTCTGTCTGTCTTCAACCAAAGAAATGTGTCTTTGGTGTCCTTTCGGGAAAACTTCTTGGTTTTATTGTCTCTTTGCATGGCATTGAGGTCGATCCATCTAAAGTCAAAGCTATCCTAGAAATGCCCCCACCTACTAACCTCAAACAATTGCGTAGTTTACAAGGTAAGCTCCAATCTATCCGGCGTTTCATTTCCCAACTCTCGGATCAATGTCAACCTTTCCATCACCTCCTTAAAAAGGATATTGCCTTTCAATGGAGCAAAGAGTACCACCAAGCCTTTGAGGCTCTTAAAGCTTATCTCTTGCAGCCACCCGTGCTTATCCCACCTCAGGACGATCGCCCTTTCTACCTTTACCTTTCCGCCACCGACCACACCGTAGGAGCCATGCTCGCACATCGTGACTCTGAGCATCGAGAACAAGCCATTTATTATATAAGTCGTACTCTCGTGGATTACGAGACTAGGTATACACATGTAGAAAAACTGTGCCTAGCCCTATCATTCGTAGCCACCAAACTCCGACACTACCTCCTGAATCACAAAACTTTTGTCATCACCAACGCGGACCCCATTCATTATATGTATGCCAAACCTCATCTAAACCAATGCATCACCCGATGGCTTATGCTCCTTGCTGACCTCGATCTTGAATTTATACACCAGAAGTCAATCAAAGGACAAACCATTGCCGATCAACTCGCGGAAGCCCCTGTACCCGGGGCGCAATTTACTAATTTTAATTTCCCCGACGAACTCATCGCCACTCTTTCCCTCAGGGAGGAGTCGTATCCAATGACCCTCTTCTTCGATGGATCCAAATGCCAGTGTGGTGGAGGAGCCGGCGTTGTTCTCATTCCTCTCGACGCTGAGCCTATGCCTCTTTCATTCCGACTCGATTTCCCCTGCACTAATAATACAGTGGAATACGAGGCCCTTGTTTTGGGTCTCCAGGTTGCATTACACTTAGGTGTCAAATCTATCAATATTTTCGCGACTCTCAATTGGTAGTCAATCAAGTTATGGGCATCTACCAATGTAAAAATGAGGAACTTCAAAAGTACAAACATTACGTGGATTCACTTTTGACCTCATTTACTCGTTATTCTATTCAGACCATTCCCCTCTCCACTAACAAATTTGCGGATACTATGGCTTTCTTAGCCTCGCAAATTCCCACCTCACCAACTGACTCTGACATATTCATCTTGGTCCAACAACTCTTTGCCCCATCTTACTCAGCCCCGGTTGTTTGTATGATAAATAATGTGTCTGCTAATTCACAGGATACCTGGTACCACCAATTTCACGATTACCTTACAACCTCTGTTCTCCCACCTGACCTAACTAGTACCGGAAAATGTGCTTTTCTTAAAAGTGTTTCTCGTTATGTCATCATGGGGGGACTCCTCTATAAACGTGGCTTTGATGGCATCCTCCTTCGATGTCTAACCGGTGCGGAGGTCACCTATACCATCCAACAAATCCACGACGGTATTTGTGGTGGACATTTTAGTGGCATTACCGTGGCTAAATGAATCCTTTGCCTAGGTTATTATTGGCCTACTCTTAATAACGACTGCTATGAATATGTTAAGCGTTGTGTTATGTGTCAACAACATGCCAACCTTCAACATACTCCTAGCCATCCACTACAGATCGCACGAGATCTTTAGCCTTTCTCACAATGGGGTTTAGACCTTATTGGTGAGATTCACCCACCCTCTTCACAACGTCACCGTTGGATAATCACAGCAACCGAATATTACACAAAATGGGTGGAGGCCATTCCACTCATTTCAATCAAAAAAGAAAAAATCGTCGAATTCGTTAACCATCACATTATCTGTCGTTTTGGTATTCCTCATCGTCTAATAACAGATAATGGTAAATCTTTCAAAAATAAGTTGTTACAAGACCTTTGTGACAACTTTGGTATCAAACTTAGTTTCTCATCACCTTACTATCCACAGGCCAATGGTCAAGCTGAATCTTCTAATAAAACCCTAACCAAAATCCTCATGAAAGTTGTCAATGAGTCCGGAAGAAATTGGCATGATCACATCCCCTTTGCCCTTTGGGCTTATCGTACTAGCATTTGTACCTCCACTAATGCCACACCTTTTTCTTTGGTATATGGTACCGAGGCTGTCTTGCCTCTCGAAATACAAATACCTTCCCTCAGAATATCTCTTCAGGATATTCTCACCAACAACGATTTCCACCAAGAGCGGTTAGCCCAATTGGAGCTTCTTGACGAGCGTCATCTTACAGCTCTTGATCACCTTCAAATCTATCAAAAACACATCAAGCGTGCTTATGATAAGCGACATCATGAGTGTACCTTTAAGGTTGGTGATCTTGTCCTCAAAGAGAATCAACATGTAACTAAACTAGAAAAGAGCAAACGTGAAAATTTTCTCCCAATTGGATTGGGCCTTACATAATCACTCACACTTATGGATCAGGAACTTATCATTTAGCTTCACTTAATGGTAAACCTGAGCCTGAACCCCTTAATGCTTTGCATCTTCGACCATTCTACTATTGAATTTAGTGTTATATCACTTCTTATCTACCTTGCGCTCATCCCTTGAGCTCATTTACCACCACATACACTTTGTTTCCTACATCTCAAAATAAAATCAAGCTCACATAGTTTGATTCTCACCTCCCCTTAAAGATGCCTTCCCCTTTTTAGTCTAGTCCATGACTTCAAAGTTTTAAAATGACACATTCTTAGTTCAACACCTATGGGATTTTCTTGAGTCAAACTTCCTACAAAACTAGATGCTTTACGCCAAACGGACATCTAGCTCTCTAAATTATATATAGACTGCTCCCTCGAAGGACAGCTATATTCCAAACTATTGCTGCTATTATATATAGACTGCTCCCTCGAAGGACAACTATATGCCAAACTATTGCTACTATTATATAATAGACTGCTCCTTTGAAGGACAACTATACATAGTCAGCCTTTATCAGGAGCTTCTCGCATTAATCAGCTTCGTGAAGACCTCAAGAATAATAAAATATATATCCCTTGTAGACTTCCCGCATCGATCAGTCTATATTCAGCAAAATAAAAGCCACATTCAAAAGAAATTTTGAGTCATGGACTTGTCTATTTAGGTTAGGTTCTCTTTCGTCAGAATACTCACTTTATAACAAGTTCTCTGTGCCTCAGCTACATCATCCACCTCACCTCACCATTTGTTAAAACAACAAAACTCAAGGGACGTGACGTACACCCGATATATTGTGATTATACAACTCTTTTCACCTATTGACTTCTCGTCTATGTACTGTACATAGGGGTTCAAGGTCATTCTACATTATTATGTGGTTTGTTTAGCTCTTTTCACCTACGGAGCACTTTTTTTCTTCTTTGACTCGAATCTAGGATTATGTGTTGATCTTAATCAGGACATGGTTCCCTACCACTTGGATAGGCTAACTTTCACTTCACCTATACCTACACCAACAACATTACCCTACCAACACCAACAACATTACCCTACCAACATCAAATTTTTACCAACCAACAAATTGCCTAACCACAACCAAATTGCCTATTTCACCTCTCCCTGGTCCTAAGGGAGAACTACATCGGTCTGAGGCCCCTCCTTGCTTTGTGCAATGGGCTATGTAGGCAGCACTTAGGAGACATGGGGTCTCCCAAGGTTAGCTCGACCATCCCCTACCATACCCTATCATTGTGTTGTAAATATAAATAGTTTCTGTGTATTTCTATTTGATAACACTCATCTTTATCCTTTTTCAAAACAAAAAAGTCAAAACACAAACATTCTTATTATTATCATAACTCAAATCAACATACATATTCAGTTTTATTTTCTCTATCATCGACGCGCAGGTCGGCATCCTTATTTACTCTTATACCTCGATAACATTCACTTAGACCCTCACGCCTCATCCCGAACCAGGTGATGATCGTGATCATCGACGCCTCTCGCCGGGCCTCTCCATCCTCAAAGGTACCACGGCTATTGGTACCGCCCACTGATCTGCCAATCTCTCCTGTAACATGTGAATACGCTCTCTCGCATGGAGGTATCTCACCTCTAGTCCCTCCGCTCGTGACTCCGCAACCGCTAACAATCCTCTTGTCTCATTCACCTGTGTTTGGAGCTGATGAACTAAACTCTGCAGATGATCTCTCTCCACTGTAATCATAGCTATGTCAGGACGATCACGTTCACCTCGCAGCTCTGTTACCCACCATAATCTATAGGCCTCTGTCGTTCCTGCATCCATCACCCTGCGATCGGCTGCTATCTCCTCTGGCCCTTCCGGAGGTGTTGGCCGGGAGGTGAGAATGCTGCCTCCGCGTCGATCCTCATATATGGTCTATAAGCCAGGGGTATATCCTGCACAAATCTAAATTTTTGCCGCATGCGATCTAGAGGAATCCTCTCATACTCACCTGGCCTGTGCCCCGCGATCCACCTCAATCGCTCTACACCCCTCAACTCCTCAGCTATGTTCTCTGTTACCATATAGTTCCCGTAAGGCCTCCAACAGATATCCGCAATCGTCACCATCTCCCATACCTACCTATAATACTCAGTGTCACCCGTCACGGCCTGGGATCTTGCCTCTTGTTCTGTCTTCGGACCCATCGTCTAAATCCCAACCTCTACACTCTGGTCTCTCTTGACTGGATGGATCGGCCTATTGGTCGCACACAAACAATGTGCTCATAGGCCCAACAATGTAATAAAAATGAACAATCCAAAGGTGTTGTCCAGGTGATTTCGTCTACAAGCCCATAAACCCTCGTATAGCTCCGCCAAATATGCAGTGCCCATGCAAAAGTAAAGCTCATTTCTATCATTTCCCAAATAACACTCATCAATGCTTTTGAAATCTTCCACCCTCCGCCTCGATAATGCATAATACCCTCTCGCTATCATTAATAGCATGGCTAACCTTGTTTCCTCAGGGTGTGTTGCATACATTGTACCATACGTAAATGTTAAACCTCGCTGTGTCAAATCTCGTGCAGCTGAACCAAATATCTGTTATCGCTGCCCACTTGTAAGGCAACGCCGATACACTCTTTTTTTCCTATCATTGGGAGTCTCAAAATACAAAACATATCTTCCAAAGTCACTGTATCTCCTTGTTGGCGATAGAAGGTATTCCTTTCTGGATTCCATCTCTCAATCAACGCCAAACATAGCATGGTTACGTGCGATTCTTGAATAATAGTGGATTCCACTTAACCCCAAATGCTTTATCAATGCCCATTCAATTGTGTTACATCCGCTCGGATTCGTGATAACAATGCTTTGCATGCATTATCATTCATCCTTAACCTCGCTTCCACCTGCGCATACATCAAAACGACACATAATTATTCAATAAAAAAAATCTCCACGGGTTTTTTTCTCAAATTCTGGAAACTCCTACAGTAACCGATATCGGTTATAGATAACCAATACCGGTTAGCTAACCGATACCGGTTATCTCTAAACGATACCGGTTACTGTCAAAAATATACACCCTGCTTCAAAACATACACCTACGATAATTATTTTGCCCGTTTACTCCTATCTATACCTAAAAACATACGTGACCACCCTGCTTACCTACCCCATAGCACTCACCCCATCCCAAACCCTTGCCTATCACCTTTTCTTTCTCATCTTTACCCACTTACACTTCTCTCATCCTATTCACAAAACAAGCAAGAATCAAATTACAACCAAAATGTTTACCTCTTGGGCTGCAGCAGCTTGAGGTGGAACTTGTCTTCCCTCTCGTCCCTACCTGCTGGATGCTTCTCCTCGTTCAGCCATGTTCACCACCCTTTTCAAATTTACCTTTCTGCTTTCTGAATCTCAGCCCACATTCACTTCATCTGTCTCTTTCCTCCTTATCACTCAAATTATTTCATTCAATCACATGTATCAGTCGTCAAACAGCGTCGCATTTGCATATTTAACTTGTTGCATGACTCTAAAAATAAGAATGCTCAAAATAAGAACTTCAGTTGCCACCCAAGCTTTTCTATTTTTAGCAAAGCTCATATTTGAATAACCGGTATCGGTTAGCTAACCGATATCGGTTTATTGCCTACCGACATCGGTTATCTAACCGATATCGGTCACATACATACCTTTTTTTTCTTTTTTTTACATAGTTCTTTTCTTTATTTTCTACCTAATTTTTGTGGCGCCCGTCCCTTTTTCCTGCATAAACAACACCATTATCTATAATTTTTCATTAAATCCATATCTCATCACAATTTCATCAACATCATCTATCTATATTACAAAAACAAACAAGCCATCAACAAACGATATCAAAAACCATCAATCTATACACCATTTGGATCCAACTCAGCAGCTACATACGTTCAATTTCACAAACCAGCGACAAAACACATACAACATTTCATAACACAACATGTCAATTAAACTCATCATCTATATATACATACATCCCATCAACAAAAGACATCAACACCATCAATATATAAACCATGTGGATCAAACTCATCATACATTAAATATCACAAACCATCGACAAAACACTTAAAACATTTTAAACACAACATGTGGGTCAAAATCATCATATCTATATATCAAAAGTTTCAAATATACAATGTGCCCTGCATAGGGGCCTCTGTGATCTCATAATAATACAAAGCCGGCACGCAGGCCGCAATAACTGTCAATAATCTCGACTCGGCTCAGCGGCAGTATCATATCAAAATATACAACCTTCTGCCGTATCGGCTCGCAGGCCGGTATATACAATAAATGAATGCATACATCATATGTAGGCACGCAGGCCTCTATAAACATAACCGGTTCGTAGACCGGTGCCCATATCCACTGTACAAACACAAACTATCTCCTCTGCAGGGATCCCTCAGCTCTCCCCACCGCCCTCCGCCTGTCTCCCTGCTGGTCCCTGTGCTGCCTCTCGCCTCCTCCCTGTCACGGACCCACTGCCGTGGGCTGCACCCCCCACAGGATCTCTGGCTACACGAGGTCTCAGCTCTGTGTGCCGCATATGGCTGATAGTCAGCCCCGGTACCATCAAGAACATCCTGATAATACCGGGCCTCCACTCTCGCCTCCATATAGCGGGCCCGTGCCACCATCGCTGCTGGGGCTGGTCCCCCGACTCCTAATAATAGTGCCCTTTGCTGGAACTCGTGGCTATCACGGGTGCTCGTGCTAGTGCAGCTGTGGTGCCTTTGGTGGGGCTTATGGTTTGTCACTCGTGCTTGGGCTAGCTGACCCTATAAGACACCTATTCGTGCTCAAGTGCGGCAACAAATAAGCCGCCTCGTAAGAACTGTGCTCGCCTCGAGCTGGTCCTCTCTCTTCACCGCCATGCTGAGTCTCGCAGGTGTGCGGGTTGTGCTCTCCTCGCGGCTCTCTCTCCTGCCCACCATACCAAAAATGATCCCGTGCAGTCGGTGTCGTCCACGGTATCATCTGCAGGCCTCTCGGCTACCCAATCTGGGTCCACGGGCTGTGGTACAGGCAGTGGGGCCTCTACATCATCCCTTCTGTACTGAGGGAAGGGAGGTGGCTCATCTTGTCATAGCCCCATCTGCCATCATACCCTCTCCAGGGGTATCCACTCATGCTCTCCCGGCCTCCGTCCCGCTATCCAGAATGTATACTGGATCCACCGCAACTGTGATCGGGCTCCTCCGCGGGGCTGATGACCTCTGTAAGGCCTCCATACAATATCCAGGGTAGTCATGCCCTCTAATACATGCCGGTAATACGCTACATCCCGTCCGGTGAGAACTGCTCGTGGCTGGCCCACGACCCCCAGCCACCTCTGAAAGCCATATCTATAAATCACCTGTGGCCCTGGCTGCTGGGGCAGCCCTACTGGTCGAATGCATATGATATGCTCATATGCCCAGCAGTGTAACAAAAACGTAGAGCAAATCCCGAATCGCCTCATCCGGCGGTAGCCCCACAGCTCTCGGTATAACTGCACCAGGTATACTGGTGCCCAAGCATAACATGTATGCTCCTCAACCATCTCGTGTAATACCCCCATCAGCGCCCATGGAAAGTGGCCTCCCTCTGAGTCCGGGAGGGCAAAGCATGTAATGCCGATCATCATCAACACGGTAAGTCGTGTCTCATGTCGGTGGGCACGATACATATCCCCATAGGCGATGCTCACGCTGTGATAAGTCAATAGCGCGGCCGCATCCCCGAATACCTGTAAGATGCTGTCCATGGCTATCTCGCATCCACTGGAAGATCGCTCTCCATTGATTGGTAATCTAAGGATGTGATACACATCCTCCAATGTAATGGTCATCTCTCCACGGAGATGGAACACATTGGTCGCCGGATCCCATCTCTCAATGAGGGCGACCATAAGACCGTGATCCTCTCTATCACAATATAATGCCAACTCTACCGAGTCCCACTCGCGCATGATGGCCCACCGCACCATGCAGGACACGTGTGGCCGCATCCGTCTCAACAACGAGGGCATCTTATCCCACATCATCATTTCCGACGTGCCTCGCAAAACCAACTCACTGCATTAGCCCTACTCTTTATCACAACAACTCCTTTAACCTTCTATACCCCCTTTTAACCACCCGACCACACAACCACCCCATTTTCACCCCCCCACCCACCAACCAACCTTCCTATCAACCTCTACCCCTTCCCTCTTCACCCCAATAACCATAACTCCCAAACAATAACCAAAACACCCAAATAACAACCAAACACCCAAACCACAACAAAACCAAACAACAAAATAGCAAATCCTAACTAGGGACCGGTACCGGTCACCCATGACCGACACCGGTCCCCTATCCACCGACGCCGGTCGACGTACGACCGACACCGGTCAACCACAAAACCACCGTAGCCCAAAACTTCTTGACCGATGCCGGTCGCTTAGTGACCGGCATCGGTCACTGAAAAATTGCCGAGCCGAACCCGACGCGGCCCCCCAAATCCATTTTTCCCCTATTTCTCTCTATTTACCCACCCTAACACCCTAAAAACCTACCCACCCTGCCACCTTGACCTATTTAACCCATCTATCCTCTTCATTTTTCAAATAACTTCAATTTATTCATTATTTTATCAAAACATGGATTCCTACCCAAACCCCCAAATATAGCTTAACAACATCAAATTCACACAATGAAGGGTTTCAAACCTACTGGTACGACGACACGTCGTCGTGGTGGGATAGGTGGTGGTGGTCTAGCTGGTCCAGCACCTCCTGCTCCTCCTGGCTGTGCCATGGCTCTCAAACTCCTCTGCTGGGTCCTCCACCAATCAAATGTTGCCTCCTCCTCGCTAGGGCCTACCAATCACTCACTTCTCCACTCAAATAGTGCCACCTCAGTGACAAACTCAACAATCTCACCAAAAGACCTCAGATAACTAAAATTGGTTTTCAAATTGACAATATGACAATGACAGGCCGTATTTTTTCTTTTTATAGGTTTTCGACCTATAACCGATACTCGTTATATTGTGCCTAAGGAACCGGTATCGGTCACCTAACCGATATCGGTCATAGACAATCAATATCGGTTTTATACCACCTCTTCCCCAATTTCTGCCCTTATTTACTAATCGCCCTTTCTCACAACATCACCTATATCCACCTTGGCTAAAACCCTTTGTTAACTTCATTGGCCCGACCCAAGGCCGCAACCAACTCATTTGGCCCGACCCAAGGCCGCAACCAACCCATTTGGCCCGACCCAAGGCCGTAACCAACCATTTGGCCCGACCCAAGGCCGCAACCAACCCATTTGGCCCGACCCAAGGCCACAACCAACCCATTTGGCCCAACCCAAGGCCACAACCAACCCATTTGGCCCGACCCAAGGCCACACCCAACCATTTGGCCCAACCTAGTGCCGCAACTTCAACCCATTTGGCCCGACCCAAGGCCACAACCATCCATTTGGCCTGACCCAAGGCCGCAACCAACCCATTTGGCCCGACCCAAGGCCGCACCCAACCATTTGGCCCGACCCAAGGCCGCACCAATTAAATACCTCGCCCAACATCAACAAAATACAATTTTATCCACCCATCTTGTAGCTCTTTGTTCAATCGAGCTCACTTGTTCATGTTTTAGCATGATTAGGGTCCTTGACTTGATCAGCCGACCAACTTTGCTAGCCAAGACCGTGCCGCTTATCTCAACCAAACCAACCATTTGTACCGCCGAACATGCCTAAACGCTCTGTACCTTACCCGTTATATCCCCGAGCTACTTCCTATGCCTTGATACCGTGGATTATATCACCCTTGTTTGGATAAACTATCGACCTTTGCCTATGAATTGCTTGTTTGCTATTCAAAATCATGTACCCTGGTCGCACTACGCATTTCACCGTGTATCTCGCTTCCTCGACCTACCCCACCATCTTACCATCATCTCAACACCATTTCCTTTATCAACCCTATCCCGATTTCACGCTACCTCAATCTGCGTGATAGATTTGAGGGGATTACCTATACCCTTAATAGGTGTAACCACTTCTTATCATTGTCCATGCAGCTTTAACAAAGACAAGCTACACGACAACAAGGGGCTAATGTAGACACCAAATTTGTGTCTTACGACCCCCGTGCCCCGTGATCTCATTTCGTAACCTAACCTCATCACCTAAACCTTACACACTTATTTATTAATTACCTTATAATTAATAAATCCACATCGCCATACCTGCCACCTCATTTCGCCACCTCATCATGACCTAGTCTTAACCCTAAATTAACCTAATTAAGACCTATAACTTGGTCCACATCTACACCCATGACTAATTACTCCTCACCCACACCTAAAACCAACCTCATAATGACTTGACCAAGCCCGCAACTAATCCCTCGGGAGAAAAAGAGGAAAAGCTGGCTATTTTACTAAAAATAGCCCGCTTTGACCTGACCGATACCGGTTCCTACTCGACCACCGTCGGTTACGTAACCGCCATCGATTCCCTGTAAATGACCACTCCCAACCAAAAACAGGGGTTGGATTTTAGTGGATCCAAAGGAGAAATCATTGGAAGAATCCGGAATTTACTTGGCTGAACAGAGACAAGTGAAAGAAAGAAGAAGAGTTTGCAGAGAAGGACATCAAGCCCAAAAACTACAACTGAGTAACCAGAGCCTTGTGACACTCATCGAGTATCAGGAGAGGAGATAACTCATCTTGGGTTGTCAGATCATCCTACTTGAGCCCTGTCTTCGTCATCACAGTCCCAGAACCTGCATTTTCCATCAATAACTAGTAAGTAAGTCTTATACGTTCTTTTAATAACATTTCTTGAATTTCTGAACCACTGCCATCATAAGTCTATTCCTAGATCTACTACCCAAAGAACACACTACATCTAACTGCTGTCATTCCTCCACCCTTACGTTACCCCTAAGAACACCCCCGTATTCTCTCGAGTCCTTCTCATCACCCCATTACCCAACCCCACCCATTTATCAACCTTATAAAACAACACAACCACCTTACAACCAGCCTTCACCAAAAGCCCCTAAAACATTGCCCCTACCGATATCGGTTAGAGCCAACCGGTACCGGTTACAGTGACCGGCATCGGTCACCTTGATTCTAAACTAAGACCAACCCTTTCTCTATTGTTCTAATAAGGTAAACAAATTGTAATTGGACAATAGCTTATTTGTTAGAATTTATGTTAATTCATATTAGCAGGGGAACTGACCACCTTCGAAAGGAAGTTTTATATTTCCCGGGCCCAAGGCAGTTCCTCTCATTTATTGTCTAATCAAAATCTGTGGTCGTGTATTCTTATTTCGCAGTAGTCCTTCCCGCACAAAAAAGAAGTTCTTCGCAGTCGATCCGATCTTTCTCTACGGTACGCGCACACCCTCTCGACATTCAACAAGTATTCCTCCTAGCCCTAACCCTCATCTGTTTCTTAAAGGAATGAAAGGATAGAAGCAACTCTATTCCCAAAAGTTGAAACATTCCATGTGAAACAACTCCACTGGACTCCCTATCCTTTTCCTATTTAACTACACTTCTAGAATCCTAGAAAGGTGGGGAAATTAATTTACATGTACAACCACCTTTCTGGACGTAATTTTTTACAATTAATTCATTTACTGCCCCCAACACTATTACAACTTCCCACAGTGTTATTTTTAGCATATTATTTTATCCGTATATAACCAACTTTAACTACTTCTACCTCTATAAATTGTAGGCTTACCTTCCTTACAAATCCTCTTGAATTTTAAGTACAAAAACTCTGTTGAATTCACTGTGTTAATAGAATTTTTATTTTTTATTTAGAGAGCACTCAAGAGCATCCAAAATCATTTCTAACATCTATTTGCAAGGTTTCACAGGAGACCCTTATTTGAGATTTGCATTGGAAGGTTACTGGAGGGTTTGTAAATTATTTTTTTATCTTTCATTACTGTGATTTTTCTCTATTTACAATACCAAGTATCATTCATGCATGGATTCTAGTTGTGTCCATACCTCTTTCGGATGTTCGATATCACCAATGTGTAGAAGGTACTCATCGTTCACATTGTGTAAAATCATAGAAAGAGCCTCCTGCATTCGTTGCAAGAATGCATTCATGTTATCTACAGTTTCTTGAAGACCGGTGGGAGAAACTTCATATCCAGAAACAATCGTCTAGAGTTTCCTCACCATAAATTTTTTTGACCCAAATTTTGTAGTTGGTTTCATTCAGGATCTGGGTTTTGTCAAGACAGAAATAGTTGGATGCCATTGTTTTCCTAAAACTGTAAAACACACCCCATTATAATATACAATGTACCACAGAGTTAGATACATATTTATCAATAATAAATAATCAAATCTAAATTTTATAGATCTAAAGAAACTATTTGATCATAACTAATTCCGTCATTACAATGCATACTAATTAACCTCACATGATCAAAATAATAACCCGCAATATAAAGGGCTCTGCATTATACCCTATATTTATATAAAAATATTTCACCATATAGAAGTGAAGAAGAGACCCCTAAGAATGCATAACAACTTCAAATTTCTGAAAAAAATAATGTAGACAAAGATCCGACCAACTTAAATTTGACGTCTAAATGACCGTCATAATGGCTTATTTTTTTTAGTCATGATGGTCATTTGACCGTCAATTTTAACATAGTGAAAGTTTCCTAGAACCTACGAGCTTAAATTTGACATCTAAATGACCGTCATACTGCCTTATGTTTGGTCTACCATGACGGTCATTTGACCGTCAAATTTAATGAAGCCAAAACTTCTTGTGTATTTCTAGAATGTGAAATTCCATAATTTCTTCTTCTGTATAATATTAGGGAGGTTATATTTTAATACATTATAATAACCTATTATAATTTATAATTTGTAAAATATATACACTTTTTTAAAAAGAGGTATATAATTTATAGAATGTAAATAAAAAACAACATATAGTTCATAAAAATTATAAACTATAGTATATTTTTTTATAAAAAAATACATAACCCTTATTAAAGGGGTTTAAAGGACAGAGACTGTGTTAAAAGAATTTACTGGTGAAAGTAGATTTATGAGAGTATAGATTAACTTGCATATTTTACAGAGGGGACAAGTAATTTCACCCGACCAATGAAATAAATTGAAATCCTATTTTCATGAACCTTGTCTCCTCCCTTCATTTACTCTTAATTTTACCCTACACACATTTAAAACTATGGAAATATTGCAAAATATTTTATATAATTCCTACAAGTTAAAAACTTTAAAACTTTTATGTGGCTATAACTACTAATATTTTAATAAATATTTACCACACTTCACGTGGGCCACCAATAAACTAGCCTTTTTTTTACATTCTCCATTTATACCTGAGATATTATCCCATTTTATTCTTCACTCCCACTCTTATATAAAATAAAACCTTTAAATAGGTTTATTTATATAGTTTTTATAAACTATAAGATATAAATGAATGGGGCCACCCCCTTACATGGATAATATAAATGGTTAGGGACACATGTTAGGTTTAGGTTTGAATACTTAGTTTTAAAAACTATAAAATTATAGTTATTTTGTTATACATATACATATACATATGCATATGCATATGTATATCTATATGTATATCTATATCTATATCTATATCTATATCTATATCTATATCTATATAATAAAATATTACTATAGTTTTAAGACTATAGTATTTACATGAATTTATTAAAGAAATAGAAATGACCCTATTTAAAGGGAGCCTGACAACTATAGATGACTCCTTAATAAAAATATGTAAGAAAAAATTCAAACCAGGATATTAGAGCCACTGCATTATTTTACCCCATTCCATGGGTCTTTAACCCCTGAGCCAATAGGAAAATTTTAATTTTCCTATTCTTGAGGAATATTGTCTCCGTATGGGAGACCTTGTGATTTGAATTTTTACATGTTTACCCGGCCTACACATACATTACAAACTATACAATAATTAATAAAATATTTCTTAAACATTTTAACCTTTACATATGATATTCATGCCTAAGTAAACAACTTATTCCAGAGCCCCACCAAGGGTTTCAAGACGGGGATCCACCACAATTTTCCTACAAATACCAATTCTTCACAAAACACACACAATTTTAGTTTGCACAAAAATGGAAAGAAGGGGTCCGATTAGTTTAAATACCCTTCTGGGTTGGTTGAAAAAACCCGTATAAATTAAATAAATAAAATACAAAACATTTGATCTTAATTTATTTAATTTACCTCACTCTGTTACCATGTTAGAATTTGAGGATTCTAATAAATATGGATTTAATCAACTTACATATTATATAATGTTACAATAAATATTTAAATAAACATTACATCATAACATAAGTAAATAAAGAAATACTTACAAGAAATAAATAACACAGGTGACATAATATTTATAGTGGAAAACCCCAATAGGGTAAAAAACTAATTTAAAATAATCTTTCACTTCAAAGAACTTATTTTACATCCAATAAGATTAACTCCTCCTTTAAAACCCTATTTACTAAGGGTAAAACTAAATCACTTGATTTGCACACCTTTGATATATTTCCTGAATATATCAAATGAGGACCTAAAGTCCTTTTTATATAAGGTGATCGAGTATGTCTCCGACCCACCTTTTTAACTTAAACGGTTGACACATACACCTAGCTTTATAATATTTAATATTAAAAATATAATCATTTCATGATATTAAGTATTTAACCTAAAGCATATACCTAGGTTAGCATATTTAATAATAGAAATATAAATATTTCATATTATTAAATATTAACCTTTATATCGATGATGGACCCATATACATTAAGGGTTGGCGGACCACTTAATCATTATGTTCCAACAACAATAACAAAAATAGCAACAATGACAATGACAACACACATGCGGTGGTACTTGTCATACTAACCATGTAGGTACACTACACACAACAACATCTACACATGCATTCTGCCCTAGGTTCACTCTCATCACTTTTTATACACATTTTTCATCTTTATAATCCACGCTCCTCCACATTTTTCTTTTATCATTCTACACTTAAGTCTAGTCCATCAACACAGCCTTCTTCTACACTCTACATGGTTATCAGGTACGCATCTCTATCTACTTTATGTTACCGAGCTTTCGCTCACTAACATAAAGTGGGGGAAAATGTAGACACAAATATTACACATTAGACAATATTTAGCCCGATCTTATACTACTATTTAGAAGGTTCTCAAGTGTACAAAGTACTAATTAATCCCACCTTTTGGCCACCTTTTTATTATCTTTTATTTCATCTTTCCCACATATTTCTGATACCTATCAGCCCATTTCATGACCTTTCTAACATTCTAGCCTGAAATTAGGGCACCTCAAGGTTCCCTGGTCCCATTCCAAGCACCCTATCTGCGATAACCTCTTCCACTTATTTTTAGGTCACTTCTAGTTGTTGGTCATCATTATCTTCTTCTCAATTGGCCTTGTCATGATTAATTATGAAATTAAGATTGAGAACCCTATAAATATAAAGTTATAAGACCATAATAAGGGTCCTAGGTCATTGTATCTTATCACTAATACACTCCATCTAGGGTCAGCATCCATTTGCATCACTTACATCCACATAGTGTTATGTATTCAAGTTAGGAGATCTGCATCATACACACTTCATAAGGAGGAGATTCCATTCTATTCCATGCACACATGCTACTTACATTTCTATAGCTATTATTGTTCGTTACTTCACAAAGTGTGACTGACACGAGAGCACCTAGAGCACACCACACACACAAACACACTAGAACTACATCAGTGTCTGTAATGTAGTGAAGTTCTCAGTGATAATTCCACTAGCTTGGCGGTTGAGGTCAGTCTGGCCCATTCATATGCATCTTTCATTTTTCTAGGGTTTTATACTTCTCCTTGCATTACGGGTCATTATCCAATTCATCCAATGAAAATCTAGTGTGATAGACAGCGAAACATTTGAAAATACTTAATGACCATACTAGATTCAAATTCTAAGGATTTGTAGTGTTCCAAACGCCTAGATTGTGTAGACCGGGCACCACCGAGGTGCCCTAGTACACCCCCAAGTGCCTGTGTCATCTCAGACAGTCCATATTTTCCCTTCGCATGGTCCCTAAGGGTTCATTTGCACTTCCATATTTTATTTCCAGATCTTTAACACTGTGCAACAATCTTCCTCGTAATCATATAAGTATTTTCCTTACTTTTTTCTTGCACATTAGGGTTTTATTTCATCTAGAATAGTTTATTTATATTTATTTCATATTGCTTTAGTTCATTTACAATGTTTTAGTCCTCCTAACTAAATTAACATTAATACCCTAGATATCCCTTTAGGCCATCTAGGAATTCTTTATTTTTGTTAATCACCTCACTTACATGAAATTCTAGGTTTTATGGCTTGTTTTATTTATCTCCTTAATATTGCATCCTGTGGTGACAAGTGGAAATATCTACTTGAGGTGTATTTTATTGCCCTCATTTTCCTCATTATAAAGGGTAAACTTGGGATAAAAAAACGTTCCCCAAGCCAATCATTAAAAACCCTAATTTTAAAACTATATGTTGTTACTTCATCAGTGAGTGAAAAACAACTACTAGGTAAACTAAAAACTCAAAATAACTGCTTTCAAATACATTTCTTCCTCTAGTTCAAACCTTTCTTCCAAATTTATGATGTTTTGAAACTCCAAATACCTACAAAAACCCTAGGCATGCTTCCAAAATTCTTCTAGGGAAGCCATGAACATGAAAACAAAAACAAATTCAAAACTTCCAAGTCGCAAAGTAGATTCCAATGAAACGTTCTCTTTATATCTTCATCCTAGGATCCTTCAAGAAGACTATAGGTATAAGTTTTATGATGCCCTAATTTTTAACAAAGGAAACCCTAAATTTATGTCGTAGAAGCTATTTTATCAATTCGCAATAATTTTGGCCGATGTATCACCGTGAAATTTGGAGCACGGGATCTTGGAGATGAGCCGAATATGATGAGGGTATTTTCGTTGCATACGAACACCAGTAAGTTCCAATTATAAAAATAGTAAGTATCTAGTATTGTCACTTACTAAAGCTAGGAAGCCTCCAAAAATAGTAAGATCTCTCCAATCAGAGGATTCGAAAAATAGTGAAGATGACAAACTAGGCAAAACGTGAAATTTGAGCAAAAAAAGTAGTTTTTTTTTGGAAAAACAAAAAATAATTTACTAAAAAATAAACTTTATAAAAATAAAAAAACATTGATTAAGGAACTATTATCATGTTAGGGGCTTTAAAACTGAAATTGAGCATAAAAACACATTCCCAAAAAGCAGCTCCCCAAACCCTACCTACTAAAAATAGAAAGTTTCGACTTCAAGTGCATAAAGTTGATATTGTCTTCATTTTCTACCATATTGTTGATTTTGGAAATATTAAGTTCATTTATTGTCTTTTCACCCTAGTAATCTATATAGGTGGCAACTAAATAATCATCTATTTGAAGTCCCAAGGGACCAATGGAAGACAAGGTTTCACAAGTGAATTCTATGTTGCAGGAGGCCATCTCATGTCTATTCATAGTATGGAATTGGTTCTAGCATGTTCTCAACACTATGATCCGAATTAAGAATCATAAGAATAGATGACAACTCAATACTTACAGTGCTCACTCAAGGGAATCTAAAAGTGTATGTTAATCCCGATAGGAAACAACATGGCTATCATCATGAAGGAATTTTCATTAGGAGAATGGTAAAAAATAGAATCCTATCTCTAAGGTATTACATTTGGGTCATGGTTAAAGTAGGTAAGGAAGTTGTCTCGTGTATTGAAATCTTTGTCTAGAAGTGAGTTTCACAAAGGATATTCAGATGCAATCATTCTACTAAGAATTATAAAGGGAGCCGAGGCCAAAAAAGATATTCAAGATTAGATGGTGTAGTTCATCCTCATTTTCATCAAAGGAAAATAAATTATTGATTAGGGATAGATAATCAGTGACAAAATCCATCAACAATTGCTTCAGTTGTAGGTTACTAGAAAGTTCTTGATGACATCCTATCTCGGTCTATGCTTCCATGAATACAAGACCATTTATAGGTCCGACTATCACTCAAAATATTTCCCAAATGGATCTCACCTATGAAAGGTATCTGCAACTAACACTCAAGGAAGGTAATCATAATTTTCCAAGAGTGAATGATGCATTCACTATGTTCGTCATTCCGTTACTAGAAGGTAATCCTGAATAGAGATTGTCTTCTCAAGAGGCTGCATTGATCAAGAGATATGGTACTTATTTCACTTAGTTCTTAACATTATCATAATCATAGTATCATGGTTTTATCTCACTTTGCGCATGCAATCTCCCAAGGTATCTCGGAGATAATATTGTGATTTTTGAGCTATACAGAAACTCGCCCACGTCAATGGAAAAATCAAGAATCCCAAGAAGAAATGTGTGTCATTTCATATATTTCTTGGAATATTCTCATGTAAGAGTTTCAATGATGCCTCGAACTTGGAAGCTTCATTTTATCCTTTTAACCTCTATTCATACACACCTAGGGCATATTTTGAAATTTGAAGGAACCCTAAGACCTTCAACCTTCCTAATTTGCACCATTTTCCACAAATCAAAGATTTTTAGGTAAATTACTCGAGTGATTTTGAGGTTAGAGAGAGTGATAACATGATAATTACTATTATATAGATGAGAAATTTCATATTTGATTGGTTTAAGGATGGAGTTGAAGATGATGGGACCGAATTGTATGATCCTAAATACCAAATAGTGAAGGTCTTGCCTCTCCCACAAGTCTCATGGAGCATTTGTGAGTCAAGAGACATAAATGAAAGAACTAAAGTGGTAATCCAAATATCCAAGGAATGGTTCAAGAAGAAGAGGGTTGCACTCATCGAATTATGAGATCTCAGGACTCTCGAAGGAATCCAACCTTGCGTGAATCCGAGCTCCTCGTGAAAAGTTATGGCCGTCGAATATCGGGTCCGAGTGCGCTTCTGTCGGCCTCGAATGTTGCACCTCTGAAGGTGCACCATAGCGCATCCATATTCATGTCGACATACCCTTACGTGTGCCAAGGCACAAATTCTGTCATGTGAACATTCTATGTCATGTGCCCTTTACGTGCGCCAAGGGCACATCCATTTTCATGTCGACACCTTCTGTCGTGTGCCTCTTACCTGCGCCAAGGGCACATCCATTTTCATGTCAACACCTTCTGTCGTGCACCTCTTACCTGCGCCAAGGGCACATCCATTTTCATGTCGACGCCTTCTGTCGTGCGCCTCTTACCTGTGCCAAGGGTGTATCCATTTTCATGTCGACACCTTCTGTCGTGTGCCTCTTACCTCTGCCAAGGTGCATCCATTTTCGTGTCGACACCTTCTCGCCGTGCGCCTCTTACTGTGCTAAGGGTGCATCCATTTTTATGCCGACACCTTCTATCGTGCGCCTCTTACCTATGCCAAGGGCACATCTATTTTCGTGTTGACACCTTCTGTCATGCGTCTCTTACCCGTGCAAGGCGCATCCATTTTCATGTTGACACCTTCTATCGTGCGCCTCTTACCTACGCCAAGGGCGCATCCATTTTCATGTCGACACCTTCTGTCGTGCACCTCTTACCTGCGCCTTCGGCTGTTGGTGACGCAATAAAAATCGGGCTCTGAGTTTCTTTGATTTCCATATTCTTCTGTTTGTCTATATCTACCTCGGGGAGATATTTACAACAATGATTTCGAATGAAGAAAAGGAGGTCCTCCTTAGCGAGTTGTTAAACTTATTGCTCTATCTTTTCCAAAGGTAGTAAGAGCCTCAAAAAGGGCCAAGACCATCACAAAAACCCACATTGATTCATCTAGAGCGGGGACCTTGGAAATAACAACCCCTTCGAGGGTAAAACAAGAGAAGACATAATAGTTGATGACTATAAAATTCAGATCATTCCCTTGGGTAAGCCCTCAATGGAACAATTGAAACAAGGAGTGTCTGAGGCATTGAATGATATTCTACAAAAAGTTGATGAAGATAGGATGACTAAAAGGTAGTTAAAGGAAATGTGTCAAAGCCTTGAGTTCTTGTTTACAAAATTTGGCGGGGCATACTATTCAAACACAAGCAAGTGCCTATATAAACACCCCTGAAGGAATGGATAAGGTAAAAACACTCACAAGAATGTCCAGAAGTAGAAATGTGGATGGAAAAATTAACTGAAAGAGGAAAAGAAGCTATTACAGAGGCCAGATCAAAGTACGAAGATCTCAAAAATAGACTAAATGAAATTGATGAAATAACTGAACAGTGTGACAATGAGATATTCTACTTGGAGGGAATTCTTCCCAAACTTGACCGCATAACCCAACTTAGTGATGAGTTGGTCGAGTAGGAGAACATTGTACTAATTTAATTTAAAGGAAGCAGACATGCCCTAGAAGAGTTTTCAAAGATCGAAATCGAGACCTTGAACGGAATCAAAGAAAAACTTGAAATCAAAATAAATTGGGTTGATGACACCCTTGATGCTATTGACTTGAAATTAGAAGACATGGTAGTGGAAAAATTCAAAAAGAGATATGGGGACTTGAAGATTGATTTTCTACTTAACTCCTTTGAAAATAACATTCAGGAAAATTATTTCTCCTATGAAATTATTAAAACCATGAGGAAGATTGAGAATAGGATTGCAGAACTGAAGGCTAGACCATTGGAATATAAACAGAAAATGGGCCATTGCATTAATGCAATAACCAGGAAAGCATTGATTTTTTGGTACCATACGAGACCAGATGAAGATGAGCTAAATGAATTATTCCAATGGTATGATGCATATGTAGCAAGGTTGCTAGATGAACTAGATGCAGAAATAGAAGGAGAAGAGGAAGAGAATGTAGATGTAAAAAATGATGAACATGCTTAGGTGTATTGTTTCTCAAAATTGTACTCTCTTTTCATACGCTTCCTTTAAAACTGCTACTTTAAGATGATATTTTTGTATGGTGGATGAAACAGCTTATTTTGAACATAGTTTGTCCCTTTTTTAAAAATTGTAAGGTGAAAGAATGCACTAGTTTCATGTTGATTTAGATAAATTTTTACATACATTTGGGATAACATGCAAATTATTGATGTTTTTGTACTCCTTGGATTTTGAATAAGGAAAAAATGGGGTTCTATAAGGGCCCCTTCCCATGATAAAGGAAGATGTATACATTTTATAAGTTCGATAAATGAAAGGAAAACCACGGTCGACTTTTTTCAGGTCCTATTTCATAGTTTCCTCCCGAAGAGGGAAGCTTTCTCAAAAGCTTATTTTTCCTCGACGAATTCACTTGAGCCTTTTGTTATTTGTATGAAAATGATTAACCTTGCTCGTCCCTAGAAATTCCCATATCCATCAATGATTTCAAAGTCATCCTAGGATGACTCATGATCTGCTCAAGCTCAATTTTCTTCTATTATGATGACACCCAATTCAAAAGGTCCAAACCACCTGAGAAGAACGATGTCTTCCCTTTCCCCTTGCGAAGGGTTGACTTGCTAGGAATTTTTTGAGAAGGGATATCTGGAGTGATGAGAGGGGCAAGCACTACACATTGTTGACATGGAAAATTACGAGGCCTTGAGCTAGATCAAGTTTTCCACTTCCTTGAAAAATGTGGATTATCTCTCAGAGAAGGAATGGGTTGAGGTCCCAAAACTCATGCTCAGAATGAGGAGCATAGTTCATTAAACAGTGGATGACAGAGTTGCAAATCATCCCATGCTATCCCAAGTTGAAGAGAGTGTTGCCCTTGAGCAGCGAGTAGATATCACTTATCCTCTTCTCCTCTCGAGATGATGATTGGAAGTTGAGGTTGTGTTTCACCTTTTCTCTTTCCTAAAAAATGATGTTGGCGCTAGACTGGTCGCGAAGATACAACTTTCACTTGTTTCTTTTATAAGGAGTCAATCCTCCGCTCTAATTCATCCATTTTGTGGGAAATCATTGGCACAGTCTCAATCGAGGATTTTCCATACAACACATATGATTCTTTGGGGATCTCCTTCGACAAAAATCCCTCATCACACAAGAATGGACATTGAAAACTGGTCTTCCCAGAAACTTGAGGTCTTCTTTCGACCTAGTACTTCTTTAAATCCTTGGGAGATTTCAAGTGTTCCCATCTGAAAAGATGAAAATACATTACCTGAAATGCAAAAATACAGGGTTGATCCTAATCAACCTTGTCAATAGTTTCAATCGGACTTTCCGATATGTCAAAGGCCCTCTAGGTGTCACCTACACATTCTATGTAGAATAGAGCCCTAACAAAAGCTTCATCTGGATTGCTCAAATCAAAGATTTGATTCAAATCCTTTGAGGAAATTTATTTTAAGATTAATGCCACAAGTACCTTTTCCATCTTATTGATAAAATTCCTTATATTTAGAACAATAAGGGAAATACATACTGATAATGAGGAAGAACCAGGTTTTATAGCTAAAAGAGTGCATATGGTTCTGTTTTAGTGAAATCTTTCTCATAAGGTGAAACATATTTTGCTTCAATTCACACATAATGGATTAAAGATCGAAAGAGGTTAGGAATGACCGAGCTGGTAATTTAGTATGATTTTATAGAAACCATGTGTGACATTTAAACCAATAAGACGTAAAATGGAGTGTGTTATGCCCAAGGTGGAATCTTGAGGAACGAATGTGCGTGTATGTCATGTCAAAGCCATCTGGAGGTTCTCAGAGATCATTTGAAATGATTGTTCAATCAATATCGAGGGAACAATTCAAGTAAATAGCCAAAAATGATGACTGGATGTCCCAGTTGAGAACAAGTGGAACCCTTCGAAAAGACTTAAGTTTTGTACACCTCACAGTGTAAGGTGAAACTTGTAAATGAAATATTATAGAACAAATTTGTAATGGAAAATATTCCCTAGAATATTCCTTCTTTCATAATGGAAAAGATTTGAAGGTCGTCACAATGAAGGGAGTGATATAAAAGCAAAAGAAAAATCACGAAGAGGAGGGGGTTAATTTTTCTAAGAATTGTTCAAAGAAAAGAAAAGGGAAAAAGACGAGAAGAGCCATTTTTCCCGAGAACCTATCTAAGAAACCTATTAACTCGTATGTCTTTAAATTTGGTCATGTCAAGATGGTTGCACTTGTCCATCCATTGAAAAGCTTTGAGATTGTGAATAAAAATTTCCCTTGCTGATAAATTTAAAGAACCCTGAGAAACCGTGTTAATCATGAGCATAGTTGTATTTTATTTCATTTTGAGATACTTTCAAGTAATTATCAATGTTCCTACTGTAATATTAGCTTAGGAGTCCTTTGAAATTACACAAGATCTTGTCCTTGTGATAGTATTGTGGCATTTGTAATTTCATCGTGAAGAGATATTTCATTTCATGATGCAAATAAACAATTTAAATTCACTTTACTTTCATTTTAATGATATGGATTGTTTGTAAGCCTATGAGTGCATCTTAGGCATAATAAATAAGGGATTTCTAATGTTTAATTAAGTCTTTAACATGAGCTTTCGTGTTAAATCCTTAAAGGATGTGTGAAATTGTGCATCATTGAGCTTTCATGGATGCACATCTTCTGGTTGAAGGTTCATTTTAACTATTTGAAACATGTATGTCATTTTGCTTAGCGAATTTTTCAACATTTGTTAAAAGTTCCCAAGAATTTGGTATAATCAGCTTTATCTTGTTTAACTTCCCAACAAAAACTATACATCGAGTAATGAATCCTATAGGAACTACCCCTACTTGCACTATGTACTCATAAATGTTGAGGGAATTTGTTGATTTACCCATCCCTTACCTAAATATGCAGGAGCAATCAGTTTTTACCATTGTCTTTAGTAACCTAGACCTTGTCTAGAAGGCTTCTTCATTCTCTAAAGTGACAACTCATGAGAGTTAGATTGTGTTGCATTGACCATACCTTCTCAAGGTCTCCTCTAAATTTTGCAAAAGGAAGGTTAAATATTGTTGATCCGCTGATATTATCTACTAACATAGGTTACAAAATGGGTCCTCTCACCCTGGTTGAAGGCACAACCTAAATTAGTTGGGGTAGGTCAAACCCTATGTATGGTGTTATCCAATTCTTCCAAGCATGAGTGAATCAAGAGTTAGTTAAATCTTTCCTCGGATATAAAAATGACTCATACTCTGATTTATCTGTCTCCAAGCATCTTGCCCAATTTACGGAGTTGCTCGGCTATAAAGGTAGAATAAATTTGGGTACTAACATGGCCTTCGTCGAGAAAATGTAAGCGATGTCCCTAGAACAAAAGGCGGAGATTACGCCTAAACATGTACTTTTTCTTGGATTGAAGGAGAACAATTTGTATTCACAAACGAAGTGTCTACTGCTTTTGTTTCACTAGATTCTTAACAAATTAATCAAACAAATAGAGGCTGATAGGCCAAGGAGCAACACTTGTTTGTGATGTCGGTTTAAGGTTGTGCACATTTTGATTTCCTAATCCAAGTTGATTGTGAGAACTCCCTTTTTTACAAGGAACTACATGTAAAATGTAAAACAATACCACCGATAGATTTAAACACAACAATGAGCGGACTTCCTAGTGTAAGCTAGATCCGAGAAGTGTGATGCTTCCTGAATAGGTTGTCAATCCAATTTTATATAACAAAGATTAATGTTATTCAAAATAAACATGAAATAACAATCTTATTGGAATTGAAACGATTTAGGTATCTCGTAAAAAACAAATAAGAAAGGTCATGTAAAAGGACATTGAGGTCAAAACAGGTTAGGTGATGGGCTAGTATTGGGTCTGCAGGTCTAGTATAGGCTCTAAATAAGGTCCGGTAAAGGTTACAGGTGATTTTGAGCTTTTTGGGAATGGGTATTATCTTTTTGTCCTGAGATGGGTTGCCAGACATAGTAACCAACATCAGCTATGTGACCAATGTCGGTTAGGCATAATCACCGACATTGGTTAGCTAACCGGCGTCAGTATGGGCAATTATCTGAAACTTCCAAGAAATGGCCTTACAGACTCTCTATGATTGTAAAGAGGTTGGAAATAGTGAGAATGAGTTCGTGGAATGGTCTAAAAGGTTCATAGATGATTAGGATAGGGGGAAGACATGTGAAAGGTCCTAGTATGGTAGGGTGATAAGTTGGTGGGAAGAAGGATGTATACGGATGTAAAGAAAGATAAATTACTGAGATGAATAATAAATCTTACTGAAAGAAAACAGAGATAAATGAAGAGATATTAGGTACTTACTGAAGAATAGGTTTTAAGAATGTAGGTGATGAGGATGGTGATGGCAGAGATCTGAAGATAAGAGAAGTTGCATTTGTGCCACGACAGATGAACCTACGTGCTTCTCTATGTGAATCCATGATCGTGAAGAAGATGATGGATGTCAATGGTTGTTGGTAGTGCTCTTGTGTGTTTTCCTTTTCTTGAGTGCTTTAGAAATTTGAGTGCTCCAAGTCTCTATGTTCATATGAGATCCTGAATCAAATTACCAACCTAGGCAAAGGTTTTGGAAATGTATTTAACCTTACTAGCAATGCTTAGAGTATCGATGTCGGTTGAGATATAACCGCATCGGTTAAGGCGGAATATCTATGTTGGCCAAAAATAACCTAATTATTGCTATTCTTGGCGTGGTATTCAATATTCATCCGAGTCTCGAGTGATAGATCATGAGACAGATAAGTAAGAGTCTTTTTAGGTTTTTTAGTATGAGTTAAGTCTAGGTTTATATTAATTCCTAGTTTGTTAGGATAGGCTTAGAGTGGATCTCAAGTCATTAAGGAGGTTTGAGTGGGTCATGGAGTGAGGTGGCTAGGTGAGTTGGTGGGTGAGGTGGTTAGATGGGGATGTTAATTAAATTCATTAAGATAATTAATTTAATTAATCATGTGCAATATGGGATATAAATAGGTAAGGTATGGTTAATTTAATTAACGAGGTTATGAGGGAAGTGTAACCTAATTTTCATTTCTACATTTTCCCCTTTTTTTCATATAGCTTGTATTGATAAGTGATGCTGACAAAATAAGGAAGTGGTTTCCCCTAATATAAGTGAGAGTGGGGTTTCCCCAAGTAGGGCTAAAGGTGAGGTTCCCCAAGTGTGGGTGGAGGTGATCCCCCTCAAACTAGGAACTGATGAGCTGTTATACGGAGTCGGTGAGCGATTTGATAAATGCGTAGTTGGTGAAAGTTAAGATAGATGGGGAAGGGTATGGGCACTTTGGGTAAAGGGTAATGATCAAATCAGGTAATAGGTAATGGGATAGGGTCACATCAGGTAATGGTTAATGGGCATGATTTAAATCGGGTAATAAGAAATGGAAATTAAATGCACACACACATATAGAATCATGCAACATGGTAGTAGGTTGAAGAGATTGTAAAATCTACATCATCCAAGGTCGATAGGTTTATCCGAACAAGGTTGAAGTGATTCAGGTATCGAGAGTATAGGATATGGTCCAGAAACACAACATAGGTTAGGTACAGGAATGTTTAGGTATGATCTAGTACACCAAAGGTTTGGTCGGGATTAATAACATAGAAATAGGGAAGGTAAGGTCATTAGGCCAAACAATACGGCTAACAACACATCAAGGTATAGTGAGTACACAAGTTCAAAGGTCACAAAAAGTGGTTCAAGTCAAGGTATATAGGTCATGGCATGGGTAGGGATGAGGCATAGGTAAAATAACAAGCCCCTAAACGAAATTAGGGAAATGTACACGTATTTTAGGTGTGTAGTTAGGGTGTAATGGGTGTTGGTACTAGAAAAAGGTATTTATAAGGAATTAATTTTGGTAAAATGGGGAAAATGGGATTGTAATGGTAATGGAAGGTAACCAATTCCGGTTAAGGTATGAACTATGTCGGTTTAGTAGGGCATGACATTATCGACATCACCAAGTCGAGTTGGGGGTTAAAAAAGAAAAATCCATGCTTTATGGATTTATTTGTACTTCTTGTCATTGGTGAAAATGATAGAGCATTTGTGCTTTTGTGGAAAGCAACATAGTGACATGCCGAGTTGAGTTGGTGAGTGGTGAGTATGAGAATCGTGTCAACAGGTGGTTCCGTGAGATTAAGTGGAACGATTCAATTGATTGAAAAAGTTGAGTTATAATTTAGAATGGTAGAGGTAAGGGAAGGTTCGGGTGGACCACTAGTGTAGCGCCGCGATGTGCCACCGAGAGGAGATGACACTATGGTGAGGTAGGAGGTTGTTATTTTACTAGTTATTTGATTGAATTATATTGTATAATGAAGAAATTTAGGGTGGGAGGTTTTCATTTTGAAAAATTATTGAAAAGAGGGTAAAATCCATATGGGGGAGGGCCAATATAGGTAAAATGGGCAGGATAACTGAATATAAAGTAAAGTGGGGTAGATTAAGGTAGATTGAGGCTATATTTTAGTGTATTGTAGGTGAAAATAGGTTTAGGGGGCATATTTTCATTTTTTTGTTCACCGCATGACAGAGAACGACATCGATCAACTTTTGGACAACATCGACGATTTGGGTGACATCGGTGAGGTCTTAGATGACCGACACTAGTTAAAGGTAATTGATGATGGTCGTGGTAAAACCGGTGATGGTTAAGGTAACCGATGACGGTGAAGATGAAGGAATAATAGGGGTAAAAAGAGCTAGGTAGGAAAGGAAAAGGGGTAAAATAAGGACAAGGAAAGAGTGTATGTAGAGGGATAAAGGGTAGAATATGATTTTTGGTGATATGGGATAGGTGAGTAGGTTAAACAATGTTAAGGTGATGGGTCATGATTGTAAAGGGTAGGAGGTTTGTAGGTGAATTAGGTAAATAGGGTAATCATGATTGATGTGGTTGGGTATGGTTTTGGGGTTAATAGGTAATTGGAGAAAGTCAGGTCTTAACAATGTTGTGGGTTGTTGGATGTAGGCTAGGGACCAGTCAGTAAATACAGGAAAGAGTACCACCTCTGTTAGTAGAGATGTGGTCGAGTGTGACTGTGAGGAGTGTGGGAACATGACTGATTATAGTCATTTTTACACCCACCAAAGAACAAGTGAATCCCATGCGTGCCGACCTATCACCTAGCGGGCGGCCAGGGCACTCACCCAAGGCACACGTGGGTGCTGAGTCTTCTCCTTTATGTGAGTTTAGTGGAAAACATCATCTATGATTCAGACTCTAAAGAGAGTGAGTAGAAACAAAACATGCAATGATCATAGAGCTCAGAATGGCTTTTAGACCAATGTAGTCATTCCAGGATAAAGAGATTCTTAATGATTATAGGACTTGAATCAAAATAGAAAGGAAGATGTATAGGATTCATAATCATTCCATAAACATAAATGAAATAGAATAGTAAAGAGATATGTATGCACCAGAACCATTAATGATCATATTCAATAACTTGGTAACCCCATTACATTCAGTAGATTCATTACAGATCATCACAGTATGGCAGACCGAATTCATGCATCATAACAAGATTCATATCTTTTAGAAAAAGAAAATGCAAAACCCCAAATCCCTTAATATATTTCCTTCCTATATTTCCTCTACCCAACCCAACAGATACTTTTACAACATTTCACGTAGAGCTCCACCCTCTATTTATCACTTGTTTTCTATCAATTCTTCTGCAGTGCTTGTATTTATAGGCATCCTAAAGTTCCAACTCATCCTTCTGTGGCCTCATATCTGGCACCAAGTGTCTGAATGTGGTTCTCTATGGGTGCATGCTCCTCCAAGCCTGAGCTCTCCATTCCTTGTCATGATGGCCTTCTCGAAGTTTCTATCGTAGGGTATATTCCTTCCCAGGCCAACCTATCATGAGGCTAGCACCTTATCCACCTAGGTTACGTTTTCTCGTGTCCCGCCTTTGATATGCTAAAAATACCTAAGTCTGAAACATTTCTCTACGAGCGTGCATCAAGGGTTCTACTAAAACCCTCCTAGAACCCTACCCTACGCGCCTTGTTCCTCTATGCCTACTCTTTAACATAGGCCTTGCGCACCTATGCACCTTCTTGGACTTAGTCAATATTTTAGGGGCCCAACATCACTTTACTTATTCTCTACCCTTGGCAAATTCTGCAAAGAATAAAGAATTACAATAGACATAATGTCTTTGGAAAATAATAAAGGAATAAAGAAGTAGGGAAGTGAAAGAAATAGGGGGAGTGTTGTCACTCTTTGCACTAGGGAAGGAAAATCTCTTTATATGTTGGCCTCCAACGTGTTCTAGAATCAACTTCATTTTGCACTCTCTGGTAGAGGTCGCCGACTATGGCGTTTACCTCCTCAAATCCCAGCCCATTTCCTTGGTTGTCCAAGGTGTCAACTATTTTTCTAAAAATTTTCCCACGTCCTCTAACGCATCCATTCTTCTTGTAATTTGTGGGTATAACTCCTTTAGTCGGTTTTTAATTAAACCTCATAAGAATTCAATATCTTCGATTTCTTCTGAACCTCAGATAGGATCATCTCCTACTCTGCTCTATTCCCCTTGTTCTTTTCTTGGAACTCTTTAAGTTCTACCTCATGAGTGATGACTAGAATACTCACCACTTTATCTATGTCTATGTAATTGTCATACATGGCCTCGACAACTTGGGTAGCAATCTTCACATTAGCAAGTACCTTACTGTACTCGGCAATGATTTCTATGAATTTTAATTTTTCCTCCTTTTCTAGGTGAGATGTTACTTCTTCCATGGATTCCAAATCCAGTGGTTGCCTCTCCATAGTGAGGGTGTGTGTTAGGTCCTCAAGGCATTCCTAGGTAGATCTATACTTCTACATGGGTGGTGCTAGGTCTAGATGCTTCAAAATAATGGCATCTGTGATGGATTCTACCTTCTTATGTACCTCGTGCACCTTTGCCTTCTCATCCCTTAGTTCACGCTTTAGTTGGGCACTCGATCAAATATTCCACTTGGATCCTTGGTCTTCTTGGCCAGATTTTTCTCTTTCTTTTCTAGCTCTACCTCAAGAACTTTTACCCTATCATTCCTCATAAAGAGACTAGCTTCAACCTCAATTGAGACCTTGTTGAGCGCATTGCATATTTGCTCATCTGAAAGTTGTTGGGCATTCACCAAGAGGTTCTCTCCCTTTGAATCTAGAAATTTCATTATTACCCCTTGGATTACTTCAAATTTTGGATCATCTATGTGGGACTCAAATGCCCATGAGAGCATCTTCCTTGTCCATGGGTATGCACCCTCTGCATCAAAATATGACATGGCTAGGAGTCATTCTATCAGAACCATTCTCTAGAATCACACGCACAACACCTTTTGGGGTCATTCATATAACTCATCATTGGCCCTTGGCTCTCTGTGTGCCTTCCTCCAGTGTGTGCGCCCTTAGGAGCGATTATAGTTAAACTTGGGCCTCCAATGCTATTGTGGTCCTTTCCCCCACTTTCCTCTTTTCCTTCATTCATTATCAACTCAGTTCTACACTCCAACTCTTCCACCACCAAGGTCTCAATGATTCTCTCTACTTCTTTCTCTACGGTCTTGTTACCTTTTTCTGCATTTCTTTTATTTCCTTCTTTCTAGGTGCGGGCCTCTTCCTACCTATTGGGTCTTCAGGTATAGATACCTCGCTTTCAAGATAAGCACCCTTCTCAAACTTGGGCCTTATGTGAAGGTATAATCACACCACGGACCCTCCTACAATTGGCAACGTCGGGGTCTTACCATTTGAATCTCATGTGATATGATGATATGTACTTCTCCACGTACACACACTTGTTGGGGTAGACCAATCCTTTGCACATTTCCCTGTGGTCCCGATCTATATTTCCAAGATCCAATCTTAAATTTTTGGATTCCTTGAATCTATTAACTCCCGCTTGGAAGTATTGAGCTGTGAAGGTGAAAGGAAGCTTACACCATGGGCTCATGGTTCCATCAGTTAACTTGAACCTCCCGATATAGAAATGTTGGTACACCACAAATTCAGCTTCTCCAACTGTATGTGCCAGCAGTTGTTTTGGTATCCTCCATTCTACCCCGAACGCATTCCTCAGGTGCGTATACCACTTCTCAAGACGCGCCTTGTGCACGGGCATCATCTTTATCACAAGTGTAATTTTAAAATCTCTTCGCGGGAAAAGGGTCTTCTGCTTTGGTACTCACAAATGAAATTTTTCATTGCATCGGTACCCAGATCTCTAAAAACACAATGGTTAAAAGGACATTATCAAAGATATTTTTTTCTCCCTCTTGTGCGTTGCTGATAATTTCATCCGTAATGTACGAGGATAGATTGTAGATGGTGCCTTCTGATATTCTCCTACATACATTCAACCATGACTTGTTAACCTGTGTCCATCTCTCTTGCACGTTAAGCTTCATTACCAAGTGTGTGGCCATTCTCATCACCGGGTCTTAGATATCCATGATATCAAAGTACCTTGACCCCTTTTGTATGCATATGTGGTGACCATTTCCTTAATTGCATCCTTCTCACACAGGTCATCCTCAATACTTTCTCCTTCACATATGAGGCATGTGAATCTTGAAATAAGCTGAGGGGTTATGCACATCTTGCACCCCATGAAGTGAAAGTGGTCTTCATGTACGCGTGACATCAACCACTAATAGAGGTGCTTGGGATTTCTGAAGTAGGGAAACTCATAGAGTTATAATAATCCCACCTTCTCCATTTTCACTTTGGATTCATCGCTCTAAATGAGCATACCCTTTGGTGTCCTTTTGTTCGTCGGTGCACTAACTCCAACGCCATTTCCTTCTCAGTCACATTCATGCAGTGATTGTAGTCACTCACCATCATTTTCCTAAGATGGGACTCCCATTCACTCCCAAGAAAAACTCCATCTAGGTACTTCATTTCGCATACCACTCTTCATTTGTACTTGTGGTAGTTTCATGTTGTTTTCCCTTTCCCTTTTCTATTCCCTTCTTTGGTGTTCCAACTGGTTCCTTTGGTGCCATTGTATAGGTGATCACTTTAACTTCTCTTGCTCTTTTTCTCTACCCTTTCCAAGTTCGGACCTCAAACTTTCAAAAAAATTCCTTTCCAACTCATGCCCTAGATGTCAAACCCTAACTGGAATATCTTCTTACAAGACATCGCTTCTTCACAACTCTTCCCACGCCCATGTGTCACTTCCCTTCTAGTTTGCAAATCCAAACTAGTCACTCACACTTAAATTTTTCTAGTTTTTCTTTACGAGAATCAACTCTGAATCCCGAGTTCACAAAAGCTTTCTCTCTTCGTATTCATGAAAGTAAATAATGAAGTGTCCACCCCTCTATTTATAGTTTTTTCCTCTTTTTAGCATTAAATGTCATGTAACACCTTTGATAAGCTGTTATATTCCTCTTTTTCATTGTAAGCATTGATATGTGATTTTATTGATAAAAGTGTGTTCCTTTGATTGTTGAAAATCATGCTTTCCATGGATAAATCATTTCTACTCTTGGATTCATAAGGATGATATGTTGTTTCTTGCAAGAATCCATTTTCACTTCTGTTGGGTGAGTTATAATCTGGTAATGATGGTTGCAAACTTATCTCTTATTAATTGACTCATCCTTGGATCAATTCCATTGATCCAAGGTATGTTTTAAATATTCTTACCTGATCTGAAGGGAAAACTGACATTCAGAGATTGAGAGACATAATGGACTAAACTTTTGTATGTTTGTAAATTATTTATTATCTTGTATGACCGTGCCTACATTACATTGTGTGTTTGTGCTCGGATCTTCTTGATTGATCTCTGCAAGACATTTAATAGCGTTGAGTGAAAAGAGTCACCTTCAGACTATTGAGAAAAAGAAAATAAAAACTAAGTCCTATACCTAAGAGATCCATCCTAATGGGATTCAAAACTCAGGTAAAATATACCTATCTTCTATCTATGCCCACTTTACTTAGGATGACATCCTAACCTAAGTTGTATATACTAATTTGGGATGGGGGAAATAACCTAAGGTGATGCTAGGTTATTTCTAACCTAATACCTAATACTATTTGGTTATGAATTATGATCTAACCTAAGATGGCTATTTACCTATTGTAATGTTTATAACCTAAGGTAAATACTTTTAAACTAGCCTATGGTCTATCCTAAGCTAATGGTATCTATCCTAAACTAATGAAGTGTGGAAAGGGGACCTAAGGGTCGTATGGCAAGTGGGAAGCTAGGCAGCGGTTCCTAAGCTATTAATGTGATTTGATTTTTGGAAATTAATGGGGAAGTGTACTACCAGATTAGGCAAAGGCATGAAATTTGGAGGAAGCCTATGTGGAGGCATCACTAAGGTTTAGTGATGCATGTAGAAGTTCAATTAGGTCTCACCAATTTTGGATGGTGGTGGCAAGGAGAGATAGGTGGGAATTTGAGAGTAAATGACATTAATGAGCCTCATTTTTGGTGAGCAAACCATCTTGGAAACCATGCGGTGGATTTGTTGGGGGTTGTTTGGTCTTGCATGCTTTGTGATTTTTTCTCTGCATGGAGCTATCTGGTTCTTTAAACTAGCAATTTGATTTTCACTTTGTGGCTATTTTTGGTTTCCCTAGTCTATTTTCGATTCAAGGAAAGTATATGAGGCATTGGGGAAAGAGATTTTTGTTTGTTGATCTTGCTCAGAGAAGAAGAGATGTTGGAAACTCGGCTGGAAGTATTCTTCAAATCAGCAGAGGCACTATCAAGCATGATAGGCTCTATCCATTAAGATTTCTTGCTCTTCTCTAAATGTTTTATTAAAATAACTCTGCTCTCTGGAGATAAATAGTTTTATGTTTTCTCTGGTTATTTACTTTCATGTTGAAGAAATATCTGTGATTTTTGGATTTGAATCCCTTGCATGAAATTTTTGTTCTTGTGTGTTCTCTCTGAATGAGTTAAATGTGAAGATACATTTGGAACTTTCAAGACTTTATTGTTTTGATTGAAATGCGTATTTTGGACAGGTCTTCTCGAAAGTGGGTTTGAGTAAATGGTTCTTGTTCTAAGATTCGAACTAGAAGTCTTGTTGGAAAATAGAAAGTAGATGGATACGTTTTCTTCATGCATCTCTAAGGTTTAATAGTTGTATTACTACTCTATTTGTTTTCGGATGGGAATATACTCAACGCATTCCAAGATCTCGAGCTTGCGTGAAAACATGTTATAGATATTTTGTTTCCATCTGTTCTAGGTAACTTGTGTTATTCTATCCGATAGTCTTGGATTGTTTGAAAGGTAGAATGAAACTTATTTTAATTTGTATTTGTATTGAGAAGTTTCAGTACTTTCTTCTCGGACTATATTTGTAACTTTCTCTACAATATGAACTGGAACTCGTGATAGAAATGATTAAAGAAAGTTGTGGTTTATGGAGTCGTTGTGTTCTATACTTCAACTTGTATTAAATATGAAGGGATAATTACCCTTTCTCTGTATTGAACTTCTCTGCCTCAAACTTTATATTTTTATGGAGTTTTGTATGTTGTAGTATTTGGAATCACTGCTACAATTTGAATTTGTGAGGAATATAGAAGCAATGTTTGAATTTAAACTTCGTGTTGGGTTTTTGTATTCTCTATCAAAAATTTTGAATGGAATTTTGGGTTTTTAAAAGGAATTTAGAATTCAATTGTTAAAATAGTGGTGAATAAGATCTCGGTTTAGATATTTTCTATTAGGTATTCCTTTAAAAATTAGGGAAGTCGGGCTTCATAAATGGTTGAAGCTCTATTTTTTCGTAATTCAATGTTGATCGAATATATTCATGTCGTTAAGGTGATTACCTACCTAGTCCTATTTGAGTTTCTTGAGTTTTTTTCTCTATCCTTTTTATCTTGGAAGAGGTGATGAGAACTTACTCTCCAGAACTAGAAAATCCTTGTTGGACAACTCTTTCTCTCAAAGTGGTTAAGAAGATTACTTCTCAAGTCCTTCGATTTCTCGAGTTCATTTCATGGGAATAGTTGAATGTTTAAGCAACTTTTGGGACTGTCATTTTTAGTAGAGAGGGAAATCAAACCGTTTACATTTTACATTTTTAGTGTCGTTTATTTGTATAGAATTGATTGTCTTGTCGATTCAAGGTAGTATACTGATTGAGCTTTGACATGTAGAAAGGAAAATCTAATTATTTCTTGTCTACTTGATGTTAAATGGTTAAGTCATGCATCATTAGGAAATTGTTTTCTGATGGACTCCTCTCTATGCACACAATAGATAATATGATCCTTCTCTAGATGGATATGAGTAAGAAATAATCCTTTTGTAAGTCTTACTTTGTTTGATGGAATGTATGGTTTTAGATCACTGACTAATATCTCCAATAATGTTGAATAATTCATAAGGGTTGCAAGTGAGTTGATAACTATTTTGTTTCTCTTCCTTCTTGGATTGGATTGAGATTCTTGTTAATGGTTGTTGTCTCTTAAATGGTGAATCTCTTTATTGGTTTCATTTGTCTAAATAGTTATGATGTATGAAATTGGCTATTTACTTCGAACTTTGATTGTTATCTCTTAGAGGAATGGTGAATATCTTTATTGCTTTCATTTGTCTAAACAATTATGTATGAAATCAGTTATTTACTTTTGAACCTGATTGCTATCTCTTAGAGGAATGGTGAATCTCTTTATTGGTTTCATTTTTCTGAATAGTTATGTATGAAATCAATTATTTACTTCGAACTTGATTGTTATCTCTTAGAGGAATGATGAATTTTTGGATAGTATGTATTGATTATTCTTCTTAATTATTAAGTTTGTTGGATGTTGACTCTTCTTTTCTGAAGATGCATAAGAGAATCCGGTTTAACCGAATGATAAAATAAATGGTAACTGTGTACCTTTCAGTTCATTCTCCTTTATTTTTATAAGAACCTGTCATAGGTTTAATTGAATATATTGCTTTACTTGTAAGTAATTGATTAGTAGTTGATACTAATTACTTTTATACTTGAATTGTATTTAAGGAAATTAATGAATGTCTCAGCTTTTGAAAATTGATGCTTAGAAATACTTTTATAGTATTGATATGAGGCCTAATCTAAGAATCTAGGTTATTTTTATTTGACCTAGAATTAGGTGCCTCATCTGAATTTTGAATCTCTTGTTTATTTAAGTTGTAGGATGATTCATCTTAAAAAGTATACAATGCTGAAATGAACTTGAATTTACATGTTTTTTGGAAAATTGGTAAGGATGATAATAAGGTCTTTAATTGTGAAAGTAACTCTTTTGTTTTTGATAGAAAGGTTAATTCTGTATTTCAAATTCTGTAAGAATTATGAAATAATTAAAATGTCAAGGGCTGTTAATTAATGTAAATAAGTATTTTTTGGGACAATACTTATATGATATAATGCAGTAGTTGTTGATTATATAATGGTATTTTATAAAGTGAATGCAGATTTATTATTTGTACTTCTTTTAGGGATGTTATTACTTATGCTTATTTGAATGATTACATTAATTGTTTCATTAAAGCAGAGTTGTTTTAATGGAACAATTAGTTAAGTGCACTTCATTTTAATGCTTAGTGCTTATCATGCTCGATTAAACGAACCGACCCATCTTAGAAATTTTTTGCGAGATGGACTTCGTAAGTGATAAAAGAAGGCAGTAACTTTTATGATGTCTTGGCTGATTTAAGTCTGACTCTTTTGTAAAGAATTCTGATTCATTCTTGAGTTGTATTGAAAAAGAAAAGTTGTATTATTTTGTGAATTTAAGGTTGTTTGTTATGTAGTATGCCTGAAATGCATAGTCTTGTAAATCTATAATTTTATCATGATGAATTGAAAGTTGGAGATTTACTTGCATTGTTGTGTAAATTATCTTGTACTTTTTATGAAGGAGATGGGAATTCTATCTTGTTGATATTCTTCATATCTATTTATATGTTTATTTCAGTTATCATTTGATAAGTTAGATGAAGGGAAATAGTTCAATCTCCCTTACTATGATGCAGCTTGCTAAGTTGCATAAAATGACGTTATTTATCGAAACAATCATAGTATAGTAATGGGATGTGTAACGAACATGTAGTTAAACTATAGAAATTGTGAAAGATAAAAAGGGTATGACAAACCCTAACACTTAATCATGTAGAGGAAGACTCTTCCTCTCTCAAAGAATGTAAAACTAAAGGAATGGTGTTTATGATCGTTAATCATTAGACTTAATTTTATATGAAGTCTACTCTAGTTGAACCTATATGGTTGCTACACCTTCTTTGAATAGTTAAGTTACATTATAATTAAACTTATGATTTTGTTGTCCTGTTTTTGGATAACTGCTTGTTAAGCCAAGTAAATGAACATAAAAGCAATCATGAGTTAATGAAGTTTTATAATATTAATCGAATCGAATATGGAAAAATAACTTAAGGAGTGTTGGATTTAGGGATTTCCAAGGTTGCTATAATATGAATCTTAATCCAAATTTAATTATGTGTTAATGACCTCCTAGGGGTATGTACATCATGATGAAGTAGTTCTGTCGGATGTTGGCACATGCGAACTATAGGTACACCTTGAAAGACTAGGTTCTTCTCGAGGATACGGTGATGGAGTCTACATGTGGTAATACCCTTCGCATTGATAATCTAGATCTACACACATCCGGACTTGGACTAAGTTTATCTCTAGGTCAAGTAAGTAGTATGAATTGGAATGGGAAGTAGCTTTTAATGACTCAAGGTAATTAGGAACATTTGATCAACTTAGGTTGGTTGAGTATTCCCATATACCCTAAGTCATCGTGAGTGTCTCCTATAAAAAATTATGTCACTAACTTGGATTAGGGTAAAACCTTGGACAAGTGGGTGATAGAAGTCGAGTGAAGACCATTCTAGATAACATAAGAGTGGGATGAAGGACGTATTCCATATTGACGAGTATTTTGTCAAGGAATAGTAACATAAACGCAGATGTTGGAAATCTTTGGCCAAAGTATCGCAAGTTGTTGGTTGCATTGTCCTATGTCACCTAGTCTAAGGAACGTGATTCAGATGAATATTGGTAACAAATATTCAGATAGGTTCCTTAAACAGATCACTCAGTACCCAGAATAGGGTAAGAGAACCAAGTATACATAGTATACACAAAGTATTCAATACTTAAAGTTAAACATGATAAGTCGGTTAGAAACCGAGTCATGAAATGAGAAGATCGGTAGTTCACCGAGTCATTTACAGCTGCATATGGTTATCTGTTATAAGAATTATTGTTATGGAATGTGTGTTCTAAATTATGTATTTAGAACAGAGAACATTATATATTTAAAAAGATCCCTTGTTTCTAAAGTCTTAAAATGGGAATGTTACATGCCACTTCACCTACTAACGTACTTTAACACTTAATACAGATTTTTCAACAAAACTTGACTTTAGTGCCCTAACTCAAGTGCCTAATCCCGAAGACAATCCTCCAACCTTACGGAGATTAACCAATCCATCTTTACAAGAGACTCTTGCACGCGCGTCACCAGCACCGAAGGCACTTCTTTCGTCCTCAAGATTTTTGCTCTTGCCTACCTCGTGTTGTTTTTACGCTTCTTCCTCCCTTGTACGTGGATCCAAAATGTAGCCTTATCCTGACACCAATCATCCTTTTTCTCCTTTCCTTCCATGCACTTTATTTTCACAGGGACACTCAACTAGGATTCCCAACACAATCCTTCCTAACACTTTACTAGAACTTTCCTTCACATTACTCCACCCCACACTAAAATGATGTGTGGTCCTTTGTGCATTCACAACCTTCAAAAAGTAACGAGGTTACGGTGCCCATGGCCCAAAAAAATAACAACGTGAAAGGGAAACACAAAAGAAAATGCAATTAAGGGAAATCCTAAACTATCTGGCAACACTACCTTATTTACAAACACCAAGAAGACTTATTTATAGTAGGGCTTCAGCCTACTCCCATTGAAGTGTCTAGGAAATCTCGTCCCATCTAGCACTTATAAGCGCACGTGCCCAAATCAAAGATGTATGAGATGATGTAGGGACCCAACCAATGGACCTTTAGCTTCCCAGGATGGCACAAAAACTTTGAATCATACAACAATACCATCTGCCTAACCTCAAACTTCTTGTTTTTAATGTGGTAATCATGACATGCTTTTTGTTTTGATTTTTCAGTTGTCTAGCTCCACCTGGCTAATGATCGTCTCTCATCCAACTTCATTAACTCATCAATTCTTTCCTTCAGCACGTGTTCATCATCATTTCCTCCTGCACGCACTATATGCAGTGAAGGTAACATAAATTCAAATGGTAGGATAGCCTCCACACCAAACACCAATTGAAATGGCATGGCCTTATTCAACCTCTTGTAGGTTGTCCTATATGCCCAAAGAACAGTTGAAACTTTTTCATCCCAATCCTTCCTACCAACATCACGAGATCTATAGTCAATGTGTGACTAAGTATTTTGTTAAACGCCTTAAGCATTCAATTTGCTTGAGCGTGATAAGGGGTAGTTTTGTGATGGGCCACCATGAATTCTGATAACAAAATCCTGACCATCTCATTGAGAAAGTGCGTACCTCTATCACTTGTCAAACTCAACGACAATCCATACCTGTTGATTATTTTTCCCATAAAAATCTAGCAGTTGTAGTTGGAGTACAATCTTTAGTAGGCCATGCCTCTGCACACCTTGTCAAATAATTAGTACAAGTAATGATATACCTTAAACCAGTCCTTTGCACTGCTAGCAAGAATGGTCCTATAAAGTCGATCGCCCACTTCTCAAATGGTTTCGCATTGGCTATTAGTTGCAAGGGCATCTCATCCCTTTTCCCAGGTTTTCCAAGGTGCTGACAATGGTCACAAGCCTTGCAAAACTCAATGCAATCTTGATAAATGGTCTCCCACCAAATCCCTATGAGTAGAATCTTCCACACGGTTGCATTTCTGCATAGTGTCCTCCAACAATCCCACCATGTGCCTCTTCCATTATAGCAATGTGCTCATGCTCTAACACGCATCGACGTAGAACCTCATCACAACCCATCTTGTACAGATCTCCACTAATTAGCATGTAAGGCACGATGTGTATGGCCAACTTCTTCTTCTCCAAGGCCTTCATTCCTTCTGGCGCCACACCTTCCTTAAGAAATACTACAATGTCCTCCAAATCTAAGGGCACGGGCATCAATCTTAATAGTTTCATGTCCGGCATAGTATCTTCAATGATCTGTGCATCCTCCCTTAAATCAATTCTAGACAAATGATTAGGTCTGCAATAAATTTTTCCAAGGTTCACAACCACCATGAACTTGAACTCTTGAAACAATAGCACCCACCGATATATGTTCCCTTGTAGAACGGGATTGTTTACTAAGTATTTCAATGCCATATGGTAGGTGTAGAATATAAAAGGAGTGTCCAACAGATACTATCTAAACCTGTGAAGCACGTAGATCATTGACAATGCCTCGTGCTTAGTTGTAGTATAATTCTGCTCTACTGGTGTCAACTTCCTACATGTAAAACACAAAGGATGATTAACAATCCCTTCACTAGGTTGTGTAAGTACTACTCCAATTCATGTCCCTGAGGCATCCACATGAACATGGAAAGGCTTATCCCAGGAGGGAAACCATAGAATAGGCGTGGTGACAAGCCTATCCTTTAAAGTGTTGAATGCCTTCTATTGTGCCTCTCCTAATGAAAGGAACTTTTATGTCTAAGAAACTCTTCTAATGGTGTGGTGATCTTGGCATATCCCTTGATGAACTTTTTGTAATACCCGTATGCCCAAGAAATCCATGCACGACGCTTTGGCTAGTAGGTTCCCCCAATCCCACAATAACTGCAACCTTGGCAGGGTCTACTAGCAAGCCCTCTTTACATATGATGTGTCCCAACAGTGTTCCAAAGGGGGTAGCAAAGACACATTTCTTAATGTTGAGAGATATCCTCAAATGTTGATACCTCTCAAATATCAACCTCATATTATGAAAATGTTCCTTGACCAGCCCATATCTTGTCCAATCATCTAGGTAAACTTGAAGGAATTTGTGGATGAAGTCCTGGAGCGCTGAACCACTATGTGTGAGAAAATAGCAGTGCATTCTTCAACCCAAAAGACATGATCATGTATACAAAACTTCCCCATTCAGTGGTGAAAGTTGTCTTCTCCTGGTATTCCTTTGCAATCCGGACTTGGTGGTACCCTGAAAATCCATCTCTAAAGGAATAGATTTTTTGCCCAACTACTCCTCCAAAATTTCTTCGGTGAAGTGGGTTGGAAAAGGATCGATGACACAAACCGTGTTCAACTCCCTATAATCCACATAGATCCTAATCCTTCCATCCTTCTTAATACTAATTACCATTGGACTTATCCACTCTAACTATTCTATAGCCTAAATGATACTAGATGCTATCGTCTTGTCTATTTCTTCCTTTACCTTCACTCACAAATTGGGATTCATCCGATAGAATCTCTTCCCTGATTGGGCAAGCACTTTCCTTCGGTTTTATCTCATTTCCCCCAGGAATGGTGGATGCCTTTAAGTTCATGGTACCCATGCGGGAATAAATCCTTGAACTTGTGCAAAATATCAATGATCTTAGAGACTTATTTCAACGACCAAAGTATTCTCCAATGATGGCCTCATTAGGCTCTTTCTCTAAGCCAATGTTAACCTTCTTTATCTTTAAAGGTTCATGGTACGTGCATGCTTGAGCATCAAGACTTAGCACCACTACCTCGCGCATCCGTACAGAATGGTTAACATCCAAGCTTTCTGCCTCTTCCTCATCAATCACATACACCAGCTTCCCTTTTTCCTTTTCCACACACACACGCTCAAGTTGAATTTCTTCTGCTTTCTCTTATTCAAAGTGCGCCCCCAAACTAGGTTCACCAAGCAAGTCCAAAAACTTATCTTCTACCATGGCACTATCCCCCATGGTAAGGTGCTTCAAATTTGTAACACCTTGTCCACTGATGGCTTCGTACTTTGATACTCAAATGTTTGAAGAATATCAGCCGCTAACTCTTTCCAATTACATGTTTGGCGGTGTGTCTCAAATGTATGTACCATGCACACGCACAACCCTGAAATGTAGAATATAGTTTATGCACCCATAGGAATGGTGGTAAATCTTTTGTGTCTTCTCTCCAAACCCTCTCACACTCTTGAATATGGAATGAGGTGGGTTCCTTACGATGATAGTATTTGATAGTGGTGGGCGCGTTGCTTCTAGAGAACCGACAGAGAGGTGAATTCTCACCTCACGCCATTCCAAGAGGTTCTCACTATGTGTATCCCACCACCTTTCTGTTATGCCAAGTAGGACATAACTTAACATCCCACGTTACTCATCTTGCTTCTTCCACTGAGCTTCCATCTCCTACAAAAATATCTCAGGGTAGGCATCTCAGAATACTTAGGTATTTTCTTTCTACCGGCAGCACCCAGGTATACGCGCCTTTGTCACCTTGGTTACTGATCCTCTCAAATGCCTCCCGGCCAACTTATAGGTCATGTGCACTTAATTATCACACACTATACTGGTGGTATCACTTACGGACTGAGCATCCTCAAATGGATAACTCCCTCTGTGGGATGAATGGTCTATGGATCCCTGATTGAGTGCACATATATTCTATCAAGGACATCTTCTCCCGGGATTCGGTATAGGGTGTTGATTTTCCATCATCCAGGGGTATAATTACTTACTCCTTATTTTAAAAACTTATGTATCCTTTGTTGAACTAAAGATCCGCATTGTTCTTATAACACCATGGGCACCCAAGTAGTTTTGGGAAATTTTTTCCTCGGTGAGTGCCAAGACTTCAAAGTCCCAGAAACTTGGCCCCTGAATGGTGATAGTCACATATTTTAAGACACTAATGGGCATGCCTTTGTTTTGTTAGCCATATACAACACATTCGAAGATGGTTGTAATGCAGGTCTTCCCATTTGATGCCAGGCATCTAAGGTAAGAACATTGACCTCCACGCCTGTGTCAATGAGGATATTACTAAGACACCATCCATCCACTACTCTAATCAACATGATCTCCTTATCATAATCAAGGATGTGAGGGGGAAGGTTTACATGCAATACCTTCCTCTCGTGCTCTTCTATGGCGCATGGTACATTCTCCTACAACCATTCTCCTAGCAAGGGAATAATATTATCTTGCCTTAACCTCTTACATACCTCCTTGACTTCATCTGGGTCATCCTTTGGTGCTTCGACAATCCTTATTTTTTCCTCCCTCTGGTTGCTTCTTTAGACACTTTGGATTTCCCCTTGTAAACTCCAAATGACATCCATGGTTTCTTGATACACCTCCTTCTGATGAGCAGGGTCTAGTTACTTTCCATGTACCACCTCTTCTCTTGAAACTAGATTCCTCTGCCTTGGAATTTCCTTTACGCGCACAGCTCTTCTCTTGTTGTTACCATAACAGGTTCCAAATCTACATCACGTGTCATCTGTGGCATCCATTGTGTATCAGCCTTCTTTATACTTACCATGATAGTGCTCTTATCTCTTTGGTGTTTTTAATTAATTTGCTCAAACAACTCAGGGCACTCCTCATACTTGTGAGCACTATAATAAGCCCATACACTCGCACTTATAGTGGTCCATAGATCCATAATTAAAACAGGTTTCACGTGGGAAATCACTTCTTCCTCTTTAGTAACCACAACCATAGAATCCTCCTCAAAATCCCCTTCTGCACGTGCCTCCATCTGCGTGCTCCTCATAACGGTGCTCATCACCCTTAAAACTACTTACAAGGCTAGTCTGGTGCACACCAAGATCAATAGCATCATGAATCTAATCAATTAGCCTACATTTTTAGTGTCATGCGTTGTGGATGTACATATCTTGCAATAACAAGATACATTTTTGCGGATCACGTGATGTAGAAGAGGGCACATACTTACATCATGGTCCCCGCGACATATTTCACAGTCTACCACTATGGCATGTACCGACTTCCGAGTGCATATTCCACCATTATCTTTTGTATGCCCCTCCACATCACAGTCTATACACCACATTCCACTGCAAGTCTTTGGAGCTGATTTCATAGATAATTTCTCTAGCCGCTTTGCCAAGAGACAGCGATCGAGCCTCCAAAAATGGGCTAACACCAGTGTCAACACTTCCAATAGCCTCGGTGTACATGAGAATCTTCCATGCCTCACGCCGGTCTTTGAAAGTCTTATGAGATAACACCCTTCTAAAAGGTGTTATCAACCCTCCAACAAACCATTGAGCATGTTGTGAAGGGTGAATATCATATGAAAACTTAGACAAGAGAGTTTTGAAATGTGCATCATACTCCTCGTACACTCTCTACCATTCCCTATTGGATCTCCTTGAGAGTGTTGATGCTCTTCTGTTCAAATTCAGGTATGTGGAATTCTGCTAGGAAGGTGTTTTTCAATGCGGTGTAATCTACCAATGTCTAATGGGGGTCATACTTCCTATACCAGCTATGCACGCGTCCTTGCAATGTCATTGAAAATTGACTAGCCTTCCACTCTGGGGTTGTGATCCGCTTCGCACACCATAACAACTCACATTTATGCACATTAGCTACAACATCTTCTATACCTATGTAATCTTGCAAGTTTAAAGAAATATCAAATAAGAATTGAGGAGGTGGCTGATGTTATTATCCTCCTAATCCAGTCCCTTGATTCCCTCTAGTGTTTCCTCCTCCGCCGGATCCTCTAGATCTACTAGGTCATGTGCCCCCAGATCCACGGTTCCACCTCCGGATCTTCACGTGGCTAGTAAGGGGCCTAATTTTGTCGCACCTAAAGTTCTAAATGTTCCACTAAACTACGCGCCAATGGTATGTGAGATTTTTCCACTTTTAGATTTGTGTCCGTGCCACTCCATGAGGTGTTACAAAACCTTGTGTATTTGTGCCTTGCCCAAAAATTCTTCCAAACACTGGAATAGAGTGTGCAGCCATAGAAGTCCCAAATGAGAAATTATATCTCATGGGTACAGATGGGTCACTTCCACCGATACCAACTAGATTAATGATAATTATCCCTTGATCTGGAAAACCAAGCACTAAGGTTTGGTCGTTAGGTGGGTTCAGATGCGCGCCAACGACTCTTCTTTCTCCACGAAAAACTCTCATTAGAAGCCGAGGGGTTCTCTCTCCTGTGCTTTCCAAGATGGGGTAGCACAGACTACTTAGGTTATACATCCTCTGCATGAACCTCAACTCCTTCCCATAACATCTGGCTCCATAAATCCATCACACTTGCAACCTCACCTTGTCTTGTAATCTCCTTCTCACATGCTTCACTATACTTGAGTCATCTCTCCTCCCTTTATTTCTCGATCGATGTTCACCATCTTCCTCCACCCTAGCTTCCTTGCCTAGTGCTTAGAAAGGTTTATCCACCATTGGAAATGCCTCTAAACTCATGGTCATGATCAATATCTTCATCCCCAGGGGAATAACATGTAGAAATGATCCTCTCGGCTCAATAAAAACTCAAACTTAGAAACTTTTGGACAAGAATATGTGGAAATAGCATATTCTAGGGTATAGCTAGCCAGCACTCCCTTCCACCAATGATCCACAGCATGAGTCCACGTCGGATCAGTACCTTGCAACCTCTGGTATTCTTCCTAGGTCCACACACATGATCTATAGTACCATTTTGATCTGGACGCATATGTTGATAGCCATTCATACAACTCAACTGGGAAGCAGTAGAAAAAATTCTCATACAACTCATGGTATAGGTTCTCTTCTACCCATATACATGCATCAAACTCAGGTCTAGTGTTGAATCTCTGAGAAAATTCATCCTTCATGCTCTTAAACCATGTTTCAACACTTTCCAGGGTTAATCATCCTGTCATCACTCATTGCATAGATAATGATGTATGCCATTTCGCACTACAAATTTGAAAATAGGGCTGTGAATGGAACCAAGATGTAGTTATTTTTACACCCACCAAAGAACAAGGGAATCCCATTCGTGTCGGCCTATCACCCAGTGGGCACTTTGGGCACTCACTCGAGGCACGCGCGGGTGCCAAGTCTTCTCCTTTATGTGAGTTTAGTGGGAAACATCATCTATGATTCAGACTCTAAAGAGAGTGAGTAGAAATGAAACATGCAATGATCATAGAGCTCAGAATGGCTTCTAGACCAATGTAGTCATTCCAGATAGAGAGATGCTTAATAGATTATAGGACTTGAATCAAAATAGAAAGAAAGATGTATAAGATTCATAATTATTCCATAAACATAAATGAAACAAAATTAAGAAAGAGATATGTATGCACTAGAACCATTAATGATCATATTCATAACTTGGTAACCACATTACATTCAAGGTAGATTCATTACAAATCATCACAAGGTATGGCGACCAAAATCATGCATCATAACGAGATTCATATATTTTAGCAAAAGAAAATTCACAACCCCAAATATCTTAATACATTTCCTTCCTATATATCCTCTACCCAACCCAGAGAGACTTTTACAACATTTATGTAGAGCTTCACCATCTATTGATCACTTGTTTTCTATCAATTCTTCTACGGTGTTTGTATTTATAGGCATTTTGAAGTGCTAAATCATCCTTATGCAGCCTCATATCTAGTGCCAAGTGTTTGAATTTGGTCCTCCATGGGTGCATGCTCCTCTAGGCCTAAGCTCTCCATTCCTTGTCATGATGGCCTTCTAGAAGTTTCCATCACAGGATATATTCCTTCCTAGGCCAACCCGTCGCCAGGCTGGCACCTTATGCACTCAGGTCACATTTTTCTTGTGTCTTTCCTGATATGCCAAAAATGGCTAAGTCTCAAAACATTTCTCTATGGGTGCGTATCATGGGTTCTACTAAAACCCTCCTTGAACCACCGCCTGTGCACCTTGTTCCTTCGCGCCTACTCTTTAACCTAGGCCTTGCGTGCCTATGTGCCTTCTTGGACTTAGTCAATAGTTTAGGGGCCCAACATTGATGTTGGATTGATTGGGATACTACACTACGGGCATGTAGCTCAAGATCCGAGTTTGATGTTCACACTCATCAATAGATGGGATTAAGTGACCAACACTTTTCATTTACCTACAGGTGAGATTCTGTCACCACTGGAGGATGTATACAGCATCCTACAGCTACTAATAGTTGGGGATCTGGTTTATTCTATTACTTGAAAGCATCGGAGGAGCCAATAGTGGTTGTTTTTGGGGAGGCGATAGGAGAGATATGGTATCATAGTGCGAGCCTTAGCTATGGAGAGATGTATTCAGCCCATCCTCAGGAGATGAGGTTGGGTTTTTTGATGATGGAAGTTGTATGTTTTTTTCCTTACCAAATGTGGAGGGTGGGATATTCTCGTGAGCACTAATGGGAGTGCTCTAGGATATGATGGAGGAGTGGGTCTATTTTCCAGGCACTAGCATTCCAAGTGAGACTATATAAGGATTTTTGGGCCTATGGGATGTTCGGAGGTTTAGTTTATGTTGCACCTTTCTTCTACATTGTTGGGCATACGAGCACATCGTATGTGTACGTCCATTTGGTTTGATTCAACATGATTGGTTTGGGGGTGGCTTGGTCGGGATCGGATATAGATGGTGGGTGCCAATTGGTTGACATCACGGGGTGGATAGGGCCATACATGATGTTTTATATTACAAGAGGTTCTTTGGAGGGATTGTCTAGAGTTGATATTGTTTGGAGGCCATATGTTGGCTATCCTTCATATATGAACATGGTGGAGGAGTTAGAGTAGTTCTGATTAGAGAGGTGCATACGGGGTGACATCTTTGGCGAGCATGAGATAATACCACGAGACATGGTGAGATGACAGATTTGGGTTACTCATCGACATTCCTCCACCCTTCCCACATTATAGGAAAGATGACATGGAGAGACATATGTCTCCACCACAACCGAGTGTGCCTACAGGGCAAGAGGAGTAGGAAGTGGACAAGTGGATCGATGATGTTGAGGTCACTTAAAGTTATAGGAAGTGTTGAGAGGCACAACTATGAGTGGAACCACCAAGGCCATGACAGCCAGAATTATCCACCATCAAAGTACAAAGGGATACTTTGCAGGGTCAGGTGGTTGCCCTTCATGCATAAATTACAACTTTATATGGGCATCTTAACGGGTTAGAGGCACAGGCTACCATTTTACAGGCTCAAGTAGTGGCCTTACATGCCCAGGTTACACAAGGATAGGCACCCACATAGGGTGGATATGGAGATGGGGGACGAATAGCCACCTTACGAGGCATGGGTAGTAGGTTTACGAGGCCGATTAGCCTTTGCACGATCAGAGTTCAGCCCTATAAGCCTATGTTACAGTGTAGGCACCTCCATAATCTCTCGGGGCAAGGTCCCACACTATAGGTAGCTACGACAGGATAGGGTCCCATGGTACATAGAGGGGGACAGGTGTCACAGGTATAGGGTTCGAGGCCATCCCTAGCAGGACAATGCTCACAGGTTGTTGTGAGACCTGGCACCACCTCAGACGGTGTCGATGGTGAGGTTCAGGGATGCCTTGAATGAGGCACGGTATTAGTAGGATCATCTTATTATTACAGGGATAGATGTCCCCTTCTATGTTGAGTATACGGCACAACATGCATCGAGTGAGAGGACGAGATCCCACACTCATAGTTCAGAGAGTACAGGGGCCCGGCAAACCCAAAGACAGGGTCAGGGTGAGGCTACAAGTTCATAGAGGCCAAACCCAGCTATGAGCCAGTGGATATTAGAATGAGACCCATGTGAGGTGGAGGGATCTAGCGGGGGCATCATACGGGTAGAGAGGATGAGGAGACATATGAGACAAGCATGTATATCAAGTGGGGTGATGATTAGTCACCTAATATGGTTAGTGTACTGACTTTTGGTATATACTAGCCTACATGCCAATGATAGTGAGGATATACATAAGAGTTTTGTGATTTTTATTATTATATCGACTGCATGGTGAAGATAGTGAGACCGTGTATACGAGAATCTTGAGATACTTGTATTTATTTATAGTTGTGTACATAGGTATTGATACATATATTTTCATTGGTTATAGATGATGATATTTACGGTATGGATGGTGTACTTATGGTTTTAATTTCAATATTATTGTGTATGTGATGGAAACTAGGTGAATTAGGCATGGTTGAGTTAGGTCGGTTAAGCATGGTGGAGTCAGGTCAGTTAGGCATGGCGGAGTCTAGGTGAGTTTAGGCATGATTTGGTCATGTTTTTGGTAGTATGGAAAATAAATGATGATTTATATGGATTTTGTGGTGTAAATTGATAAATATTTGATATTATGGAAATGTGAAATGATTGATGGATGATATGATGATGTGATTAAATGGTAGGTATGTATGTTTGTATGAGTAATTTCCGAGTTGTGTAAAATGGAAAACTCACTAAGGTAGAATGTTAAATAGAAAAATGGGGAAAATTAGTTAGGGAAAGAGTGTTTGAGCTAACGTCCAGGGCCCCATTCCCTCGAGTGCTACCTATATAGCCCCGGAAAAAGGTGCCTCGGGCGATGTAGTTCTCCCATAATCTAGGGAAGAATATGATGAGTTCGAGGAACGGTTTGGTAGGTTTTAGGCATGATTGAGTCTAGGTCATTTAGGCATGGTTGAGTTTAGGTCATCTAGGCATAGGTGATTTTGGTGAAAGGGGAATCCTTAAAATGTAGGTGTCATGGTCTAGTCCTGTATAAGGTAATCAATAAGTAATGAAGAAGGTGAATGGTAAGAGGTGACAAAAAGAGTCGCCTAATTGATAAGAACCATAACGCATCTACCATACCAAAGATTGGCTTATGAATGTAAGATCCTAAAGGCATTGCATAATTGACTATTCTAAGGATGAAGAAAGTCACATGATCACAAATGTGGCATTTGCGGCATGTACCTTGAGCGGGTAGGAAATTAGGGTGAAAAGGCGATATGGTGAAAGAGGTGGTTTAGCATAACCTGGTGTGAGACAACATGCCTACTTGGCAAGAGACCCAAGATAAAAATAGGCAAGTCCATGATGAAAAAGTTATCTTTTTCTCTTTTTTTTTTATATACTTGATCAATGCGGGAAGTCTATATGGGATGAGTAGATTATCTCCTTGAGTTCTTCATGAAGTGATCGATTAAGGAAGCTTGAGATATATTATTTTATTTTTGCAAGAATAGTCTTCTTTTTATGTCGACTAAGTAAAATATGGTTTGCTTTGTATAATTTTCATTCGAGGGAGAATTCTATTTATAGCGGTGAGATAGAGAGAAGAGATGTCCCTTTTGAGGGAGTCACCTTTTCTTGTAATTTTGACTCAAGGTGTTGAATCCCATTTTATTTATTTTTTTGAGATTTATTTTTTTTGGACTTTTAGGTCATGGATAAGACTATAGAGAAAGATAGGCTCTTGTTTTGAGGACAAACCCATAGCACAAAAAGGTTAACTATTATTGAGAGGGTTTAAGGAATTAATGAGCATGGGATTCCATCTTGAAAAAAATGAAAAGTATCCATGAGAATCATGCCATGAGTAGAGTTGTGGTACTCATATTGAAGACAAGGTTGAAAAAGTGATGGGTAATCACATGATCCTTGTTTAGTCATTGATCCTTAAAATAGGTAAAATGGAAGGTAAATGGTGCTCAAGGGACGAGCGTTAAATAGACAGAATGTGATATAGAACTTGATTCAACAATAGAAGGGTCACAAATGTAAGGCATTGAGGGGATCAGGTTTGGGTTTACCTTCGAGTGAAGATAAATAATAAGCTCCTGATCCATAGGTATGAGTAACAATATAGGGTTCAAGCTAATTATGAACAAATTTTCCCCGTTTACGTTTTCCTCTTTTGTTACATGTTGATTTTCCTTGAGGACTAGGTTGTTGACCTCAAAGGTTCATTCATGGACATGTTTTTTATAGGCACGTTTGATATGTTTTTGATATATTTGGAGATGATTGAGAGCATCAAGATGACATTCATCTAATAACTCTAGTTGTGTCAAACGGTCTTGGAGAAATTCATCGTCGTTGCGCATATCTTTGAGTGAGATACGAAGAGACATAATCTAGATTTCAAGAGGAAAAATAGCCTTTGTATCGTAGACTAGAGAAAAAGGCATAGCTATCATTGAGGTATGAATACTAGTATGGTAAGCCCAAAAGGTGAAAGGAATGTGCATGTGTCAATCCTTTCCAATATCGCTAAATACTTTCATAAGAATTTTGTTCAAGGTTTTATTGGTTGATTTTGCTTGGCTATTTGTTTGAGGGTAGTAAGGTGAAGAAAAACTGAGTTGAATGTCGAAGGCATCATAGATTTTTCATAGGGTTTTATTTTTTAATTGTTTTCTGTTATCAGTGATAGACGATGAGGAACACCAAAGAGACAAATGATGTGATGATTGATGAATTCACATATTTTCTCACCTTTTGTAGAAATAAGAGGTATGGCTTCAATCCATTTAGTGTAATATTCGGTAGCGGTGATAATCCATTGATGACATTGTGAATAATGAGGATTGATCTCTCTAACAATATCTAAACCCCATTGAGAGAAAGGCCAAAGGTCTCGTGTGAACTGTAAGGCGTGACTAGGTGTGTGATGAATATTAGCATGTTGTTGGCATTTCACACAACGTTTGACATAGTCACAATAGTCATGGTTGAGGGTTGGCCAATAATAGCCCAGCGAAGGATGCATTTAGTGACAACTTAAGCCACTAAAGTGACCTCCACAAATTCTGTCATGAACTTCCTTGATGGTGTAGGGAATTTCATAACTTGTAAGGAATCATAAGAGAATACCATCAAATCCACATTTATAAAGAAGACCACCCATGATGACATAGTGAGAGACACCTTTTATAAAATCACATTGTCCATTATGAGTTAGTTTGGGAGGTAGAATTGAAAGGGAAAGGTAGTCCACAAACTTCTTATACCAAAGGTCACGTGGGTCGGGTTCAACGGTTTCGACGAGGTTGACGTCCCAAAATAAATAATAAGGTGATTGCAACCTTTGTAATGTGAAAAATATTTTTGAGTCGGGGGTGAAGAGGGTATCGAGATGCAAGATAGGCCATCGTATAAGCAAATTTGTTAGTGGAGCGCGGGGTTGTTTGAAGATCATAATGGTGAAAGGTAATCAAAAGTATGTCAACATGATGTTTATACTTTTAATTATTTCATTACAAAACCGATATGTGCCATTGACTTGATTTACGACCAATTAGGATTCACCAAATATGTTAATCAATTTCACATATAAGGCAATAGCAGCTTGGAGACCTAATACGAGTGCTTCATATTCAGCGATATTATTAGTACAATAAAAATCTAGTTTGAAAGATAGTGGCATAGGTTCATCGTCAAGAGGGATGAGGATAATTCTGCACCACCCCACACTTGACATTTAGATATGTCAAAGAATAAGGTCATTTGGTAAATGGTATCGTCCAAAGAGAGGGTAACAATGGATTCATTTGGGAAATCAAAGTTAGAGGATTGATTTCTAGAGAGGGTGCATCTGTAAGTTATTCAGTGATAGTTTGACCTTTGATAGATTTTTGATGGATGAATTTGAGGTTGAGGTCTTTGACAAGCATTAGCCAATATGCAACACATTGATGTTGGTAGGGCTTAGCTTACATGTAATGTAAGGGGTCAGTATTGGTGATGAAAAATGTTTTATGATTGAGTAGGTAATGACAAAGTTTGGTGGCGAAAAACACTAAGGCTAAGCAGATTTTTTTGGCGTGGGTGAATCTAGTTTTGTAGTCCAAAAGGGCACGACTTATGTAATAAACCACTTTCTCCCGGTGTTGCTCATTGTGATGAGCGAGCATGGCACCCAAGGAATGATCCATAGCTGAAATGTAAAGGTAAAACGGTTGGTTATCCTTAGGGGAACAAGTACAGGTGGTTGGAGAAGGTATTGTTTTAAGGCCTCAAAGGCTTAATGGCATTCATCATCCCATTTGAAGGAGACATCCTTTTTAAGGATATGATGAAATGGGTGGAAGCGGTCGGAAAGTTGTAAAATAAAATAACAAATAGATTGTAACTTACCTTGCAAACTATAAAGTTGGCGAAGGTGAGTAGGTAGAGGCATTTCAAAAATAGCCTTGATTTTAGTGGGATCGAATTCTATGTCACTTAAAGAAATGATAAAAACAAGGAGATTTCTGATAGAATGTGAAGACACACTTCTCTGGTTAAAGGTAAACACAATATTTGATGAGATGGTCAAAGATGACCTTCGAGACTATAAGGTGTTTGAGTACAATGTTTTTATTTGGTAAGAAGGTCATCTAAGTAATCATGTAATATACGATGTATGATGTCATGGAAGATATAAGTCATAGCCCACTGATATGTAGCACCAGTGTTTTTAAGGCCAAAAGGCATGACTCGATAGAAAAAGGTCCCCCAAGGAGTGATGAAGGTGGTTTTGTGTTGATCTTCCGGGGCGAGTAATATTTGGTTATAACTTGAGAAACCGTCCATGAGTGATAACATCTCATGGCCGGTGGTAAGATCAACTAGTTGGTTAATACTAGGTAGAGGAAAGTCATCTTTGGGGAAAGCTAAGTTGAGGTCATGGAAATTTGTGCAAATGTGGAGTCCTCCTGTCATTTTTGTGACAAGAACGATGTTAGAGATCCATTAGGGATAATCAATGGGTAGGATGAAGGAAACTGAAAGAAAGCATTGAAGTTCTTCTTTGACAAGAAGGGCATTGCAAGGATGCATTTTCCACAGCTTCTGTTTTACTAGTTTAGCTTCATGAATAGTAACGATATTATGGACCACAATATTGGGGTCAATACCAAGCATATCAGCGTAGGACCAAGAAAAAGTGTTGTTATGATCCGGAGAAAAGAAGTAAAAGCTTCCTGTTGGCAGCACCTAAATATTGGCATATCTTTATAATATGTGGGTCATCTTGAGTGTTAATATTGATTTCAATTGTTGATTCATTTTACATGGTTTTCATCTAAGAAGGCAACGACCAGTGAATATAAGAATCTTCCGCACCAAGGTAGGTGAGAATAGAATCATCATCTTGACATTAAACAATGTTAATGGATGGTGTATCGTCATCGATCATGACAGAATACATGAAGGAAAGAGAAGAGGGAGCCTCAACATCATGTTGATAAGTTAGAAGTCCTAGGAAATGGCGTTTACAAAAAATAATTTTAGGAGGAATAGATTCTAGATTCATCGACTCCGTGGGTGAAGGTGGCGAAGTTGGTAAATGGGGTGAAGAAGGTTTGTCATCCTCAATAAGTTTGACATAGGCTTTCTTGGAAGATGGTTCGGAAAAGCCAATACCACTATAGTCACTTGTGTTTACATGTGGTACACAAGATGACAATATGGCGGCCCTATTCATAGAACCTAAAGCTAAAGCCTTTCCATGCACAATAGCGGAGGAAAGTGTGGGAAAAGCAACAGTTGGTGAAAGATTGGAGGTCAGAGGAAAATGGTTGTATTTGGGAAGGCGACTCGAGCAAGTAGGTGGAAGTATTAAGTCCTCCATATGTTAAGTTGGTACGAAGGTGGGGAGGACCATGGGGAATACCTCTCCTATGCTGATCCGTGATAAGTGGAGTGACATGACGGGAAATAGAATTAAGGACAATCTTTTTGTGAAATAATTTGGGCACACTAACATTTAGGCGGAGGTTTGGCTAACTCTCGATATGAACCATGTTGATCTCAAATGTTGGTGGCAGGTAAAAGGTTATGGAGGTGGAGATGTGGGGCACTGAATTGGTAATGGGTGAGAATGTGTGGTGATAGCGGGATAAAGTCCTCATCTAGAAGATCATCATCATCAAAATTTGCTTCAGGAGGACATAGTTAGAACATAATAGTTTTTAGAGCCTTACAATTCTCTACATCATGTTCCAAAGCACACGATGGTAGTCACAAATTTTGGTCTCATCAAACCCTTTTGGTTTGGGTTTGAGTGGGTCATAAGGTATAACTTGTGGTAATGTGATGATAGAGGTCTCTAAAAGGTTAACTAAAATGTTGGCGTATGACCCTACAAATGGATCACAGTATGAGGTGAGTGTGGTTTTGGGTCGAATGGTGGGTGATTGTGGTGGGAGAGGTGCTACAGGAGGTGGAATTAGAGGTGGGATAGGTTTGAACACCGGTTTGGGAGGTGTTACTATCTTAGGCTTAGGTTTTACCTTCTTAGGTAAAGGCGCGGTAGATGAAATAGCAACGGAAGGGGTTGTAGGTCTAACTACCTCTTTGGAGGGTAGCGGGTTTTTCAACTTTTGGTTGTACCTTCACAGGTAAATGTGAAGGAGGCATACATGATGTAGAAGGGAAAGTGGATGGTGGTAGAGAAAGGGTTAGCCAAGGTTATAATGAAGGTGCGGTGAAAGTTCTTTGGTAGAGGCCGGGTGGAAGGTATGGGTTGAAGAGAAGAAAGTCTCATAGGTAGTGATGAAGTTATGGTAGCTGGTGGGGGTATAGGTGGTAAGAAATATGTGGGTGATGGCAAAGGTTGTGTAGGTCAATTGGGTATAATAAAGGATCATGATGAAGAGGCAAATTTTTGTATTTTTATTTGCTTTGGGTAGGGTTTTTCTTGACCGGGGTAGACGGGTGAGGTATGAGAATAGACGAAAGGGGTGAAGGTGATAGAGGCATGGTGGGTGAAACTGGTGTATGCATCTTAGAAGATTGTGTCTTCCTTTTAGGTGGAGGAATGATTTTTGTTTGGGCATAGGAAGATGTGGCTAAGTCCAATTTGATGGGTGGATGGACAATGTTTGATGTCAACATGACACCCAGGGTAGTGATAGGTCTAGATATGGGAGAAGATGTAGGTGTAGGTAGTTTCTTAGGCATAGGAATGGGTTTTTTTGTGGGTAAAGGTTTGGATGTAGGAAAGGGTGATGAAGAAGAAGTCATTTCAACAGGCATGGTCATGGTTGATTTGGTCTCTTGAAATACCTTCGGATAGATCATGGAGGTATCAATAAGTGACATTTGAATTTGGGTTGAAAAGGGTAACCAAAGGCATCCCCAAAGCATGGAATTATCAATGTAATCCAAGTGGTCGGCCAGTGTGAAAATGAAACTGCTATAAGAGGAGATGTAATTGGTTTAGTGGAAATCCCTGTAAAATATGTCTGTGAGATAGGGAACTGGTTAGCCTCGGACTTTGTGGGTAAAAGAGCTGAGAACAAATCAACGGGGTCCTAGAATGCTAGTGGGGAATTGTCACCAATAGGAAGTGGTGCATCTAAAGGATCTCCTTTGGGTATAATATGTGATAGGTGGGGTGAGGTAGATTCTTCTTTCAATGGAGAAGAAAGTGAGGATGATTCTCCCGTGGGTAGGAGAGTTAATACCATTGATTTTTTGGTAGGTTGTGAGGTAGATGGTGAAATGACATCGATAGAAATTGTGGACTCCTCCATGGGTGAAGGGGAGATGAAGGGGAATCCTCTATGGGTGAAGGAGTAGATGAGGTAGGCTCCTCCATGGGTAGAGGAGCTCATGCTAGAATCTCCTTGATAGAGGGGATAGGAGGAAATTGAGGAATGGTTGGTATGACATCAAAAATAACATGGACTTCACGGACATTGTTGTCGTTGGTTGAAGGTTCACCATTTTGATTAGATGATGGTGTATGGTTAGGGAATGACTTCTTAAAGATATGAAATTTTTGATTTTCTGGTGTGTTTGGGTTGTCCAGGATGAGATCTCCATTATCTAACATTTCTTGGACAATTTTCTTGAAGGTTATGTAATTACCATCGCTATGGCCTTTGACGCGATGATAATTACAATAGTCATGTTCCTTATACCATGTAGGCATAAGACGAGTGGGATCGAAACCAATATGTGGTTTTATGGGTGGAAGTGTAATGGCTCCAACCTTAAGAAGCTTTCTTAAGACTGAAGAATAAGGTTCCCTTATTGGAGTGTACTTTTGTTGCTCCCATCCGAACCTGGAAAGTTTGAACGAGAGAAATATAGTAGGAAGATTTTTCTTGGTTAGATGGGTGAGATGGGCCAGCTTTGAGAACTACTACGTTGAAAGATCCCTTAGCTTTTAAATAATTGTTTTGGGGCTTTGAAGATGAAGAGGCATCATTTGATTTGAATGCAGCGTTTTTTTTACGCAATTAAATTTTCTTCTCTTTGATGGCATGAATTTGAAGTTTTCATGCCATGGTAAATGCTTCATCAAAGGTATGGAAGGTTTGCACTTATAGAGTTTGTGAGATGTTCCTGACACAAGCTCTAGTGAACAACTCTATAAGCTTGGTTTGAGGTAGCTGGAATGTAAGTTGGTTGATGAGGCTTCACCAACGAGTGAAAAAATCTGCGATAGATTCATCATCATACTATTGTGTTGAGTATAGGTTGGTCATGGTGACTTTCTTAATGACATTAATTGAGAAATGGTCCAAGAAGGATTGAGCCACTTGGTTAAATGAGTAAATGGAATGTCTAGGTAAACCACTATACTAATCTAACATGGGTCCTGTCAAGGACATCGGGAATGTTCTTAGGAGTAAAGTATCATCATGGGCGATTAGATAACACCCATGTTTGAACGATCACAAGTGTTATTGTGGGTCCTCTTTACTATTGAAACAGTTGAACTTGGGCATTTCCCAATGCATGGGATATGGGCGAATGGGAATAGATGGATGAATAGGCTCATTACAGATTTTGTCATAAGTTAAGGAGTTGCGAGAGCTAAAAACTGATGCTTCTAATTTTTACATCTTTTCCATCATCGTCTTAATGTGGTCGCTAGTGGGTTGTGATGAATGTGTGCCCCTTGTAGTATAAGGGGGTTGATGATGAATATATGATGTGGATGAAATTCCAGTATATGGTGGTGCCAAGTATGAGAACTACGAAGGGGGAATAGACGTAGGTGGAAAATATCTAGAATAAGCGATAGACGAGATCAGGGGTTGTTGGTGATATGTGTAAGTAGGTGGGGTATTCGTAACGACTCTAGTAGTGATTGGGGGTAAGGACTGTGGGATGGAGAGGACAAGGTTTTAGAATGGGGTATGAGTTACTGACACCATGGGTGGTTATGATGAAATAGGTATATATGAGGTAGCGGGTGTAGACGGGGCTATGCTCAAGGTGGTGGTGAAGGAATAGTTGACACCACATGTGTGATAGATGTTGTAGGTGTAGCAACTATAAGATGTGTGGGGTCCATCGAGACACAACATGTGGTAAATTAGATGAAGGTAACACTTTGAGATAGTGGTAGGCGATGCGAAGTGGGGGTGAGGGCGGGAGGGATAGACACAAGAATTTCATATACCAACTATCCCAGGAGTCCCAAGTGGATGAGTAGGTGAGATAGTACTGTAGGGTAATGGGATTCTAGTCAAGGAGTCTTGTGAACTCCTCATCGTCGGTACTAATAGTGATGGGATGAGTTGTATCCATAGCGACGAGGATAGAAATCGGTGATGGGCTAAGTGGGAGTGACTGAAGGCTAGCATGAAACACGTGGGCATTGGTTTGGCTGCGAGTCAAAACCATGTGAATTAGGATAGAGTTGGTAAATTGTACTCAAAATGATACGAGAAAACAACAGAAATGGATAAGGATAGATTCCGGGAGGTGAAACTAGTCGGTGTTTTAATTAAAAATCAAACACATGAACCGATGACGGTTAGACTAACCGGTGACCGTTTGTTAAAGGTGATTGATGCGGTTATGGTAACCGATACCTAATTCTTATGGGAAATCAAAATTTTGCAAATGAGGCTAAAATTGGTGAAGATGAAATAAGGAGGTTGTATTTGATTGTGATTTTAAAATTTTGGGGGTATGATGATGTCCTGAGAACTTAAAAAAAGAACAGAAGATGTGATGAATGTTGTTTTTAGGTAGAATGACCAAAAAGAGATGGAAACCGACACCGTTAGGTAAACCGATGTGATTAGATGTAAAATGATGACGATCACTAGAATGATGCGGTTAATGTGAAATTTGAAAAAGTGAAGAAAAATTGATTTTTGTGAATTAAATCAGATGGAATATCAACCTAGAAGTATGAGTATGATAGATCTTGGACCCGACACACTCGAAGTAGTCGAATACTCCAACTATGATGGTTGAGTGTGAAAGGAAGAAGAAAATGAAGAACGTAACCTCACAACTCAAAATGAAACTCAAGAAAAAGCTAAGAAAAACACACAATCCTATAAGTGAATTTTATGTTTTTAGCTTATGTTATTTAAGACTGACTTGTGAATTCAGAACAGATTTTTTTAGTTGGGAAGGCATTCTATGAAGAGGAAAGTTCTAAGGGTGGTTTCGGTTATGTTTTTTCTGGGGTGGTCCTTTCTCTGAGGTAATGACTGGACATAGAAACTAGCTTGGGTGCCCACTATCAATCCTCTGATCGTATGATCGTTGACAACTTCTTCCAGGTAAGATGTTGTTTAAGAAGATGTGTGAATTTATATTTGTGCAGTTTGACAAAGAGAGAGAGAAGAGAAAGTGCTTCTACGATTCAATTATGTCAACCATAAGTTGGGCATGACTTCTAGCATATAGGTTGCCCTCAATTTTAATGTGAGCTAAAAATGCAAGAATAGAAGTATGAAATGTAACTATTGTTGTATATATCTCCCTCCTCGGGTAGATATGGACAAGCAGAAGGATATGGAAATCAAAGAAACTCAGACCCTGATATTTATTATGTTGCCAAAGGTCACACCCATGGCACAGGTTGGAGGTGCAAAGCGAAGGTTGTCGACATAAAAATGGATGCACCCCAGCACGAGTCAAAAGTGTCGACACAAAAAGTTCGCACCAAGGCGTAGGTAGAAGGCACACGTCAAAAGTGTCGACATGAAGAAGTTCACGCTAAGGTGCGGTGGAAGACACATGTCAAAGAGTGTCGACATGAACATGGATGTGCCCTAGCGCAGGTATAAAAGTGTCGACACGAAAAATTTCACGCCAAGGCGCAAGTAGAAGGCGCATGTCAAAAAGTGTCGACACGAAAAAGTTCACGCCAAGGCGCAGGTGGAAGGTGCACGTCAAAGAGTGTCGACATGAACATGGATGCACCCTGGCGTAGGTCAAAAAGTGTTGACACGAATTTTTTTTTCCAAGGCGCGAGTAGAAGGCGCACGTCAAAAAGTGTCGACACGAAAAAGTTTGCGCCAAGGCACAGGTGGAAGGCGCACGTCAAAGAGTGTCGACATGAACATGGATGCGTCTTGGTGCAGGTAGAAAAGTGTCGACACAAAAATTTCATGCCAAGGCATAGGTAGAAGGCGCATGTCAAAAGTGTTGACATGAAAAGTTCACGCCAAGGCGCAGTGGAAGGCGCACATCAAAGAGTGTTGACATGAACATGGATGCGCCCTGGCGCAGTAGAAAAGTGTCGACATGAAAAATTTTGCGCCAAGGCGCAGGTAGAAGGTGCATGTCAAAGAGTGTTGACATGAACATGGATGTGCCTCTGGCACACTTAAGAGTATGATGACACGCAAATGGATGCGCCAAGGCGCACCTTCAGGAGGCACAACATTTTGAGCGCTGACAGGAAGTAGACCCTAACCCAGATATTCAAATGGCCATAACTTTTCACAGGGAGCTCGGATTCACGCAAGGTTGGACTTTTCGAAAGCTTACGAGGTCCTCTATCTAACTACGACTAGATATCTTTAATTGGGTGAGAAAAAATTCTTAAAAATGCAAAATACAGTTCACCACTTTTTGGGTTTGCTAGGGTCCTCACCTACCGCCATAATGAGATGAATTAAATGTAACCTAGAGGTGGTTGGGGTAGATTTGGAATTCCTCTCTCTTTTCTCTCTCATTCTTCCTATAAATTGTAAGGAGGGGCTTCTTTCTAAAGGTTGTACATTCTTGTTTTTCCCCTCCCTTCTTCTCTTTGGCAGGTGAATTTATGGAGTTCAAACCTCCCATCTAAAATTGTAATGCAACTTTGCCTCTTGGCATTTTGTAGTGTATTATATCAATCTTTGGAGCAAATAATACATGTCTTTGGATGATTCTCAACCCTCTCTATGTTTATTTACATCCTCTTGATCTTTCACTACAATTTTGGTTATCTGATGCATGATCTTGCATTGCATTTTAATGGTTTGTGTTTATTGGCAAGACAGTGTTCTTCATTCCTCGGTGCATCACCTTTGTTAGTTTAGGTTTATTTTTATGCATCTTCTTACCTTGTCTCCTTGGCAAGTTAGATTAGGTTTTTGAGTAAACCCTCTACATTTTTATGTGTGCATCTGAATAGAGGAATAGGAACTGGCCTTCATCCGGAGAGCTTTCCCGATTCACAAGGTCCCACACTTGGGAAAAGCTCCATGTTATGAAATCACACTGAGAGTCTCAACCCATCGAGTTGCAGACATTCAGGGGTGCTGTGATTTTCCATCAATAGTTTTGGCATGCACACTGTGGGACCAGAGGTCATTCCACAAGATTTGAAGGAATTTTCAAGAAAATTGGACTAAAAATTGCAGGTTTTACAATTTCATATTTTTCACCTTCCAGGCTAAACTTTGAAATCGATTTTCAAGGGCTTAACATGCTGAAAACAAGTCAAAATTTCACCAGTTGATAGATCGGGGAAAATATTCAAAAGGGTATTCTTAGATTTTTGAGATTTTGACTTTAAAAATTTCATGGTTTTTTAGTATTTCGGGTTTTCCTAGGTGTTGAGCATGTCCCAAGTTCCGACACGGTGTATTTCAGGTTTTGTAAGTTGCCTTACATGACCTAAGTTTTACCTGTACCTTTTGGGATTAGTAGCTGCACAAAAAAACGATAACCGAATTGAAGAACTATATCTTCTGGGTCCTTCAAGCTTTTAAATTCTATTTTTTAATATTGTTAGGTTTGGTGTGTAACTTGGAAAAATCTAGCCTTTTGAGGCTCATTATCTAACACATCTGGTGACTCTGAAGGGGATAGAATTCAGTGGTTTAGCAGCAATAGTTTCCCAGGTGCATGAGAAGAATTTGAACCAGGTCTGATACTCGAGAAGAGGGGTTATTTTTCCACTTACAGCTATCACCAGGCAGAGGAAGGAGAGGAAGAGGACCACGAAGATCACCATCTCCACCTAACCGGACTTTGTCTACACCTCCACCTAGTAGACCTTTTCTCACATCAACCAGAGTTCTTAGGCCAATCATAATGGCACATCTACCACCGAATCCCTTTGTCAATTTCACTGGTAGCAGCCCACTTGCCCTCAATGCACATAATCCAGTTCCAATTGCAGCATTGAAGAACATTCCATTTTTCACTAGAGAAAATCATACCACTCCTGGTGATCATGTCAAAGACATTGCTAACGTTTGTGTAATCCATGAGATAAATGAAATGGATGTTACTGTCAAATTGCTGGAATCTTCGTTCAAAGGGAAGGGATTGCAATGGTTTAGGAGCCTTGGAGCTGGTTCTATCCAAAATTGGAATCGATTATACATAGTTTTCCATGAGCGTTTGGAGAAAATGGAGATAATTTGTCTTTCTTGGAACAATTGACAACTATCAAGAGATCTCCCAATAAACAAATGGCCGACTTCAACTTCATATTTCAAAGGTCTTGGGATAGGATTCCAGGTGGCCGTCAACAACAGGTGAAGGTGTTTTTCTATATTATCTTAAGGCTTTGAATTCTAATATTTCTATGTTAATTCAATCTATGGGAGGCACAACCTTACTTGCTGCTTATAGCATTGCCATTAGGGCTAAAACCTGTTTATTCAAGTGGTAAGTGGCTCCTAGGCCTCCCATGCCCTTGTATCCAAATTTATAAAATCCAAGCACTAGTCAAGCACCCACTTTGGCTCCTATTCCCACTCCTAGAAATCTAAGTTCAAATAAAACTTCTACTTCATCCTCTAATGCTTCAAATGAACTCCAGGAGGTTATGAAACAATTACAGAACCTTGGAAATGAGTTGGTGACTATCAAAAGATAGCAAGCTCAAAGTGCTAGACCGTATCAGCCTCAAGCGCAATACCAGGCTAGGCCACCATACCAGCCCAATAGGCCACCCAATCCAGCTGCAAATCAAAGCCAAGTAAGGCCTCCCACCAATAGACCATTTCAGCCCTATAACCCCAATGTTGCATCTACTTCTAAAGCCTTAGTGCGGTGCAAAAACAACATAGCTCAAGAGTATGATTGGTGTTTCCCATGCAATGAACCTCACATCCAATCTATGTGCTTCAATGGTGCTTTGAACCAAGCCTTGATGGTGAAAACTATTGGCGTAGAGGGTGAAGTGAGTTAAGAAACAAATCAGCAACAAGGGACATCTCAAAGAAACACGGCTCCAAATGATACCGTACTTGTGAATTGGCAAGCTGAGGATTTTTGTGGCATGAATCAAACAATTTCTCAGAGTGTAGTAGCTAACACAAGATCAAAGAAGAGGAATATTGGTGAAGGGTAGTCATTGGCTCCAAGTGATCTACAACCTTCCATCACTCCACAAGGTGTCGGTAAGCAAAATACAGCTCCAAACATGTAAGGACAGCCCAAACCACCTTCTAAACCAACTCAAATGCTAGCTGTTTCTACCCATGCACAAGAAAGGAATGCACAGACTAAAGGAAAACAAAGAGATGTTTCATCCCCATTTAGCATCATTGATCAAATGAAGAAGACAAATGTGAATATATCAATGTGGGAATCTTTATCCATCCCAGGCCAAAGAGATCTTCTACTAAAGAACCATGAAGAATTGGTCAACTTCAAATCAACATGTCCATATGCAAGAGAAGGTCCTAAAAATGTTGCTCACTGAAGGGAATCATGGAGGAAAACAAGGTAAAGCTTTAAACCCCCTCCATTCTATGTTTCATTAAACATTAGGGATAAACTAGTACACAATTGCATGATTGATTCTGGGGCAAGTAGTTCTGTCATGCCCAAGAAAATAGCTAATCAGCTGGGTCTCTAATATGAAGTCATATCAAAGGGGGTAGTGCAATTGGATGGGACAATAGTAGCAACGGTGGGAGTGATTAAAGGTTTGAATCTTACCTTGCATGCATGCCCCAACGTTACCATTTTGCAAGACATCTCAGTGATAGATTTGCCGCCACTCTTTTCCGTATGCTTATCAAGGGATTTCACAGCTAGAATTAGAGGCTACTTATCTACTGACTGGTCACACATGTTTTTCAAAACAAGATATGGTACTAAGGTCACAATCAGATCCGAACCAATTGCAAACTTTCATATTGAGCCTCATACTCCAAGCCAAATCAATGCCAACTGTTCAGCATTTGATCAAGAAGATTATCCAAGCACAGATGAAGCTGACACCAAAGTTGGAAGCATCCCAGATTTGACTCTTGATGAATGGGAAGAAAGGTACATGCTTTTGATCCCTACCAAGAAATAGAAGAATCGAGCTAGGAGTCTATTGCATACATGAAGAAAACAGCCTATTCCTAGCATCACCAAACCAGACCATAAGGATGACAATGAGGTATGGCAGTTATTTTTCGATGGATCAAGGAGTAGGCAAGGCACAGGAGGAGGAGCTATGCTTGTTTCACCTCAAGGCATCAAATATTATTCAGCTTTCCGTTTCTAGTTTTCCTGTTCAAACAACACAGCTAAATATGAGGCCTTGATTCATGGACTTCATTGGGCCAGGAAAAAGGGCATAAAGAACTTTCAGGTGTTTGGAGATAGCGAGCTAATTATCAACCAAGTTAGGGGACAACATGCTACAAAGAATGACTGCTGAAGAACTACAAGAATAGGGTGTGGGACCTCGTTAAGGATTTTGAAGCTTTCAACATCGTATCCATACCCAGGAAGAAGAATGAAGCCACAGATAGGCTTGCAGCAGTTGGAGCAACGTTTGATGTGGTTGACAACATCAGAAGGGAAGAAACACAACCACATATCCATGTGATTGTGAGGCCAGCAGTTCCAGATAATAACACAAGCTGGCAAGTGTTTGAGAATGATCAACAGATCATCAATTTTTTACAAGAAGAGGCTGAATTCTCAGCTAGGAATTAGGACAGACTAGAGCAGCGGCGATGCGGGGATCAAGTAGTGCATTTGCATGCGGACAAACAAGCTTCCGAAGGGTTTAGTGACATTGGAGTCTATCTTCAACCCTAATGACCGATTCCGTAAGGAAAAGGCTAACATACTGAGTCAAGAGAGAAGATTCATAGCCAATCCCGATTGAGAGGGAAAAACACTTCAAATTGGTAAATTGGCAATGAGCAAGAGAAATCAGATTTCATACACTTTCCCAAGAATTTCCGATGTCTTCACTTGGAGCTATGAAGAATTGAGAGGATTCAATCCGAAGTTAGCACAACATACCATAGAATTGGATACGATGCTAATCCCATTAGGTAGAAGCAGAGACAAGTCAACCCTCACATTGAGCTCTAATGAAGAAAGAGCTAAACAAGCTAATAGAGGCAAGCATTATATTCTCAATCAAGCACTCAAGATGGGTTGCAAACTTGGTTCCGATCAAGAAGAAGAGCGGGAGAAATCAGGTTGTGTGTGGACTTCCGAGACCTCAATAGGGCATCTCTCAAAGACCATTACCCACTTCCTATTAGGAAATAAAAGATAAAATATGCGAGAATAATCCCTTACGAATCGCAATAGCAGTAGAAACTAATATGCAGAAAATATTACAGATCTCAAATAAAAGTGCAGAATAAATAACACAACACAAAGAGACAAGATTTAACATGGTTCACCCAATTTGGGCTACGTCCACCAAGAATCACTTGCTCATATTTTATTACAAGCCTCCACTCTCTCAATACAATACCCAGATCCGTTTGGAGCTATGCTCAACAAACTCTACAGAATTCACACCCGAATTCAAAAACACATCTGCAATACATTTACTTGTACATCTATCATATGCATAAGACCATATAAATAGACAACTGCTTAAGCAGTTTGATACAAAACCGTGGGTATCAAAACCAAGGGCAAAAACCGTGGGTATCAAAACAATGGGCAAAAGACCGAAAAAACCATGGGCCCAAAAACAGCCCATAACGGTTACCCATTACCCATGGGTTAATAAACCACCCATGAAAATTTGCTTCGGGGGCTTCACCCCGAACCCCCTGACCCGCTCACCGGCGAGTGGGACCGCCGTAAAAATACCCGAGTGTAACACATAGAAGGTGTACCACATTCTAACATGCAAATAGGCTCCACAAACATAACAATCTCCCACTTGGAGACTAATTTCCACTGAGCAAGCTTCTCAACCCTTCACTGTCATCTGTAAAGGCCAACCAAAGCTAAACATAGCTTTAGTTTATCCCTTGTGACCACCTTGGTCATCATGTCTGCAGGATTCTGATTGGTATGAATCTTCTCCAACTTCAACTTATCTTCCTCCAAAGCTGTCCCGATGAAGTGATATCTCAACCGCATATGCTTCATCCTAGAGTGGAAAGTAGAGTTCTTAGGTGTATAGCACTCGACTATCGCATATAGCTTACATTCCTCCTACTTATGCCCCACATCCTCAAGCAATTATTGTGGCCAAATCATCTCTTTTCTTGCCTCTCGTGGCGATAACATACTCATCCTCCGTGGTTGACAAAGCCACCACCTTACGTAGTCGTGAAATCCAGCTCACCGTTGTCCCACCTACGGTGTAAATATAACTTTGTGCTCCTCCCCGCTATCTACATCTCCAGCCATGTCGAATCTACATAACCACGTAAAGTGGTGTCTCGATCCACAGTAGCACAAAATTTTCCCCATGGTCCCTCTCAAATACCGAAGGATCCACTTTACTGCTTGCCAATGCTCTTTACCTGGATCACTCATAAATCTACTCACAGCTCCCACTGCATGGGCAATATCGGGCCTAGTGCACACCATAGCATACAAAAACCGCCAACTACCGATGAGTAAGGTACCTTTGACATCTGATTTCTTTCCTACTTGGTCTTGGGACACTTGCTCCTTTGATAACTTGAAGTGGCTCACAAAGGAGTCCTAACCAGATTTAACATCCTACATATTAAACCTCTCCAAGACCTTCTTAATGTACTCTTCCTGAGATAAAGTCAGCTTTCGTTCCTTCCTATCCCGAGATATCCTCATACCAAGGATTTGTTTGGCTGCACCCAAATCCTTCATAGCAAAGGATTCACTTAGCTGCTTCTTGAGTACTTTTATTTCCTGCATGTTTTTACCTACAACCAACATGTCATCAACATACAAACATAGGATAATATAACTTCCATCCTCAAATTTCTTTGTATACACACAATGGTCAGAATGGCATCTAATATAACCTTGCTCCATCATGAAGCTATCAAACTTCTTATACCATTGACGTGGAGCTTGTTTCAAGCCATACAAGATTTTCTTCAGTTTGCAAACCATCTCCTCTTTACCTTTGACCTCATAGCCCTCTGGTTGCTGCATATATAGTTCCTCCTCCAAATCACCATGGAGAAATGTAGTCTTTACATCAAGTTGTTCTAAGTGCAAGTCTTCTACTGCAACTATTCCTAGAACAGTTCTAATAGAAGTCATTTTTACTACAGGAGAAAAAATCTCATCAAAATCTATACCTTGTTTCTGTGCAAACCCCTTGACCACCAACTGGGCCTTATATCTTTTCTTTCCTCCTTCTTCGTCTTTGACTCTAAACACCCACTTGTTCTGTAATGCTCTTTTGCCTTCGGGTAGCTTCACCAAATCCCATGTCTAGTTTTCCATGAGAGCTTGATGCTCCTCATCCATGGCTTGCTCCCACTTCTTCCTGGCATCTACCTGCATTGCTTCATCAAAGCTCTCGGCTCTCCACTATCAGTGAGTAATAAATAATAAAGAGAAGGAGAAAAACGTTCAGGTTCTCTTCTTACCTTAGAAGACCTCCTCAATATAGGAGTTTGGGGTTCCTGAATTGATTCATGTGTCACTTTCCCATCCGGAAGATCCTCTACCGCTGCATATTCTTTCTTGGATTCTTCCCTATTTTCCTGCAACTGCTGCTTATACATGACTTTCTCATTAAAGACCGCATCCCTGGATAGAATGATTTTCTTGTCCTTAATACTCCAACATTTATATCTAAAGTCATCACCACCATAACCAATGAAAGTACATTTTTCTGATTTAGCCTCTAGCTTGGTCCTATCATCCTTGTCTATATGAACAAACACCTCACATCCAAAGACTCTAAGAAATGAATAATCAACTTTCTTACCATACCAAGCCTCCTCAGGTATGCCTCCATCCAAGGCACTTGAGGGTCCTCTGTTTATCAAGTACACCGTGCTCACCACTTCTACCCAAAAAGAAAGAGGCAGTCCTACATGTAACCTCATGCTCCTAACACGTTCCATTATTGTTTTGTTCATCCTTTCTGATACCCCATTCTGCTGCGGAGTTCCTGGAACCGTCTTTTTCCTGTGGATTCCATTCTTAGAATAGTAATCATTAAATTCATTGTTGCAATACTCCCCTCCATTATCTGACCTGATACATTTTAGATTAAGACATGTTTCATTCTCTACCAAGGCTTTCCATTTAACAAAAGTGTGAAATACATCAGATTTGTTTCTAATACAATAAACCCAAACTTTCCCTTTCGCATCATCAATAAAAGTAACATAATAACTTGAACCCCCAAGAGATGATATCTGAGCCGGCCCCACACATCGAATGCACCAGCTCTAAGTTACTCTCTTTCTTTGTAGGTCCAACCTTGAGAAACCTTACTCGCTTCTGTTTCCCATATATGCAGTCCTCACAGAACTCCAAACTTGTTTCTATATATCCAGGAAAATTCTTCTTTATGATGTCCATGCCCTTATGGCTCATATGACCGAGCCTATAGTGCCATAATGTTGTATTTGCATCTGAAGCCACAAGATTACAATCATTAGTACTATCAGTGGTTAAATACAAGGTTCCAACCTTCTTACCTCTTACCACCACAAGAGCACCCTTAGTAACCTTCCAAGAGTTAGTTGTAAATATCACAGTACAACCATCACTTCCCAATTGCCCCGCCGATATCAAATTTCTCCTTAATGTAGGCACATGTCTGACATCCTTCAATAGCCATGTATTCCCATTCTACATCTTAACCTGAATATAACCTTTTCCAACTATACTTAAGGCTCATCATCACCAAGAAAAACATGCCCAAAATCCCCTTGAACATAATCAACAAAATAATGCCTATGTGGAGTAGCATGAAAAGAAGCCCCTGAATCTAAAACCCAAGATTTAGTAATATTATGCAAAGAAAGAATCAAAGCATCCTGACATACATTACCCGATGCCACATTTACCTCCTTGTTTTCTTCATGTTGTTTCTTCTTATCCCGAAGCTCCCAACAGTCCTTCTTTACATGCCAGCTTTCCACAATTCTAGCATACAATCTTGTTCTTAGATTTTGACCTTGCCTGATCTTTTAATTTTCCACGGTTTCCTCTATTCTTTTGTCTCCCTCTAGTTTCCACTGTCAAAGCATTCCCTGAAGTAGAAGATTCCCGGAGCTTTTTCTTCGCATTTCCTCACTTAGAATCACCCCTACAACATCCTCAAACTTCAACTTTGAGTTAGATAGAACCGAGTTACTTACTGCCATTACCAGGCTATTCCAACTCTCAGGTAAAGCATATAGAATTAATAAAGCCCTAACTTATTCATCAAATTCTATTGTAACCAAAGCTAGCATATTCACAACCATATTGAAATCATTTAAATGATCTGACTCTTGAACTATTCTCGACATCTTCATATTAAACAACTTTTTCATTAAAAATATCTTGTTAGAGGCAGAGGGTTTTTCATACAACTTCCCTAATGCATCCATTAGATCTTTTGTAGTCTTTTCCTTTGAAACATTAAATAATATCGAAGATGCAAGACACAGCCAGATTGTCCCAAATTCCTTCCTATCCAAAGAAATCCCATTCGCATCTATCATACGTGAGGGTTTGTTCACCTTCTCAGACAGCGGAGTATAAAGATCCTTTTGATAAAGGTAATCTTCCATCTGCATCTTCTAAAGACTGAAATTATGCCCATTGAATTTATCAACCCTAGATCTTCCTTCATCTGCCATAGCTCCCACTCAAGCTAAAAATTTTCCCTGGAATTCAACACTTCAGCAAACCAAACCAGGCTCTGATACCAATTGTTAGGAAATAAGAGATAAAATAAGTGGAATAATCCCTTACAGAATCGCAACAGTAGAAATTAATATGTAGAAAATATTACAGATCTCAAATAAAAGTGTAGAATAAATAACACAACATAAAAAGACAAGATTTAACGTGGTTCACCCAATTTGGGCTATGTCCACCAAGAATCACTTGCTCAAATTTTATTACAAGCCTCCACTCTCTCAATACAATACCTAGATCCGTTTGGAGCTATGCTCAAAAAAATCTACAATTCGCACACGAATTTAAAAACACATCTACAATACATTTACTTGTACATCTATCATATGCATAAGACCATATAAATAGACAATCGCTGCTAAAGCGCTTTGATACAAAACCGTGGGTATCAAAACCAAGGAAAAAACTGTGGTATCAAAACAATGGGCAAAAGACCGAAAAAACCATGGGCCCAAAAACAGCCCATAACGGTTACCCATTACCCATGGGTTAATAAACCACCCATGAAAATTTGCTTGGGGTTTCACCCCGAACCCCCCTGACCCGCTCACCGGCGAGTGGGACCATCGTAAAAATACCCGAGTGTAACTCATAGAAGGTGTACGACATTCTAACATGCAAATAGGCTCCACTAACATAACACTTCCTTCAATGGAACAAATATTGGACAAGTGGTATCCAATTCGGAGAGATTCTCTCTCTTAGATGGCTACTCAGGGTATAATCAAATAATGGTGAAAGAAGACGACCGAGTTTAAGACGGCTTTCACCACCAAATGGGGCACCTATGCCTACAAGAAGATGCCATTTGGACTATAAAATGTTGGAGCCACTTTCCAAAGGGCAATGGATATGGCATTCAAGGGGTTGATCAATAAAATAGTTCTGATATATCTTGATGACATCACTGTATTCTCCAAAAATGCAGTGGATCACCTCTTTCATCTCGAGGCGGGTATTTCGTAGGTGTAGAAGATTTGGGGTATCATTGAACCCCAAAAATGTATATTCTTGGCTCACGAAGGAAAACTTCTAGGCCATATTGTTTCAAAGGAGGGGTTGACAATCGACCCAGAAAGAGTTGAAGCAATTCAAGCGTTGCCATTGCCAAGTCACAAGAAGGCTCTTCAAAGCTTCTTAGGAAGGATCAATTTTGTCTGCAGGTTTGTTCCAAACTTTATAGCTCTTGTAAATCCAATAACGCTGATGTTGAAGAGGAGCATGGCATTTAAGTGGACATCTCAAGGCAAGGCAAGTTTTGAGGCAATAAAAGAAGCTATATCTCATGCTCCGACTCTTGTCAATCCAGACTTCTCCAAGGACTTCATGTTATATGCCTTTGGTGGTGGAGACACCATTTCTACAATCTGACAGTACAGTGAAACAAGGAAGGATTAGAACAACTAGTTGCTTTCTTCAATCAAGTCCTAGAGGAATACGAAACAAGGTACTCTTTCATTGAAAAGCATGTCCTTGTAGTGATCAGGAGCTTAAAGAAATTCAAGCACCTAGTCTCAAAAAACAAGATCCAATTGTTTGTCTCTCATGTAGGAGTCAAGGACTTCCTTCTAAAAAAAGATCTGAATGAGAAACATGCAGGATGGATAACCCCTGTCATGGAATATGACATCGAGATCAAGTTCACAAAACTAGTACATGGAAAAGGACTATGTGAACAGCTAGCTTTGAGTTGGCAAGTTAAAGTAGGTGATGAAAAAGAGACTATCTTGGTACTACATGATGGTCAAGAACAGGAAGATGATGACGTGCACACTCCTTTCTGGACTCATAATATGATACATGTTATCCAAATTCACCCCGTGGTTGATTTGATAACATACATCAGAATTCTCAAGTCTAGGCAAATGGATGGATTCAGGGCAAAAATCATGTTTCTAGGGTCCCTTCAAATTTTTTCTAACTCCCCGGCCGAAGAAGAAAAGATAATGCAAGCTCTGTGAATGGGTTTCAGTCCTCTGTTTGTATTATTTGCTTCATTTCAGATCCTAAATTATACCTTATCAGTCTGTGTATGTTTTATGTTGTGAACTTTGGTCTGTGTTTATTTGCATGACAAATATGTTTCACCACTCCTTTTGGTGCATCACCATCTTTAGTTAGTTTCAATTTTTGCACTTCTACCCTTGTCTCCTTGCAAGTTAGAGTAGGATTAGGATCTAGAACCTCTGTAGTTTTACAAAATATAGATCTAAATCAGAGGAGTTTGAGGAACCAGCCTCTAATCTGGAGAGATTCCTCTCTCGCCACAAGCCCCCACACTTGGAGAGAGGTTTCCATGTTGTGCAATCACACTGGATGCTAGAGTGATCAACCTAGAAGCCTGATCTGCATCCAGGGGTGTTGTGAGTCTGCAACAACAATTTTGGCATGCCCGGTGGGACAGAGGTCTCATTTTTATTGCAGCAAAGTTGATGTGCATCTGCTGCAATTTTCTTGCTTAAAAAGAGCTATTATTTGCATATCTCGAGTGACTCCAAGGGGAAGAATCAACTGGTTTCGATGAGTGCAGGCTGAAAACTCATGAGAAGAATCACCACAAGGTCAAGAGTTGGAGAAGAAGAAGTGTTGTTTGAATACCTGCAGTTATCTCCAAGAAGAAGGCAAAGAGGAAGAAGGATTCAAATGTCTCCATCTCCACCAAACAGAACTCTCTCAACTCCTCCACAAGTAGGCCTTTCATTCACCAAAAGGGTTTTAAGACCAATCAGAATGGCACAAAACAACCCCTACGTCAACTTCACAGGCAGCAGCCCACTTGCTCTCAATGCACAACATCCAGTTCCTATTGCAGCCTTGAAGAACATTCCCTACTTCACTGGAGAAAATCAGACTACTCCAGGTGATCATGTTAAAGATATTGCTAACCTTTGTGCAATCCATGAAATCAATGAAATGCAAGTGGCTGTCAAGTTACTGGCATCTTCATTCAAGGGTAAAGCATTGCAATGGTTTAGGAGCCTTGGAGCTGGTTCTATCACAAATTGGAATCAGCTGTGTATAGCACTTCACGAGTAATTTGGGGAGAAGGGAGACAACTTGTCTCTTTTGGAGCAGCTGACAACTATCAAGAGAGCCCCCAATGAGTAGCTGACTGACTTCAACTTCAGATTTCAAAGGTCTTGGGATAGGATTCCAGTGGCAGTCAGGCCAACAACAGAAGGTGCTTTTCTATATTACCTTAAAGCTTTGAATTCTGATATTTCTATGTTAATTCAATCTATGGGAGGCACAACCTTACCTGCTGCTTATAGCATTGCCATTAGAGCCGAAAACTGTCTTATTCAAGCTGGTAAACTGGCTCCTAGGCCTCCCATGCCCTTGTATCCAAACTTAGAGAGCCCAAACACTAGTCAAGCACCCACTTTGGCTCCTATTCCCACCCCTAGAAATCAAAGTTCAAACGAGACTTCTACTTCATCCTCTAGTGTTTCAAATGAACTCAAGATGTCATGAAGCAATTGCAAAATTTGGGAAATGAGCTGGTTACTATCAAAAGACAACAAGCTCAAAGTGCTAGACCGTATCAGCCTCAAGCACAGTACCAGGCTAGGCCCCCATACCAACAAAATAGGTCACCAAATCAGGCTGCAAATCAAAATCAAAGCCAAGTAAGGCCTCCCGCTAATAGGCCATTTCAGCCCTATAACCCTAATGTCGTATCTACTTCTAAAGCATTAGTGCCAGTCCAAAATAACATGGCCCAAGAATATGATTGGTGTTTCCCGTGTAGTCAGCCACATAACCAATCAATGTGCTTTAACGGTGCATTAAATCAAGCTCTGATGGTGCAAACCATTGGTGGGTCGCAAGAGTCCAGCCATGAAGGAGATCAGTAGTAAGAAGCACCTCAGCAAGGAACATCTCCGAATGAAACTACTCTTGTCAATTGGCAGGCTGAAGATTTCTGTGGTATGAATCAAATACCCTCTCAAAGTGTTGCAGCCAACACAAGGTCAAAGAGGAGAAATTTGGGTGAAGAACAGCCATTGGCCCCAAGTAGTTCATGACCTTCTGTCACTCCACAAGGTGTTGGCAAACAAAATGCAGTTCCAAACATGCAAGGAGCACCCAAACCAGCTCCTAAACCAACTCAGATGCCAGTTGTTGCTGCCCATGTGCAAGGAATGAATGTGCAAGCTAGGGGACAGCAGAGGGATGCTTCATCCCCATTCAACATCATTGATCAGATGAAGAAGACAAATGTAAACATATCAATGTGGGAATCACTATCCATCCCAGGCCAAAGAGATTTGCTATAAGCTGCCATGAAGGACTGGACAACTTCAATCAACAAATGCAAGAGAAGGTACTCACAAATGCTACCCAGCCTTAAGGAAATCATGGAGGACAGCAAGGTAAAATGTTGAAGCCCCCTCCATTTTATGTTTCATTGATCATAGGAGATAAGTTGGTACATAATTGCATGATTGACTCTGGGGCAAGTAGTTCAAGAATGCCCAAGCAAATAGCAAATCAATTAGGGCTTCAATACGAAGTCATCTCCAAGGGTGTAGTGCAATTAGATGGGACAGCAGTGACAATGGTTGGAGTAATCAAAGGTTTTAGCCTCACACCGCACGCATGTCCTAACGTAACATGTGATGTTACAAGATGTGTCGATCATAGACCTTCGCCACCATTCTTTGCATTATGCTTATCAAGGGACTTCACCGCTAAAATTGGAGGCTATCTTTTTGCTGATTGGTCTCACATGCTTTTAGAACAAGGTATGGAACTAAGGCCACGATTAGGTCTCGAACCTATTGCAAACTTCCACATTGAGCCTTACACTCCAAGTCAGATTAATGCCAATTGCTCAAGATTTGATCAAGAAGATCACCCAATCGATGAAGCTAACACCAAGGTTGGAAGCATCCCAAATTTGACTCTAGATGAATGGGCAAGCAAAGTGCATGCTTTTGATCCTTATCAAGAAATAGAAGAATCTGAGCTAGGAGTTTATTGTTTACATGAAGAGAATCAACCTCTCCCCAACATCACCAAGCCGGATCATAAAGACAAGAACGAAGTATGGCAATTGTTCTTTGATGGGTCAAGAAGTAGACAAGGTACAGGAGGAGGAGCTATGCTCATTTCACCACAAGATATAAGGTATTACTCGGCCTTCCATTTCCATTTCTCCTGTTCAAACAATGTCTATCTGACCTTAATTCAAACAATACAAGTATTTGGTGAGTATGAAGCCTTAATTCATGGACTACACTCGGGCAATGAAGAAAGGCATCAGAATTTACAAGTATTTGGTGATAGTCAGTTGATCAGTAAACCAAGTCAAAGGAAAAAATGCTGCCAAAAATGATATTAAAAACTACAAAAATCGGGTATGGGATCTTATCAAGATCTTGAAGCTTTTAGCATCAATTCCATCCCAAGGAAAAATAATGAAGCCGACAGATAATTAGACTTGAGATTCTAGCAAAGAATGGGGCTGCGTTTTAAATGATGTTGTAGAAAGTATCAAAAGTGAAATCTCAATAGCCTCATATCAAATTGGTCAGTAGACCAAGCTGTTCGGATAACAACACAAGTTGGCAAGTCTTCGAGAATGATCAAGCAAATTGTTAATTTCCTACAAGAAGAAGCTGAGTTCTCCGCTAGAAATCAAGACAAGCTTCACCACGCAGCAAGCAGATGGTGACCAAGTGGTGCAGTGAGAACTACTGCCTTCCTGTTGGACTTAGCACAAATTACCAAAAGGCCTCATAACCTCGAGTCATCTTCAACCCGAATGATCAGTTCTGGAAGGAGAAGGTGAACATTCAAGTGAAGGGTGAAGATTCAGAGCCTATTTTAGTGGAAGAAGGCAAAACATTGCAGATTGGCAAAGTAAGTACCTCACAAGAGAAATCTGATTTTGTTCAGCTTTGTCAAGAGTTCCCAGATATCTTTGCTTGGACTTACAAAGATCTAAGAGGTTTCAACCCAAAGTTGGCACAACATACTATTGAGCTAGATCCGAATCCAAGCCTGTCAGGCAAAAGCAAAGGCCAGTGAATCCCCATATTGAACCTCTCATGAGAAAAGAGTTAAGCAAGCTTATTGAGGCCAATATCATCTTCCCCATCAAACACTCAAGTTGGGTTGCAAACTTGGTGCCAGTAAGAAAGAGAAATGGAGAAATCAGTCTGTGTGTTGACTTCAGAGACTTGAATAGAGCCTCACTCAAAGATCATTATCCGCTTCCATCAATGGAACAAATATTGCAGGTTGTAGCTGGTTCAGAAAGGTTTTCATTGCTAGATGGATATTCAGGCTATAATCAGATAATGGTGAAGGAAGAAGATCAATTCAAGACGGCCTTCACTACAAAATGGGGCACATATGCTTACAAGAAGATGTCATTTGTCTTATCATTAGGCTATGTCGAATGCCGAGCAACATTCCAAAGAGGCTATGGATATGGCATTCAAAGGCTTGATCAACAAGATGGTGCTTGGTATACCTAGATGATATCACTTCCTTTCCGTCTTCTCAAAGAATGCAAAGTTACAGACCATCTCTTTCACCTCAGAAAGTGTTTCAAAGGTGTAGAATGTTTGAGTGTCATTGAATCCTAAGAAGTGCATCTTTCTTGCACATGAAGGAAAGCTCCTTGGCCATATTGTCTCTAAGGAAGGATTAGTAATTGATCTAAAAGAGTCAAGCCATAAGAACACTACCATTGCTACAAGCCACAAGAAGCCCTTGAAGTTTCTTGGGAAGGATAAACTTTTGTTTGAGGTTTGTCCCATTTTTTCAGCCCTTGTCAAGCCCATCACCAAAATGTTAAAGAAAATCATGGCTTTCAAGTGGACAAAAAAGGCAAGGAGAGTTTTGAAGCAATCAAAGAAGCCATCTCCCAAGCACCAACTCTCATCAACCCAGACTTCTCAAGGATTTCATCCTCTATGCATTTGGAGGTAATGACACTATTTCGCCATTTTGGTACAGCAAGAAGAACAAAGATAATGATGAGCAGCCGGGATTGCCTTCTTCACCCGAGCCTAGATGATATGAGGTGAGGTACTCTTTTATTGAAAAACACGTACTTGCAGAAGAATCGAAGCTTGAAGAAATTCAAGCATTTAGTCTCAAACAACAAGGTCCAGTTGCTGGTCTCGCATGTTGGGGTTAAGGACTTCCTCCTCAACAAGGATTTGAATGAGAAAAGGGCAGGTTGGATCACCCGTGTCATGGGCATGGAATATGACATTGATATCAAGATCACCAAGTGGTGGTAGAGGGAAAGGATTGTGTGAGAAGCTGGTTTGGGGAAGCAAAAAGAAGTATGCAACAAAGAAGAAACTGTTTTGACAGTCCAAGACAGCCATGAGCCAAGTGGCAATCATGAAGAAGACAATGCTTCCCCCACTCCTTGCTGGACCCAAGGTATTATGCACTTCCTAGGCACAGGCCTATGCCCTCCAGAGATGAACAAGACCCAAAGGAGACACTTCAGATTGCAAGCTGTCCCGTATGCCATTGTTGATGGAGTTTTGTTCAAGAAAGATGTAAATGGAGTGCTGCTGAGATGCATTAGCACAGGTCAGATTCAAAGGGTATTAGAAGAGTTTCATGGTGGACCAGCTGGTGGCCATTTTGCACCAAGAGTGACAACTCTAAAAATCATGAAGGCTGGTTATTATTGGCCTAAAATCTTCAAAGGATGATTGTTATACATGGATCAAGAGGTGTAAGAATTGTGCATTCTTCACAGAAAAGAGAGACTTGCTACCCTTCCATCACATCCAATCTCGCTTGACCAGCCATTCATGTAATGGGGTTTGACTTCATTGGGGTCATTAATCCCAATTCAAGCCAAGGGCACAAATGGATTTTGACACCCTACGACTACTTCACCAAATGGACAAGCAATAAGACTCAAAGAGGTGAATGAGTCTAGTATCTTAGACTTTTATGAGGGGATAACAACCAATTCAAATGGTGTACCTGCTACAATAATCTCTCGATAATGCATTGGCATTCATTGGATCTAAGGTACCGAGTGGGCTATCAAGAACTCGTATTTACCTAAGCACTTCATCTAACTATTACCCTCGTGGGCCTAATGGCCAGCCGAGTCTACAAACAAGAACTTGTTGAGGATCATTAGGAGGACTCTTGATGAGAATCAGAGGTCTTGGCATACCAAGCTGAAATCAGCCTTATGGGCTGATAGGATCACTCCCAAAAGATCCACAGGTAACTCTCCATTTAGACTTGTCTATGGAAGAGAGGCAATCTTGCCCATGTCACTTGAGTTGCCAACATTGGAACTCATGAAGCAGCTAGAGTTGCTGGAATTTGAGCCCATGGAAGTGAGGTATGCAGAGTTGATGGAGCTACAAGAGATCGTAAATCGTGCATCCCAAGCAATGGAAAAGATCAAGCTTTGATCAAGAAAACCTTTAATAAGAAGGCCAAGGATATATCTTTTCAAGTTGGAGATCTAGTGTTGAAATGGGATGTGGATAGAGAAAAACCGGAAGGAATTCAAAATTTGATGCCATTTGGAGTGGCCCATATATGGTCACAAAGTGCAAGAACAACAATGCTTTCCAATTGGCCTCATTGGATGGTGACGAACCGCAAATTCCAAAAGGCCAATGGAATCTATCTCAAGCGTTGCTTCTAGAGGGAAGTTCACTACCTCTCGTAAATATTATATTAGATTTTCTTTCCTCCAAGTGTTGGTGCACATTGTTTTGTTGTAGGTTAGTTTTGTTTTCCTAAGTGCTTTGGCACACTTATTGTCCATGGAGATGTTTAGCGAGTCCTTGCTTTCATCAAGTGATACACCATTCTAAGTCCTTACACATTCTTAGGGGTTCTAAACAGAAATATTTGATGACTCCATGCCCAATGGACTGCTTCAGGCAACTGGTATCTTCTACCTAGCAGGCAAGTATCCCCGCTGAGTCACCAAATTGTTATCCAAATTCACCCCGGGGTTGATTTGATAACATACATCAGAATTCTCAAGTCCTAGGCAAATGGATGGATTCATTCAAAGGCTTGCAAAAATCATGTTTATAGGGTCCCTTCGTAATTTTTTTTGTCTTCTAACTCCCCGGCCCGAAGAAGAAAAGATAATGCAAGCTCATTGAATGGGTTTCAAGGATCCTCTGTTTGTATTATTTGCTTCATTTCAAATCCTAAATTATACCTTATCGGGCAAAGATAATGATGAAGCGCATGTATGTTTTATGTTGTGAACTTTGGTATCATTGATATCAAGATCACTAAGAAGTATACAACAGAAGAAAGCTGTTTGTGGCATTGTGGAGGATGAGCGAGATAATGTTATTTGCTTGACAAATATGTTTCACCACTCCTTTTGGTGCATCACCATCTTTAGTTAGTTTCAATTTTTGCACTTCTACCGCTATCTCCTTGCAAGTTAGAGTAGGATTAGGATCTAAACCTCTGTAGTTTTGCAAAATATAGATCTAAATCGAGGAGTTTGAGGAACCAGCCTCTAATCTGGAGATTCCTCTCTCAGTTTCACAAGCCCCCACACTTGGAGAGAGGTTTCCATGCTGTGCAATCACACTGGATGCTAGAGTGATCAACCTAGAAGCCTGATCTACATCCAGGGGTGCTGTGAGTCTGCAACAACAATACACTCCTACGGAACATGTGCCTATGCCCTCCGTTGCCAAATGAGCAAAACAAAGAGGAGATAATTCATATTACAAGCCATTCCATATGTGTTGGTTGATGGTGTTTTGTTTAAAAATAACATCAATGGAGTTCTATTGAGGTGAATTAGGACAGTCAAATTGAGAGAGTGTTACGAGATTTTCATGATGGAGAGATTCTAGAGGACATTTTTCCCCACGAGTAACATCTCTCAAGATAATGAAGGCAGGGTATTATTGGCCCACAAAGTTGTTCAAGGATCTGGCTATACATGGATAAGAAAGTGTAAGAGATGTGCACTCTTCACAGCAAAGAAAGACTAGAGCGCTTCCATTGCACCCAATTTTGGTTGACCAACCATTTATGTAATGGGGATTGGACTTCATTGGGGTCATCAATCAAAACTCAAGCCAAGGCCACAAGTGGATTCTCATGGCAACGGACTATTTCACCAAGTGGACCGAAGCAGTAGTGCTCAAAGAAGCAAATGAGTCTAACATACTAGACCTTTATGAAGAAATAGTGACCAAGTTCTCGTGTGAATGGGTTTCACTCCTCTGTTTGTATGCTTCACCCACTATCATATCGACATTGTATTAGCATTCATAGGTTCCAAGATTACTAGAATGGGCTGTCCAGATGGAATCTATTTGAGCACCTCTTCAAACTATTACCCGTAGGGTAATGGATAGGCAAAGTCCACGAACAAGAATTTGCTAAGAATAATCAGAAGGACTCTGGATGAAAACCAAAGGACATGGCATACCAAGCTAAAATCAGCATTATGGGCTGATAGGATAACACCAAAGAGGTCTACAAGTAATTCTCCCTACAAGTTGGTCTATGGGAAAGAGGTAGTATTGCCTATATCATTAGAACTGCATTGGAGCTCATGAAGCCCATTTCTTGGAGTTGGTTGAGTTCGAGTTCGAACCAATGGAAGCTAGGTATGCGGAGTTGATGGAATTGGAGGAAATCGAGAACATGTAGTTCAAATGATTGAGAAGGATCAGGCCTTACTAAAAATATGGATTGATAAGAAGGCAAGAGCAAGGACCTTCCAGAAGGGGACCTAGGTCTGAAATGGGATGCCGATCGGCAAAACCGGAAGGCATTCCAAGTTTGATGCCATTTGGAGTGGCCCTTACATGGTCACGGGATGTAAAAGTAGTAATGCCTTCTAATTGTCTACATTGGATGGATAAGAACTCCCGATTCCGGTTAACGGAATCTATCTTAAACATTGCTACTAAAAGGAAAAGGTTTACTCTTGTAAATATTCGCCTAGTTTTCATTCCTTCAAGTGCGTACGCACATTGTCTTGTTATAATTAGGTTTCATTTTCCCTAAGTGCTCCAACACAAGTTTTGTTGCTCTCGTGTTGATTTTCTACAGATTCAACATGCTCTCGAGAAGGAGTTGCGGTATCGGGCTCAGGATCGATATAAGCTTGGTTTCGTGTTATCGCTTATGACTCCATGCCCAATGGATTGCTAAAAAGGCCACTGATCTTCTACCTAGCAGGCAGGTGATCCCGTTGAGTCACCAAATTGTTGTATATATCTCCCTCCCTGGGTAGATATGGACAAATGGAAGGATATGGAAATCAAAGAAACTTAGACCCGACATTTATTGCGGCGCCACAAAGATCACGCCCATGGCGCAGTTGGAGGCACAAAGCGAAGGTTGTCGACATAAAAACGGATGCACCCGGCATAGGTCAAAAAGTATCGACACGAAAAAGTTCACGCCAAGGTGAAGGTAGAAGGTGCACGTCAAAAAGTGTTGACATGAAAAATTTTGTGCCAAGGCGCAGGTGGAAGGCGCACGTCAAAGAGTGTCAACATGAACATGGATGTGCCCAGGTGCAGGTAAAAAAGTGTCGACACGAAAAAGTTCGCGCCAAGGCGCAAGTAGAAGGCGCATGTCAAAGAGTGTTGACATGAAGATGGATGCACCTTTGGCACACTTAAGAGTATGACGCCATGTAAATGGATGCGCCAAGGTGCACCTTCAGGAGGCGCAACATTTTGAGCACTGACAGGAAGGAAACCCTGACCCAAATATTCAAATGGCCATAACTTTTTACAGGGAGCTCAGATTCTCACAAGGTTGGAATTTTTCGGAAAGCTTACGAGGTGCTCTATCCAACTATGACTAGATATCTTTAATTGGGTGATAAAAAATTCTTAAAAATGCAAAATACAGTTCGCCACTTTTTGGGTTTGCTAGGGTCCTCACCTACCGCCATAATGAGATGAATTAAATGCAACCTAGAGGTGGTTGGGGTAGATTTGGAATTCCTCTCTTTTCTCTCTCATTCTTCCTATAAATTATAAGGAGGGGATTCCTTCTAAAGGTTGGACATTCTTGTTTTTCCCCTCCCTTATTCTCTTTGGCAGGTGAATTTGTGGAGTTCAAACCTCCCATCTAAAACTGTAATGCAACTTTGCCTCTTGGCATTTTGTAGTGTATTGTATCAATCTTTGGAGCAAATAATGCATGTCTGTGGATGATTCTCAACCCTCTCTATGTTTATTTGCATCCTCCTGATCTTTCACTACAATTTTTGTTATCTGTGCATGATCTTGCATTGCATTTTAATGGTTTGTGTTTATTGGCAAGACAAATGTTCTTCATTCCTCGGTGCATCACCTTTGTTAGTTTAGGTTTATTTTTATGCATCTTCTTACCTTGTCTCCTTGGCAAGTTAGATTAGGTTTTTGAGTAAACCCTCTACATTTTTATGTGTGCATCTGAACAAAGGAATAGGAACCAGCCTTCATCCGAAGAGCTTTCCCGATTCACAAGGTCCCACACTTGGGAAAAGCTCCATGTTATGCAATCACACTAAGAGTCTCAACCCATCGAGTTGCAGACATTCATGGGTGCTGTGATTCACCATCAACAACTATTTTAAAACCCAAATTGAAATGTTATATTTGATGTAAACAGAGAGTGAATAGGAAAGAGAATGAATTTCACTAATGCAAATGCAAGAAGAAAAAGAATGATTCTTTTTAATCCCGAAATACAAATGTCACTTAGACAAATATTAGAAAAAGAAGATTCCTAAGAAGAAAATTTAATATTAAATTACTTTTTAAAAGAAACAAACATACAATAGTTCCCTAAGAATGAAAAATGTAAGGAACCCCTGACGACTCCCACCGGCATGCCAAAATGTTTCACCGATTCTTAACAAATTAATGAAATAGATAGAGGGTGATAGGTCAAGGAGGAATACATGTTTGTGATCTCAGTTGAAGGTTGTGAGCACATTCTGATTTACTTGATCTAATTTGATTGCAATAAATCCCTTTTGTCTAAGAGTAACTACCTGTAAAATGCAAAACAATACCACCAGATAGAGTTAAACACAACAATGAGTGGAATGCCTAGTAGAAGCTAGATCTAGGAAGTGTGATTCTTCCTAAACAGGCTGTCAATCCACTTTTATATAATAGTATTAATGTTATTCAAAATAAACATGAAATAACAATCTTATTGGAATTGAAACGATTTAGGTATCTCGTACAAAAAAATAAGAAAGGTCGGTAAAAGGTGATTGAGGTCAAACCGGCTCGGGTGATGGGCTAGTATTGGGTTACAAGTCCGTACATGATCCGAATAAGGTTTGGTAAAGGTTACAAGTGATTATGGAATGTTTGGGAATAGTTATTATATTTTTGTCCTGGATCAAGGTTACTGCACATAGTAACTAACATCAGATGTGTGACCGATGTTGGTTAGGTAGAATGACCGACGTCGGTTGGCTAACCGACATCGATAGGGAAATTATCCAAAACTTCCAAGAAATGGCCTTTCATACTCTATGTGATTTCAAATAGGTTGGAAATGGTGAGAATGAGATCGTGGAATGGTCGAAAAGGTTCAAAGATGATTAGGATAGGGGGAAGATAGGTGAAAGGTCCTAGTATGATAGGGTGATAATTTGATGGGAAAAAGGGTGTATATGGATGTAAAGAAAGATAAATTACTGAAATTAATAATAAATCTTACTAAAATCAAACCGAGATAAATATAGAGTTATTAAGTTTACTTGAGAAATAAGTTTTAATAATGCAAATGATGAGGATGGTGATGCCAAAGATCCGGAGAGAAGATAATTTACATTCATGTCATAGTTTTTTGAACCTCCATGCTTCTCTATGTGAATCCATGATCGTGAAGAAGATGATGGATGTCAATGGTTATTGGTAATTCTCCGTGTGTTTTCCTTTTGCTGAGTGCTTCAGAAATATGAGTGCGCCAAGTCTCTATTCGTATGAGATCCTGCATCGAATGACCAACCTAGGAAAAGGCTTTTGTAAATGTATTTAACCTAACCGTGATGGTTAGGGTACCAACGTCGGTTGAGATATAACCGATGTCGGTTAAGGCGAGAATATCTAGGTTGGCCAAAAATAACCCGATTGTTTTTATTCTTGACGTGGTATTCAATCTTTGTCTCGATTCTTGAGTGATAGATCACAGATGGCTAAGTAAGAGTCTTTTTATTTGTTAGTAGGAGTTAAGTCTAGGTTTATACTAAGTCCTAGTTGGTTAGGATAGGCTTGACCGGGTCTCATGTCATTAAGGAGGTTTGAGTGGGTCATGGAGTGAGGTGGCTAGGTGAGTTGGGCCGGGTGAGGTGGTTAAGTGGGGATGTTAATTAAATTAATGAAGATATTTAATTCGATTAATCATTTACACTATGGGATATGAATAGGTAAGGTATGGTTAATTTAATTAATGGGGTTATGAGGGAAGTGTAACCTAATTTTGGTGTCTACACGCTTCTTCAGACAATCAAATTTCAACACTCGCTCCAAACAAAGGATGACAAGTTGTGGTCCATGTTCTTCTAGCAAAGTGAATATAGCAAGGAATCTTTTACATTCACCACCCCTCTGCCTACATTTAGACATGAGACTCTAACATCCACTCGTAATCAAGGTTGTTGAGTTGTGGAGCTCAATTACTTTGGATTAGCATGCAATATGAAACTTACTTTGGAAAACATAAGAATCGACATCGGTTATGTTGGGAGTGGTATCGGTCACCTATGACCAGCATCGGTTGAGTAAGGAGGAATCTACATCGGTTAGGGCTAACCAGTATCGGTTACATGTGTGTGGGTGTTTTAATTAATTCACGGGAATTAGATCTATCTTTAGTGTTAAAGCAGATCTATTGATTTTAATTACATGGCTAAGATCCATAAGTTTGTATATGCCTATATAAGCATGAAAGCTAGGGTTTAGAAGTAATAATTAAGAAGAACTTGAAAAATTTGATGATTATTGTGAGAATAATTGTGAGAGAGAGAATTCTTGGAGAAGAAGCAAAAGCTTGAGAGAAAGAAAGTATTGTACATCTGAGAGGTGTAGAAGATTGTAAATCTTCAATTGTATATCTTGTCAAAGCTTTGGATAATATATTGGCTTGTTTCTTGGTGGACGTAGCCCACACTGGGTGAACCACGTTAAATATAGTGTTGATTTATATCTCTTGTTTTGTATATTTATTCTGGTAGAATATCTAATTTTATTTGCATGTATGCTTAGATATGATATATTATTTGTACAACTGATGTTCTAACCCCAACAACTGGTATCAAAGATTTGTTTGAGGGTTTTTTATGTTGACATATTTACTCACAGAGGGTTTTCTGATTGAGTGGGAGCTACAACAATGGAAAAAGAAAACAAATACAAGGTAGAGAAGTTTGATGGCTGAAATTATCAATTATGGAAGATGCAGATTGAGAATTATCTGTATCAAAGAGATTTATATTTATTGTTGGATGAGAAGTCTATACCTACGAAGATGACTGATGAAGAATGGAATATTATTGACATAAAGGCTTTGGGATCTATAATATTGAGCATGACAACATCCGTGGCTTCCAATATTACAAAAGAGAATTCTACGATAGGGTTAATGAAATCTCTTGCTAATTTATATGAAAAACCTAGTGCTTCCAATAAAGTTTATTCGATGAAGAAACTATTTAGTTCTAAGATGCATGAGGGTGGATTTGCATCTAGTCATTTGAATTATTTCGATCTATTGTAAATCGCTTAAAATCGATTGATATACCGTTTGATGATGAAGTGAAAGAACTTTATTCTTATGTTCTTTTCATGATAGTTGGGATAACTTGGTAATGGTTGTTAGTAATACAACTTATGATAATAATATTTTGAAGTTTGATGATGTGGTTAGTATAATCTTGAATGAAGAAATTCACAAGAAGAGTACAGAGGAATCATCATCTAGGAATGCTTTAAATGTAGAAAGAAGGGGCAGGCAGAAGGAGAGATCAAAGAGTGAGAGTAATGGGAAATCAAATTCAAGGGACAATAGATCTAAATCCATAGGTAAGGGAATTACTTGTTAGAAATGTGGAACGAAATGACATGTAAAGAAATATTCTTGGTCAAAGGATAAAAAGAACCAATAACCATACAAAGGTAAAGAAGCAAATCTCGTTGCAGCAAAGGTAATGCAAAATGTTTTTATTATTTCTTTGGATAATAGAATAAAATCATAGGTTTTAGATTCGGAGCTTCTTTCGCAACCCTTAATAAGGGTTATTTCAAATTATATCCAGGGAAATTTTTGGTTATGTTTATTTGGGACCTTACAGATTCTTGGTAAAGGGGAATTTCATCTAAAATTACATAATGGAAATACATGGGTATTGAAAGATGTGAGGTATGTGCCAAGCCTCGGGAGGAATGTTATTTCGTAGGGCAACTAGGTGAAGTTGGTTACATAGTTACATTTACAAGAGACTCTTGGAAAGTCACCAAGGGTGCTTTTGTTGTGGCAAGAGGTAAGAAGGTAGGAATATTATATTTATCTACATGTGTTACTGATTCCTTTTCTACATTATCTACTTCAGATTTAGATGCATGTATGTGGCATAATTGGTTGGGCCATATGAGTCAAAAAGGAATGCAGATCTTAAAGTCTAAGGGTAAGTTATCAAATTTAAAATATTTAGATCTTAATTTTTGTGAGCATTATGTTTTTGGAAATAAAAGAGAGTGAGATTTCTCAAAGTTGGGGAAACTAAGAAGGAGTAAAACTTTGAGATTGTACACTCGATGTGTGAGGACCAAATGTAGCTTCTCATGGAGGATCCCAATATTATGTTACTTTCATTGATGATGCTTCAAGAAAGGTATGGGTTTATTGTATTAAACATAAATCGATGTTTTTGAAACTTTTAAAATATGGAAATCCCTTGTTGATAACGAATCAAATTCAAAGTTAAAGTGTCTTAGATCCGACAATGATGGTGAATATTGTAGCAATACTTTCAATTATTATTGTTCAATGAATGGGATACGTAGAGAAAGAAAGGTTCCAAGAACACCATAGGAGAATGGTGTTGCGAAATAATAAAATGTAAGAATCATGGAACGTGCTAGAAGTATGAGGATACATTCTAGATTTCCCTTGTAGTTTTAGGCGAGTATAGCTTGATACAATGGTTTATTTGATTAACCATGGGACTTTAAGTTCACTAGATGGAGGAATACCAAAGGAAACTTGGACCTTAAAAGAGGTAGATATTTCTTTTCTTGAATTTTTTGGTTCTGTAAGATTTAATGCATATTGATAAGGAAAATAGGAAAAAGTTGGATGCAAAATCCAAGAGATGTACTTTCATTGGTTATGGATCTGTGATTTCGGATTCCATTTTTGGGATTTAGAGAATTCTAAAATTATTAGAAGTAGTGACATTGAATGGAATGAAAAGAGAATGTACATGGATCAAATTTTGATACCCAAGGACGAACCGTTTGAGAATTTTGTGAATGAAAATGAACTCTCGTATTTAAAAGTAATACTGGATGGGTTACATAGTAACCGGTGTCGGTTGACCCATGACCGACATCGATTAGCAAAACTGGTATCAGTTATAGAAGATCCAAATCGACATCGGTTAGTAGAACCGATGTCGATTCAGGTGACCGGCATCACCTACTAACAGATTTGGATACAAATTTCCAGGAGGTCTAGAATGAGCCTCTGGTACCCCAAACTCCTGTGAGAAGGTCACAAAGGGTAAGTAAACCTCCAGAAAGATTTATACATTCTCTATTTTATTTATTATTGAATGATAATGGTGAACTAGAGAGTTTTGAAGAAGCAATGTAGGATAAGACCCACGTCCAGTGGGAGCATGGCATGGATGAGGAGATGGACTCCTTGGAACAGAACCAGACTTGGGATTTGGTTAAGTTTCCAGTAGGTAAGAGGAAATTGCAGAACAAATGGGTTTATAGGATCAAGGAAGAAGAGGGTGGACAAAAAAGGTACAAGGAAAGGCTTGTAGTAAAGGGATTTTTACAGAAAAGGTATTGAATTTGGTGAAATATTTTCTCCTATTGTTAAGATGAATTGTATTCGTATTGTATTGAGTTTAGCTATAGTATAGAATTTACATTTAGAGAAACTAGATGTGAAGACGGATTTCCTTCATGGTGATTTTGATGAAGAGATTTATAGACAAAATTTCTTGGGTATGAAGTCAAGGGTAAGGAGAAATTAGTGTGCATGTTGAAAAATAGCCTATATGGGCTCAAGAAAGCTCCAAGGAAATGGTACATAAGGTTTAATAGTTTTATGCATAAGCATGGTTACTTGATATGCAAATTTGACCATTGTGTTTATTTAAAGAAAATTGAAAATGGGAGTTATATTATTTTGTTACTATATGTGGATGATATGCTTATTGTAGGATCTAGTATGTAGGACATTGGTGAGCTTAAGGGAAAGCTAGCTCACACATTTTCTATGAAGGATTTAGGATCTGCAAAAATAATCCTTGGCATGAAAATACACAGAGATAGGAAGAACAAGAAATTGTATTTGTCTCAAGAGGATTATATCTACAGGGTGTTAGAAAGGTTCAAGATGTAGAATGCAAAACCTGTTAGTACACCTATGGTTGGACACTTCAAATTGAGCAAAGATCAGTGTCCTTCATCACATGAGGAGGTCAAATACATGACACGAGTACCATATGCTTCAACATTTAGGAGTCTTATGTATGTTATGGTTTGTACCAAACCAGACATTGCACAGATAGTGGGAGTTGTGAGTAGATATATGGCCAATCCAAGTAAAGAGAATTGGAAAGTAGTCCAATGGATACTCAGGTATTTGAGAGGGACATCTAGTATGTAGTTATGCTATAGAGGTTCGATATTTCATTATGTGGCTATGTTGATTCGGATATGGATGGAGATCTGGATGGTAGGAGGAGCACTACTGGATATATTTTCATAGTAGGTGGGATGGAAGTTAGCTGGATTTTAAGATTGTAGAAGTTTGTGGCTTTGTCTACTACAAAGGCAAAATATGTTGCAGCTATAGAGGCTAGCAAGGAGATGATATGGATGAGTAGGTTCATGAAAAAGTTTGGAAAGGAGCAAGATGATTGTAAATTATTCAGTGACAGTCAAAGTGAAATTCATTTGGAAAAGAACTCAATGTTTCATTCTATAATGAAACACATTCAGATTGAGGTATCACTTCATACGGCAGGTATTAGAGGATGGGAAGTTGAATCTGAAAAATATTCATATGAGTGAGAACCCTGCAGATATGCTAATGAATCCGTTAGCAAAGGAGAATTTTGAACTACACTCAACTTATGTTGGTCTTTGAGTTTGAGACTTGAAAAGGAAGAAACAAATCTAAGGAAGGATCCAAGAATGACGTTGTACATGTATGGTGTAGTAATTAATCTCCAAGTGGGAGATTGTTGAGTTGTGGAGCTCAATTACTTTGGATTAGCATGCAATATGAAACTTGCTGGAAAACACAGTAACCGACATTGGTTATGTAGGGACCAAAATCAGTCACCTATGACCAGCATCAATTAGGTAAGGAGGAACCGGCATCGGTTAGGGCTAACCGGCATTAATTACATGTGTGTGGGTGTTTTAATTAACTCATGGGAATTAGATCTATTTTTAGTGTTAAAGCAGATCTATTTATTGTAATTGCATGGATAAGTGCCCTAAGTTTTTATACACCCATATAAGCATGAAAGCTAGGGTTTAGAAGTAAGAATTAAGAACAACATGAAAAATTTGATGATTATTATGAAAATAGTTATGAGAGAGAATTATTGGAGAAGAAGAAAAATATTGAGAGAAAGAAAGTATTATACATCTCGAGAGGTGTGGAAGATTGTAAATCTTCAATTTCATATCTTGTGAAATCTTTGGATAATATATTGGCTTGTTTCTTGGTGGATGTAGCTCACACTGGGTGAACCACGTTAAATCTGGTGTTGATTTATATCTCTTGTTTTTTATATTTATTCTAGTAGAATATCCACTTTTATTTGCATGTATTCTTAGATCTGATATATTATTTGTAAAGCGGTGTGCTAACCCAAACAACGGTACCATCCATCCAAAGCAATGTAGAGGGTGAAATACCAACAGATCTCCAAATCACAACCACTCGACCGATGAATGTATTCAAGTAACTTAAAAGGGTGTTTCGACCAATGTATCATTGTGGATATCTTGGACATTCCATAACAAAAGGAATTACTTCAAGAAACATCTTTGAAATCTAAGAATGCGACCGACTACAACTAGGAAAGGAAGGAGCACTCAAAACAACTCGGAGTTTAAACGAGTTAGTAATTATGAACCAAAAGGAAGCAATAGGTAAAAGCAGACCCCAACCCTTCTTCATGAATCTTATAATTGGTAAGAAATTACTTCATAAATCCATGATAGCTTCGGCATAAGCACTATGGTTATGCCCAAAGCAATTTTGGATGCCTTAGGAATCAAATATGAGCCCTTAAGGAGAGGATTCATGTAACTGGATGGGAAATCAATTCAAACCATTGGTGTTATTAGAGGTATCCCATTGTAGCTCTATTCGTGCCCAAATGTAACATGCTTCGCAGGGATATAGTGGTGATCAATGTTCCACCAGTCTTCGGACTATGTCTATCCCGTAATTTCACTACTAAGATTGGAGGCTACATGTCCCTGGATTGGTCTCATATGATTATGTGGACTAAGTATGGATCCAAAATGAAGGTACTATCGAGCCCCTTATGGAGGAACATATAACAGATCAAGTGGCCTCAAGTTTTGAAGCCTCACATGCCATGATCGCCAGAGATGAATAATCATATATAGATGAAGGTGACCACCAAAGTGGAAACTATTTGGTTGACCTATCACCTAGATACCCCTTCGAAACTTTGATTCCACTGGGTTAGGTACTTATGTCATTTTTGATGAGAATCCCACAATTCCAAAAGTTACGAGGGAGGATAGTAAAAGTGAAAATAATCCCATAAAGGATTCCCAAATATGGACTCTACACTTCAATGAAGCTAAAATCGAAACGACTCAGGGAGCTAGAATATGCTTATCTTCTCCAAATGAAAGGAAGATTCTCCAGTATTTTTCTTCCACTTCACTTGCACCAATAATGAAGCAGGATATGAAGGCTTAGTGCATGGTTTTACATTGGCACGTAAAGAGGGAATACAAAAAGGAGAGTCTTTGGGGACTCTAAGTTAGTAGTAACGCAAGTTAGAAACACTATCGCAACAAAGAATCCAAGAATGAGGTCCTATCCTCACAGAGTATGGGATCTTATTGAAGATTTTAAGGCCTTTAACATTAAATTTATCCTTGGGGATAAAAACATAGAAGAAGATAAAATGGCCCATATTGGATCACATTTTGACCCAACCCGAGACCCGATAACTAACAAAGAAATGGTGAGGTTGATTATTTTCCTATTTATACCCAATAATGTGGATCACTAGCAGGTTTTTGAAAGTGACCAAAATTTTTTTCTTCTTACAACAATCTGAAGATTTTTCAGACCAACTCCAACCCGAATTGAAGAAGCATATGGAGATCAAGTCATCCAACTCAAAATGAACAAACTTCCAAAGGGACTAATAACATTGGAAAGTATTTTTGATTCCGATGATGCTAATACAGATAGGAGGAAGTTTGTGGTGGTCAAGGAAGATTATGTAATTGGAAGTGGCCAATGGGAAAAATCTAAAGGTCGGGAAGTTAGTCACCCAGAAAGAAAGATAAAGACTTGTGGCTCTATGCCATAAGTATGATAAGGTAATAGCTTGGAATTATGATGACCTACATGGTTATAATAAGGATATCATCCAACATACTATTGACCTAGAAGAGGGGACTAAGTCTATGCATCGAAGCAAAGGCCTCGTAACTCCAAAAATAAAATCTCTCATGGCCAAGATCTCAGGAAACTCCTTGAGGCTATAATAATCTTCCCAATCAAGCACTCTACATGGGTATCCAATCTGGTACTAGTAAGGAAGAAAAATGGTGAAATCAGACTCTGCGTGGATTTTAGAGATCTGAATAAAGTGTCCCTTAAATACAACTACCCCTTATCTTCCATGGAGTAGATACTAAAAATAGTAACATGTTTAGAAAGAGTTTCCCTGCTTGATGGTTTTTTGAGATACAACCAAATATGGCTCACGGAGGAAGACCAACATAAAACCATCTTAACAACAAAGTGGGGAACCTTTGCATATGTAAATATTTCATTCATACTCACCAATGTTGGGTCTAATTTTCAAAGAGCCATGAATGTTGCATTTGGAGAGTTGATTAACAAGGTAATCCTAATATACTTGGATGACCTCACGGTGTTCAAAGAAAGTAGTGGAAGATCATTTCAACGCCCTAAAATTTGTATTCAAGAAGTTTCGTGAATGTAGAATCTCTCTGAACCCAAAGAAATTTGTTTTTGGAGTACCACAAGGCAAACTTCTGGACACATTGTCTCAAAAGATAGAATCTCAATTGACCCAGAAAGAGTCGAGGCCATTCTGGAATTGTCCCTACCTATCAACAAGAAGGCACAATCTTTCCTAGGAAAGATTAACTTTGTCAGCAGATTCATTCCAGATTTTGTTGGAACAATCTACCTAATCACAATGATGCTGAAAAAGAATATATAAACTTAAAATGGATCACTAAAAGTCATCAAGCCTTCGAGGAGGTCAAAATGGCAATTGCATCTCGCTCTGGTGCTAAACAACCTAGAATTTTCCAAAGATTTCATCATGTACGTGTATATGGGAGTGAGCAAAGTGTATATTTCATGTTGACATAGAAAGGAGAGTCACGAGAAGAGGAACATCCAGTTGCTTTCTTTTCAAAAACTCTCCATGATTATGAGACAAGGTACAAATTTGTGGAGAAGTAGGCTTATGCCATTATCAAAGGTTTGAAGAAATTCAGACACCTTATTACCAATAGCAAAATCACGGTCATGGTGGCACACTCCAGTGTCAAAGAATACATCACAGAGGGTGAGATAACTGATAAAAGGGTGAACTGGATCACTAAGATCCTAGAATATGAAATTGAGATAAAACCCACAAATTTGGTACGAGGAAGAGGTCTGTGTCAATATCTCACACAAGATCCAATAGTCCCAATGAATGAAGAATATGATATGGTGCTCTGTATCCAAGAAAATGAATCCAAAAATTGGGTATCGAGATAGGATGCATTTCATGCAGACGGGTGAGTATCCAAGCCACCTTCCTCTTAAAAATAAAAGATATTACGATACAGGGAACTGAATTTATCATTATTGATAATTTTCTCTTCAAAATAAACTTTGATGAGATCCTGCTTAGATGCCTAGAAAAGGAGTAGGCTGAGAGGATCTTACATGAGTTACATCATGGGAACTCGGGAGGCCACTTCTCTTCCAAAACCACCTCTATAAAGTTCCTATAGGTAGGATACTTTTGGCCCAACTTGTTCGTGGACTATTATGCAATGGTGAATAAGTGTAAAATTTTTCAATTCTATATAGGCTTCCAGAGAAATGCAGCGCTACCACTTAACCCTATCTTAGTTGAGGAACCATTCACATAATGGGGTCTATAATTCATCAAAATGGTTAACCTAGTTTCAAGTGCAGGTCACAAGTGGATTCTCACTGCTCGGACTACTTCACCCAATGGATAGAGGCAGTTCTGCTTGAAGGAAGCCACTAAAAATATGATCCTAGAACTCCTCCAAGATATCACTACATGCTTTACCACCCCCAACCCCGCATAATCATATCATATAATTCCAAGGATTTTATCAGCGCAAAGGTGTTTGACTTTGTAGTAAGGCATGGAATATTTTTAAAGACATCCTCCAACTACTACCCACAGGGTAACGACATGACATAATCTACAAAAAAACTTGATTAGACTCATAAAAAGGATGGGGGATGAACATAAGAGAGCATGGCATGAGCATGTCAAGACGACCTTATGGGCTGATCGAATCACACCAAATAAAATCTTTAAAGACTCGCCATATGAATTATTCTACGCTAAAAGCATCGCAATGCCCATCACTGTGGAAATCGTAACATTTCAATTATTGAAACAAATTGATATCGAGGAACATGGAGTGATGCAAGTAAGATTCGTTGAGATGATGGAGCTTCAATAAAAATGAGAAATGGCCCATGAATCCATGATCATCCACCAACAAGTTATCAAGAATTGGTTTGATTGGAAGACTTCTAAGTCGATTTCCGAGTTAGCACTTTAGTTCGAATTGGACCGCAAGGGCCACTAAACCTGAAAATCATGGGAAATCCAACCCCTATGGAGAGTACCATTCAAAATCAGTGCATGCAAGCAACACAATGCTTTCGAGCTTGAAACTATGGAAGGTGAGCCTCTGGTGATTCCGGTGAACGGGATCCATCTTAAGCCTTTCTATTAAGGTTTTAACATTGTAAAGTATGTATCATATATAGTCCCCTCTTTCTTTTGCTTTTTCCTCATTTTCACAGTCTTTCCCCTTTGAATAAGTGTCTTTGGACATGTGTCTCTAGTGGAGACCCCTCTGCCCCTTTTGAAATTTTTGGAAGGTGTTGTACCTTCTTATTTATTCCCAAAGTAAATGATCCAACCATTTTTGGAATAATGAATGAGAAGGATCATGGTGTTAATGAAAAATATATTTAAAAATGTAGAATTAGACGCTAAGGGTCATACAACCTATTGGTCATTCAAATGTGCACCCGTGTCTCGGATCTGGGAAGAACCAAGCTATTTGAGACAACAATGGAACCATCTCTAAGTTATGGTACCTTGCACGCTTGAGACGGATCTCCAAAGAATGCCAATTCCTCTATCTATTTCTATTGCTACTCCTAATCTTGGAAGGGAAAACTAAGCTAACAATGTCAAGGGACTAGGGATAGAAGGATAACAGAATGGAAAACTAATCTAAGGAAGGTGATAGCACCAAAAAAATAGGGATGAACACCATCCGTTCTGAGTGAAAATGAAAGGAAAAGGCATAAAATAAGGCTACGCATGCGTAGCATAACTAAAACACATTTTCCAAATCAGTTTCATGGAACAAAACTAAAAATGGAGTTACAAGAATGTAGAGTGACACAACAAGCACACAATGTAAAAGAAAGGCAAGAAGAAAGAATACAAACACACTTAGGACATAGAATAGTCACAAAAATGATGCTTCCATTACTTCTAGAAATACACAAAACTGTTACAATGGTGAAAGAGGATGATATCCACATGTACGAGCCAAATATAGAGGTTTGTGACTCAGAATATAGAAATATGAAGTCCTTAGAAAAAATGCGTAAGGATCCAAAATGTCCAATATTAACAATGAGCCCAACTCTTACATTTATAGATGAATCCATGGAAGAAGAAAAGAAGGAGGGAAAACCTGAATTTGAAATACAACCACCAATAAGAAGCATTCAATGCCTGCAAATCTACCTACAAATCTATCAAATACGCTTCCCCAAGTCTGTTTGGCATGTTAGAGAAGGAAGGAAGGTGGATCAGATCAAATCGGGTGGTTGGAGTAATCAAATATGCTCATTAATGCCTAGATTGACATTTTCCCATTTCTCACCTACCAAATCTGCCAAGAATTTGAATTTGAATATCTAACACTATAGCCTACGTTAGCAGCTATCAATTGAGACTAGGTGCATGCCGATCAAAGCTCTATAGCAATAGATGTGGTTGTCGGAATAGTCAGAATATTTTTAGATCCTTCTGCACACGCAAGACATGTGGATTAGTCGAGAATATGGCCAAATGTGCAAATGCTTTGTCGTTTTCTTCCACGTGTCACTCATTGATTTATTGCGAAGATTTGGCACCCTATTTGCGTGCTTTAATTGGTTGTGTGTGGCACAATCAATCGTGTCATAGAATGATGTGACATAGAATGGCACAGAGGAGGGAAAAAAGTATACACTCAAAAGAATGAGGCGCGGGAGAAAGACGAAAGGAAGGTGCAGGGACATCGCATCATGTGTGGAGGAAATGGGGAAAACTGATGAGTGGGAAACATATGGTCAAGGCACAACCAAGTTATGAAGTAATGTGTGGGGCATGTGAGAAAACTATGACCAAGTGAATGTGCCAAGGAGACAACTAAGGTGCGCGTAACTGCGCAATGAATATTTTAGAGCCAGAATGTGAATAAGTTGTCCAAATAACTAGAGAGTTATTTGGATAACATTTTTGGTGAATTTCAAGGCCATCTGCCTGTTAGATGAAGGAGATCAGTATCCTGGAGTGTACATTGGGCATGGAGTCTGTTATGTGATCATAAAATTCTGATTTACTTTGAAAACTCCGTCCTAAGTCACTTGAAGAATAATTTCGAACTTTGTTCAATCCTATAAACTATTGAAAATTACTTTGGTACCAAGAAGAAAAAGAAGAGCACTCGCAAAGAAGCACATGAGAACAAATAACAATGTAAAAAAAACAATGTGCATGTAACGCACTTGGAGGAATTGAAACTACTCTAATATATACAAAACGATGTAGGAAACTCTATAGAAGGGTTTGAGATAGATCCCATTTATTGAGATTTACAAACGCCTCCATCAAGATGAGTTAACTCGAAAGAATTATCCTTCTTGCATGAAATGACATTGTATGGGCCACTCCAAATTGCATCAAACTTTGAATGGTGCCTTGATTTAGCTCTGTCACAAGATCCCCTTTTAAGACCAAGTCCCCAAATTTGAAAGCTTGAGGCCTAGTCTTTATGATTGACTCAGTTGATTCGTTGAGTGTGACAACTTGTCCCATTTGGTGAAGTAGTCGAGCTATCAACACCCACTTGTTTCAGTGCTTGAAGATGGATTGATCATGCCTATGAAATCAAGATCTCATTGCACAAAAGTTTAATCCACTTGGATCAGTCGGAGGGGAAGCGCTGCCAATTTCTTCTTTCCTACAAAGAAAGCACATTCTTTACATTTTGTGACCCACTTGTGTGCATTTGCAAATAGAGTAGGCCAAAAGATACATGCCATTATTATTTTCATTATTGTAGGCTTGGCAGAGAAATGTCCACTAGATAATCCATTGTGAAATTTTACTAACACCTTTTCAGTCTTTCTATCATCGATACACCTTAACAACACGCCATCAAGATTCCTTTTGAAGAGAATTCCATCAATAAAAACATAATGAATAGATTATAACCTCAGATGTCTTCTATTTTCCTTGTTTAAACCATGAGGGTATATGCCCTCAAAAAGGAATATGGTCATCTCCTTCATCCAGTCGCATGCATCAGGGGCTACATTCTGTTCAAATTCTGTGTGTGGGAGATTCTCATCTAGAAACAAGGAAACCTTAGGTTCATTCTATGTGTCCTCAACAAGATTTTTGCGTAACACACTTGCCTCTTACTAGCTTAGTGGCTTTGATAGTCACATCATACTCCATGATTTTGGTCACCCATCATGCTCTCTTTTCACTGATTTCTACTCCCATGATGAAGTCTCTAATAGAAGCGTGGGATAATAACACCTTGCTATGATTTTTAGCAAGCATCCTCTTGATTTTCTTGAGCACACACATGATGGCATAGACATGTTTCTCCATGTAGCATATCTTAATTTATAATCCTTCATTGTTTGAATGAAGAAATCTACTAGTTGTTCTAGCCCTTGTTCATTTTTTTTTATGTTAAGACAACAACAATACTTACATTAGCACCATAAGCATAAAGGATAAAATCCTTTGAGTAATCTAGGTTGATGAGTGTTAGCACGCAAGCAATATATTTCTTGATCTTGTTGAAGTTTTCCTTTCCTTCTGTTGTCCATCTAAAGGCTATGTCTTTCTTGAGCATGAGGGTGATTGGCCTTACTAGTCCTGCAGTTAGGAATAAAGCACCTAACAAAGTTGATTTTGTCAAGGAAGGACTACAAGGCTTTCTTGTGCATTGGCAGGGAGAGGGCTAGGATGGATGACACATGCTCAAGGTCAATTGTTATGCCATCCTTTAAAACTACATGGCCTAGAAGCTTTCCCTATGGCACCAAAAAATTAAATTTTTGGGGTTGAGAGATACCCCATATTTTATGCATCTCTCAAAGAATTTCTCCAGGTGCACCATATGATCCACACTTTGATTTGAGAAGATTGTGATGTCATCAAGGTAAACCAAGATGAACTCATTGATATAGCCTTTGAATGCAATATCCATGGCATGCTGAAACATTGTGCCTGCGTTTGATAAACCAAAGGGCCTCTTCCAATACACATATGTCCCCCACTTAGTTGTAAACTCCATTTTGAATTGATCGTCTTCCTTGACTAGGATTTGATTGAAGCCCGAGTATCCATCCAACATAGAGAATATTTGTGCACCGACCACATTCTGTATAATCTGATCCATAGAAGGAAAATGATAATGATCCTTTAATGATGCCTTGTTCAAATCTCTGAAATCAACACAGAGTTTGATTTCACCATTCTTCTTGCACACGGAACTAGATTCGTGACCCAAGTGGAATACTTGATCGAAATATTATCTCCACCTCAATGAGTTTAAATAACTTCTTCCTCATGAGGGGCTATATCTTTGGATTGTATGCTCATTGATTTTGTCTAATGGGCTTGATATTAGGATCAAGGTGAATGGAGTGTTGAGAAACACTTGGATCAAAACCTTTGAGGTCATCATACTCTCATGAAAATATATCACTGTATTTTTGACATAGAGAGATGAAGGCCTTATTTTCATCATACGCATAGGATTTATTGAGAAGCAACTCCTTTCCACATGCAATAGTGACTGGGGAGTAGTCTTCTTGCATGGCACGCATATACTTTTCTTCACCCTTGAACTCATCATCAGGGCTAAACATTTTCTCTAAGGTGACCAGCCCTTTAGGTAACTTGTTTTTCTTTAGTTGTATCACTTGGTCACTATAACTGTCATGCAAGTCATCTTGCATGTTTAATGAGAACTCAACTTCATTCTCGGATGAATTAGATGATCTCGTGGCACTAGTCAAAAACTTTCCAGTTGGTATTGTTATCTAGGATGGATGGTCTAATCACCATCTTGATGTGTTGAGTGTTTCCTTTGATGAAATTATAAGCGGAGAGAACTACGAACCAAGTGTAGTCATATGATCAACTTACTTATTCATTTTGCATGGCACCTCCTGCAGATTTAGAGCATCAAATCTCTCAAGGAGATCCCATAATTTTGTCTATAATCTTTGAAAAGATTATTTTTGCTATTCATTTGTTGGTAACTTTGGTGGATAGCCAATTTTGTGTCACCAAAGATGTGCGCTCCACAATCTTCTTCTTTTTAGCAATAAGAAGACCATGCACCAATGCTTCATATTCTCCACATTGTTAGAACATGTAAACTACAACCTGTGTGTGAAGAATAATTTCTCATCCTTAGGGAAATGAGAACAACTCCTACTCCCATGCCGTTTCTGCTTCTAGATCCATCAAAGTATAATTTCCATAGACCAGGGTTCTCTTCACTTTGCTTGAGCACACGCGGTAGCACAACTTCTTCTTCAAGAATGTAGTAAGTACCAAGCCCAATTTCATAAGCTTCCATCTCTTCAACATATGGGTCAAATTTATGGTTCCTCTCCACCCACTCATCAAGTACTAGATTAGGAATAGGTGGAAGAGGATACTCTTTAGAAATTGAAGCTTGTTCTTCTTGGATTAAACAATTGGCTTGGAGAGGGGATGGGACATATGAATCTACATGATAGGAAAATATTGGCTCATCTTGTATGGTAAACCGGGTACCATACCTTGTCTTGAGTAACATATGGGTCCAATCAGAAGACAAGTAACCACCCACTTTAGTAGTAAAATCTCTTGACAAACATAAGGAAAACAAAGGGGGCAGATCAATGATTGACACATCTTGAGTTATTGTGAGGCTTGGACATGCATGGAGGGTTAACTCAAGATCCTTGATGATTCCTAGGGTAGTGATAATTGAACCATCAAGTTGCAAGACTCCTTTTGTCAAGGGGCTATACTTGAGACCTAAGACATCAAAAATTTTCTTAGGCATGACAGAAGTACTAGCGTATGAGTCAATCATGCAGTTATGGACAAGATGTTTTCCTATGATCAAATAAATATATAAGGGTGGGGCTTTAACAACCTTACTTGATTTTCCTCTTCTTGGTAGATATTGATAGAAGCATGTGGCTTCTGTATAGTTGGATTAGTGCGCAGGAGTTAAACCAAGGCTTCATGTAACAAGTCACGCTAGGATGGAATAGTGAGTGCCTCCCACAATGTGACATTTATGTTTGTTTTCTTCATCTAGTAAGCAATGTTGAATGGAGACCCACTAACATGTGCATTTCATGTACAACAACATCCTTTCTTGATTGTTCGGGTGTAGACGCAGAACCTTAGCTAGCGCAGAGGCTTGACCTACCAAAGGAGTGGCACACGCCACTTCGGAGCTTTACACAGAGCCTCGTGTGCTGGAACTTGGGAATTTTTATAGCTGGATGCCTTAGCTACTTCCTTTTGTTTTTGAGGATCGGCCTATGTTGCTGGAATTGAAACTTACACACCATATTTGAGCATTCTCCTTTTATATCTTGTGTTGTCTGAACTGGACACGATGTCTCGCTTGCATCATCTGCAATTTGGTTGATTATGTAAAAATCCTCGGCGCCAAAGAATATCAAGTTGGCTTTGGGAGGAGCCTCGGATTTTCTTGGTTCTTAGGCTCACTTGCGCTAATGGAAGGCTCACAGTTAGAATCATTTTAGATCATATAGGCCTACACGCATGCAACATTGGTGCAATGATATTGACTATGAGGCATATTGCAAGGAAAACACCATTCGATTCATGCGTCATATTGTTATGAATTGGAACAAGTTGTTGGCTTGTGTTGGGCACTGGAAGAGGTGTTGCAGAGGAATAACTTGTAAAAGCAAGTGTGCATTAGCATGTCATCTATCATTTTTTTGGTTCTACCCATATCTCGATTTACATATTAATTACACCAAGGTTGATTATTTTGGCTTTGTTGTAGGATTACACTTGTTACTTCTCCAATGATATGACCTTGTTGGACAAGTTTCTAATCAGGGCATTCAATTCATCATCTTCTTTTGCGGGAGATTAGGATGTAGATGTAAATGGTTGCGCACTCTGCACTAGAACTGGAGCAATAGAAGGCTGGGTGTTGGAGACATCTCTGGGGAATAAGGGCACGGGAGGTCTAGGAGCCAACTTACCACCTAAATGAGACTGTTTTCTACCCTTATTGCAATGTTGTATGTAATAGGTAAGGTTCTACCTCCCATGGATTGAATCATGACTGAAATTTCACTATTCAAAGCCCTTAGATAGTACAAGAAAGCATGTTGGGTTGTAGGCCTTACCACTTGAGGAATTTTATCCCAAGTCTTATGGAATCTAATGTTGAAATTAGTCATTTGCTCGTTGGGTGGGTGCTTTATTGTTGTTAGCTGCTCCACAAGTGAGAGATGATCTGATATGTCTTAAAATTAATTACATAGTGTCATTCAAAGCTCATCCCGATAGTAATAGATGCAGGTCTCGGGCCAAGGTACCAAGAGAGAAATTTTCCTTTGAAGAGGTTGCAAGTAGCTCGATAAAGCAACATCATCATGTGTGATCAGATAAACAGAGAACACATTGGCCACATCTTAAATGTGTTCAACATGGGTAACTTGATTCTCTCCCATGAAGTATGGAATGCTCTTGAGTGCGGTTGTTGGCATGTCATGTTGAGCATTGAGATTGAGTGGGCTTCCACCAATGAAACTAGCGAAGTTCCTTGGAGGAGGAGGAGGTTGAAGTGTCATGGTAGGGCACACTTGTCTATTTTGAGGAGGAGTAGATCGGGCGTGATGCGCTGGAGATGGGGATGCACACGCCAAATATCTACTGTGTGTGTGCTTCTTGGTGAAAGTTGTAGGTACTCAAAGGACCCTTCGGGTGCAACACTATGTCTGGTATGCACTTTTCTCATAAAATACACTCAAGACTACAAAACATGAGATTTGGAAGTGTTGGGATTTGTCAGATGTGTTAAAAAAAGCCTCTAAAGGATGGAAATACTAAGTCCATACACCAGAACTTAGTAATATGAAATTTAAGCTTTCATTGCTAGTCCCACCAAGCATGCCAGAAACTGTTGATCATTCAAATGTGCACCCACATCTCAGATCTGGAAGAACCAAGTTTTTTGAGACAACAATGGAACCATCTCCAAGTTGTGGGACCTTGCACACTTGAGACAGATCTCCAAAGAAGGTTGGTTCCTCTATCTATTTCTACTTTACTGCTACTCCTAATGCTGGAAGGGAAAAATAAGCTAACAATGCCAAGGGACCAGGGATAAAAGGATAACAAAATGGAAAAATAATCTAAGGAAGGTGATAGCACCAAAAAAGAGGGATGAACACCATCCGTTTTGAGTGAAAATGAAAGGAAAAGGCATGAAAGAAGGATAGGCATGTGTAGCACAACTAAAACACATTTACCATATCAGTTTCATGGAACACAACTAAAAATGGAGCTGCAAGGGATAGAAAGTGACACAACAAGCACGCAATGTAAAAGAAAGGCAAGAAGAAAGAATACAAACACGCTTAGGATAGATAATAGTCACAAAAAATGCTTCCATTACTTCCAAATTATATAGAACTGTTACAATGCTGAAAGAGGCCGATATCCACATGCACGAGCCAGATATAGAGGTCTGCGACTCAAAATACAAAAATATGAAGTCCTTATTAAAAATGTGTAAGGATCCAAAATGTCCAACATTAATAATGAGCCCAACTCTTACATTTATAGATGAATCCATGGAAGAAGAAGAGAAGAAGGAGGGAAACCCCAAATTTGAAATATAACCACCAACAAGAAGCATTCAATGTCTGCAAATATGTCAAATCCACTTCCCCAAGTCTCTTTGGTGTGTTGGAGAAGGAAGGAAGGTGGATCAGATAAAATCAGGTTGTTGGAGCAATAAGATATGCTCATTAATGCCCATATTAACATTTTCCCAATTCTTACCTAACAAATCCACCAAGAATTTAAATTTGAATACCTAACATTGTTGCCTACATCAGCAGCTATCGATTGAGACTAGGCGTACACCGATCAGAGCTCTGTAGCAAATGATATGGCTGTCGGAAGATTTTAACATTCATCGGTGCACACAAGACACATGGCACATGCTGATTGGTCGAGAAGATGGTAAAATGTACAAATTCTTTGTCATTTTCTGTCACGTGTCACTCATTGATTTATTGCAAAGATTTGGTTTCTGTTGACGCGCTTTAATTGGTTGCGTGTGGCACACTCAAGTGTGTCATATAATGATTTGCAAGAGAATGATGCAAAGGAGGGTGTAAAAATATGCACGTGGAAGAATGAGGCGTGGGAGAAAGACGGAAGGAAGGTGCGGAAAACGATGAGAGGGAAACATATGGTCAAGGTACAAATATTACAAAGTAATGTGTGGGGCGCATGAGAAAACTACGACCAAGTGAATGTGCCAATGAGACAACTGAGGTGCACAAACTTACAATGAATATTTCATAGCCATAATGTGAATAAGTTTTTCAAATAACTGGGAGAGTTATTTGGATAACACAACCAAAGTATCGTTACATGATGTGACCCAAGGTATGCGCGAGCCATTACTTCACATGAGTTCGGGAGTCTATTTAAAGAAAGCTTTAAGAATACAAAAGCCTCATTCTAAATGTTATGAGTCTCTTGTTCAAATGCCTAAGTCCCTAATTCAGAAAATTAGAGCTTTCAACAAATCACGAAGCAATCATGACAAAATTTGGTTCATTACCACAACCACAATCCTACGCAGGGTGACCTTTACCACATCACTCTCATCACCCGAGGCTGAGATTCCCTAATAGAGGAATGCATTTCAGTGACTCTTCCATGGTAATGGATTTCACAGATGGGGTCTTCGATCCCATTCTCACCAAGAAACCAAAGGCTCTCATGCGAGAGGAATCCCACGTCCATTTCTTGAATTTGGGGGATTTTGATTCTTTTGGATCCGTGGATTTGGACCACCATGCTCACATAATATATGGTACCTCTCGTGCACCCATATCCTGATCTCATCCAGATGTGTGCACGTTGTTTTGAACCCGACTCTAACATCATAAAGGGCACGAACATGCAGGTGGTAATTTCACCAAATATTATTAGGGATATGTTGGCCTGTCCTATGACCAAGTGTTCAGCTTCTAAAATATGCCCAAGCTCCAAAATTTCTAGGCTCAATTCCAGAAAAAAAAACCACATTCCTCAACAAGGAGTTGCAGCAAGATGATTCAAGCAATTCGAAGACACCATGATTCCTAATCCCCTTGAAGATGTTCATCGCAGACTCTCTAGATGCCCACTCCACGTTGGTATTCACTTTCACCTAGGACTCAGAAAGAAACATCCATGAATGCTAAGCAACGACCCTTTTCCGGATGAGACCCATGAAGAAGGAACATACATATCAGTTTGACTTCACCGAGGTTATTGTAGAATTTATTTGCGAGTAGTTGGCCATGTTCCCTGTTAATGCCACCTTCAGGTATTCTTCCTATCTGTTCCACCTCATTTTTTACCAGAAATCCTAGCCCCTTAGCAGATTTAAATACCTAATGATGTGGGACATGGAGATGGACCCCCAAAAGATCATCTTGGTATATACACGGACTCATGTGTTGTCCCTCTCCTCAGACGCATATGAATTTGCCAACTATTTTATTGTGCCTCTTTTACCTGAGTTTGACCTAGAGGGGGTCAATAACAAAATGAATGACTCGGTCCAAGCCATCCTGGTGAGACCCTTGCATCGCTATGACTATTTCTTTGGGGCACAATATTCAATGATCTAATTGCATGGATTCAGAGATGAATCCTTCATGCTTCCAAGAATTCTCATGGAGTGAGTGGTTACCTTGGAGGTAACCAAGAAGGCTGACACTTCTCGATGCGAGTTCAGCTCCGTCTAGTAGAAGAAGAAAGATGTGTTTAACCTCCCTTTGAGCAAGGGAGGGATTACCATCATCAAATGCCAAGTAGAGCATCTTCTCACACAAAATTTGGCTTCCTACAGCTTTCGCCTTCATCCTAGACACATGGAGATATGACCCGAATGGGTGGATGGCCGACATCTTGTCCCAAAATAGAGTCTCGACTCTTGCCACCATGAACATAGAATTTTTTTTGAAGATAGGAGGTCTCCCAGGAAGAAACTCCTGACAATTATGTCAAGCTAAAGGATATCCCGATCCCATTATGGGAGTCTTTTCATCTAGTGTTGTACAAATATGACCCCGTTGTTACCATGACTAAGGGTTTGAGGGCGACCCTATGGTAGAAGGACCTGAGCCTAGAAAGAAATGAGGCCTATTGAAAATATAGGCAAAAACTTGGGAAAAAGACCCTCATTTTTGAGGTCGTCTCCTGATGTACAAAGTGGAAAGAATACTAGGACGCCGAGCACGGTCCGACACAAAAATGAGGAGGAAGTCTTCATCACCAAGGAACAATTTACATGGAAAACCGTAACCTCCCTCAGCCCCTGTGGACAAAAACACCCCCACGGTCTCCTCCTACTCCTAAACCGGATCCTTCGTGCTACATGCCTACAGTTCAAACAAAGATCGGACCCTCGGGGTGAGGCCGGTGGCTCGGCAACCAAAGTGTTGGGTCTAGCCCGTGGACTCACTACAACCCAACCTACGCCTCGCACTCCATAACTATCATTGGAGTCACTAGCCCTCAGAGCCCTCCGAAGAAAAAGTTGAAAAAAATTGACGTCTCTCCTTCTTCCGTCCCTCCTTCTCCTCCCATTCATCAATCTCTATATCCTCCACCTTTCACTTCCTCGGTCAGATCGTTCTATATGCTTACCACCCTAACCTAGACTCTTCCTTCTCCTGGATCTTCTCTTCTTCCTCCACCACCATCCACCATTCCCACATTCTCTCCCCAAGTTATGATGGGCCCTTCTACAACTCTCGTGACTTCCCAAAACCCAGGATCGCCATAATCTTTACGACATGTTAAGAGGATTCCCATTTGCAGGAAGGGTAGTCCCTTCCTCCTTTGACTTTGTGAATCGGCCGAGACGGCAAAAGTGGCCCGAGATAATAGGAGGGAGAGGAGGAAAAACAAATAAATTGCAGCAAGACCTCGAAGCAAATGAAGTCATTGTACAACCATCAACAGAGTTCCTTGACCATCACTTAGATGGTCCCCAATGTCTAAAAACCCGTGGAGCAAATGGAGCCGATGATTACTCCATCAATGTTGTTGTGGTGGACTGATTCGGTTCAACCTCGTGAAAGGTCAAGTTGATGAGTGAAACAACTGTCGTGGTCACCATAGATTATCTCAAGCTCAACAATAAGCTGAAGAAAATGGAGGCTAGCCTCCTACATACACAAAGCACTGTGATCCACCTCAATGCTGAAATCAAGGGAAGGAACAAAGAAATAGAGTAGCTCCGTAAGGAGTTAAAAGAGGCAACATCGAAGGAATCTCTTACAGCTTCTCAAGAAAGAACCAAAAGGTTAGAAACTGAACTTGCAATCATTGTAAGATCGAGTTCGCTTGATTAGGAGAAGAAGCTCCTTCGTGAAGGTTGATTCCAAGAAAGCAGATGTCACCTCACTCCAAGCGGTTACGTACCTCAAATGCCGCCGAGAAGGGTAGCTTGCAAACAAAGTGCAAGGCATCGAGGACACAAACTCAAGAATTTGACCTTGAAGCTCACTCAACATCCCCAGAAAGAGGGAATTGTCACGTTGGTGTAGGGATTATATACCTCCTGCTATAAGATAATTGTCATAATGCAATGCACCTAGGGCATGTTATCGTGTCCATATCTAATGCGCAAAACCCGTGCACCAATACAAAGTCCTCGACCTCAACCATTAGTAGCGGCGTATCTACCAAGGTCCTTGAATCACGAGATATTAGTTTGGAGACTTTATGATTATTCGGACTCTACCCTATAAGGGGCTAGTATTACGACAGAGGATGGTTGCGGTGAAAATCGCGAGATTTTGAGTTGCAATAAGGCCACTATCAAATTCCATAATCTCCTGAATCAACTCCAGCTAGGGATCGGGGAGAGGAAGTAACACATCAAATAGTTAGTTCAATTAGGCTTCACCTCCCCCTTTCCTGATGACTCTACAAATCCTTATCGAGAGGACCAAATTCAATAACTACTTACAACTAAGCAACAAGATAAGATTGTCTTTCAATATTTAAAAGATGATTCTAGTGTTGCTTAAGTAGAGTCCATTTTGAACTTGATTGTAAAGGTGGAGTTCCGTTTGCACGCGATGGTGCATGGTTTCCAAAAATTCTCTCACAAGGAGATAATTGAGTTGGATAGAGCCTTCAGGCTCTACAACTAAGGATTTACCCAACAGAGGCCGAATGGGTCAAGTACCAGGTTGCTTTGAAGCAACTCTGAGTGGCATCTCTTAGAGCCACATTTTGAAGTTTTGAAGTTTTGTGGAAGGATTACTGCAGATTCTTCCATGACTGGCATAGAGTCCCTTGGTGAGTCGTCATAACTATAGAAGGATTTCTACATTATTGCGGGGCTCTTCCATTAATGCTACCTTTTGTTTTCCTAACCCCTTGTTCCTTTCACTTTCTTTTGTATTTTGTCGACTGATTTTTACCTAAGTATGGAACTGAATGCGGAGGGTATCCACGTGTCCCTTTGGTACACTTTGGATAAGTCACAAATCATCAAGAGTCTTCGAGTAGTGAGAATCCTCCACGTGGCTAAAGCACGAATCAGCAACCCCAAAGCGAGTTGAAAAGTAAAAGATAAAGCGGAAGGATGCACAGACCTCCATGTGTCATCCAGGTGTAGATTTAAGAGGAGAGAGAAAAGGAAAGGCCCCGATAATTACAAAGCCTCCACATGTCAAGTAAAGAATCCACCACCGTCGAGAGGACCCATTAAAGAAATAAGGGGCTCGAGGTTCGGTGGATTGAATGCAATCTCAGGTCCCAAAGCATGTAGTTGAGATCTGCTCCAAAGTTCGAAGATCTCATAGGTAAGAACTAAATGTGGGCGGTGGAAATCTTAATGGAGGCACATTGAAGCAAGAGCCACGGGGTCTATAAAGGAATGTTTTTGTACCGGATAGGGGGAAGTTAGAAAATAAGTTCTAGGGATTTTCGGAGGAATTTAGGTTCAGTCTATTGTGTTAACTATCCTTAGCAAGGCTCTGTTGTAAAGGAATACTATAATCTGTGCCATTTTGTCCTTATGTATTGTTTTCTCTATTAATAAGAGTTCTTGTTCTATGCACTAAATGTTTGCAATCTTCTGTGTCCTTTATCTCTTCCTGTTTACTTTTTATTTTTAGATAAATGTTTAAATATCTATCGTGCTACACGCCCTTAGATATTTTACATAAATCTATTCATTTACTCATGGTTATGTTTTAGTTTCATTTAGCCTTTGATAATTTGAGATATCTCCGAATAGTTGATCATGCTGAAATCTCTTCAATTAATCTAGTAGCTATTTCATTATATCTCTATACTTTTAGTAAATTCCCAAATATATCGCCTTGGATAATATTTGCTTACTACTTTATTTTCTCTCTAACCCTTATCTCAACCCAAATCAGAGAAGATCTAGCTTCTATAAAATCTTGAGGTTATCTTAGGGGCAAGTCCCACATCTCTAAGATTTCCCACGACTTTGGTGGTTCATCTACAAAGATGATCGTCAATGGGATCTAATTTTTGTACGCATTCCTCACACAGAGAAGGTTGTGCCCGTAGAGGCTTGGTTCAACAAGGAGTTCAATGGAATTGAGATCTTTCCGAATCACTCTCAAGAACCCATCAACAAGTGGATATTCATTGAAAAATGCACCATCTTCTTTAGAGTAGTTATCTTCTCTTTTCTCTCTTTCCCACCCCCTTCCTCTCTTCTCTCATGTTCTATTTCTTCATTAGGGGTTTACTTTCCAATTTTATCTTATTCATTAAAATGTGACCTATAGTTATAAATTATAATGAGTTTCCTCCAATTAATAAAAAATGGACTCACTTTATTTCCTATGGATATGAAAGGTCACATGTTGTAAAGGTTAGTGAAAAGTCATGTGGGGTAGGAAAAGAGTCATTTGGAAAATATATATTGTATGACTCCCTCATTCCAAAGGGTTGTCAATTTGTGAGTCTCGAGTAGATAGCTAGTGCACTACAAAGAAACAAGAAAAGATAGCATTTCCTCTATTCCCTTTTCATATGTTTCCTCTCTATCTCTCTTTTGTAGCTTTGTGAATGTGACAATCTTGCATAACCAAGAAGGGTGTTAAAGCCTTTGATGAATGGATGAATGAAATTTTATGTTCATGATTCATTTTTCTTTCCATAGCTAACAAAGTTGTTTTTCTTCGAATTGTGTGTGGATGAATTATGGTTAAGACTCATAAAATTTTTCTTGAGCCTATTTACAAGATTAGCCCTGTCTCTCAAAATTCTCACTGCTACTATCTTAACTCCCTTGCAAATTCTTCTCTTGCACTAGGTGCAAGCATTTTCCGCAAGTTCAGTGGAGTTTCCTTATGTGATCCCCAACCTATTGGCCATACAATAAAGGGAGCCTCCCCTTACACAATCGAGTGATATAGTCCCAGCATTGGTGAAAATCAGTTAATTTATCCTAGTGACAAATTATTTCGCGAACATGGACAAAGAGAATTAGTTTTAACATCTTATAAAGTACACCATACCACACTATTACCGCATTGGGTATGTCTCTATACTATGTATAGTTACGCCACCATTCTTTGTGTCAAGAGACATGAGAGCAACATAGGGGTTGGCTTTTATCAGCATACACCATTTACACCAACACTAGGATAACTACATGAGGCTTGCCACCACTCGAGGGAATGTAGTGCAATGTTTGGATTAGTTTAGCGGGGGTTGACCACTATGGTTAGTTCAGCCTCATGCACACACATTCTCTTATTGTTATATAATCATTTGTTGAAGTTTGTTATAGGTATCTAAGGTTTTTATATATGTTGAAGGTTATTACATGTGATGTCGAACGTGTGTGATCCCAAGTGACATACAACAACATCTATTTTCAAACCATTGACATCAAACCAAAATTTACAGAGTGCCAACATCCTCCAGGATGAAACCAGGCAACTCAGGTCCATTACAAACTATGGTCACATTGTGTCATCTTGCATGGTTGATGCACTATTTTAGCATAAACTTGAAATGGTCATATCTTTTGATCCGAGTGTCCGTTTGATTTTTTTTTTTTTTTAAACCACTTGTTTCGACAAGAGGAACACACTGGTCAACCCACCCTATTGGTTGGATCCATTTTCGACACATTTTGGGCCCGAAACCCGCCATCTTGGACCGTAAATTAGGATTTAAGTTTTAGTTCGAGTTTTTTCCTATTTTAGGGCATTAGTTAATTTTAGTCTCTTGAATGCATAGTAGGTTAGAAAGTTGGAAATTCCTCTAATTTAGGCATGTAGAAGATGTGTGACAATTTTCATGCCAGGATTGAATAAGCATGCAAATTTACTAAGAATAGTAGGTTCTAGTAAACTGCTAAAAATAGTAAATTCGCCACCTAGAGTAGATTTAGTCAAAGATAGTTAGAGTTTTCTTGGCAACTCAAGTTGGGAGTTGTTTTCTTATTTATGAAGCATTGTAATTCATAATTGATTAATGAATCGAATGAAGTTTGACTCAATGGTGAAGATGTTGGCTCTTAATGAGGCCACCAGGGGTTCAATTCTCGCTGCAAGCAAAGTCGGGAGATACTTGTTAATAAGGGATGAGGCCGGATCGTGCCCCGGTGAATTTCGCGGAATGGAAACCCCTCGGTCCTCTGGCAACTAAGCCTAAGAATTTTTGCACCTAACCCATGCAAAGCTTATTTCAGATTCAATCAAAAACAAAATAATTGATTAACGAAGAAGAAGAAGAATTATTCTCTTTGAGTTCAAGATATTTGCGCAGATATTAAGTGTGTTACGCTTTGGCTACATTAATGGTCTTGTCCCATAGCATATTGTAATTCTAGATTCGGGGTAAAAAGCTATAAGACATCCTGTCCAAATCTACCTACAACACACCCAAATCATTTTCTAAGTTAACTAAGCAATCATTCTAACCTTAAATACTCTCTTACTTTTTTATCATATGATTATATTTGCAAAACCCTAACTCTATAAATCCAATATATCTTATCTGAATTATTTATGTTCTATAACATTCTTTAAGCCTATTAATTTGACTGAAAAAAACTATTTAATTATTTAAAAGTTGAAACAATACCACAAGAAGTACTTGTATGACTCGAAAATCCTCATTTTTAAGCCCATACAATGCTGGCGAATTACCATTGAGATAAGTCTAAATAAATGACGATCCGTAACTTATAGGATTGGGTTTCCACATCAATTATTATTCAAAAAGGGCTCTAAAACAAACCTTGCATTCACTACTAGAGAATGTGATGGATAATATGTGTTTTGAGCTATGCTAAAGAAAGTGGGGGTATGGAGGAATAAATATCTATATCTTGGTGGGGCATTCTTAACCAACTAATGAGGATATCAAGTAATAAAAGATTAAGATTCGTTCATGTGCCCTTACACATTAATATTTGTTTAAAAGTTGTTCTTTGCTGGGAATCTCTTACGATACATTATTTTTATATATTATGTTGCAAATCTATGTAGCCTTAACTGTATTAAAGTTTAATGAAGAGTTTCTCATATGTTGTTCATAATGTGGGGATTTTTTTTTATATTGATAATAAAGACGCTCTAAAAGTTATGTCATAATGTATGCATGTGCAAATGAGTGGCTTCTCCTTATAGAATGAATATTGTATATGATTATTTGTGAGAGGTATATGAATGGAAGGCTTCAAAAGAATGTAAGGGATGTCATGATTTTGACAAGTGAGGAGGTGGGGTAAAGGGAATTGGGGAGCGAGATGAGTGTAAACACCAGGTTTTTCTTCCAAGTTTGTGATGAGCTCTGGTTTCAAAACCTCACGAGTGGTTCCCTGCCTTGTCCCCACATAGTGCCATAGCCATTATTTTTCTAACACATTATACATAATTCATACCCTATTATGAAAAAATCTGGAATCCAATAGGTTAGGGTTGTAGAGAAGGATGTACAATCACCGTCCCCATAAATTATCATCAAAAAGTGTTAATAAATTATCTTTAACCGTTGACGAAGTTAAAGCAGGTCTATTATACAAACTTTTCCAACAAATAGCAGAGAGACACATCAAGTAGACAGTATTCTATTCCTAAAATCTAGCCTGGATTTAAGGCGTGGATGGAAAGGAGGATATGCTAAATCCAATAGAAATAAAGCCTAGATTATGGTATAGAAGGTCTCTAGGTTGTACTTGGGTCCGAAGTATGAATATTGCAACTTATGTCAAAGATACTTGGATGCAGAAGCAATCTGCAATTTATGTAAAAATATCAGCATGCAATGAATTGATTATAATGGGGAGGGTTGTTTCCTGTGGTCCCATGAAAGATGGTTTCCTGAAAAGAATAAATGCTTGACTACCTTTTCATTGCATGGTCTATTCCAACAATTCCGCAAGATATACAACACTGCCACTTGTGAAATATCAAAGTGGGAAAATAAATGATACGAGCATAACAATGAATGATATGTTGTGCTGATGATTTCATGTATTATACGTAGAATTGTATGAGAAAATGTGGTTATGTGACAGTATAGATGAACAGAAATGTTTTTAAAAATATCTTGAATCGGCCAAATCATATTGAGTGATTTAAGTTTATTCAGAGGAGTGTAAGCAGGAGATCATGCAGTTGATTGGCAGGTACACATAAAGAAAGCCTGAACTTTTACACTAGTATTCAGTTTATGATTGTCAAGCAGGCTGAAAATCTTGTATTAATGGCAGAGTTTGAGACTTTGGGAGCAGTTGTACTGGGTGTCCTGCTTGCATTGCTTATTGTGATTGTTTTTGTTACAAACCTGGAATACCCCATCTGCAATAGTTCAAGGAAGAAGCAGATGAATTTGCCACCTGGCAATATGGGTTGGCCAGTCTTGGGTCAAACTGTACAATATTTGAAGCCTCACGCGGCTACCTCACCAGGAAGATTCATGGAAGAAAGCTGTGCTAGGTATTATATAATGGAGGAATACACTTTCCTATTATGTCGCTTTTTATGCTAGATTAATAATATGGCTCTAATGCATTGAATGGTATAATGTCATGAATATGACAGGTATGGGAAGATATTCAGGTCTCATCTTTTTGGGCACCCAACAGTGGTGTCTGCAGACCCTGAGTTGAATAAGTTTATACTGCAGAACGAAGGAAGATTGTTTGAGTGCAGTTATCCTAGTACCATTGGAGGGATCCTTGGAAAATGGTCTATGCTAGTTCTGGTTGGAGAAATGCACAAACACATGAGAACCATAGCCCTTAATTTCATGAGCAACAAGAAGCTGAGGAGTAAGCTGCTGGATGATATAGAAATGCAAACTCTTCTCACTCTCAAGTCATGGGAGAAGATGAAGCAACCTCTCTCTGTACAATCAGAGACCAAAAAGGTGATTATATTCACATATGGGTCATTTTACTTTGCAATAGAAATCCTTATGACATTATTTGTATAGCTGTGGATTTAGGAGATTTTTAAGGTTTTCGGTAGAGAAGTTTCAGGTGATCTCATAGACTGATGGTAAATGGCAGTTTACATTCAATTTGATGGCAAAACAAATATTGAGCTTCAATAGTGGAGAGCCTGAAACAGATGATCTAATGAAAGAATACTTCACCTTCATGAAAGGAGTCATCTCCGCACCCATCAATTTTCCTGGCACGAGTTACAGGAGAGCACTCAAGGTATGATCATGACCTTCAAAACAAAAGAAATAGTATTACATAATGAAGTTCTGACAATGGTCACGTGATGACAGTCTAGATCGAAAATACTGGAAGGCGTGAAAAAATTATGGACGAGAGAAAGAGACGACCTGATATACACTATGATGATCTTCTGGACAATGTTATCAAGGATGGAAGGCTTTCCACAGAGCAGATACTGGATCTCGTATTAAATATACTTTTTGCTGGTCATGAAACTTCTGCAGTTGCCTTGACACTCTGCATTTATTTTCTTGATAATTTCCCATTAGCACTCGATTCTCTCAAGGTATACATGTTTATATGTTGAACAAAACTACTGTTACTATGTTTTTTTGTTTTGTATTATTATTGATCCAATCGACGTATTTAACACATTCTGCATAGTTTATGCAGTCAGAGCATTTGGGTATAATTAGAACAAAGCAACAGCAGGAGTCAAACGATCCAAGATTGAACTGGGACGATTATAAACAGATGGAGTTCACAAACAATGTGAGTTCAGATAGATGCAGACACTTGTTGATTACAATCCAGGCTGTGATTTTATTATAATTGTTGTTGGCAATGGACATAGGTTATTAATGAGACGCTCAGGATTGGCAACGTCGTTCGCTTTGTCCACAGAAAAGCATTAAAAGATGTTAAATTCAAAGGTTAGTGACTGCTCACCTTTCACTTTTCTTTCTTTCCTCTGCGCCAATATTTTATGTTCAGTAATTGAATGGGGAGATTAGATACCGTGCAGATCTTAATTAAACTAGAACTATTTTATAGTATTCAAATGTTAAAAGTTAGATACAGTGTATCTTAAAAAATTAAATTACAGTATGGTCATCATATACTATACTCAAATAAGGATAATTTTTGACCAACCTGGTTGGTCAACTCCCATTATTTTTATTTCGGTGCTCTTTTCTTCCATCGTGATAACAAATATTTAAGAATAATGCAATCTTAAACATTTTCAAGTGTCTGCTTATTTTTGGAACTTACCATCTTGTCATTTTATTTTATTTATTATTTATTATTTATAAATTCAATAATTTACTATTTATAATTAATGAGAAGCGGAAAGAAAAGGTTAAAGTAAAAATTTCAATGTTTTGCAATGCATTTTTAATGTTAGTTTTTTTAAAATAATTTTATTAAATAAAGGAAAATAAAATTAATGAATAAATTACACATGGATACAAAAACAAATTAAGACCAGTTAATAATTTCTAATTAGGAAAAGATATTTATTTTGTCACAGAATAACAAATTAGAAGATACATTTAAACTAGAAAATACAATTATAAGTGGAGGAGGTCACGAAATTAAAAAAGGTGTACCACTAAATAATATTGCTATCTCATTAAATTTGGTGGGGGCTAATCTCTATACAAATATATACTAATGTGTATATATAAGCACATACATGATGTTGAAGTGATAGACTTTGACATGTTAGGTCACATTAACCGAAAATAAGTTTTTTTAGCCATGAAATATATGTAAGTCATTGCAAACCAATTCATTGTTTCTATAGTAGTTGAGTTGGTCAATGTATTCCTTGTAAAAGCACACTAACTGATTTGAATCATAAAACTAAGTTAAATAACAAGAAATAGATAAAGTATAAGTATCATGCATGGAAAGAGATAAAGTATATGTACTATGCATAAAAAGCAATACATTTTGTATAGAGAATAGCCTTGAACATCATTGCAACTTTCAATTATATATCCATTTTACTTATATTTTTGTAAGTGTATAATCTTACTTTGATTTTATCAACTTAGACACTTTTGTAATTGTACTCACCACACACCAAATTAGCACGAATATCTACATTTAGTATTTAAGTTAGATATTTGATGCAGATTGGCTATAAATCAATTTGAACAAAAAAGAAAAAAGTTTAAATGGAGAGGCCCTCATTTTTATTTAATTTATTTTTATAAAAAATTATTTGGGATTGTATTTTCTACTTTATAAGTAAAACTACTCCCACAAATAATATAATTTATAATACATCTTGAAATTATTTCTTCCTCTTTGAAATAAATTAATATTTGTTTACATAATAACATAAAATAAATTACACAATGCTTTTTGTAGTTAAATTTGCTGATTTTATAATCACCTCTCAATTCCCTACTCTCTCTTCTCACGGTAATTTGTAATGTAAATACACATTTTTTGTTTTATGAGTTGTGGGTTTTACTGCTATAGAGATTGGGTAGTGAAAATCAATGGGCAGTCCTATTATTATAATTGATTAATATATTTTAATAACTTACTAAATTCTAGAAATGGAGTTAAAAAAAAAAAAAAACACAGAACTTTATACCTTACTTAATGGAGCTAAATATGATAGCAGGTTATGATATTCCTGCGGGATGGAAAGTTCTGCCAGTTTTCGCAGCCGTGCATTTGGACCCTGCTCTCTATGACAACCCCCTGCAATTCAATCCTCAGAGATGGCAGGTGACTATATCATATATATATATAAGACATTTCAGTACAGACTCACCAGGCTTTGTATGTGCTGTCTTAAATTGCACGTATAAACTGATGAATTCAAATTTCAAACTACTTTTTCGACTGCGTGTTTCAGAAAATGGAGTCCAATGCATATTTCACTCCCTTTGGAGGAGGACCACGATTGTGTGCTGGTCTGGAACTTGCAAAACTAGAGATCGCTGTTTTCTTGCATCACCTCGTACTAAACTACAGGTAATCATTCACATTTTAATTGGGAAAGGATCCTTTAATAGAATTGAGTTAATCTTACCAAAAACATATACATTTGATTTATTTCTAAAAATATTATTAGTTCAATTTTTATTATACTCACACACATACATCGACGTATCCATGTCTAGGCGAAATCTATATGTATATCACGTGAATTGACAATTTAAATTGCGATTCAACAAATTACCAAAGCAGTGAACTCACGTGATCATTAGACCCTTCTGGTTAGTGAGTGGAGTGGCTCACTCCCACTCATTCTCACTCTCACTCTCATTATTACAATTCACCCAGTGTAATAAGATTGTATTAATGATTCTTGATAATAAGATATACGAATTCATTATGTGCAGATGGGAAATGGCAGAAGTAGACCGTGCAGTTGCTTTTCCTTTCGTAGAGTTTGAGAAGGGACTTCCCATCACACTAACGTCAAGCAGACAAACAAACTAAGTACCTAGTCCTTGTGATGCACACTGCACATTACTAACACTGCACTGAGCTGCAATAGATCATCATTATATACTTATTTCGAATTATATTGCATCGAATATCATTGTACTGGTGAATAAGAAACAGTAGCTTGCACGCGTGGTTGGTCTGACTCTGACAAAAGGAGAAATAAGTGGAATCCACTTGCACGCACGGAAAGAAAAAGCTCAACAAAGTGAAGACATATATGATTAGTAAAGATCAGATGACCTTTGTCTGCGTATGTTTTGTATCCATACATGGGAATGGTAAAGACATGAGAGGATCTTTTGTTTAGTAATGAAATACTATGGAGATTATTTTATTATAGTTTCGTGCAAATGCCATATGTTGAAATGGGTAAAGTCCTTTTCTCCTGGAATTTAAAATCAGGTTTCAAAGGTGTTTACGAAAGGTCGATAAGTGTTGATCATCATCAGTCTATTGGCTTGAGTCTGTATTTTATTTGTTCTCACACATTTTATTGTCGGTCGGTCATGACAATATCTACCGTTCATATGCACCATTACGTTTTGTTTATAGTAATTTGAAAAATGTAAAGCATGTAAAAAAATGAACTACAATGTTTGTGTATATGAAATTGAAATTATGATCTTCATTGTTTTCTATTTTATAATTATATGCTTTATACGTTAATCATTTAATTTTTTAGTTTAGATTCGATTATCTTTCTAGGCTCTTAACACGTCTTCTATTACATTTAAAGCTTAAGCCTTTGAAATATTTTCATGGAGAAAAATAGCCAACAAAAAAATCAAAATAAAAGACAATGATTTTAATTGACTTTATTTCCTAGTTATAATATAACCCACATTGATTATTGTTGTGTTGGCATGACATGTAAATGATTTATAAAGGATGTAAGAAGCAACATTCCATGTGTGAGCGATGCAACTCAGTGGTAGGGACGGTTGAACCCTACCTGTTGGATTACAGTTTGCCCCACTAAGTCCCCAATAACTTTGGCATCTAGGTAACAACTGTACCCATTAATTTACCAACCAAAAAGAGAAAAAGAGAAAGGCACCCCCATAATATCTAATCTATCTTAAGAAGATCACTACTTATTTACCATTTACAATAAGGTATGTCATAAATTTACGCAAAACTACTAATCCTTTAGTTATAAAAAAACATACTTAAAGATTTACCGTTAATTTTTCATACAAAAAAAAAAACTTTATACCATTATTTAGTACAAGAACAAAATTTTAAAAACTATACGAAGTACACGAGTAAACTATAATGGTTGTGCATGTGTACACAATGTAAATAAAATTATGATTCACATTCTCTTATGTCTAGAATAGCATAATCTACAATAATAATCTTAAATCATTCAAACTTTTGGTTCATATTCTATTGGCTTTCTCGACACCTTACACATTTTCTATTAGAGTTAAAGCCAAAGGTCTTGTAATATTTTGTGGAGAAAAATATGCGACATAAAAAACATTAAAACCATAGATGATGATCTATTTTTCTGTTTAATTGCCTTTATTGCACGAGTTATCACAATATAACTTACATTGATTTTTGGTGTGTTGGGCACGCATAAATGATTTATAAAGAATATAAGAAGCCACATCCCATCCGTGAGTGATGCAACTTAGTGGTAGGGACAATCAACCCTACTCTATTGGGTTACAGTTTGTCCCACCGTGTCCTCAATAACTCTACATCTAGGTAACAACTGTACAAACTAATTTACCCACCAAAAATAAAAAAGGAGAAAGTCACAACCCATAATATAATCTTCTTACATCTCACAAAGATCACTAATTATTTACCATTTACAATAATTATGTCATAAATTTACACAAAAATATTATTATTACTAATTTATTTTACATATTTATAGATTTGTTACATTATTTTTAAAAAAGGTTATACAATAATATTTTACAAATATACCGTAGAAGAACAAAATTAAACAAATTAAATTAATATACAAAATTAATAAAACTTGTATAATAATAGTAAATGAAATAAAAATACTCGTCAATAAAAATAAATAAATAATGTGACTTAAAAGGAAAGTAAGTTATAAATGATTCTGTCGTGTAAATGCCTAGGTTAAATCCCCTACTTTTCACTGCACAATTTCAACACTCCAACACTAATGTGTTTGGAAATAATATTAAAAGTAACCCTTATTCAAAAAATATGTTTCACATTTGTCTTAAATGTCTTAAAATTCACGGCAGTTAGTTATGGAATTTATAACCGATGGAGTTAGTTTGTTTTAGAATCAACATTGAGGTCCAGTAAATCCTTAAAATTTACCACTCCAGATTGCTGTCAACTGCGACCAAAACATTACACCTCCAAATTATTTTCATCCCTTTGTAAAATGCCCAACGTGATGGCACCCACTTCAACCCAGGTTCCAGCTTGGATTCAGAGTCCTTGTTAATCATAAAATATTGATCTCCATCTGTAAACAGACAATGATGTTGGTTTAACTACAGCTCCGCCAAATGTTATGGTGCATGACAATCCGTATACCCTCGGGGAGCCTTAGCGTATTTCCTTGTACAACGCCTTCATTACGCTTCCTTGCTTCCAAATCCTTGAGGCTTAATGGCTGCCTTGGATTTCTTGAGTAGGATTTGGAGGTAAGGAACATTCAATCTTTGAGTGCTAGAAGTTTGATTCCTGGTTTGTCCGCGATGTGTGGAGTAGGGTATTTGTCTGCTGCTTGAGAGGTTGATCGGTGGTGCTTGTATTATGTTAGAGCTTTGCAGTTCTGGATTGCTGCATATTCATGATCCCTCTTGATCACTTAAAAAGCTTTCAAAATATGTGAGTTATTAAACTAATATAATGTATGATCCATCATTTGAATACATTAACTTTGAGATAAACTATTTACCAGATAAATCTTAGCATGGCGAATATTTCGCTAATTCATGAATATTTACAATTTTGAAATTTGCATTTGGTGATTTTGAGGAGTCATACGGAGCAACATTTTGCCTAAAATTTCAGGATGCAAGTTACTTTTGCAGTTGGCTCGCCTAGTGTTTAAAATAAATTTCATACTTGTATATTGCAGTGCCTTGAAATACAACTAGGGTACATTCACCAATATATACTAGTAAAAATCCAAGCATATGCCAAATTCAAATGCCATCAGTCACTTGCATAAAAGACGTCCGATGGTCGACCACATAGTCCAAATGCATGACTACATAGTCCTGGACGTCGACCGTGTTTCATGACGCCCTCACACGTTTCATCGGCCCGACAACATACTACAACCGCTGTTAATAATATCCACTGATCCAAATGCCCAACAACATACTTCAGACGCCCACCAAAAGTGTTCAAATGCTCGACCACATATCTCGATGCCCGACCGCAGTCTGGCGCTTGCCATATAATCGAGATGCTAGACTGCATATTCCATATGCCCGCTCGAACAATGTAGACACCTACCCAAAAATCTAGACAGCTTGTCACCACCTCACCCAAGCTCAACCGATAATTGAAATGTGGTGCCTTGAAGGGCCAATCATCAAAAAGGGAATCTTTTGTCTTATTTTAGCCATCCAAAAAGGGGGTCATACAGATGCAACTAACATCTTCAAAAATACAAGTACTATGTATTAACTAAATAATTAAGCCTTTTATTTATTTTCAAATTAAAAATTGTAATAATATACTTAATAATAAAAATTTCAAAAACCCTTTTTTTTGCAGAACCCACTAATAGTGATATTCCACATGAAAGAATTAATCACAATAACTTGTCACCACCTCAAAATATTATTGATGATGACATGCCTCCACTTGAGGAAAATCCTTATTATGTGCCTACATTGGACGACATTCATGATTATGATATGCAATAAGCAGAAGACATGCATCCAAATTGAGGATAGTCCTTTTTATGCAGAGAGAAAGGACTATGTTATAATTGTGATGACAAGTTCACTAAGGGCCATCGGTGTGTGGAACAAAAATTGTACCTCTTGCACTTTGAATAACCTCCATAATCGACAAATGGGAGATGCACCAAAATTCCAAGAAGAAGAATCGTCGTTAGATGAATTCCTCCTCATGATTCTCAATAGGATATATCACTTTACGCCTTGGCAGGAGTCACCACCCCTCAAACCATGAGGGTAAAAGGTTATTTCAAAAATATTCCTCTCACCATCTTAATTGATTCAAGTAGCACACATAACTTTATTGATCCATGGTTGGCCAAACAAGCAGACTATTTTGTCTATCCTTATTCTAGCTTTGAAGTTATGATTGTTAATGGTGGTACATTTCCTTATAAGGGAAAGTGTCATAATGTTTGTATTGCGATGGGAGATTATAATATTCAATCCCACATGTGTTTCCTACCCCTAGTTAAAAGTGAAGTATTTTTGGGAGCTCGAGGTCAGTAGCCACTTGGACCCATCTTATAGGATTTCTATGAAGTATGGATGTAGTTCTCTGACAAAGGGATAAAACACACCTTAAAAGGTCTTTCTTCACGATCTACTAGTATTATTATTTCCCATCATATGGAAACTCTTCTGAAGAAAGGATCACACGAGGTCATTGCTCAGTTATTTTCTATCCAATTGAATCCACCTACCTCTTCCAACACCCTTTTAGATTTATAAGCCATTTTGGACTACATGCTCATGTCTTTGTCAAACCCAAAAGATTACCTCCTTCATGTCTAGAGGATCATCATATCTAGATCCTTCTAGGAAGTGCTCCTCCCAAAATTCAACCATATAGCTACACATTTTACAAAAATAGAGATTGAAAAAGTGTAGACACAAAATCATGCATTTGGGTACATTTCTAGGTCTTAAACACATATTAGCATTCATATGATTCATAAGCAAGAAAACTAATAATTAACGATTGTCTTTGCCTCTTTTCTTTCTTTATGGTTTTCTATTTGGTCTTATACACCTACAACCCAATTGGTATTTTACTTATTTATCTTTTATGGCTCCAGACACCGCTGCCTCGCCAAGATAGGAGTGCCCAGACGCACTGACCCTTTTCTATCTTACTCACTTCTTTTGGGTCTCTTTTATCTTTTGGGCATCTTTTTCACTTATGGGTCGGCCTTCCATTTGTTAATTACGAAATTCAAACAAGGGAATCATATAAATACATAGTTATGTGTTCAAAATCAAGGACCAAGCACTAAGCATATACTATCATCACCTAAGCTTGCATCAAAAGGCACCTAAAGCACTTCAAGGCATCCACTTCAAGGCATCCATCTAGCATCCATTCAAGGGACAAGGGACTGAATTTTATACATACACAACATAGGAAGGGGAAGTTCTTTATTCCATCCACACATTCTATTACATTCTTACATCTAGCTATAGCTTGTTATCAAGTGCACTTGCACAAGGGCATCCTAGGGCATGATTCTTTCACACACTCACTAGAACTACATGGATTTTGAGATGTAGTGCAACAATCACTCATAAGTTCACTTTTGGGGTGACCACTATGGTCAATTTGACTCCCCATATTACATCTTTCTTTTTGGATTTGATGTGATATTGTGGGTTTTGCAGGTGATATTTGTTTTGTAGGTTACACGTACCCTTGGTGATCAAAGAGTGACACACAATCGATCAATAGGGAATATTTGAGACACTGCAAAAATCATATTCGACCATCGATATAGTCACAAACGCTCCAACAAAGGTCTCCAAATGCCTAGGCACCCTTGTCCAGCCATGGGCACCCATGTCCTGGTCATATTCTTGTAGCCCAAAAATTAATCCTCATTGACGACATAGTTCACCTCATTTGCAAAATTTTTCCCATTTTAGAACACTTCAGATCAAGCACAAATTAATCGAGTTATTCTTTCTATACCTCTTGCTTAGGGTTTTGTACTTTACTTTCTTATTGTTTGCATCATATTGTATTTAACAGATGTATATCATAGTTTACATTCAGTTACTCTACAATTAGGGTTTAATTTTTTTGTTAAATCATTTGGTGAACCCATCACTTGAACCCAACCTAGCTTCTAGGCACATTATCATCTTCTTAACATGGCTGAAATTTATCCACCCTTTTTTGATGAAGACCTTTGTGATCTCAATGCTCATATTGTTGAACATCTGCAAGATTTAGATATGATTTTATTCACTTCTCGTGAGGAGGCCACCAATCTAGTTGAGCTTAACCCTCCCATTTCTAATATTGCTTCTATTACTATTGCAACACAACCTCCTTCTTCTACCATTCCACCTACTTCTACCGTATTTGTGTATATTCCTACTCCTACCAACCATTTCACTCTGCCTCTTATTCTCACACTCGACAAGTCTCTTCTTCTCGGTACACAAGACCTAGCTTCTCTCTATCAAGACTTACAAGTTCAAATCAAATAATTACAATAGGCTACTTCACACTCCTCTCCATCTCTTGATTCATCCTTGTTTCTTCACACTCCTTTTGCACCTACCATTTTTTCTTATACACTTCCTCTAAACTTCATCACCCCTAAGCTTCCCATTTTCAATGGCCATGGTGACCTTAAGAGCATCTTCGAGCTTTTCATGTGGCATGTCTAGATTATGCAGATGATCATACATTATTAGCTAAGCTATTTTCTAGAATCTTTCAAGATTATGTTATGCGTTGGTTTTATAATCTACCTATTCATTCAGTAACTTCTTTCACGCATTTAGCCGATGCTTTTCTTGCTCATTTTTCAATCAATATCAACACTAAGATCTCTTATGTGCAACTCGACACAAATTAAACAAATATCTAATTAACATCTAGCTAACTTTATATTACTTTATAAGAACAATCTAGCTAAGATGAGTAATGCACTTTGCTGATTTAGAACTACAAGATCTATTTTTCAAAGTCTCTTACCACCACTACAAGAGAGTGTTATCTTTGAAACCTCTCCTTCTTTTGATCAATTATGTCATATGCTCAAAATGTGTGAATTCAAACTACTTTCTATGGGTAAAATGAGGTATCATGATTCTCCTTTATCTCCTTGAATAGGTTTTAATCTAAGTCAACATTCAAACCTTCTCCTAAACCTACTGAAGCAAAAACTATCAATGTCATCTCTCCTCCTAAAAATCTTCAATGGAAACCTCCAAAGCGTACATTCACCAAATTACCATATGCACCTTGATTTATACTCCCTCAACTTCTTGAAAGAAATCTCATCACTCTTCCACCGCCACTTAATCTTGATCCATCTCGCCCTCATGGTCGTAATTATGACAAAAATTCTAAATGCGACTATCATCAATGCATTGGCCATTCTACTTATAGTTGATTCAAGCTTTGGCATCTCATACACGATCTTATTAACAATAATTCATTGGATATTTCCACTCCATCTTCTTCTTCAACACCGGTAAATGATAACAAAAAGTTTAAAATCTTTAATGATCCTTTTCCTAAACATGACGCATAAGCTACTGACAGCTAGGATAATCATACATATCATGTTGTACCCCTCCTTCACCGGGGCCCCTTGATTTTATGGTCGCTTATGATAATGCATCACCACCAAATACTACATTTTCATATCATGATTACCATGCAACATTTTCTTTTGATTCGCTACACATCAATGCTTTTATTGGTTCATACATTGTCAAGAATAGTATGATCTATCTAGAGTCTCCTATCAATGTGTGTTCTATTACACTTCTTCTAGCTATCAAATGCCCAATATATGCTATTTCATATCCAGTTCCTTAATATTTTAGTTACATTAGGCTTCCCATTACAATTGGGCCTCTTACTATGTTTTTGCCATTCGATGTTGTATCTTCAATAAAAGGCTATGACATGCCCTTAGATATCCATTGGCTTTGTGCCACTCAAGTTATTCCATCCATGAATCATATGTGTCTCAATTTCATACACAATAAAAAATTTGTCACTATTAAAGGCATTCCACCATGCACACCATTACCTCTACCTCCTCTTGATGACATTCTTCCACCAAATTCAGCTTCTAGGTATCCTCGACCTCTCAAATCTAAGGCACCTTTTGCACCTAGTTCTCCCATCCACACATGTCCTACTTCACGACGCTCTCGTCCTCATAGGTCCATTAGTCCATCTCGTTAGCATAATTCCCCTATCCAGGAAGCCCCTTCACATAGGTGTTCACCACCTCCCTAAACTCATATGTCTACTTCACATAGATATTCACCACCTATTTTACGACATAGGCTTCCTTCACTAATACATCATTCTCTCGCATACACCACCGATCTTAGAGCATTGTCACACACCTTTATCTCCTCGGACATTAGGTGGAGGACCCTTTCCCTTCACTTTCATCGGATAACTTACTTTTCATCACACACTTGGGGGCATCACACTTACTCCCCCTCCTAATATCATCAGTTGACTATCACTTCTACTATCACGCTCTATGCTTCACATCTAGTCTTTCTCATCTCTCTTATACATCATGATACACACACTTGTATCTTCACTACCCTATGATGCACTCTAGTTCCATGATTCATACTCAATTGCTAAGGGTCTAAATATGAAATGAATCTCACATCATTCACTCTTTACGCTTTATGCTTCATGATCTATCTATCTAGCACACATTTTTAAACCATTTCTTGATGATACACTCTTATTTTATGGTTCATTATTGATTGTTAAAGGGTCTTTTATAAATGAACCTCATCTCATATTCATTCACATCCACATGGGGGCACGTTGCTCCTATCACATTCATATTGCATACCATTCCATTCATACACTCCATATTGCATATCTTGGTTACATTTACTCTTGCTTGCTCATACTTACATGTACACTTTCTTTCCCATGTTATATGGATAATTATTATGTTAATATATTTTCTATTACATATGCACGTTCACTTGATATTTTGTAGTGAATGCAAATCACTTATAGGTCTTTACACACTGCAATGATGCTTGGAACCGTACCTCTTACCAGTCCCACCGAGGCTCCTGGGGGCATCTACTTTCTCAAACATTACAATTTCTATCATTTCATTGTATACTACTTATTATTATTACTAGAACACTACTTTACATTGATACATACATGATTTGACATACTTTTTATCTTTCTAACATGCTAATGGGTGTTTCATGTGCAACATTTTCCTTGCAGACTATATTCCACCATGGTTGTATGATACATTTTTAGTTTCATTATTTTCTACATGTATGCTATTGTTTGTAAGCTATGCCCTATGTCTTATTTAATCCTTTCTTGTATGCTTTTGGCCGCTTTGGCCTTGATTGTCTTGTAACATTGTGAGTGATGTCCCATGTTTGAAACCCACTTTTCGCGGTCTATATTGTATGCATATTTAGTGTTACATTGTTTTTATATTACATGTTTGCTACATTATGCTACTAACACATGCATCTAGACACTTTTTTACATGTGCCTTGGTTTCTACCCCTACGCATTCCCTCCCTTTGTAGGGATACGTTCAATCAACATCGTCCTCTCTTTTGGGATATATACAAGCATACATTTGACACATACACCCCAAATGAGGGGGGCATACATTGGGTGAACAAATCACCCCATTCAACAACTCAGAGCTACAATTCGGTTTAATACAACACAAAATTAGTACAGTTACAATTATAGCACTGACTTAGAATCAAACTTGGGTCATAATCATAAAACACACACCAATGTCCGTGCTCACACAAGAGTGCCTCAGGACTGTGTCCTCCCCAGTGCTAATGTCCTTGGGGAGTACATAGTAAACTTCTCATATCATCACAGTTTACATAAGCCTTCAGAGTAGTTTGACAAAGATCGTGCACAAACCTCTAAAGAACAACATGCATGCAATTTTTGGACCTTTTGTCATTGTCTGCAATGTTATCATTGATGTCAAGTGGCATTGATGTCAAAAAGTGTGGTACAGATATTATGCAGGTGTCAACCATGTATTGAAAGATTCCCAAATCTGTAATAGGATTCAGGAAGCAATTCAAGAAAGACTCTACAAGAAAAATGTGAAGGTTGATTTGTAGTGTCATCTCTCAGATGATTCAAGATGATTCTAAGATGCTTAATCAAGCTTTCGAAAGTCACAAACATGAGAAGGTGGATGTCGAAGCCTAATGGAAACCGCCTAAGTCTAGAGGAAGTTGGGAAGGCTTAGTGAGAGCCACGGGAAAAGGGATAAAGTCGCAGATGAAAAGACAAATTCATGGATGTGAAAGAAAAGACGCGGAAGAAAGTTTAAAAGAATGAAGCCGTGAAAGACTAGAGATAGCCACAGAGAACCGTGACAAAGCCACGTATATGAAGGAAAAGCCACGAAAGACTAGAAAAGCTATGAAATACCATAAAAGGCCACATGTAATGAAGATAAGCCATAAAACACAACATCTAGCCGTGATACAAAGGAGAAAGTCACAAAAGAAAATAAAAGTCACGGAATGGAAAAATGTGGACTAGATAAGGCTCGAGAACAATCAAATTGTTTTACAGTGGGAATTTATTCTTTGAAATTTATAATGATATGAATATCAAATGGAGAGGTAATACATTATGTCTGTGAATATAACTTGTGCTCCACGAAAAATCAGACACAATTTGAGAAATCTCCAGATCCAGTTGTCAACATTTAATGCTCATTAAGTTTGTGGAAAACTGATTACATCATCCATATCACGAAATCTAAAATTCTGATTTCAAGGCACGATTAAATATCAAAGAGGAAATATGGATCACTCTTTTTGATCAAGTTGCAAAATCCCATAATAATGGGAAATCTATTTTTAGAAATTGTCTCATTAATGGTTCCCAAATTAATGGGTTGAATATTTAATGCACTAAGAAAACAACAAAGACAAGCCGACTTTAGAGAGAGTAAATTTGGATTTTGTTGCATACATTTAATAGAATAGATTTGCAGTGATAGAGTGCTTAACATGCCAATAAAGTGATGGTGAGTTTTGATTGTATATAAAGAAAAACTCCATGCAAATACAAGAGTTTCTCAAGTGAGAAAAGTGAATGTATTCTATTTGAAGGAGCTGACAGAAGAAAAGATAGAGATAAAAAGAGAGCCAATAGATGAAGTGTAAAAGATCATATCAAATAAGAAAAGCATCAGTGTGGTTGATCCATTGAGAAAAAGAGTTCGACCCAAAAGTGCAAAGAGAGTGACATAACATAGAAATAAGAAATCTAGATTGATCTTAAAAGAAAGAGATAAAGAAACAGAGAATGATGAATGTGAGAGCCTGAATGAGAAAGCACAAAAGATAAAGAAAAGTGATCATAATCTATTGTGTAAGCAATCTTGATTCTAAGTGATCAATGTATTTGTAATATTATATTTCTAAGTGGGTTCTTAGATTATAGGGGTGGGTGGTCCTTGCAAGTTGGTGCTTGCTAAAATATGTTAGTGGGTACTTAGTTATCTTCAAGTGGGTGCTTGGATAATTTGAAGTGGGTGCTTAGTGGGTGCTCAACCAAAACCAATATATTGTATGCTTTGGAATTGGTGTTCCTAATAAAGCCTTGGTTTCAAAGTGGGTTTTTCTCCCGAAAGGGTTTCCCACTATAAATTTTGTGTTCAGTGTTATTTTGTCTGGACATATGTTTTTAAAATGCTCATGGTATATTTTGCACTTTACTAAGAAATTATGAATCGATATTATCTTAAAATTTTAATCTACATTGATTCACCCTCCTCTCAGTGCTTTTGATCTCTAACAATTGGTATCAGAGCAAGGTCCTTCCAGCAGAAGCTTAACATCTTCAAGGAGATCATCTCTTCACAAGAATGGCAACAAATCAGGCACAAGGTGGTTTATCACTTTGTCAATATCACCTCTCTTCAATAAAACAAATTATGAAATCTAGAGAATAAGGATGAAAATGTATCTCATGTCACTTGGTTTTGATATCTGGGAATGTGTTGAGAAAGGATACAATCCTCTTTCCATGCCAATCACTTATTTAGTAGATAAGGCAGAATATGAGTGCAACTCAAGATCCATGAATGCCATCGTATATGGTCTAATTGAAACATAGTTTATAAAGGTTATGCATTGTACAATTGCAAAATAAATTTGGAAAAAGCTTCAGGGTAGTTATGAAAAAGATGATAATGTCAAATTAGAAAATTTATAGACCTAAAGAGCTCAGTTTGAGAATCTAAAGATGAAAGATGATGAGAGTATAACAACCTACATGTAGAGAGTAGATGAAGTAATCAATATGATCAGAGGCCTAGGTGAGAAGCTAGAAGAATCTGTTATAGTCCAAAAGATTCTAAGATCTCTGACTAACAAATATGATGCAAAGGTTTTAGTTGTGGAAGAAGCCAAAGACATGAAGAATCTAACAATGGATGAACTACATAACATATTATTAGCATATGAGATGAGGACAATAGGGTCTAATTCTACTAAGAAAGAAGTAGCATTCAAAGCCAAGAAAGGATTCAACCCAAACAATTTAAACAAAAGAATCTAAATCGGAGGATGAAGTAGATTTCATTTTAAGACACCTCTATAAAATTGTAGGTGGAAAATACCTGGCGAATATCCCCAAACAGTTTCAACGAAAGGTAAATTTGATAGTATTCCAAAACCAAATTTTCACCTATTTTTTTGAGATGAAAAATCAGAGTTGCAGACATGGTTACACCTTTGACACGCGACAATATGATGTCAATAACCATCCCTGACGCATGTCAAAACAACATCAATGAGGCATTGACGTGTCAACAATAGAATTTATTGACGCGCGTCAATGGCCTCTCTTGACGCCCATCATCAACATAATCCATTGACGAGTGTCAATGGCCAATGGCGATTGATGACAATGTTGATGTCAATGGCCTCTGTGACACGTCGTCAAGAGAGGCCATTGATGCGCATCAACATTGTCCATTGACACATGTCAACAGAGGTCATTGACGCGTGTGTCGATAGAGGCCATTGACGACGCGTCAATGGATTCTGCTTGATGTGTGTCATCGACCTCTCTTGACGCGCGTCAATGGTATCTCTTGATGCGCGGTCACAGAGCCATTGATGCGTGTCAACATTGGCCATTGATGTGATTTATCCTATAAATACCCTCCCACCGTCATTTTCTCATTTACACTTTTCGGCTCTTGATTTTTTGGTGTCTCTCATTGTCAAAGATGCAAGCACAACTATAATGTCGACTTCACATGCTTCCCAACCGCAAGCTCAGAAAAAAATCAAGAAGAGAATCCAATCCAATCCATGGCCAAGATCATCTACAGGAATCCCTTGTGCCCTCACATCCATATTGTTTTAAAGATGTCTTCAGAATATAAAGATATGATGGATGCGTGTGAGTTTACAGGGCTCGTTGATATGCCCCATTTCGAAACAGATCCGGATATTTTGAATTACCTTCTCTCGTCCTACAATTCAGAGGATGACCTTTTTTATGTGACTCTAAACGATGGCCGAATGTTCCAATTCAGTATCGAAGCAAATGACATCCATCGGTTTACGGGCCTTCCATTTAGAAATTTACCAATTGTTACAATGAAGGCAACACTCCTGGAAGAAGACAAGAAATTTCTCGAATCAACATTCGGTTTCCATGTTGATTGTAAGTATAATTCGTTTTAATTCATCATTTTTTCTTTTTTTTATTCTGATACAATTTGGTGTTATAAATTTATATTAATTCTCACTGTTTGGCATTTGCAGCCCATGTCAATAAATCCAGGCATGGTGTGGATACGCAATCAATTGCACACCACTTTCTTGCTGCAGTTATTTCATTTTTTCAATCCAGAATAGTTTTACAGGTCACCAAAATAGATATACCAAATTGGGCCATTGCATACATAGTTGCCACTATCTCAAAACAAAAATTTGATTGGTGCACCTATCTATAAAAAAAATAAGAACTGACATAACAAATTCAAAACTTTCAGAAAAACCTGTCATTTATTCCACAAACTATCTCCTCGGCCTTTATTACGAGGCACTTTTAAATTTAAAAGATAAAAAAATTCCTACTTGCACTGACAAGGAGTTGATGAAGTTGTCAATTCCATTTGAAGAACAACAGGTATAAACTATTTAGTTTGTATTTCAATTTTCGACATTGCACTGCACAGTTATTAACACTTTATGTTTTGCAGAGAAGATTTATTGAAGCCCTTCCCCGAAAAAAGGCGTTATCAAGAGGAAGAGGCCAACAACATGCTGAGGCTTCGGGAGACTCCCAATCTGAAATGGAAGCTCACTCCTCTCCGAACCCTCAACAGTTTGAACTCGTTAAATGCCAGAGAAGTAATACCTTCTCATATATTATTTACAAATTCCAAATTTGTATATTTATTTTTCAATTTAAATTTTAACTAAATGAATTGACATAACATTTAATGTTGATGACATTGCAGGGACTTTGGACCATACACGTGTTTCGAAACTCAACCTTCTTCCCCAACTCACTCCATACAGTCACATGCATTCGTATCTTCTGAACAACCACCGAATACAACTCCTACATGGCCACCCTTAGCACCAAAAAACTACCCCTCGACAACAAGGTACAACTTTTCGATAGTACGTTTAATTTCGTAGTTTTTACCTTTTTGGATTGTTTTCCTATTTTTCATGTTTTTTCTTGAACTTTTTAGCACATTGCAGTCCTAATCAAACAACGGCACCAACACCCACTCAACCAATCATTTTTAAAATGCCAACCAGAGGAACAGTGAAAAAGAACATTGGTAAACGCATGCCAATTGCTCCGGCCCCTAGCGGGACACTAAACATTGCCTCCTCCTTTCGAATTCCAACGCTCTCACTTGGTGGCTTGCCCAATGCAATGCATATCGTTTTGAACAATATAAATTTAGATGAAGATTATTTGGGCATTGATAGCAATGACCCAACTGTTTTTTCAATACCCGTGAGATGATTCAAGGCCAGCATGTATACTTCAATTTAAATATGCTTTACAATATTGAATTACATTTCAATTTAAATTTATTTATCTGAATCTTGATTAATTTTATCACAAACAGGATCAGGCCACCCAAAGGTAGAAACAAGTAGCAGTTGATCTTGCCGAAAGCCCCCATACTTCTCCAGCAAGATCATCTTCATCAGATTCAGATAGTGAACAGTTGCTACCTTTTCCTTTGGAGAACTTAATTGGTTATGATTGTCAATCCCATGTCAGTGAGTTTATTCTACCTCATATCAATCAGCTTATAGAATGGGAGAGAAGGGCTAAAGTTCTTATCAATGAGATTATTAGTCGTTATGAAAATTATTGGCAAAGGGATAGTTTATACGCTGCAGTCCAGAATCAACCTGCGAAGATGGATTCCTTACTTACCCAAGTAAGAAGTGGGACTATCACGTATAACAACAACTATAAAGATGACATTTTGGATAAGTCATTAAACAAATTGGAAAATATTAGTGCCGAGGCCCAGGCATATTTTAACAAATGGTCTAAGGACAAGGATTTGGTAGCAATTGCAAATGCCGAGAGAGATAGAGCGGTTGTAAGTACTATCACTTTCAAACAATCATTCTTGTTAATTTGAAATTTTCATTTTTTAGTAATATTTTGAATTGACATTACTCTTTTTGTGCAGTTGAAATATGAAAATTTGAAGAGTCAAGCAAAGGTATTCCAAGTTCACTTGGAAACAACGAAGAACAGTTTATCCGCAACAAAGAATTTGAAGGAAAATATTGTTTTGGTTAACAAACAAAACAATACACTAAAGCGGATAATTAAAGAGCATGGCTTCGACCCTGAAATATTATTCAAAGCTAAGGTAACAAGCTGATCCAAATTTGTTTGTTGCATGGAGATGCGACAAATCAAGAAGAAAGAATTTTAAAAATCTGGAGATAGGTCTGTGGAAGATCTTATAAGTTCTTGGGGTTATTTCTAGTTGGGGAAAGGGGTACAACCACAGTGGAAGAAACCGTTGGGGAAAGGAGCACAGGAGTAGAAATGGATAAAGAAAAAGAGGGTTGAAAACTTGAAACTTTTATTATTGTGGAAACTTTAAATATTTAGTGTGGAAACTTTTAATATTGAGTATGGTATTTGAATTTAATTATATGGATTTGATAGCCTTTTAAAATTTGAAATACTATATAATCTTTAATTTTGATTGCATATGGATTTGATATGGAGTTTATGCTTTTTGGTTTACTCTTAATGGTGATTGCATTAGATGGGGATGAATCATGATGATGTATGTTTCTTGTTTACTTGGATTATCATGAATTGTATGTGGACGTAGATGATGAATGATGATAATGGATAATTGTTTTACAAACATGGAATGATGATAGATGATGATGAAAGATGATGAATGATGATAATGATATGATATATATGGATGATGATCAATTTAATGTGGACGTAGATTTAGCTTCAAGCACGATAATTCTTCTTCTCTAGACATTTAAACTTGTTTTAAGATAATTCTTCTTCTCTATACTTGTAATGATATGATCATAATGTCATTAGAATGGATATAGATAATAAATAAATGGAATGTGTTATAATGGATATAGATGACATTAATGATTAGAATGGATATAGATGAAATTAGAATGGATATACTTGTAATGATATGATTATGAATTGTTTTAAAAACATGGAATTGTTTTAATAAATTTAAATTAGATAAATAATTGTTTTAATAATAATTGTAGTGTCAGGACTCAGGATTATGATAATGATATGGTGATGATATGATATATATGGATGATGATGAATTTTATGTGGACGTATATTATAAATTGTATAATGTATCGTGGATTATGAATTGTATAGTATAGAAATATCTTCCTCTGTAAAATTCAATTGTCATTTTATCCCACAGTTAAAAAAATATATCAAAGCATTTTGCAAATATAAAAAATAAATTAAACATAATTGTAAGAAATCAAGAAAGAATCATCACTGGTAAGAAATTAAACATAATTGCAAATATGATAGGGTTTAACTTACCTCTTGTGTATTAGATTGCTTTGTGAAATCATCAATGGTAATGTGCTAGATCTTTGTTTTAAAAAAACTCAACACGAGAAATGGATTAGTAGATAGAGGGGTGAGTTGCCTGACATTGTCAGTCCCGAGAAGTACCAACTTCCTCGGATGGATGTCAACCCACGTTTTCCAAAAAATTAAAGATTGTATTTGAATAAATGTAAATATATAGACCTCTAACATCTTTAATGATAACAAGAGCTGAAAAAATGTAAAGTAACAAACAATAAGATTAAGGTGAAGAAGATACCTATTTAAAATTGAAATCATCACTGGTAATGTGCTAGATCTTTGTTTTAAAAAAACTCAACACAAGAAATGGATTAGTAGATAGATGGGTGAGTTGCCTAACATTGTCAGTCCCGAGAAGTAACAGCTTCCTCGGATGGATGTCAACCCACGTTTTCAAAAAATAAAAAGATTGTATTTAAATAAATGTAAATATATAGACCTGTAACATCTTTAATGATAACAAGAGCTGAAAAAAATGTATAGTAACAAACAATAAGATTAAGGTGAAGAAGATACCTCTTTAAAGTTGAAATCATCACTGCCATTGTAATGTGCTAGATCTGTGTTTTAAGAAAACTCAACATGAGAAATGGATTAGTGGATGGGTGAGTTGCCTAACATTGTCAGTCCCGAGAAGTAACAGCTTCCTCGATGGATGTCAACCCACGTTTTCAAAAAATAAAAAGATTATATTTAAATAAATGTAAATATATAGACCTGTAACATCTTTAATGATAACAAGAGCTGAAAAAATGAATAGTGACAAACAATAAGATTAAGGTGAAGAAGATACCTCTTTAAAGTTGAAATCATCACTACCACTGGTAATGTGCTAGATCTGTGTTTTAAAAAAACTCAACACAAGAAATGGATTAGTAGATAGATGGGTGAGTTGCCTGACATTGTCAGTCCCAAGAAGTAACAGCTTCCTCGGATGTATGTCAACCCACGTTTTCAAAAAATAAAAAGATTGTAGTTAAATAAATCTAAATATATAGACCTGTAACATCTTTCATGATAACAAGAGCTGAAAAAAATGTAAAGTGACAAACAATAAGATTAAGATAAAGAAGATACCTATTTAAAGTTGAAACAATCCATTATCAATAGCTTCATCAAACTCGATGTTGTCTTCTAGAGAATGTGACGATGAGCCAATTACACTCTCAAGGTTGGGAATATTTGTACTTGTAGTGTATTATTCACACCTCTTCTTTCACAAAGGGAATTCCAATGCGCAATTTCTCTGTCGAAAAGGAAAGGTTTCGATGGAGTATCGAGAAACATAACACCTCATGCAACTTTCCAAATTTTTATCCAACCTGTTTCTCAGTTTTGATTTTATAAATGATAATGCACTGAAAACCCTTTCGTCCTCCACAGACCCCAAAATCATTGTTTGGCATAACTCATATAATCTGAAATATTCACTGATATCTTCTTGTAAGATAGAACTTTGATAGATTCCTCGCCACAACCTTGTAATAACACCACTTTCAGAAGGTTCATCTAAAATTTTATATTGGTTCCTCATTGTTGTTGCAAAATTTGTTGATTGAAACTTTAATAAATCAGCATTCAATATACCTTTGATTTCCATACCCTTGAGCTCTGAAGTCTTTGTAAATTGTTCCATTATTGTACCCATGGATTTATGGAAATGCTTTCTGACAAAGTCTACATGACCACCTTCAGTATTCCAAAAATTAGGATTCATCACACCCATGGCTTCCAGAATTTTATCTTTATAGAAACGTTCCCTAATTTTTGATGACAAGGTTTCTAAATTTTTTAAGCTTTATTCTTGTTTCAACTATAACAGACTCAAAGAGATTACGTGTCACGAACATCTTCTCATTCCGATCCTGTAATATCTTGACATTTTTGCAAAATGTGCAGTGGTATTTCCCTCCCATTAACAGTGATGCAGAGGTGATCGTGGATATTAAATCTCAAAAAGGTGCTAGGATTTTTAAGATCTAATAAAGCTTTCCAATTCTCAAAAATAGGTGCATCAAAACTATCTTGGGAACAATACAATATATCAAGACTTTGACATACCATTTTTCTCATCCATATAAAATCCACAATATAGATTAATCTGCCCTGTGCATGCTTCATCAGTGTATTGATCTCCTTTAACATTGGAAGAATACCAACCAATGTAAGCAATGTCTCCAAATCAGTTAAATGGAACAACAAGTCCCTCGCCCTATCAACTTCATGACGGTATTTGTGCATGAAACCAACCAACGAAGGATACTCCTCACGAACTCTGCATGCAGGTTCATACAAAGAGATCCATCTAGTCTCCACATCCTTCAGAAGTTTTTTGCCATCTGTAATTCCAATTGCAAATTTTTGGAACTCGAGAAATCGCTTTGGGTTGCTTGACATATAGGCATGAATTTCTCTTATAAGGTCTTCTAATTTAGCAACATTTTCGTGGTTGCTTACCATTTTATATGCTAAATTCATTATGTGAGCCATACAATGAATTGGTAGCATATATGGGGCCACTATTGTTTGTAATCTAACACACAACCTGTTTGGTGACCCTGCATGACAGATGCACCATCTGCTCCAACGCATACCAACTTCGTAGCAATTTCATAATCAGTCATTCCAAGCAATATCTTTCAAATGAGAAACAACTATTTTATGTAGGTTTTCGGCATTGTAGTTTTCAACCATTTTCATAACACCCAATAGATGAGGTGTCCTTATATGATTTTCTAAAGTATAGACGTGGATACATACCCATGCAGTGTTGTCAATCTTGTCACTTCATCAATTGAAAGAGAGATAAACTTTGATTTTTTACATTCTCTTTCAAATCTTCCTTCTCTATCATCGAAAGGCATTTTGCCATTTCCCATCCACTACTTTCAGACCAATGAGACTGAGGTACATTCAGCATTCCATTAAATTGATACAAAACTTTGAAATCGAGGAAATCCAAAATCGGTCTTCCTTTTTTTAGTATGTGAAATAGAGTAGAGAATTGTATGAATTTTGCATGTAGATTTGTTTCTTTCATCTTACCAATATGCGATGTGATCGTTCCTCCCTTTTCCAAGAGATGTCTATGTTTTTTCTGCTCTGCCTCATATTCCACTTTGTGTATCTAACATGCATGCATTCTTTTTCAGTTTTCCACCTGTGTGTTTTGATTTTCTAGCCATCCGCCCCATTACAGTCAAATATTGTTTTCCACAATGTTTTTCTATAGTGTCCAGCTTCATTTGCATTTTTTGTTGCTTTCCCAATTTCCACGTACATATTGTACATGTACATTTAGATGGGATCTCTTCAGAATTAGATGATTGTACAGGTTCAATAAATGGAAATTTAGCTACCCAATCAAACTTGTATGTCCTGCCAATGGTCCACATATTCTTGTTCGTTTTCAATGCTTTACTTTTTTGAGTAGAATTTTGAGCAATATCACAATCACCTAGGTTTCCTCTTTCTTGGACCGGAGTTTGAATTTGATTTCTGTGTTCCATTTTGCTGAGTATTTGTATGTGTGATATCTTGATGCACTTCTGGTTGCACCCCAACAGGAACAATATCTTCAAGATCTGGCATATTATCGTAGGTTTCATTTGTTTGACTTTGATACTGTGCAGAATGCATGTCCACCTCAATAATACCTTCCACACAGTCAGTATTCTGATTCTTTGTGGTGGCATCTATATGGTTGGTATTTTCAATATCTGTATCCGTAGAGTTTCCAAAATACTTGAAGAGTGATTTCTGAGATTTCTTACTTACTTTTAGGTTCTTCACATTCTTTGAGCTAGCACCTTCCATTATTCTGAAGAGAGTCCTGCGTCAACAAAAGAACCAAGTAGCGACTCTGTCCACTATCTGAGGTCTCTGTCATCGCATCCCCTGTCTAGGTCTCTATGTTGCGCATCAAATATGCACACTTATCATGTGTCAAAGCCTATTCCATGTCATGCACACATCCATTCATGAAGTTACTTGCACATGCGCGTCAACTTTTGTTGTCGCGCGTCCAACTGCTATGCCCTGTCACACGTCAACTCTCTTTGTCACGTCAAACCTATTTATTTTTCACGCGTCTGCAATATCTCCTTGTCGCACGTCTGCAATAACTCTTTGTCACATGTCAACAATGTCCCTGTCGCGTGTCAACAACTAACCCTCACAAGCTAACAATAATCTCTAGTGCTTAAGAGTATGTGAGTTCAAACTTCACAGTATTGGTAATTTGGTAAGCTACTTGAGGTATACTACCCGATGAATCACCTAGGTTTTTATAGGAGATGTTTTCAAATGAAGGCGAAGCCGACCCCCAAAAAAATATACTATATATTTTAGGCAAACAGACACCGACTAGCTCCAAAAAAATCACCTTTTCAAATTTTCCTAAAATGAAATTTTCACTATATTACGAATATTCGCCACTAAAATTATCCCCAGGTTAACTTCAAGAATAAATATGGAAATAATAAATTCTTTAAGAACAAAAGGAATTTCTATTCAAAAGAAGAGTCAAGTGAATTTGATTCAAACAACCCAGAAGCTCTGAAAATGAGAATTATTAAAATTAGTTTCAATGTTTGTTTATGGCCATGGATGTCTCTGAAGAAAGCAACTCAAAAGGAATAATACGATTAATTATGAAGAATCGATATAGAAGAAGAAAATTTAAATTTAGAATTAGAACTTGTTTGTGCTCTTGAAGAATTGAAACTATGCAGGAGAAATAATCAAAAGTTGAGATGCACATTAAAAGATTATGAAGAAAAAATTCATGTCTTTGAGAAAAGACAAAGTTTAAAGGAAGAAGAAGAAACTAATGAGCTCAAAGAACTTGAAAATCAAGCTAGAAAATATTTCCAAATATTACAAATCAAAGGAGGATGAATGCATAAATTTGAACTCGAAATTGGAATGATTGAAGACAGACTTGGAACAAATGACGTGCATGTTGACAATGTATGAAAATCTAGAAAAGAGCTCAAATGTTCTAACTGGTATACTTGAGTAGTCAACGGGATACAAATGAAAAATCAGAATAGGTTTCAAGGAAGAAAGCAAAGAAATGAATCCTACAAATAAGGAAGGAAACAAGATTGCATCAATTCCAAGCACCTCTCCGATGTAAATAAAGAAGTCATCAAATCTTCTAGAGTCACCTATGTTATGAGGTACAAAAATTATTTCTATGGTTATTGTTTTTCTTGTAACCAATTTGGACACAAAGCTGCTAAATTTAGAATATATGCTAGAGTCTATGGAACAAACTATAGTTCACCATACTCAAAAAGGAATTTTAGAGTTTTTTGCTATAAATGTAATAAGGATGGCCATGTAGCCATAATGTGCAATCAAGAACCACCTAAACAAAAGAAATGGGTGTATGTTGTAAAGAAAGAAGCCAACAAGAGAAAAGAGTCTTGTTCAATAGTGCAAACCACATTTCATGTACAAGATGAAGAAAAATATGGTATCTAGATAGTGGATGCTCCAAATCATATGATAGGTGACAAAAAGAAAATCCATCTCTCTCAAAACAATACATCATGACTGTTATTAGATTTGGTGATAATAATTCAGCAAACATAGTTGGAAAAGGAACCTTGAGTCTAGACAATGGAAAAACTATTACTGAGAATGTTCTATATGTTGAAGGGCTAAAGCACAATTTGTTAAGTGTGAGTCAAATGTGCAAGAAAGGCTATAATATGATATTCCATGACAAAGGTTTTGATATTATAAATGGAAAAACATGAAAGAAAGTTGCAAAAGCCAAATGGACCAAGAATAATATGTATGTTCTCAATGAGATAAACAAAGAAAAATGCCTCACAAGTAAATTTTATTATAGTTGGCTATGGCACAGAGATTGGGACATATGAGTTTTGAAAACCTTGTAAAACTAAGTGCTAAGGGTGGAGTGAGACACATGTCAAAGATTGTCAAACCAACAAACACTCTTTGCAAAGCTTGCTTGCATAGAAAAAAACAAGGAGATCCTTCAAGTCCAAATAATATTCTACCACTAGACCTCTGGAACTCATCCATATAGACCTTTGTGGGCCTATAAGAACTGAAAGTTTACAAGGAGATGTGTATTTCATGTTGTTTATAGATGATTACACCAGAATGACATGGGTAGCTTGCTTGAAGCAAAATCATAAGCTCTGGAAATATTTAAGTCCTTCAAGGCACTTTTGGAAAATGAGAAGAACATCAAAATAAAATGCTTAAGATCAAATAGAGGCAAATAATTTTTGTCCAATCAGTTTGATGAGTTTTATGAAGAACATGGGATTAGAAGACAATTCTCAACCGCTAAAACACCTCAAAAAATGGGGTTGTTGAAAAGAAAGAACATGACTGTATAATAAATGGAAAGAACTATGCTGAATGAATCTAAACTTCTTGATAGATATTGGAGTGAAGTAGTTTACACAGTGTACATTCTAAATAGAGCCTAATTGAGAATAAAAAATGACAAGACACCCTATGAACTTTGGAAAAATAGGCCAGCCAATGTGAAACACATAAGAGTATTTGGAAGTAAATGTTACATCAAAAGAGATGAAGATAACTTGGGAAAATTTGACTCTAGGTGTGATGAAGGAATATTTCTTGGTTATTCGTAAGTCAACGTGGCTTATAGATGCTATAATAAAAGGTTACAGAAAACTATTGAGAGCACAAATGTAAAGGTGGATGAGTCTCATTCTATCAAATCGATAATTATCACAATGAAATTCATGAAGAACAAGAATATGATGAAGAAATGTAAAGTTCGCTTGAAGAAGTAGAAGAAAGACAAGACACCAAGGCACCCTCAAGACAAGTCAAGAGGGATCATCCAACAAACCAGATTATTGGAAACAAAGAAGGTGACATTCTCATAAGAAGAAGACTAAGAGATCAAAAAGAATCATGAAGACATAACACTCCTATCCATGATAGAATCCAAAAATATTATGGAATCCAACAAGGATTAATATTGGGTGGATCTCATGAATGAAGAACTTGATCAGATTGAAAATAATGAGACCTAGGAACTTGTGCCAAGACCTAATGACAAGAATATGATAAGAACTAAATGGGTTTTCAGAAACAAATTAAATGAGAAAGGAGAAGTGAAAAGAAACAAAGAAAGAATTGTGTGTAAAGGCTATGCACAAATGGAAGGAATCGACTTTGATGAAACGTTTGCACCAGTGGCAAGGATGGAAGAAATCATATTGTTTCTAGCATACGCGGCCTACAAGAAAATCAGATTTTTCCGATGGATGTGAAATCAACCTTCCTCAATGGTTTTATGAATGAAGAGGTATATATTGAACAACTTGATGGATTTTCTCTAACTAATGACAAAGATTATGTGTGTAGGTTGAAAAAGGATTTGTATGGACTTAAACAAGCTCCTAAAGCTTGGTATAATAGGTTGGATTCATACCTCATTAAGCAAGGATTTAGAAAAGGTGTTGCTAATAGTAATCTCTACATTAAGCTTGGTATAACAGGTTGGATTCACACCTCATTAAGCACGGATTTAGAAAAGGTGTTGCTATAGTAATATCTACATTAAAGAAGAAGGATATCATCTTCTCATTGTCATTGTGTACATAGATGATATCATATTTAGAGGATATCATGATAAGATGACTTATGAATTTTTTGATATGATGAAGGAAGAATTTGAAATGTTTATGCTTGGGGATCTATCATTCTTTTGAGGATTACAAATCAGTCAATCAGACCCAAGTATCTTCATATCCCAAACCAAATATATCAAATAAATGCTTAAAAGGTTTAGGATGGAAGAATGCAGACCTATAAGAACACCAATGGAAATGGGATGCAAGCTGAGCAAAGATGAAAACTCACCAAAAATTGACAAAAATTATATAGATCCATGATAGGAAGTCTACTCTACTCTACTACATCAAGACCTAATATCATGCAAGTTGTGGGCCTTGTTGGAATATTTCAAGAAGATCCAAGGGAAACACACTTCAAGGCAAGTCAAAATAATTCTAAGATGTCTCATGGGAACACTTGAATATGGACTATAGTATCACAAAAGAAATGAATTAAACATAAAAACATATACAAATGTTGATTGGGTAGAAGCATTGATGATAGGAAGAGTAATAGTGGAAGTGTATTATTTGTTGGAAATTTCCTAGTATCCTAGTTGAGTAAGAAGTAGTCATCATCAATGAAACTCTCAACATGTGAGCTAGAGTATATAACAGCTGAAATTTTTGTACTCAAGTTCTTTGGATGAAGCAAACATTGGAGGATTACAAGGTAAAATCTGATAGCCTAATTCCTTTGCTCTGTGATAGTACTAGTGTAATAAGTGTCTCCAAGAACCTTGTGTTCCACTCAAAGACCAAGCACATTCCAATTGGATATGATTTCTTAAGATCAAAAGTGAATGAAAATAAAATCATCCTAGAATATGTGATCACAAAAGAAGAAATTGTTGATATCATGACCAAACCACCGTCAAAAGATACATTTGAACACCTTAGGAATGAATTGGGGATCATTGAAGATCCCAACAAGAATTAGAAAGTATGAAGATAAGGAAAGGGAGAATTCTCATGTAATATTAGCTCCTAATCAGTGTAATGAAGTCTTCATGTGAGGGGAGCTAGTCTGCTAGCTCATTTATAAGCTCAAGGGGAACATTTCCACTTGCATACCAAGTCATATAGTATCCAATTTTGTGAAAATGAAGCAAACGGTGCGCCAAAAGCTAAGAATCATGAGCCTAGGGGGAGCATATTGAGGTAAGAAAAATAATTTATTTGTATCTTCATAATTTTGTAGCATAGATGGCCCTTTTTCATAGATGTCAAAGGGGGAGAGAGTTAACACATTCCTCGATAAAAATATAAACAAGAAAGGAGAGAGATTAAATGTTTTTTCCATCAAGGATTCAATGTACGCTTCTATGAAAGTTTCTATCAATGAAAAAGACATATTTTTTTGGACCTTTTTCATTGATTTCAAGCGACATTGATGGAAAAAAATATGGTGTAGGTATTATGTAGGTGTCAACCATGTATTGAAATATTCCCAAATCTGTAACAGGCTTTAGGAAGCAATTCAAGAAAGAATCAACAAGAGAAATGTGAAGGTTGATTGGTAGTGTCAGCTCTTAGATGATTCAAGATAATTCTAAGGGGATTAAACAAGCTTTTGGGAAATCTGCAGACATGAGAAGGAAGCCACTGAAGCCTAAAGGAAACCACCTAAGTCTAGAGGAAGCCACATAGGTTTAGTGAGAGCATGGGAAAAGGGACAAAGCCATACGAGAAAAGATAAAGCCACGATGTGAAAAAATACACGAAAGAAAGGAAAAATAACAAATCCGTAAAAAAGACTAGAGTTAGCCAGGAGAACTAGACTAAGCCACGGATATGAAGGAAAATCCAAAGAAGGAAGGGAAACTAGAAATAGCTACAGATAACTAGAAAAGCCACGAGAGATGAAGGAAAGTTGTGGAAGACTAGAAAAGCCAAGAAATACAATAAAAGGCCGTGAGTAACGAAGATAAGTCGTGGAACACAATATATAGTCGTGACACAAAGGAGAAACGTCACAAAAGAAAATAAAATATGTGGAATGGACAAATGTGGACTGGATAGGGCTCGAGAACAATCAACTTGTTTTTGTAGTGGGACTTTGTTATCTAAAATCGATAATGATCTGAATATCAAATGGAGATGTATTACATTGCATCTGTGAATAAAAATTGTGCCCCACAAAAACTCAAACCCAATTTGAGAAATCTCCAGATCTAGTTGTCAACATTTAATGTTCTCTGACTTTGTGGAAAAATGATTACATCCTCCAGATCACAAAATCTAAAATCATGATTTCAAGGAACAATTAAATATCGAGAGAGAAATACGGATCACTCTTTTTGATAAAGTTGAAAATCCTATAATATTAGGAAATATATTTTCAGAAATGGTCTCATTAACGATTCCTAAATTAACGACTCGAATATTTAATGCACCGAGAAAATAACAAAGACAAGCCAAATTTAAAGAGATTAAATGTGGATTTTGTTGCATATATTTAATAGACTAGATTTGCAGCGACAGAGTGATAGAGTGCTTGACACGCAAATAATGTGATGGTGAGTGTTGATTGTATATAAAATAAAAACTCCATGCAAATACAAGAGTTTCTCAAGTGAGAAAAGTAGATGCATTCGATTTGAAGGAGCGACGAAGAAAAGATAGAGATGAAAAGAGACCCAATAGATGGTGTAAAATATCATATCAAATGAGAAAATAATTAGTGTGGTTGAGCCATTAAGAAAAATAGTTTGACTCAAAAGTACAAAGAGAGTGACATAACACAGAAATCAGAAATCTAGATTGAGCTTGAAAGAAAGAGACAAAGAAAAAAAGAATGATGAATGTGAGAGCCTGAATGAGCAAGCACAGAAAGATAAAGAAATGTGATCATTATCTATTGTGTAAGATATCTTTATTCTAAGTGATCAATGTATTGGTAATCTTATATTTCTAAGTGGGTGCTTATATTATAGGGGTGGGTGCTCCTTTCAAGTTGGTTCTTGGTAAAATCTGCAAAGTGGGTACTCGGTTATCTTCAAGTGGGTGCTTGGAGAATCAAGTGGGTGCTTCATAGGTTGAGACAGTGCTCAACTAAAACCAAGATATTGTATGCTTTGGAATTGGTGTTCCTAATAAAGCCTTGGTTTCAAAGTGGGTTTTTCTCCCGAAATGGTTTCCCACTATAAGTTCTCCGTGTCAATGTTATTTTTTCTAACATATGTTTGTTTAAATGCTCATGGTATATTATTGCACTTTACTAATAAATTATAACTGGTATTGTCTTAAAAATTTAATCTACATTGATTCACCCCCTCTTAGTGCTTGTGATATCTAACAAGAATATCCTACAACCAATTTCAATCGTAACAATCAATAAATTGAAACAAATCGGGGAAACATGAACACATCATCTATAGTGGTATGTATTGGGTAGAGTCATGGAAGGAGAGTAACACTAGACCTCTCTCCCCAACACTTTCTCTTTGGCATGAGATCACCCAAAAACTCACACTTAGTGTGAGATATCCCAAAAAACTCGCACTTGGTGTGGGATATCCCAAAAAACTCACCATTGGTGTGAGATCACCCATAAAATTCACACTTGGTGTGATATATCCCAAAAAATGCACATTTTATAGTAGTTTAGGATACTTTCCTATCGCTTTACTCTCTCCTACATAAGGTGCACACTTTACTTTTTGCACACTTTTACATACTTATGCAAATTTTTCATATACATGACTTTGACTACTCTCTTGCTCTTATTTTTGTAGGTCCTGTCCTTACAAGAAGAAACAAAAATAAGCACAACAACAGTACAACATGGTACAACGCATACGCTTCACCCCTAGGGTCACTTTCTCTTCCTAGTTTCCACGCTTCATTTTTGCACTTATTCCACATTTCACTTTTCCATCCAATGCTTCTCACCGCATGCTCTATAGGGACAAAAGCTATGCATCTCTTACCTACTTTATGTTATCAAGTATTCACTCAACAACATGAAGTGCGGAGAAAATTCAGATACAAAATCACACACTTGAGTACATTTCTAGGTCCTAAACACATACTAACATTCATATGATTCCTAAGCAAGAAAACTAGTAATTGATGATTGTATTTAGCCTCTTTGATTTCTTTATGGTTTTCCATTTGGTCACATACACCCTACAACCCAATCGGTGTTTTAATTATTTATCTTTTATAGCTCCGGACACCATTACTAACCTAGGACAGAGTGCTCGGACGCCCTTATCCCCTCGGTGCCCCGACCCTTTTCCACCTTACTTGCTTCTTTTGGGTATATTTTATCTTTTGGGAATATTTTTCACTTATGGGTTGGCCTTCGAGTTGTCAATTATAGAATTAAAACAAGGGAATCATATAAATACATAAATATGTGTTCAAAATCAAGGACCAAGCACTAAACATATACTATCATCACTTAAGCTTGCATCTAAAGACACCTAAAGCACTTCAAGGCATCCATATAACATTCATTCAAGGGAAAAGGGACTATATTTTCTATATAGACAACATAGGAGGGGGAAGTTCTTTATTCCATCCACACATTATATTACATTCTTACATCTAGCTAAAGCAAGCTATCAAGTGGACTTACACTAGGGCATCCTAGGGCATGATTATTTCACACACTCGCCAAAATACATGGAGTCCGAGATGTAGTGCAGGGGCTCGGTAATAATTTCACTCTGAGTGACCACCAGGCAGCCTTCAACTCCCCATATTGCATATTTATTTTTTGGATTTGGTGTAGTATTGTGGGTTTTGCAGGTGATATATGTTTTGGAGGTTACATGTTCCCTTGGTGATCAAATAGTGACACACAGGCGATCAACAAGGAATATTTGCAACACTTTTGTGACAATATTAAAATTAGATTCCTACCATCAACACAATCATAAGTGCCCCAACAGAGGTCTCCAGTGCCCAAGATCCCCTATCCAATCATGGGCACACTTGTCCAGCCGTATTCTTGCAGTCAAGAATTTATCCTGAGCACTGAAAAAATAGTTCACCTCTTGTGTAACAATTTTCCCGATTCAAAAGACTTCAAGATCAAGCACAAATTAGCTAAGTTATCCTTTTTATACCTTTTGCTCAAGGTTTTGTACTTTACTTGCTTGTTTTTAGGTCATATTGTATTTAGCAGCTGTATATCATAGTTTACATTCATTTACTTTGCAATTAAGGTTTAAACAAAAGTCTATTTTTTAACCAAATAAATCGTCTAAGAACTTCTCAAGGTAGGATTCATTCATCCTAGCATTGGTCTATACTCCTCAAAAGTTTAAATTTTCTACAAGAAGGATGGATTGTGGCATCTTTGCATCAATTTTAGGTAATTTTAGAATAAATTCCCTACTCTAGTAATTTATGAGCTTCGGATGAACTTCTTAGTGCTCAATATTTTTCCAAATTAGATCTTCACTCTAGGTATCACCAGATTTATCTTCACAAGGAGGATATTCATAAGATGACATTTCGAACTCATGATGGTCACTATGAATTTTTTTCGCCATGTCCTTTGGGATTATAAATTCCCCATATAAATTTAAAGGCTTGATGATTAAAATATTTCAGCCCTTCCTTTGTCAATTCATTATGGTATTCTTTTATGACATCTTAATCTACATTAAAACCTAGGTAGAGTATCTATGACACATTGACAAGGTATTACAACTTCTCACAAATAATCAACAGTATGCCAAAACTCCAAATTCTCCTTTGGCTAAACAAGTAAGTAGAACATATTGGGAAAATTGTTTTGGAGGATGGTTTCTATGTGGACGGAGAAAACATCGGTGCCATGAGAAATTATCCTCTCCCCAAGACATTCAAGTCTTTATGGGTTCTTGGGTCTCACTGGCTATTACAAAAATTGTTAAGTATTATGGTAAAATCATGCCCCAATTGACAAACATGAAAAAAAAAAAGGTATTCTTTTGCATGGAATGAGGCTTCCAAATAGGCATTTAAGGCCTTAAAACAAACTATATGCAATATACATGTATTACCTGTGTCATATTTTACCAAGAATTTCATCATTGAAAGTGATGCATGTCGTAATTAATATTATGGTTCAAATTGTATGCAAAATGAACACATGATTTAATCAAATAACACCGAAAAATATAGTATAATATTTTTCTATTCCATTTAGGATTTTTATTCATTTCCTGGTGAGCTTCTTATACAAATACTTGATCCTATAAACTAGGAGTCAAGTCTTATCTTCCTCATATCTCTCAACCTTTATTTTCTCATACTCATCCCCAATATATCTCACCTAGAATAGCTCTAGTAAGTTGTACTACAACTCACGTACAACTATAAAATACAACTCAATATGAGATTGTATTTTATTATTTACACACTTAATAATGTTATCAATAATATTTCCTAACAATAATAGCCTTAGTGCAGTTCTCCTCTCAGAAGGTCGCTCCCTTTCCTTCACTAGAAAATCTCTCTTTGGATGGAATTTGGTATTTTCTACTTATGAGAAATAAATGATGGAAATATTGTGATATTATTCTGTAATGATCAAGATAGAAACCCATGCACATCGAAGAGGTTACACTCCAATGGTGACGTGAAATCTCCAAATAATCATCCAGTGTAATCGAACAACAAGGAAAATCATGCATAAAATAAATAGGTCTACTCATTCTCATAGATCAAAAGAAGGGTACATATGGGATTTTTTTGTAACTCCTATGCCCGGATAATAATTCCCTCCATGAGGGAAATAGGATTTACAATTCCAAAATGGAATGTAAATCCTTTGATGCCACTGACGCATATGTCAATGATAGATTCTATGATGAAATATGCCATGTGTCATATAACTCATATGACCTATGATCTCACCTAAGTGAGATGAATCACCATGTGAGGTGGACAACATGTCGAGTGATGACAAGGTAAGTTACACACACACCAACACCCCCATTCATCGAAGCTGAGGTAGAAGCCATGGTAATTCAAAAAAGAAAGAGAACACCCTTAGAAAACTAAAAAGATGCATCAAATGGGTCATAACAACTAAAGTTATAATAAGGTGCCCATTTACAAACTACAATATTTTTGGAAAATAAGAAGAGGAGAAGAGGACTAGAAAAACTGAAGAAGATGGGTGGTTGTAAAAGACCTCACCCCAGAAGAGAGTGCAAGTGAAGGAACTTGACTTCAGTGAAGGGCTTGGTAAATATGTATGGAACCTGATATGAAGTTTGACAATACTACAAGTTAATGATGTCTCCACAAATCAACTCATGTATGAAGTGTATGTGGATCTCAATGTTCTTCATCCATTGTTTCTATAAATGGATTTCAAAAAATTGAGATGGTGCTCATGTTGTCACAATAAATGATATTAGGCTTCTAAAAGTGAATACCAAACTCTGTTAGAATCCCCTGCAACTAAACAACTTCCATGACAACATTGATTACTCCCCTTTATTATGCCTTTGTAGAAGATATCACAATCACATTCTACTTCTTTATCAATCAACTGATAAGACCTAAACTAAGAGAAAAAATGTAGCCTAAGGTATACTTACAATGATTGAGATCACCGGCCCAATCAGAATTGGTAAAACCAACAAGATCAATGTTTTTTCCTCCTAAGTAGTGAATTCCATTAGTATGATTGCCACGAACATAGTAAACAATATTCTTTTTTTCTTTCCAATGTAACTCATGAAGCTCCTACATAAATTTGTACACAATCCCAATAACATATGAAAGATCTAGTTGAGTGTGATTCAAGTAGATCAAGCTCACCACCAACTAGAAATAAAGGGTATCATCAACTATGGGAGAGAAATCAACAAATAACTTAAATTTTGGAAAGGAAAGGAGTAGGAGAAGGATTATAATCATACATGTGAAATATGACTAGAAAATAAAGGGTGTACTTAGGTTGTAAAATTATAATTCCCAAGTCATATTGTGAAATATGTATCCTAAGAAAGTAATGAAGCAAACCTAAGTCATTCATGGAGAATTTGTTGGTTAAGGAAATATTCATAGAATCAATGATCGAGGAAGAGCTACTCGTAATTAACAGTCATCAAAATACATAACAAGGATGAGTATAAAGTCATCCTACCATAAAATGTAAACATTAGGGTCAGAGTGACACTGAGTGAACCCTGATGCAAGTAGAAAGGATTCCATCTTGGCATACCAATCCCAAGGGGCTTTTTAAGTCCTTAGAGAGACTTCTTTAACTTACAAACTAGGGATGAATCATGGACATAACCCGAGGTTTGTTCCATATATATATATATATATATCTTCCTCTAGGTTCCCATGAAGGAAGGCACTCTTAACGTCCATCCGGTGGATTACTTATCTTTTCATGACAACAATGGTGGGGTTAGTTGAATGGAAGTCATGTTTGCAAGGGAGAAAAAATATCTCAATAATCAACCCCAACTACTTGGGAGAAACCCTTAGCTACAAGTCACACTTTAAACTTCTCAAATTCTCCATCAACACCATACTTTGTTCAAGTAAACCCATTGACATCAAACAATTTTTCTTCATTTTGAAAGAGGGTGAGATCCCAAGAATCATTCTTCATGAGTGATAAATACTCCCCATCAATGCCGAATCCCACACAAGAATACCGAAGCCTCTCAAAAATACCGAGGGTCGAAAGTGGAGGCTAAGAAGGATTGGGGTCCAAAGTGAACTCGAACGAGTCTCGTATCTCATTCAAGGATCCCCAATCCACTCTCTCGGAACTCTATAAGTTCTTCCTATCCCAACAAGGACTAGGAGGTGAGTCAAGGCTTAGAATCTATAGATTCTTCACTCAAGTGAGATGGGAAAAAGTACTCATCATCACTACTTGTCAAAATTGAGAAGACTCTGAAGCATGAGAAGAGGGAGGAGTAGAAGGACTTAGAGGATTGCATTGAGGAGGAGGATGTTATGTGACATGATCATCATACAAAGATTTGGAGTCGTGGTCGAGAGTAGAAGGAATCCAGAGGGTAGATAAATGGAAGTCGAAGATGACTCATCAAACTTCACACTTCTCTTAATATAAATATGATGAGTAGTAGGGTTTAATAGTCTATACCCATTCACGCCATCAAGATACCCTACAAAAATACAAGGTATGGACTGTGGTTCAAAGGCCTTACGTTTCTTTTTGGGAATCCGGCCATAACATTAGATCTAAAAAAGAAAAAGTTCTCAACATCATGTTTACATCTAAACCATGCTTCAATGAGTGTCATCCCTCTTACTTCCCTGTTTGGAACATGGTTTTGAATGTAACAAGAACATTTCATGGCTTTGGTCCAATACCATGGAGGAAGGGATTTTGAGTGAACCATACAAGTGGCCATCTCCTTAAGCATTCGGTTCTTTCTTTCTACAACTCCATTTTGTAAAGGGATGTAAGAAATTGTACGCTATAAAGAAATCCCTTCAGAGGTACATAAATATTCAAACCTATTGCTCACATACTCACCTCCATTATCGGTTTGAAGAACCTTGATATAAATTTCAACTTGTTTCTCAACAAGAGCCTTGAAGTCTCAAAAGTGCTCAAAACTTCAGATTTCTGTTTGAGAAAATACACCCAAGTGTAATGTGAAAAGTCATCAATGAAGGTAAGTATATAAATATCTCTAGTAAATAAAGGATATTGTAAAGGGCCATAAATTTCACTATGAACAAGATCCCAATGATGAGTAGATCTCTAGGCTTTTACTTGCCAAAAATTTGGCAGGTACTTCCCAAGGGCACAAACCTCACAAATACCCTTAGAAAATTTAACACGGGGTAACCCATTAACCATTTCATTTTGGCTCAATTGTTCAAGGTAATGATAGTTAAGACACACACATAAAAGGAACATGAATATAATCCATTGCAAAGAGAGAGGAATAAGGAATGAAGAAGGAAAAGAAGTGCACACACATAACCTAGAACAATATTTTCACCCCTTATTTGTGTAAATTTATAGTTTAGTGCATTTATTACAATTAAGTGTAAATGTACATTGTGAAATATTCGGACACTCACCTTGCAATCAATGTATCAATGACACAAGTTTTGAGGCCATAATCAAGTTTCAACGATCACAACAATTTGACACCTAAGCAAGAACAAAATGATGTGAAAAAGATAAGGGAGGAAAAAATAATTCATGTGTGAGAAATAAAATTTTACATGCAAGAGAAACCTCTTTACCATAATGATGTGGCAGACACATTCACTAGCCCACAAGCAATAGTATGAGTGGTGCAAAGAAAAAGACAACTTGAAACGAGTCTGAAGCCTCCAAAAAGCAAGAAAAGTGACCTAGAATGAGAAAAACGGTTCCAAATCATGCTCTAAACCACTTTTCCTCCAAACTTAGTTGTATCTAGCTAAATACTTACTCTTGGAGAAAAAATTGAAATATGCACATGCAAAAACCTCGTAAACAACACAAACTCAAAAATTAAACCCGGATCTCGAATCCAAATAATAAGATTCCAAAGATGAGTAAAAACTTACATGAGAAGATCTAATAACAAAATCGGAAGTAATTATCAACCAAATAAAAATGAGTACATGCTTACTAAATCACAACTCGATATCATAGCCGAGTTTCATTTTTAGAGTTTGTGTTATTTTCGGGGTTTTGCATGTGTAATTTTTAGTTGTTTCTCCATCAAATTTAGCTAGATGTACCTAACTTTGGAGGAAAAGTATTTTAGAGCGCATTCTTGAAAAATCATTCCCTCCATGAGGGACAAAGGAGTTATGATTCCAAATTTTAATGTAACTCCTATGACTCCAATTATGCATATGGCAATGATAGATTCTATGACAAAATATGCCATGTGTCATATAACTCCTATGATATATGATCTCACATAAGTGAGATGACTCACCATGTGATGTGGAGAAGATGTTGAGTGATGACAAGGCAATTCAAATACACCAATAAATATTACATGCAATTAAAAAAATTGTCCATAGTTGTTAAGTAGGCATTTCGCATCAAAATCGGCCATCATAGTATAAAGTACTTCCCGAAAAATGGATCTCATCTCCTACTCAAAAGAAGTGGGTATCTATACTCATGGGATATCACTATGAGATCACCTATAACAAAGGGAAGGAAAATTTGGTTGAAATGCCCTCTCCCATAATTTCAAGGATTAAGTCTCCTTTACATAGTATGCGTGCCCATACAATAATGTCTTCAATAATTCCAACAAGAATGGGACAAGGATCCAACCATATAATGCTTCATTTAACAATCGCATCTAATCCTAAGTCATCCCTACACTACTCTTGGGATGGAACATATTTGTAGTATAATGGGAACTTGTTTTTACCACCTAAAATTGATCTTCATCATATAATTCCTCTCAAAATCCATGCTTCACCATTTGCATGTTACTCAGATTCTTAAAAATGTATGAAAGGGTTAGTAGGAATTTCTTTTGGTAGGGAATGAAGAAAAAAACCAAACATTTTGTGGCCGATGTAGACATCTAAATTCAGTATCTATACCTCGCCTTCCCACATGCACATGTTTCACGTTGGTCTTTACCTAGACCTCCTTAATTAATTCATCCACCCTTTATTTGATTAAAATGTCGACTAAATTATCTTATCACCTCTTTAGCCCATCCAATTAAAATTAATTAATTAATCATTTAATATCTTACATGCCCTAACCAACCTTCTATTTAGGATAATTTTATCCTAACACATACATCCCCTTGCTTTTCTATCTTTCTTATTGTGCCTATCTTTATCCCTTAACATCCCTAAAAATCCCTTGCCCACATACATGCTTTAAAGCACTCTCCCAACTCTTAAGAAATCCCATAATCTCGTTTAAAGAAGAAAATCATCCCCATTGGGTAAAAGTTACCCATAGTCGAGTGGCGACCCATCCCAAGATTTTTGACCTTATAAAATTAAGTATTTTCTTTCCATAATCATCAGATGCATGTGAATTTTGGAGCTTCTTTACACTTGTAAACTTTCTCTCTCATGCCTCGAGCATTCCTCGCAATAGCTTCTGAGCATCTATTGACATCATTTCAACATGTTTACATCACTTACGACTATCCTTCATCGAATTATTATCATTGTTGTGTTGATTTAATTCATATTTATCATATTATCTTGGGTTTGCTTGCATGTAACATTTTACAGTTCGTATCAGCTTCGCAACACTTAAAGATCATTTAACAACCTTCTTTTCCATATTGTTTTCTCATAGGTTGCCTTTACCATCCATTCATCTTCAACCTTATCTAAACTCGTTATAGTCACCAATGACCCTTCTAGATTGTCGTCGACTCATCTTGATATAACCGTGATTTTAGCTTCCAAATCCTCCCTCTCGTGTCCACTTCCATTTTGTTCTTGTCCCATCTTACTAGGACCATCACTTTGTTCTTCCGTGCATTGACTTTAGCCTACCTACACCTGCTCTTCTTCAACACATGCTTAAATTACCAACCAAACCTCATTTAATACCATTTCCACCATTTTTATGGAGTTTTCTACCCATGGCTTCCTCCTATAGGTTCATTTCAACATAAACAAACTTCTACAATCACTGATTACATTTGATCTTAAAGAGTTTTCATATTTCTCTTATGATCCAAATCTACCCTCCCAGTCACCGTCGACTGCTTTCATAGTCTAGGTCACCGTCAACCTAGACTAAGTAACATTTAATTTACATTTATTTAATCAAATCATCTTTTAGACCAATTTCAATCATTTTTAAGATTCAAGAATACTTTTGTTTCGCATGCTATCTACCATTCCTTCCTTTATTTCACTCTCTTTATCAAATGGGGTTAACATCCGCCAAGTAAGTTAAAACTTCTTAGAGCCTCTTTTTCGGAAACCCCCACATATACTATCTAATCCATTTTATGTTTAGTGATTCTTATTTGTAGGTCATTAGCTTGTAGCAGCAAGGATCCATTATCTAATTTTCATCCGTCGATCCATCACATCACATCTAAGGTAAAATAAACCCTCCATCATTTTCGAGTTGCTAGTTTTTGTCATTATTAGTTCATTCATTTGATTAGGAATGAAGAAATTTGTCCAACATTTTTGGCACGTCTAGTGGGACCACCCTTTAGGTGATCCCTTTTATTTCATTCATATTTTCTGCTTCTTCTATCTTCTTACTAACATCAAGCAAAGACAAGGCTTCAATTTTTGCTTGCTCATGTTGGGTTCGGATGCTTGGATTTCTCTTCACTTAAAGTTCAGATAAAAGGGAAAAGCTCCATCCATGTATTCTTTATTTTCCCTATTTGATCCTTTATGAATTGTGCTTCACTTTCCTGTGTGTGTCCTCATCGAAAGATCACACTTCGATTTGGTTTTAAAATAAAATTTATTTTCTACATCCTGCTTGCTCACATAGTTTAAGTAGGGGTTTAACCTACTGCATCTCACATTTTCACACACAACCTAAACCTCACAAATCAAATCACACATCAAAACAACATCCTACCCGATTGAATGATTAGGAATCACCCAATAAGAAGCCTCCTGAGACTTTTCCAAGCCATAACAAACCTAAAACCATACATAGATTGCCTCCTCCTAGATTCCTTGTTATCCATCCCCTTTTCTTTTTCAAACTTTCATAATAAAAACATAAAAATAATTGTTTTCCTAAATTTTTTGACTTAAAATGTAACAAAACCTTTTCCTAAATAGTTCTGCACAAAAATCTACCATGACCGATATTCCATACAAACCCTTGTTTGTTTTCATGCTTTCTTCTAGCCCTATATATTAATTATTGTGTCATAAACAAACTACCTCTCAATCACATCAACCATTGGATCCTGTTCCACCTCCATCACCTTGTATCATCCCTGCTTCATCTGACATCACCATGCCCATCCAATCTATTGACATTCCCATCCCTCATATATTAGATCCTCCCATCCAATCCCAACCATCCTACCATGTTCCTATTTATCCACATCATATGTCTCCCTAACCAATCCGATCTTCATCACTTGACATCTTCAATCAACCATTCCCTAATCTGATAAGGCAAAAATATGTCTCGTTAATGTGTAATAAATGATTTTATTTTACTCTCTTTTTTTTATCAAGTTTAACTACATTTTGTGACTTTTGTTTGATCTAGTATAAATTAGGATGTAATTGTCCATATTTTTTTGGATTTATTTCTAATGTCTAAAAACTCTGTAATTCCTAACAAAGTGTGTGGAAATTCAGTTTTTGTAATAAAACAAGTCACAATCAGTCAAGAGAATGAAGTATGAAGCAATCAACATGTTTTTAGGAGCATTGGCTTCAATACGGCTTAGTTCCAGAACTCCATCACACAACTAAGGAGCTCTATCGCTTAGTTCTAGAACCTTCGGACTTAGTTCGGAACTCTAGCACTTAGTTCCGGAACTATTGCGCATAGCTCTCGGAACTTTCATAGGTAGTTCTGGAATAGTTCCCTTTGGTTCCAGAACTTCTCCAAAGTTTTGGAATCAATAGGGATTTTTTTATTTTTGAAAAAATCTGATCTTAGAGAAATCAATGGGCCTTCCAATCATGAGCATATCAATAAATTGCCAATTTTTTCATATTATAGATCTATAGATAACTTATCAGACAGTTGTACGTCCAATAAGTTTTCTTAATTCCACATTTATTTTGGGCACTATTCGGTTCCATTTGAATCGGTAGAAAAACTATGGTTGTAAATGCATCTTTGGATGATGAAATATACGTAAATACTAGTAGATAGATTTACTATATATATGTATAGATAGACAGAAAGAGAGGAGAGAGAGATACAATAAATTTTTGTAAGACATAACATTTCAGTAATAAAATAGCCACTTCATTTTGAGAGAATCATACTTTGTCAAATCCTGATTCAAGGTGGAGCAAGGGCCCACTCCTCCAAGAACCAAGATCCTTGTTTTATTGGTATTTATATTTATAAGAAAATCATGTAGATCTATGAATTCTGTAAATGCTTTTGATTCTTTAGTTGAATTTTGTTATGTACTTGTCACTATAGGTGTTAGAGACTAGACTCCCATTTCCTTGCAAGCATTTTCACAACATTTTCAAGCATGTGTTTATTTCCAAGAAAGTGTGTTTATTTATGTAATGTGTGTTTATTTCCAGCAATTTATTTCATTCTGCAATGTGTGTTTATTTCAAAGAATGAGTGTTTATTTCGAAAGTTTCTTATAACATAGATATAATAAGGCTTTGCCCATGGAATCCTAAGGACACTGATAAAACCCCCATAAAATAAAATAAAAAATACCTACATTCAATTACTAGATCACTAGGATTCTTCTTATTGCATATAGCTTCAAACACACCCCTGGTTTGAATATGACATCAACTAAGAGTTGATTAAATGAAGGGAATAACGACACCCATCATTTTTGGCGCCATTATCAGCAACCCACTAGTTAGAATTGTCTAATTAGGTGTCAGAAAGAGCAACAATCATACATCTAGTAATTGAAAAATCTTCCCTACGTTATCATAAAATTTATGAGTAGACCAAGAGACTCAAAGGATAGATTTCTCCCAAAAATATCTCAACAAGAATTATCGCCATCCTCTAGTTCAAATAAAGAAGCTGACCAAGAATTGGAAGCACCATTGTCTCTTGTTAGACAAGAAGCACAATTGCACCTTTGGAATTCTTAGATTAGTCACCAGAAGGAAGTTGAACTTTTAGGAAGGATTATTTCCCAAGACCTATTTATAGCAAGTTTTGATTCTCAGTTGAGTAGTCAACCTCCTACTCCTGACTTCTCACCTTCACCAAAGAAGATCACATACCACGAGAAAAGTCTAGAAAGTACCGTAGAGATGACATGAGAAGACGAAAGAGAACCCGATAGGACTTTTACTTATCCAATTCAGTTGGATGATAATGATAGACCTATGAAGAATATCTCACCTACACATTTACCCACATTTAGAGGGATGTCATCTAAAGATCGTGACCAATTTTTGTTTCAATTTAAAGTATCATGTCGACTTATGATTACAAAAATATAATCAAAATCTCAAGTTGTTTCCATCTACTCTAAAAGAGGTAACAATGAGGTGGTTTATGGGATTAACATCTAATTCTATTACCACTTGGGCACAAATGGAAACCTCCTTCCTAGAAAGGTATCAAGACTACTATAGAGGGACAAACAGGAAGGAAGAATTTTTCAAAATCAAGTAGGAGGAGGATGAGAATATGAAAGATTATTTGGACAGATTCCTCTTTGTATGTAAAAGGTGTGAATTTTTACTTCAAGAAGAGTTGAGCAAAACCATTTTTCTTAAAGGTCCTAATGATTAATCCAGGAAGCCCTTAATTTAATAGGAGGTGGAAACATTAATCAATTGAGAATGAATGATATTAAAGACATTTGTAGAAGCTATTAAAGAACAAGGGGTGGACCTAGGAAAGGAAAAACAATGAAAAATTTGAATCCAGATATGAACAAACTAATGGATGAACTAGAAAACTTAAAAAAAAAAATTCTAGTTTAGTTAACCTCCACCATGGATGGATTGCAAGATAAAGCAAATGCTAAAACTGAACCATTAGCTATGTATTGTCCTAGATGTTGGAAAAAACATGCAATAAAAGATTATCCTAGATAAAATAGAAATATGTCTTATCTCGTGAATATAGGGACCATGGATTAATGTTTTTCTCTTATTCCATCTATAAAAATCAGCTTAAACAAACAAGCACTCCATCCACAACAAAAGAAGTAAAGTTTGTCCAGAGATAACCTAGCCAAGGGTAGTTCATGTCAAGGTCGGTTCCTAATCCTGGATGATGCCATGGGTGGCTTAGATCACATAGACTAAAAATTGGGGACAACCACCCCGGGCCCCTCAACCAACATTCAATCCCTAGGATTGGGCAAGACAATATTGGTATGCTCAAGGATACCAATAACCATGGTTCATCAAGGTAACTCAATGCTTGGTCACAACCTAGGTGGAGCCCCAATAACTATGCTCAAGGGAAGATATATCCTAATCAAAATCAATAAGCCATAATGGGTTCCCAACGCAAAATTCACAGATCGAAAATGTGGTTTAAACACAAATACCAAGACAACCACTAGGGCTAATCCTAGAACAAACAAATAACTCCTATCTATGGGGTAGAATAATAAAAACCAGTTCATCTTAATGCCATGGATTGTAAGGATATTCAAACTAGATATGGAAAAATAATTAGCAATCCACCTATTATAATTACTGAAATGACAGAAGAAATTGAAACCCCTAGTTTGGTTGTTCCTAAGAAGGATGAAAAACAAAAATATAAGGAGCCAGATAGCAACTCTACTAAAAATCCATTTCCAAAGATATTTAAAGAAGTCATAGAGACCAAGGAATCTGAGTTGGTGTAGGAATTGAGGAAATTGAATATTGAAATACCATTGTTGCAAGAAATTAAGGAAATTCCTGAGTTAAACAAGTTAATCAAAATGCTATGTTTAAAAAGACCTGGAAGAAAGAAGTAGTACCCTAGGAATATTAAGGTGGATGGGAAACTTCCTGATTTATTAGTAGGAAAACTCTTAATTCCCAAATATGGAGATCCTGAAGCCCTGTTATTTCTATCTCTATAGGGAATAAAGATATACATAATGTTTGGTCTATTTGGGAGCAACTATAAATGTGATGACAATGGACACTTTGAAAACATTACCATTAATAGGTATACAACCTACTAACACCATATTACAGATGGTAGATCAGTCTGTAGAAAAACCAGAAGGATTTATTGAAGATGTGGCAATTATGGTGGAGTCATGGGAATATCCATTGGACTTCCTTATATTACGGCCAAAAGGTAAAACACTTGGTTATCCCATTATTTTGGGCAGACCATGGTTAGCTATTGTTATTGCCTTAATTAATTGTAGATCAGGTGATATGGCTATCTCAAATGGTAAGAATTCTAAGAAAATTATGGGTAAATGATCCTGATACTAATAAGCAAAACATGTCTTCTTTGGCTTTGATAACATTGTAGGATCACGTACGAGAGGTGGAAGGTATGATTAATCAACCATTGAATGAACACCAATTATCCTTGGAGTAATATGGGATAGTTTGACTTAGTTCCGAAACCTACGGACTTAGTTCCGGAACCTATGGACTTAGTTCCAAAACCATCAAATTTAGTTCCAAAAAATTCACAATTGTCTCCTAACCACAAAGAACAACAATTCCCTGTGAATGCAAATAATTTCACTCCAAAGGAACAAGATTTCTCTTGGGGAGGGGCAGAAATAGCTATGGAATCGGTATCTTAAGTCTTAAAGATATTGGGAAATGGTGAGGAATTTTTTGAAAACAGAAGTGACGAGGAGTTTGACCGAAAACGAGATAAGTATCATATCTCTGCCTACTGTCCTTTTTCCAGTATTCTTTCTCGAGGAAATTTTGGAGATATTGCTACATATCATATGTTATTACCACATTCATGTCCACTAAACACACTAATGGAACCCTTTCAACAAATCAGTTCATCACACACTGGAACCAAACATGTTGAGATTCAATTGGGTAAAATTTTGAACATTAATAACTGGTTGAAGAATCATGAAGAAGCTAAATTTTTTTGATGTTCTAAAAGATCATACTAGAGGTTTCACTTGGGACTATAAAGACATGAAAGGAATTCATCCAAGTATTTGCACCCATCACATCTATACTGAAAAACATTAAACCAGTTAGACAACCTCTTGAGAAGGATTAATCCAACCTTAAGGGACATAGTCAAGCAAGAAATTGAAAAACTATTTCAAATAGGTTTTATCTACCCTATCTTAGATAGTCGGGGTGTCTCCTCTTGTAATTGTTCCTAAAAAGAACGTAAAATGGAGAATTTGTGTTGATTATAGGGAGATAAACAAAGCCACACCGAGAGATTATTTTCCCTTACCATTCATAGATCAAGTTTTAGATAACCTTACAGAAAATAATACTTTTCCTTCCTAGATGGATTTAATTTATATAATCAAATCAGATTTTTGTTGAGGATCAAGACAAAACTACCTTTACTTGCCCATGGGGTACCTTTTCCTATAGGTTCTTTCCATTTGGACTATGTAATGCTCCGAAAACCTTCTAAAAAGTTGTATTAGCAATTTTTACAAACCTAATGAATTATTGTGTGGAGGTATACATGGATGAATTTATTGTGCATGGAGACACATTTGATTTGCGATGCTTTTAAGAATTTGGATAGAGTACTAAAAATATGTGAGCAACACCGTTTGTCTCTTAGTCATGAGAAATTTTTGATGATAGTTGATGAGGGGATTGTATTAGGACACCACATTTCAAAAAGAGGAATTCAAGGTGACCAAATCAAAATCAGGATTATTTCAGACTTACATGTTCCTCAAACCCCCACATATATCAAGTCATTCTTAGGGCATGTTGATACTTTGTAGGCTTTTTATCAAAAATTTTAGTAAAATTTCTACCCCCATGTTTAGTTTACTTACCAAGGATTGTGAATTTTGTTGGGATGAAAAGTGTCAATATGATTTTGAAGAAATTAAAGAAAATTAATCACTTCCCCAATATTGAGAGGACCTAATTAGAAGAAACTTTTTCACATCCAAACAGAGTCCTCAAATAAATCAATTGGTGTAGTTTTGGGACAAAAAGATGAAGAAGGGAGAATATATGGTATTTACTACCTTAGTAAAAATATTACTCCACCGAAATAAATTACACCACCACCGAAAAGAATTTTTTGTTGTGATTTATGCAATTAATAAGTACAATCATTATATTACAGGGTACAAAATATTTGTACATACGATCACCCAGTAATTAGATACTTAATGAGAAAACCAGTGGTTAGAGGTAGGATAATTAGACGGTTATTACTTTTACAAGAATTTGATATTACCATTGTGGATAATCCATGAAAATATAATGTGGTAGCTGATTTCTTATCAAGATTAACCACTATAGGGAGAAAGATCCAATTAAGGACAATTTTTTAGATGAACAATTATTTGCTATTCCAAATGATACACCATGGTTTTTTGATATGGAAAATTATCTTGTAGTAAGGAACTTTCCTCCTTCTTTTACTAAGAAACAAATGAAGAAGTTATTCAAAACCAATGCCCAATTTAAATGGTTAAATGGAATGTTATTTAAAGATGGTATTGATTTGGTTTTACGCAGATGTGTGAGAGAAGATGAAATCTTTGACATACTCAGGGCATGTCATGATGAACCAAGTGGAGGGAACTTTTTAGTGAAAAAACAACACACAAAATACTTAGCACTGCTATTATTGGCCATATCTATAAAGGTGTGAAGAAATACATCAAGCAAGGTGTGATCCTTTTCAAAGGATGAGACCACTAACTTTCACCAATGAAATTCCTCTCAATCTTAAGTAGTAATTGAACCATTTGAAAGGTGGGGTTAGATTTTGTTGGTCCCTTTAGTCCTCCTTCACAAGGAAAGGATCACATTCTTGTGTGTACTGATTACGTTAAAAAGTGGGCAGATGTGCATTCTTTAACAAATGCTACTTGAAGAAGCAAAGTGGCTGATTTCCTTTGCATAGACTTATGATGAAGTTTGGTGCACCAAGGAGTATAGTTTCATATCAAGGGCCACAATTCATGTCTAATATGATAAAATCCTTCACAATTTACTAACAAATCAATAATAGGAAGTCATATCCCTATCACCCACAATCAAATGGACAAGCAGAAGTAACAAACATAGAATTAAAAACATCCTTACTAAAACAATGGAAGCAGTAGAAGAGATTGGGTAAAGAGACTACATGAGGTTGTCTAGGCTTATAATACAACTTGGAAGACTACAATAGGATTCTCACCATATGAGTTAGTCTATGTGAAAAACCTTGTTACCTATTGAATTTGAACTACAAACATTGAGAACATTAGCTAAACTGGGTATTGAATTGGATGCAACACAAAAGGAAATAATTCTGCAACTCAATGAATTAGATGAGCTGATATTTAAAGCACTTCATTAGACAGAGATAATCCAAGACCAAAGGAAGTAGTGGCATGATACACATATCATGGAAAGGTAATTTAAGATAGGAGATTGGGCATTACTTTGCTTGATTCCAACTACTAGCAATTCAAAGGCAAGTTGAGAACCAATGGTTAGGACCCTATCAAATTGAGCGGATATTTGATAATGGATCTATTTAACTACTTCCCATCAATGAAAGAAAAAGGAAACTTTTGGTCAATGGACACAGGTTAAAACTTTATAGGAATCCCCCTACTAGGGATGAATTCTTGAAGCAGACAAAGAATTTGATCATATGGAAGAACCTATTTCTTCCAAAATGATCAAATAATCAGATGCATGCATCCAAAATAAAGGGAAGAGAATGAAAACCAGAAAATGGCATTTTCTTCCAAAAAATAAACAAAAATAAAAAGGGAAGGAATGAAACCAGTAAATGACATTTTCTTCCCCAAAAAATATATAAATAAATCTCAAAAGACCAATTAAAAACTAGAAATGACAGTTGGTCTCTTCAATAAATGGCTAATGCAAAATAAAAGGAATTTCTTTGGAATTCTAGCTATCTTTTCTAACCCTTTTCCTTTTTCACTTTTAGGAATGATGAGTCATCAAGGTGGAGGGATTACATCAGCAAGGACGGTAATTATGTCTTGATCTTATTAAAGGTTAAATTAAAAGTTCACATGTGTGATTAGACTTGATTTAATAAGTCGGTATGATGAGTCATTTATTGTACATTATGATTAAAAACAAGTAATCATTAGGGTGGTGTCGATGGAATAAGAAAGTGACGGCATATTTTTAATGAGCTATCATTTGGGTGGAATAAATGAAGTTGAGAAGCAGTTGCAAAAGAACTTCAAGGAAGAAGCAGAGGAATTGTATTTGAATTCCACTGCTAAACCCAACAATTCTACAGCTAAACCCAATAGTTCCATAGCTAAATCCAGTAGTTCTACAACTTATTCTAAATTTGAAGAAAGAAGAATTTTAATCATCCTCTTTGACCATGGGGATAAAAAATAAGTCAGAGCCAAAGGATGATACGCAACTTCTTGTGGATGGAGAAGTGACAACCATTTTTGGACGAGCAGAGTGGTTGGAGTTCCTAAAAATATTATTGAGGTATAATGACGATTTGGTAAGGGAATTCATTATAAATTTAGAAGAATCCAAACTAATGTTAAAAGCATTGTAATTCCTTTTCTTATTAATACAATGAGTAATGTATTAGGTACCGATTGTACATGTTTCCTACGAACTAGTGGAAACCTTTATACAAGAGGGTGAATCTGAACCCCAATACATTTATAACACTAATACAATCATATAGGGGGTCGGAAGAGCCAACTTTCCCAAACCCTTTGATGGGGTAGCATTTTTGGTAGTTAAGTACCTAACCCGTGATGGCGAATTTGGGAGTGAGGGAAAAGAAGTCCTTAAGATGTTAATATATCTTAAGTATGTGGCTGCAAGACCAATATATATTAAACCTTACAGGGTTCCTTTTTGACTCCATCTAGAAAATGGCTCAGAGGTATTCTTGGGAGTTGTAATAATTAGACATCATGGATTAGTCCATCAAGTCTTTCACATCATTTTATTTCAAATAAAAATGGAGAAGAAGCATGGGAAAATTTCCTTAACAAATTCAAACAAAGCCCTGATATTATCAGGAGGGGAATACCAACCCCTTTCCCCCCTAAAAGTAATTTGGAGATTGATCCTTGAAGAGAAAAAGAAGAAAATAGGAGGGGTTAATGTACCAAAGAGGAGGAGATATGAAAGAATGATTAAAACTACAAAACCTATTGTGCCTTCAAAAGAACCCCTTCCTCTGCAGCAATAATAGAATAGATAATATTTGTCTCCGATAGTGACAATTCATCTAAGCTAGATCATGAAGTGAAAATCAGAAGAAGCTCTAGGAGGAAACCCACTTTAGGAAATTTTAAAGCTCCTCAAAGAAGAAGAGTTCATAAGAGGTCTAGAGAAACTCTAAAGGACATTGAAGAATGGGACGGTTTGGAGAAAGAAGATGCTGATATTTTGGGTAGCATGGCAATGACTCCTCCTTAACCAAGTCAAACTAAGGTGGAAAAAGAAGAGGAGAGATTTAAAGAACATGCTTTTCAAGAGATGAGTGAATCAACAGTACAGTTACATGAAGAAGAGGAATTGACATCTTGGAAAAGAAAAGGGAAATCCCCTTTGATAGAAGAGGAATGCTCATTTCCCAAGGAACTTTCAAAAAGGAGAAAAAACAACACTTAAAACAGAATTTTTTATTGTTTAGAGAAGAAATTATCATTAGGGAGAAAGATGAGGAATTAAATTTCCTCAAACTCAAATTGGAACAAAGGGAAATGCTCATTGAGCAACTAAAAACTCATCTCATAGATAGTACTAAAGAATTGACATTGGTCAAACAAAAAGTGGTAGAAAAAGAGGAAGAATGTCAATTGGCTAGTAAACAAAATGATATGTCAAAAACATCTTCTATGAATCAGGTTGTGCAAACTGAATTGACTTACTGGCCACTTCAATATTTGTGGGATGATACCGATAGGGAACTTAATGAATTTAAAACATCAAATGAGGAATTAAAAAGCAAGATGGAAGAGGAGAAGAAGGCAAGGAAGGAATGGGAAGAAAAATTTTACAAAGAGAAAGAAAAAAATTTAAATGTCCAAGAAAAGATACAAATGGTTTGCATAATGAGTGAGAAATTACTCATGTGCAGGAGACCTTCTCTTGCATACAACATCTTTCTAAGAACAATTTATTTGCTTTGTGGCATTGTCAAGAATTGCATTTTGCCTTCCACTTGAAAGAAAATATGAATCTAAGTTCATGACATCATATTGCTCGGCGCCAAAGAAGAACAAAGAAATCTTCTCTCGTGAATTCTATCTCTCGTAATTTTATGTTGGAAAGAATACAGGCTTCGTGATCAATTTGTATTTAGGGGAAATCCAGCTGAATGCATTTTTTTTTGTACTTCAAAATCAGATTGCATGAAAACAGAGGGATTCTGAGCATCTATTAAAAGCTATTTCATCTAGCATTTGTATGAGGGCTCACTATGGAAAACCATCTACCTTTGTTATACATTTCAAATCCCATGCCTTTGATAGTCGGTTCAAGAACATTATCTGGCCAGTTTACAGAAAAGTATTGATGCCTTCACCTCTTATGAGGAGGAAAAATTTGAAGAAATTTATGATGGATGTTTGAAAAGATGGGAGTTTCTCACAGTTGCATTGAGAAGAAGAGAAGTGATATCTCCCACAAACTTAATATGGAGCCTGGAAAGAGCTAAAGCCTTATGTACACTAATCCATCAAAGTCGGTGAAAATGTAGGGGAATATGGATGGGAATGAGAATAAGGCATCCTATCCTTCTCAACCCCATGTCTCCATGGAAAAATAGGGATCCTAAAGATCCCACTCACTTTTAGGAGTGGAAGAGGTAGATAAAAGCATGATTATGGTATAGTACTTCTAAACTAAAGCAATGGGATATTTAGTTTCAGCCATTTGACTTGAGTAGTCATATGGAATGCGAATCCACAACCCAAGATTTGAAGAATAAATTTTGTAAGGGAATTACAAACAAGTAAGTATGGGGAGATGATAAGGCAAAAATATGTCTCGTTAATGTATAATAAATGATCTTATTTTACTCTCCTTTTTATCAAGTTTGACTGCATTTTGTGACTTTTGTTTGATCTAGTATAAGTTAGGATGTAATCCATATTTTGTTGGATTTAGTTCTAACATCTAAAAACTCTATAATTCCTAACAAAGTGTGTGGAAATTCAGTTTTTGTAATAAAACAGTCACAATCAGTCAAAAGAACGAAGTATGAAGCAATCAACATGTTTTTGGGAGCATTGGATTCAATACGGATTAGTTTTAGAACCTCTAGACTTAGTTCTGGAACTCCATCACACAGCTAAGGAGCTCTATCACTTAGTTCTAGAGCCTTAAGACCTAGTTCGGAACTCTAGCACTTAGTTCCGGAACTATTGTGCATAGCTCCAGAAATTTCATAGGTAGTTCTGGAATAGTTTCCTTTGGTTCTGGAATTTCTCCAAAGTTCCAGAATCAATGGGGATCTATTTGTTTTTTGACAAAATCCAATTTTAGAGCAATCAATGGGCTTTCCAATTAAGAGAAAATCAACAGATTTCTGATTCTTCATACTCCATCTAGAGAAAACTTATTAGACAGTTGTACGTATAGCAAGGTTTCTAAATTCCACATCTATTTTGGGCACTATTCGGTTCCATTTGAATCGGTATAACTGCTATGGTTGTAAATGCATCTTTGGATGATGAAATATACATAAAAACTTGTAGATAGATTTAATATATATATAAAGAGAGAGATAGACATAAAGAGAGGAGGAGAGAGTAACTAAAGAAAGTTTTTAAGACAGAACATTTCAGTAATAAAATAACCACTTCATTTTGAGAGAATCATACTTTTTCAAATCCCGATTCAAGGTGGAGCAAAGGCCCACTCCTCCAAGAAACAAGATCCTTGTTTTATTGGTATTTATATTTCTAATAAAATCATGTAGATCTCGTTAATTCCTGTAAATGATTTTGATTCTTTAGTTGAATTCCGTTATGTACTTGTCACTATAGGTGTTAGAGACTAGACTACCATTTCCTTGCAAGCATTTTCACATAATTTTCAAATGTGTGTTTATTTCCAAGTAAGTGTGTTTATTTCTGTAATGTGTGTTTATTTCCAACAATTTATTTCATTATGTAATGTGTGTTTATTTCTAACAATTTATTCTAGCAATGAGTGTTTATTTCAACAAGTTTCTTATAACATAGATATAATAAGGATTTGGCCATGGAATCCTAAGGACACTAAAAACCCCATAAAATAAAATAACAAATACCTATAGTCAATTACTAGATCACTAGGATTCTTCTTGTTGCATATAGCTTCATACATACCCCTGGTTTGAATATGACATCAACTAAGATTTGATTAAATGAAGGGAATAACGACACCCATCATAATCCACCACCAAAAAAATTGTCTTCACCTTCTACACCATATCAATTCAACCCATTTTCAATATACACCATACACCAGACACCTCCGTCCACATCTATTTTATTTACCTCATCATCTAATACCATCTCATATATTGTGCCTATGCCTCTTTTAGGGCTATCCCCACATCAACCATACCCACAATCATGTTACCTACCACCTTAACCTCCACTACTTCTCTTTCATCTACATCTATTCCTACTCTTACCAAATCCACATTATCATTATCTATACCTTCCACCATATCCGCACTAATTTTACCTCACCCATTATCCACACCTATCCCGATCACACCCATCACTACACTTATATCTAATATATCTACAAATCTGCCCATGTATTCCTTAACATCATTATCGCATATTTCTTTAACAATTCCCATATCATCCATAACATCTCCCTCTTCCTCGGTATGTACTATTCCCACATCTACATTCCCAATTAATTCTTCTCAATCCACATCCACATCCACAATGCCTCTTAAAATGTCTAAGACAAACACAAAAGGAATTCATACCTCTTCTACACAACCCCTCATTTCTAAATCCACCCATATTCAATTTACATCATCTCCCTCTCACATAAACATCATCAACCCATCCAGAAACCCCTTTCTATTTCTATATCTGCACCTAATCCCATCATTGATTCCACACACCATATCTACATCATCTAATTCATTAGATTCTCCCACCTTTTCCACATCTATTCCACCTTTACTCATCATGTCATCCTTAGAATCAGTACCAATTCCTCTTTCCATGATCTTTCCTACACTAACCCTATCAACCATTGTGACCACATCTCCATTATCCCCCTCTTCTTCCACACCACCTTCATCATTTGAAGAATATTGGAGAGAAATTCAACTTACAGCAACTATAGGTGACCCTCCCATCTCATCCACACTATCAAACTCTCCTACACCAAGCTAATCATCACCTTCCTTGAAACAAATCATGTAAAAATTACTTCCCCCATCAACCACAACACCACCTTCAAATCCGCCGGTTGAAATCATTGTCATCCCTACCAAGGGCACTCCTCAAAAATCCAAATCCAAAATCCTTGGCACCCTTCCACAATGATCCCTTGTGCATCCCCATAGAAATATCGACATTTCTCTAACCAATACCAAATCTACATCCTCCATCTTGGGGCCACATTCATCCATCCTAGGACCACCTCCTTCATCATGATCAATCAATCAATTTAAATCCAAATAGTCTAGTTCTTTCCTAGGACTAGTTCCCTTATCAAGAATACCTCCACCTACCAGTCAATCTAGTCCTAAATCATCCAACCCTTCTTCTTCCAAATCATTGATCACAACCAAAGCGCCAATATCTCAAAACAATCCAACCTCATCCTTGACATCCATGTCATATCACAAGAACCCTCCCGATACTTATATCAAATCATACACGGAAGTCCTCCAACATTTTTTCTAAACTTCTACCATCACGCTTTCCCCAATTAGGGATTTTGACCCAAACCTGTCTAAAGCCCTCATGTTTTAATTCCAATTGCATCTATGCATATCATTGACACACCGGATCATGAAACCAAACATTTTAAGGCCCTTCAAACCATCGTCCATAACCTTAATGAGAAGGATGACCTTCTTGAGGCTTCTTCCTCTTCCTCTATTATTTCATCCATGACCAATCCATTCCCTATTTCTACATCCCCATCCATCAAAATTACCCAACCTCCTCATTTATCTACATCATCCTCTATCATCCCTCCAAAACCAGTCCTCCCGATTAGGGTCCTCCTTTATTCATTGATTATGTTTTCCTTGCTACACCACCCTCCGACATCCATTATCTTATCACTCTTGCTTAGGGAGCATCCCCCTTTCTCATTGATCCTTTCACGTCTTCTTCCTAATCCATACATCCTGCTGCCATGAATCTTTTGATGCTAGGGGACTTCATTTCTAGGGTCACTTCTTGCATGGATTATTTCCTTTCCATACTTGACATCATCTTATCTCATCCAAATTCTATCTTCATCTGATCTTATCCAACTTATTCATCTATCATCTTCTCCTCTTGTGACCACCTACATGGCCATATCTATACTTCCCTTAGGAGCACCATGGCTTTACCTAAAGACCACCAATGTGGCCATATTCGTGCCTATCTTAGAGGCACCATATCCTTACTCTAAGTCCACTTTTGTGGCCATTATTATTTCCTTATCATTTCCGAGGTGTTGCACATATTTTATAATCTTTATCCAATTCATCTCATTCAATCCTATCTAAACTTATCTTCTCCATACTTGTCCTTCTCTAGGGACCATTTTCTCTCATCCTAAGTCCACTTTCATGTCCACATTTTTCCTCCCCTTTGGGAATCATAATTTCATTTTAAATAGATATATCTTCATCTCATTAAGGATGAAATTTTTCCTCACTTCTTTAGTGGAGCGTATAGTTTCCATCTCCACTGCCTATAGCTCTAATCATATCCTATCCTAACACGACTTTAACGTTGGCAACCTCATCATCGTAACATCACCACTCTAGAAAAGAGACAACGTGGAAATTTTTCCCATAATCGGGTTGGACCATACATTATCACACATAAGTATGGATCGGGATCCTATTGATTGGCCTCCTTGATGATAAACTGAAAGTGGAATCTCTTAATGCATTCGAGCAAGTACACGGAAATGGAGGGCCAAAAGAGGGGGAAAAATATTTTAAGCAAAATGCGAGAGCATTTTGGGAAAGTGTGAACATGTTATGAATTTTTCAGTTCGATAATGGCCAAGACTAAAACACAAGCATGTTATAACACCCTCACATTCCTATTTTCTATGTGGTATATGTGGTTGTGGAGGGATATATTTACTAAAATAAATGGTTTGAGTATAAGAAATAACTTATTACTTTTTATACTTTAAATTTATTTTAGTAAATATAAGAAGTGAGGGTCACTCAACACCTTATGGAACTACTCTCACAAATCCATCAATCATGGTTTAGAATATGGTTTTCATATTCTAAACCGGTTAATACATAGGTAATTTTCAAGAATTCAAAGATACGACCTAAAGCTTTTAGGGTTTAAATTCTACAATTGATGTCTATTTTGGGAAAGAATATAGTCATTTTTTAGGTTTTGGGGCCTTTTAGAAGTGTTGAGAAAATTTAGGAAGATTTAGGAAAGGTTTTCTCATTCAAGGAAAATCTGCTCAATAGCGGTTTACTAGGTGTAGGGAACAAACATTGTAATGGTGAATATAGAATTCTCTACATGATTTTAGGAGCTCTGTAAGGAGTTAGGAGGAAAAAAAATAGGCAATGGAAATATATGTGAATCCTATACATGTTGGTAACATCTATTTTTCTCTAAGACTTGAAGGTTTTATGAAGAATTTCAAAATAGTACAACACCCCTTTCGATTCCAGACAAAAATGGCCCTAAATTTGCAAGATCTAAAGAGATGGTCACCACATGGTGATAGGTGAATATTTTTAAATGTTGATAAGTACATCTTGGAATGGGTACTGTCATAAATAGACTATTTTTTTACCATGGGTGAGGATCTCATGAGGATGGGGCCAATTTTGTGAGTTGAAAACACCTTCCTAACACCCCAGGTTGTGTTTTTGAGTGACGAAACTTATAACATGAAAAAGTGGTAAAAATGAGTTTTCATGAGTTGAAATCATGTTTTCTTAAACCTCAAGTGATGACTTAAGTGTTTAGAAACACTGTTATGAGATCCACATTGTGATGGGAACAAACTATCCATGAATGATAAAAATCTTCCTAAACTGCTTCCAACACCTTCAATGATTTTAAATACCACATTTATATACTTAATACCTTTTTATACCCCTCCTAAAGGATGTACATAGGCTCCCAAATGGCAAAAATGGTAAAATACCGACAAGGTCAGTAGGGTGTTTAAGCTCAATAAAGGTATAAGAGACAAAGAAAAAGGCCCAAAAGACATTATAAATTAGTTTTTTTATTTCTTAGGAATAATGTATATATTAGTATGCTCTATGACCTAGAAATGTACCCAAGTGCATATATTTTGTGTCTACAAGGTGGGAGTGGATGAAAGGAAATGCATAAAAGTATAATTTTATGCCAAAAATAATTTTCCAAATAAGAATCATAGGGGCCTATTTTTTATAGTTCTTTCTGACAACATCAATGACCATGATGCATTTAGTCATTGATGTATGGAAGGAATTTGGATATTCCATGTGGCTTTGATCATGATAATGGATTGGTGTCCTACAAGGCACATTAATTAGGTAAGATCCTTTATCTCAATGTATAACATAAACCCTTCACAACTTAATTTATTTTTTTTAATTTTTTAATTTTTTTGTGGATGGTCATTCTAATCTAGTTTGGAGTGATGCCATCTAACAGAGTTGTTTTGAGTACAATTATAGACAACTTATATCAAAGGACAATCAAACATAGGTCAAGCATAGGTAGAAATATAAAATTATTTGTTAAAGGTTCTCTGTAAATGGCAAAGCATGGTGTCGAATCGCATGCAAGTTGTGTCATCATCCTTCCCTCGACGAAAAAAATCGTTAAGATCCACCAGGTGTGAAGGATACTTAAATAAAGGAACTTGTTCATCTTTATTTGAAAAGGTTAAGGAGATCGAAAACCAAAGCCTACGAAACTAAAGTATTTTCTTCTTTTGATAAGTTTTTATGTGCCTATATATACCCAGAAATAATTCAAGGGAATTCCTTTCTCCCATGAAGAGGAAGAGTGAGGCATCGATTCTCACTTTAGGACCTTAAGAAAGATGCACTCTATGTTTTACATAGATAGGAAACATCTTAATTAGGCCAAAAAGCGTATAATCTAGTATTATGCATGTGTAGATTATTCGACAATATTATTTTTGTTATTCATATGGTTACTACTAGACACACACACACATCACTAAATTCATGTTCATAATGAAATTCTTTTATACTTATTTCATATGCTTTATATTGAGTTTTGGACCAATTCCATGAATAAATGGTGGCAATGTCATGTAGTTGTATTTTATTTCTAACATTGTTCAATAGTATAACTCACTAATTCCTCTATGGATAGGTCCAACACGACATGAAGAACATGTGTATGTGGGAATTCAATGAGGTGTCTAAGAATGCCCTAGGTAAAATTAGCATGCACAACTTAATGAATGGTTTTGATTTTTCGGCATGGTTATCATTCTAAAAGTGTAGAGTGTAGGGTTTTGAAAGCCCCTAGCAATGGCCTAAAATTTGATCTTGAGGAGGAGAAAAATTCCTTATTCTACACCTCCTATTTTGATGGATTGGACACTTGTTGGTTCTTTATTCAAACCAAAAATGCAAGCTATTTTATTCGGTAGTAGATATTTTATTTTAGTAATTTTTTTGACATTTTTCTCGGCTTGAGAACTTCTAAGCATGAGACAAGTTTTTAGAAAATTTAGGGGGATTTTCTCACACTAAATAGCCTATTGGATAATTATCATCCATTCTTTAATTTAGTTTTACTCGCAACCGGTTAGGCAAAAACTTTCATCATGTTTTCAAAAATAAGGGTCCTTTTTGGATTTTAGTGGTATATAGTTCTCTATGATCATGTGTAATGAGTTCTACCATGGCTTAGTGTGCTTTAAGATAGTAATTACCTCAAACAATTAGAAGATGGAAAAGAGGGAGGGAAGGTGAATCAATATATATATATATATATATATATATATATATATATATATATATATATATATACATATATATATATATATATATATATATATATATATATATATATATATATATATATATATATATATGTGTATATGTATATATATATATATATATATATATATGTATATGTATATATATATATATATATGTATATGTATATATATATATATATATATGTATATGTATATATATATATATATATATATATATATATATGTATATGTATATATATATATATATATATATATATGTATATGTATATATATATATATATATGTATATGTATATGTATATATATATGTATATATATATATGTATATGTATATATATATATATATATGTATATGTATATATATATATATATATATGTATATATATGTATATATATATGTATATGTATATGTATATATATATATATGTATATGTATATATATATATATATATATGTATATGTATATGTATATATATATGTATATGTATATATATATATATATATGTATATATATATATATATATATATATATATATATATATGTTGTCATCTTTGAGCTTGTCGTCCATTGAGAGAATCAATCTTGAGATGTGGCAAACACAATAGGGTCAAGATAATTTTGAAGAAGCTCACATATAGTGACGATTCTGCATAAAAATGGTGGGGTTTACCATTGGATCTGATCATATGTGCCTTCTTATTGAGGTAAGCACCATAGTAATCAAAGCTCAAACCTAGTCTTTCCTAATAGTATTATTACAATATTTTATACATATATACCCCTACAATATTCATAATTTAATGGGACTCGGATGAAAGGAAATGCACAAAAGTATAATTTATTTGTATCTTCATAATTTTGTAGCATAGATGGCCCTTTTCATAGATGTCAAAGGGGAGAGAGTTAACACAGTCCTCGATAAAAAGATAAACAAGAAAGGAGAGATATTAAATGTTTTTTCCATCAAGGATTCAATGTACGCTTCAAGAAAGTTTCTATCAATGAAAAGACATATTTTTGGACCTTTGTCATTGATGTCAAGTGACATTGATGGAAAAATTATGGTGTAGGTATTATGTAGGTGTCAACCATGTATTGAAATATTCCCAAATCAGTAAAGCTTTAGAAGCAATTCAAGAAAGAATCAACAAGAGAAATGTGAAGGTTGATTGCAGTGCTCGGCTCTTAGATGATTCAAGATAATTCTAAGGGGATTAAGCAAACTTTTGGGAAATCCATGGACATGAGAAGGAAGCCATGAAGCCTAAAGGAAACCACCTAAGTCTAGAGGAAGCCACATAGGTTTTAGTGAGAGCTGGGGAAAAGGGACAAAGCCATACGAGAAAAAGATAAAGCCACGAGATGTGAAAAAATACACGAAAGAAAGGAAAATAACAAATCCAGTAAAAGACTAGAGTTAGCCAGGAGAACTAGACTAAGCCACGGATATGAAGGAAAATCCAAAGAAGGAAGGGAAACTAGAAATAGCTACAGATAACTAGAAAAGCCACGAGAGATGAAGGAAAGTTGTGGAAGACTAGAAAAGCCAAGAAATACAATAAAAGGCCGTGAGTAACGAAGATAAGTCATGGAACACAACATATAGTCGTGACACAAAGGAGAACGTCACAAAAGAAAATAAAATATGTGGAATGGAAAAATGTGGACTGGATAGGGCTCGAGAACAATCAACTTGTTTTGTAGTGGGACTTTGTTATCTAAAATCGATAATGATCTAATATCAAATGGAGATGTATTCCATTGCATCTCGTGAATAAAAATTGTGCCCTACAAAAACTCAAACCCAATTTGAGAAATCTCCGTATCTAGTTGTCAACATTTAATGTTCTCTCGACTTTGTGGAAAAATGATTACATCCTCCAGATCACAAAATCTAAAATCATGATTTCAAGGAACAATTAAATATCGTAGAGGAAATACGGATCACTCTTTTTGATAAAGTTGAAAATCCTATAATATTAGGAAATATATTTTCAAAATGGTCTCATTAACGATTCCTAAATTAACGACACGAATATTTAATGCACCGAGAAAATAACAAAGACAAGCCGAATTTAAAGAGATTAAATGTGGATTTTGTTGCATATATTTAATAGACTAGATTTGCAGTGCAGAGTGATAGAGTGTTTGACACGCAAATAATGTGATGGTGAGTGTTGATTGTATATAAAAAAAAACTCCATGCAAATACAAGAGTTTCTCAAGTGAGAAAAGTAGATGCATTCGATTTGAAGGAGCGAGGAAGAAAAGATAGAGATGAAAAGAGACCCAATAGATGGTGTAAAATATCATAGAAAATGAGAAAATAATTAGTGTGGTTGAGCCATTAAGAAAAATAGTTTGACTCAAAAGTACAAAGAGAGTGACATAACACGTAAATCGAAATCTAGATTGAGCTTGAAAGAAAGAGACAAAGAAAAAAAAGAATGATGAATGTGAGAGCTCAATGAGCAAGCACGAGAAAGATAAAGAAATGTGATCGTAATCTATTGTGTAAGATATCTTTATTCTAAGTGATCAATGTATTGGTAATCTTATATTTCTAAGTGGGTGCTTATATTATAGGGGTGGGTGCTCCTTGCAAGTTGGTGCTTGCTAAAATCTGCTAAGTGGGTGCTCAGTTATCTTCAAGTGGGTGCTTGGAGAATCTGAAGTGGGTGCTTCATAGGTTGAGACGGTGCTCAACTAAAACCAAGATATTGTATGCTTTGGAATTGGTGTTCCTAATAAGGCATTGATTTCAAAGTTGGTTTTTCTCCCGAAATGGTTTCCCACTATAAGTTCTGTGTCAATGTTATTATTGTCTAACATATGTTTGTTTAAATGCTCATGGTATATTGTTGCACTTTACTAATAAATTATAACCTGGTATTGTCTTAAAATTTTAATCTACATTGATTCACCCCCTCTTAGTGCTTGTGATATCTAACAATAATATCCTACAACCAATTTCAATCGTAACAATCAATAAATTCAAACAAATCAGGGACAACATGAACACATCATCTATAGTGGTGTTTATTGGGTAGAGTCATGGAAGGAGAGTAACACTAGACCTCTCTCCCCAACACTTTCTCTTTGGTATGAGATCACCCAAAAACTCACACTTGGTGTGAGATATCCCAAAAACTCGCACTTGGTGTGGGATATCCCAAAAACTCACCATTGGTGTGAGATCACCCATAAAATTCACACTTGGTGTGATATATCCCAAAAAAATGCACATTTTATAGTAGTTTAGGGTACTTTCCTATCGCTTTACTCTCTCCTACATAAGGTGCACACTTTACTTTTGCACACTTTTACATACTTATGCAAATTTTTCATATACACGACTTTGACTACTCTCTTGCTCTTCTTTTCAGTGAGGTCCTGTCTCATACAAGAAGAAACAAAAATAAGCACAACAGTACAACATGATACAACTCATACGCTTCACCCCTAGGGTCACTTTCTCTTCCTAGTTTCCACGCTTCATTTTTGCACTTATTCCACATTTCACTTTTCCATCCAAAGATGCTTCTCACCGCATGCTCTATAGGGACAAAAGCTATGCATCTCTTACCTACTTTATGTTATCAAGTATTCACTCAACAACATGAAGTGCGGAGAAAATTCAGATACAAAATCACACACTTGAGTACATTTCTAGGTCCTAAACACATACTAACATTCATATGATTCCTAAGCAAGAAAACTAGTAATCATGATTGTATTTAGCCTCTTTGATTTCTTTATGGTTTTCCATTTGGTCACATACACCCTACAACCCAATCGGTGTTTTAATTATTTATCTTTTATAGCTCCGACACCATTACTAACCTAGGACGATGTGAGTGCTCAGACGCCCTTATCCCCTCTCCTCGGTGCCCCCGACCCTTTTTCCACCTTACTTGCTTCTTTTTGGTATATTTTATCTTTTGGGAATATTTTTCACTTATGGGTTGGCCTTCGAGTTGTCAATTATAGAATTAAAACAAGGGAATCATATAAATACATAAATATGTGTTCAAAATCAAGGACCAAGCACTAAACATATACTATCATCACTTAAGCTTGCATCCAAAGACACCTAAAGCACTTCAAGGCATCCATATAACATTCATTCAAGGGAAAAGGGACTATATTTTCTATATAGACAACATAGGAGGGGGAAGTTCTTTATTCCATCCACACATTATATTACATTCTTACATCTAGCTAAAGCAAGCTATCAAGTGGACTTACACTAGGGCATGATTATTTCACACACTTGCCGAAGTACATGGAGTCCGAGATGTAGTGCAGGCTCGGTAATAATTTCACTCTCGGAGTGACCACTTGCAGGGCTGCCTAACTCCCCATATTGCATATTTATTTTTGGATTTGGTGTAGTATTGTGGGTTTTGCAGTGATATCTGCTTTTGGAGGTTACATGTTCCTCGGTGATCAAATAAGTGACACACAAAGTGCGATCAACAAGGAATATTTGCAACACTTTTGTGACAATATTAAAATTAGATTCCTACCATCAACACAATCATAAGTGCCCAACAGAGGTCTCCAAAGGCCCAAGATCCCCTATCCAATCATGGGCACACTTGTCCAAAATGTATTCTCAGCAAAGAATTTATCCCGAGCAATCGAAAAAATAGTTCACCTCTTGTGTAACAATTTTCCCGATTCAAAAGACTTCAAGATCAAGCACAAATTAGCTAAGTTATCCTTTTTATACCTTTTTCTCAGGTTTTGTACTTTACTTGCTTGTTTTTTAGGTCATATTGTATTTAGCAACAGTATATCATAGTTTACATTCATTTACTTTGTATTAAGGTTTAAACAAAAGTCTATTTTTTAACCAAATAGATCGTCTAAGAACTTCTCAAGGTAGGATTCATTCATCCTAAAGATTGGTCTATACTCCTCAAAAGTTTAAATTTTCTGCAAAGAAGGATGGATTGTGGCATCTTTGCATCAATTTTAGGTAATTTTAGAATAAATTCCTACTCTAGTAATTTATGAGCTTCGGATGAACTTCGGTGCTCAATATTTTTCCAAATTAGATCTTCACTCTAGGTATCACCAGATTTATCTTCACAAGGAGGATATTCATAAGATGACATTTCAACTCATGATGGTCACTATGAATTTTTGGCCATGTCCTTTGGGATTATAAATTCCCATATAAATTTAAAGGCTTGATGATTAAAATATTTCAGCCCTTCCTTTGTCAATTCATTATGGTATTCTTTTATGACATCTTAATCTACATTAAAACCTAGGTAGAGTATCTATGACACATTGACAAGGTATTGCAACTTCTCACAAATAATCAGTTGTATGCCAAACACTCCAAATTCTCCTTTGGCTAAACAAGTAGAACATATTGGGAAAATTGTTTTGGAGGATGGTTTCTATGTGGACGGAGAAAACATCAGTGCCATGAGAAATTATCCTCTCCCCAAGACATTCTCAAGTCTTTATGGGTTCTTGGGTCTCACCGCTATTACAAAAATATTGTTAAGTATTATGGTAAAATCATGCCCCAATGACAAACATGAAAAAAAAGGTATTCTTTTCGCATGGAATGAGGCTTCCAAATAGGCATTTAAGGCCTTAAAACAAACTATATGCAATATACATGTATTACCTTGTGTCATATTTTACCAAGAATTTCATCATTGAAAGTGATGCATGTCGTAATTAATATTATGGTTCAGATTGTATGCAAAATGAACACACAATTTAATCAAATAACACCGGAAAAATATAGTATAATATTTTTCTATTCCATTTAGGATTTTTATTCATTTCCTGGTGAGCTTCTTATACAAATACTTGATCCTATAAACTAGAGTCAAGTCTTATCTTCCTCATATCTCTCAACCTTTATTTTCTCATACTCATCCCCAATATATCTCACCTAGAATAGCTCTAGTAAGTTGTACTACAACTCACGTACAACTATAAAATACAACTCAATATGAGTTTGTATTTTATTATTTACACACTTAATAATGTTATCAATAATATTTCCTAACAAAGAATAATAGCCTTAGTGCGCTTCTCCTCAGAAGGTCGTTCCCTTCCTTCACTAGAAAATCTCTCTTTGGATGGAATTTGGTATTTTCTACTTATGAGAAATAAATGATGGAAATATTGTGATATTATTCTGTAATGATCAAGATAGAAACCTATGCACATCGAAGAGGTTACACTCCAATGGTGACGTGAAAGCTCCAAGTAATCAACAAGTGTAATCGAACAACAAGGAAAATCATGCATAAAATAAATAGGTCTACTCATTCTCATAGATCAAAGTAAGGGTACATATGGGATTTTTTTTTAACTCCTATGCCCGGATAATAATTCCTCCATGAGGGAAATAGGATTTACAATTCCAAAATGGAATGTAACTCCTATGATGCCACTGACGCATATGACAATGACAGATTCTATGATGAAATATGCCATGTGTCATATAACTCATATGACCTATGATCTCACCTAAGTGAGATGAATCACCATGTGAGGTGGACAAGATGTCGAGTGATGACAAGGTAAGTCACACACACCAACACCCCATTCATCGAAGTTCGAGGTAGAAGCCATGGTAATTCAAAAAGAAAGAGAACACCCTTAGAAAACTAAAAGATGCATCAAATGGGTCCTAAAAACTAAAGGCATAATAAGGTACCCATGTACAAACCACAATATTTTTGGAAAATAAGAAGAGGAGAAGAGGACTAGAAAGATCAAGAAGATGGGTGGTTGTAAAAGACCTCACCCCAAGAAGAGAGTGCAAGTGAAGGAACTTGACTTCAGTGAAGGGCTTGTAAATATGTATGGAACCCGATATGAAGTTTGACAATACTACAAGTTAATGATGTCTCCACAAATCAACTCATGTATGAAGTGCATGTGGATCTCAATGTTCTTCATCCATTGTTTCTATAAATGGATTTCAAAAAATTGAGATGGTGCTCATGTTGTCACAATAAATGATAGTAGGCTACCGAAAGTGAATACCAAACTCGTTAGAATCCCCGCAACTAAACAACTTCCATGACAACATTGATTACTCCTTTATTATGCCTTTGTAGAAGATATCACAATCACATTCTACTTCTTTATCAATCAACTCGATAAGACCTAAACTAAGAGAAAAATGTAGCCTAAGGTATACTTACAATGATTGAGATCACCGCCCAATCGTAATTGGTAAAACCAACAAGATCAATATTTTTCCTCCTAAGTAGTGAATGCCATCTGTATGAGTGCCACGAACATAGTAAATAATATTATTTTTTTTTTCCAATGTAACTCATGAAGCTCCTACATAAATTTGTACACAATTCCAATAACATATGAAAGATCTAGTTGAGTGTGATTCAAGTAGATCAAGCTCACCACCAACTGGAAATAAAGAGTATCATCAACTATGGGAGTAGAGAAATCAACAAATAACTTAAATTTTGGAAAGGAAAGGAGTAGGAGAAGGATTATAATCATACATGTGAAATATGATTAGAAAATAAAGGGTGTACCTAGGTTGTAAAATTATAATTCCCAAGTCATATTGTGAAATATGTATCCTAAGAAACTAATGAAGCAAACCTAATTCATTCATGGAAAATGTGTTGGTTAAGTAAATATTCATAGAATCGATGATCGAGGAAGAGCTACTCGTAATTAACAGTGTCATCAAAATACATAACAAGGATGAGTATAAAGTCATCCTACCATAAAATGTAAACATTAGGGTCGAGTGACACTCAGATTGAACCCCGATGCAAGTAGAAAGGATTCCATCTTGGCATACCAATCCCAAGGGGCTTTTTTAAGTCCTTAGAGAGACTTCTTTAACTTACAAACTAGGGATGAATCATGGACATAACCCGAGGTTTGTTCCATATATATATATATATATATCTTCCTCTAGGTTCCCATGAAGGAAGGCACTCTTAACGTCCATCCGGTGGATTACTTATCTTTTCATGACAACAATGGTGGGGGTTAGTTGAATGGAAGTCATGTTTGCAAGGGGAGAAAAATATCTCGAATAATCAACCCCAACTACTTGGGAGAAACCCTTAGCTACAAGTCACACTTTAAACTTCTCAACATCTCCATCAACACCATACTTTGTTCAGTAAACCCATTGACATCAAACAATTTTTCTTCATTTTGAAAGAGGGGTGAGATCCCAAGAATCATTCTTCATGAGTGATAAATACTCCCCATCAATGGCAGAATCCCACACAAGAATACCAGAAGCCTCTCAAAAATACTGAGGGTCGAAAGTGGAGGCTAAGAAGGATTGGGGTCCAGTGAACTCTGAACGAGTCTCGTATCTCATTCGAAGGATCCCCAATCCACTCTCTGGAACTCTATAAGTTCTTCCTATCCCAACAAGGACTAAGAGGTGAGTCGAGTTAGAATCTATAGATTCTTCACTCAAGTGAGATGGGAAAAAGTACTCATCATCACTAATCACAAAATGAGAAGACTCTAAAGCATGAGAAGAAGGAGGAGTAGAAGGACTTAGAGGATTGCATTGAGGAGGAGGATGTTATGTGACATGATCATCATACAAAGATTTGGAGTCGGGTCGAGAGTAGAAGGAATCCAGAGGGTAGATAAATGGAAGTCGAAGATGACTCATCAAACTTCACACTTCTCTTACTATAAATATGATGAGTAGTAGGGTTTAATAGTCTATACCCATTCACGCCATCAAGATACCCTACAAAAATACAAGGTATGGAGTGTGGTTCAAAGGCCTTACGTTTCTTTTTGGGAATCCGTGCCATAACATTAGATCTAAAAAGAAAAAGTTCTCAACATCATGTTTACATCTAAACCATGCTTCAATGAGTGTCATCCCTCTTACTTCCCCTGTTTGGAACATGGTTTTGAATGTAACAAGAACATTTCATTGCTTTAGCCCAATACTACGGAGGAAGGGATTTTGAGTGAACCATACAAGTGGCCATCTCCTTAAGCATTCGGTTCTTTCTTTCTACAACTCCATTTTTTAAAGGGATGTAAGAAATTATGTACGCTATAAAGAAATCCCTTCGAGGTACATAAATATTCAAACCTATTGCTCACATATTTTCCTCCATCATCGGTTTGAATAATCTTGATATACATTTCAACTTGTTTCTCAGCAAGAGCCTTGAAGTCTCAAAAGTGCTTGAAAACTTCAGATTTATGTTTGAGAAAATACACCCAAGTGTAATGTGAAAAGTCATGAATGAAGGTAAGTGTATAAATATCTCTAGTAAATAAAGGATATTGTAAAGGGCCATAAAGTTCACTATGAACAAGATCCCAATGACGAGTAGATCTCTAGGCTTTTACTTTGCCAAAAATTTGGCAGGGTACTTCCCAGGGCACAAAAACCTCACAAATACCCGTAGAAAATTTAACACGGGGTAACCCATTAACCATTTCATTTTGGCTCAATTGTTCAAGGTAATGATAGTTAAGACACACACATAAAAGGAACATGAATATAATCCATTGCAAAGAGAGAGGAATAAGGAATGAAGAAGGAAAAGAAGTGCACACACATAACCTTGTAACAATATTTTCACCCCTTATTTGTGTAAATTTATAGTTTAGTGCATTTATTACAATTAAGTGTAAATGTACATTGTGAAATAGTCGACACTCACCTTGCAATCAATGTATCAATGACACAAGTTTTGAGGCCATAATCAAGTTTCAACGATCACAACAATTTGACACCTAAGCAAGAACAAAATGATGTGAAAAAGATAAGGAGGAAAAATAATTCATGTGTGAGAAATAAAATTTTACATGCAAGAGAAACCTCTTTACCATAATGATGTGGCGACACATTCACTAGCCCACAAGCAATAGTATGAGTGGTGCAAAGAAAAAGACAACTTGAAACGAGTCTAGAAGCCTCCAAAAAGCAAGAAAAGTGACCTAGAATGAGAAAAACGGTTCCAAATCGTGCTCTAAAACCACTTTTCCTCCAAACTTAGTTGTATCTAGCTAAATACGGTGGAGAAAAATTGAAATATGCACATGCAAAAACCTCGTAAACAACACAAACTCAAAAATTAAACCCGGATCTCAATCCGATAATAAGATTCCAAAGATGAGTAAAAACTTACATGAGAAGATCTAATAACAAAAGCTGAAGTAATTATCAACCAAATAAAAATGAGTACATGCTTACTAAATCACAACTCGATATCATAGCCGAGTTTCATTTTAGAGTTTGTGTTATTTTCGTGGTTTTTTTTGCATGTGTAATTTTAGTTGTTTCTCCATCAAATTTAGCTAGATGTACCTAACTTTGGAGGAAAAGTATTTTAGAGCGCATTCTTGAAAAATCATTCCTCCATGAGGGACAAAGGAGTTATGATTCCAAATTTTAATGTAACTCCTATGACTCCAATTATGCATATGGCAATGATAGATTCTATGACAGAATTTGCCATGTGTCATATAACTCCTATGATATATGATCTCACATAAGTGAGATGACTCACCATGTGATGTGGAGAAGATGTTGAGTGATGACAAGGCAATTCAAATACACCAATAAATATTACATGCAATTAAAAAAATTGTCCATAGTTGTTAAGTAGGCATTTCGCATCAAAATCGCCATCATAGTATAAAGTACTTCCTGGAAAAATGGATCTCATCTCCTACTCAAAAGAAGTGGGTATCTATACTCATGGGATATCACTATGAGATCACCTATAACAAAGGGAAGGAAAATTTGGTTGTAAATGCCCTCTCCCATAATTTCAAGGATTAAGTCTCCCTTTACATAGTATGCGTGCCCATACAATAATGTCTTCAATAATTCCAACAAGAATGGGACAAGGATCCAACCATATAATGCTTCATTTAACAATTGGCATCTAATCCTAAGTCATCCCTACACTACTCTTGGGATGGAACATATTTGTAGTATAATGGGAACTTGTTTTTACCACCTAAAATTGATCTTCATCATATAATTCCTCTCAAAATCCATGCTTCACCATTTGCATGTTACTCAGGATTCTTAAAAATGTATGAAAGGGTTAGTAGGAATTTCTTTTGTAGGGAATGAAGAAAAAAACCAAACATTTTGTGGCCGATGTAGACATCTAAATTCAGTATCTATACCTCGTCTTCCCACATGCACATGTTTCACGTTGGTCTTTACCTAGACCTCCTTAATTAATTCATCTCCTTTTATTTGATTAAAATGTCACTAAATTATCTTATCACCTCTTTAGCCCATCCAATTAAAATTAATTAATTAATCATTTAATATCTTACATGCCCTAACTAACCTTCTATTTAGGATAATTTTATCCTAACACATACATCCTTGCTTTTCTATCTTTCTTATTGTGCCTATCTTTATCCCTTAACATCCCTAAAAATCCCTTGCCCACATACATGCTTTAAAGCACTCTCCCAACTCTTAAGAAATCCCATAATCTCGTTTAAAGAAGAAAATCATCCCCATTGGGTAAAAGTTACCCATAGTCAGTGGCGACCCATCCCAGTATTTTTTGACCTTATAAAATTAAGTATTTTCTTTCCATAATCATAAGATGCATGTGAATTTTGGAGCTTCTTTGCGACTTGTAAACTTTCTCTCATGCCTGAGCATTCCTGCAATACTGATCTATTGGACATCGTTTCAACATGTTTACATCACTTACGACTATCCTTCATCGAATTATTATCATTGTTGTGTTGATTTAATTCATATTTATCATATTATCTTGGGTTTGCTTCGCATGTAACATTTCATGAGTGTTGGATCAAACCATTCTGCAACACTTAAAGATCATTTAACAACCTTCTTTTCCATATTGTTTTCTCATAGGTTGCCTTTACCATCCATTCATCTTCAACCTTATCTAAACTCTGTTATAGTCACCAATGACCCTTCTAGATTGTAAATCGACTCATCTTGATATAACTGTGATTTTAGCTTCCAAATCCTCCCTCTGTGTCCACTTCCATTTTGTTCTTGTCCCATCTTACTAGGACCATCACTTTGTTCTTCTGTGCATTGACTTTAGCCTACCTACACCCTGTTCTTCTTCAACACATGCTTAAATTACCAACCAAACCTCATTTAATACCATTTCCAGCCATTTTTATGGAGTTTTCTACCCATGGCTTCCTCCTATAGGTTCATTTCAACATAAACAAACTTCTACAATCACTGATTACATTTGGATCTTAAAGAGTTTTCATATTTCTCTTATGATCCAAATCTACCCTCCCAGTCACCGTCGACTGCTGCCTCTGCATAGTCTAGGTCACCATCAACCTAGACTAAGTAACATTTAATTTACAGTTATTTAATCAAATCATCTTTTAGACCAATTTCAGTCATTTTTAAGATTCAGAATACTTTTGTTTCTGCATGCTATCTACCATTCCTTCCTTTATTTCACTCTCTTTTATCAAATGGGGTTAACATCCGCCAAGTAAGTTAAAACTTCTTAGAGCCTCTTTTTTGGGAAACCCCACATATACTATCTAATCCATTTTTTGTTTAGTGATTCTTATTTGTAGGTCATCAGCTTGTAGCAGCTAAAGGATCCATTATCTAATTTTCATCCACGCCGATCCATCACATCACATCTAAGGTAAAATAAACCCTCCATCATTTTCGAGTTGCTAGTTTTTGTCATTATTAGTTCATTCATTTGATTAGGAATGAAGAAACTTGTCCAACATTTTTGGCACGTCTAGTGGGACCACCCTTTGGTGATCCCTTTTATTTCATTCATATTTTCTGCTTCTTCTATCTTCTACTAACATTTGCGGCAAAGACAAGGCTTCAATTTTGCTTGCTCATGTTGGGTTCAGATGCTTGGATTTCTTTTCACTTAAAGTTTAGATAAAAGGAAAAGCTCCATCCATGTATTCTTTATTTTCCCCTATTTGATCCTTTATGAATTGTGCTTCACTTTCCTATGTGTGTCCTCATCGAAAGATCACACTTCGATTTGGTTTTAAAATAAAATTTATTTTCTGCATCCTGCTTGCTCACATAGTTTAAGTAGGGTTTAACTTCTGTATCTCACATTTTCACACACAACCAAAACCTCACAAATCAAATCACACATCAAAACATCATCCTACCCGGTTGACTGATTAGGAATCACCCAATAAGAAGCCTCCCGAGACTTTTCCAAGCCATAACAAACCTGAAACCAGACATAGATTGCCTCCTCCTAGGTACCTTGTTATCCATCCCCTTTTCTTTTTCTAATTGTCCATATTTTTTTTGATTTAGTTCTAACATCTAAAAACTTTGTAATTCCTAACAAAGTGTGTGGAAATTCAGTTTTTGTAATAAAACAAGTCACAATCAGTCAAAAGAATCAAAGTATGAAGCAATCAACATGTTTTTGGGAGCATTGGCTTCAATACGGCTTAGTTCGGAACCTCCAGACTTAGTTCTAGAACTCCATCACACAACTAAGGAACTCTATCACTTAGTTCGCTTAGGAACCTTCGACTTAGTTCTTAGTTCCTAACTCCTCCAACACTTAGTTCTGAACTATTGCATAGCTCCGAAACTTTCACAGTTAGTTCTGGAATAGTTCCCTTTGGTTCCAGAACTTCTCCAAAGTTCTGGAATCAATGGGGATCTATTTATTTTGACAAAATCAATCTTAGAGAAATTAATGGGCCTTCCAATCAGAGCAGATCACGAGATTGTTGATTCTTCATACTCTAGATCCAGAGATAACTTATCAGATAGTTGTATGTCCAAAAGGTTTCTAAATTCCACATCTATTTTGGGCACTATTCGGTTCCACTTGAATCGGTAGAAAACTATGGTTGTAAATGCATCTTTGGATGATGAAATATATATAAAGACCTATAGATAGATTAAATATATACATATAGAGAGATATAGATATAGAGATACAATGAAGTTTTGTAAGACAAAACATTTCAGTAATAAGATAGCCATTTTGTTTTGAGAGAATCATACTTTGTCAAATCCTGATTCAAGGTGGAGCAAGGGCCCACTCCTCCAAGAAACAAGATCCTTGTTTTATTGGTATTTATATTTCTAAGAAATTCATGTAAATCTGTTAAGTATTAATTTTGTAAATGCTTTTGATTCTTTAGTTGAATTTTGTTATGTACTTATCACTACAGGTGTTATAGACTAGACTCTTATTTCCTTGCAAGCATTTTCACAACATTTTCAAATGTGTGTTTATTTCCAAGAAAGTGTGTTTACTTCTGTAATGTGTGTTTATTTCTAGCAATTTATTTCATTCTGCAATGTGTGTTTATTTCCAACAATTTATTTCTTGCAAGAGTGTTTATTTCCAACAAGTTTCTTATAGTTTGTCTTCAATAAGGCTTTGACCAGGAAATCTTCAAGACACTACAAAAATCCCCTAAAAATAAAATAAATACCTACAGTCAATTACTAGATCACTAGGATTCTTCTTGTTGCATATAGCTTCAAACACACCCCTGGTTTGAATATGACATCAACTAAGAGTTGATTAAATGAAGGGAATAACGACACCCATCATTTTTGGCACCATTTCTAGGGACCCACTAGTTAGAATTGTCTAATTAGGTGTCAACAAGAGAAACAATCATACATCTAGTAATTGAAAAATCTTCCCTACGTTATCATAAAATTTATGAGTAGACCAAGAGACTCAAAGGGTAGATTTCTCCCAAAAATATCTCAACAAGAATTATCAACATCCTCTAGTTCAAATAAGGAAGTTGACCAAGAATTGAAGCACCATTGTCTCCTGTTAGACAAGAAGCAGAAACTACCACCTTTGGAATTCTTGGATCAGTCACCAGAAGGAAGTGGAACTTTTAGAAGAAGGATTATCTCCCAAGACCCATTTAGAGAAAGTTTTGATTCTCAATTGAGTAGTCAACCTCCTACTCCTGACTTCTCACCTTCCCACCAAAGTAGATCACATACCACATTGATTGGGAGAAAAGTCTAGAAAGTACTACAAAAATGGCATGAGAAGCTGAAAGAGAACCTGATAGGACCTTTACTTATCCAATTCAGTTGGATGATGATGATACACCTATGAAGAATATTTCACCTACACATTTACCCACATTTAGAGGGATGTCATCTAAAGATCCTGACCAATTTTTGTTTGAATTTAAAGTATTGTCAAACTTATGATTACAAAATAGATAATCAAAAGCTCAAGTTGTTTCCATCTACTCTAAAGGATGCAACAATGAGGTGGTTTATGGGATTAACATCCAATTCTATTACCACTTGGGCACAAATGGAAACTTCCTTCCTAGAAAATATCAAGACTACTGTAGAGGGAGAAACAAGAAGGAAGAATTTTTCAAAATCAAGTAGGAGGAGGATGAGAATATGGAAGATTATTTGGATAGATTCCTCTTTATAAGTAAAAGGTGTGGATTTTACTTCAAGAAGAGTTAAGAAAAACCATTTTTCTTAAAGGTCTGGATGATGAATCTAGGGAAGCCCTTAATTTAATAGGAGGTGGAAACATTGATCAATTGAGAATGAATGATATTAAAGACATTTGTAGAAGCTATTCAAGAACAAGGGGTGGACCTAGGAAAGGAAAAATAGTGAAAATTTTGAATCCAGATATGAACAAACTGATGGATGAACTAGAAAACTTTAAAACAAACATTCTAGTTCAATTAACCTCCACCATGGATGGATTGCAAGCTAAAGAAAATGCTAAAACTGAACCATTAGCTATGTATTGTCCTAGATGCAGGAAAAAGCATGCAATAAGAGATTGTCCTCTGATAAAATAGAAATGTGTCTTATCTAGTGAATCTAGGGACCATGAGATTAATGCTTTTCTCTTCTTCCATTTATAAAAAAATCAGCTTAAACAAACCAACACTCCATCCACAACAAAAGAAGTAAACTTTTCCAGAGATAACCTAGCTAGGGGTAGTTCATGCCAAGGTCAGTTCCTAATCCCTGATGATGCCATGGGTGGCTCAGATAGTACCAAAAAATGGGGACAACCACCTTGGGCCCCTCAACCAACATGGAATCCCCAGGATTGGGCAGACAAGCTTGGTATGCTCAAGGACACCAACAACCATGGTCTGGTCAAGGTAACCCAATGCTTGGTCACAACCTAGGTGGAGCCCTAATAACTATGCTCAAGGGAAGACATATCCCAATCAGAATCAACAAGCCATAATGGGTTCCCAACACAAAATTCATAGACTAAAAATGTGGTTCAAACACAAATACCAACACAACCAGTGGCTAATCCCAGAAACAAACAAACAACTCCTGTCTATGGGGATAAAACAAGAAAAACTAGTTGATCTTAATGCCATGGATTGTAAGGATATTCAAACCAGATCTAGAAAAATAATTAGCATTCCACCTATTATAATTACTAAAATGACAGAAGAAACTAAACCCCTAGTTCGGTTGTTCCTAAGAAGGATGAAAAAGAAAAAGATAAGGAGCCAGATAGCAACTCTACTAAAAACTCCATTTCCAGAGAGATTTAAAGAAGTTATAGAGACCAAGGAATCTGAGTTGGTGTAGGAGTTGAGGAAATTAAATATTGAAATACCATTGTTGCAAGCAATCAAGGACATTCTTGAGTTAAACAAGTTAATCAAAATGTTATGTTTAAAAAGACCTGAAGGAAGAAGCAATACCCTAGACTATTAAGGTAGATGGGAAACTTGTTGATTTATTAGTAGGAAAACTCTTACTTCCCAAATATGGAGATCCTGAAGCCCTGTTATTTCTATCTCTATAGGGAATAAAGATATACATAATGTTTTGGTTGATTTGGGAGCAACTATAAATGTGATGACAATGGACACTTTGAAAACATTACCATTAACAGTATACAACCTACTAAAGCACCATATTACAGATGGAAGATCAGTCAGTAGAAAAACCAAAAGGAGTTATTGAAGATGTGGCAGTTATGGTGGAGTCATGGGAATATCCAATGTGACTTCCTTATATTACGGCCAAAAGGTAAAACACTTGGTTATCCCATTATTTTGGGTAGACCATGGTTAGCTATAGTTTTACCTTAATTGATTGCAGATCAAGGTGATATGACTATCTCAAATGGTAAGAATTCTAAGAAAATTTCCTTATATCCTTCTACATGACCTTTTATTGATAATCAAGAACAATTATGGGTTGATGATCCTGATACTAATAAGAAAAACATGTCTTCTTTGGCTATGATAACATTGCACAGGATCACGTATGACGAGAGGTGGAAGATATGATTAATCAACCATTGAATGAACACCAATTGTCCTTGAGAAAATGGGATAGTTCTGAACCTATGACTTAGTTCTAAACTACCTTAGTTCCAAACCTTACTTAGTTCGAAACCATCATATTTAGTTCCAAACATTCACACTTATCTCCGGAACCACACCAACAACAATTCCCTATGAATGCAAATAATTTCACTCCAGGAATGAGATTTCTCTTGGGGAGGGGAAGAAATAGCTATGGAATCAGTAGCTTTAGTCTCAAAGATATTAGGAAATGGTGAGGAATTTTTGAAAGCAGTAGTAGTGATGAGGAGTTTGACCGACAACAAGATAAGTATCATAACTCTACCTACTGTCCTTTTTCCAGTATTCTTTCTCAAGGAATTTTGGAGATATTGCTACATATCATATGTTATTACCACATTCATGTCCACTAAACACCCTAATGGAACCCTTTCAACAAATCAGTTCATCACACACTGGAACCAAACATGTTGAGATTCAACTGGGTAAAATTTTGAACATTAATAGTTGGTTGAAGAATGATGAAGAAGCTAAATTGTTTGATGTTCTAAAATCATACTAGAGATTTTTCTTGGGACTATAAAGACATGAAAGGAATCCATCCAAGTATTTTCACCCATCACATCTATACTAAAAACATTAAACCAGTTAGACAACCTCAGAGAAGGATTAATCCAACCTTAAGGGACATAGTCAAGCAAGAAATTGAAAAACTATTACAAGTAGGTTTTATCTACCCTATCTCAGATAGTCAGTGGGTGTCTCCTCTTGTAATTGTGCCTAAAAATAATGGAAAATGGAGAATTTGTGTTGATTATAGGAGATCGAACAAAGCCACACTGAGAGATTATTTTCCCTTACCATTCATAGATCAAGTTTTAGACAACCTTACAGGTAAACAATACTTTTCCTTCCTGGATGGATTTAGTGGATATAATCAAATCAGAGTTGTTGTTGAGGATCAGAAAAAACTACCTTTACTTGTCCATGGGGTACCTTTTCCTATAGGGTATTTCCATTTGGACTATGTAATGCTCCAAAAACCTTCCAAAGAGTTGTATTAGCAATTTTTGTAGACCTAACGAATGATTGTGTAGAGGTATACATGGATGAATTTATTGTGCATGGAGACACATTTGATGATGCTTTGAAGAATTTGGACAGAGTATTAACAAGATGTGAGAAACACCATTTGTCTCTTAGTCATGAGAAATGTTTGATGATGGTTGATGAGGGGATTGTATTAGGACACCACATTTCAAAAAGAGGAATTCAAGTTGACCAAAACAAAATCAAGATTATTTCAGACTTACCTGTTCCTCAAACCCCCACATATATCAAGTCATTCTTAGGGCATGTTGGATACTATAGGTGTTTTATCAAGGATTTTAGTAAAATTTCTTCCCCCATGTTTAGTTTACTTACCAAGGATTGTGAATTTTGTTGGGATGAAAAGTGTCAACATGCTTTTGAAGAAATTAAAGAAAAATTAATCACTTCCCCAATATTGAGAGGACCTAATTGGGAGAAACCTTTTCACATCCAAACAGATGCCTCAAATAACTCAATTGGTGCAGTTTTGGGACAAAAAGATGAAGAAGGGAAAATGTATGCTATTTACTACCTTAGTAAAAATCTTACTCCCACTAAAAGAAATTACACCACCACTGAAAAATAATTTCTTTGTTGTGATTTATGCAATTAATAAGTTCAGACATTATATTATAGGTACAAAATATTTGTACATACAGATCACTCAACAATTAGATACTTAATGAACAAACCAATGGTTGGAGGTAGGATAATTAGATGGTTATTACTTTTACAAGAATTTGATATTACCATTGTGGATAATCCAGAAAATCTAATGTGGTAGCTGATTTCTTGTCAAGATTAACCACTACAGGGGAGAAAGATCCAGTTAAGGACAACTTTCCAGATGAACAATTATTTGCTATTTCAGCTGATACACCATGGTTTGTTGATATGGTGAATTATCTTGCAATAAGGAAGTTTCCTCCTTTTTTACTAAGAAACAAATGAAGAAGTTAATCAAAACCAATGCCCAATTTAAATGGTTAAATGGAATGTTATTTAAATGTGGTCCTGATTTGGTTTTACGCAGGTGTGTGAGAGAAGATGAAATCTTTGACATACTCAGGGCATGTCATGATGAACCAAGTGGAGGACACTTTTCAGTGAAAAGAACAACACACAAAATACTTGGCACTAGCTATTATTGGCCATCTCTATATAAATATGTGAAGAAATACATCAAGCAAGTGTGATCCTTGTCAAAGGATGGGACAACCAACTTTCACCAATGAAATGCCTCTACAACCTCAAGTAGTGATTGAACCATTTGAAAGGTGGGGGCTGGATTTTTTGGTCCCTTTAGTCCTCCTTCACAAGGAAAGGAGAACATTCTTGTGTGTACTGATTATGTGACAAAGTGGGTAGAGGTGCAAGCTTTAACAAATGCTACTAAAGAAGCAGTTGTTGATTTCCTTTGGCACAAATTATGATGAAGTTTGGTGCACCAAGGAGTATAGTTTCATATCAAGGGCCACAATTCATGTCTAATATGATCCAAGCCTTCACAATGTACTATCAGATCAATCATAGGAAGTCATCTCCCTATCACCCACAATCAAATGGACAAGCAGAAGTAACAAACAAGAATTGGAAAACATATTCTTACCAAAACAGTTGAAGCAAGTAGAAGAGATTGGGTAAAGAGACTACCTGAGGTTATCTGGGCTTATAATACAACTTGGAAGACTACAACAGGTTCTCACCATATGAGTTAGTCTATGGGAAAAATCCCTTGTTACCTATTGAATTTGAACTACAAACATTGAGAACAACAACTAAATTGGGTATTGAATTGGATGCAACACAAAAGGAAAGAATTCTACAACTCAATGAATTGGATGAGCTGAGATTGGAAGCACTTCATCAGACAGAGATAATCCAAGACCAAAGGAAGTAGTGGCATGATACACATATCAAGGAAAGGAAATTTAAGATAGGAGATTGGGCATTACTGTTTGATTCCAAGTACCAACAATTCAAAGGCAAGTTGAGAACCAGATGGTTAGGACCCTATCAGATTGAGAAGATATTTGACAATGGCTCTATTCAACTACTTCCCATTGATGGCAGTAGAAGGACACTTTTGGTCAATGGACACAGTTAAAACTTTATAGGAAGCCTCCTACTAGGGATGAATTCTTGAAGCAGATTGAAGTAGACAAAGAATTTGATCATATGGAAGAACCTAGTTCTTCCAAAATGATCAAATAATCAGATGCATGAATCCAAAATAAAGGGAAGAGAATGAAAACCAAAAAATGGCATTCTCTTCCCCAAAAAAAAAAAAAAAAAAAAAAAAAAAAAGGGAAGGAATGAAAACCAATAAATGGCATTCTCTTCCCCAAAAAAAAAAAATCTCTCAAAAGACCAATTGAAAACCAAAATGGTGGTTGGTCTCTTCAATAAATGGCTAATGCAAAATAAAAGGAATTTCTTTGGAATTCCAACTATCTTTTCTAACCATTTTTTTTTTTTTTACTTTTAGGAATGATGAGTCATCAAGGTGGAGGGATTACATCAGCAAGGATGGTAATTATATCTTGATCTTATTAAAGGTTAAATTAAAAGTTGGCATGTGTGATTAGACTTGATTTAAAAGTCGGTATGATGAGTCATTTATTGTACATTATGATTAAAAGAATAATCATGAGGGTGATGTCGATGGAATAAGTAAAAGTGGTGGTATATTATAATGAGCTATCATTTGGGTGGAATAAATGAAGTTGAGAAGAAGTTGCAAAAAAACTTCAAGGAAGAAGCAAAAGAATTATATTTGAATTCCACAGATAAACCCAAAATTCTGTAGCTAAACCCAATAGTTCCATAGCTAAACCCAATAGTTCTGTAGCTAATCTATTAGTTTTCTGATAAAATTTTGAATTTGAAGAAGAAGAATTTGAATCATCCTCTTTTCCATGGGGATTAAAAATAAGTCAGAGCCAGAGGATGATACACAACTTCTTGTAGATGGAGAAGTGAAACCATTTTTGGACAAGCAGGGTGGCTGGAGTTCCTAAAAATTTCTCAGAGGTACAATGACGAATTGGTAAGGGAATTTGTTGTAAATTTAGAAGAATCCAAAACTAAAGTTAAAATCATTGTAATTCCTTTTACTATCAATACAATGAGTAATGTATCGGGGTACCGATTGTACATGTTCCAAATCCTATAAAAGGGACCCTAAAAGAACTAGTGGAAACCTTGATACAAGAGGGGGAATCTGAACCCCAATATATTTATAACACTAAGAAAATCATAAAGGGGTCAAAAGAGCCAATTTCCCAAACCCTTTGATAGGGTAGCATTTTGGGTAGTTAAGTACCTAACTTGTGATGGCCAATTTGGGACTGTGGGAAGAGAGGTCCTTAAGATGCTAATATATCTTAGGTATGGGGCTGCAAAACCAGAATATATAGTAAACCTTCCAGGGTTCCTTTTTGACTCCATCCAGAAATGGCTCAGAGGTATTCTTGGGGAGTTGGAATAATTAGACATCATGGATTAGTCCATCTGGTCTGTCAACAGCACCATTTTCTTTCAAAGAAAAATGGAGAAGAAGCATGGGAAAAGTTCCTTAACAAATTCAAACAAAGCCTGATATTATCAGAGGGGAATACCAACCCCTTTCTCCCCTAAAATTAATTTGGAGATTGATCCCCCTGAAGAGAAAAATAAGGAAATAGGAGGGGTTAATGTACCAAAGAGGAGGAGATCTGAAAGAATGATTAAAACTACAAAACCTATTATGCCTTCAAAAGAAAATCCTTCCTCTCATAAATACTAGAAGAACTAATATATTGTCTCTCTATACAGTGAAAATTCACCTAAGCTGGATCATGAAGTGAAAATCAGAAGAAGCTCTAGGAGGAAACCCACTTCAGACATTTTGAAGCTCCTCAAAGAAGAAGAGTTCATAAGAGGTCTAGAGAAACTCTAAAGGATATTGAAGAACATGATGGTTTGGAGAAAGAAGTTGCTGATATTTTGGGTAAGCATGGCAATGACTCCTCCTCAACCAAGTCAAACTGAGGTGGAAAAAGAAGAGGAGAGATTTGAAGAACATGCTTTTCAAGAGATGAGTGAATCAACAACATATCACATGAAGAAGAGGAATTGAATCTTGGAAATGAAAAGGAAAATCCCCTTTGGTAGAAGAGGAATGCTCATTTCCCAAGGAAATTTTAGAAAAGGAGGAAAAACAACACTTAAAATAGACTTTGTTCTTGTCTAGAGAAGAACTTATCATCAGGGAGAAAGATGAGGAATTAAATTTCCTCAAACTCAAATTGGAACAAAGGGAAATGCTCATTGAGCAACTAAAAACTCAGCTCACAGATAGGACTAAAGAATTGACATTGGTCAAACAAAAAATGGTAGAAAAAGAGAAAGAATGTCAATTGGCTAGTAAACAAAATGATATGTCAAAGATATCTTCAATGAATCAAGTTGTGCAAACTAATTGACTTACTGGCCACTTAAGTAGTTGTGGGATGATACCTGCAAGGAAACTTAATGAATTTAAAACATCAAATGAGGAACTAAGAAGCAAGATGGAAGAGGAGAAGAAGGCAAGGAAGGAATGGGAAGAAAAATTTTACAAAGAGGAAGAAGAAAAATTTAAATGTCTAGTAAAGATACAAATGGTTTGCATAATGAGTGAAAAATTACTCACATGCAAGAGACCTTCTCCTACATACAATGTCTTTCTGGAAGAACAATTTATTCATTGAAGAACTATCAAGAATTGCATGTGGCCTTCCACATGAAATAAAAGTATGAATCTAGTTCATGACAACATATTCCTCAACCAGTGCAGAACAAAAAAATCTTCTCTGTGAATTCTATCTCTACAATTTTATGTTGAAAAGAATACAAAGCTTCATGATCAATTTGTATGTAGGGGAAAGCCAACTAATGCATTTGTTTCTATACTTCAAAATCAGATTGCATGGAAAGAGAGGGATTCTAAATCTATTAAAAGCTAGTTCATCTAGCATCTGCATGAGGGCTCACTATGGAAAACCATCTTCCTTTGTTATACATTTCAGATCCCATGCCTTTGATAGTCGGTTTAAGGCACATTATCTTTCCAGTTTACAAAAAGTATTGATGCCTTCACCTCTTATGAGGAGGAAAAATTTGAAGATATTTATGATGGATGTTTGAAAAGATGGGAGTTTCTCATAGTTTGCATTGAGAAGAAGAGAAGTGATATCTCCCACAAACTTAATATGGAGTCTGGAAAGAGCTAAAGCTTTGTGTACACTAATCCCTCAAGTCAATGAAAATGTAGGGGCATATGGATGGGAATGAGAACAAGGCCTCCTCTCCTTCTCACCCCCATGTCTCCATGGAAAAATAGAGAGCCTCAAGATCCCACTCACTTTGAGGAGTGGAAGAGGAAGATAGAAGAAGGATCAGGGTATAGTACTTCTGAACTAAAGCACTGGGATATTTAGTTTCAACCATTTGACTTGAGTAGTCAATTGGAATGCAGAATTCACAACCCAAGATTTGAAGAGTAAATTTTGTAAGGGGACTTACAAACAAGTAAGTATGGGGAGATGATAAGGCCAAAATATGTCTCATTAATGTGCAATAAATGATCTTATTTTACTCTCCTTTTTATCAAGTTTGACTGCATTTTGTGACTTTTGTTTGATCTAGTATAAGTTAGGATGTAATTGTCCATATTTTGTTGATTTAGTTCTAACATCTAAAAACTCTATAATTCCTAAAAAGTGTGTGGAAATTCAGTTTTTGTAATAAAACAAGTCACAATCAATCAAAGAATCAAAGTATGAAGCAATCAACATGTTTTTGGGAGCATTGGCTTCAATACGGCTTAGTTCTAGAACCTCCAAGACTTAGTTCTAACTCCATCACACAGCTAAGGAGCTCTATCACTTAGTTCCAGAACCTTCGGACTTAGTTCTGGAACTCCAACACTTAGTTCTAGAACTATTGCACATAGCTCCAAAACTTTCACAGTTAGTTCTAGAATAGTTCCCTTTGGTTCCAAACTTCTCCAAAGTTCCGGAATCAATGGGAATCTATTTATTTTGACAAAATCTGATGATAGAGAAATCAATGGGCCTTCCAATCAGGAGATCAATAGATTTTGATTCTTCATACTCCAGATCCAGAGATAACTTATCGGATCAAATAGTTGTATGTCCAGCAAGGTTTCTAAATTCCACATCTATTTTGGGCACTATTCGGTTCCATTTGAATCGGTAGAACAACTATGGTTGTAAATGCATCTTTGGATGATGAAATATACATAAATACTTGTAGATAGATTTAATATATATATATATATAGAGATAGATATAGAGAGATATATATATATAGAGAGATACAATGAAGTTTTGTAAGATAAAACATTTCAGTAATAAAATAGCCACTTCATTTTGAGAGAATCATACTTTTCAAATCCTAATTCAAGGTGGAGCAAGGGCCCACTCCTCCAAGAAACAGGATCCTTGTTTTATTGGTATTTATATTTCTAAGCAAATCATGTAGATATGTTAAGTATTAATTCTGTAAATGCTTTTGATTCTTTAGTTGAATTTTGTTATGTACTTGTCACTGTAGGTGTTATAGACTAGACTCTTATTTCCTTGCAAGAATTTTCACAACATTTTCAAACATGTGTTTATTTCCAAGCAAGTGTGTTTACTTCTGTAATGTGTGTTTATTTCCAGCAATTTATTTCATTATGCAATGTGTGTTTATTTTCAACAATTTATTTCTACAGAGAGTGTTTATTTCCAAAGTTTCTTATAGTTTAGATATAATAAGGATTTTGACCATGGAATCCTTCAAGACACTAAAAAATCCCCAAAAATAAAATAACAAATACCTACAGTCAATTACTAGATCACTAGGATTCTTCTTGTTGCATATAGCTTTCATACACACCCCTGGTTTGAATATGACATCAACTAAGACCCACAATCATGTTACCTACCACCTTAACCTCCACTACTTCTCTTTCATCTACATCTAGTCCTACTCTTACCAAATCCACATTATCATTATCTGTACCTTCCACCATATCCGCACTAATTTTACCTCACCCATTATCCACACCTATCCCGATCACACCCATCAAGACACTTATATCTAATATATCTACAAATCTGCCCATGTATTCCTTAACATCATTATCGCATATTTCTTTAACAATTCCCATATCATCCATAACATCTCCCTCTTCCTCGGTATGTACTATTCCCACATCTACATCCCCCATTACTTCTTCTCAATCCACATCCACATCCACAATGCCTCTTGAAATACCTAAGACAAACACAAAAGGCATTCATACCTCTTCTACAAAACCCCTCATTTCTACATCCACCCATCCTCAATCTACATCATCTCCCTCTCACATAAACATCATCAACCCATCCGAGAAACCCTTTCTATTTCTATATCCACACCTAATCCCATCATTGATTCCACACCTGCATATACCTCATCCACTTCATTAGATTCTCCCACCTTGTCCACATCTATTCCACCTTTACTCATCATGTCGTCCTTAGAATCAGTACCAATTCCTCTTTCCATGATCTTTCCCGCACTAACCCTATCAACCATTGTGACCACATCTCCATTATCCCCTCTTCTTCCACACCACCTTCATCATTCGAAGAATATTGGAGAGAAATTCAACTTACAACAACTATAGGTGACCTTCCCATCTCATCCACACTATCAAACTCTCCTACACCAAGCTAATCATCACCCTCCTTGAAACAAATCATGTAAAATTTACTTCCCCCATCAACCACAACACCACCTTCAAATCTGCCAGTTGAAATCTTTGTTATCCCTACCAAGGGCACTCCTCAAAAATCAAATTCCAAAATCCTTGGCACCCTTCTACAATGATCCCTTGTGCATCCCCATGGAAATATCGACATTTCTCTAACCAATACCAAATCCTGCATCCTCCATCTTGGGGCCACATTCATCCATCCTAAGACCACCTCCTTCATCATGATCAATCAATCAATTTAAATCCAAATAGTCTAGTTCTTTCCTAGGACTAGTTCCCTCATCAAGAATACCTCCACCTACCACCAATCTAGTCCTAAATCATCCAACCCTTCTTCTTCCAAATCATTGATCACAACCAAAGCGCCAATATCTCAAAACAATCCAACCTCATCCTCGACATCCATGTCATATCACAAGAACCCTCCCGATACTTATATCAAATCATACACGGAAGTCCTCCAACATTTATTCTAAACTTCTACCATCACGCTTTCCCAATTAGGGATTTTGACCCAAACTGTCTAAAGCCCTCATGTTTTAATTCCAATTGCATCTATGCATATCATTGTACACCGGATCATGAAACCAAACATTTTAAGGCCCTTCAAACCATCGTCCATAACCTTAATGAGAAGGATGACCTTCTTGAGGCTTCTTCCTCTTCCTCTACTATTTCATCCATGACCAATCCATTCCCTATTTCTACATCCCCATCCATTAAAATTAACCAACCTCCTCATTTATCTACATCAACCTCTATCATCCCTCCAAAACCAGTCCTCCCGATTAGGGTCCTCCTTTATTCATTGATTATGTTTACCTTGCTACACCACCCTCTCGACATCCGTTATCTTATCACTCTTGCTTAGGGAGCATCCCACTTTCTCATTGATCCTTTCACGTCTTCTTCCTAATCCATACATCCTGTTGCCATGAATCTTTTGATGCTAGGGGACTTCATTTCTAGGGTCACTTCTTGCATGATTATTTCCTTTCCATACTTGACATCGTCTTATCTCATCCAACTTTATCTTCATCTAATCTTATCTATCTTATTCATCTATCATCTTCTCCTCTTGCGACCACCTACATGGCCATATCGTACTTCCCTTAGGAGCACCATCGCTTTACCTAAATACCACCATTGTGGCCATATTCATGCCTATCTTAGAGGCACCATATCCTTACTCTAAGTCCACTTTTGTGGCCATTATTCTTGCCTCCTCATTTCCGAGGTGTTGCACATATTTTATAATCTTTATCCAATTCATCTCATTTAATCCTATCTAAACTTATCTTCTCCATATTTTTCCCTCTCCTAGGGGACCATTTTCTCTCATCTTAAGTCCACTTTCATGTCCACATTTTTCCTCCCCTTTGGGGAATCATAATTTCATTTTAAATAGATATATCTTCATCTCATTAAGGATGAAATTTTTCCTCACTTCTTTAGTGGAGCGTATAGTTTCCATCTCCACTGCGTCTATAGCTCTAATCATATCCTATCCTAACACAACTTTAACGTTGGCAACCTCATCATCGAACATCACCACTCTAGAAAGAGACAACGTGGAAATTTTTCCCATAATCTGGGTTGGACCATACATTATCACACATAAGTATGGATCGGGATCCTATTGATTGGCCTCCTTGATGATAAACCGAAAGTGGAATCTCTTAATGCATTCGAGCAAGTACACGGAAATGGAGGGCCAAAAGAGGGGGAAAAATATTTTAAGCAAAATGCGAGAGCATTTTGGGAAAGTGTGAACATGTTATGAATTTTTCAGTTCGATAATGGCCAAGACTAAAACACAAGCATGTTATAACACCCTCACATTCCTATTTTCTATGTGGTATATGTGGTTGTGGGAGGGATATATTTACTAAAATAAATGGTTTGAGTATAAGAAATAACTTATTACTTTTTATACTTTAAATTTATTTTAGTAAATATAAGAAGTGAGGGTCACTCAAGCACCTTATGGAACTACTCTCACAAACTCCATCGGTCATGGTTTAGAATATGGTTTTTCATATTCTAAATCGTTAATACATAGGTAATTTTCAAGAATTCAAATACGACCTAAAGTTTTTAGGGTTTAAATTCTAAAATTGATGTCTATTTTGGGAAAGAATATAGTCATTATTTATGTTTTGGGGCCTTTGAGAAGTGTTGGAGATAATTTAGGAAGATTTAGGAAAGGTTTTCTCATTCAAGGACAATCACTCAATAGCGAGGTTTACTAGGTGTAGGGAACAAACATTGTAATGGTGAATATAGAATTCTCTACATGATTTTAGGAGCTCTGTAAGGAGTTAGGAGGAAAAAAATAGGCAATTAAAATATATGTGAATCCTATACATGTTGGTAACATCTATTTTTCTCTAAGACTTGAAATTTTTATGAAGAATTTCAAAATAATACAGCTACCCCTTTCGATTCCAGACAAAAATGGCACTAAATTTGCAAGATCTAAAGAGATGGTCACCACATGGTGATAGATGAATATTTTTAAATGTTGATAAGTATATCTTGGAATGGGTACTGTCATAAATAGACTATTTTTTTACCATGGATGAGGATCTCATGAGGATGGGGCCGTTTTTGTGAGTTGAAAACACCTTCCTAACACCCCATGTTGTGTTTTTGAGTGAAGAAACTTATAACATGAAAAAGTGGTAAAAAATGAATTATCATGAGTTGAAATATTTTTTTCTTAAACCTCAAGTGATGACATAAGTGTTTAGAAACACTGGTATGAGATCCACATTGTGATGGGAACAAACTATCCTCTGAATGATAAAAATCTTCCTAAACTACTTCCAACACCTTCAAAGATTTAAAATACCACATTTATATACTTAATACCTTTTTATACCCCTCCTAAAGGATGTACATAGGCTCCCAAATGGCAAAAATGGTAAAATACCGACAAGGTGTAGGGTGTTTAAGCTCAATAAAGGTATAAGAGACAAAGAAAAAGGCCCAAAAGACATTATAAATTAGTTTTTTTATTTCTTAGGAATCATGTATATATTAGTATGCTCTATGACCTAAAAATGTACCCAAGTGCATATATTTTGTGTCTACGGTGGGAGTGGATGAAAGGAAATGCATAAAAGTATAATTTTATGCCAAAAATAATTTTCCAAATAAGAATCATAGGGGCCTATTTTTTATAGTTGCACAACATCAATGACCATGATGCATTTAGTCATTGATGTATGGAAGGAATTTGATATTCCATGTGGCTTTGATCATGATAATGGATTGGTGTCCTACAAGGCACATTAATTAGGTAAGATCCTTTATCTCAATGTATAACATAAACCCTTCACAACTTAATTTATTTTTTTAATTTTTAATTTTTTTGTGGATGGTCATTCTAATCTAGTTTGGAGTGATGCCATCTAATTGAGTTGTTTTGAGTACAATTATAGACAACTTATATCAAAGGACAATCAAACATAGGTCAAGCATAGGTAGAAATATAAAATTATTTGTTAAAGGTTCTCTCAAATGGCGGCATGGTGTCGAATCGCATGCGGTTGTGTCATCATCCTTCCCTCGGCGAAAAAAATCGTTAATGAGATCCACCAGGGGTGTGAAGGATACTTAAATAAAGGAACTTGTTCATCTTTATTTGAAAAGGTTAAGGAGATCGAAAACCAAAGCCTACGAAACTAAAGTATTTTCTTCTTTTGATAAGTTTTTATGTGCCTATATATACCGAAATAATTCAAGGGAATTCCTTTCTCCCATGAAGAGGAAGAGTGAGGCATCGATTCTCACTTTAGGACCTTAAGAAAGATGCACTCTATGTTTTACATAGATAGGAAACATCTTAATTAGGCCAAAAAGCGTATAATCTAGTATTATGCATGTGTAGATTATTCGACAATATTATTTTTTGTTATTCATATGGTTACTTGCTAGACACACACACACATCACTAAATTCATGTTCATAATGAAATTCTTTTATACTTATTTCATATGCTTTATATTGAGTTTTGGACCAATTCCATGAATAAATGGTGGCAATGTCATGTAGTTGTATTTTATTTCTAACATTGTTCAATAGTATAACTCACTAATTCCTCTATGGATAGGTCCAACATGACATGAAGAACATGTGTATGTGGGAATTCAATGAGGTGTCTAAGAATGCCCTAGGTAAAATTAAATGCACAACTTAATGAATGGTTTTGATTTTTGGCATGGTTATCATTCTAAAAGTGTAGAGTGTAGGGTTTTGAAAGCCCCTAGCAATGGCCTAAAATTTGATTTTGAGGAGGAGAAAATTCCTTATTCTACACCTCCTATTTTGATGGATTGGACACTTGTTGGTTGCTTTATTCAAACCAAAAATGCAAGCTATTTTATTCGTGTAGTAGATATTTTATTTTAGTAATTTTTTTGACATTTTTCTGGCTTGAGAACTTCTAGCATGAGACAAGTTTTTAGAAAATTTAGGGGATTTTCTCACACTAAATAGCCTATTGGATAATTATCATCCATTCTTTAATTTAGTTTTACCGCAACCGGTTAGGCAAAAACTTTCATCATGTTTTCAAAAATAAGGGTCCTTTTTGGATTTTAGTGGTATATAGTTCTCTATGATCATGTGTAATGAGTTCTACCATGGCTTAGTGTGCTTTAAGATAGTAATTACCTCAAACAATTAGAAGATGGAAAAGAGGGAGGGAAGGTGAATCAATATATATATATATATATATATATATATATATATATATGTATGTATATATATATATATATATATATATGTATATGTATATATATATATATATATATATATATATATGTATATATATGTATATGTATATATATATATATATGTATATGTATATATATATATATATGTATATGTATATATATATATATATATATATATATATATATATATGTATATGTATATATATATATATATATATGTATATGTATATGTATATATATGTATATATATATATGTATATGTATATATATATATATATATGTATATGTATATATATATATATATATATATATGTATATATATGTATATATATATATGTATATGTATATATATGTATATATATATATGTATATATATATATGTATATGTATATGTATATATATATATGTATATGTATATGTATATATATATATGTATATGTATATGTATATGTATATGTATATGTATATATATATATATATATATATATATATATATATATATATATATATATATATATATATATATATATGTTGTCATCTTTGAGCTTGTCGTCCATTGAGAGAATCAATCTTGAGATGTGGCAAACACAATAGTGGTCAAGATAATTTTGAAGAAGCTCACATATAGTGACAAATGCATAAAAATGGTGGGGTTTATTGTTGGATCTGATCATATGTGCCTTCTTATTGAGGTAAGCACCATAGTAATCAAAGCTCAAACCTAGTCTTTCCTAATAGTATTATTACAATATTTTATACATATATACCCCTACAATATTCATAATTTAATGGGACCGGATGAAAGGAAATGCACAAAAGTATAATTTTACGCCAAAATGTTTTTCCAAATAGAAATTAGAGGGGCCTATTTGTGATAGTTGTCGAACATCAATGACCATGATGCATTTGGTCATTGATGTATGGTGGGAATTTGAATATTACATGTGGCTTTGATCATGATAATGGATTAGTGTCCCATAAGGCGCAATAATTCGGTAAGCTTCCTTATCTCAATGCATAACATAATTCCTTCACAATTTATTGTTCTTGTTAAAAGTTTTTCATTTTTCCGTGGATGGTCATTCTAATCTAGCTTGGAGTGATGTCATCTAGCAAAGTTATTTTAAGTAGACTTATAGGAAACTTATGCCATAGGATAATTGAACACATGTCAAGAATAGTCGGAAAATAAAATTATCTGTCAAAGTTTCTCTGCAATGGTGACATGGTGTTGAATAAGATGGAGTCACGCCATCATCCATTTCTAGGAAAAAAATGTCAACGTATCTACAAGGGTGCGGAGAATACTTAAATACAGAAAAAATTTCATCTCCATTTGAAAAGGTTAAGGAGAAAAATAACTAGAGCACTGAAAACTAAATTTGTTTCTTCTTTTAAGATGTTTTTCATGTGCCTATGTATAAAAGCATAACATGCAAGAGTAGCCCTCATCGACAGAAGATCAAGAGGAAGAGTGAGGCATAAAGTCTCGCTTAAGGACCTTGAAATCATTCTTACCAAGATAAGTTTTATTATAAATAGCTAGCAAGTTAACTATCATGGTTTTTCTCAACAACATTTCTAGCGATGACGGCCATAAAAATTTGCTAGCATCAATGATAAAATAATAGGATTTAGTGTCATACACGAGACGAATTTGACAAAATGGATTATATTCAGTCCTTGTTAACTAAGGCCAAGAAATATGTGTAAGCTCCATATTGGATAAAAAGACATTGTTTATAAAAATATTTATGTTTACTTTTGTATATATATGAAAAGGAATCAATTTTTTTAAAAATAGGATATGATATGTGAAGCAATACATATTTGTAAAAGAAAGAAAGTGGTTTAATATATAATTTGTTAGTGAATGTGATTGTATGAATCTCTCTCCACTAAATAGTAATACAAAGGTAATTTCCATGCACTTTTGTCACCAAAACAAATTTTCAGAGGAGGTTGAAGATAGTAACCGTAAATTAGATGCAAACAAAAGTGGTGCAATATGAACATCGAAGGGGATGGGTCAAGAAGTGAAATTGACAAAGAAAAACACTACACGAGGAAGAGGGGAAAAATAAGGGGTTTGAGTGAGGAGAAGTTCAACTTTCAAGGATGGGAAAAATTCTCATCATGTTTTCAAAAATAATGGTCCTTTTTGGATTGTAGTGGTGTAAAGTTCCATGCGATCATGTGCAACTAATGCCACCATTTCGAGTGTGCTTCAAGCTAGTAATTACTTCAAACAATTAGGAGATGGAAAAGAGGGCGGGAAGACGAATCAATAAATACGTGTTTTCCATCCCCTAATGTCTACTTGACCATCCCCTTGTAGACATTAGGGGCTTATTTGTGATATTTGTCAAAACAAAAATGGGGCCCATGATGCATTTGGTCATTGATGTATGGTGTAATAATGCCCTAGGATGCCCTTGTGCAAGTTGCACAATGATAGCGGTGTAGATATAGAATATAGCAAATGTGTCGAATGTGTGAGATGCAATAGAATGAACTTCCCTCCTATGATGTTTATGCAGAGTGATACAACCTTTATCCCTTATATGGATGTGTTAGATGGATGCTTTGTAATGCTCTTATGCCTTTGGATGCAAGCTTAGGTGATAATAGATAATGCTAGTGCTGACCCCTTATTTAAGAGCTATAACTATCTATATATATGATTCCTTTATTTGAATTTCTTAATTGAAAACTAGAAGTCTGATCCAAAAGAGTGAGAAAGGGCTAGACGAGTCGGGAGCGCCTAGAAGGGACATGAGTGCCTAGAAGGAACAAGAGTGCTGGCGCTTTCATCCTAAATGGGTGCTAGTGTTTGAGGCCATAAAAGATAAAATCAAATACCGACATGGTTGTAGGGTGTGTAAGGTCAATAAAAGTATAAGGGAAAAAGCAAAAGGCTAAAAAGACATTTTCAATTACTAGTTTTCTTTCTTAGGAATCATGTATTTATTAGTATGCTCTAGGACCTAGAAATGTACCCAAGTGCATATATTTTGTGTCTACGGTGGGAGTGGATGAAAGGAAATGCATAAAAGTATAAATTTACACCAAAAGCATTTTCCAAATAATAATTGTAGGGGCCTATTTGTGATAGTTGCTACAACATCAATGACCATGATGCATTTGGTCATTGATGTATGGAAGGAATTTGAATATTCCGTGTGGCTTTTATCATGATAATGGATTGGTGTCCTACAAGGCACATTAATTAGGTAAGATCCTTTATCTCAACACATAACATAATCCCTTCACAGTTGATTTTCTTTTTTAATTTTTTTATGGATGGTCATTCGATCTAGCTTGGAGTGATGCCATCTAATGAGTTGTTTTGAGTAGAATTATAGCTAACTTATGTTAAATGAAAATCAAACATAGGTCAAGCATAGGTAGGAACATAAACTTGTCTCCACAAAGGTTCTCAGTAAATGGCGGCGTGGTGTCGAATCGCATGGATTTGTGTCACCTGTCCTTCCCCCAACGGAAAAATCAATTAATGATCCACCGAGGGTGTGAAGGATACTTAAATAAAGGAATTTGTTCATCTTTATTTGATCAAGTTAAGGAGATCGACAACTAGAGCCTACAAAACTAAATCTTTTTCTTCTTCCTCGATAAGTTTTCATGTGCCTACGCAAACCAAAATAATTAAAGGGTATCCCTTTCTCCCATGAAGAGGAAGAGTGAGGCATCGATACTCGCTTTAGGACCTTAAAAAGATGCACTTTGTGTTTTACAGAGATAGGAAACACCTTAATTAGGTCATGAAAACGTATAATGTATTATTATGCATGTGTAGATTATCCAACAATATTATTTTTTGTTATTCATATGGTTACTACTAGACACACACACATCACTAAATTCATGTTCATAATGAAATTCTCTTATACTTATTTCATATGTTTTATATTGAGTTTTGGACCGATTCAATGAATAAATGGTCAGAATGTCATGTAGTTGTATTTTATTTCGACATTGTTCAATAATATAACTCACTAATTCCTCTCGTGGATAGGTCCAACACGACATGAAGAACATGTATATGTGGGAATTCAATGAGAGATCTAAGAATTCCCTAGGGAAAATTATTTACACAACTTAATGAATGGTTTTGATTTTTGGCATGGTTTTCATTCTCAAAGCATAGAGTGTAGGGTTCTGAAAGTCCTTAGAACGACCTAAAATTTGATCTTGAGGAGGAGAAAAATTCTTTATTCTACATCTCCTATTTTGATGGATTAGAAACTTTTTGGTTGCTTATTTAAACCAAAAGGCAAGCTATTTTATTCTCGTAGTAGATGTTTTATTTTAGAAATTTTTTTGACGATTTTCTCGGCTTGAGAATTTACGGCATGAGACAAGTTTTAGAAAATTTAGGGGATTCTCTCACACTAAGTAGCCTATTAGATAATTATCATCCAGTCTTTAATTTCATTTACTTATGACCGGTTAGGCAAAATTTTCATCATGTTTTCAAAAATAAGGGTCCTTTTTGGATTGTAGTGGTGTGTACGGTTCTTTGCGATCGTAATGCAATGAGGTTCTACCATGGCTTAGTGTGCTTTAAGCTAGTAATTACCTCAAATAATTAAGAGATGTAAAAGTGGGAGGGAAGGCGAATCAATAGATACATGTTTTCATATTTGAGCTTGTCCTCCATGGAGAGAATCAATCTCAAGATGTGGCAAACACAATACCGGTCAAGATAATGTGTAAGAAGCTCACATATGGTGATGGGTGCATAAAATGGTGGGGTTTACGATTGGATTCAATCACTTGTGCCTTATTCTTGGGCTAAGCACCATAGTAATCAAATCTCAAACCTAGTCTTTCCTAATAGAGTTATTACAATATTGTTGTACATATATATACCCCTACAATATTCATAATTTGGTGGGAGTGGATGAAAGGAAATGCACAAAAAAGTATAATTTTACGCCAAAAGGTTTTTCCAAATAGAAATTAGAGGGGCCTATTTATGATAGTTGTCGAACATCAACGACCATGATGCATTTGTTCATTGATGTATGGTGGGAATTCGAATAGTCCATGTGGCTTTGAGTTATTTTAAGTAGACTTATAGGCAACTTATGCCATAAGACAAGCTGAACAAGTGTCAAGAATAGTCGGGAACATTAAACCGTTTGTCGAATTTTGTTTGGCGCAAATGTGACGTGGTGTCGAACCTTATGGAGTTACGCCATCATCCTTTCCCAGCGAAAAAATGTCAATGAGACCTATGTAAGGGCGCAGAGAATACTTAAATGTATGCAAAATTTTCATCTCCATTTGAAAAGGTTAAGGAGATCAACAACTAGAGCTTGCAAAACTAAATCCTTGTCTTCTTTTAAGAAGTTTTTTCATGCGCTTATGCAAGCGAGAAGCATGCAAGGGCATCCTCGGCCGACATGAAGAGGAAGAGTGAGGAATCGAGTCTCGCTTAAGCACCTTGAGAAAGAGTCACCGTGTGTGTTTTACGTGGATAGGAAACACCTTAATTAGGTCACAATATGTATATTGTATTATTATGGTTGTGTAGATTCTTCAATGATATTATTTTTGTTATTCTTATGGTTACTACTGGACACACACACACTCCCACCCCACTAAATTCATGTTCGTAATGAAATTCTCTTCTACTTATTTCATAGGTTTTATATGGAGTTTTGGGTGATTCACTCAATAAACGGTGGTAATGTCATGTAGATGTATTTTATTTCCAACATTGTTCAAGATAGTATGGCTCGCTAATTCCTCTATGAATAGGTCATGGATGTTTGGCACGTTGGGCCGCGTTGCTTCCTCGGTGGTTGCTCATGTACCATTAGAGTTGTTCTTATTACTTTGTTTTCTACTCTTAACAAGATTGTTTGTAGGTCGATGGGTGGGAATAGAGATTAACATGGAGTGAATGAAAACCTTCGCATGGTGATGTTGAAAACTACATTATCCATTACAAAAAGACTTTTTAGATTATATAAATTTAATAGTCATTGATCGTTTGTATAGATGATTAATATCTATGTTTGTAAATGACAATCAAGTATATATCAAATTTAATACTGAAATTGCACAACGAGAATCAGATGACTACATTAATGCGGAAAAATATTTAGCGAGAAAGAAAGAGTGCTAAACTCCATTCTATGACGAAGATACTATGAAAGGAGGAGGAGGCATGAAGTGTAGAAGACTAAGCATAGACCAAGAAAAACGAAAAGAAGACTAGAAAAACAAAAGCGCCTACTTAAATGAGAAAAGCATTGAAAAAAATAGTAGGTAGATTGTTTGGGTTTATACGATTAAAATATTTAAGGGTGATTATAATATGTAATAAAAAAAAGCGTATTTTGTTGCTTACAAACGTGATGTTTCGGAATTGAAAGAAATGTGAGCGGGCAAATGCAAATGGAGTTGGAGTTGGAATTGGCGCTTGCAAATTAAACATGTGATGAGTGCCTGCCGCCTTTGTATGCTCATCTCAGTGACTGACTATTTATTTAAAGTGGCTATTCTGCAGGACAGTAGACAAGCATTGAATCTTAGTTTTAGTTTAACCAGGTGATTTGGAATCTGGAATTCCCCTGCAGAAAATGGCTCAGCTCTTGTTTAACTCGGCGGTGAAGATGAATGCGAATGCGAATGCGTGGTGCGGAACAAGGCAATCCACGGTCCAACAAATCACAGAGTAAAAAGTGAGGGCAGGAGAAAGATGTGGTTTTGCTCCAAGGCAGCAGGGACAAGGTACTGTCCTGTCCTAATGATGAGCAGTAGCCCGACCAAGTTGGCTACGGAGAATGCCAATGCAGTTGCAGAATCTAATTTGATCCCTCGACTCTCCGCCAATTATCATGGCGATCTGTGGCACCATGGCGTAATACAAACATTACAAACACCTTACCAAGAGGTAAGCCAAACAAAATTTGTAGGTACATGTAGGGACATTGATTTGTTTTGTTGGCTCACATTTCTGTCAACTGCAGAGTTCTTCCTACCAAGAACGGGCAGAGGAGCTTATTGTGAAAATTAAAGATATGTTCAAGGCAGTTGAAGAGGGAGCAATAAGTCCATCCGCATACGACACTGCCTGGGTCGCAAGGGTGCCTGATGGATCTGAGAAGCCACGGTTTCCCCAGGCCCTCAACTGGCTTCTACACAACCAGCTCCAAGATGGATCATGGGGCCTTGAATCGCACTTTATGCTGAGCGATCGATTGCTTAGCACACTCAATTCTGTTATCTCCCTCCTTGTTTGGAAAACAGGGCAGCAGCAAGTAGAACAAGGTGAGAAATTTTAGCTGTCCTCATACATACTCTGTAAGAATAGCATTGCATTTAGCTGTCCTCATACATACACTGTTTGTTCAATCATATAATTTTCTTCTCTACAGGTACTTTGTTTATTACAGAGAATCTAAAATTACTGGAGGGGGAAGATGAGTTGCCCCGGACTTTGAAATAATCTTTCCTGCTCTGTTGCAAAAGGCAAAAGCGCTGGGAATGAGTCTTCCTGATCATGATCTTCCCTTCATCAAATCTTTGTCGGTAGCACAGGAAGCGAGGCTTGCAAGTTACACAGAGTGAGTGAAAACAGAGCTCTATAACTTTTGTGTGTGTTTTGGACATCAATCAATCCCAATGTACTTATGGATTATGTGTTTTTGGCATTGCAGCAACAATACTCCAGCCAGCATGTTGAATGCGTTGGAGGGTCTGGAGGAAGTTATTGATTGGGACAAGATTATGAGGTTTCAAAGTAAGGATGGATCTTTCCTGAGCTCCCCTGCTTCCACTGCATGTGTACTGATGCATACAGGGGACGAAAGCTGTTTTGCCTTTCTCAACAATGTGCTGGACAAATTCGGCGGCTGCGGTAATAATAATAATAATAATGCTACTTCTTCCCCTTTAAATTGTATGAGTAATTAATTTAGTGAAGCTGAGAATGCATTCAATGAAAACTAACTGTGTGAATTACAGTGCCCTGTTTGTATTCAATCGATCTGCTTGAACGCCTTTCGCTGGTTGACAACATTGAGCATCTCGGAATCGGTCGACATTTCAAACAAGAAATCAAGGTAGCTCTTGATTATGTCTACAGGTAACCTAACCACTCCATTTTGCTATTCTTTTTTCCCTTTCCCTGCCTTTTCTTTTCCTGCAACTGCACCAGTAGCATCCTAATTATATATATATGGACAGATATTGGAGTGAAAGAGGCATCGGTTTGGGTAGAGACAGCCTAATTCCTGATCTGAACACTACAGCCCTCGGCCTCCGAACCCTTCGGGCCCATGGATACAATGTTTACTCGGGTTAGATACTTACCTGCTTTCAGTTATTATTATTATTTCAACGTAACATTACTGTCGCATTTCTTTCTTTATGCTCATGATGTGGAAACAAATACTTATGAACGAACGCAGAGGTTTTGAATAATTTCAAAGATGAAAACGGGCGCTTCTTCTCCTGTCTTGGCCAAGCACATGTAGAATTGAGAAGCATGGTGAACCTTTTGAGAGCTTCCGACCTCGCATTTCCCGACGAACCACTTATGGACGATGCTAAAATCTTTGCAGAGGCATATCTTAGAGACGCACTTGCAACACGCATCTCAACCAATACAAAATTATTCAAAGAGGTTAGTGCTACCTTATTTCCCCCTTTAAAATCCACATCACTAATCCTACCCAAACCCAAATTTTGTTCCTTCCTCTAATATCATAATCATTTCATTTCAGATCGAGTACACGGTAGAGTACCCTTGGCACATGAGTATCCCACGTCTCGAGGCGAGAATTATATTGATGCATACGACGATGATTATACATGGCAAAATAAGACTCTATACAGGTGGCTCTAAATATATGATCACATTAGCCAAGTAAATTTCATACAAATTCCGAGCCTTGTTGCACTAGTTATTATCTTTCTTTAATAATAAAGTTACAATCATGCAAATGTAATGTCAAACTTGAGTAATGCATATTGCTTAGAATTGCGAAATTGGACTTCAATATTGTACAATCTTTGCATCAAGAGGAGTTGAAGCTTCTAACAAGGTGGGTCATAAATTATCATGCATTCTCAACTTATCTTATAATTTATCCAAAGATAACACATGTGTACTAATAATCTACTAACATTATGGGTTTTTATGTCATAAGATGGTGGAAAGAATCTGGCATGGCAGATATAAACTTCACTCGTCACCGAGTGGCAGAGGTGTATTTTTCATCAGCTACGTTTGAACCCGAATATTCTTCTACCAGAATCGCCTTCACCAAAATTGGTTGTTTGCAAGTCCTGTTTGACGACATGGCCGACATCTTTGCAACACTAGATGAGTTGAGAGATTTCACCGAGGGAGTAAAGAGGTGATTCATCGAAACTTTTAATTTGTTTTAATATTTACAAATCAAAGCCATGTCCTAAAATATATACATAATGCTAGCGTAATTGAACGTTTTCGTAAATTTTAGATGGGACACCTCTTTGATACACAAGCTACCAGACCGTATGCAAACTTGCTTTAGAGTTTGGTTTAACTTAATGGAAGAAGTCAATAACGACGTGTCAAACGTACAAAGGCCGTGACATGCTCAATCACATAAGAAAACCCGTAAGTAATTCAAATTGTAGATGCCACCAAATCCAAAAAAATCGTAGTATAGATGGATTTCTTTTCTACATGCCTCATAAACATTGGTACTCACATTTAAACATTGTTGTGTGACTCGAAATATAGTGGGAGTTGTACTTCAATTGTTATGTACAAGAAAGAGAGTGGCTCGATCGGGTATATACCGACTCTAGAGGAGTACCTAAAGACCTATTCTATATCAGTAGGCCTTGGACCATGTACTCTACAACCAATACTACTAATGGGCGATATCGTGAAAGATGATGTTGTCGAGAAAGTGCACTATCCCTCAAATCTATTTGAACTTGTATCCTTGAGCTGGCGATTAACAAATGACACAAAAACATATCAGGTGCTTCTTGAATCTCAAAGTTTCTTCTATATATACAAACTTGCCACTAAATGTGTACAACCGCATGCTAACCTTATTTGTGTTTCTTCCTTGGTGAAGGCTGAGAAGGCTTGAGGACAACAAGCCTCAGGCATAGCGTGTTATATGAAGGATAATCCAGGATCGACAGAGGAAGATGCCATCAAGTACATATGCGGAGTTGTTGATCGAGCCTTGAAAGAGGCATGCTTTGAATATTTCAAGCCACCCAATGATGTCCCAATGAGTTGTAAGTCCTTTATTTTCAACCTCGGTGTGTGTCCAAATATTTTACAAGTTTATAGATGGGTATGGAATTGCCAACGAGGAGATTAAGGATTATATAAGAAAAGTTTACATTGAACCGATTCAAGTATGATATTCTATGTAAAACACTTTTCCAATAATAAAATTGCTTATTATTTTATTGTACGATGCTTTAATGGATTTTTTTGACATGAATTAAATGTGTTATTTCAATCTCGTGTCACCGCACTAGAAAATAACTATATGCATATATGTATATTCATGTCGATATCTATTTAATTGTAGAAATAAATTTAAATATTTGAGAGGGATCTATTTGGATTCAAGCCCTAGACAATGTAACTTAATTTATATAAAACATATCAAGGACTCGATGGATATAAAATTAGGTTTTGTAATACTTATGTAAAACCTAAAGCCTAATCACTTAACATATGATGAAATGAAATATGATCACTCTCTATCAACCTCAAAAATCTTAAAGATGCTTTAACGTAGAAATATCATCATCAATTCTCATAAATCATAAAAAAAAAATGATTAATTTTGTAGGGATCAACCATTTATTTAGTATATTATAATTTTGTTTCCATACATTAAAATATATGCATTTTTGAATCTTTGGAAGTTGATGTACTCTACAAAATAAGAAGAAAAAATCTCAAAAATTTTAAATATCCAAGGGAATGCATTTCCATGCTTAAATTTACTTCCTATGGCATATGTGAGAGAAATATCGACTTCATCTATGTTCTCACTACCTTATTCCTAGGCAACTTATAAAGGATTTTTTTCATCCTTTTATGTAAAAGGAAAATTCAACACATGTAGATGTATGTTTTAAGATTGGTATGAGATCCTAAATAAGGCCCTTAGGTCTATATGTTTCGTTGCGGTATTTAAGTTTGGTATAGTAATCAACATCCAATATTTATCCCTCCTTTCCACTTCCTTTCAATGGATGTCTCCTTTATAACGTGGTTGGATGTTATTGACGCATCTTATCCCTTATCCTTAAAGAAGGTTACTTTATGGACAATACTTTGATGTTGATATTGTGCTACAAAATTGTATACTCAATCAACTACAAGTATCATTTTATTTTAATGGCATGGAAATCCCCTCACAAGCATATCATTGAATGTGAAAGAGGGGATACTTTAATGGGGTGAGATATTTGAAGCTTTGATTGGAAGCCATAATAAATTTTGAATTTTGAAGCATAGTTTCCAATGCTACATAAAAGTCCCACCTTATCTTTGTTATTGGATATCTGATAGAAAATCTAATCCATTGTAGTTGGGATTCAAAAAATTAATACGTTTAAGTGTAATGAAATTACTTAGATCAATTCTACAAAAAAATGCATAACTGAACACATAAATAGAATAATTTCATTAATTCACATAAATAGAATAATTACGGTAGCTCACAATTATATTAACATAGTACATCAAGTACTCAATATTTGATAGAAATAAAATAGAATATATATGAACTAGACACTTTAAGGGGGCAACCTCCATAACCTTAAAATAAGAATATATTGGACAATGATAATCCCAATACTAATCTCTACATCTTGTATATATTCGGATAGGCTATAATTAATCCATTAGACAAACATAGTAACAATATGAAATCATATGAATATGTGACAAGATAGGTTAAGACATTATGTTAGCCACAAATGGATATACATTTCACAATACATGTAATATTTTCAAAGTGTAGCACACTTTGCCCCTTAAAACCAACATTTTCCTCAACAATGACTAAATCTAGGTACTTCTACAAAAATGCTTCATCCTCCCATGTTGTATCCTTGTTACGCATATTATTTCACTTGATCATGTAATATTGGATCACCCTAGTATACAAATTATTTGTGTGAGTTTGAAGGATCTCTTATGGCTCTAGAATGCATCTAACCTTCTAATATAGCTCTAGTAACTTATTCTATATGGGTCTTCTTTGCTAAATCTAGATGTTGTATTTTAGGCATTCAATTTGTTTAAATATGAGAAAGTATTGGGGTTCTGGAGGTTGGATTCCACGGAGATATTTGAAAGAAACCAGGGATATCTTTGTTGTTTGTGCATACTTTGGATTCTCATATATGTGGAAAGGAAAATAGAGAAGAAGTTCTAGATGCTTTACTGATGTCGTGGCGGGGTTTTAACTCCTTTCTTGTCATTTTATTTTGAATTTGTTGGGCAAGGATTGGTTAATTTGTTGGTTGATCTCGTGTGCTTATTTTTTGGAAAGATGATTAAAAATCATAGAGAAACAATGAAGATTGCATTTTCTTAAATGGGCGCTTATAAAAATTTATTATGGAAATTTCTTGAAGCATAATAGGATTGGGTTTACATTATTATAGATTAAACTATAGTTTCTTGATACATCTTATTTAACCTATACCTGAACACCTACCTTTGAAATGTTTCTCTAAGAACCGTTTTCTTTGTTGAGTTTTTGGCAAAGTGATTGTTTGAAATTATTGGTTGCAATATGAACTTTGGTGTGCAAATATGTGATGAAAATATTGTATATTTCTTGTTTGCTTGCATAGGCTTGCCATTGTTTGGTAAGATCTATTTTTGGTCGATTCAAACTTAAGTTTATATAGGTGACGGGTTTTGTTTTCATGTACTTTAGACTACAAAATAAATGGCAGCGTATAGGGTGTATGGGAAAGAACTTTCTCCGGCTTTGATGAGTCTTTTTTTGAAAATGATTAGTTGTCCCTTATGTGTTGAGTATCAACAAAATTTACTGATTGTAAATTTATCTTCTTATGGAATAATCAAAGACCGATTATTTAGAGATATGGGTTATTGTGATGTTTTAGAAAATATGTCCTCCACTATGTTAAGGATAATGAGCTCCATCGTTTTCTCTGGTACTTGGTCAAGGTTGAAACCTTGCTTTGAAACTTTGAGCTTTTATAAAAATTCTCCCTTCTTTTAAAACAGTTTAAGATGAGTATCTTAGAGAGTTATAAGATATTGAAAAAATTCTCCTTCATTGTATGATCTCGTGCACTTCGAACTTGAGTTTTTAAATGATGAATCTTAGGTTTAAATGTTATCTTAGATTGGTTTGGAAAATCATCAAGTTTCAGATATCTTATTCAAGTAGATCAATTATGATGAAACTCTTTCTCATTAGGCATTGTATTTGGCTTGAAGGAAAACTAGTGCTTGTTAAACCTATCCATGACATTTAAGTTCCCTCTTTTAGTATTGATGATAGAGTAGTTTATGATAAATATTGATTGTGTTGATATGGAATGTTGATTGTTATAATACCACTATTTATAAAGTTTGATTTTTGAGGATTAGTACCTTGCAAAAGAACTTTGTTTTCTTCTCTCAATTGTCCATTAAGGAATAGGAATATTTACATGAGGTAAATGATTTTGGGCTTCAAGTAGTAAGTTTATTAGTCATAATGTATATGATGAGGATTTAGTTATTCATGTGTTAATAGACTTAATTGAGATATTTCTATCATAGTCATAATATTAGTACTTGTTGATTGAAATAATGTAGTCGGAAACATAGTATGTTTCATTAGGTTCACCTTCTTTGTTTGTGGATATCTAAACTTAATGAGGTAAAAAGGAAGGTATTATTTTATCTTTGGTTAACCTATTTCGTTCACTTTGTTCATCATGCAACAACATGATTGAGAGTTGTTAATCCATGACACTCATCGAACTGACCGTGAATATTATTTTATCTATCCTACAACTTGCAGTTCAAAATAGTTATTATGAAGTGATTAAAGGATTGGATAATGCATGACTCATCATGCATTGATCATTAATGTTTTGTCTCAATGAATGTAATGATTGTATTGTACTTGGATTAAATGTGAAAGTATTACTTCGCGGATTGTATAAGGAAATTGGGCCTAATGTATTAAATGATTATCTTCGATAATCACTTTATGACTATGTACTATTCTTATTAATTATGAAATTAATGACTAATGTTCAAATAATTATGAACGTGAAAAGTGACATACTTGTACCATTGTTTTATAGTAGAGCATTTATTTGTAAATTGATGTTAATTGTGTTAACACAATCGCTTTAGATGTCATTATGATTTAATGATTATGTGACGAAAATAATTAGACAAAATAATGAAATATAACATTGTACGTATAGAAGATAAGTATGTTAATAAGATATATATGTTTCCTTAGTTGACCATAGATAAACAAGATGATATGTACCAATTTATAAGTATGTAACAAAGATACATAATGTTGTCTTCTAACATTGACAACATGCATGATTATGATATTGTATATCCATCATGGAAATCATATTTGTTTCTATGGTACCTTTGTTGAAACACCAATATGTCGTTAGCAAAAAAGTATAAATGGTACATTGTAAGTGTAGGAAAGTATATATGTACTTAATTAATCTTAATGTACTAAAATGATTAAATGACTATGAATGACCATAAGAATCATCTATCTTATCTTATGAGTGAGTTTATTCTTATGCTCAAATTAGCCTATCGTAGGATGATATAGTTTGTCTTATGAAATATGGTACGAGGTACTTACACTATTCAATGAATCGATGAGTTACAGTACACATCTATCGTGAATTGGATAAGATAATGAAAATCAATATAACCTTTCCTTAGGATGAAAACATAACAAATTGTAAATGAAGGGTAGGAATCACAAGATGACATTCGTGTCGTATGAACCTTGTATGTGCCATCTCAAGATGGATATGGGGAGGGTAACGAATGCGTAATGGAGTAAGTCATTACATGAACACAACCTTTCTCATAGGGATTTCAAGATGGTACTAACAGGATTCATGTGACCCAAGTATCGAGTCACGATCCTTGTGGCTTTAGAACTAAAGTAAATTACTTATTGTAAACAAATTACTAATAATAAAATGAAACTTAAATTCTAATCAATGGAAAGGAATCTTGATAACTATATTGAGATGGTTGTGTGGTAAATAGAAGACATGTTCCGTAGGCTAGTGTGCAGTATTGAAAATGGCTTGCTAGCGTTGTAGTCACAAAATCATGCACTTATTATTACATTTATACCGCCAAGTATGTTGTTTTATATATGGATCTTGCGTAAGAAAAGTATTCACTAATGACCCATCCCCTAGTCCTGTCGTTAGTTAGTTGGTTGTCATCATCATTTGTCTTTCACAATCGTTGGTTGTTTGCATAGTTTTGGTCATCTCCCAGGGAGTCTCAGGTGTCGTTATTTGGTCATTTGTCATCTCTAGTCTTTGATTAGGGTTCCTAGTGCATAACTAGGGCATCTATGGGCACTGGTCCTTATTTTAGGTGCCTTGTCCCTGGCAGCACTTGCAAGGCCTAATTTAGAGTTTTGAGGTCGGTCTTTGTAATTTTCCCTCTCATTCCCCTAGGTATTAGTCGGTATGTTGAGTCATTAGTGTTGAAATTTGAGCAAGAGATCCCTATATAAACATAACATACATATTATCTTATGGGTGAACTATCTACTATCAAGGGCTAGCTATCTACTAAGGCAAGGGACTGCATTTAGGCATCATTGCATCACACACACTACATAAGAATGGTTGTATTCATTCTATTTCATCTACCATTTGCATTTTACATCTAGTGATTTTCCCTATCTTTGTGTAATTAGTGCTAGGGCATCCTAGGCACACATTGCACACACAAGCACAAAACTACACTAGGTCCGGAATGTAGTGTAACACTTAGTTGTAATTCCACTATTATGGCAACTAAGGTCGTCAGGCCCTTCATATGCATCTTTCTTTTTCAGGATTTGATTCTTTTTATGGGGTTTTGCGGGTATATCTTCATTACATGTTTACGAAGATATAAAGCGAAGTTACCACGACAATGATGGAGACATTGCAAAGATCTAACAACACTTCCAGTTGAGGTCCTAAATTGTTACGCACACTAGAGCTCCCACATTCGGCACTAGGGCACCCACATGCGCCTTTATCCTCTTCCAGGTGCCCCAGTCCAATTAAATATCCTTCTACTACAATTTTATGGGTTATACCATCATACTATGCCTCGTCTGCACATCATCCTGTTTAGTCCCAAATCATAGTGAGGTAAGTGATTTTTAGGTTAGTACCTTATCTCTCCTATTTTAGTTATTTCATTTTGATTAAATATCAAATAAAATTACTTAGCATCTATATTTCAGTTTATACCATTTATTTCATTGTTATACTATTTAGATTAACTCTAAAATTCATATTTTAGTTAATCATTTTGTTGAACCCATACTTTAGAATATTTTTCCTAGGATCTGCTTCAAACCTTAATGGCTAAGGATAGTTCATCTTCTTCGCTCGTCATGTATCATTTAGTGTTAACCCCATCTATGATGAGGCTTCCGTTCTTGAGCTCACGACTCTCTATGGTAATCCTAGTCCTATGCCAGATCATATCAAACAACAAATTCTAGATGGTCAACAATATGTGCCTACTCGCTTTTAATATTCTCCCATTGGCATTAGTATTGTTGAAAATCTGATAGCTTTCACTCATTGTACACCATGTTATACGGCTACTTGTGATCCTCTTGATCTTTCTAAGGAAATTTTAGATGATTCTCTTATTGATTACATGTTTGGTATTGACAATCGCTCACATGTGCATACCGATTCTTCTCCTAGTAAGGCCACCGCTAGAATTCCTTCTTATGATTCTACTACTTCGATATTTCTCCTCATGATACATCTCTTACTAGCTTGTATGCTCCTTCATATTATGTTGATGATCCTATTGATAGAATCCTTAGTGATATTCTCATTTCTAAGTCTCTATCTGATATTGATGCGGCAATTGATAGCCATGGTTCTCCTTCTTTTCATACTGCCAAGTGTGAATATCCTATTCCATCATTTCCTTCTCCTGAGATTTCATCTAGCACTATGCATGAGTCACCACCATAGATCACTTCTTCTTTTCCTTATGTTTCATCTCCTCTTATTACATCATGTACACCATTTTTTTTCTTCTCATATAGATGTATCTCCATCGATCACCTCATCTATCGGGGATGTTTCAATGCTAGTCCTACCAATGCTATGGATATTCTATATATATATTCTACTATAGATTCTTGACCTACTCCTTGTGCGCCTTAGCATCGGAATCTCCTTTATCACTCTTGATATTCCTATAATCACTCACAATGGAAAATTACAACCTCTTAACACATTGTTTCCATCTTCCACTATTCTTTCACAATATATCCTCTCTCTCATGCATGTAATAGGTCAATTACAATCTTAGGTTTAGTCTCTCACTTTAGAAAATAGGGTTTACTATGATTCTATTATCAACAATTCATTACATGGTAACCCTATCCCTAAAAAGATTAATAATTCTGCTTTTCCTAAGGACTTTATCATTCCTACATTCACTTGTTTTGATGGTACTGATGATCCTCATGCTCATCTTCTACATTACCACATGCTTATGACCTCTTATAATAATAGATTATTACTTAAGGCCTTTTGATACAATATTATTGATGAGGCATTACAATATTACACTCATCTTCCATTTAGGTCCATTAGTACTTTATATGACATGGAGGATGCTTTCCTCTTTCACTTCATCCTCAACAATGGCCCTAAATTTACTTATGCCCGCTTACCTACTCTACATGAGGTCTCGTCTGAATCTATCAATGATTATATCTTACGGTTCAATGATTGTATACATCAACTAATATTCCAACCTATATACCTTGATAAGCAATTCATTTTTTTGTCGTGGTTTGATTCCTGTATTAAACAAAGATTATAATATAATGATACATGTGAATAATTCATTATTTTCTTTTAAAAATTCCTAGATCTAGAGTGAGATCTTCTTTCAACAAATGGCATTGACCATCCACATACATCTAATTTTATTATCTCATCTAGTCTTCCACCATCAAAAGTGGTTGAGAATCCTATCTGATCTCCACCTTTTCCTCACAAGCAAGGAAAACAAGCTCAACCGACTCAACCACAACAACATACTTCTTCTCATTCTCCATGACAGGACATTTCTCCTTCCACTCCATCTATGTCATGTGAACCATTGCATTTCTCCCATCATGCTCGACCTCATGATGTACTATTTTCCTTACTTGAAAAGTGCCTCATTCGCTTACCATCAAACCAACATAAGCTACAATGTCAGCCTCACCAACCTTATTGTAATTATCATCACATAAATGGCCATAGGGACAATTATTTTCTTTCCTTTTATGATATATTGCAACAATTAGAGGATAATGGCATCATCTCCTTTAGCTCTCACTCATGTGAGAAATCCATTTCTCCTCTACCTCATCATAGGATTTTTACTATGGTTGATTCATCTTCTCCACTGTACTCACCCATGACGTCCCCCACCATACTTAGTTACTCATACGCGCTCTCCACCATGTCCATACACCACTGCATCATCACACTCATCAAATTCACTTCATTCATCTCATCCACCGCATTCACATTATCCACTGCATCACGTTGTTCCTTCACATTGGCTTTCACATCCCACCGCCTTCGTGCATATCACCACAACTCCATATGACATTCAGTTTGGTAAATATTCCCATGTTTCTTCCATCCCATGTGCTTCCACCACTTTGCACCACCTTTTTATTTGGTAGGTGATTACTATCACCTTACCCTCCGATGATGCACTTGTGTTCTTATAGTTCTTACATGAATTTTGAAGGTTTTTCTCTAAAAACCTTTCATCATGCACTTTGTCATTGATCTAGAGCATCTAATAATTTCCGGATGAAGTACTCTTTCTTTCTATGGTTCACTCTTGATTGTTGAGGGGTCTTAATTAAATGGACCTAATCATCCATATCTTTGGGAGGCATCGTTAAATCCCCCATTTATCACACTAACATATTATGATTACATTACATTATCACGACACACATTCATCACAACACATTAGTTCAATAATCATACATCATCTCTTTTTACATTCATTCTACGATCATCATTATACCCTAAACCCTAAATGCTCAACCCCAAAACCTAAACCTTGAGCCTTAAACCATGAGTCCTCAACCCTAACCCTAATTTTTTCTCAATTCAAATAATCAAGGGAATGGTCATCATGAGATCTATGAAGGATATGAAAATTGTGAGGACAATGGGTGAAATTAGAAAAATCATGAGGTATTCCTCAAGGATTCCTTCATTCTCTCAGTGTTATCCCTATCCCAAGAATTTCCTCTAGTGCTCTGTTTTGGTCCAACTCTACCCTAACTAGTTCAATTGGGTTTGTTTCCTCAACTAAGAAGCTTCAAATCTTGGCACCTTTGAATCTATTCCTCTCTTATGAGATAGTATTATCATTCCATCATGTTCTCGAACAACTAAACCACCTATTTCACTCATCTAGTTGCTCAACATTCATCCAAAGACTCCTCTCACTTGCCTTTACCAAAATTTCCCTTACATTGCACAAGAGCAAGGTTCACTAGTCACTTCTTGGTTTTTCTACTTTGTAAACTCTTCATGTAAGCTAAAAGCATCCCTAAACACCCTTCTCAATCTCAAGGAGGCATGACAAGTTTGGTTAACATATATCCACTTGTATGAGGTTCTGTAGGAGAGGTATTCATAATTATGGGAGGCTTTAAGGATTTTCCTCCACCATGCCACAATAATAATTGTATTCTCATGAATAAACCTGACGGTGATTTGGAAATCTCAAAAATGTACTTATCATAATAATGGAAAATAAATCCAACTAATAACAATTAATCATCAATAAGTAAATCGGTGGTAAGAAAATCAATGTCTACCACGTGTCACCTCCAAATTCCAAATTTAATTTCATTTAAATTTGCTTCAAGAAAGGTTGGGAAATGAACTCACCATTTTATTCATGCTTTTAAAGGTCCAAAATTTAATTCCCCCAAATTTGGCAAATATGGAGAACTTGGAAATTCAAATTGCATTTATAAAGATAAGCTCAAAGCGAAGGAATGCATTTCGTAAGTAATTCCAATCAAATTTGTTTTTTTTTTTGTTAATACCCGCTAAAACTAGCCTTCTATTGCATCCTGATAAAAACAAGTTCCCAAGAGCCAAGGGATATTTTAAACTTATCACACAAACATGGGGAGTTCTCTCCGATAATACTAGAAAGGCTACCTATGACGCCATGAGAAAAAACCAACAAGGGCACAACCCCACCTTCCACCAACTAAATTCCACAGAATTTCCACTACCATTGGCATTGCCAACAATCTAAATGGGAATAATTATTCAAGTGTAGATTCCTTTCCTAAAAATTCCATATTCGATGACCGCGACTAGAACCAACCGGAACCGAAAATAGAAATAGGACCAGGAACAAGACCTAGAATGAAAATTTGAGAGAATTTCTAAGGTTCAATTTTTTTCCAAGATGCATTACTCCAATGTTTGAGAATGTTTCTCCGGATGCAACAACATTCTAATTACCACACTTGATGATTTTTGAATATCCAATCCTATGACATGACCCTAGTAGTCCTCTATCCTTATATACATACGAGGACACACCATTACTTGGCTTCCATTTATAATGATAGATATATTTGTGAATTTGTGTTATCACCTCTAAATTTGTATGCATTTCAAGTTGTTTGGAAATCACATCACACCCTTCACTAGGCTTGATGACTACCCCTATCTTTTTTAAGGTTCTTTTAAAAGCATCCACGGGTTTATCATAGAAGGAATTATCAATGAATGGAAGGTCACTAATCCGTAGGCCAGCTGACTCCCATTTAGAATTAAACAAGAAATATTTACTAGGAGATTGATAACTCCTTTGTGTTCTTAGCCATTCCCCTATTTCTATGCTTATTTTTTACAAGTAGACTCATTGATGCTTCTAGGCATGAGACTAGGAAACACGGTTTTAATATTTTCATGCCCTCCTAGTCAAGTATTCGTAAGCCATATTAGTATTGTTAATACTTAGTATTAATTACCCATGAAATATAATTCTCTATCTTTAATTTGCTTTGCTCATCTTCCACGTCATACTAAATAAGTGGTTTGACAAGGGAGCTACCCTCCTCGAAGGTGATACAATGCATATGAATATGATCCTCAAGAGGGAATCTACACTGAAGAGGTCTTTTCCGATCCTACACCTAAGTCCGTCGACCTAATACCTAAACCCTAAATCCCCTATTTTTACCGCTTAAACCCTAAACCCTAAACCCTAAACCCTAAACCTTAAACCTAAACCATAAACCCTAAACCATAAAACCTAAACCCTAAAACCTAAAACCTAAACCTTAAAACTTAAACCCTAAGCCATCAACCCTAAAACATGAGCCCTAAACCCTAAGCCTTAAACCCTAAACCATAAACCCTAAACCCTAAACCTTAAATCCTAAACCCTAAGTCTTAAATCCTAAACCCTAAATCTTATGCCCTAAACCATAAAACCCGACCTTTAAACCTTAAACCATAATCCCTAAACCCTAAAACCCAAACCCTAAACCCTAATCCCTAAATCATTAAACAATAAACCCTTAATCCTAAACCATAAATCCCGATCCTTAAACCCTAAATCCTAAGCCCTAATCTACAAACTATAAACCTTAAACCATCAACCCTAAACCCTCAACCCTCAACCATAAACCCTAAACCCTTAACTCTAAACCCTGAGCCCTAAACCATGAGCCTGAGCCCCGAGCCCTAAACCCTAAACCCTATTTTTACCACCCTAAACCCTAAACCCTAAACCCTAAACCATGAGCCCTAAACCCTAAACCCTAAGCCCTAAACAATATTCCTAAATTACCTCCAACACTTCCAATATTATCTAACATCACCTCCACCATTTGCTTAATATATTTCTCAACTCTCTAGAGGATGTTTGATTAGCTCAAAATGGTCTTTTTATGCCTCCGGAGGAAGTTATCTTCCATCAAGTCACATTGAACTCATCAATCATCGTATCTAATCATCCCTGCACATTGAAACAAACTTATAAAAACCTTGTTAATAATTTATTTTGATCCAAGTTGAGAGTGGTACTAGGCGAGTTGGTCGAAAGGAAGGACGTACCATTTTCCAGGAAGTGAAAGATGCATTCCTAAAGCTTGTAAAGTAGGTACTCATCCATACTATAATTTTACCATATTCTAAGACAAAATTAGGGATTGAACTATATGTTCATGGGAAAATTCATGAGTCCATTTATTCGATCATTTATCGCTACCTTTAAGAGTTGTGAGGTTTTTCAAGTCTAATTTTGACATATTTAACACTCCTACAAATGTCAATAACCAATCCAGAAGGCCCCAAAACCTAAACAATGACTATATTCTTTCAAAAACCAGATATCGATGGTATGTTTAAGCCCTAAAAGCTTGAAGGCTGAATATTGAATGTTGTAACCCTCAAAATACCTATGTCTTTGACTAGATTAGAATCTAAAGAACTATATTCTAAACTCGTGATAGATGGATCTGTGAGAATATTTCCATAAGGTGTAGAGTGATCTTAACTTCTTATATTTACTAAAATAAATTTAAAGTATAAGCTTTTATTTTATTAATGTTTATAGTATAAAGATTAATAAACAAAAGCTTATACTTAAACCATTTATTTTAGTAAATATATCCCTCCCATAAACACATATACCACATACCAAACATGAATACGATCACGTTTCATCTTCTATGGGTTTTGGAATCCCAATCAATAGGCTTGGATTTGCCTTGGATATCCTACCCTAAGGCTTGGACTGTGTAATCCATGAATAAATTTGTATTTAAAAAAATCAAACTCTCACGTGTACACCCCGATGTATCATGTGTTATAAATAATATTTTAAAAAAATTATACTATGACATCAAGATCTGTTTTACCTTGGTGACAATATACTTATTTCTAAAATCCAATTATTTTAAGGCTTTCATCCTTAATTTCTTTTACTAGTTCCCTCTTTCCTTGTCAAAACGTATGCATATGTTTTTGTACACAACTTATGGTTTTTTCATCCAATTTTTTTTTTTTTAATTCTCTTTGAAACTTCATTCTACGCACACTTTAAAAAAACTTAAAAATGACTTTTTTTCACAAATTTATGGGAGTGTACACACAAATACTTCATTTTTGGGATGTGTGCACTTTGAAAATTAATTAAAAATAATATATTCATCCAACATTATGAAAAATTAGTGGGACCTCGTATATGGAATAGCTAACTTTCTATTGAAGGGATTTGAAAAATAATTTATAAAAATAAAAAAATGTGGGGGTGCACACACAATAGGTTCTTATCTTTTGACACAAAAATAGACATACTTTGTGTGTGCACCACATTTGAACCTCTTAATCTCAACCATTTTCAAAAATATATATTAATTTAAAAACTATATTTCAAGCTCTATGGTACTTATTCTTATCACTTTGTCAAATTTTGAGCATATGCATGCCGAATTATTAGATGAATTTCAGGTTTCACTGATTTTAGGAAAAATGTGTCCCTTTTTTACCCCCTTTTGGCCCCCCATTTCCATGCACTTACCCATTGCACTTGTAACCATTCTCTACTATTAGCATGTCTGCCAGGTGACTTTGTCACATATTTAGATCATTCCTCTATCTTAGCCTTTTCCATCTCTCATTGTGATGATTTGGAATTATGTGGTCTTCCATCACTTCCTAGATGTGACCTTAAATATGGGCACCACGGCTCTTCCCATAGCATTTTCCTTATGGATAGGTTCTCCCTTCTTGGTGAGAACTTCACGATCATTACATCCATCACCCTCTTATTCACCTATTGGAACCATGCAAAGGGTCTAGGGGTGTATTCTTGTACATTCATTATCCCCTCCTAAGTGGTATACTTAGCTAATCCTAGATATCCCCCATGTAAAATCAAAATCATATAATCTTGTCAAAAATCAAAGTTATTAAAAATAGGTTGATCCCTTGTAGTCATTGTTTACCTCTAACTCATCTTTAAAACCCCAAGTGTCGGTGTTCACCCAAGGAACGCTGGGCACCGAGCCTCTCCTTTATGTGAGCCTTGTGAGAATGTTCCACCATTAATGGAGGAATGATTTACGAAATAGAAACATGCATGTAACCTAATACAAAGGTAGTGGAACTAGTTCTTAAGCACAAATGCACCATGAGATAAACATAAACATCACAATGACATAATAGAATCAGATCTGAACCATAAACAACATGAAAACACACTAGGGTTTGGTCTATAAACACAGATATTTGGAATAGAGCTTCATATATTGATTATAATCATTCATAGTAGCCATATTACATTAAAAGGGTTATAAAAAACCATATACATCAAGGAATAACATCCCAACCCTACAAAACTACTCTGCATAGAGAACCCTAGCTATGTTCTTCCATCTCAACTCTGGTTTCAGACCTAAGTGCCTACATCTATGCATAGCATCATCCTTTCCTAGCCTCTCTCTAATACTAACAACAACAACAAAATGCAACAATAATGGAAGCTCCCAAAATCACAACCCGCAACATTCTTGTAGTACTTCGTTATCCTTCCACACCTCCCTCTATTTTAGACCCAAGCACTCCCTTAAATAGAATTTGATCCTTCCTTCACCACCATAGTTTCACCCATGAGAAGATCACATGCCAGGTGGAAATGTGGTCCTCCATGATCGAGTGCTATGCCATCTTGAAAAATCCTCCACTAACTGTAATGATCCTCCTTTGGAATATTCCCTTCATGGAATATTCTTTCCTTGAGCTCCAAGACTCCAGTTGGCACCTTATCCACTCATCACTCCTACTCAATCCTTCATGTGTTTTCTATGTGATGCTCAATCACAAAATGTGGCTAAGTCCTTAAACCCTTTTCTACTTACGCACGCCATAGATCCTACTCAAACCCTTCGAACTAGTTCCCTTGCATGCTTTTCCCTAAGTGCCTTCCTCCTGTACTTCCTTCCACGTGCATCGACCCCTTTTCTTTGGGACTTAGTCAATTCAGGGCCCAACATTACCCCACACTACGCATGTTTTCCGTCCTCGAAACACACTGATCTTTCACCAAAGAATAAATAATAGGAGAAATGAAATAATCTACAATTGAATAAAGAATAGGAGAATAAAATGATCCCACTACTCATTGCATAAGGAGAGGAAAGTATTTCTTCATGGATGCTTCAATTTTATTCCAAGCATCTACTTCATTTTGCACCTATTGTAATATATCCCCTATAAGTGCATTGACTTCATCAAATGAAAATTCTTCACCCTTATCCTTTAATGTATCAACAATTTTTCCATCTACTTGTTAAGGTCGCTAAGTGTGTCCATCCTCCGAGTCACGTGGGGATACAACTCCTTCACTTTATTCTTGATCGAGACCCTTAAGGTTTTGATTGCCTCATATTTCTTTTCTACCTCAGCTAGGATCTTGTCCTTCTCCACCCTATTTCCTTTTTTCTTCTCTTGAAACTCCTTTAAGTCCACCTCATGGGTAGCAATCAATATGCTCGCCACTCTATCTTTGTCTCCACAATTTTCATAGAAAACTTCAGCCATACGCGCCGCGGTTTTCATAGAGGCAAGAAGCTCAGAGTATGAAGTTATTATTTCCCCAATATTCAAATTTTCTTTTTCCTTTTGTTGCACCATCACCTCCTTTGTCGACTCCAACGCAAGTGGCTACCTTTCCATTGTGAGTATGCATGCCAAGTCTTCCAAGTAGTGAATGGTCAAATTGTACTTTTGTTTAGGAGGGGAAAATCTAGGTGCTTTAGGATAATGGCATTTAAAATAAAATCTACCTTCTTGTAGAATTCACGCACCTTTTCCTTTTCTTCCCTCAACTCACGCCTCAACTACACATTCATCAATTCCTTATGCTTGATCTCCTTGTGTCTCTCTATTATTTCCTCATTTTTTTTCTAGTTCATCCTCCAGGACTCTTATTCTGTCATTCTTGTTGAATAGTCTCGCTTCCACCTCTACAAATACCTTATTGAGCGCATTACATATATACTCATTATATAGCTACTGGGAATCAAAATAGGATTCTCCCCTTAGTTTTTGGTATCTCAAACAATGCATCTTTTTTAATCTCAAACTCGGGCTCATCAACATGGTATTAGAAAGCCCAAGATAGCATTTTCCTTATGTGTGGGTATGTACTCTCTTCATCAAAATACGACCAACAAAGGAGTTGGTATGTGGGCACCAAACTTTGGAATCGTGCACACAGGACCTTGTTTGGATCATTAATGTAAGTCATGTGTCCTTGCACTTTGTTATTGCACCTTTACCTTTAAAGCGCACCTTGTTGTAGGGATGATAAGCTGCTGTAGGATCTCCACCCATGCTCCCATATTCCTTTCCTATGCTTGTGTTTTCATCTATTTCCTTCAGTACTTCATCCGCTCTTTACTCCACCTCATGCTCTACTAAGTGTTGTATAATACCCACCACCTCTTTTTCCACCATGTCATCTATCTATTCTTTGGTTGGGGTCAGGGTCTTTTAAGCATGCATATCCACTTCCTCACTTCCTCCTTTCTCCCAAGCATCCTTCTCCTCTTCATTCCTTTCTTCATCAGACTCATGTACATCGTACACAAGAGGATTCTTAGCTTCAACACAATCCTCATATTCTTCCTCGGTCTCATTGGTCTCCATGATTTCCATCTCCTTCGAGTCCAAACCTTACACAACCCTTCGGTTCTTCTTCACTGGCGACTCCTCTAATACATGGGACTTCTCTTTCTTGGGAGACTCTTCCCTCTCAGGTGACTCTTTTTACGGCAGAATTCTTCCTATGATTTTAATTTCTTGTGCCCACACCAGACTCATGTGCCCCCATAGTATGAACTATATGTGTGCTCAGTGTCTTGTGTGAAGGATTCTCCTCTCGTTCTCTCTTCTTTGGCACTACTTTATTTCTACCAAAGGGATATTCGGGATGGATACATCATCCTTAACATATGCACACTTTTTAAACTTGGGCCTTAGGTGTACATACACCCTTTCCATTGTCTTCCCCATAATAGGGAGTGTCATTGGTTTCATATATGTATGTCATGAGAGACATGTTTCTACATAGGAGCTCTTTTTTCGATATACCAAAGTTCAAACAACATGCAGGTACTCTCGATCCACCTCCCGAGATCAAATATAAACTTATTTACTTCTTTAAACCTATTGAACACACTCTGAAAGTATTGCGTTGTGAAATATAAGGGTAACTTAAACCAAGGACTCTTGATGCCATCTGTCAGAGTAAACATGTCAATATAAAAGTGTTGATATACTACGAACTCAGTGTCTCCATCCACCAATATCATTGATTGTTTAGGGATTCTCCACTCTTCCCTAAATGCATCATGCATTTGTTTATACCATTTCTCCAAGTGCACCTTATGGGAATCCATCATCGTGTCACAAGTGTAGGCTTCAAATATTTTAGCAGGGGAGGGGTCCTCATCTAGGTATTCCCAAACATAGCTATTTGGCCCATTGGGCACTCCAATTTATGAAAACACAATGGTGAGGAGGATGTTACCATACATAATCTTGTCTCCATCATGCACAACATCTATGATATCCTCCACAATGATGGCCGAGAGGTTGTAGACCGTTCCCTTCAAAATCTTGCGAAAACGTTCAAACACCTCTTTTTTATTTGTGTCTTCCTCTCTTGCTCATTCAACTTGGTGACTAGTTACCTGGCCATCCTCATGAGAGGGTTGGTGATCAAGATGATATCAAAATAACTCAAACCCTTTTTATACTCATATTCCATAGTTGTCTCCTTGATGGCATCCTTGTTGCCTAAGTCATCATCTAGGACTCTCCTTTACAAATAAGGCCAATGTACTTGGAGATCAGTTGAGTGGTCAAGTGCATCCTCCTTCCTGCAAAGTAAAAATAGTCCTCATGTATGTGTGACATCAACCACTGGTATAACCTTTCAGGCTTGCCAAAATAGGGCAACTCATAGAGTTGTAAGAGTCCAACCTTCTCCAACTTGGTCTTCACCTCGTCATCATACACAAGTTTTCCATCTTGTGTCCTCCTTCCCGTAGGGCGAACCAACTCTAATGCCATTTCCTTCTTAGTGGTGCTCATCCTATGGTTGTAGTCACTTACAACCATCTTACGTATGTGAGACACCCATTCCTTCCCTAATACCACGCCATCTAGGTACTACATCTCCGTGTACCATTCTTCATTAAAACTTGTAGACATGGCTGGTTTTCCTTTTCCCTTACCTTTTCCCTTCTTTGGTGAAGTGTTTGTTCCCTTTCTTGGTGCCATTTTCTCTATCAGGTTTCTTGAAAATTCTTCCTGGCATTTTTCTCTAACACTACTCAATCCCTCGGCTCCACTTCTCTACGAAATATCCTCAAAAACCCATTCCCTAGCTCTGTACAAACCCTAACTTGGAACACCCTTCTTCCACAAGGCAGCATAATCACTCACGGAATCCACCAAACAACCTCTTCTACATACGCTCATGTACTCTACTCCAAACTGGTTCACAAATCTATCAATTTCTCACCTTTGCACACCAATTTTCACAATTTCTTCATAAGAATGCCTTAGATCGCAAGAGCTCTTCAATAAAAAATGCAAGGTGAATTAGAATAGCTTGTCGACCTTCTATTTATATTTTCCTACTTCTATCCGCATTAAAATCCATGCCACCTACAACCATACAATCACATTAAAGACAAATTTTTCCAACATCATCCTTCCACGTGTTTTGTCCAACGCTTTTCCTCTACACCTAATCTTGCGCAAAACTCCCACAACCTTCTGGTGCACAAAAACTGCATTGACCATGGATACTTATGCGCGCTCCCAACACCAAAGTCAATCTTCCTCTGTATCCTAGTTCTTGACACCACCTACCTCATGTTGCTTTATGCACTTTTATCCATGTATGTGGTTTTTATCAAGATTTTTGACACCAAACTCCACCCATATACACTTTTTCTACGCACGCTTTTTTGACCTTACACACTTTTGATTTTTCCACTTGGGCCGCCAATCCACATCATTTTCAACACTTTCTTCTTACCAATCTTCACAAAGACTCTCCTTTGACACCTTCCACCCCACACTAAAAAGATGTGTGGTCCTCTATGCATAATAACCCTTTAGATAAAAAAATTGGCTATCGGTGCGTAAACGTGTCCACAACAAAATTAAAATACAAAGAAAATGAAGAAGAAAGGAAACACATAGAAAGGAAACTATAGTAAGGGAAATCCTATGCTACATGGAAATACTACCTTATTTACAAATACAAAGAAGACATATTTATATTATGGATTTAACCTACTCCTATTAAAGTAACCGGCAACCTTGTTTCATCAAGTGCTTATAATTGGAAAGTTCCCAAATCAAGTATGTAAGTGATAATGTATGGCCCTAACTAATGCACTTTGAGCTTTCCCGGATGGCACATAAATTTTGAATCATATAATAGAACCATCTTCCCAACCTTGAACTTCTTGTTCCTAATATGACGATCATGTCATGCCTTCTGTTTTCTTTCTCTATCTTTTGACTCCATCTAGAAATGGAACGCCTCTCATCTAACTACATAAGTTTATCAATGCACTCCTCTAATGCTTTTTCATCCGCCACTCCTCCTACGTGTGCAATACACAGAGATGGAAACATGAATTCTACAGGAAGAACTACCTCCACACCAAACACCAATTGAAAAGGTGTGGCCTTGTTTAACCTTTTATAAGTCATTCTATATGCCCATAGCACTGTAGAGACTTTATCATCCCAATCCCTTCTCCCAACATCACAAATATTTGTTAACGTGTGGCTTAATTTTTTTAAAGGCCTCAGTAGTCCCATTAGCCTAAGGGTGGTAGGGTGTAGTTTTGTGATGGGCCACCATGAACTCTACCAACAAAATTCAAACAGTCTCATTTAAGAAATGTGTAACCTATCACTCGTTAAGCTCAAAAACATCCATATCTTGATTATGTTCTCCCATAAGAACCTAGTTATTGTGGTCATTGTATAATCCTTTGTAGGTGCCACTTCTACCCACCTTGTAAGATAATCTATGCAAGTGATAATGAATTGTGAACCTATACTCCGCGTGTGGCTAGGGAAATAGGGCCCACAAAGTCAATTTCCCATTTTTCAAATGGATTTTCACTAGAAATAGGTCTTAGTGGCATTTCATCTCCTCGTATTAGTTTACCAAGGTGTTAGAAATGGTCACAAGCCTTGCAATACTCAATACAATATTTAAAGATTGTTTCCCACCAAAGGCCTGCCAACAAGATCTTGCGTGCGTCACATTCCCAACATAGTGACCTCCTGCAATGCCACCATGAGCTTCTTCCATGATTGCAGCATGTTCATGCTCTAGCACACATCGGTGTAAGACCTCATCTCATTCTAGTTTGTATAGGTCTCCTTTGATCAATATATAGGGCGCAACGTGTATAGCTAACTTATTTTTCTCCAAGGCCTTCATTCCTTTTGGTGCCATACCCATCCGTAGGAAAACAACAATATCCTCTAAGTCAAAGGGCACACACTATAATCTAAACAATTGTGCATATGGCATCATGTCCTTGATGCTTTGTGCGTCCTCTCTTGAGTCAATCTGAGATAGATGGTCAGGTCCCAAATTACTTTTCCTTGGTTTTACCACAACCGTAAAATCAAACTCCTAAAACAATAAGACCCACCGACATATGTGCCCTTGTAAAATGGGCTTTTTCACCAAGTAATTTAATGCCATGTGGTCCATGTAGAAAATAAAAGGTGTTGCCAACAAATACTACCTAAATTTGTGCAATGCGTAGATAATTGATAATGCCTCACGCTTGATAATGCCTCACGCTCATGGTAGTATAATTATGTTCTGTCAGGGTCAACTTCCTACTAGAAAAACACAAGGGATGGTCAATAATCCCTCTCTAGGCTATGCTAAGACCACTCCAATCACCATACCGGATGCATCAACATGCACATGGAAAGGCCTATCCCAAGAGGGAAAGTGTAAAATGGGCACGGTGGTAAGCTTCTCCTTCAACATGTCAAATTCTAAGTGTTGTGCTTCTCCCCATAGAAATTACTTTTATTTTACAATAACTCCTCCAGGGCACAAAAATATAGACATATCCCTTGATGAATCTCCTATAGTACCCTCGTATATGCTAGGAACATGTGCACTACACTTTGACTGGTAGGCTCCTCTAATCCTACTATAACAAAAAACTTTGCGGGGTCTACCAGTTAGCCTTCTTTGCAGATAATGTGTCCCAACAACGTGCCAAAAGGAGTGGTAAAAACACATTTCTTAATATTTAGGGAGATTCTTAACTACTGCATCTCTCAAACATCAACCGTAGATTATCACGATGATCTTTGACTAACCCATACACCGTCCATTCATCCAGTAAACTTGCAAAAATTTATGGATGAAGTCTTGAAAGGATTTCACAACAATGCGTGAAAACACAACATGCACATTCTTTAGTCCAAAAGGCATGACTGTATAAGAAAAAATTTCTCATTCAGTGGTGAAAGTTGTCTTTTCCTGGTCTTCCTTTACAATTCTCACCTGGTGATAACCCAAGAATCCATTGGTAAAAGAATAGATATCTTTCCATCTACACCTTCCAAAATCTCTTTAGTAAATGGGGTTGGGAAAGGATCTATTAAACATGTAGCATTAGATCCCTATAGTCTACACATATCCTTATTCTTTCATTCATTTTGATACTAATGACCATGGGGCTTACCCACTTATATTCTTGAATAACCTTAATAACTCCATACTCTATCATCTTGTCAATTTCCTCCTTAACCTTTATGTGTAAATTCGGGTTCATTCTGTAGGGTCGTTTCTTGATGGGGCACACACCTTCTTTCAACTTGATCCACATTTCACCCAATGAAGGATGAACTCCTTTTAATTCATGGTACCTATGTGGGAACAAATATTGGAAATCATGCAACAGTAGCTCAACCACTTTCAAAACCTCTTGGTCTATCTAATAGTCTCCAATAACAACTTCCTTGGGCTCTACTTTGTAACAATGTTAACCTTCTTTGTTTTCAAGGGTTCATGGTAGGCACACGCTTTCTCATCTTCCTTATCTAGGATCTTGCACATTCCTTTTGAATGCTCAACATGTAAATTCTCCATCTCCTTACCATCCACCAAGTACACCAACTTACCCTTTTCTTTTTCTATGTAAGCATGCTCAAGATGTACTTCTTTTGAATTTTCCTCAATGAAGCGCATCCCCAAATTAGGTTCTCCTTTTAACTCCAAAATTTAGTCCTTGGCCATGGCACAATCTCCCAAGGTAAGGCACTTAACTACCTATAGTGCCTCATTCACCAATTTCTTAGGGGATTGGTACTCAAAAGTTTGGATGATATCCATAGTCATCACCTACAAATTTCTCATCTGAGGACGCAACTCTAAATGGATGTACTAGGCGTGCGCATAACCTTGTAAGGTGGAATAAAACTTATACACCCATAGGGAAGGGGGTAAAGCTTCCGTGCCTCCCATCCAAGTCTTTTCACACTCTAAAACATAGCATGAGGTGGATCCCTTCCCATCATAGTCACAAATTTGAGATGGTGCATTGATTCAAAGAAACCTTATAGAGAGGGTGATTCTCACTTCGCACCATTCTAGAAGGTTGTCTCGATGGGTTTCCCACCAACGTGCTATTGTTCTATGTAAGGTATAGGTAAGCATATTCCTTATCTCTACTTGACACTTCCACTGGATCTCCATTTCACATAGAAAGACATCAGGGTTTCCCTCCCCAATGTATCGTGGAAACTTCCTTCCTCCCAAGCACCTAACTAAGTGTGTTGTGATGACTCAAGTTCTAGTACCATTCAGATGCCTACCAACCAACTCGTATGTCCCATGCACCCAATTATCACAAGAAGCATTGTTTATATCACTCATAGACTGTGCATCATCCCATTGAATGACCCCTTCCTTCAATGGTTGAACAAACTCTGGGTCCTTGATAGTGCGCACATATATTTTGTTTAAGTATTCTTCACCCAATGGTTCCACATAAGGTGCAGACCATCCATCAGTTAGTGGAAAGATCACACACTCATCCTTTTTCTTAAAACATATGTATTCCTTATTGAAATATAGTTCAACATTGTTTGCATAGCACCAAGGGAGCCCAAGTAATGTTAGAAGACTATCAGCCTCAAAGCAAGCTCTAGAACCTCAAAATCTCCAGTAAAATTTTCCCCTTGAATAGTTATGGATGCACCTTTCAACACTCCTAGAGGTATGACATTTGTCTTGTTAGCCATGTACAACACATTCGAAGATGGATATAATGGGGCCCTCCCAATTTGGTTCCATACATCTAGAGTAAGGACATTGACCTTTGAGCCTATGTGAATCAATATATTACTTAAGATCCACCTATTAACAACTACATTCAGTGTGATCTCCTTGTCATAATCAATGTTGTGAGGAGATAGGTTAACATGTAGGACTTGTCTCTTATGCTCTCCTCCAACACGTGGTACCTTTTCTCTCAGCCATTCTCCCAACAAAGGAATAATGTTCTCTGGTGGAACATCTGACACACTTCCCTAACCTCATCCATATCTTGCTGAGGAACCTCAACACTCTTATTCTACTCCAACTGGTATGATTGCTCCTTCAGACATTGGATTTCTCCTTGCAAATTCCTAATCACGTCCATGGTTTCTTGGTATACCTCCTTATAGTGGGTAGATTAGGATATTTCCCATGTAACACTTCTTCTCAAGTAATGAGAGGCCTTTTCTTTGGTTCATCTCAAACGTGTGCAGCCTCAGCACATGTAGTGACCAAAATAGGCTCTAGCTCAGAGTTAAGCACCACCCTTGGCATCCACTGTGGTTCATTCCTCTTTACAATCACCATGCCTCTTCCTTTTTCCTTCTTATGGTTCTTGCTCATTTGATCAAACAACTCTAGGCATTATTAATACTTGAGCTTCTTCCCGCACCATGAGCACTACAAAAAATTAGGGCACTCACGCTTGTAGTGTTCAGTCAATCCACAATTGTAACAGGTCCCATGGGAAAGTCACCTCTTCCTCCATGACCATTATGGCCTCTAAAGCCTCCAAAAACCTCTTCCTTGACCTCCTCCATTTGTGCATCCCTCATATTGATGATCCTCAGCCTTAGAACTACTCCCAATGCTGGTCTGGTGCACACCAAGATCAATGGCATCATGGATTTGGTCTATCAATTGGCAATCCTTCGTATCATGAGTAGTGGATGTGAAAATTTTACAATAACATGACACATTCTTGTGGATTACACGTTGCAAAAATGGGCATCTACTTGCATCATGATCTCCATGGTAGATTTCACAATCTACTGACACTTTGCACACCATCTTTCATGGGAAACTATCCTTCATGTGCCCCTCCACTTCACAATCCATGCACCAAAGTCCACTGTGCCTGTTTCATGAGCCAAATTCGTAGACAACTTCTCAAGTTGTTTAGCCATGGAAGTAATCTAAGCTTCCAAAAATGGACTCACGCCAGTGTCAATGCTCCCCATGGCTTCAACGCACAAATCAGCATCCAAGTATTTGTGTGGATCCATGAAATTTTTTGTGAAAGGGCTCACTTGAAGGGCGTGATCAATCCCCAATGAACCATTGTGCATGTTGGGACAAATGGATATCATAGGATAAATTTGACAGGAGAGTCTTAAAATGTGCATCATATTCACACATGCTCTTTGTCATACCTTGTTGGATTTCCTTCAACATGTTGATGCTCTTTTATTTGAACTTGGGAATGTGAAACTCTGTGAAAAATTAATTGCGCTACGTTGTATAATCCACCACCGTTTGATGGGGTTCATACTTCTGGTACTAGCTATGCACGCACCCTTACAATGTAGTTTCAACTAAATTTCTTTCTACTTTGGGGAAGTGATGCCCTTCGTGTGCAATAGTAACTCATAATTTTGTACATGCTCCTTGGAATCTTCAACGCCCTTGTAGTCGGTAAATGTAATGACATATCATAAAACTCCTATTGATGGTATTGTGGATCTTGCCCACTAGATCCAGGACCTTGATTACCTCATGTTTTACCTCCACCACCATATCCACTAGCTCATATTCCTCTACATCCACCTGACCCTCCTCTCGTAGCGAGGAAAGGTTCGGGAAGAAGTTACCCCCCGAGTCCCTACTATCACGTTAAACTATGACTAACAATCTATGATACTAAACCACTCCCAGATGTATTTCCTACGTCACTTCCAAACATGATACCCAAAAAATTTGAACCCACACCTAGCCCAAATGATGTGCTAGAAAAAATACCTCCAAACACCGGAAATGTCTATGTCTAGCCATAGATGGGTGTAATGTAAAATGATATCTACCTAATGCTACTTGCTCACTAACACCAACTGAACTAGAAATACTTGTCTCATATATCTTTGGAAAACTAAGCTCCATGATTTGGTTTCTATGTGGGATAAGATATGTGCCTACATATCTCCTCCTTTCTCCGTATGAAGAACTTTCACCAGAAGCTGAGGGGGTGTCTCTCCCATGCTTGCAAATATGGGGTAGCAAAGACTACTCAGGCCCCATGCCCTCCACACGAACCTAAAATCCTTCCCGTAATGTTTTCCTCCATACTTCCATCACACTGGAAACTTTGTGATGTCTTTCTAACTCCCTTTCTCACGCTTCATTGTACATGAGTTGTCTCTCCTCTCTTTGCTTCTTACACAAGGTTCACCATTTCCACCACACTAGCTTCAGTGCCCTGTGCCTAGCAAGAGTTTAGTTAAACATAGGAAATAATTCCAAACTCAAAGAGATAATTAGGATCTTGATGGATAAATGTATAACACACAAGAATGATCCTCTTGGCTCCCTTAAGATCTCAAACTCAATAATCTCTAGGAAATAATACATAGAGATCAAGTATACCAATGTATAGTTATTCAACACACCTCTCCACCAGTGATCAACAACATGAGTCTAGGTCATATCAACATCCTGCAACCACTAATATTCCTCCTGGGTCCAAACATGAGGTCTATAATACCAACTCATCCTTGATGCATATGCTTTGAGAGCCATTCATACAACTCTACTGGGAAATAAAAAAGAATGTCTCATAGAGCTCATGATACAGGTTCTCCTCCACCCATTTATGTGCATCAAACTCGGATCCAATATCAACCTCTTAGAAAACTCATCCTCTGTGCTTTTAAGATAGGTCTTGATGCTCTATAAGGTCGGGCTCCATCATCACACATCATTCTCATGAAAAATTCAAAATACATACTAGAAATGGAACCAAAATTTAGTCATTTTTTACCTCTAACTCGTCTTTTAAAACCCAAACGTGATGACCTATCACGCAAGTGCTAAGCACTCACCTAAGGTGTGCATAGGCACCAAGCCTCTCCTTTATGTGAGCCTTGTGAGAATGTCCCACCATTAATGGAGGAATGATTTTTAGAATAGAAACATGCATATGACCTGATATAGAGGTAGTGGAAGTAGTTATTAAGCACAAATACACCATGAGATAAGCATAAACATCACACTGGAATAATATAATTAGATCTAAACCATAAACAATATGAAAACACACTAGGGTTTGGTCTATAAACATAGATATTTGGAATAGAGCTTCATATATTGATTATAATCATTTATAGTAGCCATATTACATAAAAAAGGGTCATATCAAACCATATAAATAAAGGAATGACATCTCGAACCTAAAATACTACTCTCGCACAGAGAATCCTAGCTATTTTCTTCCATCCCAGCTTTTTCTTCAGAATCGAACATCTACATCTATGCATAGCATCATCCCTTCCTCACCTCTCTCTAATACTAACAACAGAAACAAATAAACCGCATCAACAATGGCATCTCCCAAAATAACAACCCACAAAATTCTTGCAATACTTCATTATCCTTCCACACCTCCCTCTATTTTGGACCCAAACACTCCCTTAAATAATATTGAGATCATTCCTTCACCGCCATAGTTTCACCCATGAGAAGATCGCATGCCATGTGGAAATGTGGTCCTCTATGATCGAGTGTTATGCCAACTTACAAAATCCTACACTAACTGTAATGATCCTCCTTTGGAATATTCCCTTCATGGAATATTCTTTCCTTGAGCTCTAAGACTCTAGGTTGGCACCTTATCCACTCATCATGCCTACTCGATCCTTCACGTGTTTTCCATGCGATGCTAAATCACAAAATATGGCTAAGTCCTTAAATCCTTCTATACTTGTTTGTGCCCTAGATCAAACTCAAACCCTTTAGAACTGGTTCTCCTCAAGCGTGCTTTTCCCCAAGTGCCTTCCTCATGTACTACCTTCCATGCACAATAACCCCTTTTCTTTGGGACTTAGTCAATTCAGGGGCTCAACATCCCTCGAAGGAAAATTGTTCATGCAAAAAAATTAGAAGCATGTAAAATCAAATCAAAGAAATAGACCGATCCCTCAAAGGAAGACTAGCATATATATTAGTCTCGCTTGAATTATATTTTGTGTAAATTAGACCATACCCTCAAAGGATGGATACTCCTTATGGAATTTGAATGCTTCCCACATTAATCAGCCTTCCATTTTACTAGAATCCTAAGAAAGCTTCCCATATTGATCAACTTTTTCTAGAAACTTCCCGCATTGATCGGTTTTTATCTTTCTCCTTCCTAGAGTGGGGTATAGTTATAGGGAGAACCACTTTTGGAGAACCCTCTTCCCGCATACAAGTTACATCTTAAACCCCTTTTTCATTTCGACATTAGGCTTAGAAGTTCATTTCATCCATGTTCCTTATGATCTTTGGTATGACCAACTGTCATTGGTTACGTACTAACATTTTTTTTGGTCACATGTTCATTGTGTTTCCTATATCCCCTTTTTTAACCTCTAATTTAGTTGGATACATCATTTTATCTCATGTTTTCTTGATATGACGTAGTATTGTTCACACCTATAGGTCACTATCGTTACATTACGTTCTATCCCTAATCCTATCACATATATCTTTCATTCCTATTTCGTTTTGCCATAAACACATCCTTCTTTATCTCAATCACCTATATGCCATCCATCTATCCTACATACATTTATTCTTACTTGTGTTCATCATTAATCACATCAATTTCAAATTACTTTTCCATTCACATCATATTTTACCATATACATTCTAAACACCATGATCAAATTTAAACGCAAAACATATAATCATGGTCTTCATTAACATGCAACACATTTATATAATCATTTTATTCATACACATATACTTCCAAAGTATCCATATCATCATCACATTAACTATTTCATCATACATTCTAAACTAAAATAAAATAAAAATAAATGCACATATAATCATCATCATCACATCACAAATCCATTCGTATCATTATATAATAAACACATAATAATCCATGAAAAAATCATATATCATCTATATATGTATCAAAATGTCTCAATACATCATAAATTGGCCTCTAAGGGCCCTCTACAAAAGTAGAGATGTTATCAAAATCTATAAATTGTACATCTAAGATCCTCAAATCCTCTCCTTCCGGGAAGGAATTACACCTGATCCATGTGCATCACCACCACCCTCGTCACCTCCCTCAACCTGTTGTGGTTATGCCACACTTTCCATGCTCCTAAACATCCCCACTCCTCCTATCGCTACCCTATTAAGGTGCTCCTACTAGCGTTGTGTCTTGAAAATCTCGAACAAGATCCCCTCATAATACCTAACCTCTGCGGATAGGGCTATATACCTTTTATTGGAGATTATGTCGGGAGGTGCCATCTGTCCTGACCCCTATGGTGCTTCCACAGCCCCAATAACCTAACTTATCTCCAAAATAGTAGAAATATCACAAAAAAGGCCGCTATAGGCCTCCGTCTATCTATGGTAGCAGTATCTATCTGGATAGCTCGATCTCGCTCATGTGTGACCGCATCTTGTTGTTGTAGAGTTGTCTCTATCTACACACATATGATCTCTTTCCACCCTTATCTAATCCAACCCGGCATGTAATCATGCCACCTCTGCAAACTCTCCCGTACTACCATCTCCACCGCCCCTAGGAGTTGCCTCTACCTCGACCTACATCTCCTACATCTCCTCTAACTCCTCCTCTCCTCCCTCTACAACCAGCCGAGCTATCCACACTTTAGTATGTCGGTGGATTACCCCACCGCCATGCTCGGATCATCGTCTTCATCCCATAGCTCGGGATCATCCTCCAACAGTCTACCATAATAGGACTCAACAACTCTCTCGTGAAGATCCTCCCTCCTCTACAAAATGGGATCACAAGGCATTATTTGTATGACTCCAAAATGTCATCACACTTGATCAAACTAAATGACCTTAGTCATCTCTCATTTGTGCTTCCTGTATCCACCTCATCCTCCTCATCCCTACCTACTCTACATTTGCATTAGGCCATGCGGGAACTCCTAGTATAGCCACCATATAATTGATTGAGATCAAGCTCATCTAACTTATCCACATACCATCCTATGCTCCTCTCACTCTTGTTTTTGAAGGCCATATCAACACTCCAAATAAAAATCTCACCAACTAAATGTGGTCTCCAATGACCCATGGAATCCATGGTGTCGAATCACTACTATGTTCTTATACGCCCAATAGTGCAATAAGAAACAAACATCCAGTCTTGATCTCTACCCTTCCCTGTACATGGAAAGATCATGGTAAACATGAGCTAATAGAGCGATGTCGAATGAAAATATTGTCTAGTGATCCATAATATTTTCCACTACCCACTAGTGCCCATGGAAACTAAGATCCATTAGAGTCTAGTAATGCATAACAATACACATGCATCATCACCATACGAGATCAATCAACAATGTGGTACCCCATCCTCATACCTCAACTCATTTGAGAAAGCCCTTGAAGAAAACTTGATGTGGGGCACATCAACTCAAAAGAGCCACATCAACACTTTGTCAATCTATTATCACTTTGGTAATGGGAACTATCTACTTCCCCTATATCGGTAACCTGAGAATCCGATACACATCCTCCAGGGTGACTGTCATCTCCCCTGTCCTAAACCAAAATGTACAAGTCTTTTTATCCCATCTCTCCACTAAAGCAATCATAAGCCACGTATCTCATGGAATATTTTGATAATATTTGAAGCCACATAGCCCCATTGTAGCTAAGTGATCCCACTCGGTGTTTGTCACATCTCTCCTATAATATTATCATATAGAGAAGGCACCCAATTTCTCAAATTTAGGGTCTCCTTGGCCTGTCAATCACAAATAAAACATGTATACATCAGATCATTGATCCAAGTCCATTCAAAACTCTTTAAAATTCATCCAAAATGTAATTTAACCCTAAATTATCCAATCCAACCCTGGTCGACATTAACCCAGTCAGTCGATGCATTTAGGGTCAATCAACATGCCTTAGGGCTGGATCAACGTTGACCCATCTAGGTCACTACCGATCGCCTTGGCATCATCCACTTTTATGAAAAATGCAAAAAAAAATAAAACATAAAAATTAAATTAAAAAAGTGTGGGTTTTGTTACTCACCATCCTCTACACCCTTTGGTGTTTACTCACTTCCTGCGCGATCCATTTATCAATTCTCTCTTTAATCACTTTGGTATCACTCATCAAATCTATATGTAAAAGTGAGCTTTTCCAACAAAACCTTAGACTTATATAGCCCCATACCTGGTCACCATCAACTTCCTTGGGTTGTCAAGCCGATTGGCATCGGTCGTTGTTGACTTGTAACATCCTCATTTTAAGACTTCAATACAAGGGATTTATTTTAATATCATAATGTTTCACTATTCTAAATTCACATAATTTAGAACCAACATTAATTTAGCCAATCCATCCTACAATAGTAAACCATATGCAATTGTTATGAGTTGGTATTAAACCAATCCCTCATATTTCATTTCATCAAAAAGAGATAACCCAGGACCATATATTTTTATACCATCAGTTCACAGTCACATAATACAGTCTACATCATAAAAGTGATGAAGATAAATCAAAAACAAGATACCCAAAACCTTAAAATGATTTCCGTTCAAAAGAAGAGTTCTTTTCATGAAAACATTATTTAGAGAGAAATATTCTAGAGAGTTAGAGCCTATCATGCCTGGTAGAGCTCCTAAATATTCTCTCCAAGATTCACGAGTTCTTATAAAAATTACACGTAAACTCCATAGAATGATCAAAATGGATTCCACATAAACCCTTCATTCCCCACTCTTTCATTTTAATAGCCATAACCATCAATGTTTTCCACTATCTCCTCCACCATGCAACTAAGGATTCAATGCAAATCTGAAAATAGATGATGCATTCAAAAAAAAATCAACATACAGAGCCCAATATCTCGAGTGACCAAACAAAAAATGTAAACCATATCCCTTATTTAATCAAAAATTAAGTTTTTGTCAATGATGGACTCAAATAGGTCAAAGAGTTACAATCTTCAGCGCTGATACCAAAATTATATCTCATTAAGTTTGTTAAACGTATCTATCGTAAATCCATGGATTCAAGTACGTGTTAGGTAAGAATTTAGATTAGTGATATGGTTAAGTACCGACTTAATTTTGAAAGGGGAATTAAATCGGTATGCAGATTTAGAATCGCAATCGCTAAAAATAGTGAATATGTTTAAGAGATTCTAAACATGCAAATGTTATTAATTGACCTAATTAACATTAATGGTCATAAAGGAATAGTTGGGTTGTCAACTATGAATATAATAACTTAAGACTGGAAGGGAATCTATATAACATAATCAGGTGATGGACAAGTTCGTAATGATGAGTGTGTCATCACGGAACCGAGCATGGCATAGAAGTCTCTGAAGATTTGTGCAAAGTAGTATAAGTTATTAATTACATCGTCCTAGAGTCACCAAGGATCTAAGATGTTGGATGTCTAGATGAGATTCAATGTCTAAGGTCCCAGGTATGCACTTAGAAAATTATACTTGATTGTCAATACTTAACAAAGGAAAACCAAATGATACACATGATGTACTAGCTCGTAAATAGTGTTTTATCTCATAAAGAGTGTTTGAGGGGATGAAGTAGGTGTCAGAGACTCTCATGATGCACATGGTTTTATGATTGTTATCATGGATTTTTGGTTTATCTGGAATTTATATTGTGATTTAAATTAGTGAAGCATAAATTTAAACAAATTAAGATTATCTTTGGTTTATCAATGAATCATAAAGCAAGAATTTAAATATTGTGTATTTGACTGCCTTCGAATTATTTTGGGGTTTTCCTCATCTTCTTGCATCCTTTCCTTTGGGCATTCTTCACAAGTCCACCTTGGTGGCCATACTCTTTTCCCTTCAAGGATTTCCATTTCATTTTTAAAGTTCACCTTTGTGACCATATCAATTTCCCATCTCGGCATTTTTATACACTCAAAGTCCTACCTATGCCATACATATTTCCCCTCACGTTATTTTTCATCGTATTTCAAATTCCACCTTTGAGGCCATATCTATATCTCCCTTCGGGAATTCTAATCGAAAGTCCATAGTTGTGGCCATTTTATTTTCCTTTGGGCATGTTTATACTCTCAAAGTCCACTTTTTTGTGGCCATACTTACTTTTCCTTTGGGAATTTTACAATCCTACTCAATCCGCACACAAATTCCACCTTGTGGCCATACTTATTCCCCTCTTGGGGATTTTTTTTTCATTTTCCTATTTGCCTTTGTGGCCATATTTGTGCCTCTTTTGGGGCACCATTATTTTTCATCAAAGTCCACCTTTGTGGCCATATTTTTGCCTCTTTTAGGGCACCATCTATGTTCTCAAAGTCCACCTTTGTGGCCATACTTATTTCCCCCTTGGGGCATATTATTTCATCACCTACTTTTTCACTTTGCCTTCTTGGCCATTTTTCGTGTCTATACTAGGGAACCATAACTTTCATCCTTGGATGCATACCTATTCACTCGATTCCTCATGTATGAAGGATTTCACATACCTTTCACATTTAGTTGCGCATACTTTGATGTTTTCCTATGACCCATTGGTCATCATGAATTGCATCCATACTACAGTGATCTTCACCCACTCACTAGCCCATAGAACATTATAGCCCATCTCCATTGAGACCGTAATTTTCCTCTATCGATGTGATATTAGAGTCACCACATAGTTTTTATTGTTATTGTGATCTCTTTTTTTCTTGGGGCATATTGCCTTGGTAATCATTTTACCCATTTTTCTTCACCCACCCACCCTTTATCATCTACCTTTTTAAACATATCATTGATTTCCCTTGGCATCATCAATCCCCTATTTGAGGGGAGCTCATCATCTACCTTTTGTCAATCCTCATTTACCCTTAATCTCTCATTGTTTTTATCTCATGGCTTGCTAGTGCAAACCACTCAACAAAAGGGGAAAAATGTAGACACCTAAATTTGGTATATATGCCTCGTATGTCCGCATGCACATGTTTCACCTTGGTCTTTACCTAGACCCCTTAATTTAATTCATCTCCCCTTTATTTAATTAAAATTACCACTTAATTATGTTATGATCTTTAATGCCCATCCAATTCCCATCAATTAATTAATCCATATTAATTAATTAATTAATCATTTAATATCTTACATGCCCTAACCAACCTTCAATTTAGGATGCTTTTATCCTAACACATACATCCCCTTTCTTTTCTAGATTTCTTATCTTGCCTATCTTTATCCCTTAACATCCCTAAAAATTCCCTGTCCACCTACATGCTTTAAAGCACTCTCCTAACTCTTAAGAAAGCCCAAAATCCCGATTAAAGCATAAAAGCATCACCATTGGAGAAAATTTTCCTACAGTAGTCGGTGGTGATCCAACCCATTCGTCATTGAACCTATAAAATTAAGTCTTTTCTTTCCGTAATTATTAGATGCACGTGAATTTTGGAGCTTCTTTGTGACTGTGAACTTTCTCTCGTGCTTGAGAATTCCCGTATGTAATAGTTACAAATCTCCTAGACATCGTTTTAACATGCCTACATTGCTCATGACTATCCTTTGTGGGATTATTATCATCATTGTGTTGATTTAATTCACATTTATCATATTATCTAAGATTTTTTGTCTAATGTTTTGTAGGTTTAGATAAACTTCTACAACACTCAAAGCTTCTTCAACAAACTTCTTTTCTAGCTTATTTTCTCACAAGTTTCCTTTCTCATCCATTCATCTTTTACCTTATCTAAAATTTTCTACAATCGTTGCTTTGACCCTTTTGGATCAACTTTGACTCATCCTATTATCACTTTGTGATTTTAGCTTCCAGATCCTCCCTTTGTGTCCACTTCCATTTTGTTCTTATCCTATCCTACCATGACCATCACCTCATTCTTCTTCGTGCATTAACTTTACCCTACCTACACCTTGTCATCATCAACCAATGCTTAACTTACCAACCAAACCTCATTTACTATAGTTTCCAGCCATTTTCTTGAGTTTTCTACCCTTGGCTTCCTCTTGCAGTTCACTCCAAAGCATAAACAAACTTACGTAGTCACACCGATTATATCCGAATCTTGTGAGGGTTTAGATTTTTCTTTCTTTCTTTTTAGATCTACCCTCCTGTGTCATTGTCGACCTACCTCTACATAGTATGGGTTGCCATCGACCTAGACCGGATAACATTGAAATTATAGTTATTTCAATCAAATCATATTTTAGATAAATTTTAGTCATTTTTGGATTCAGTAATACTTCTATTTTTGCATGCTATCTACTGTTTCATCCTTTACTTCACTTTATTTTATCAAACGGGGTTGAAATCCACCAAGGAAATTAATGCTTCTTAGAGCTGCTTTCTCAGAAACCCCCACATATCCTATCTAATCCATTTTTTGTTTAGTGATTCTTATTTATAGGTCATCAACTTGTAGCAACAAGGATCCATCATCTACTTTGTGCTTGTTTATCCATCACATCACATTTTAGGTAACATAAACCCTCCATCATTTCTGAGTTGCTAGTTACTTTCATTACTAGTTCATTCATTTGATTAGGAATGAAGAAACTTGTCCAATAGCTGAATGTAATACACGTCAATGAAACAAGGGTGAAATAGTGGAAACCCCTAGTTTGTTGTAACCATTACCAATTTCAACCAAGATCTGGAATGATCTTTCCATGGAATTCATTGAATGCCTCCCTAAATACAATGACAAGTCAAGTAATACTATTTATGGTGGAATTTCTCTTCAAGTATGCCCATTTTGTTTCTTATCCCACCCATAAACAACCTAAACCATCACCCAAAATTTCCTTAACCAAATATTCCACCTCTATGAAATCTTGGCTTCAATTATCTTAGATCGTGATACCTTTTTCAATAACCATTTTTGGAATTATTCCATGGATTTGGACCCGAGTCATGGATGAGCTCTAGATATCACTCAGTATATAGATGGACAAACTGAAATTGTTAACAATTTTTTGGAAATATTCCTTCGATGTTTTACCTCAAAGCACCAACAACAAGTGGCTAAAGTGGTTATATTGAAGTTGAATGGTGGTACAACACATTATATCACACCTCCACTAAAATGACTCCATATGAAGCAATATATGGTCAACCTCCACCACCTCTCCTATCTTACACTTTGGTTGTTCTTCGGTTTAGGTGTTTGACATTGCTTTTAGCCAAAAGGACCAAAGTCTTCACACTCTTTGGGAAAATCTCCATATGGTGAAAAACCATATGAATTAATATGCATATCAATTCTTCTCATAGCACCACTTCCAATTGGGGGATTTCATTTTCCTATGATTACAACCATTTAAATTGTCTTCCTTGAATCTCAAATGGTATCAAAATCTTACCCCAAAGTTATATGGACCCTACTAATTTTTGCAAAAGATTGGCGCAACTTCCTACAAACTCAAGCTTCCACATGACTCACGATTTCATCCTATATTTCATAAATTGTGTTTGAATAATTTTTTAGGCTAACACATCACTACACGATAGTACTACCTAAGCTTAATAATGAATGATCCATCATTATTGAACTTGTCGCAATTCTCGATAGGTGTTTCGTAAAAATTTAATTGATTTATCAAAGAGGTCTTCATCCAATGACATTTTACTCATCCAAAATATGTAACTTAGGAACCCAATCTCCATATTCAAGAACAATTCCCACAATTGTAGAGCTATTTGAAATTTTTTTTTAAGGAGGGGGTATTAAGACCCTTTTTCCTACACTTATTTTTGTATTATTAGTGTAATAGATGCTACAAATGTGGATGATAAATATAAGTTATCTTGTGAGTTATTAAGAATAATCCCACATGCATGAGTAGTTGTTTTTCCGTAATGGAACTAGTATATTAGGGCGTTCTTAGGCAAAGAAAACATCCATGTACATTATTATATTGAGATTACTCAAAGGAGGTTTCCTATCAAAGTGGATTTTGATCTAGTAATGCAATTTCAATATTTCCGTCTAATAAACTAATTTATACCACATAGTGTTGTTCGGTTTAATTTATCACATGAGGTTCATTACATGATGACGGTCTTACTTTATACTTTTAGTAACTTCCAATTAAGTTTAAAATCTCCAAAATGGAATAGTTTACTCGATTCTTTCCCACAATTTGAAAGTTGGGAAATTGTTGACACCAATTCCAAAGGATGATTTTATATCTAGGCTTTTCATCTTCCATTTGTATTAGAGTAGTGCACCAAAATCATGGTAAATATTTCCCAAGATTGATTTGACATCGTAGTATTGTGAAAGGATCATAGTAGAGAACTAAAATTTGAATCAAAATTTCTTAAGGAAAAGAAATTTTTGGGAAGGGCGGACTATTATGTCCCTTTTTAAATAAAGAATAAAATAACAAAGTTAATATTTTAAGTTGTCTAAGTGACTAATTTTTTATTTTATTAAAAAAAGTGACAACTTAATATTACTTTATTATTATTATAAGTACAAGAAAAGGGTGGGAAAAAGGAAATGTAATAATAAAATAAAAGGATGTCTTTTATATTTTAATTCCTTGAAAACCATGAAAGTAAACTTATAAAAGTTGATTACTTGTGGTCTTTTGAGATCACAAGTTACAATAAACTATTTTATTTTGTGAGTTTGAGTATTATACTTCATCTTCTAATCTCGGAGGATGAAAACCCTCATGTGGACCATCAAAGGACAAAAACCTCCAATAGAAAAGACTTGTGGATGAAAACTTCATCAAATAATCAGATTCAAAAGTCATCTTCATCTTGCTACAATTTCACTAGAGTGTTTTTAAAGTGAATCGGGAAGATTGAAGTAATTTTTAGCTTGCTAAAATGTTGTCATAGTAAGTTATGGAATATTTAAACTTATAGAGGATTAAATTCTAGTTTAGCATGGTTGAATATTTCTATCACATTTGGAAAACAATCATCTATACACTCATTTATATTTTTTGATTTTAATTGTTGAAAAAATAAAAGATATTTAATTATTTTAGTGTTTATGTTACGAATGTTATTATATGAAACATATCATTTTTATTGATCCTATCCTAGGGTTTTTGGTGAATTCAGAATTATTTTAAAATGTCTATCTAGGGACATTACACACACACAAAAACACTCTATCTTGATGACACAAGACTAGTATTTTTCTAGGTGTTGCTTAGACATTTTTCAAACTCCTATTTTTTCTCTCTTGTCTCATCGTACATGCATTATGGCTAATCACTTATTCACCAAATATATTTTTCCGGACCATGTTCAATAAAGAGGCACTATTCTTTTAAAGTTTGCACAAATTTTCCATAATAATCAGTTATCCAATTTAACTTGCACTTATTATCATTCATCATTATTTGACTAAGGCAACACTATTCTCATGCTCTCTAACTCACATCCACTTTTACATTGGCCATTTATCGCTATTTCACATATACATAGTTAGGGATACTTTTTCCCATGATTTCATAACCTTTCAATATACTTCCAAACATTTTCCTCCTCATTTTCCATCATCTCATACTTCATTTGCAAAACACTAAGGAAAACATGCCTCTTTGCCAATTACTATGGAAATACTTAACCCTTATCTTAAGCTCATTTTTCTAACATTATAGTTTACCAAATTCATCTCACATTACATTGGGTAACCTACGGCACAAAAAATATCACTAGAGGGGGATTTTTCATTCTAAATTTCTAGCATGCAAAATTAAAAATTTTGGTCATGAAAACCAAGCCCTCATTGAAACTTTCATCTACCGGTCCATCAGTAAACCCTTCTTCTAGCCAACCTGTTCATAATTTCATACTCATTCTAGCTAAGAGGAAAATTCTAACATGATTTCCAAGTGTGTTTCATGTGTAAGGAGGTATGCCTAAGGTTATTAAAGAAGTTCTTGAGATCCAAAGTCTGAGAAACTATCCTCGAGGCCTAGAAAGGGATATTTTGGCCATTTTGAATCGGTGAATACCCTCTGAATGTGATTACAAGGTAACAACCCATCTGAAAGTTTTATATGGGATTTTTGAATTAATTTAATGAATTTTGGTTTGTTTATGTGCTTTGCTGCCAAGTGATGTTAGGAATCAAACAATAAAAATGCAATCATTGAGGGTGCGAGGAATGCCATACTCCAACGGAGAAAAATGACTTGCCTAGATTATTCAGGGATTTTCGGGAGAATTTTGAGGAAAAAAATATTCAATATAAATATCTTGTAATCCTCCACATGATGGATGCATCAATTTTATTCTAAGACTCCACAATTTTCTGTGATAATACATGACACTTGGTTGCCCCTTCAAGTAAAAAGTGGAACATGCCCTGAAAATCAATTTTCGGAAAATTGCTCTGAAAGTGGTTGGTATGATCTCAAAATGTTATTTGGAGTTGAAATAATAAAAGGTTTGACCTCAAAGCACCATTCCATGCTCCCGAGGTAGACAAAACTCCTGGTGTTCTAAGATGGAATTAGTGGGATGACATCAACATATGAATAAAGAATGAAAACTAATTAGAGCATGAAGTGTCCCTTGGATTTTACACAAGGTGAAAAGGTACACGTGGAACTTAAAAGTTCTTCCTCTTTCTTTTGTAGTTTTTCGTCACTTAAAAGAATCAACTTCAAGTGTTACAAGTGTTAGAGTTGCAAGCTCAAGTTCTAGTCAAAATTTTCCCCTCTCATCTTTCTAGGACCCCATGGCATATTTTGGAGCATATAGTGTTTCCTTAGATTGTCCCTAAGGTGAAAATGGAAATCCACAACTTGCACATCATCACTTTCGCCCCTATAAACATGTTTAACTTGCATTTTGATTAACCATTTCCCCTCTCCTCATGTGCATATGACTCATGGTGAATTTTTCATATGTTTATGTCCCCTCACATTTTACAAATAGAAAAAGGGACAAAGGGGACATGAAAATGTGCTCCTCTTCCTTCCATTCATCCCATGGAATCCATTTTCAACACCTTACATATACCTCACACTACATCATAACCTATCACTTGACAACATCCGGTGTAAATAACACTTCCTTTCCCATCTTGTCTACTTACACCTCTTGTACCCTATTGTTTAGGGTGCAACCACATTCCAACCCCTTTTCAACCCTGAATTATCATGTTAGGTCAAATTTGAGTTAAAACTTACAAAGTAAATGAATAAACTCCACAAATAAAACACTTTTTTTTTACTAATTTTCAAATTTATGCTTCCCCCTCAAAAACTACAATGTTTCATAAGGATTTTGTTAGTTCTCTTGGAACATCAAGCTCAAAGATTAAATCTTTCTCATATCTCCAAAACTCGTGCACCCAATCTCTATAAAACTTTGCCAAAATTATCCTCTTGAAAAATCCTTTCACATGATCTATCACTTGGAGGATGACATGGCATGATTTATTTTATATTTGAGAAAAAAATTCCAGCCATGAACTCCATTTTTTCCCATAATAGTCAAATATGTATTTGCATTTTCCCAGGTTGCTCGGTAAGCCAAATTGCTTGAAATTTGGAGCAGATGATCCTTGTAAAATTAAATTTCATAAAATCCATTTCTTTCATGATGAAGTGGAGGATTTTTAGGTATATGCAATATTTCATTTACTCTCTGCAATCTACCCTCTTTCTCAAAATTTGCATTTTTATGTAGATCCAACAAGAAAATTCCTTGAAATTTAGAGAAAATGTTCTTTGTAAAATCATATTTTATTTTAGTTATTGCTTGCATTATGAGGTGAAGTATATTTACAAATATGGAGGACTGAAATTGCTTTCAAGTATTCTCCTACTTTGATGAAATTATCATTTCCCCACTAATCTGGACTAGAGAACCATATAAAATTTTGAGTAGAGAATCTTTGAAAAATAATGAAACTACTGAGACAAATCTTGTCTCATATCGACACTGGGAATACCCACTTATAAAAATAATAAGTATCTCCATGCTTCATAGTCTATAAATATTAAGTCTCATGATGGCTCATTCTCTCGAGTTATCAACTCCTTTCACATCAAGAACACTCAAAAGTGCTAAATTGAGAAACTAACTAAAAATAGACATCCTATAATTGGACTTACTAAAAAAGTAGGAATTGGTATTGTGGTAAAACATCACACACTTTGTCATCTCTAGTTCATATCACCGGACGTTGTCACCACGGATCTCAAAGACTCAAGTTTGGTGCCATATTCAACTTCAAACATTGAGTATCCTAATAAATAATGACAATGATATAACAAGTGTAAAACTAGAAGACTTGAAAATAAGGATGTTGATTGAACAACGAACATATGTAGATGGGAACACATTCATAGTGGGATATTAAAAATGGAAAAGATCACCTTTGCAAGAGATTGGATGGTTTGATTCATCCTAGTGGCTACAGGAGAAGATCATCATGTTTGCAATATTACGAAGTTACACAGTGCAATATATTGCATTAGTGTTTCTAAACATTCATTCAATGCCTTGGCGTGTGTCCATATCTCATGGAAGGATGAAGTTGCAATCTCACTACTTCAAGTCAATAGGAGGTTAAAGGAAAATAATCTCATTCATGAAGCATTTCTTCAAAGATCCATCAAAAGAATATTCTTCATCAACAAGAAGCTTCTTGTCTCTAAATTCTCACTTCTCTCTCTTTTTCTCTTTATGCTTCCATCGCTCTCTAACATCCTATTTCTTCATTGGTAATGCACTTTTTCACTCTTTTGTATTATTCACTTAAGTGAATTAATTTGGCATTATAAAATTACCTTTTCAAAAATAAGAAAAGGAATTAACTTCATTTCTAGGGAATGTTAAAGGTCACAAGTGGTAGCAAGATGAAAAGTCACACAGAGAGAGGAAGTGACATTTTGTCAACTATAAATTGGGATTTCTTCTCCATTCCAAGGTGTTAGAATCTTTTGGTTTTTTATAGTTATTGGATTTCACTACTACTATCAAGTAATAAACTACATTATTCTACTTCCTTTCTTATGTTCTTCCATACTATCTACTTTCCAACTTTGCAAGCATTGTAATCGTATACTAACAAGAAGCAAATTTGTGCCTTTGATTAATGAATCCATAGAATTTGTGTCTCTAATTTATTTATCTTACTATTGGGTACATGGTTGATTTATTATTATTTAAATTATTCATACTCTAGTTAATATTTTTGATAATTTTCAAGTGCCTTCTCACATTCTTAACCCCTTCTCTCTATTTTCCTACTTCCCTTTACCTCTTTCCAGGTGAAATTCCTCCCTTATACACTATACAAGAACTTTTTCATAGTTTTAGTGGAGTATTCTTGTGTGATCCCGGATCTAATGGCAACCCCATATTTTTATTTAGTCATAGCATTCAATAAGTGGAGCCTTCCCATACAAAGAAGGAGGGCCTAGCCCCATGACCGTTGGTGAAAACAAATAATCTTCTTGTAACAAATTATTTCACTAACAAGGGAATACTACACCTAACCATTCTCATCAAAATTATGACTATCAATCAGTCTTAATGACCAAATAGTATTTACCTTGCAAACTAAACTTATCAATCTCTTCATAGAATTCAACGTTTCCTATCTATGAAGTTAATTTTCCAAGCATGTATATTGAAACCATTATTATATGGTGAGGAAAAACCCATCTTGTTTTTATTTTTTGAGTTGCATCTTCCTACTATAAAAACATCCCAAAAGGGGTAATATAGACATTAGAAAATGTAACTCTTCTATGGTCACATCATTCAAAAAAATATTATATAAACCATAATAATTATTAAATATTAAATTACCCCATAAAATAACAAAAAAATACAATGAGGCTAATTAAAGACATTGCAACCAATTAAGTAACATCATCTACTCACATTTAATGTTGTAAAAATACTCTATTCACACACCAAAAATATTTAATGAATACCACCTACCATTTTCACTCTCTATATATACAAAATACACATAAATCATATCCATATCTCCCTCACATAAATCTATATAGGGAGGTTCCTACATGGTATTAGTTGGGATTCAATCTTGGGATAAGTTTTTCCATTACTCATGTATACTTTCATCACATGTTTTCCCGACAAGAAGGAGATACATCTTATCCCAATAAATCTCACAAATCATTCGTATTTTAGAAAATTGATATATGTGTCATTCACACTGTTATTGGATGTGAATTCCTTATTATGTATCTATTATCACACATGTGACTGAGCTACTATTTTTGAAAAATTCCAATCAATCAACACACCATCAAAAATCACCAATCAACCACCAATAAACCCCGCAGTATGGCTTGGTACACACATGCCCTTAATCACGTATATAATTTCATTTTAGATGTATTTATCATTGCATGTATTTTACTATGATATTTATTCAACCTTGAAAAATAAGGCATCTGACCAAGGAATATCTTCTAGTCATAAATACATAATAACATTTTCCCTAATTTTGTGATTGTAAATTCAAAATGAAGAGTTATCCTAGTTTATTCATAAAAACACTATTATGTCCCTCACACATATAATGGAAACATAAGAGAATTATATTTTATTAGTATGATTTCATCTTGATTTATTTGATATCCTTAACACTCTATAAGGTAAATTATATGTTTGAATATAGTGAGACCCTTAGAATCAGCTATATGGATGTACTATTATAAGTGATCACATTGAAAACTATTTTCCTCTCGAATGACATTAAGTCTACTACGGTAACTTGTGAAATTGAATATATGATCATTATATAATTGTAGGATGAATTCATTATCTCAAGATAAATTCACCATAATGAATTGTTTTGACATCACCTACTTTATCCTAGTGAATTACACAATGAAAATGTCAATTGGAGATGGTAGTCGATCTCTCGAGATGTGTTCTATGTTATGAGAGTGAGATTTTTACTTTTTGATGATGGATAACAAGTTTCATCTAGTGGTATGTAATGCCAATTGAGTAAGGCATGTGTATGAATCAGTCAATTAAGTAAAAAAGGATTTATAGGCTTGTTGTTACTTGGATTGCACCTTTTACCGAGGCCAATCTCAACACCTCAGTGAAACATAGAATAAAATTCAATGAGTGGGACGATTAAAATTTTTAAGGTCAATATATATAGAAATATTATTCCTTATATTCTGGATCATTGGAACTAATCTAACCAACACTACAAACTAATACTAACAAGTTATAACCTAATTTTTGCAAGGGAACAAGATTCGAAAGGATGAATTACTGGAATGAATAAAAGGTGATGCACCATACTAAAATAGAGTTCATTTTCACCTAAGAGACATATATGAGACTTAGCATGTGAAGTTACTGAGAGATGTGCATAGTAATTCTAAATAAAATGGTCACAATAAGGATAAAATATTGCAAGACAACTAAGATGTCAACATCAAACACATGCATTCAAATAAAAGATATCAAACTTTCAAAGTATCAATAACTTGGTCATTCACAATTCCATAGAGTAAAGGAACATGAAAAATTATCAAACATGTTACAAAGGTCCATGCATATTATCTTAGAGCCCAAAAGGGAAGATCTCTAAAACTAGTAGAAAAGACCCTTTACTCATACCCTTACAATTGTTTTTATAGGAAATATAGAAAGGAAAGAGAAGAGATTAGATGGTGCCCAAAAATGAAGGAAACCAACCACTTCACTAACCACCAAAGGCCAACTGAAATTCATTTGTGCATAACATTAATGGGTACCAAAGGTTGCTTGAATCAAACTCTATCATACCATCCGGGAATGAGGGTTGTGTAATTCAAGATTTAACATTGGTTGTTGGGGTGGTTGAATGTTCAAACCGAGTTGGGCATGGATTTTATTCATTCGATAGATTTAGATTATCTAAGAACTTACAGCTTATGTATCACGACCCTCGGTAGAATTTAGATTATTTTAAATGATCAATGGATTTGTTCTTGACCTCTACCTTTGACCTGTAATTTCCTTCTTGTTATGCAATTTTGATTTGTCTTTCAATGTGTTTCTTACTTCCTTGTTTTGTGTCTCACTTTGTTTTATGTAATTTGTATATGTTTGACTTTCACTTTATATTTTAGATCACCTTTCCCCATGATTTCTTTTATTTTCTTCAATCCACGTCCCATTAACCTTATGTGGGTTTAAATTTACCCACAAAATTTATATTTTCTTTTCTCATGTTCTTTTACCTTTCGCAGTTTTTAATTTCCCTCATAGAATTCTCTTGTCTGAACTCCACAATTTTTCATAGCTTTAATGCCTTTTCTATGGCTTATATTCTCCATAGTTTTCCTTTTGCTACATGAATTTCATGATTTCCACAGGAATCTATTTATTCCTTCTACAACTTTGTCCTTGCTTTTTCTTGGCTTTGATGCCTTTCTTGCATAAGTCAATATGTTTAAGTAAGTTGTTCAGATACACATGAGTGTTTATCTAATAATAAGGCTAACATAAATTCCAAGGATTAATTTATAAATTCTATAACTTAATATTTAGGCATCTACATGAGTTTCTCTTAAGGACTCATCTATTATTATGGTTAAGAGTGAAGACACCTAAATATGACTATGTAATTTTAATACTAAAATTGCACTATTTATCATCTTTCCCATAATGTCATTATAATTAGTGATTTCTTAATAATTAGATAACATTCCCCTTCATTTCAGTCAATTAATGACACTTCATTAGTTATAATCCTCTTTTAATTAATTAATTAACTATTATTCGTTAATTAACCTTCTATTTAATCAATAAACCTTCTTATTGGTTAAATACCCCTTTTAAACCCTTAAAATTCTACTAATTTCCTTCTAAATCATCTCCAAATGATTTCTTAAGCTTATCTTGGTCTATTAATTAATCCTAGTTGATTAATTAAATCATCTCCAACTCCCATGAGTTGTTAATCCTTATTAATCTCTTCTAATCATGTTTATCCCTTTCTAATTCTACTTTACCTTTATCCCACATTCACTAGGTTGCAAGCTTCTCCCAAATTGGAAAGCTATATAAACAACCTAGTACCTTCCTTCTAATCTTACACCAGTGTTACACCTTTACACTATATGCATATGATAAGAGCATTTCAACCTTGAAAAGCTTATTGATCAAACATCCCCTTTTATCCTCTACTTGCAAAGAGTAGTAAGAGAAGAACCATACATGGAAATCAAGCCATATTGGTGAGATCTCTTCCTCTTCATGGAGATAGCTTCCTTTGATCACATGTAGTCACGTTCGGATCAACAAAAGGAGTACCTACAATCTAAAATCCCATCAAAAACATCAAAGGATGGCTTAGTATTTCATGTTAATTAGATGCATTAGTTATCTTTTCCTTTTCTATGGCTTTATCATGATGCTTTGTTAGATTAGCTTTGTTATTGAGATGAGAGCGCACGTAGATTAACGTAGCTTTGTTTCATGTGCATACATATGGCATGCCTAGTGGGACACCCCTTTTTCTCACATGCATTTCTTGAGTTTTTGTAGTTAAGTTTCATTTTTATATACTAACCTCTTTTAGCACATGTTGAAATAAATTATATTTATTAACTTGTTTTTTTAAGTTTGCATGTGTTGAGTGTTCCTTGTAGGTGTGAAGGAGGTAAAGTGCTACCAAATTTGAAGCTTATCAGCAAAAAAATGAGCTTTTTACATTTGGGTCGTTTTATGTGTTTTTGAAGCAACCCAGGATGTCTGCACTAGCATAAATTATGTTTTTGGCTATGTTATTCTTTGTGTGCTAGCATTTGTGAGCTTGTGCTAACATTATTTTTGCATGCATATGAATTAAATTCTATGCGATGGCGTTTCCTTGTTTGTGTTACCATCCTCTGGATTTGCACTAGAATCATCATTATTTTCACCTCTGTCTACATAGAGGGTCTTCACCTACCTTTGTTTCCTTGATTGTGTTTGTGTCTAAGTGCTTGCACTTTTTTCTATTTATGTGCATTTACATCTGATTTGTATGCACTTGCGTCTACCTTGAATGTGCTAGCATCAATCTACGTGCGCTACCGTATTTCTATGTGTATTTTTGTCCACGGTATATTTTTGTTACATGTGTCGGTGTTTAGAATTCGTGTGCTAGCGTCAAACTACCGACGATAGCATTTGTTTTATGCGCTAGTGTTTTGTGTATGTTTTGGCTCAGATTACAAATTTTCAAGAATCTAATTTTTGTGTTTCCTGTTGTTTATACAGGTTTTCTATTTTCCAATTTACATTTTACTTTAAAAATCATTTTCTAACACTTAAATGCTTTGATAAATGTTGTTTTTCCATTTTTCTTAGGTTAGATCAAAGTTTGTGTATGCTCTTCTCTTGCGCTTTTGGGTGATCTTGAGAATCAAAACAAATTTGATCTTCATTTCTAAACATTTTGGTTTACTTGGAAATTTCATCATTTAAGTTGTTTAAGGGAATCAATCTTTCAAATGAAATTAATTATCATTGGTTAATTTTTTTCCATTTCTAATTAGTTGGATCAAATGTTGCATATGCTCTTCTCTTGCGCTTTCAAGTGATCTTGATAATAAAAAACAACCTTGATCCTCTTTCTCAAACATTGTGGTTTGCATGGAAAATTACTAATCTTTTGAGTGCATGACCTTTCGCTTGTCACAAAATCAAATTAAAAAATACTAAATACATTGAGTATAGGTTATCAAAGGTTTGTAAAACCAAATTAATATCAAAAGATAAAAAAACACAACATTCACTCACATTGTATTTGCAAGTTCGGATAAGGGCTTAAACCCGTTTTCTTTAAATTGTGGGAAGTTCTTTAGCATAAGCCATAAAACTCATTATGAGGACTACCACAGGAACCCCAAAGTAGTCAACACATTGAGGGAACTGTTGATGAAATGGGAAGTGCACCACAACTGAATTGATTAGAAATTCCCATGAGAAGTGATAAATTTTGTCTGTATGAGGCATTGTTCATTAAACTGATTGTGGGGTAATGATCCTTTTTCTAGGATTTATTCTAGAAAATTTTACCTCTCTTAGTTAAGTTATTAGCGAGTATTGAGAAAAATTCCTAGGAGAAATTTAGAATTTGGGACAACTCTATCATTATCTAAATCAAGTTTCAAAGAGCCATTACAAAGAAAGACTTTCTTGGAGTCAAAACCTTGTTTTTCAAACAAGGTGAGAGTCCATTGAAGTTGTTCCATGTATATTTCATCACTTATATTACACATTAAAACTTTTTCCTAGTTTCTACCTTGTTATCGAACAAGGAGAAACTCTTCCAAAGCTATGCCATGCATTGTTCATCACTAATCATAAATTCGCTTGTTCTTTTTTGGCATTATTGGTCAAAGGAAAAAAAACTTGAATTGCTTCCAATATTGTGTCGACTTCTTTTGTACCCAGTTAAATCCATTTATTTTTGTAAACTTTATTTAAGTGTTGAAAGAGTGTTGGTACACTTTTCACATTATTGTGGTTGTCTTGAAACCAATATTGAGGCATCTCACTTATAGAAAGATCTCACTTTGTGTCATTTCACTACTTGTGTTATATCAATCCTTTTTGATACTTACATCTTATTTTCTTAAAACTTGATTTAAGTGTCCAAATTGTATTGTTATGTTGCTCACATTGTATCGACTCATTGTTATACTTAAACCTTGTTTTTCTCAAACTTGATTTGAGTGTTGAAAGTGCCTTATTACGTTGTTTCGCCTTGTGTTAATCCATTTTTAATACTTACATCTTTTTGTCTTAGACTTGATATAAGTATTGAAATTGTATTATTACGTTGCTCACATTTGTATCAACCATTTTTAGGACTTAAATCTTGTTTTTATTAAACTTGATTTAAGTGTATAATTTTGGTGTTACGTTGTTAAAATCGCTTTAAACCATTTTAATGCTTAAATCTTGTTTGCAAAAAATCGATTTAAATATTGAAATTGTGTTGTTACATTATCAAACAACTTTTGAGACAATTCGAACAATAGGAAACAATTTCCTTTGTGGTCATTCCTTTGTCCAGAATTCATATATTTCCTTGGTTACCTTCATCATACAATTCACACTCTTGGAAAAGTTTCTTTTCTGCAATCATTATATGCAACTTACTTTTAATCAACCATTTTTACTTTCACACTTGTAACTTGTTTTCAAAACCTTTCTTGATTGTCAAAATTATGTCATGACTATGTCTATTTTTCATATATTCCCTTCAAAAAGAGAATCCTCATATTTTTAAAATGTCTAGTTGGTCTTTGTTACACCGTTTGTATTAATATGGAAATTCCTTAGATTTGAAGGAGCTCAATCATACAATCTAGGTCTAGGCATCCGGTCCCAACCATCCCAACCATGACTAACAATCACATGGTTCTGTTCACTTACAAATATAAAGAACCTAGGTTTCGTAAAACACATCAAAAGATGCCCATCATGACTAAACCTCAATTGGTTCTTCACATTAGGGAACTGTTTTGTTACCCCTTTCTCCACCTTCATCTCATAGACAATGGTATGATTCTCGATGCTTCTAGTTTGTTGTTTGATTTTGATTCGATAATCATTCATATCCTTTTAATCCTATTCATCATCCTTATTCTCCTGATTATTCTAATCCATGTTATTCTTCTGATTCCCCTTAGTCTCCTCAACCTCACCCAATTGAATTTATTCTAAGGAATAATCGAGTTGCCTCAATGACATTTTCCAACTCGAGGATTTGTGTTGCTAAAATTTCTCCCCATCATTCCTCTTATTCGAATCTTGAGTCTCATCCTCCCTTTATCCACAGGACCTCATTTATTAGTCACCTCAATGATGTCTTCCTCTAGACATAAAATCAAGCACTTTGAGTCATTATTTAGTCTCGGTATCATACTACTATTCATATAGTTCTTAAGTGAAAATAGTAATAATCAACCCATGTATTTGGCCATTTTTGTATTGTCGTCTATCATTATTTTCGATCTTACACCCATACTTGCCTAGTATGTACCTCCATACTATGTTTTACCTATTTCTGATCGGGATGCCTAGCCAAGATCAGGGCACCCCAGGCACCCTAGTCCCCTCCGGGTGCGCTTGATCCTCTTTACACTTTCCTCCCAATTTTTGGGAACTTTCTAGCCATCTAATATTCTTATATTGTTGGTGTTCATATTTTTCGGGGTTGATTATGAAATTAAAGAAAGAGAACCATATAAATATAAAGTTATGTGAGCATAATGAGGAACTACGCACTAAGCACTAGTTATCTCCACCTAAGGTAGATCCATCAAAGGCATTTATAGCTACATTTGCATCCATCTAGCTCTATCACAAGGCACACAAGGTGGGTTCATCTTCATCACACTTCATACGAGGGGAGTCTATTGTTTCCATGCACACATTTACTACATTCTACATCTAGTTACTTTCTCACTACTTCACAAAGTGCACTTGCAAGAGTACACTGGGAACAATGTTCACACACACACACACACACACACACACACACACACACACACACACACACACACATACCTAGAACTACATTGGGTATAAGATGTAGTGAATTTCTCAATGATAAGTCCATCCATTTGGAAGTTGAGGATAGTTTGACCCCTTTATATGCATATTTATTTTTTAGGGTTTTGATGTTTTGTTTGGGGTTTTATAGGTGATTCTTTATTACAGGACTACAACGACATTGGTGATCATACAATGACATTCACGTGACATGAAGCGAACATAGGAGAACACTCAGTGACACCTCAAAGGAGGTTTCTAGTCATTTCCATGACACAAGGTGCCCACATCTCAAACCAAGCTGCCCACGGGCTCCTATCCCTCTCCAGGTGCCCCAATCTAGGAATATATTCCATATCTACACTTTTCTAGGCTCTGTACAAAGGTTTCCTCCTCTTGTTCATCTAGAATCCACTACAAAACAATCCCACGACATCATAGAATCATCTAAGGCCTTCTTAAACCTCTTTTCACATTAGGGTTTCACATTTCGTTTCTTATATTTCTTGGGTATTTTATTACTTCATTTATTCAATTATTTTACTAGTCCTATAACACTTAGATTAGGCTAGTATATTCCATTTTATTTTAATAAATTCCTCTTTTGAAGATCTATGTAACTCAAAATTCCTCTAATTAATCATCCAAGTTGACCTTTATGTCGTAATCTCACGCATTTCTACGTGACCCTATTTTTCTACCTACACTATGTGATCTTCTAGGAAATCCAATACCAACCTATCCCAAATCCAAATCTTCTTCAACTCATGACACATCCATATCTAAATCTACCTTGTCTCCCATTCATATTCTTCTATCAATAAAAATCCAATCCCTCTTTGGCCCCTGGGTCATTTTAATAATTTTTATTCTATATTCATAAATCTTCTAAAGATTGATGTTTGCATCCAAATCAAACCATTCACAAGAAATGATGTGCTAAGATATATTTTGAAACACTATCCAATTCATTTGTGGACACAATAAGGTCAAACCTTCCCATCATATCCATCATCAAACATATTCTAAAGCTTCAAAACTTGTTTAACCCATTTCTTCCAATCAACCTACTATCATCAACCAATAACAACCCATACGGATTGATTTATCTCGAATGAAGAAGCCATAGGAGAAATCAGTGGGCTACACGATAAAATTTCTCTAGAGGATCATGAGAAAGAATTCTCTTTTGACCTCGATACATCCATCTATTATGGGGAATAGGCTAAGTCCTCTAATTAGAAAATAGAGAAAGATCCTAATATCATAAAACTTGATCCTCCTCGTATTCTTCCATCTTCTCATTTCACATTACATGGTGAACTAGCGAGGTCTATACTTGATTCCCTTCCTATCTTCTCATCACCTAGCCATTCCTTACATATCAAAATTCCTCAATCGCAATCACTTATCGGGTCACTTCCGGTATCCCTTCATCTTCTTTTATTTATGGGTCACATCCGGTATCCCATTAACCTTTATACTTGGGTCACCTCTTGGTAGCCCATTATCTTCTATCTTTCACCACATCTTAGTATCCCTTCATATTTTATCTATGAGTCACCTCCTAGTAGCCCATCATCCTCAATTCTCGGGATGCCTCCTACTTTCCAATTTCCTTCAATACTTGAACCATATCCTCTTCGTTCATCATATAATCCTTCTCTCAACAATTGTGGAAATCGCACCATCATCCCTAACACTCCTATCATCAATCCCAAACATCCACTTTCTTCTCCCACTGCTTGGGACAAAATAAATCACACATTAGTTGATATGAAACCTAAATATATTCTTCATGAATCTAAGATAAAAAAATCTAAGAGCTCTAAATATCTCAATAAATCAAACACCCAGAAATCCAATACGAAAACATGATTCAAAAATTCACACCAATGTCAACGCAAAGAATGACACAAAGTGCATAAATTCTTGGATAGGGAACTCAAGCTCCCACATACAAAAACCATGTTTCAAGATAAGTCAAATCACTTATCTAGTATGATCTCACAACTATCATCGATATTGGAGATAATATTACTCTTGATAAAAAGAAGCTCCTAGTCTCCCTCATCAAAAAAATTACAAACATTGTTGTTGGATCCTATCACATGAAGTGACATTTTTGGTCCTATATTTCCTATCCATCATGCCATATTCTACCTACCCTATCATTAATATTTTTCCTCCTATATATCCACATTTAATCTTCTCCCTTTACGGTTTTCCCTTCACAAAGTCGTCAAAATCTTAAAAATAAAATAAAAATAAAAAAAAAAAAGAGAAAACGTTCAAACATTACAAAAATAAAAGGTACAAAGATCAAACATTGTAATTAGGTATTGCATACACATGGATATTCTTTCCTTCCTTTCTTCATAATCCTCTGGAAACCACTAACCATTTTCATCCCTTTGTTGATCTTTTGGGTTGTCTATTCACACTCATTGTGCAACATTTCATCTCTAATGTATTTGTTTGACCTTGGTCTTTCCTCACCTTGGTAAAATAAAGAACGAATGACCTCTTGGAGATCCACTCACTATATTATTTTAATAAACTTGTTTTGAAGACATTTTGGGTGTATTTGTTGACACTAGCCAATGTTGTCATCATAATCACTTCTACATCCTTCCATCAAGCCATAATTGATTCTTAACCCCTCATCAATATAATCGAGAGAGTTGAAATAGTTTTGAAAAGAAACAACCAATCAAAAAATAAAAATCAACATAAAAGCAATATATAACTCTCTCTTGGGTTATTTCCAGGTATCTCTACCGAGCTATAGATGTCTAGCTAGCGGTAGAGAGAAATGTTGCGACTAAAATCAAATACATATTCTTCAGAGATATGGACGTCTTGTTGGCGAAGTGGAGCAAGGTATGACTCTACTACCACCCTCCATTCATAAAGAAATTTTCAAATGGATCATTTGTATTCACTTATTGCTTATTAAAGCTTCCCGTCAAGAAGTAATAAATTTCCATGTGCACACACTTGGATCTTGATGAGTAACACGAATAATATTATTTTTATTGGTAAAAGGTTTTGGGACCTTACCCAAGTTTCAACAACCAAGATAAGCAAAGTAAAACAATGTGGTTTTTTGATCCGTGGGGTCCACACCCCAACCAAAAGAGGAAAAAGAAGTAAAAAGCAAAGGCAGGGGCCAACTGCCTACAAAGAGCCCAAAAAAAAATTGATAGAAAAATAGTAGCTACTATACAACAACACAAAAAAATTTGCACCGAGAACAAGGAACCAACAACATTAACCAACAGACTTGCTAAAAACTTTGACAACCACCTTAAAATCTTGGTAGAGTTTCAGGAAATGGCGATGGTGGGATCCTAGTTTGAAGCTTTGAACTTTCTTGTAATCTTTCCATTCTTCCAAGTATCTGGATGCCACTGAGAGTCATAGATTTTCCGGATGTGTACCTACATAAGGTCCATTATAGCATTGTGCATAGCCAAAAAATTGTTGTATTTGTCCTCAAGAGTCTTAAACTTGGTTTCCAAAGCAGTAAATTTCATCTTTGAGGCCTGCGTTGGGGTCCGAGGCTTGCTCTTTAATAGTAGACTTAAGCAAGAAATCTACATTTTCTTCAAGGGTTTTAACCACATTAGCCTGCATGTTAAATTTATTTTCCAAACTGGTGCCAACATCAATATCAGGGAAAATAGAGGGGGGGCTATCATCTACCACAATTTCTTCACCCTTCATGTCAGAGCCCACAACTTCCTTACCTTTACTTTACTGCTACGGAGAACCCTTTTTGGGGGTGGCTCCAGACAAAGTCTCTATACATGGATTTTTAGAATGGATACGGGTTTTCTTAGGGAGGGGAGAAACCACAACAGGGCATGGGTCATTTCCAACAACACTAGACATGTACTAACTAATGAGATATATGACACCCTGATGGAGAGGGATAGTCCTCTTATGGCCCTAAACTTCAAGAATGGATTTTTCCATTGACTTTAGAATGTAGTAGGAGAGGCTTACCTTCACCTCACGCCAAAGTGGTTGAGCAGACCAGATGATATTGCGAAATGGTGGAGAATCTCCCTTCTAAAGTGACATAGTGTACCATCATCCATGTCACCTCATCATATGGTATGAGATAGAAGAAACCAAAATGCCCTCCTTTTTTATGTCGAGCATTTCTCCATCATCCAAAAACAACCTTTCTTCTGCTTCCTTATCCATTTTGTTCTTGAAAAATTATTCCCTTCCATGCTTAGACCGGTAATAAAAGAGATGAATTCCTCAGTGATTTGAAGCTCTTATCTCCAAAGGAGACATTACGGTCTTTCCAATTCACCACGAACTAATGGATATATATTGGTCATGCCCTTTTATGCGTTGGATGAAATCAGTGAAGCCCTCCATATTAATGGTCTCCCAAAGCTCAATTTGTTCTATCATTGGGGATCAAATTTAGGTTCCACATGGCAAGGGGCACCACCCATTTTGAAAACCCTATGAGAATTCACAAAATTGAACTGAAAGTTGTGAATAATAGACTTCCCAAAGCCCTTTCGATAACATGTATGCCTATGTGAAGAAGAAATAAAATCCACTTCTTTCTCCCTAAAAATTTAGTGTGATCAATTTTCAAGAACATGGAAGAATAAATTCGGGCATGCCCAAAATGCCATTGAGATCTAGCTTTGGGATTGCACACATGTTTTTCCCCATCACTGAGGTGTACTAATGAGTGAATTCATTTCATTTGAAATGATGTTTCTAACTTTGGTAGGAGTGTCATTGATATCATGCCACTCTTTGTAATCATTGCTACAAACTCCAATATTTGCAAGAAAATCCATATATTTGTTCCCTTCCCTATACACATGCTTGAAAATGATGTTAAGACCATTGCATAAGTTATGAGCTTCATTAATGAAATCCCTAATGGTCCAACTAGGATTTAAGGATTTAGTGAGAATGTTGATAATATTCATTGAGTCACCTTCGATGATGATGTTTCCCATGTTGAGATTCTTAGCAATTTGATTCCCCAGAGTGTAGCTAGAGCCTCAAAGTAGTGGTTAGTTTTCTTACCCATGGGACCAACATATGTTGTAATAAGATGACCCTTGTGATTTCTAATCAAACCACCTCCTCCAGCTGGACCAAGGTTTCCTTTGAGGCACCATCAAAATTCATCTTATACCAACCTTCAGAAGGGGGAATCCATTGTACAGTAGACCTGTCAATGCTTTGGATGGGGGTGGTACACTGTTGTAGATCAATATTCCATGCCTTAAGATATCTGACCTCCTCCTAGGGATATGTGGCTTTTTTTGAGGTTTAAATTTCAAGATATTTTCTTTCATGTAGCCACTGTGATTTCATTGAGGATACTTTTGATGCTCTTATTAGTATCTCTGAAGATGATCGAGTTTTGAGATTTCTAGATTCTCCAGATGGTGTGAGGGAATATAATTTTCCACAACCTGAAGAAAAATGTTTAAAAGGAGGCTTCCATTGTAGCCAAGCTTGTGTGATATCTTCAGGAAAAGACCACTTAACTTCAAACCTTTTAAAGATGAGTTTCCAAAGAGAATTAGCAATTGACAATGGAGAAAAAGATGTTGGATTGTTTCATTATCCATCTTGCAGTGATAACATCTATTTGGCATGGTTGACCCTCTTTTGATAAGGTTTTCTATGGTGAGTATCCCTTTGTTGAGCACATACCAGAGGAACTGATTGATTTTCGGGTAAGCTCTTTGAACCAAATCTTGTCCCAAGGGAAGTTGTTGATAGGCTTCATTGGAAAATAGCTGATAGCCCGATCTCACCATGTAGTTACCATCAAATGAAGAAACCCAGTTAAACTCATCTTGATTTTGGGTTTGACTAATGGGGATGAGGTTCAATGTGGTTTGAAGTTCCCCAAGAAGCTCCTTGTTATTTGATGTGAATGCCTCAAGGTTTTTCCAATGCCATTTTCCCTCAGTGTTTTGAATGTAGTTACAAACTTGTTGTCCCAATGTTGTAGTAAGGTTGTCTTTTAGCTGCTCCCACTATTTGTTATTTGAAAGTGTGTTAAAATCAGCCCAGTTGTCATGCCAGAAATTTAATTTCTCACCCGTGCCCAGTCCATTTGCATCCTGCAACTAGCTCTTTCCTGATCCTGACGATGTTGTTCCAAAACACAAAACCCAATGGTGGATTGTCATTATTAAAGTAGTCCATGGTACTTTGCCTTGATTTAGATATTTGGCTTTAATGAGATTGGTCCATGGTTGTTCCTCCTTCACCAGTTGCCACCCCCCATTTTAGAGACAAGAGCAACATTCATGGTCCAATTTTTTTATGCCAATGCCACCATTTTTTTTTGTTGCATGCTTTGTCCCAAGCTACCAAGTGCATCATGTTCTTATCTTCAGTTCTATCCAGAGAAATTTTTTTTTGGATTCTTTCTATTTTTTCCACAACAGCCACAGGAATAAAGAATAAGGACATGATATAAATCGGAAAGTTTTGAAGTGTGCTCTTAATAAGAAGGCATTTCCCAACTTGATAGTATAGATCCCTTCCAACCAGCAAGATTTCTCTAAACCTATCCAGCAGGGTATTCCACACGCTCATTTGGACTTTTTGGTGCCAAGAGGCAGACCAAGGTATGTAGTAGGTAAAGAATTGATTTCACAACCCAAGATTTGTGCAATTTTCCTTTGTCTTGCGGGAGGTGTGTTGAAGAAGTATAAAGAGATTTTATCAAAATTGATTTTTGTCCCAAAGCTTCTTCATAAAGTTACTGTAAAATATGCTTCATTATTTTGGCTTCGAGGATAGAGGCAAGAAGGAGCAGGATAGTGTCATCCACAAACTGCTGATGGGAGACCATTATGTCAAAAGTGGAGGGTCTAAAACCATTGAGATAGCCCAATGATACAACTCTATTAATAGTGTGACTGACTATCCACCATGATGATGAAGAGTATGGGAGAGATGGGGTCACCTTTCCTGATACCATGACTGCTTGGGAAGAAACCCATTGGGCTGCCATTGACAATCACCAGAATCTTGGTGATGAAATACAATTCCATATGATTTTCTAAACCTCTCATCAAAACCAATTTTTTTTAATACTTGATCAAGAAAAGACCAAGAAACTCTATCAAAAGCTTTGTTCATGTCAAGTTTTAGCACCATACCTTCCTTTTTCTTTTCTCCATCAAGTGTATGGTTTCATGAACCATAATTACTCCATCTTGAATAAGTCTTCCTTTTACAAATCCCCCATGTTGGCTAGAGATTATTTTTGGAAGAAGTGGTTGTAACCTTGAGGTTAGGATTTTGGTAAAAAATTTATAGAGCACATTGGAGAGACTTATGGGTCTAAAGTGCTTGAATTCCTTCACCCCATTTTTTAGGAATTAGGACTATGAAAGTATTATTTATTTCCTTGAGAATTCTTTGTCCTAAAGAATTCATTAACAACTTTGAGGAGGTCATCCACACAAATCTCCCAGATTTTTTTGATAAAAGAAAGTAGAGAAGTCATCCAGGCCCGGGCTTTGTCACCTTCCATGGAGAAAATTACTTTATGAAGTTCTTCTAAAGTAGTTAGTTTAGCAAGAGCACCAAACTCATCTGGTCTAACCAAGTTGTTTGGAATAGAGTCCAACAACTTGTTCGCAACTTCTTGAGACAATGGGGGACTGTCGTTCAATAGTTTTTGTAAAAATTAACAACTTCTTCTTTGATGGAGTTGGGATTCGATGTCATAACTCCAACTTGATTTGTAACCTCAGAGATTTTATTGTGAGCTCTATGTTTTAGGGTTGTCATATGAAATAACTTTGTTTCTTATCTCCATCTTTGAGCCAAATTGCTCTGGATTTAAGTCTCCAGTAGGATTCTTCCTTGACACAGATGGTATGGAACTCCGCTAAGAGATTTTTTTCATGAGTGTAATCCTCTTGAATCATGCCATAGCAGCCACTTTATTTTCCAAAGCATCAATGTTTTCTTTGAGCTTTTTTTCTATTGAATATATTGCAAAAACTTCTTTGTTCCAGTCTAACTTTTTTAACATTTTTAGCTCCTGAAAAATTCTGTATTGAGTTTTTGCCTTCCACTTGAATCCCCCACCACTCTTTAATTTTATCAAGAAGATCCGGTGGTCAAACCACATTTTTGGAATTTAAATGAGGACTGAGCAGGTCTCTCATTAGTTACCATATTCGGACAATGGGATTATGGTCTGAGGCAATTCTGGGAAGAGAAGAGAGATGAAAGTCTTGACTAAGGAGCCAATCAACAGATATGAGTGCTTGATCCAACCAAAATGTATGAGATTTCTACCAATTCTCTTGTTGGACCAGGTAAAAGGATTTCCATTAAGTTCAAGATCTAACAGTTTGGCCTGATCAATGAAATATGTAAGATCATCCATACCAAAGCAGTGTGGTCCTGAGCTCCCCCACATTTTTAACAATGGAAAGAGGGAGTTGAAGTCTCCCATGAGAAACCAGTTCCAGCTAGAGAAGGAGTTTTGGAAGGTTAACAAATCCTTCCAAAGTTGTCTTCTTCCATGGAGAGTGTTAGGCACGTAGATCACCGAGAAGATCTAGTGCCTTTTGTTGTCAGCAGTATGAAAAGAGATTAGATGGGAATGAGAGGAGAGGATAAGCTTACTAGTAACCTTGAAGGATCCCAAAAGACCACAATACCTCCTGAAAGCACCTCTTGAGTCGATTGCAACCCATTCAACCTTTTTCCATATTTTCTTACAACAAAATTTTAAGTTCTCAGAACTCATTTTAGTTTCTTGAACAACCATAATAGAAGGGTTGCAAATTCTTCTCAAATCCTTGAGCGTATTTTTTTCCACTTCCATTAAGGCCTCTAATGTTCCAAGAAATGATCTTCATTAAAAATATGAGGAGAGGAGTGGACCAGATGGTCCAGAGAAGATTGAGTGCCATCAGCCAAGGCTTTGTTGATCTCCTTTTTTCTATGATCATTTTTAGAAGGTCTACCCTTTGTGGTGTTAGCACCTGTATTTGCATGTCTGATAGTGGACCTGGTTACCCTTGATGTGGACGTGGCCCAGTTGCTAGGGACTTCTTCTTATCAAAAAAATAGGCGTTGGGTATATTCTCAAATCCTTTAGATTTCTTCTTTTTTTTCTACAAACTAGGGTAAACTCAGGAGAGTTTATGTTATCTTTCAATATTGACTACATGTTGGGGTAATCTCTCCATCCTCCTTAATAGGAATACTGGGGACTTTAGTATTCCTTTAGAGATCAACATGTAGGGGTGTGAATCAACTAGGTAGTTGGAGTATTCTTTGAATGGTGTATCCTTGTTATCTCCCCTATTAGTGCCTTTAGAGTTAAGATTTGGCCAATGCAAATTATGTGTATCTTTTACCAGGATTTGGCTAGATTGCTCCATGTCTTTACTAGTGCTACCTTTTGGAATGAATGATGTCTCTTCAGGTAGGGGCTTCTCAATAGCCTTAGAAGGGTTGTCGATCTGAGTCTTGAGACTCAGTTTGTGGAAGAAACTTTGGAGATGGCATTTCCTCTTGAATAGTAGATAAACCATTGTCTTTAGTGCACCCATCTTCATAAGGTTGCAGAAGGACCTTGACATTTTGTGAATCCTTCTCAGGCTGAAGGCTAAGGACAACCAATTTTCCCCTTCCACCTTAGAGTCTTCCTTTAGATCCACTTTTTTAGAGAGTCTTGGGACCCAGAGGGATCTTCTAATCGGTTGCTTCTTAGTGGGCATTTTGAAAGCCATTTCTTTTGGTTGACCTTTCCCAAGTGTCATATTTCCATTCAGCTTAATGTGCTTATTCTTTTCATTGAGGGTTTTTTTACTAGGATAGTTTCTGTGAAATGTCCAAGTTTATGACATTTGGCACACCTCATTTGGAAAGATTCATAGATCACAGTTTACATCCAAGGGCCAAACTTTGTCTAAAGAATGATGTGGTCTCAGGAGCTCTTGATCAATATCTGCAGAGACATAGAATCTGGCATAAGCCAGTCATGATCTATTCCTAGTTGATTTGTTCAACCCGATGGGAGAGCCGATCAATCTTGTAATATTCAATAGTATCTCATCATCCCAAAATTATAGAGGGAGGAGGCAACCGACACACTAGAGGGGAACAATATTAATGTTTTATTTTTGGGATCAAAACCTGGGTACCACCGTTTGATGAAAAAACCCATATTTCCCAGGCACCAAGGCCCCCAACAACACTGAATCCATATCTTCTTAGAAGTGAATAAGAAAAAGAAAAAACCATTTGACATTGAAGAAATAGTTACCTCCCGAGAGGACACCATTTCCTTAAAGCCCATCTTCTAACAACATCTATGTTAGGTCATTCATGGTACTTTCTTAGGAGTGGCTCTTAGATCGCATCGTGATGTTGCCATGACAACCGTAATTCAAATTTTTAGTCATTAGAAGTGTAAATGTTACCTCGTACACTCCATGGTAAAATAAACTTTATATTTAAATTAAGTCTAAGTCAGTGAGCTTAGAATATTCATGGGTTGGTGCTCCTTGTGTGGTTGGTGCCTTACTAAATAAAATATCTCTTGTGATGTGTAATATTCCCCCTTTATAGGCTCTTTTGCTTTATAGGCTTTTCAAGACATAATTTAGCTTTATAGGATCTTATAGGCTCTTCAAGACATAATTACGGTGTTGTTTGTACATTTTGAGACTCTTTCTTTAATCATTATTTTGTCTCAAAATTTTCACCTTTGGCTCATCACCTTTTCATCATGAGTCTTCTAGCTACATTTTTCATATCTATCCATATCATTCACACTTGTATTTTGCTTCATTTAGAACATCCATGTGTATAATATGGCCTTTTTATCATGTTTGAGGGAAGCTTTGTCCCTTCTTTCAATAAAATAATCTTCTACTTCTTTATATCATGTGTTTCTTCACCATCTCATACCGGGCATACTCACTCCTTACTAACTCTTCATTGGATTGAGTTCATCATCATGTTGAATCTTTCCTTCATGGTCTTGATCTAGTTTATTTCTATATTGTATATATGTGTGGGATTCACCCTTGTATATTCTAACCTCTCGTGGGAAATCTTTGCATCTTTTTTTCATGTACATAGCTTCAAACAACTTTCAAAAAAGCCTAAAAATCAAAAAATCCAACAACATTGGTAAAACCTCCAAAAATCCAAAAATTGGTAAAAAATTCAAAAATCCAAAAATATTGGTAAAATTCAAAATCCAAAAACATTGGTAAAACATTAAAAACACTAAAAAATTGGTAAAACTTTAAAATCCAAAAACATTGGTAAAACCTCAAAAATCCAAAACATTGGTAAAACTTAAAAATACAAAAATTGTAAAGCATCAAAACATCCTAAACATTCACAAGACACAACATCCTCAAACATTGAAAACTATCCTACAAAACATCTTACTTTAGTGCTTTCTTGTTCTAACGCTCAACTATGGATCATTTTGATCCTCCTTCATTAACAAAGTTGGTTTTTTTGCTATGTTTGTCTTCTTTTGCATATATCATCTCTCTCGGGCAGTTTCATATTGCACATTGATTTTTCATATGACTTTTATGTCCTCCATTTATTCACCTTGCATGTATCCTTGCTTGGGGCACCATTTTAACACTTATTGTATAACTCAAACATTTGGGAATTAAAGCTGGATAACAAAAACATTGGTCTAACTTTTCTTAAACATTGTTTGTTTGTTTGTCTACTAGTTTAATTTTTGTACTTCATTGATTTATGTATTTTAATTTGAGTCAGTCCTTAATCAATGAACAAAAAACAATATTATGGCTCTTCGTGTAATTTTCCACTTTTTTGTATGCTTATATCAAATAAATAGTTACTTGAGCCCGATGGTACATCAAGTACGTCACGATCTTCCCATTCTCCATCTATCTTCCCATTTCCATTCTAACTAAATTTATACCTATCATTTTCCAATTCTTCCCCCCTCCTTTCTTCTTCCACTTGAGGCACAAGATCCTACTCTTTTTATCGATTCCAATAATGGCCAACTAAGCCCAGTTCAAATCCCCTTCATTGTTATGAGTTTTTCTTCCACAATATCTAGGGTAATAGGGATCATTTTCATCCCCCCACCCTCCCTTGTTTCTTCCACACATAGAAGCCCAAGATTTCTTTTCCAATCAATCACTTTAAATAATGGCCTACTGGCTCGGTTGAAAATCTTAGCCACTGTAATCTCTTATTCTTCTATTGTGATCTTTCCTTTCTTATTTTCAAGCAAAAATCAACCTATTTTGTCACCCCATCTACACTCAAGGGGAAGCATAATCTATTCTACTAATTTTTCTTCTACCCTTACCAAATTTAATTTTCTATGATTGTCTACTATGTTTGAAGTGGCATCGTTTGTGCTACACCACATCAAAGAGGGGAAAATGTAGACACCTAAATCTGACTATGTAGTTTTAATACTAAAATTGCACTATTTATCCTCTTTCCCATAATTTCATTATAATTAGTGATTTCCCACTAATTATCTAACATTCCCCTTTATTTTAGTCAATTAACGACACTTCATTAATTAACTAGCCTCCCCTTCATCCTGGATGCCAATTAACAACACTTTGTTACTTATAATTCTTTATTTAAATTAATTAATAAACTATTATTAGTTAATTAACCTTCTATTTAATGAATAAACCTTTTTATTGGTTACATACCCCTTTTAAACCCTTCAAATTCTACTAATTTCACTCCAAATCATCTCCAAATGGCTTCTTAAGATTATCTCGGTCTATTAATTAATCCTATTTCATGAATTAAACCATCTCCAACTCCCATGAGTTACTAATCCTTTATTATTATCTTCTAATCATGTTTATCCCTTTTATTTCTACTTTACCTTTATCCCACATTCACTAGGTTTCAAGCTTCTCCCAAATTAGAAAGCTATATAAACAACCTAGGACCTTCCTTCTAATTTTATACTAGTGTTACACCTTTACACTATATGCGTATGATAAGAGCATTTCAAAATTGAAAATCTTGTTAATAAAAAAACCACTTGTATCCTCTGCTTCCAAAGAGTAGTAAGAGAAGAACCATGCATGAAAATCAAGCCTTATTGGTGAGAGCTCTTGAGTTGATACTTCTCTTACAAGAATTCCCTTTCCTTCCATGATTTCCAACTCTTTTGGAGGTGTTGAACTAACACATTATCCTCTTTTTTTTTGTTGACACCTCATGTTGAAACATGGTGGGTTGGATTTCAATTATTGGTTCCTTAACTTTACCCAAATCTTGTACATCCACACTATCAACAATCTTATCCTCAACAGTTTCATCTTGTGTAACCTCTACTATCTTTTCATCTGCGATTTTCTTATTTGAGATGGTTCACTATCCTTAGTGACCTTGACTTCATGGGAGGGATCCTTCTCATCCAATACCTCTGTACTTAAATTTTTTCCACTAGGTACTTCTGGCTTGTTCAACTTTGGATCTTCTTGATCTGTAGAGAGTACCTCTGATGTTTGAACTCTAATTTTAGTAGTTGGCACATGAGTAGTTTTTTCTACTCCTTCACTCAATTGAGGATCACTTACACCCTTTACTTGGTTTTTCATCAATAGATATGTCAAATGCATCCAATGTGGAAAAATCCTCACCAATATCAACATCTATTATCTCTACCTGACTCTTTCTAACTCTTGTAATTGTTCAAATAAAGGTACACTAATATTTTCAACTATATGGTTTCAGATGTTTTCACACCTTGATTCAAGACATCACAATCTACTGGATTAGATAAAAAATTACCTTGAGTTGTTTTTTCCTGAGTGATCCCAATTGTCACTCCATCTAAAGAAAACAATGAAAATAAAGGCATTGATGCTACATGTTGTACTTGGGAAACATCAGTTCTTTTATGTTCTAGGGGATCAATCACTACATCCTTGTGCTTATGTTTCTTGTGTGTATGAGCACCTTATCTTACCGATTGGCTCATACACAATTTTGTATCTCTTGTGTGCACTTTCAAACTTCTTAAGGTCTGGTGCTGCTCTTTTTATTCACCATGTGGCTTACGTTGTGCATCACCACTTGTTATGGCTTCACTCATTAACTTATCACCACTTTGGGGTTTTGAAAAAACATGTAGATGAGTCCTATGATTAGTCATACCCTTTCCTTTTGATTGTAATGGAACTACAAAAGTGATAGTAGCATTTTGCATTAATTTTAGGAGCATTTCTTTAGTTTTCTACTTTAGAGCAGACATAGAAGTACCAATCCCACTAGTAAAGAAGACCATTCATCTACAAATCTTGAAGTAGACCTTTTTGAAGGAAATTGAGGATCTTTTCCTCCCAAGGGATCCATTTTGTCAACTCCTTCTTTCAGGGAGGAAGGTCATCTTTCAATTTTCCCAAATCCTTGAACTTATTAAGAACTCTTGTGCTTTGAATTGATAAATAAATGTTTTCTGGGCTAACCAATTCAATGTTCTTCTCATTACATCAATTATTTGGGCATACGATTCATCTGACTCCTCTTCATTCCAATTCAAGGGGACCATTGGTTGTCCCTCCACCTTTTGATCAAGATAGTATTGACTCACAGTATGTGGATCATCCACAACTCCCTCAGGGATAACAAAAATCTTGAAGTCTATAATTTGGGTGAGGGTCATTCTTGAGAAGTATCTTAGCTTGACCTCCTCCTCATCTCTGCAATTCATCCAATAATCCTCAAATTGAGGCTCATGTTCAAAATTATTTGCAAGATTGTTGAATACCCACCTAATGTCATAGTTGTCCCTTGCCTCAAACCTTTCCATCTCAAACCTTTTCATCTCATATTCCATCAATTTGGCCTTTATAATTAAAGGGCAAGAGTACCTTCCAATATTGATGGGGAACTTGATGTTTGTCTTGTGTTTTCCAACAATTAATTTATGAACTGGTGTCAATTGTCTTGCCAATTCACACAAGGCCATTTTTTCATCTAAATATCTGGGTAGCTTACATGGTTGGCCTTCAAATCCACTAACCCTGATGTATGTAAACTTCCTATATTGAATGAAATAACATCCATATTCCATGATTACTTGTCTAGCCTCCTCAAAAATCTTGTATTGTTCCCATTCGCTTTGAATAAACATATGATTGGTGTAAAGAAGGCATCATTAACCAATCTCACATTCTCTTTCCAATTACCCAACTGTAATTGAGGGAAGATCTTATGCATTTGGAATTTTTTAAATTCAACATGTGGCACAAGGCTAGGGAACTACATGTGGCCTGCAATATTATAAATCAAGTATGTCATCATGTAAAATTTCAGTTCTCCAATGTCACCCATCTATATTTTTGTTGTTAGTGTTATCATGTGGTCATGAAGTGATTTTCTGCATGAAGGTTTCCCAAAAATGTTCCCCTTCTTCTCCAAAACTATCCACATATAGGTGCACATCCACTCCTTGAATTCATTCATTGTCTCTAATCTAGCCATTCGAATCAACAATACAATCACATATTTTTCTTCCTCAATGAATTGTGCCCTAAAAAGTCTTTTAGGGATTTGAGTGGTTGTTTTCTTCTCTGTTAAAAGCCATTTGGTATTTATAAGTCAAGCATATTCATTTTCTTAGCTTCATAATCTTGTAGGGATAAGTTGATACCCAAGGTTATTGGATTTCTAATCACAGAAATTTTAGAATTATCCGATGGTTGTGGGTTCAAATTTATTACTCCTATGGCACTTCCATCCAATACTTCCCTCTTCTCTAGATCATAATTCATGGCACAGAGTCTTACTAGTTCTAGGCAGTGTATTGAGGGTGAAATAGCACCAGCTAAAGCAATATTACTAGCTTGAATCACTTCCATTAATTCACTCTTGTTTGGGCTATTGACTCTTTGCAAGAATTCATCTAGGTCGAATTCATCAAATTTGTATCCATGATTTTGTCTAGATTACTAGTGATTCTAAGTAACAGGAAAACCCAATGGCATGGTCTTCATCTTTAATGCCCTAGTTTTACTTCAAATTTCCTTGAAAATGAATAAGAGTATGGGATTATCTTAGTTCTTACCAATTTTCTAGTGAATATCTATGTAATTCGGCTCTGTTCGAAGGATTTTCAATCTCTAGTTCTCTATTTGTGTTCCATGATCAATTTCACGTTGTTCCTCAAGAAATTTTTCTAACAATGGCATCCAGATCTCAACAAATGATAGCAAAAATATCAATGCATTCAAAGACTTCAAAATTCCTCCTTGATTTGTGTGAAAATGCATTAATGGTGGTAGTCATTAATGCGTTACATCATGGCCCTCCATTTTTATTTTCCCAATTTTAAATATGAGCCATCCATGTGGAATATCCTTATGTAATGTGGGCTCGGGGAAACTTTTGCACTTTTGCATTGTGTTTAAATGCTAGACATGTTTATCTATTTGACCCAATCTCCTACCCTTGACTTCCATCCACGAGTTTGACACGTGGTTGCATCCTAATGGTGGTGGAGTTGTGGATTATTTTTGACTATTTGTTCTCTTTCTCAATTGAACTCAAAGTTACCAATTTGCTCCAATGACCCACTTCCCTTCTCTTTGCATGAGAAAGTGCCATGTGTCCTTGACGGGTCTCAAGAGATTCTTTACACTTTTATACTTTATCACCTTAGTGTCAAGAAATACAATTAGGCCCGATCCCCACATTCAACCAACTTGTGACACATGTATCTCCTTGGAGGCGAATCAATTTCTGTTTTTGTAATTTTTAACTATAAATATTCGAAGGAATATTCATCGAGCCTCGAGGCCAAGTTAGCAAATTGTTAATATTATATGATTGTTGTAACTTAAATCCTCCATACCACAACCAACTGGAAAATGCCACGTATCATCGAGTGATAGAGAGAAACATGAAATTTATAACACAACTAGGGAATGGTATACAAAGGCATTTTTCATGGTTCAAAACTGATTCACAATCAAATTTTTGCAAGGATATTCAAAAACAACACGTCTAACATGATCCTCGATGAAAAGAGGAATAACAACCTAAACACGAGATTTCAAATGGATTTATAATGGTGTAACATTTGAACTTCCATTTTCTCATGGGCAATCCAGAGAATGTAAATGTTTTTGAAATTATGTTCAAGACAAAGGGGCGAGATCATTTCAAGCACCAAAAAAACTAACTCTATGACTCTAATACAAAATCCATTTTATATCAAGATTAGTCCTTTCACTATGTAAGAGGATGGATTGTTTTAATAACTAACTATTACTTAACTAAAATATCTCTATGACAATAACATCTCATTAAAGAGTTACAACTATGAAAGAACAAGTGCATGTTGCACTTAGATTAAATTTCATCTTGCTAACTCCGAGTGGAGTCCTTGATTAACTCTCAATTGAGATGATTTAATGATTCTAAAGGATGTCAAAGATCATGCATTGAATCCCTAAAATCATGGTGACTATAGGTTGTTCCATCCATTTGTTCCACATCTCCAATCAAATTGGATGTTAAGTTGGGCTTGCATAATCCACATGAGTCGCATGATGACTAGATGATAGTCCACATTCAATGCTCTTTTCACCATGTCAACTCATGTGTTGACTAAATCAACTCACCTCCTTTCCTTTCTAGTTATTTTATTTCTTCATATGCTTCCATAATGTTATTCATGTGCTCCAAAGTCATTCCTTCCTACACTCCACATCGAGTCTGCTCCAATGCACATGTGAGTCATGCACTCCAAAGTGAGTCCTACAAAAATGCATGGGTGAATCTTGCACCAATGCATTAATAAGTGTTGTTCTGGGTCATGTTCGAGTCATGTGGTGGGATTAAGATATGTTCTTCAACCACATTGTTAGTGCATATAAAGATTCATTTAAACTCATTTGAAGAAGCATAGATAAGATGAAAATAAACCATGTTTATGCATAGAAATTCCTTTCAAATATATTAAATTATTAATTACAAAATGAGAATATCGAGTCTTATTAAAAATGATGACACATCAAAATGAGGGTTTACATATTAATTAGTAAGGCTCATAAAATGCATGCTTTCAAATTCTGATTCCATCAAGTCACCATGATGTTCTTTGAATGGATACGTGACACTTGGATGCTCTTCTATCAACATGGGAAGTTCACCATCTTCCTCCAAAGTCATGAAAAATTTGAAATACCTTGAGTCTTGAAATAGGATATCCACCCTCGGGTCATTAGGCCTTTGAACAATGTACTTAATTTTCTTGATGGGAAGAAGTTTCTTCATTTTACCATTGACTAGAATGATAGTGTGTGACCAATCCAACTATATATCTCCACCAACATCTCAATATAAGCTTCGGCTTAACAACATACCATATGAGGCTAGTATATCCTGCTACAATAATTTTGATTGTGATCTTCTTGTTGGGAAAATATGAAAATGCCACTGAACATTCTTTACTTTTCCAACTAGAGGAACATCCTTCATTTCCATAGAGTGAAAATGGCCACTAGTAGGAGATATAGAGACCAAGATATTTAACAAATTTTGTAGGCATGACATTGTCGGAAGCATCGGAGTCAATGATGCAATTATTTAGTTTGTACTCATTGACCAACAAGGCTATATAGAAATATTCTTGTCTTTTCAGGTGGAGGGTGAGGAAGAAAGATAGTTCGAGAGAAGGATTGGAATGAGAGGCATGAAGTATTTATTTAGTAGTGACATATTTAGAACTTGAAACAAAACTACTTCCTTTGATATAATAAACAATCCTATCAAATTTCTTGGGATGGGTTTTCAAGTATTCATACTCAGAAATTTGAACTTTGGATTTTTACAATGGTTAATGAAATTGATGGATGGGGAAGTGGTAGGCACATCGTATTATGGTAGTCTTGACATTTGCATTTTTAGGATCAACATAAATTGGTTTTTAAGAGAATAAGAATGAGACTTACCCAAAGAAGAAGGATTTTTAGTTGAATTAGTCTAAAGTGTCTTCTCATCTGACCCTGTGGAGGTGGACTGTGAGGATCCTCCTTTCATTTTAATTTTTCTTAGAGTTTCCATTTAAGGATTTGAATGCTTTAGTTGAGAAGCATAATAAGAACCTTATTTCTCCTTTTGTGATCAAGTGAATACCACATAGGATTATCTATATGTGGGTTATTCAAAATATTCATCAAGTGTGCATTCACAATATCCAATTCGAGCACATTATTATTCTCTATCATCTTTGATTTCTGATTCAAAAGATCATTTTCCTTCATCTTCATTGGCCTTGCATATTACATTGACTGGTGGAGCTTCCAAAGAAATCCTTCGAGGTGCTCATACAATTTTATTTTTTTTCTAGTTCGGATGATATGATCATTGAAAAACTTCCTTCTTCAATATTATCAATTCATTAACAAACTTTGACAACAATGGATAAACTCTCTCATCTTTGGAACTATGGGCCTTATCCTTCATTAAATGGTTCTTGATCTTTCCTGAAAAGATGAGGTCATCTTCCAATTAAATATAAATTTCTTAAGTGTTTTCCAAATCTCTTAGTTAAAATATCCATAGAATGAAACAAACTTTGGGCAACTAGGAATTCATGAATCACCTTTTTAGATTATCTGCGATAGGATGAGCAACATCTGGAATCTTGTTGATTATATTATTGAATTTATCCACGAATTCTCTCATGGACTCTTGCAATTATTTATTCATTTAATTAAGTTGAGATAGGAGGGCATGAGCATCTTCAGTAGTCATGAATATTTATTTAAACTTCTTTTTCATACTACCTTAATCAACAATCGAGTGTGATGGAAAATAGTAAAACTAGTCCGCATGACACCATCTTGCAATGTTTCCACGAACTACCACACTGCAACATCTTCGTGTTGCACTCCAATAATGCAATAGGTTGTGATGAAGGCTATGATATGATCATTAAGACATTGATTTACATCTCCTTATAACTTTGGAAATTTAATTCTTGACCATTTAGGAGGTTTGTGAAGTGGGGAAGTCAAATCCAATGGACCAGTGTTCTATCCCCATGACACAAGTGTTTATGTTTCATTTCTTCCTCTTCTCTTTCTTCTTATGGTTCTTCCTCTATTTTGTCTTCTAGTTCTGCCTCTCTTTATTCTTCTTATTCTTCTAGGAATTCAAAATTCAATGAAGGGTGAAAGATAGGGAAATTGAGAAGATTTGTAGGGTGAGTATCAATAGGGGTTTGAATAGGATTTCTATGGGTACCACTTGATGAATCAAATGGAGATGAATCTTGAGAGAAGTAATATGGATTATCTCTTACTCACTCTTGCTGATTTTACAAAGCTTAAAAAGAAGGGTCAATAATTCCTCTCAATCTATTCAATCTAGTATATCTTCTTTCAACAGTTTTCTCAAGTACTTAGGAAGGAAAGAAACTTGAAAAGTGTGGGTTTCTCAACAAGATTGCAAAAAGGATTTTTAATCACTAAAATAGATTTTTTCGGTATTTTAAATGTTTTGATCATTTTTGTATTTTAAGATATATTATGGGTGCACGAGGGAAAATATCTCCCCAACAGAGTTGCTTAAAATTACTGCAAAATAAGTTTTCGTGTGGAGAATTTTGAGTTTTCATCAATGATATAGGGCTAAGCCCTAATTTTTGTGTATGAGGAAGGTCCCATTATTAAATGTAAACTATCCTAATTCTTTAGGGTTTCCAAATAGGTCGGGGATCACACATGAACACTTCAATGAACATGTGGAAAAATTATTGTATGGGGTAAGAGGGAGGAATTTGCACGGATGAGGGATCAAGGAGAGAAATTAGGAGAGAGATGGTTATGTGAGTAGGCACTAGCATAGTTCACACACAATAACCAAATTAAGTCCAAGAACACAAAAATGTAAACCATAATAAGATAATAAAATCATAGACACAAACTTCTATGGATTCATTCATCAAAGGTGCAAACACCTTTCTTGGTTTTACAAGATTATCATATATGCAAAGTTGGAAATAAAGAGTAGAGGAACATGGAACAAGAAATAGAAGAATTACATTTTTATTACCTGATGTGGAAGTGGAACTCTCAACAACATACATTCAATAAAAATTACAACCCCTTGAAATGGAGAAGCCATTCCAATTTATAGCATTACAATATGTCCTTTCATCTACCCCCACATGACTCTTCACCTATCCTCATCACTTGTGACCATTCATATTCCTAGGAAGTGAGTCTTTTTATTATTATTTGAAAAAGGACTCTTACAATTTTTAGCTAATGGTCACTTAAGTGAATAGGACAAAATAGAAAAAGTTCATTCTCAATTAAAAATTAGAATATGGAGAGAGAGAGAGAGAGAGAAGAGAGAAAGGGGAGAAATGGAAGGGATTGACTGATATATTTTTGATGAATAACTTGTTGATCTGAGGCATGGTGATCACAATCTCCTCCTTTACAAGATGCGCGGACACCTCAGTTGTCAAATGATTGTTTAAGAACACTATTGTGAGACCTCCTTATGTGATTCTAAGATGAATGTGGGCATCACTCATGATGGCTCATCCTTGATCTCATAGTGAGAGTGAGGGTCATTTTTTGTTCCTTAGGCTTTCACAATTGGCCCTTGATCATGATAGACAACTCACAGTGCTCAATTTTCTTGATGATTCTCCTTCACTTACTAAAATATGCATTCATTACGTGGGTGAAAGAGATGGCCTTTGAACAAATTGATTGAGAAGTGGTCATTGGTTGGAAATATATAAGGAGACGACATTGAAAAAATCATAAGTTTTGATGTGAGTGTTTAGGAACACTACCAAGTGGATGGACATCAATGGAATAGAGCTGATTTCTCATTGAATGAAGATCATACCATTTTGGCTCAAGAGTATCTCTATAATGGAAATAGATTTAGGGATGTTTTCATACCTAAATTTTCATGTGTCTCCTCATGGAAAAGGATGATCTCTTGACTATCTCACTTGAATTGACTAGCTCAATCATCTCACACAACTCACTTAACTCTTTTAGCTTGCCCAAATCATGTAACTCATTTAGCTCGCCCAGCTCATTTGGCTCACCTCAACCAACTCACCTTGGAGAGATGAATATGGGTTCAAGACCCCATTATTTTATTATGATTATGATGACCTCTTTGATGAATCATGGGTTATAATGGGGTTCTTGGCTATCTTTGAACTCTTTTTCAACTACACAATGTCTATGACTTTCACCACAGCACTTTGAAAAAATGCTCTACCTTGTTCCTTGACATAATTGTACTCAAAATGGTACTTTAGGATCCTTGCAGAGATATAATTTAATTTTTTGAGATAATAAACCACATTAAAACCCCAGCGTAAAAAGGTAGTGAGATGGGTGAAAAAGGAGCCAACAACTTTCTACACTAAAAATTGAGACTTTCTATTTTTAGTAGGTTCTAAGCAGGATTGTTGATTTTGGAAATTTTGTCTTGTTTTCACTCTTTGATGTTTCTTTCCTATTTTGAGGATAACGGATGTTGATAATTCACCTTATTTTACCACTTACTATTTTTAGTCATTCCTTTCCATGGACACATGTTATTTTTAGTAAGTGCACTACGGGTGTCGGATTGCAATGAAAGAGGTCTTGAAATTCTGGGTTTTATTCCAAGATTCCCCACTCCAAATTTTGGATGATTCCTTCATCTAGACAAGTAGAAAAATGTATTTTCATCGGAGGGGAAAAATAGTGATAAAATTGAGTCCTCCATATCTCAAAAAATCAAGCAACTTCATCATGCGAAAAATGGTTCAAATAAAACTATATTTTTCGAAGATCCTTCGCTCCGATTTTGGATTATTTAACCTGTTAAATCTTCGAAGAATTGAAAGATTCTTTGAGGAGGGAATAATTTTTATTAAAAATATAGTCCTCAATATCCCTAAAAATAGGTACTTCATGACATGAAAACTAGCTCACATGAAACTAGATTTTTTAGGGATCATTTTCTCCAATTTTCAAGTGATTCCGGTTTTCAAATCCTCGAAGTGAAGAAGGACCTCGTTTTTATTTCAATACTTCAAAATGGTAGCCATTAATGGAGGCCTGAAGCTTAGACAACAAAAAATTTACCCAAGTGACCAACTGTGAAAAAATCATCTTATCTTGTGTTCTGTTTCGTGCTTTAATTTCCGGATGGAGAGCATGGTGTAACACCCAGTCTTCATGGTCATGGTTGTTTTAAAACATTATAGGAAGCATGGAGGTTGTACTCTAATGTTTTTGAAGGTTTCATGGTGAATGGATGCAAGTTCGAGTGGGTGAAGGAGTTAAGTTGGCGATAGTTTATTTTCATGTTGAGAAAGTTGCTTGTGTAGACACAAAATCTATGCACTTGGATACATTTCTAGGTCCTAAAGCATAATAATGTCTACATGATTCCTAAGCAAGAAAACTAGTGGTTGAAAACTTATTTTGGGAATTTTTCTTTATCTCTTTCACTTTTATTGGCCTTACATATCTTACAGCTTTAATAGAACCTTACTAATTTATCTTTTATGGCCTCAGATACTTGTGCCTAGTTAGGATAAAACCACCCATGAACTCTTGTTACTCTTGGGTGCTCCTAACCTTATTTATCTTATTCTTAATATTTTTGGTATCTTTTACTTCTTGGTCACAATTTAAAACTTTGGGTTGTACTTTTAGTTATCAATTATGAAATTTAAACAAGGGAATCATATATACTTAGTTATTGCTCTCAAATGAAGGTAACAAGAACTATAAGAACTATCCATCATCACCTGAGATTTCATCAAAGGAACAAGAACACTAAAAATCATACATCTAGCACACTCATACAAGGGACAAGGGCTACATTATTCTACATACAAAGCATAGGAGGAGAGTTCATTCTATTTCAACACACACATCTTGCATACTTTAGATAAATCTAGATCTAGACTGCTATCACCATGAAAATTTCAAAGGGAAACCTAGGGAATCATTTCACTCACAATAATGGATAAATACATGGAGTATGAGATGTAGTGCAACACTCGATCATAAGTTCACTCTTCGGGTGATCACCAAGGTCAATCCGACTCCACATTCTACATATTTTTTATTAGATTTGATGTGGTTTGTGGACATGTGCAAGTAAACATTTTTTTTGCAGGTTACGAGAATGACCCAATACATTGTAGTGAAACTAGAGAGATAAAGAGATCAACAAAAAAATTCTATCTCGAAAAGACCAAAACCTAAGCATCTATGCGATCACTTTGGCACCTAGAATGGTCATTAGCACCCAAGGTGCTCTTGTCCTTTGTGGGTTCTTTTTCTAGCATAATTATGAGTCCCAAAACCCTCAATGATCCTTGATGACATTGTTTCTAGTATACTCCAGTAGTTACTCATTCCAGAACACTCCCATATTGCATGAAATCAGCTAAGGCATCTTCCCTCTTTCATTTTCTTAGGGTTTCATATCTTTGAATGCTTGTTGTTTTTCCATTACTGTATATTATTATTTTTATATCATTTTTTACAGTAAGTTACTATGAAATAAATATTTAATTCAAATTATATTAAATAATTTGGTGAAACCTAACTCATGATTGACCACTCGGATCCTTATTCGAACACTAGATCTTAGTCTGGCATATTACCTTTCCATTTTCTAAAATTTCTTCTCAATATGTTTTAGATAATGATACACCCATTTATATTCAAGTTTGATCCATAATATACGGGTTATAGAAGATTTAGTTGCTAATTGATCTAGTCTTAACATTTGTACTTTATCATTCCTTCATAAAATTGGCCTTTTCGAAGCCTCCTTAACTCCCTCATCCATATTTACTCACGGGTTTGATAAAATTCTTGAAAGCTATTAGGTATAATCACACTTCCCATTAGTATTGGTCCATGCACTTTTCTCGTCCCATTCCATGTCATGTCAAATAGTCTTAATTATAATATTATTCTCGGATGTCCTTGGATCCATGTCATACATTTAGTCAATTTAACCCTTTATGCATGTCTTAATTTCCTATACTAATGTGTGTTCTATGATGCCTTAGTATATCCCTCCCTTTTTCCTTTTGCAACACTATTGATCATTCACCTAAAGCCTCTACTTCTACAATCTCTACTCTTAATTTCACAAAGTATAGCCACGGTATCGTGTATATGCTCCATTACATTTTCATTGGCACTAGACTAGGAAAATATGGAAAGGAGTCATAGATCCTCTTTCCATTCCCACACAATCCACCAAACTTGGCATCGGATATCTCCCTCTACCTACTCCTTTTATTCCTACCACATCTTCTTCTGAGGTTTACACTACTTCACATACTCATAAGCTTCCTTTATTATACCTTGAGCTTATTGGTGATCCCACTTCTCCCACTTGGCATGAATTAGATACATTCCTTACTAATGATGCTCTATTAGAATACATGGGGACTTATGACCATTTCCCCCTTACCATCACAAAAATTATTTTCCATATGTTCTCAATGCTACAACTTACTTTGGTGAATTTGATCCTCCTAACACCAATACCGATACTCCTGATACATTTCCACATCCACACTTTGCCATGGCATGGTCTCTCTCCCATCATCGGATAGATCTCCATCACTCACTCACTTAGGGGGCATCGCAGATTTCTTCCCCACCATATATTATTTTTCTCTGTAGTACACCTCATGTTTTTACTTCATATATATCTTTATGAGCATCACCACATCTCTAGAAAACATAGTTTACCTTCATTACTTGATGATGCACTCATGTTCTATGGTTCATGCTTGACTTTCAAGGCGTAATTCCTCTATAAACCTCACTTTTCCAATCTTGTCTACTCTTTCTCCATGCTTCATGACTATATTTCCAAACATCACTACATCTCTAGTAAACATACTTTACCTTCATTACCCAATGATGCACTCTTGTTCTACAGTTCATACTTGAATGTTGAGGGAAAATTCCTAAATGAACCTCATCTCACACACATCCATTGGGGAAACAAGGGTCCTCTCCCCTACACATTTTACATATCGCAACACACCATCACATTCACACAAAATTTACACATCTTGGTTGCATTTACTCTTGTTAGCTTATACTATTTACATGTTACACTTTGTTTCCTATGCTAGTTGGATACTTAGTATGTCATCATCTTTTCTATATACACATGCACATTCAATTGGTATCTTGAGGTGAATGTAAAAACAATTACATATTCTTACACAATGCATGATACTTGACATTGCTCCTACCAGGTATTTTTGAGGCTCTTGGGGCATCTACCTTTACTACTCTCATACTCTACACATCACAGGTCCTATTTTTATAATTTTCACTACTTCTTGGCACTATCACTTACTTTTCATTGATCTATACATGATTTGACATACTATTTATCTTTCTAACATGCTAATGGGTGCTTCATGTGTAGTATTTTCCTTGTAGGACTCTATATAACCATGGTTATCTATTACTTCTTATTTGTTAGTGTTTTCCATTGTTTTTAGGCTATGCCCTATGTCTTGCTTGATCATTTTTTTCTTATGGACACTACGGCCTTGAATGTCTTGTGACATTGTGAGTAATGTATCATATATGAAATCTAATTTTCATGGTCCATATTGTCTTCATAGTTGCTTGTTATATTGTATTCTATTTCTTATTATCTCTTTTTCAAATAATACTTGGTTCTAGCCTACATTTTTTGCATATGCCTTGGTTTCTACCATGTACATTTCCTAAACCTTGTAGGTATCCAATACATGATATGCATAGTAGTTTTAGTTCCTCTTGTTTGGGATACATTCCCCTACATTCGTTGCATGCACCCTAAACAAGGGAGGCATCGATTGGGTGAAAAAATCACCCTTCCAGTAGCTTAGAGCTACTGATTAGAACATCATAATAAAGAATTGGCCATATCAAATAGTCACAAATTGGTTCAGAATCTGACTTGGACATAAAACATAGAGCGAGACACTAGTGCCCGATGTGCAAACAAGAATGGTTGGTGTTTTCGTCCCACAGGCGCTTGTGTCTGGGAAAAAAAAATAAATAGTTTCTCGATTCAGCATATTTTCCGAGTAGTTTCAGATGTACCTTTCTAACATATTAAATACTTTTCTCTAGTTACATAATTCAAATCAATCGGTTATAATTCGGTTAGAATTCAATTAAAATTGAATACAATCAATTACAAATCGAAACATTCCATATGTAGTGGAAATTTGAGAAGCATTATGGAAGGATAGAAAAATAGACCTCTCTCCCCAACATTCTTCCATTGGCATGAAATCACCCAAAAAAATCTCCCTTGACATGAGATCACCCAAAAACTCGCTCTTGTGTGATATTTCCCAAAAAAACTCACTCTTGGGTGATCTCGAGATCACCCAAAACATCACCCTTTGGAAAAAGACACTCAAATCCAAAAACATCCTCTAAGAAAAATAGGACAAATTTCTATCATTTACTCTTTCATAAATCAAGTACACTCTTTCCTTGGCTCTATACTTACTTATACATACTTTGTAGACACCAAATTATGGGTCACAATCCCTTTAACCACTTTCAATTCATCAATTCGACACATATACCCAGCCATGGCCCCCTTCCCCACATTGGTATTAATTTAATCACCTATAATTAAATTAATCCTCATCCTCACACTATTATTAATTTAATTACTTTAATTAGATCAATATCCACCTCACCTAGCCACCTCACCCTAAGAACTATTCCAACCTCATTAAATGGCTAAGACCAAGTCCCCACACTCCCTAACTAACTAGGACTTGTTCTAACCCTAACCATTATGACCTATTATCTCTCCAACTTCTCTCCTGATATATTTAGCGTTATCTCCCACTTTTGACCCAGACCTAAAACTAAAATCATGCCAAATCTGGGAACAATCAGGCTATCTTTAGGAAATTTGACCATTTCTCCCTAACCAACATTGGTTTTCCCTTGGTCGGTGTCGGTTCCTAACCACCATCGATTACCCTTAAGTAAGAGTTTCTAAATATTTTCACGTGTTCTCAAATTCATACACTCACTCGGGCTTTGGATTTTGAACTCTCGATCATTCGAGACACTGACGATGAGCGAGCCCACCAACATCTAGCCATCCCATCCACACGACTTCAAATTTCCACAAAGAAAGCACACAGTCTCCATTGTTGTGACACTTTGGACACATTCTCGTATCTCCCATGAATGATCATCAATCATCAACCACTTTCAAATCTACATGTTACCGGATAAATAATACATTCTTATTAGTTAATATCTTGTTTTGATCTAAATTCTTTCATTTATGGCCTTCTTCTGATCCTTCTCTATTCACGAATACCACATTTCACCTATTTACAACCTATTCCATCAACTTGAGCCATTTCACCCATCATAGCACCTCTACCTCCATTGGTGAGCCTTAACAAAACTCATATCATTCTTCCCAAACCCCCCAAATCTCTATGAAATCACAGAGAGACCCAAAACACCCATTTTAAAAAATTCCACTATATTTCCCCTACCGACACTGGTAACCCAACCAGCATCGGTCATTTTCGATCTTGGCATTGGTCACTTAATAGATACCGGTCTCTGTGAGTGGTAATTTCTCCTCTAACAACGAGCTCATAAGTTCTCCCAAACAGCCCGGAACCTTGTTGAACTTCACCCAGGACCTCACCTACAACCTCTGTCGCTGACACTCCTGAACCCAAAACAACATACCACCCCTCCAGATTTAATCATAAATTTGTCTCTTAGATTCAATTTACTTATTGTATTAGCATGACACACCTAAATCTTACCTTTACTGATAGGATTTACCTATTTCATGTTATTTGTTGCATTAAATTATATTTGAAAGTGGATTGACAGCCTTCTAGGAAGCACCTTGCTTCCTAGATCTAGCTCTTGTTAGGCAGTCCACCAACCTACATTGTTAATGTTATTTTGTGGTCTTGTTGTGCTTATTACAGGTCATTCCTCCTAGCCAAAGGGAATCTCTCACAATCAACTTGGTCAACATTCTCCGTGCATAGCCCATCTACATAATCACAAGTATTCCTCCTACACCCATTACTCTTATCTTTTTATCACATTACTTTAAGGTGAAACACATACATTATTATGATTTTTCATATACAAGACTTTGAATACTATTTTTCTCTTATTTTACAGGTATGTCCTTACAAAAAGAAGCTAACAAGCATAAGCTCTAGCAGCATGCTACTACACATACACTTCAACCCAAGGGTCTACTTCCCTTTCCTAGTTACCTTGCTTCACATTAGGATCACTTCACGCTACTTTTCCACTCGGCACACTATCGGCTACACTCTTCTCTACAGGATTACAAGGTACACATCTTCTATCTACTTTATGTTGTCAATTATTCACTCAACAACATAAAGTGGGGGAAAATGTAGACAAAAATATATGCACTTATGTACATTTCTATGTCCTAAATCATATTAATGTCTACATGATTCCTAAGTAAGAAAACTAGTGGTTGATAACTTCTTTTAGGCATTTTTCTTTATCTCTTGCACTTTTATTGGCCTTACATATCTTACGACTTTGTCGGAACCTTACCGATCTATGTTTTATGGCCTCATAAATTAGCACCCAGATTAGGAAAGAAGCACCCAGTGCTCCTGTCCCTCTCAGGGGCACTCCGACCTTATTTATCTTATTTTACTCTTTTGGGTCTCTTTTACTTCTTGGTCACCTTTTAAAACTTTGGGTCAGTCTTTTAGTTGTCAATTATGAAATTAAAACAAGGGAATCATATATATACTTAGTTATCTCTCTTAATTAAAGGGGGCAATCACTATAAGCATTATCTATCATCACTTAAGCTTGCATCAAAGGAAAAAATGTGCTACAAATCATACATCTAGCACACTCATAGAAGGGACAAGGGTTGCATTATTCTACATACCAACATAGGAGGATTTCATTATATTCAATCACACACATCTTGCATACTTTAGAGAAATCTAGATATATCCTGCTATCACCATGGAACTTGCACGAGGAAACTAAGGGAATCATTATACACACAAGCATGGAGAAATACATGGAGTCTAAGATGTATTGCAACACTCAATCGTAAGTTCACTCTTTGAGTGATTGTCAGAGTCGATTGACTCCACACTCTTTATATTTTTATTAGATTTTATCTTGTGTGTGGACATGTGTAGTTAGACAGGTGAAACTAGAGTGAAAAAGAGATATCAACAAGGAAACCCATCTAGCCCAAAAATATCAAAACTTGAGCATATAAGTAGTCAATAGCACCTAGAATGGTCACTAAGCACAGGGTGCTCCTATTCTCTGTGGTAATTTCAAGTCCTAAAATCCTCAATGAGCATTGACGACATTGTTTCAAGTTTGTTCTCGCAATTACTCGGTCTAGACCACTCCCAAATCACACAAATCAAATAATTCATTTTCTTAGGGTTTCGTATGTTTGAATAATTTTTGCTTGTCCATTAATTCATATTATCATCTCGTATATCATTAGTTCTGATAAGTTACTCTAAAATAAATATTTAATTCAAATTAGATAAAATCGAGGTTGTGCTTTAAAGCCGGGGTTTTGAAAGATTGAGTGATGGGCACATTATTTTTCCCCTGTGTCCCCTTTGTCCACTTTTTCCCCTCTTACCCATTTTTCCCGATATGAGAGGGATAATAATAAGTGCCTGGGTAGGATTGTGCCACTTGGCATCTTCTCATGTAATCTAAGGAAATGAGATTAGCACTCCACCGAGATAAAGAAAGGTCATGTGAGGAACCAGGGGAAGATTTTGGGGGAGAAAAAAAAATTCCCCTCTGTCCTAGGATGAGAGGGATAGGAGGGACAAGGGGGATAAGGAAAACAAAAAAGGTCTCGAAAGATCCAAACCAAAAATCGACTAATTATAGGAACTTGAAAACGTAATTCTTAGAGCTCAATATGGTCATTTCTTTCAATTTTTATATGATTTTGACTCCCAAGACCATTTCAATAAAATGGGGTATGTTTTAGAACCCGATTGTGCCTTCTCATCCAAAAAATGGACCTTTTTCATATGAGATAGTAGGGTGTGTCTCAGTAAAACTAAAGCTACCTTGTGAAGTCATCGAGGTCTTGTGAAATAGGTGATGATTCCACCATGTGTATAATTCCTCCATATTTCCAATTCCTACTTGATTTCCTCTCAACCCCTTACGTATCTCCCGGAATCACCCGTTAAGTTTAGGTACCAATTTTGATTGCATACTCCTTACACAGAAAAACCATGTTCTTGCACAATATGTTACTAAACCTCCAAATCTTCCCTAAATTTTCCAAAATACCTTCTAGCGACCTTTATGTATTCAATACCACCTATGGATGACTATGGGCATTTGGAACCTTTCCTAGAATGCACACCTACCTTGAAATGGCCAAGATTAAGATTTGTGAACTTATCGAAAAGCTAGTCTTTAGAAGTATTAGTTGGGTGAAAGATTTGATCTTGTCACACTATTCCAATCACATGCACTTGCTTTTTCATCATAATGGAAGCACCTGCAAGATCAATATAGACATGACATATGATAAAAAATGACTTTGGGAGAGGGGTTTGAGATTATTGTCTTAAAAGTAAATCTGATTTTTTTGAGACTTTTTAAAGATGGAAAGCCCTTATGGAAAATGAATCAAATTCAAAGTTAAAATTCCTTAGATATGATAATGGTGGTGAGTCTTGAAGCAATATTTTCAATTATTATTGTTTAGTGAATAGAATACATAGAGAAATAACGGTTCCCGAACACCACTAGAAAATGGTGTTCTTTGAAAGAATGAATAGGACAATCATGGAACATGAAAAAATCATGAGGATGCATGTTGGATTACCTTTGCAATTTTGGCGAGAAGTAGTAGACATGACAATTTATTTAACTAACCACTGGGCCTTCAAATGCACGGGATGGTGGAATACCAGAAGAAGCTTGGACTGGAAAAGAGGTAGATCTTTCTTTTCTTAGAGTATTTGGTTAAAAGCTTTTGTGCATATTGATAAAGAAAATAGAAAGAAGTTGGATGCTAAATCCAAGAGGTGTACTTTCATTGGTTATGGATTTGGTGATTTTGGATTTCATTTTTGGGATTTAGAAGATTCTAAGATTGTTAGGAGTCGTGACATTGAGTGGAATGAAAAGATAATGTATAGGGATCAAGTTTTGGTACCCAAAGATGAACTGGTTGAAAATTTTGTGGATGAAAATGCATTCTCAAATTTAAAATTAACACTACATGTCTATGCTAACCGATGTTGGTTGACACCAAACCGGCATCGATCACCCAAGGCCGATGTCGGTTACGAGAAGATCCAAACCGTCATCGGAAGTAGGAGACAAGCATTGGTTAGTAGAACCGCAGGCATCGGCTACTAGTGACCGGTGTCGGTCACTATCTGAGATTGATACAAATTTACAGAATGAGCAGATTGAGCCTCCAACACCCCAAATCTCAGTGAGAAGGTCATAAAGGGTAAGTAGACCTCCGAAAATTTTTCACCTTCCTTATCTTATTTATTATTAACTGATAGTGGTGAACCAAAGAGTTTTGAAGAAGAAATGGGGTAAGTGCACGAAGTTGGGGGCCACAAAGCGAAAAGAATCGGAAAAAAAAGAAAAACACGTACGCGTTTTGTTAAAACATGCTCACGTTTTAGTTTGTTTGGCTTGGGAATCACCAAAGCATAATGCGTATGTGTTATGCCGACTATAAACAAAAAAAAGAGGCCCAAGCCTCTATCATTTTACCTCCCTCAAACGTGAGTTTCAGAGCTTGTTCGTGCCCTCGCGTTTTTTCATTCAGCTGGATCTCAAGCTCAAAGGATTGTTTCTAGATCACCGGAAGATCTAAATCGATGATGGCACCATGGAGAAGAGGTAAGCACAATTCTTTTCTCAAAATTGCATTGAAATATGATAATTATAGATTAAAATTTGAATTGAGTACATATTTTTATTATTCTGATTAGAGGTCGGGAATCAACCACAACCAAATCCTGTTATTCTTGACATCCCTCCCGACACTCCCACAATTGCTCAACATCCCTCGGGTAGTCAAGAAGATTTAATGCCTAAATAGTTGAAAAAAAAATTGAAATTAAGGATTTAATCAAAACAATGAGGGATGCACAATCTAAAAACCCCCACTGCGCCTCTCTTTCAAACACATTGGAGGCATCACTTGTTCAAATTGATGCGGAAATGGGTAAAATTGATCATTGGACAACTTACGAGAGGGTTGTAGGGTTTATTATTCCAACAAATCTTCATATTTGGATGTAAAGAAAAATAAATTTCAAAAGAAATCATACGCGCTTATGTTAGGAAATAAGAGATAAAATATGCGGAATAATCCCTTACATAATCACAACAGTAGAAACTAATATGCAGAAAATATTACAGATCTCAAATAAAAGTGCAAAATAAAAATACAACATAGAGAGACAATATTTAACGTGGTTCACCCAATATGGGCTACGTCCACCAAGAATCACTTGCTCAAATTTTATTACAAGCCTCCACTCTCTCAATACAATACCCAGGATCCGTTTGGATCTATGCTCAACAAACTCTGCTGAAATTCACACCCAAATTCAAAACACATATGCAATACATTTGCTTGTACATCTATCATATGCATAAGACCATATAAATAGAAAACTGCTTAAGCAGTTTTACAAAACCATGGGTATCAAACAATGGGCAAAAACAAAACCATCCCATAAACCTATGGGTAGCCAAGAGGTGGTTTTACAAAACAATGGGTACCGAAAAACCATGGGCCCAAAAACAGCCCATAATGGTTACCCATTACCCATGGGTTAATAAACCACCCATGAAAATTTGCTTCGGGGCTTCACCCCCAAACCCCCCTGACCCGCTCACCGGCGAGCGGGACCGCTATAAAAATACCCGAGTGTAACACATGGAAGGTGTACCACACTCTAACATGAAAATAGGCTCCACAAACATAACAATCTCCCACTTGGAGAATAATTTCCACTAAACAAGCTTCTCAACCCTTCACTGTCATCCGCGAAGGCCAACCAAAGCTGAACATAGCTTTAGTTTGTCCCTTATGACCACCTTGGTCATCATGTCTGCAAGATTCTAACCTGGTATGAATCTTCTCCAACTTCAACTTATCTTCTTCCAAATTAGCCTGATGAAGTGATATCTCAACTGTATATGCTTCGTCCTGGAGTGGAAAGCAGAGTTCTTAGCTAGGTGTATAGCACTCTGACTATCACTATATAGCTTACATTCCTCCTGCTTATGCCCCAACTCCTCAAGCAATTTTTGTAACCAAATCATCTCTTTGCTTGCCTCTGTGGCAGCAACATACTCAGCCTCTGTGGTTGACAAAGCCACTAGCTTCTGTAGTCGTGAAATCCACTCAATGTTGTTGTCCCACCTATAGTGTAAATATAACTTTGTCATGCTCCTCCTGCTGTCTACATCTCCAACCATGTCTAAATATACATAACCATGTAAAGTGGTGTCTGATCCATTGTAGCACAAAACTATCCCCATGGTCCCTCTCAAATACCGAAGGATCCACTTTACTACTTGCCATGCTCTTTACCCGATCACTCATAAATCTACTCACGGCTCCCACTTTGCATGGGCAATATCGAGCCTAGTGCACACCATAGCATACATCAAACCGCCAACCGCTGGCGATGAGTAAGGTACCTTGACATCTGGTTTCTTTCAAAGACTTGTCTTGGGACACTTTGCTCCTTTGATAACTTAAAATGGCACGCGAAAAGGATTCCCAACCGGTTTAGCATCCTGCATGTTAAACCTATCCAATACCTTCTTAATGTACTCTTCCTGAGATAAATTCAGCTTCCATTCCTTCCTATCTCGAGTTATCCTCATACCAAGGATTTGTCTAGCTGCCCCCAAATCCTTCATATCAAAGGATTCACTTAGTTGTTTTCTTGAGTACTTTTATTTCCTGCATGTTTTTACCTGCAACGAACATGTCATCAACATACAAACACAGGATAATATAACTTCCATCCTTAAATTTTTTTGTATACACGCAATGGTTAGAATGACATCTAATATAACCTCGCTCCATCATGAAGCTATCAAAATTATTATACCATTGACGTGGAGCTTGTTTCAAGCCATCTGAAGCTCTTCTTCGGTTTACACACCATAGCCTCTTTACCTTTGAACCTCATAGCCCTCTCAGTTGCTGCATATATATAGTTCCTCCTCCAAATCACCATGGAGAAATGCGGTCTTTACATCTAACTGTTCTAAGTGCAAGTCTTCTGCTGCCACTATTCCAAGAAGCAGTTCTAATATAAGTCATTTTACTACGGAGAAAATATCTTATCAAAATCTATACCTTGTTTCTCGTGCAAACCCCTTGACCACCAACTGGGCCTTATATCTTTTCTTTCCTCCTTCATCTTTAACTCTATACGCCCACTTGTTCTCAATGCTCTTTTGACTTCCGGTAGCTTCACCAAATCCCAAGTCTAGTTATCCATGAGAAACTTATGCTCCTCATCCATGGCTTGCTCCCACTTCTTCTGCATCTACCGCATTGCTTCATCAAAGATTTCGGCTCTCCATTATCGGTGAGTAATAAATAATAAAGAGAAGGAGAAAAATGTTCAGGTTCTTTTCTTACCCTAGAAGACCTCCTCACTGTAGGAGTTTGGGGTTCCTATTGAGTAGGTTCCTGAATTGATTCATGGGTCACTTTCCCATCCGGAAGATCCTCTACCACTGCATATTCTTTCTTGGATTCTTCCTTGTTTTCTACTAATTGTTGCTTATACATGACTTTCTCATTAAAGACCACATCCCTAGACCGAATGATTTTCTTGTCCTTAATACTCCAACATTTAAACCCAAAGTCATCACCACCATAACCAATGAAAGTGCATTTTTATGATTTAGCCTCTAGCTTGGTCCTATCATCCTTGTCTATATGAACAAACACCTCACATCCAAAGACTCTAAGAAATGAATAATCAACTTTCTTACCATACCATGCCTCCTCAGGTATGCCTCCATCCAAGGCACTTGAGGGTCCTCTATTTATCAAGTACACAACTTTGTGCTCACCGCTTCTACCCAAAAAGAAAGAGGCAGTCCTGCATGTAACCTCATGCTCCTAACACGTTCCATTATTGTTTTGTTCATCCTTTCGATACCCCATTCTCATTATGGAGTTCCTAGAACCTTCTTGCTGCTGATTCCATTCTTAGAATAGTAATCATTAAATTCATTGCTGCAATACTCCCCTCCATTATCTGACTGAGACATTTTAGCTTAAGACATGTTTCATTCTCTACCAAGGCTTTCCATTTAAAAAAGTGTCAAATACATTAGATTTGTTTCTAATACAATAAACCCAAACTATCCTTGTTGCATCATCAATAAAAGTAACATAATAACTTGAACCTCCAAGAGATGATACCGAGATCGAATGTACCAACTCTAACTTCTCTCTTCTTTGTAGGTCTAACCTTGAGAAACCTTACTCACTTCTATTTCCCATATATGCGGTTCTCACATAAATCCAAACTTATTTCGTATATCCAGTAAATTCTTCTTTATGATGTTCATGCCCTATGGCTCATATGACCGAGCCTATAATGCTATAATGTTGTATTTGCATCCGAACCCACAAGATTACAATCATTAGTACTATCGGTGGTTAAATATAAGGTTCCAACCTTCTTACCTATTGTCACCACAAGAGCACCCTTGGTAACCTTCCAAGAGTCACTATAAATATCACAAGACAACCATCACTTCCCAATTGCCCCATTGATATCAAATTTCTCCTTAATGTAGGCACATGTCGACATCCTTAAATAGCCATGTATTATCATTTTGCATCTTAACACTCGAATGCAGAACCTTTTCCAACTATCTTTGCAAGACTCATCATCACCAAGAAAACATGCCCAAAATCCCTTGAACATAATCAACAAAATAATGCCTACTGTGGAGTAGCATGAAAAGAAGCCCCTAAATCTAAAACCCAAGATTCGGTAATATTATGCAAACAAAGAATCAAAACATCATGACATACATTACCCGATGCCATATTTGCCTCCTTATTTTCTTCTGTTGTTTCTTCTTGTCTCAAGCTCCCAAAAGTCCTTCTTTGCATGCCCAAACTTTCCACAGTTCAACATATAATCTTGCTCTTAGATTTTGACCTTGCCCGATCTTTCGATTTTCCATGGTTTCCTCTATTCTTCTGTCTCCCTATAGTTTCCACAGTGGTCAAAGCATTCCCTAAGTAGAAGATTCACCAGAGCTTCTTCTTCTCATTTCCTCACTTAGAATCACCCCTACAACTTACCGCCATTACTGTGCTATTCCAACTTTCGGGTAAAACACAAATTAATAAATCCCTAACTTCTTCATCAAATTCTATTGTAACCAAAGCTAGCATATTCACAACCGTATTGAAATCATTTAAATGATTTGCTACTGAACTATTCTCAGACATCTTCATATTAAACAAATTTTTCATTAAAAATATCTTGTTAGAGGCAAAGGGTTTTTCATACAACTTCCCTAATGCATCCATTAGATCTTTTGTCGTCTTTTCCTTTGAAACATTAAATAATACCAAATATGCAAGACACAACTGAATCGTTCCAAGTGCCTTCCGATCCAACAAATCCCATTCCGCATCTGTCATACTTGAGGGTTTTTTCACCTTCTCGGAGTATAAAGATCCTTTTGATAAAGGTAATCTTCCATCTACATCTTCCAAAGACTAAAATTCTGCCCATTGAATTTATCAACCCTAGATCTTACATCATCTACCATAGCTCCCACTCAAGCTAAAAACTTTTCTTGCGATTCAACACTTCAGCAAACCAAACCAGGCTCTGATACCAATTGTTAGGAAATAAGAGATAAAATATGCGGAATAATCCCTTACAGAATCGCAACAGTAGAAACTAATATGCAGAAAATATTACAGATCTCAAATAAAAGTGTAGAATAAATAACACAACACAGAGAGACAATATTTAACGTGGTTCACCCAATATGGGCTACGTCCACCAAGAATCACTTGCTCATATTTTATTACAAGCCTCCACTCTCTCAATACAATACCCAGATCTGTTTGGAGCTATGCTCAACAAACTCTACAGAATTCACACCCGAATTCAAAACACATATGCAATACATTTGCTTGTACATCTATCATATGCATAAGACCATATAAATAGATAATTGCTTAAGCAATTTTACAAAACCATGGGTATCAAACAATGGGCAAAAACAAAACCATCCCATAAACCTATGGGTAGCCGAAGAGGCGGTTTTACAAAACAATGGGTACCGAAAAACCATGGGCCCAAAATAGCCCATAACGGTTACCCATTACCCATGGGTTAATAAACCACCCATGAAAATTTGCTTCGGGGCTTCGCCTGAACCCCTGACCCGCTCACAAGCGGGACATGCTAGTAAAAATACCCGAGTGTAACACATGGAAGATGTACCACACTCTAACATGAAAATAGGCTCCACAAACATAACACCTTATTCATGGACCCCCACACTAATCTTATTGTTCCATTGACATATAAATGATTTATCATCCATTGGTGCAATAATAATTTGATTAAAAATAATTTTTGGGACCAATGGTGGATGGTGTTTGATTTTCCACCTTGTAATAACAACAAGGTGCCACTATACTTTCTAAGGAAACTCTATTGCGATTTTATCCTCAACAAGATCCCAAATTATTTTGATTTCCAAGATTTCCAAGGCCGAGGAAAAAGGATTTGCAGGGATCAACCAGGTGCACAACGTGCACCTATTCAAGAGGTAGATTCCCAGTATAGAAAGCCCCCTCACCATGAGATTGTCCCTCAAGTAGTGAAGGAGACAGTAGAGATTGATACACTCCACGCGCTTGGGGGGCTATCTCGTGACCCTTTTTGACATACGAGGGAGATTTATGAGCCGGATGCTCGTGGAGGTACACAAAGTATTCCCTCGGGAGTCTACTAGCATGAGGCCACATTTTTTTCTCGTCATGTGTTAGAATATGTTTGGGGCCCGAGGAGGACGATACTTTCATGTGTACTGATTTTGGTGCACTTGGTACTAGGGATGAACACGATAATTTCACTATGTCGAGATGTCCTTTTAGGTGAGACATTTGGATTACATTTATCGGCGTCACCTTCGCATGTAAATTTGTTATGTTTTGTTATGTGTGTTACAAAAAAGTTTGGAGTACTGATTTACTTATATATGTTAAATTTTTGAAATAATTTTATTTGTACATGTACATGCATTGATATTACAGGCGCGCGGGAGGCGCATCTTCATCCCGACCATAAAGCGGTGAGCACCATGCATACAAACACATTCATACGGAGATAATTTAGAATGTTAATTATGTAAAATTTTCACATACATGTGTGTGTGTGTGTCTATATATATATATATATATATATATTAGTTTTAAAGTCAAATATATGTATGTTCTTGTATTTCCATATAACTCAATTTGATATACATGTTTGATAAAGATGTTGACTTCACTGGACACCCCACCATCTCTATGACAAGTAGATAAAGGTGTTGCCTCTGTGATTTCATTTGCGCATCAACTCACCGAGGTATTCAAACAACACGTAAATTTTTTATTAATCTCTCGTGTAATTCATATTATGTTAAATTACATGTTAGTAATGTATTTCATTGTAGAATTATTAAATTATGTTAATAATGTCCTTCATTGTGTGTATGCGGGAGTTACTTGCAATGACGTATGCTGCAACCTGTTCATTTGATTCCCAGCGTGGCAAGGTAAAAACAATTGTTCTATATTGATAAAATTAGATAAAATATTGTCATTATGTAGATACATGTACTTAGTTCTATTTTTGCTAATTACGATGTTAAATTTTCTGATCTTATGTGTATGTAGGGAACTTCAACCCCTCCATTTTGACTTTGAGGGCATGAACTCCTCCATTTTGACTTTGAGGGCATGAACTCCTCCATCTCGTCATCTTCGTACCCCCATTAAATGCTATGCGGAGCTCCCGATGACTCATCTGAGTGTGAGATGTAAATTCAGCGTGATCGACAACTTGCGGTAAGTTTGTGTATTTATGTAAATACTTTCATTATAACATGGTCTTAAATACATGTTGAAAACATATATAAATTAAGTTTTGACAAAAAAACATTGTTTACATTTACAAGCTCATCTACGGGAAAGTATTCGGATAAAAGAGGACTCAAAGCATGGGCTCGGATGATGCAAAGTCATCTCATAGATCTCCATCTTCGCCTAAGGGAGGGCCTTCTTTGAGCAAGGCCAAGAGAGGGATAGATTTTGATGAGTAGGAAATATATATGTCTTACATGACATTGTTTTTGTATGCCTATGTGCATGGCATTGTATGTAAGCCTATATGGCATTTGAACTTGATGGTATATGCCCTATTTGGGAATTTTGTATTTATTATGCACATTAAAATACTATTTGGAACTTGATAATTTTGTATGAGACCTTACATTTCTGAGATTATTTTTGCATGAATCTAATAAGATGTGCACTTGACAATATTTAAGACATTATGGATTATTTTTTCATTTATTGGTGATGTACATGTACTAGCATTTTCAATGTATAATATGCATAAAATTTTGGAAATTAATATTTATATAATGTATGTATATAAAGAGTTACCTAATATGAGTAATTATTCATTCAATTTATCAATGTGTATATGTGTATTTACATTAGTTGCGCTTCTTCTTGCTCATGGTCTCTTTGTACTAGTTCCTATCTTATCATGCACTTACTACATTCTTCTATGCTTTGTAGTCTTCTTCCTGTTAAAACACCCGATAATCGTCACAATTTTATGCCTTTCATTTGTTGATTTTTTGAGAATGTCTCTCCATAAACATTACTCCAATGCTTGAGAATATCTCCGGATGCAATGGCATTCGATTCGACACTCAATGATTTTTGATTGTCTAATCTGTCCAATTCATGTTACTACCTTTAAATCTATATGCATTTCAAGTTATTTAGAAATCACATCTCATCCTTCACTAGGCTTGATGACTACCCCTATCCTTTTTAAGGAACTTTTGAAAGAATCCATGGGTTTATCATAACATAAATTATCAATGAATGGAAGGTCGCTAAGCCTACTCCCATCCATAACTAAGCAAGAAAGATTTACTAGGTGATTGATAACTCTCGGGTGTTCTTAGACATACCCCTATCAAATTCATTCTTAAGCCAATCTAGTCATTCAGGGCTCTTAAGTGACTACACCCGGATGGGGTAGCCCTACACTAACTCAGACTGCACTATTTCATGTATTTACAAACAATAGCACAACTGAAAGAACCGGATGGAGACAGAGAAAACCGCAAGAGGCTTTCATAGAGGGCCCCAATGTGGAGGTCTCAGATCTAACGAGACATATCTAGGTGCCATGGAGTATGAGAAATCACCCATCGAATATATGGCATGTTTGGGCCTCAGGGCTCTTAAGCGATTATGCCTGGATGAGGTAGCCCGAAAGCACAGGGAGCGTAGGGAACTAAAACGAATCCTCCACTAGCATTCACCTGGCCACCTCGACATGTTGGAATAGTTGGTTTGGTCCCATGAGCTTCTGTTTGCAAACTACAGCATCTAACAACCTTACACTGACTTAGACTACACTATTTCATACGTTTACAAACAATAGCACAATGAGAGAATCAGATGGAGATGGAGAAAACTGTGAGATGAATTTGTAGAGAGCCCCGATGTAGAGGTCTCAGATCTGACGAGACATCTCTAGGTGCCACAGAGTCCGAGAAATCACCTGTCAAATATATGGTGTGTTTAGGCCTCATGGCTCTTAAGCGACTATGCTGGGACAAGGTAGCCCGAAAGCATGGGGAGTGTAGGGAACCAAAATGAAGCCTCCACTAGCATTCACCCAGCCACCCAAATGTGTTGGCATAGTTGGTTCAGTCTCACGAGCTTTTGTTTACAAACTACAGCATCTAGCAGCCTTACACTAACTTAGACTGCACTATTTCAGGCATTTGCAAACAATAGGACATCGAGAGAACCGGATGGAGACGAAGAAAAGTGTGAGAGCATTTCATAGAGGGATTAAACATGGATATCTCGGATCGATGAGACATCTCTAGGTGCCACGGAGTCCGAGAAATCACATGTCTAAGATATAAGGTATTTGGGCCTCAGGGCTCTTAAGCAACTACATCCTGGACGGGGTATCCTGATAGCATGGGGAGCATAGGGAACCAAAACGAAGCCTCGATAGCATTCACTCAGCCACCAAAATGTGTTGGCATAGTTGGTTTGGTCCCACGAGGCTTCGTTTGCAAACTCTGACGTCTGTCGACCCTCTACACTAACTCGGACTACACTATTTCATGTGTTTGCAAACAATATAGCACAACGAGAGAACCAGATGGAGACGGTGAAAACCACAAGAGGATTTTTAGAGGGCCCGATGTGGAGGTATCGGATCTTAAAGATGTCTCTATGTGCCATGGAGTCGAAAAATCGGATGTCGAAGATATGGCGTGTTTGGGCCTCGGGGCTCTTAAAGGACTACGCTGGGCAGACGGGGGTAGCTTTGAAAGCACGGGAGCGTAGTGTTATCCAAAATTCACCCCCAAGGTAAATTTTGGTAACATATATTAAATGCTCAAGTCGAGGTAGATAAATTGATTCAGGCAAAGAATCATGTTTCCGGGGTCCCCTCGATTTTTTCTAACTCCCCTGCCGAAGAAGAAAAGAGCAAGTTCGAGAAAAGGTGTAAAAGTTGTAGAAACAGGCTCGGGCCGGGAAAATTGTGAAAATTGGCTAAGTCCTAGTCCTAGGAACAATTGGGCCATCGAGACACGTGGGACGCGGAAAGGCTGGTTCGTAGAAGGAGAAGAAAATCGACTCGGCCGGTTGGAACATACGGGCCGTCGGGACGCGAAGGACGCCTTAAAAGTGGTGGCGAGAGCAAGAGGAAGCCCATTTTGGGCGGTTCGGAAGAATTTGTCCCGAGACGATCCGGGATAGTTGGAACAAATGGATGTGAAGGATGTGAACCGGCCGGTTTGGTGAGCGGGAACTTGACCTTTGGGACAAGTGGGACAAAGGGACGCGTGGGACGCAGATAGCCGAAGGAGCCGAAAGCCAATCAGATCACGCCACGTGTCACCAGTAGAAAAGGGACAGGGAAGCCCATTTCGGGTGGATCGGAAGTTTTTGTCCCAGACAGCACTGGGACATCCGGGACAAATGGACGCGATGGACGCGAAAATCCGGCAGACCCGGGAACCAATCAAATCACGACACGTGTCACAAGGGAAAAAGTCCAAAAGTCAAAGGGCAAGTTTTGAAGGGTCAGCCCGAGCCAATCAGAAGAGGACACGTGTCCTATGGAGAGAGAATTACATGACCAATCGAGCTGCCACGTGTCATCCAAGTCGCGAGCGCGGCGAAAGTTCAAATATTTTTCCCGCCAACTGTTTTTTTGCCTGTTTTTACCTAAATCTTCAGATCATCATATCTTTCGATCCAGAGCTCGGATTTGCGCGTTCTTTATATCAACGGAAAGCTGTTGAAATTCTCTACATGATTTTGGGATCAATCTTACATTTTGGTGTAGTCTGAAGAGAGAAAATTGAGAAAACGTCGGTGACGCATGGTAATGCCAAGTGACGCTCAACAACAACGGCTTTAATGCACGTGCAGACAGGTTCGCAGCTTCTGTTAGATAGCCCGCCCGTTTTGCCAGGATCCGCTTTGCTTCGCCATAATGAGATGATTTAAAATATGACCTAGAGGTGGTTGGGGTAGATTCTGATTTTCCTCTCTTTTCCCTCTCTCATTCTTCCTATATATTTAAAAGAGGAGCCTCTTTCAAAAGGTCGAACATTTTATGTTTTGCTCCTCCCTTCTTCTCCTATCAGGCGAATTCGTGGAGTTCGAACCTCTCATTTGAAACTGTAATATGAATCGCCTCTTGGTATTCTGTAGTGCACTATATCAATCTTTAGAGCAAGTAATACATGTCTGTGGATGATTCTCAACCCTCTCTGTGTTCATTTTGCATCCTCCTAGTCTTTCACTGCAAGTTTTGTTATCTGTGCATGATCTTATATCACATTTGAATGGTCTATGTTTACTGGCAAGATAGGTTGTTCTTCATTCCTCGGTGCATCACCTCTATTAGCTTAGATTTATTTTATGCATCTTCTTACCCTGTCTCCTTGGCAGATTAGATTAGGTTTTGAGCAAACCCTCTGCATATTTCGTGTGCATTTGAAAAGAGGAATAGGAACCAGCCTTCTCTGGAGAATCCTTTCTCACTTTTCAAGTCCCACACTTGGAGAAAGGATTCAATGTTATGCAATCACACTGGATGATAGTATGGTCAACCTAGAAACCTGACCAGCATCCAGGGGTGCTGTGATTTTTCACTAACAGTTTTGGCACGCCGGTGGGACCTTAGAGGTCTTCCACTTCATCTTTTGCGAGGTTGGTGTGTTCTGTGAAGATTTCAGCTTTTGGAGGAACTTACAAACACATTTGGCGACTCCATCGATCAGCAACCCATTTCTCAAGTTGCGAGATCTATTTTTCATCCATTCTTATCCATCCTTCTTTCCATCCCTTTCATTCTTTTCCATTCCATGAAGTTGTGCAATCATGACTTCATTTCCATCATGGAACTCACATTTACAACAGCAATATATTCCACCTCCAACATGTTTTACAACTCTTTCAGATCAACATTTTAAACAAATTCAAGATCGGTATGCATACCCATATGAGCAAAGCGGTGCAAAGTCGGTTTGGATATGAAGCACATCAAGAGAAAGGGTATGCTTTGTAGTGAAAGACCATCGGACGCAAGATGCTGGTCTGCATTGGAGAAAATCCAAAAGATGGAGGTAATGATGGTGCGATCCAGAAGCAACACTCAAATGAGAGATTTCGAGGATTGGTTACTGAGACTCCTTTTCCATGGGGAGGCCCTTTTCCAAGGCATTACACCCTCGGGAGAAGCTAGACTTCATGATGAAGATGCTGCCCCAACTTGCACAATGGATAACGAAATAGAGGCCTATACACTTGTTGTTGAACAACCTTGTCAATGGGTAAGTTGTACACCATCATCTAGTTTTTCTCTTCCCATTACTCAAGCAGCATCATCTCACTTGGAATTGCAAATTTTAAACTCTCAATCTGCTGTCCCAAATGTTGATCCCATGTCTCCACCTCTCAGTCTTCCACCACACCTCAATTCTTCTTTCCTTTTTCTTCCAAACAGTCATCCCCTCCACAAAAGATAAATGAAATACCTTCCACTCCAAAGAAACAAGAGGTTTCACCTCCTCCACCACCACAAAAATTGTAAAATCAGTTGAGTTACAACCCATCCCTCCTCTTGCATTCCCAATTCCATGTGGGGAAGAAGAAATTGCAAAAATCAGTCATCAAGGACAGCAAGAGGAAGAGCCAAGAAAAGAAGAAATGATTAAGAGCTTAGTAAGTTTGGCTCTTAAATTTGGAATTGAGAAGATCCCCTTGATGGTTAAACCTACAGAAGAGGCTAAGGTTGAACAAATGGTGGTCAGGACTGATTTTGTTGCAGCAGAAGAAGAAGATCTTGTAGTCCCAACTTGTCCTCTAGAGCAGCAGATTGAAGAGTTTGACTTGACAAACTTCATGCTGGAGGAAGAGTTCTATCAAGAGCAAGATTGTCTTCAAGTATTGGAGGAAGGAGAAGCTGCTCCAAATCCAAAAGAAGAGGAGCACATCCCAGCTTGTGGAGGAGAAAAGTGCAGATCCAAGAGCTTTGAGCACAAAGCAGGCTATAGGAGAACCTTCAGTTCTTCTTTCTACTTCACCTCTCTCAAGTTCTAGTACTGAAGAGGAGTTTGATCTCTCAAACTCAATGCTGGAGGGTGAAGGAAACCATGGTGATCAAGTTACGAGATCAAGAAGACACCATGGAGGAAGTGGAGCATTTGCAAAGCGGGACAGGACATGAGGCGGTTTATCTCGTCGATTTGGAGGACTGTTTTGATGGAGAAGAACCGGTTGAGTTTCCACCATTCTCTCTTTCATCATCCACATTCCAAACACTAGAGCCTGTTGTCATGGAGGAGAGCATTCATTTGCAGCAGCCTGCATCTTATAGCAGCTCTTTGGAACCGAGATTGGAAGGTTTTAATCTTTCATGTTCTTCATTGGAGGAAGAGAAAGGACAGAGGAATTTCACCATTTCTTCCACACCATCCATTCTGGAGGGTCTACAAGAAGACTCCATTCTTGGGGTTGAAAATCAGAGCTATGGGCATATCAAACGGATCAGACCTTGCCCAATCAGGTATTTGGCTTCATTGGAGCCAAAGGAGAAGTCACAACCAGTCATGCTTGCTTCCAAGCATGAGGATGAGCTACAAAGTACCAAGGATCAGCTGTCATACCTCTTCAATCCAAATGCAGAGCAACTAAAAGAGGTATTGAATTTTCCTTCAGCTGATACCTTGATGATTTGGGTGGAAGACCAGCTTCTTGTTGATTTTCCACTCATCCTAACAACCATGATCAGCTCCAAATCAATTGCATGGCTGCCACTTTTGAGAAAGGGAAGCTATTTCTCACAACCAATTGCAGGGTTTGTTTAGCTTGCCTTTTCTTCCAGTTAGAATAGAGTAGGTAGGTTTGCTTTCAGTAGAAGAAGTGCTTGTGCACACTCTGCATGTTCCATTTGGAGCATGTATGATTTTCAGTTATGTACATAGTTTTGTGGTGCTGGTTTTGCTCTTGCACAGTTCATTCCAGTGGCATTTTGGTAAGAACAACTCTAAGTTCAATGGATTCAAGTGGCTCAGAGAGGAGATTTTCAAAGTTTAGATCAGTTGCAGGTTACAACTCATGACTCCATGCCCAATGGATGCTTGAGTAACCGGTAACTTCATCTAAGCGAGTAGATGACCCATTGAGTCACCAAATTGTTATCCAAAATTCACCCCTAGGGTAATTTTGGTAACATATATTAAATGCTCAAGTCCCAGGCAGATAAATTGATTCAGGGCAAAGAATCATGTTTCCAGGGTCCCCTCAGATTTTTTCTAACTCCCCTAGCCAAAGAAGAAAAGAGCAAGTTCCGAGAAAAGGCGAAAAAGTTGCGAAAAGATAGGCTCGGGCCGGGAAAATTGTGAAAATTGGCTAAGTCTTAGTCCTAGGAACAATCGGGCCGTCCGAGACACGTGGGACGTGGAAAGCCGGTTCGGCCGAAGGAGAAGAAAATCGACTCGATGGTTGGAACATCCGGGAGCGTCGGACGCAAAGGACGCGAAAAGGCGAAGCGGCCAAGAGCAAAGGAAGCCCATTTTGGGCGGTTCGGAAGAATTTGTCCCAGGAGCTTGATGGGGAAAGTTGGAACAAATGGGCCATGAAAGGATGTGAACCAGGCTGGTTCGGCCGGGGAACTTGACAAGATGGGGACAAGTGGGACAAAGGGACGCGGATGGTCGAAGGAGGCGAAAGCCAATCGAGATCACGCCACGTGTCACCGTGTAGAAAAGGAAAAGGAAGCCCATTTCGGGTGGATCGGAAGTTTTGTCCCAAACAACACTGGGACATCCGGGACAAATGGACGCGATGGACGTGAAAATCAGCGGAGACAGAACCCGAATCATATCACGACACGTGTCACAAGAGGAAAAGTCCAAAAGTCAAAGGGCAAGTTTTGAAGGGTTGCCCGAGCCAATCGAAGAGGACACGTGTCCTATGGAGAGAGAATTACATGACCAATCGAGCACTGCCACGTGTCATCCAAGTGGCAGAGCGTGGGGAAAGTTCAAATATTTTTCCCGCCGACCTGTTTTTTCCTGTTTTTGCCCTAAATCTTCAGATCGTCATATCTTTCGATCCAGAGCTCGGATTTGCACGTTCTTTATATCAACGGAAAGCTGTTGAAATTCTCTACATGATTCTGGGATCAATCTTGCATTTTGGTGTAGTCTAGAGAGAGAAAATTGAGAAAACGTCCCTGACGCGTGGTAATGCCAGAAGTGACGCTCCAACAACCAGCTTTAATGCAGCAGACAGTTCGCCGCTTCTGTTAGATAGCCTACCGTTTTGCCAGGATCCGCCACTTCTGCCATAATGAGATGATTTAAAATACGACCTAGAAGTGGTTGGGCGGTCGCATTCGATTTTCCTCTCTTTTCCCTCTCTCATTCTTCCTATATATTGAAAAGAGGAGCTTCTTTCAAAGGTCGAACATTTTCTGTTTTGCTCCTCCTTCTTCTCTCCTATCAGGTGAATTCGTGGAGTTCGAACCTCTCATTTGAAAGCTGTAATATGACTCGCCTCTTGGCATTACGTAGTGCACTGTATCAATCTTTGGAGCAAGTAATACATGTCTGTGGATGATTCTCAACCCTCTCTGTGTTCATTTTGCATCCTCCTGGTCTTTCACTGCAAGTTTTGTTATCTGTGCATGATCTTATATCACATTTGAATGGTCTGTGTTTACTGGCAAGATAGGTTGTTCTTCATTCCTTGGTGCATCACCTCTATTAGCTTAGATTTATTTTATGCTTCTTCTTACCCTGTCTCCTTGGCAGATTAGATTAGGTTTTGAGCAAACCCTCTGCATATTTCGTGTGCATCTGAACAGAGGAATAGGAACCAGCCTTCTCTGGAGAATCCTTTCTCACTTTTCAAGTCCCACACTTGGAGAAAGGATTCAATGTTATGCAATCACACTGGATGATAGTATGGTCAACCTAGAAACTCCGACCAAGCATCCAAGGGTGCATGATTTTACACTAGCACGTAGTGAACCAAAATGAAGCCTCCAAAAGCATTCACTAGCCACCACGATGTGTTGGCGTAGTTATTTTAGTCCCACGCGCTCATTGTTTACAAAATACACATCTAGTAGCCTTACATTGATTTAGACTACACTATTTCACGTGTTTGCAAACAATAGGACATCGAGAGAACCGAATGGAGATGGAAAAAACTACGAGAGGCTTTCGTAAAGTACCCCAACATAGAGCTCTTGGATCTGACGATACATCTCTAGGTTCCACGGAGTCTAAGAAATCACATGTCGAAGATATGACGTGTTTGGGTCTCAGGGCTCTTAAGAGACTACGCCCGAACGAGGTAGCTGCACACAAGACACGGAGAGTGTAAGGAACCAAAAAAATTCCTTCAATAGTGTTCACCAGGCCATTTGGATGTGTTGGCATAGTTGGATCGGTCCCACATGCTACCATTTACAAAATACAACATCTAGCAGCCTTACACTGACTTAGACTACACTATTTCACGCGTTTACAAACAATAGGACAGCGAGAGAACCGGATGGAGATGGAAAAAACCATGAGAGGATTTTGTAGAGGGACTCGATGTGGAGGTCTCGAGATCGAAGAGATATCTCTAGGTGCCACGAGAATCTTATAAATCACCTGGTCGAAGATATGGTGTGTTTGGGCCTTAGGGCTCTTAAGCGACAACGCTCGGATGAGGTAGCCTAAAAGCACGGGAAGCTTAGGGAACCAAAATGAATAATCCAATAGTGTTCACCGAGGCCACCACGACGTGTTGGCCCGGATGGTTCGGTCTCACAAGCTACCGTTTGCAAAATACAACATCTAGCAAAAGAAATACACTGACTTAGACTACACTATGTTGCACGTTTACAAACATTAGGACAACAAGAGAACCAAATGGATACGGAGAAAATTGCAAAAGGTTTTCGTAGAGGGATTCAACATATAGCTCTCGGATTTGACGAGACATCTCTAGGTGCCATGGAGTCCAAAAAATCACATGTCGAAGATAGCTATTGATTGGGCCTCAGGGCTCTTAAGCGACTACGCCCGAACGAGGTAGCCCGAAAGCATGGGGAGCGTAGGAAACCAAAAAAAATCCTCCATTAGCATTCACCAGGCCACCCCGACATGTTGGCGTAGTTGTTTCGGTCCCACAAGCTTCCGTTTGTAAACTACAGCCTCTGCATCCCTACACTGACTCAGACTGCACTATTTCTCACATTTGCAAACAATAGCACAACGAGAGAACCGGATGGAGACGGAAAAAAACTACGAGAGGATTTTGTATATGTCCCCAACATTGAACTCTCGGATCTAACGAGACATCTCTAGGTGCCATGGAGTCCAAAAATCAGCCACAAAGATATGGCGTGATTGGGCCTCGGGGCTCTTAAGTGACTATGCCGGACGGGGTAGCCCTGAAAGCACAGGTGGAGGAAACCACCAATGTTCAATAATTTTTCCATAGGATGAAACTATGTATACTATGAACTTAGTTTTGTTGGGAGACCACCAATGTTCCAACTGTTCATTTTGAAAGAACGAATATCTTGAATCAAGCGAAAAATGAAGACTGAATTTTTTTGACATTACTGAAGGTTGTTTGTGCCCAAAAAGAAGCCAAAGGCCATATAAATATTCAGTCTTAAACTTTAGATGATAATGAACATCGTGAAGAAAAATAATTAGGTTAAGATGTCACTATGATTCAAGAAGAAATGCCTCCTGAAAGTCATAAAGAGTCAATTTGATTACCCAAAAACATCTGGAAGAACTTAAAGAGAAGATACGAGTAGAAGAAAAGGAAAAATGGGAAGTGTGGAAGGATCACAACTTAACTAGAATGGAATATCTATGTGATGTTGTCAATAGAATCATGGATAATCTTAAGGACAACATGCCAAGTTGATTATTTTTTATTAATCCCAGCTGTTGTAGTTTGCAAACGGTAGCCGTAGTTTGCAAATGGAAGCTCATGGGATTGATCCAACTATACCAATGTCGAGGTGTCTGGAAAATGCTATTGGAGGCTTCATTTTGGTTCCCTACGCTCCCTGTGCTTTTGGGCTACCTCGTTCGGGCGTAGTCGCTTAAGAGCCCTGAGGCCCAATCAATAGCTATCTTCGACATGTGATTTCTTGGACTCCATGGCACCTAGAGATGTCTCATCAGATCTGAGAGCTCCATGTTAAATCCCTCTACAAAATCCTCTCGTGGTTTTCTCCATCTCCATCCGGTTCTCTCGTTGTGCTATTGTTTGCAAACGCGAGAAATAGTGTAGTTTGAGTTAGTGTAGGGCTGCCAGAGGCTGTAGTTTGCAAATGGAAGCTCGTGGGACCGAACCAACTATGCCAACATGTCAAGGTGGCCTAATGAATGCTAGTGGAGCATTTTTTTTGGTTCCCTATGCTCCCTGTGCTTTCGGGCTACCTCGTCAGGCGTAGTCGCTTAAGAGCCCTGAGGCCCAAACATGCCATATCTTCGACGGGTGATTTCTCGGACTCCATGTCACCTGAAAATGTCTCGTCAGATCCGAGAGCTCCATGTCGGGGTACTCTACAAAATCCTCTCACGGTTTTTTCCATCTCCATCTGGTTCTCTCATTGTCCTATTGTTTGCAAACGCGTGAAATAGTGTAGTCTAAGTCAGTGTAAAGTCACTGAGATCGTGTATTTTACAAATGGTAGCATGTGGGACCAAACCAAATACACCAACACATCCAAATGGCCTGGTAAATTCTATTGGAGGGTTTCTTTTGGTTTCCTACGCTCCATGTGCTTTCAGAAAACTCGTTCGGGCGTAGTCTCTTAAGAGTCATGTGAGACCCAAACACGTCATATCTTTGACGGTGATTTCTCAAACTCTGTGGTACCTAGAGACATCTCATTAGATCCAAGAGATCCATGTCAGGGCCCTCTACAAAAATTTCTCACGGTTTTCACCGTCTCCATCCGGTTCTCTCGTTGTGCTTTATTGTTTGCAAACACGTGAAATAGTGCAGTCTGAGTCAGTGTAGGGCTTCCAAATGTTGTAGTTTGCAAACGGAAGCTCATGGGACCAAACCAACTATGCCAAAACATCAAGGTGGCTGGTTGAACACTAGTGGATGCTTTGTTTTGGTTCCCTACACTCCCCGTGCTTTTGGGATACCCCCGTCAGGCGTAGTCCCTTAAGATCCCTGAGGCACAAACATGTCATATCTTCGATGGGTGATTTCTAAGACTCTGTGACACCTAAAGACATCTCATCATATTCAATAGCTCCATGTTGGTACCCCTAATAAATCCTCTCATGGTTTTCTCCATCTCCATCTGGTTTTCTCGTTGTCTTTATTGTTTGCAAAACGCGAGAAATAGTGCGATCCTGAGTCGGTGTAGGGCTGCCGGAGGTCAGGTTGCAAACGAGAGCTTGTGGGACCGAACCAACTATGCCAACACATCAGAGTGGTCAGGTGAATGCTATTGGAGGTTTCATTTTGGTTCCCTATGCTCCTGTGCTTTCGGGCTACCTCGTTCGGGCGTAGTCTCTTAAGAGCCCTGAGACCCAAACATGTCTTATCTTGACGGGTGATTTCTAGGACTCATGTGGCACCTAGAGACGTCTCGTCGGATCCGAGAGCTCTATGTCGGGGTACTCTACGAAATTGTCTCACGCTTTTTCCATCTCCATCTGGTTCTCTCGTTGTCGTATTGTTTGCAAACGTGTGAAATAGTGTAGTCTAAGTCAATGTAGGGCTACTAGATGTTGTATTTTGCAAACGCGATAGCGTGTGGGGCCGAACCAACTACGCCACACATCCAAATGACTGGTGAATGCTATTGGAGGTTTTTTTGGTTCCCTACGCTTCTCGTGCTTTGAGCTACCTCGTTTAGCGTAGTCTCTTAAGAGCCACCGAGACCCAAACACGTCATATCTTCGACGGGTGATTTCTCGATTTCGTGGCACCTAGAGACATCCGTTAGATCTGAAAGCTCCATGTTGGGGCCCTCTACAAAATCCTCTCATGGTTTTCACCATCTCCATCCGAGCTCTTGTTGTCTTATTGTTTGCAAACGCGTGAAATAGTGCAATTTGAGTCGATGTAGAGCGATCGGACATTGTAGTTTGCAAATGGAAGCTCATGAGACCAAACCAACTACACCAAAACATCGGGGTGGCCGAATGAATGCTATTATAGGATTATTTTTGGTTCCCTACGCTCCTGTGCTTTCAGGCTGCCCCCCGTCCGAGCATAGTCCCTTAAGAGCCACCGAGGCCCAATCAGGCCATATCTTGACATCTAATTTCTTGGACTCCATGGCACTAGAGACGTCCTGTCGGATCTGAGACCTCCAGTTGGGGCCCTCTATGAAATCCTCTCACATTTTTCTTTGTCCTTATTCGGTTCTCTTGATGTGCTATTGTTTACAAATGCTAGAATTTGAGTTAGTGTAGGGTTGCCCAAAGGTGTAGTTTCTGCAAACGAAAGTTTGTGGGACCGAACCAACTATGCCAACATGTTGGGGTGGCCTGGTGAATGCTATTAGAGGATTTTTTTTGTTCCCTATGCTCCCTGTGCTTTCGGGCTACCTCATTCAGGCGTAGTCGCTTAAGAGCCCTAAGGCACAATCACATCATATCTTCGACAATTGATTTCTCGACTCGTCGCACCTAGAGACATCTCGTCAAATCTGAGAGCTCCAAGTCAGGGCCCTCTACAAAATCCTCTTGTATTTTCACCGTCTCCATCCGGTTCTCTTGTTGTGTTATTGTTTGCAAACACGTGAAATAATACGATGCAGTGTCGCCATGGTGTAGAGGCTGCGACGGCGCCATTTGAGTTTGCAAACGCAAGCTCGTGGGACCAAACCAACTACGCCAACATGTCAAGGTGGCTGGGTGAATGCAATTAGAGGCTTCATTTTGGTTCCCTACACTCCCCGTGCTTTCAGGTTACCCCATCCGGGTGTAGTTCCTTAAGAGCCTAAGGCCCAATCACGCCATATCTTGACATGTGATTTCTTGGACTCAGTGGCTCATTATCCAAAATTTTCCCCTGAGGTAATTTTGATAACATGCATCAAATTCTTTAGTCCCAAGAAATTATATTGAGTCCTCTTTAAAATTCATGTTTCTAGGGTCCCCTCATATTTTTCTAACTCCCTGTCCCCAAAAGAGAGCAAGTTCTGAGAAAATGTGAAAAATTTTCAAAAACAAGCTCGGGCCAGAAAAAATCATGAAAAATGGCTAAGTCCTAGTCCTCACAACAGTCGGGACAGTTGGGACAAAAGGGCGTGAACCGGCCGAAAGGCCGCCAGTGGTCTGCAGACATTTGGGACATCAAGGGCCAAAGGGATGCATGGGACGTGGAAATCCAATCCGGCCAAAAAAATGGAAAAAATTGACTAACTGTTGAAACAGGCAGTCTGGGACATCTGGGCAATTAGTACGTGAACCGGCCGGATCGGCCGAAATGAGTCAAGGCAGCCGGAAAAGTTGGGCCGAAGGTACGTGAAGTACACGAACCATCCGGATCGGGTGAAATGAGAACTTTCGATCGGGACGGTTGGGACAAAGGGCGCGAACTCAAGCGAACCGGGCGAATCGGGAAAATTTGTCCCAGACGGTCCAAAAGCAAATGGGACATCTGGGCCGCGAGTACACGAACCGGCCGAATCGGCTTCGAAATGGGAAATTTCAGCACTATGCCAAGTGGGACAGAGGGACGCGTGGGACGCGGATAGCCGAAGGAGCCGAAAGCCAATCAGATCACGCCACGTGTCACCGGTAGAAAAGGGACATGGAAGCCCATTTCAGGCGGTTCGGAAGAATTTTCCCACGCATTGACTCTGGGACATTTGGGACAAAGGGATGTGTGGGACGCGAAAATCCGAAGCGGCCGAAGGCAGAGAAGAAAAGTCAACGTTTGGCCCGTGAAACTTCAAACGGCCATAACTTTTGACTCCGAGCTCCGATTTTCACAAAATTGGACTTTCGGAGCAAACACGACGTCAAATGACGAAACATATTCGGGTAGATATATTTAAATGAGGGTAGATATATTTAAATAAAAGAAACATATTCGGCTCCATCGATCCAATGCTCATTCCCGAATGATAGAAAACACTGCGACCCAACATAGCCGCCGCACTCGAGAAGGCCATAACTTTTGTATTTCTCAACGAAATCACACAAAATTGGTACCGTTGGAATTGTGGTTCTGAGCCCAATGCACGACGAAATAAATAAATTCCAAATTTGATTAGAAATTGATTGAGATTTTTAAGAAAACGTGGCCGGGTTCGAAATGTGTTTTATTTGGTAGTTCTGGAGTGCAATTAAGAGGCATGGTCATCATTCTTTCTCTGCTGCAGCACATGGGACAGTATGGGGAGCCTTTTGCAAGTAATGTATAACCATTTCACTCAATTTAATGCCTCTTACAGGTGGTTGAAGGACATATTTCGGGATTTCCATTTTCCCTTCTCTTCTCCTTCTCATTTTTTCTATAAATTGGAGTGTTGGGCTCATTGTAAAGAGGAGAGTTTTTGGGTAGCAAAGCTCTGCCAAAATTGCTTTGTGAAGCCAGTGTGTTGTAGGCCCTTGTAGTGGACTCCTTGCATGGTGATCCAGGCCCTTATCTTGTAATAGACTGAACTGTGCATACCAGGAAGCAATAAAATACAAGTTTGTGGATGTATCTTCCCCTGCTGTGTTTTCTTGCATTCTTCTTGCCCTTTTATCTTTCTACAAGAATATTGTGTCTATTATTATGTTCTTGCAGGAATTCATTATCATTGTGTGTGCTTGGAATATTGCTGTGAATGCATTTTGCTAGATTATGGAGAACTGTCATCACCTCTTCTAGTGTGCACTTTGCCTTTGTATTTCACACATTTGGAGACTACTCTCACATCCTCCTTTTAAATGTATCACCACTTTAGTGTAGGCTTTCATTTTATCATTCTCTTTCCCCTGGTCCTTGAAATTTAGATTAGAACAGGTTAGCTTACCCCGCATTAGAGTAGATTGTCGCGGTAGTTTAGGAGCAAGAACCAGACTTTCTCTGGAGGTCTATCTCAAGTAGCAAGTCCCACAACTTGGAGATAGTACCCATGTTATCCAATCACACTGTGAGTTCAAGTATATGCACAGGGGTGCTGTGATTTGGTGATAACAGGAACCTAGAGATGTCTTTTCATATCCATTACCTCCTTATCGAGGCCCTCTGAAAGCCTCTCATGGTTTTCTCCATCTCCATCCGGTTCTCTCATGTGCTATTGTTTGTAATCATGAGAAATAGTGCAGTTTGAGTCAGTGTAGGGCTGTTAGAGGCTATAGTTTGCAAACAAAAGTTCATGGGACCGAACCAACTATGCCAACACATCGGGGTGGCCTGGTGAATGCTATTGGAGGATTCATTTTGGTTCCCTACGCTCCCCGTGCTTTCGAGCTACCTCGTCTGGTGTAGTCGCTTAAGAGCCTTGAGGCCCAAACACGCCATATCTTCGACGAGTGATTTCTTAGACTCCGTGGCACCTAGAGATGTCACGTCAGATAAGAGACCTCCATGTCGGGGTCCTTTATGAAATCCTCTCACGCTTTTCTCCATATCCATTCGGGTGAGTCGAGTGTAAGGTTGTCCATTGCACAATCACCTGAATAATATAGGTGGTTCATACAATATAGGTGGTGAAATGAGAATTTTAATAAGATATTTTTACAATATAGGTGGTGAAATGAGAATTTATGTTTGTTGTTCCTTTCTAATATTTAATTTTTCTTAGCTTCACTTGGCTTTGAGAATAATAAATTCTCTCTTGTGATCTAACCATGTGAATGTGGAATATTTTTGGCACCACTAACCTACATAAACATGTTACTAAGCAATTAAATAGAATTTTAAATCATACAAAATTTAAATAAAATCATTTAATTAAATATTCAAATTAAATTCATGAAGAACATACATTTGCAAATTCAATCCAATGAACTGCAAGGATCAACTCTATTCTTGACAGTAGTAAGAATTGCTTCATGATCTGATTCACGAACCTTCCACAGATTTTTGTTTGATGGATGACCTCGATATTTGATCAATTTAATATTTGTTGCAAGGAATTGAATGTGAATAGTGAAGTATCTTCTGATGTACTTCATAGTCTTCAAACAACCAAATGTTTGATTTTTTGATAGGATATCGTCGAAGCCAAGTTCCAATGACTACCACTGATCCAATGGGATACTCAAGGTCTTCACCATCAATGACTATAGAAGTCAATTTTTTCCCCCTCTACACAACAAGATAAGAAGTAGTTTGTTCTCTCTTCGTTAAATTCCATCGTAATAACTACAAAAACATGCCCTATGTATCGTAGAGTAAAATTATTCAGTCAATTTATAAATACATTAAGAGTTGACCATTTAATAATTTATAAATATAAAACATGGCATGTACATATATGTATGTACCTTGTTGCACTAAATCAGAGACTTGGTCAAAGTCAGGTGATGTTGTCATTTGATCTGAAGACCCTACAAGTTGTAATGCTCGTGGAACTTGATGTGTGTCGATGGAATTAGAGATCTACAAGTCCACTCATCCACCCACAGTTGTGAATCACATTTATTCCACATAAAATAAATGTATGATATATAAAAACATGTCATGCACCTAGTATAAATATTCCAAGCATTTGCATCTGAACTATGGAATGAGTGCATATCACTTGATCCTCAGAATCATCATACAATCTTCAAAGTTTTTCAGATGTTGTTGCTCTATCAACCAAAAATATCTACAAACCATTGATCTCTCTTGAGATTCATGGCCCATATTCTTGACACACCAATCAACAATGATTTTTGCATCTATAAATTTAGCACCATCCTTGAACTTTAACTCTTCTCTTGCAAGTGCTCTTTTCACACATGCTCCTGCACCATCATGCTCTCCTTTTCCATGCCATGCCTCAGTAAAACTCCAAATATGTTGTACATTTATTTCTTTGTGCATCCTGCTTAGCCAATAAAACATTTGTGCATTCTTGAATTGTGATGTGCAGTTGTCTGACCAAATGTAATGTTGATCGAAACTAATGTTCCTCTCATTCAAGTTTGCATAAAACACCAGAAACACCCTTATACATATTCTGTAGAATGTTTCGATCATCACTAATGTAGAAATGATCTTAATATTTTTTTATCTTTCTCAGTGCTTTCAGAGAGTGCATGAATGTTATATGCATGAAAATAGAAACTTGCACTAAGTTATAATATTGAGACTGAACCTCCATTTGTGGCTGCAATGTGTAATTCTCTGCAAAGTCAACTACTGAAATAATAGTACCAAGTGGGAATGTGTCCTTTCTTAACTTGAATTGTTCATCCATCCATTGAGCTCTATGTGTGTGCCTTGCATACTCATAAAAATTTCCTCTCTGAATTTGACCATATATTTTGATACAGGTAATTGTTTTCTAACAAACTCACACCTCTTAGATTCTTTTCCATCTTTTAATTGATATGCCACCAATTTATATTTGGTGAAATCAACCAATTATTTTCCTATTGAATATGTACTCTCCTCATGGATACAACTTTTCATATTTGTCAAGCCACCGCATACATTGCACGTTCCATCCAAACATGCTTTGTTATAAAAAATTTGTCTTGTTGATTTTTCACAAAATATTGTCGGAATAAATTCCCTTGAAGATTTTTGTGGGACATTTATTCCACACTCCTACAACATGATGTCAGTATGTAAAACACTACGTATTTGACAAAAACATCATAATGCATTGAAAATTCAACATGATGTTTACAACAACAAGTGGTGCGTGAGTGATTGATTTTCACATAAAAGGGTTTGCTCATTTCAAAGAATCTTTGGCTAATGTTAATTTGTGGATTTTCATTTTTAAACTTAGAGAACAATTACTGTTTGAGTCATATCTAAGAAATGTTTTGCACATAATTCATGATTATGAGAACCTATTCTTCTTTTTACTGTATCTCTTCTATTCGGTGACACCTTTGTGTTCTCATTCCAAAATTTTACAATTAATTCTTTTAGAATATCAGATGTATTCTTGTCTTTTCATGGAAGTCTACTAGAGAAAGCCCAATAGTCAGTGTTATTGACTAACTCAAGACTTTTACGTCTCTCTATTGCTTTCATTAGTGTTTTTTTGTTTAGCTTTAAAGCACTGCTTATTTTTCTAATCAAGCATTTATTAACTATTTTATCACTTACTATACAATTAGTTAGTGCATGTCGTGTAACATTACTATCTTTGGTGCGTCTTTTGCCACCTACAGTTTGGTATGCTTTATGTATGTTTTCAACAATTGACGCATTTTGATCAACAACATTAGATGTTCTTAACCCTAGGGTCTTCATTATAGGTCTCATCTTAATTAATTTCATCAATGAAACAAATAATTGACATCTTTGTGTGTCATTTAAATTCTCAAAGTAATTATCCCAAATTCCACTAGCTTTTCTTCTCGCATTTCTTTCGAAATTTTGTTAGGCATTCATTTTATAATGTTTTCATCAATTTCAATTAAGTGAATTGGTTTTCTTCGTGAAATGGAAGGAGGTGTTCTTAGAGGTGAAGATTCATTTACAAGGTTACTTTCTTCATTAATTGTTTTCATACAAATTTTGGGGTTAACATTTGGATTCTCAAGTAAGGGTTCAATGATTGGATTCATCCATACCAACGTTATCATTCATTTCAATATCATTATTCATTGCAAAATCATTATTCTCTACATTTTTATTATGTATTTCATCCCAATTTTCTAATACATTAGTTACATTTGATATAGTGGATGTACATTGCCCCTTTCGAAGTTTTTACATTCACTTCAATTTCTTTATTCTCTTCTCTTCCAATTTCTACTGAGTATCTTATTCTTGACTTTCCTCTTGTCCTTAGCTCGATGTTTATCACCCATGATTAGAAAAATAAACTAGTGGGGTAGGGGACAAAATGAAATACTAAAAATCATGTAAGAATGTAGAGAATATTGCAGATAAAATAGAATGTTTGTAGAATTCCCGTGAAAGAGATGAAAGGGACATTGGGGGCCACAATATATAAAACAAAGCAAAACACGTATGCATTTTTTGTTTTCTCTTTTCCCAAGCCATGCCTCAAGGCTTGGGATCCGTTTGGATCCCCAAGCCTGAGGCATGGACCTACACAAACACAAAGAAATGTGTTTTTATAAGAAAATGTAAAAATGACACTTGTTATATGATAAATCAAAATAAAACAATCGATCTATTTTTAAAAAATTATACCACGACATAGAGCAGAGTCTCTTCTTTCTAAAAATATAATTTTCCAAATTTTCTGACTAATATAAGGTTTCCATATTATTTATTTTCTAACTATGTCTTTTTATAGCTATTTTTTGAAGTGTAAATATGTCTATCTTTCATGGTGTATCTTTTTTTTTGGTGATCGAATTTTAAAAAAATTATACTAGCCCAAACTAAGCATAATTCTATACATATTCAAAAAATAATTCTAATTTTTGATATTTTCTGAGGTAGTTAGGGGGGGCACAATCGGAGCTCCGCTATTTTTCAAAACATAAATTTTTTTTACTAGAAAAATCATAAATAAAAAAATATTCGCTAAAAAAATATTTTAAAAATGGAGCCCAAACTAGATGCTCCTAGCTATCTTTCTACCAAAGGGTTTTCAAAAATACTAAATGGTGCTCAAAAATGGTGGGGGCACGAAAGTTACTCTATTATGTTTTTAACAAAAAAAAGAGCAATTGTCGGTATTTTAGTTGTTTTACCCACTTAAACTTATCTTTTTCAATAAAATTTAGTAGCTTAGAAACTAGACTCAAAATTCTATGATTCATATTTCTACAACATCTTCCAATTTTGAGTGTAACTATTTCAAAAACTCGTACAAGTTGAAGTTTTTTTTTTTCAAAAAAATGCGTCCACTTAAGACCCCCTTTTGGCCCCCAACTTGGTGCACTAACCTAATGCAGGTTTAGACCCACGTGTAGTGGGAGCATGGCATGCATGAGGAGATGCAATCTTTGGAACAAAACCAGACCTAGGATTTGGTTAAGTTAACAAAGCAAAAAAGAACATTGTAGAATAAATCGGTTTACAAGATCAAGGAAGAAGAGGGTGGACAAAAATATACAAGGCAAGGCTCATAGTAAAGGGATTTGCACATAAATTAGGTATTGATTTCGTGAGATATTTTCTCTGTTGTTAAGATGACTTCCATACGTCTTACTATTAAGTTTAGTTGCGAGTAGAATATTTGCATTTAGAGAAACTTGATGTTAAGATGACTTTCCTTCACAAAGTGATTCGGAGGAAGAGATTTATATTCTACATCACTTGGTTATGAAGTCAAAGATAAGGAGAAACTTGTGTGCAGGTTGAAAAAGAGCTTATATGGGCTCAATCAAGCCCCAAGGTAATGGTATATGAGGTTTGATAGTTTCATGCATGAGAATGATTATATGAGATGTGAATCTGACCATTGATTTTATTTCAAGAAGATTAAAAATGGAAGCTTTATTATTTTGTTATTGTATGTGGATGATATGTTTATTGCAGGATCTAATAAGCAAGACATTGGTGAGATTTAAAAAAATATCTCCCACATTTGCAATGAAGGATTTAGGATCTGCAAATAAAATCCTTGACATGTAAATTCACAGAGACAGGAAGAACAAGAAGTTGTATTTATCTTAGGAACATTATATCAATAAGGTGTTGGAAAGGTTTAATATGCAGAATTCAAAACCTATAAGTACACCTATGGATGGAAACTTCAAATTGAGAAAATATCAGTGTCCTACATCACATGAGGAGGTTGAGTACATGGCACGAGTTCCATATGCTTCAACAATTGGAAGTCTCATGTATTTTATTTTTGTACCAAACAAGACATTGCACAGGCAAAGGGGAGTTGTGTGAGCATATTTATGGCCAATCCAAGTAAAGAGCACTGGAAATTAGTCCAATGGATTCTCAGGTATTTGAGAGGGACATCTAGCATGCAATTATGCTATGGAGGGTCATATATTTCTTTATGCGGCTATGTTGATTCAGATATGGCTGGTGATTTGGATGGTAGGAGAAGCACCACTAGATATGTTTTCATAGTAGGTGGGATGAAAGTTAGCTAGATTTCAAGATTGCAGAAGGTTGTGGCCTTGTCTACTACAGAGGAAGAATATGTTGCAACTATAGAAGCTAGCAAAGAGATGATATGGATGAGCAAGTTCATGGAAGAGTTGGGAAAGGAACAAGAGGATTGTAGATTGTACAATGATAGTCAAAGTGTGATTCATCTGTAAAAAGAAATCAACGTTTCATTCAAGAATGAAATACATTCAATTGAGATATCACTTTGAATACAACAGTGTTGGAGGATGGAAAGCTAAAACGGAGAAAATTCATACAAAGGAGAACCTTATGGATGTACTAACGAATCCATTGGGAAAGGAAAAGTTAGAGCTACACTCCACTTCTATTAGTCTTCGAGTTTGAGACTTGAAGAGGGAGAAACAAAGCCAAGGAAGAGGATCCAAGGATGGAGTTGTATGTTACAGTGCAACAATTTATCTCCAAGTGGGAGATTGTTGAGATGTGGAGCTGAATTGCTTCACAAATAGCTTATGTAAAGCTTGTAGGTTTACACAACAACCGCGCGACCACCAAGTAGACTAATCGAAATCAATTGGGGTGACCGACATCAGCTACCTATGCATGAAACATTTTTATTTAGAACTCAGGATTAGATCTAACATTTGATTAAAAGGTGATCTAATGGTTGCAATTACATAGCTAAAGTGCCCTAAGTTTGTATATGGTTATATAAGCTAGAAAACTAGGGTTACACAATAATAAGGGAGCATTGTAAGGAGGAATTCTTGGAGAGAAAAGAGAGGCTTGTGTGGACGAAAGTATTGTACATCTAGGAGGTGTGGAAGATTAAAAATCTTTATTGTATATCCTTTGTGAAGCTTTGAATAATATATTGGTTGTTTCTTAGTGGATGTAGCCCACGCTGGGTGAACCACGTTATATCTTATATATTGTTTCTTCTAGTTTATTTCCGTATTTATTGCTTGTATGCTTAGATCTCGAATATGTGTCTATACAATCGGTGTGTTTAACCCCAACAGGTACCCCTATGCACCACCGACATATGCACTAATCTAAAGAGGCCTCAAACCACATGTCCTTCTCTTAGCATGTGATATCAACTGTAATGTAATCAAAATTTGACAACCATGCTTTGACAATTCCTTGATTCACTTCACACTTCTCAAATGTGTGGGAAGGGTCACTTATAACTTTTCTTACTTGTATGATAAAAATGGAGACTCCTAAAATTGGAAGGAGACTTTAGATGAGTAAAGGGTGTTTCCTAATGTATGTGCATTAGTTATTTCACTATTTAGGGAGCTTTGGGTGCCTTTAGTGCTTGCTTTTGCATAATGAGTTTATTAAGTACTCGGTTCCTAAATGAAGTAATATTTACTTGCTTATATATGATTCCAAAGGTTGTTATGACATGAAAGGACAACCAAAGGGGTTTTTTTTTTCATATGAAGGTGACGAAATTGAAATAATTAATGCACAACATGTTTTTCCAAAAGTATACAATAGCGTCGATATGTAATTTTACAACCTGAACGAAACTGATGTTTTTAGACAAGAGGGATAAAAGAATATTTTGAATGTATGGGCCTAAGCATGGATGTTTCTAGATTTCTTTTATGCTATTAAATTTCAGAAACTGATGATAAAGAGGTGTGCCAAGATAAACAAGTACATGACGTATAATCATGGTGTGCTTAGCAAGAGTGAGGAGAGTGTATTTTTCCAAACAAGTATGCAATGTCAAGATCAACAATGTTAAAGAATATATTACCAAATTACCAAATTTGAGTGTCTACACATGTTGCTCTTAAAACAAGAAGACACTTATTTAATAATGAAAAGCACCTTGAATTTATATACCCCACTGTAATACAAGGTGTGTCTTTGTGCATGGTGATGAAATCCACATGACAAGACTCCTAAGAATATGGTAAGCATGTGGAAATTAGTTCCACATCATTTTAAACCTAAAAATAAAGAATAAGAGGGAACTTGGCTTATTTTGATCCATAATATCACCAAGTACACGAGGGAAGCATACACAACCTAGTTCCATGTTACAAACATGCAAAAAAAAGATATGACAATATATAAAGTTTAATCACACAAAGAAATCAATTTACAAACAAGATATGATTTTTATGCTAGCTATTTGACTTTTTGGATGTGCGAAACCCACAATTGGTAGTTTGGAATCATGTTAGGCCTTTGAAAATTAGAAAAACCTACACAATCATAAAAATGGTGTTACATAGAGTGATTACAATGATGTTGGGAACCAAAACAACGTGGTCCTAAAATAATGACATAATTACATGCTAAAATGACACAATTGATATAAAAGAAATGATGTAGTTACCCACACAAACAGGGATACCAAAAATAACATTGTTTAATATGAAAATGACACGATTAAAAAATGATGTGGTTAGTAGCTAAAATGACATTGAGGGTTTTTCAATCAAGAACAAATAAAAACATAAAATGAGAATATGAAACTGATATTTTGGTTAGATAAGATGATATTCAATAGATGGAAACTAACAAGATAGTCGAAAATTGATTAAAATAAATAAATGTTAAACCTTATTTCTTGAAAACAATGTGGTCTACGACGAACATTATACGATTAGTGATGATTGCGGCGTTGTATGGCGATAATGATGCAATCTATGATGATGATTTTTATGTTCATATATAAACTTGTTCACAATGCAAACAAATTATGATATCATGCACAAAGGTAACATTGGCATGTGCAATAATGACATTACCATTCGTGTCAACGATGTTGTGTAGTGACACGAAAAAATTCAAATTTTCTCCCAATTTGCACCCTTTAGATTGTGATTTCTTTATACATTGTTAATGAGGTCTCGAACAACAAGGAATGGATGATAAAATGCGAGTGGGATTCCCATCGAGGATTCCAAAATGTGTCAAGGTTAGTTCAAACATACACAATAAAATTCATTAAAACAAGTCAAGACATTCAACTTAGAACCAAAATTAGCACCTCATATTAGGAAAGGGAGATAATTGATCCAAGATGATCATATTTACAAGAGAACTACCTCATTTTACCGTATATTCAAATTTCTTTTCCTTGTAATAGCTTTCCTCAAGATTGTTTACTAGTTGTTTTAGCTTATTTCTTGTTGATGGTTTCCAAATCGCATCAGTTCATTTTTATGGTTGATTGATCTTCAAGTTGATGAATTTTTCCTACACTTCTTTAATTTTGGCCATGCATGGAGGGTGTTGGTAGGTTTTATAGAGGAATGGAGGGTTGAGATTAATCCAAATAGGATAAAGACCAATGGTTGCTCGAAGAGATGAGAGGATGAAAGATTCTAGAATTAAATGATTCTAGAGGTTGAGGGATATTTCCATGAATTTAAAATTCATAGAATGTGGTGGAGGTTAGATTATTCTACGTTTGGAGAAATCTAGAAGGTGGTGGAGAGAGGAGTTACGTTAGTTTAGGAAATTCTAGATAGGATTAGACGTTAATGAAGGATTAGTGGGGGTTAGCGAGAAAAGCTAGTTAGTAGGGCAGGTGGTCTAGATAGGAATATAAAATTTATAAAAATAGGAAATGGTATCAAGTTAATATTTAAATGAGATTAATTAGAAGATTAACAAGATGGGATTGAGGATGGTGTTAGCATGATAAGATGAAATGTTAATAATATTAGGTGGGGTACATTATTAAAAATAATCATGGTTAATTTAAAGTGTATACATAAAAAGTAGTAACATAACTGAAAAAATGATTATTCGTCCATTTCTATCTACGTTTCCATTACATCTTAGATATTGATATGGGGTGTGTGGCTATAAACAAAGTTACAACAAATTATATAACTCTTGTATGTTTGTTGTTTATAAATAGTATTTTCCCAACTTGTGCCAAACAGGGTATGTGCATTCACCAAAGCATAATCGAGAAGGTATTTTTGTCATATGTTGTTGCAAGTGCCCTAGTAGGTAGGTATGCAAAATGTGATCTTGTGGACTGCAATGAATGAAAATATATTTTTGTCGAATGCTATAATTGTTAATACTTGTGTAGACACACACACATAATTTGTAACCATAAACAAAACACACATTGTTTGGCAAAATAACTCAAATATATGTACTCTCATGAAATATTCTTTTTTTCATTTATTTTATTGACATCAATATAAAATCACAAACTAACGCACATGCAATTGCTAATTTACATTTAAAAATATGAGTGTGACGTGTATATGCAGCCGGGCCGGCCCACAAGCATAGTGGAGGCAAGGTGGCTTTGAATGGCTTAAAATGAAAACCCATTTTGATGTTAACTATCCATCTTTGGAAATAAGTAAAAACTGGTCGGACAACCAACGGCAGTCAATGTGTATATCAGCCAAAATAGCGAGCTCAGCGTGTATTTTGGCATTAAAAGAGCTAAAAATGCTAAATTTTGGTTATTGTCGGGATTTACTGCGAGAGGGCCCGCCGGTGAATGGTCACATAAACTTTTATTATATTGAAGATGAACGGATCAGTGATTAACCACATGGGAATTAAATGGCCCAAAGATACGAAGCACGTGGAAAAGCCATGTATTGGAACAATATCGAAATGCAAACAAAATAATATATATTAAAAAAGCCTGGTTAAAGATCCCTCGTATTTCTCACGAGGGACTGAGATTATCTTCCTATTATTGAATAGAGAAGGTATTTAAGGTCTGCCATGGATCTATCCTTCCATGCATTTCTGTGTTAATGCAAATGGACGCTTTTAATATTTTAAAGGGCCCTGCTGCAAAACTTAATGGAGTCGTGCAGCTCGGCTCTTACACCGATCACATTCTTTCCATTACAGTCGTTGCCTTCATTACTATTCTCCTGTTGCTCATGCTCCGTTGGAAAAGCCAGTCTTCTGTGAAGCTTCCCCGGGAACTTTGGCTTCCTTTGATCGGCGAAACATTACAATTGTTGAGGGCATTTCGATCTAACACTACTCAACAGTTTTTTGATGAGAGGCAAAAAAAATTTGGTGGTGTTTTCAAGACATCACTAGTCGGAGAACGCACGGTAGTACTCTGCGGTCCGTCTGGAAACCGTTTAGTGCTCGCCAACCAGAACAAGGTGGTGGAGTCATCATGGCCGAGCGCTTTCATCAAACTCATCGGAGAGGATTCCATTGCCAACACAAACGGGGAGAAGCATCGGATCTTACGCGCCGCACTGCTTAGATATCTTGGTCCCGGGTCGTTACAGAATTATGTGGGAAAATGAGGTCAGAAATCGAACATCATATCAATGAGAAATGGAAGGGAAAAGATGAAGTGAAGGTGCTCGATTTGGTAAGAAAGAATGTCTTCTCCGTTGCAACCGCCTTGTTTTTCGGTGTAAATGACGAGGAAGAAAAGGAACGACTCCATCATCTTGCGGAAACTGCACTTGCGGGCAGTTTTTCTATTCCGCTGGACTTTCCAGGAACTAGTTATCGGAGAGCTCTGGAGGCACGGTTGAAGCTGGATAAAATCCTCTCTTCTCTGATAGAAAGGAGAAGAAGCGATCTGCGCTCGGGCTTGGTATCTGGTAATGAGGATCTGGTCTCCGTGTTGCTCACCTTCAAAGACGAAGGAGGAAATCCTCTGACAGACAAGGAGATCCTCGATAATTTCTCCGGGCTACTTCACGCATCGTATGACACCACAACTTCAGCACTCACCTTGACATTCAAGCTCATGTCCTCCTCTGCTGAATGCTATGACAAAGTAGTTCAAGGTAATATGGAAACCCTCTCTTCATTCTTACTTTCTCCTCTTTTCCGGTCCGCTGTTTTGTTTTAACATGATATTAATTGTGTACAGAGCAACTGAGAATAGTTTCCAATAAAAAGGAGGGAGAAGAAATCAGCTTGAAAGATCTGAAAGACATGAAATATACATGGCAAGTGGTGCAGGAAACTCTGAGGATGTTCCCTCCTCTTTTCGGATCATTTCGGAAGACCATCGCCGACATTCAGTACGATGGCTATACAATTCCAAAAGGATGGAAAGTAAGCCCTTATTAAGTTTTGAGATTTAATATTTTAAATCTGATTTTCTTGAATATTTCATTAAACGCTATACTTATGAACAGGTTTTATGGGCAACTTATACCACACATGGGAGAGATGAGTATTTCAGTGAGCCCCAAAATTCAGGCCTTCGAGATTCGAGGAGGGAGGAAAGCATGTGGCTCCTTACACATTCTTGCCCTTCGGAGGAGGGGAGCGCACCTGTCCAGGATATGAATTTTCAAAGACTCATATATTACTGTTCATCCACCAATTTGTTAAAACTTTCACTGGTTACATCCCGCTTGATCCAAACGAAAGGATTTCAGCGAATCCTCTCCCCCTCTACCTGCCAATGGATTTCCTGTAAAACTTTTTCTCAGGTCCTAATTCCATGAAAAATCATCTATGAAATAGAGATTATAAGCAGAACTAATTATTTTAACATTGCCAAACAGGGTGAGTTTTGACCAGAGTTATAGTTTTACTCTCGTTTTATCACTCGAGTATTTTTAGATTTACTCTTGTTTCATCATTCGAGCCTTTTATTTTTATTTTTTTAATATGAGAACTTAAGGATATGAGATTGTCATTATTGACTTTTAAAAGTATTTCTTCATTGTCTCTCTAACTCTAATAGCAACATAGGAGATAAACATCAAGAAAGTTTTACTATGGAATGCACTAATAATCCTCCTCTTCAAGTGATATTGAAAGAAGCAATGGTATTCATTCTACCAAATTTATAGTTAATAATGACATAACTTTTATTTTCTAAAATTATAGTTAAACTAAAAAATGTACAAGCTATTCATAGTTCGTTATCCAATTTCATCCCTAAGTGAAATTGGACAACTAGGTAGGCCTGCAAACACTTATCAAGGGACTCTCATAGCCATTCGAAGCTTCCAGGTAAAGTTCAGGTTCGGGGGCAAATCAGTGGTCTTTGAGAGAGTTGAAGGTTACAAGAGGAATTTTTCCTCTTAGTCTTCGTCGAGTTTCAAAGTTTTATTCAGTTTGGGAGACCAACAATAGGGTACACTTGCAACACTAAAATGGTAAATCTAGTGTCTCACCCAGAATGGCTTCAAACATCTTCGTACATTCCTCCAGTGCTAGGAAGATCTAGCGAGTGCATAAAATTTTAAAGGAGTTGAGGAAATTGAGAAATTTGCCTTTGGTTTCTAAATGAACTCATCGAGCTCATAGCTAGATTTTCTCATGCTAATCGAGCCATCCAAATGGTGGGTGATGCACGCATTGAGCTCTAAACCGAGCATGTTGTGAGTAGGTCGAGCTACTATTTGGCACGCCGAGCTAGCTTGTGTTGAGAAGAGCAAGTTGTATGGTTACCGAGTTCAAACCATCGTGCATCAAGCTAATCATGTCAACCGAGCTTGCTTTAAAGGGAAGGGAGCTCATTGAGTTGTTTTGGATAAAACCAAGCTACTCATCTACATGGCCAAGCTAAGCAAGGATAGAGACCAAGCTATTTTGTGAAGAAATGGATTAAATATGTGGCTCAAACGAGCAGAGTGAGCCCCTCTTAGGTTGAACGAAGCAAATTACAGGTAACATGAGGAAGGTCGAGTCATGATTGAATTTGAGATATGTTTTAAAGCAAATGAGATGGTTAGGGCTCATACACCGAGATGTTTTACTAGTACTAGACCGAGTTAGGCGTTGTTGTGATAGAACAAGATCAAAGGACTTAGGCAAGTCTTGAGTTTTAAAGGATTCGAGCTCTTTCATGCTTAAGCAATCTTGATTTAATTTAGAACTAGTTGTCCACAAGCCAAGTCATTCGTGTCAAGAAAATTGCGAAGAATTTCCAATTTAGCCCGGAAATGCAAGATTCCTTACAAAAGATCAAGCTAGGCAATCGTCAGGAGCCATCGAGTTTATATGACAAGTGAGGCAATCCTTAATGGTGAAGGATGAGTTATTTCATGAGGGATTACATTGGAGGCCGAGTTATATGAGGTTGAGCCCATCAAGCCAATACAGGCAGGCATGGAAATCGATCTTTCTTCATGTAAGTCATGTTATTCATAGACCTCCATTGAGCTATTATGGTAGATGAATCGAGTCACAAGATCAAGGGGAACACGCCCGATCTGTGGAAACATGAGGGGTCACCACTCATGAGATTAAACAACTCAATTCGAGCACAAGTGATGAAGACTCAGGGATGGCGACTTATTCAATGGGGACAAGTTAGTTCACATTGAAGGCTTGGAAAAATACAGTGAAGGAACATATAACTTGGAGTGGCCAAACTAAATAAACATGGTGCATAAATGAAACTTAGTGTAAAATGATAGGAAATGTTTTAGTGGTTGGCTCGACGGGGTAACTCGGCAGGCCTTGTGGTGAGTGCATTGCAGAGATGTCATAGAATTAGAACCCAAATGGCTCGTGGGCCGTGAGTGCACGAAAAATCCTAAAATCATAGACTTAGATGGCAGCATAGAACATTACAGAAATGGTGGGTTTTAAGTCCCAAGCCGCACTCGGGACAAGGGGGTCATGGAATCTTGATTTCCCTGATGGACAAAGGAGTATGGGCGAGGGTGAGTCAACGAAACCTCGTGGGGTCAACGAGAGTGCGGTGAACCAATCATGGGATCAAGCCAGTTCACGAGGATGTTTACGGAGCCGACATGGTCAATGGAGTTGTGCGGGTCCGAAGGGGTGTATGAGGCCCATGTTACGGGTGACGTGGAGTTTGAGCGCACAAGTAGCATGGGGACATGTGGGCATCAAAAGCTTGAGTTTTTCACAAAAAGGGGTAAGGCCTGGTGTATTAAATGGCTTAGGGCCCAAGGCAATAAGAGGGGTCGTCGTGGTAGTAGTAAATGGCTCAGCGCATGGGTAGGAGTGTTCGGTGAGGCATGAGAAAAGAGCCATCTCAGCCGAGTTGACTGAGCTGACAGTTTTAATACAAAGAAAAAAAAGGACCCTCCCCAGGCCAGGTCAAGCGATCAATGCAAACAATGCAAGGTTCGGCCATGCAAGAAAAGAGCTAGCTCGGTTAAGCTGGCTGAGCTGGCCCAATATAAAACTTTGAAACATACAAACACAGCCCCAAATTAACATAAATTGAAAGGAGAATGAGATAAAGGGCCCCACCATCTTTTAATGACCAAGATTTTTAAGTGATGTAAAAATTAAAGAAGAGGGAGAAATAATTAAGTTGTCTTTTTGCCGCCAATTATTTTAATTACTCAACCCCGAGAATATCAAGTAAGCCTAGCAATACAAAATAGTTGCCTCTGCTCAAGAGCTCATAAATTGAGCATTTCTCAACGGAATTGCACAAAATTGGTCTTGTTGGAATCATGGTTCTAAGAACTATGCATAGAGATCAAGAAATTCAGAGATTGATGAAAATTTTATTGTTAATTTCATGGAAAACTGACCCAGTTCAAGAGATGTGATTTTAAGTGGTTGAGAGAGCATTAAATGAGCATGGGGAGCCATTTTCTTGTGCTGCAAGTTACAAATCAATGTGGGATGACTTTTGGAGATTACATATCATTATTTTCACCTACTTTGGGCAACTTACAAGTGGTGGGAAAGAAAAATCTGAGTTTCATTCTCTCTCTTCTCAATTTCTATAAATTGTAATATGAGCTCATTTGTAAAAGGAGTTAGTCATTTTCTCCTTCCCCTCTCTCTTTCTTCTCTATTGGGTTGAATGTGGAGTTTAAGCCTCCTTTCTAAGCTTTGTAATGGCATTTTCTTGCCTCTTTCCCACTAATGTTTTACTGTGCAAACTTATTGGAGCAATAAACTATGTTTTGTGATGCATTTTTCCCATCCTTTGCATATTTTATTGTCTCTACTTGCCTCTCTTCATTGCAAGGTATATTGTGCATATTATTTATGTTTATTGCAAGTTTTGAGAGCTTCCGTCTAGTTTAGTGATTTGGAATTTCTTCAAAAAGTTACAGGCAATATATATCTCAAGGTTTGAAATTGTTTCCTCATAATGGTAATAGAGTTAAATTCTAGGAAGCCAATTGGCACCTGATTGGTCCCTTTGTTGAGATTGATTCTTTGAAATATTTCAAAGAGGTGGTTATGGTCAAGTGGGGCTCTATGGTAGTGAATTACATATATATGGTGGATGGCCTCGGAATTTGGATTGATCCTGGGATGGGGTGGAAGGTTCGAGATGGATTTGAAGATCTATTGAAAATATTGCATTCATCCCTTTGTCCCGAATCTGGGGATAAGATAGACTTATTTGGGTTGGATCAAAATTAGGAGAGGTGAAAGTAAAGGAGATGTATGTTAGCCTTCATAAAATATTGAAAGGCGGGGTTTGAAGTGAGAATTTTCCCCCGGCTAATAGAGTATGGCTAGCGAGAAGGGCTTCCTAAAGCTAATATCTTCATGTGGCTAACAACGTTAGGAAATGTCTAAGTTATGATAATTTGATGAAAAGAGGATTTTGTGGTCCTAGATTTTGATATATTTGTGAAGAGTGGTGTGAATTAGGTAATCATCCTTTTATCCACTACTCTTTTTTCCCAATAGGTATGGCTTATGGTTTGGCAACAATGCAATATTTATTGGGTTCTCCTTGATCAATCGTGGGTCTATTCTCTCTAATGGAATTGAAAAGTGATTCATAAGGGTCTTCAATTGTTGTGGAACCTTATCTCGTTGGTTGGCATATGGAGTTTATGGCTGGAATAGAATAGGTGATTTTTTCAAGGGGTTAAGTTCTTTGCTCGTCAAGTCTAGGAATATAATTGAAGGTATTCTTTCTGAGTCTATTAATTTGTGGTGTAAAGATTTGGTGTGTAGGTTCTTTGAAGATATAGTATTATGTGGATGGTGGCCATTGATTCCTTAGAAGTATGATTCAGTGCCTCGTGATAATGGGAGTGGGGAAATTCAAGTGAATCTATGGAGACCACCTGAAGAAGGATGAACTAAATTAAATTTTGATGGTGTAGCTAAAGGTAATCTAGGAAGAGTTGGTTTTGGTTGCATATTCAAATACTCTTTTTCAATAACTCAGGTGCAAGCCTTGGCTCTGCTGATTGTGGTATATCATCGAATAATCATGCAAAGGGGTGACTATTTTATTTGGTTTACTTGAAGTCAAGAAGAAGAAGTGGCCTCATTTAAGAATCGAATGGGATTCAAAGGTAATTATTGGTATGGCCCAAGAAAAGGTTCCTCATGCTTGGAATCTTTGATTGATTTGGAAAAAGATTAAGGGCATCATATCTTCCTTCTCGAAATTAAGACATCCCATGTTAAAAGGAAGGGAATAGGATTGTGGATCGTCTTGCTAATAGGGGTGTTGATATATGGGAGGATTTGCATTTGAGAAGGCATATTTGGGAAGAGAATTATTTGAATGATGGCATGACCTTAATCACTAATGATGCAAAGGTAAGCGGAAACATTTGAGGTTGAGAAGTGAGTTGACATCGTGCATTTAAGAGCTATTATTGGATTCATGATATCAAAGCATGGAATATCCAACTTATGATCTTAAGTACCCTTACATCTTCCTCCATTTAGGTGAAGAAAATAGGTTGCTTCTTAAATCCAGAGCCGGAAGGGTTCTCCATTTCCCATGTTTCTTTTTCATTTTTAGGGGGAATTGCTTCGTGTATCTCTGCGATTGTAGTAGGTGGTGTTGGAGGGGTCTTGGGGGCATGGAGGCGGGGATGAGTAGGAAGAGATGGAGGGCCTTGACTAGTGAGGATGTTAGGGAGTCATTTTCTTCATGGATGGGTGGGAAAAGTTGGAATGCTACCATGTGGAATTGGTTAGAAAATATCCGGTCGAATAGCGGAATGTTTTGAAGAGGAGGAGGAGGTGGAAATTTGTGAGAGCATGAGAAAGCTAATGCTCGACCCTAACCATTCTATAGGATGGAGAAATGTTTTTGAAATGGAACAAGGGTTTAGTGCAGCGGCTAATATATTGTCTAATTCCTTGGGGTAGTTTATCCTCCATAAAGAGCATGTGAACTTAGAAGTTATGATCATCTTACAAGATATCATGTGCATGCCTTAACGGGGGGTGTTCAAGTGATAGTGTGGGGGCTGGAGGTGATCGCAGAGAATTGGGGTTTAGAGCTATCATCTTGCGCCAAGGTGAAGATGCATGAATGTTGTGTTGAACCATCCTCATCCTCGAAGTAGATAAAAGGTGAGTCGAATATAGAGATCATTGAGGAGGTCAGGCTTTGAGTGGATGAAAGGCGTAACCAATATTTTTGCTTTTGTGCCCTAGAGGACGTTGTTTGATGAAGAATATTTTGTCTTTGGCTTAAGTTTTTGGATATTTTGCCAGATATGGTTGTTAGAGTAAATAATTGTATAGAAAAAGGATGTATCCATGGGTGAAGTTATTTTGATTATAAATTTTTCCCATTAATTTTGGTATGTATATATCATGATAATGTGCTTGTAAAATTCATGGGAGTTCTCTAATGAAATATATATCAAGGATTGGTTCCTCATGTATTATTTGTTTTACACGCTAGGACCTTCTCCCTATGTATAAATAGCCAAAATAAAATCCCATCAAACGGTTTATATGTTTCATTTTTCTCCTTCAAATATTTCCATATCATTTTAAAATTATAATTTTTGTTGAGAAACAAGGGAGATATTGCAATTTAACTAAACCTAAAAAAATTATATGTTTTTCTTCAACCTTCTTCCTTAGAAATATTCACATGGTGTCCCTTGATTACATGTTGATTAATTATCTAAGAAGAAAAGTAAGAGAACTAAATTCATGCTTAGATTGTTTCAAGGTGTTTACTCCTATGCTAATCATTTTCAACCATATTTCCTTTTTCTAATTCTTCATGTTTTTTTGCTCTATCTTCCTCATCTTTTTCTTATTCTTGAGCTTCTCGAAGATTTCCATCTTATTTTTATTTTTTACTATCATTGCACCTGATCTCGGAGCTACTTTGTGATGATCCACATTTTGTGGAGCTGATGTATAGTACTTGGAAGTTAGTTGGAATATTTCAAATTTGTCCTCCCATATAAATATAAGCCAAAATACTATAGCGCTAAACCCATAAGTTTCTTCAAATGATCTAAAACTAAGCTTGTTGATTTGATCTTTGCTTCAACATTTCATCCTTCCTCTTTAATGACTCTAACAACATGTTTTTCAACACTTTATAGATACTACTCAGAACATTAGAACATAACAACATTTTGGGAAAAATGACTCCAAAGAAGAAACCAAACATATATCCTACATTCTACTTTTAAATAATCTATAATCTCTAAAACCACATCTAAATCCACTCTAAATTGATTCATAGAAGAGAATTAAGATTTATATATATATATATATATATATATATATATATATATATATATGAGGTATTTATGGCCTCATCATATTATTGGGTAGATATCAAATGTTGAATCAAACTTGTAATTTTTTTATCTAGCTAGAGAAGAAAAGGAAATAGTCATGACTTTCTTGAAGTGTAGGAGATCGAATAGGAGAAAAAACTCATAAAAGAAGGTAGACCATACAAAAAAATTCTATGTCATCATTCAATGAGGAATTGAAGTCTATATGGTGGGATTCCAAACAATAAAAAAATGTCTCTTACTATAGAATCTAAGATCTACAAAAAACACACACATAGAAGAAATCTACGCATGAGAGGAGGAATGCACATAGAAAAGGAAGAAGATAAAATTGCACAAGAGAGTGCATGATTTCCATCCCAAATTCATTAGTGCATGAAACAACTAATAGTTCTTCTCCTCTTCCATCACCACTAATTCAATAAATTCCTCTCAGGGATCCAAGATTTGAATAAGAGAGATGCAATTGGTGAAAGACAAATCAAAAGCTACAATGGAAAGTACACATGAAACCATGGTGCAATCAACTATGAATGTGTAGTAAAAAAATAATAGAGGAGTGGAAAGAGGGGTTGAAAAGAAAAATAGTACACATAAAGAATATGAAGAAAAGTGCAAACAAAAATTAGTTGCCAAGGAAGCCTTAAGAAAGATAGAGGGAAAGCCATATAATTGCACAAGAACAAGAAGTGGAAAGAAAGTGCAAGGAAGAACAAAAGGTGGCTGATAAGAAGGATAAGGAAAAAACAAAAAAAGACTAAAATATTAGAAGTGTAAGGAAAAGGAGGTTGAGATACAAAATAAATCAATTACATAAGCCAATGCACAAATACTAGAGGAAGAAACAAATAAGGAGAAAGAGTATAAATAAGAGGAAATCAGGGAGTAATAAGAGAAGAAGCACAAGGAAAAGAAGAGAAGAAAGGAAGGAAGAGAGAATAAAAACAAGAAGAAAAGGAGGAGCAAGATCGGAAGACAAAGGAGGAAAAGCGTAAAGCTTGAGAAGGGAGGAAGATTAAAGAAACCCAAGTACAAGGTGAAGAGCATGCTCCAAAACGTAAGAGAGATAAGATGTAAAGGTTGAATCAAAGAATAAATAAAAGAAAAAGGAAGCTCAATAAAAACTAAAACTATGGTGACAGTAATAAACACCCCTTAGTTACAAATTATAAGTGCACAAACAAAATAAAATCCCAAAGATAGTGCAATGGAGGTAGCTAGCTCTAGCTCCAAGCCAAGCACAACGCCGATGAAAGAAGGAAACTTAGGGGATACTTAAACATTTTTGTGGGGAACAAAGACAATTGTGCCAATTTGGGAGTGCATTTTTATCCTCCCATCCTTCCATATATGCATTATCATCCCCAGTTTCTCATATAACTATGAAAGATATCACAACGTAAGCCATTGGTAGCACTATTGAGGTGGATATTGAGAAGATACCAAGACAAACACAAATATGAGTGCATACTCTAAAAAAACATCAGTGCAACTACTTTTCCATTGGCACAAAAAAAGGATACAATAGAGAAAACGTTGCACAATGTCAAGAAATAGATCGAGGACAATTTCATTAAGCTTATCACCTAAGCCGAGAGTGACCAAACCGTGAGTGAACAAGTTTAGCTAACCACTCTGGTTAGTAAGTTGACAATTAGCAAGAGAAAAATATTGTGTGCAAAGTTAAGATTTAAGTGTGCCACACAAATCTAGAAGCTATGGGGTGTAATCATAATTTTACATGAATGTATAAAGCTTCTACAAAAATTACAACCTAAGGAAAGAAAATCAATTTTGAATTTCTAGATTATGTAGGTTGTTAAGACTTTGCAAGCACATACGATAAGTGCAAAGAATGACCAAGAAATAGAGAAAGCATTGTAAACATCCCTACAAGCTCAAAATAATGTGAAGGATAAACTGTAAGACTTGTAGAGTAACACGTAGTGCACTAATTTTATCTGGGTGTAAGCGAAAATATTGAGATATTGCATTGAGGCACTAATATAAGAAATACAAATATTATATTTCTTCTGAGTCTAATCATGAATACAACATAAAAGGATTCATTGTTACAATTCAAGCACTAGAAAAAAATACAACGATACTTTGGTAGCATTGAGGAGGGCATTATAGATTGGAACATATACAAGGAAAACTTAGAAATATTTCTACAAATTGTGAATAATATGAAGAACACGCCAAAGCATGTACTTCCTTGTAGTGCCCACTTCCCATCGACACTTTTAGATATTGATTTTGATACTATTGATCATATTATGGACACTATTATGTTTTGTTTTATTATGTTGGTTAGACGTTAGATCATGGATTATTATTGATCTGGATTCAGTTATTATACATGATGAGTACTAGAGACATTTTCTATATGTGGTTGATATACTGTTTGACAGGGACATATTATGGATATTGATTTGGACTTGTGACACTTGATATTTGTAGACCTAGTATGGTATATTCTTGATGATGATATGGTTGATTTATGAATTAAAAATGATAATGTTGAATTCTTGATATTGTTGTGATTCATGTGTTTAGATGATCTTGAAATGTTGTTTATATCATTTTGGATGTTCTAATATGGCCACGAGGCCAAAGGAGGTATTTGCATTTTGTAGGTTAAAAATCACAACAATGTCGGGGGACTGAGACTAACCATATTAAAATTTCGGTGAAATCAACAAGGTCACCATGGCAACTGTGTTATGTGTTGTGTGTTGTGTTTTTTAGGAATTCCCATGGGGGGATTTCCATTATATGTGACCATGGGATAAGTGTTTTATGTGTTCCTTTTAATTATTGTTGTATGTATTTTATTTGTAATGTGTTCCTTCTTTTAATTAATTTAAATGTGGTAGATTAATGTGATAGTCATATAGTTAAATTTTATTTAAATTAAATTGGGATGTGGAATGTAATTAATAAATTTGTTGTCTTTAGATATTAATGTTGGAAGAGTGTGTAAGTTAATGTTGTAAGGATGTGTAAGAAACATGTAAGAGTCTTGTAAGGTAGATTTTGGAAGGTCAAGCACTCCATCTTTTATGAAATTCGAATTTGCCCTTGGAGGCCAAATTTGGAGGCTTGTGGGACAAGTTAAACTTGTCCCACACCTCTTAAAATGATCCACCAACCATGCCTATGGTTTGGAGGTTAAATGTAGGCATTTATAATGCATTTTGAAGTGACAATATGTAAGTTTTAATTGCACTTCCCTTACATGTTTTAAATTTGGTCCTTTTGGAGTATGTAAGTGATTTTGTCATTTTTATTTATTGTGATTTGGTGAAGGATGTTGACTTTCCTCTTGGGGTTGAGGAAGAATGATGTGGCATCCCACATGGATCCACATCATCCTCTTCTCTTCCCTCTCCTATAAAAGTGAAACTCCTTGCTTGTTTATGGTTGTTGGAACTTTGTCCATTTCCTCTTGGGGGTGCATTTTTTGTGTTGTTTCTTTTGGAGCTTGTTTGAGGAAGAGCTTGGAGTATTTTTGCTTGCTTGAACCTTGCTAATTTTGGACTGTATTTGGCATCTTGGAAAGCTTGTGAGCTTGGAACAAACTTCAGTATGGAGAGGTAGGATCTTGAGCTGTGTTTTAATTGTTTTTCCTTCTCTTGCATGCATGTTTAAATGGTGTTTGTGTTTGTGATCTTGGCTGGTTGGGTAGACTGCTTAGGACAAGGTGTAGGAGAAGGCTATGGGGATTTCATATGGGGGCATAAGGGATTTCCAATGGCACTAGTTCTATTGAGGAGGGAGTTTTGGTTTGGGATCCACCTTGGAAAAGAAATTGCTTGCATTTCTTACTCTTGGGGGCATAAGGGATAAACTTGGGGGGGCATAAGGAGGGGTTGGGAGATATAAGGTTTATGGGGTTGATATGTTTATTGGTGGTATGCATTTTGGTGGATGCCCAATTCCAAATTAGGAGGCATAAGGAGTTCCCCATAGTTCTTGCTCTTGTTGGCTTGCTTGATCAAGCCTATGTGTTGTGTGTATGATTTCAAATGCAGTTGGGAACTGCTTGTCTTGTTGGACTGTGTATTTTATTGTTTGTATGCAATGTGAGGAATGCTTGTTTTATGTGGAAGAAGCCTTGTTGCCATGTGTTGATGTTCATACTTTATTTCAATATGGTTGGGGCTCGGGGCCAATGAGGAAAGGATGGCTTCTCCTTTCTCATTGGATGTCTTGGTTGGGTGGAGAGCATTGCCTTTCCCCCTTCCTTGTTGTGATCAAGATGAAAAGAAGAAGAAACTTGCATGTTGTTGTTTGGAGCAAGGAGAAATTATAGTTTTGACAGTCCTATTTCTTTTGAGCAAATTCAATGTAACCTTTCCCACCTTGAGTGGATGAGATGTATAGTAATTGTGATGTGAAGTTGTTGCAATGTAGATGGAAGATTAAATTAGGATTGAGAAATGTGAAGGAGAGTCATATGTGTTCTTGATTTTGGAAAAGAAATGTAAATAATATTACATGCATTGTATGATGTATTTTGTGAACTGTAGTTTGAAATCAAATAGAAAGGAAAGTTGTAAAATTGTATTGATGATCAATGAAGGATTGCATTCCTTTCTCAAAAGTGTTTTACCTTGTTCATATGCTATCTTCTCCATTGGAAATCTGAGTTTTACTTGCAATGAGAAACCTCTGTTTGGAATGTTGAAAGAAGAATGCATATGGAATGAAAGTCAATGTTATTTTCCTTGCAAAATGTATATTAAAACTGAAATCAGAAATGTAGTTTCATTTAGAATTGGATGGATGATTTAATAAGAAATTTATTTGACTAAGTTAGGAATCATATGCACATTTAAATGACAAAATGGAGATTCCAATTTAAAGAAACAGTTCACTATAATATACTTCATCCTGACAATTCACATTTTAATAAAAATGAACAGTTCATACTTGCACTAAACAATAAGTTATGAAACATTGAAAATTAGACTTAGTACTACCTAAGGAACTCAAATTCACTATAATAATCAAGAATGAATCTCCAAAACTTAATGAATTTCAATTCGAGCTTGCACAGTTGTTTTTTTCGTCTATTGCCGAAAAATGTAACCTTGAACAGATTGGATAAATTGACTTCCCTAAAACACTCTAAACCCTCCCTAGACTGATCCTCCATGTTTTTTGACATGTTGAGTGAAGGAGGAGTTCTAATTTTATCAAAATTATAAGTTGGAAATTACCAGTTTGCCAAATAAAGGCCTGCAGATCGTTTTTACAAAATTTACCCTTAAAAATTCATATCAAAAAGTAAATTTTATGTTCCTTGTGCAAAGAGGGCTTTGAGATATTTCCGAAAAGTCCTCATTTTCCCAAAACCAAGCTTTCTAGCTCAAGTTATGACACTTTGAAGTTTTTGTGCCTTGGCGGGAAAATTTGGGAAAATTTTCCCTAGCAGGCCCGCAACCCAAAAATTTCCCATCAAAATTTCCCTTAGAAAATTTTCAAAATTTTGGGCTCGGGAAAATTTTCACTTTTCCCTCCGCCGGCCCACAGCCAATCAGAGGCTGCCACATGTCCTCCAGGGGCTGAGGCGAGGCGCGGATAAATTTTACCCCTTAAACTTTTTGAAAATTTTTTGAAAATTTTCACTTTTCCCTCCACCGGCCCGCAGCCAATCAGAGGGTGCCACATGTCCCCTTGTGGCTATGGTGGAGGCGTGGGTTCTTTTAAAACCCTTAGCTTTTATTAATTTTTGGGAAAAATTCCCATGTTGACCCCGCCGGCCCGCAGCCAATGAAAGCGTGCCACGTGGCACCATGGGGTGGCGGCGGAGGTTCGAGAGAAATTTCATTTTGGGCCTTTGGGAAAATTCTAAAATTCCTCCCACAGCCCGCAACTCCGCCTTCTCCCTTAGATTCCCTTCTTCCACGGGCGCGCTTGGACCAAAGCACGTCCACTCTTTCTTTTTTCCCCTCGGGCGCTAGGCACTAAATTCTTCCGCCACCCCGCCCCTCCCCGATCTTCTTAAGCTTGACTCCATGGGTGACATGTGTCCCCTTGTGGCTATGGATGGTACGTGCAGACCCGTGCACTTCCTTCTCCCTTTTTCCCCTTCATTGGCGCAAAGTGCCAAATCACCCACCCCTCTCCGCCTTTTCCCTTTTCCCTTTTTCGCCTTGCGCCAGGACCTGACACGTGTCCCCTAGGGACCCACAAGGGCACGAGTGGTTTTTTACTTTGAGCCATGCGTTGGGAAAATTTCCCAATGCCACCCCACGACCCGCCAACCCGCCCAAGGTGCACTCCTCCTCCTCTTGCCACGTGTCCCTCTAGGAAAATTTGACCCCAAGACTCCGCCCGCTTATATCTTGAGTTCTACAAGGAGTTAGGAGGACTTCTTTATATCACCGGAAAGGTGAGAAAATTTCCTATCCATTGGGAATGGTTTAGGGAAATTTTGAAAGTATTAAATATGAGAAAAATCCAGTTGAATTTCTGAGCCTGTTAGAGAGCAGGTATGGGGTAAGATTACTCCCTGAATCTAACTAGAACATCTAACCCTAAAAATTTGAACCTTGTAAACTTGTTATAAGTTAATAAAGGAAACTTGTGTATTAGTAAATAGTTTTGTTCCGGAACCTATTAGTGAAAACTAATGTCTTGCAATTTAGTTGTAGACACTTCAAATCAAAAAAAAATTATCCCTTAATTTTCTAGCTAACCCTAGGTTGTTTCTTTGGTCTCAAGTGGTTGTTGAAACGAGCACTACATTCCTCACATCCTACTTCGTAGAATCCAAGTAGTGTAGGTAGTACCATTGCCATCGGTTGAAATATCCCCAATGGGATACCACTTAAAAATGCACAAAATATTGAAAACTTGCAGCCACATAAAATATTGATTTTACCAGATTTTTACAGTTGGGACAACGAACTAAAGAAACTTAATATTTGCCAAAATGTCCACCCGAAATACTTGAAAATTTAAAGAGAGATTTATATTATTATAAAGGACATAAGAAAACTATTTTTGACTTTTATAGAGATTAAACTCACACTAGAACAAGCACACAGTGTGCCCTAGACAAAATGGGAAAACTGCTACCGAGGTTCGTAACCCTCTAAATATAGTAGCAAAAATATATGGGTCTTTGGAAATAACAATGACAGATAAAGGAAATAATATTTCCACCTTCAGATCTGAAACAAATGTCTGGAAAACCCCCAAATAAAGGCTGCAAGTCACCTCACTTGGAATGGGGTCGAAAAATGATGGAGGTGCCTTCAACGTGCTACCACGCCCAACCCAAATGGATGTCATGAATCTGATCTAGAGCCCCTCTGTTATCTTCCCCAAATGCCCCCAAGACCCTCGAGATCTGCAAGTCACCTCACTTGGAATGGGGTCGAGATGATGGATGCGCCTTCAATGTGTTGCCATGCCCTCGCCCAAATGGTAGTCATGACTTTGATTCGAAGCCCACTAATTATCTTCCTCAAATGCCCCGAGAACCCCAAAATCTATCCTTTGAAACTTCAAATAATATCTCTATACACACCTTCAGAAAATAGCTCCAAATGATAGACTAGGGTAGATCTCTCAATACCAAGAATTCCCTACTAGCTAGGGATGGGTGTCTCACCATCGAAGCTAGGGTCCCTATGGGATTTGACTCCATAAGTCAGAAGCGCCATGAAGAATAAATGCATGAGAAGGGGTCAATAAAATGTATATCAAAAGTGCCTTTCCTTACTCTCCTAACTCCTTATATACTTCCTCGAGGAAAAAGAGCCCCAACAGACCCAATACGCATTTCTTTTATGGAGGCATCGATAAAATAAAAGTAACTAAAGTTACTTTTTCCCATTTAACTCGCCAAGGTCCAAAGTGACCCCCAAATGCCAAACACGACTATTAGTACCACGCGGCCCCTTCTTAGTAGCCCCCAGCAACACCTGCCCCTTAGATATGACCACGTCTTGGACTCGCTTGACCTTTAGGCCTTTAGCACAGAAAAGGGGACATTACATCGGTACCTTCACCTACACAAGCTCAAAAACTCCACCATCACAACTTGAAGAACATATGTAGCCTCAAAGGTACCACAATTTTGGTGATAAATAAAAATTTGAATGTAAATGTGTAATTTTGTCAAGTATCTATAAGCAAGCACACATAGATTAACACATGGGTGAGGTGCTCACTGGGCATAGAAGTAGTAAAAATCATAGGAGTGTCGTCCCATGTCGATTCAAAAACATGGTCCTGTAAACTCGGACTTGTCATAATGTGACAAACCATATTTGCATGTATAAAGTTAAGGAGATCCTCTCTCAACCTTTGCCCATATGAACCTCTCGGACATGACCCGTAGGTCTCATCGAAGCTCAAGCACCTAGTCATGGAAGAACAATACACATGTTACAATATCTCCATCCTCCATCATGAATGTGACACAAGGCTCCATATTCCCTGAGAGAAGATCATCTCATCCTCCAATCTGTAGTTCTATTATCCTTTATGTGGCCATCCATAATCTCACAAGAGTGTTGGTTCTTGGAGTACTCAACAAGCAAATGAGATCTCCAGTCTACCAAAACTTCAGATGACCAACATAATGATAAACTCGGATGATCTAAACCTGTAGTCCCAATCTCTATAACTATCTCATGTGCAACATTGCTGGTCACACCCACATCCATCATTCTCCACATCAATCCACAATAATTAAACTCCTCACCAAGCCAGAACATCCTCTCCATCCCCTCAGCTGTAACCACCCTAGGTGCTCCTATAGGTAATCCCCTCAAAATCACATTCCCGACCTCGGGTTTAAACTTCACTCAATCATCCAAATTTATTCCAAAATTCACCAAGGAGTGAATCCCCTACACTCTCAGCACTATGTTGGTCTCTCCCATACCAACGATGTGGAGATCATCGGTAACTGTATAGTTACCCATCATGATGCTCACTTGGGGAACCCGCCGTGTGTGCCCCTCATAGACTCTCCATTGGCTATAACCCCGTTGAGGCCCTCAAAATCCTCTGTCTGTAATCCTCACCTCTCAACCAATGAGGCATCAATACAGTTGTGGGTTGCCCCACTCTCAATGAGTACCCCAACTTGTTGACCCTACATAACTCCTCTAATCCTAAATGCCTTGTACATCAGAGTACTAGACAATGTGGCTATAATCTCTTGAGGAAAAGTCTCCTCCTCTTACCCCGCATCAAGCACTATCCAACGTAACCCCATCTCCATCATCCATCTCATGAGTCTCTATCTCCTCACCTCTGTCACCCTTGCTCTCCTCATAAGTCATCATGGTGTGCTCTGTGTCTACATAAAAACAACCCGTCGGAATAGGAGTCATCAAATATCCCACTTGTCTCATACCTTGTGATGTCACCATGACCCACAAGAGGTTGCATTCCTTCACAATTCAACCACTGCAATGACATGCTTCTTTCTTCACCAATCACATCTTTTGCGATCTGCCCTTGTATACCCTAAATCTGATTTCTTTGTTTTCCTTGAAAATTTTTGTTTATCCACATGAGGGATGAATGCAAATTTCCCAAAATATGGAAGCCAATATGTCCAATGAATGATTCCAACTTCAAGTAACCCAAATGTACAAACACATTCAAGTACTTCACATCTCTTAATGACAATAAATAAATGAGTTACCTTCTTTGTGCAAGACATATCTTTCCATGGACATAACTCATCAATTCCCTATATGTTGGGAATACACATGGCTGCTACCTCATCATACTTTATTCTCTTTCCCCATATTTTCATTTCACCGTAAATGCAAGAGAAAGGGAAATCAATATTAGAACTCATGCATCCATAAACTTTATCATAAGGAACTTCATACCCTTTGTTGTACCCATGGATTCTTGTCATGAGAGAAGACAACACATTTGAAATAGCATAATTGGGGTTGCTCATCATACCTTTGCAACTCAGAATTTCTGATATAGGATCAACATCTTCATTCTCCTTTGATTTTTCAACCCATGCATCATCATTTTCCTTAACATCATGCAACCATTGCATCCCAAAAACAACCTTACCTCTAGCAAATTCAACCACAATAAATACACCACATACCTCATGTCCTTTCAATATCATGGGCCCCTACATTATTTTCTTTGCCAACATATGTTTATTGGCTGAATCAAGAGCAATGTGAATGGAAGATGTGTTTATTCCATCTAGCATACCTTGAAATGTGATTATGAAATAGTCTTCCTTAATCATCCAAGCATGTAAATGTTGTCCCAAATAATAGAAACATGACAACAACATAGGAGAACTCAACAAGCTAGGAATATGGTAACCATTCTCATACCTTAGGATGCTAAAGTCATGAATGCACCTTAAATTCAACTCTTCTTTTTAATAGCAAAGTGCACCTTGATTCTTTGAGCATTTTGAGGATCAAATGCCCCCACTAGCCCTTCCAAGGGTTTCACCATGTAGCTGGTATAAAAATCAGTCATGGGCTCTATTGATAAAACATTTTCTCCTCTTTTATGACTGATGTTATACACACCCAACAAGTTGAAGATGATTAAATAGTATTCTCTTACCCTTTTTAGCAATCAAAAAACCAACACTAGTACCTTGAGAGTTACTCTCCCTTCTTGAACCAGAGTCCCCAATGAAGGAATCGTGCTTGCCAACACAAGACACATTTGAATTCCTTCTTTGGCTTATGAAATCAGTCACAAAGTTTTCAACATCAAGAATTGTTAGTTTTGGATAACTGCCACATATTACCAAGATCCCATAGCTTATAATGCCCTTGAGCCCTTGTATCTGTTAAGTGAGCTAAAACTTGCCACCATATATCATCCACCAGATGCTCATATACACATAGTTGGAGCAATGGTCCAACAAACTCCATGATGAAGACTTCGTCATCTACCATACCATGCATCTCATGATGGAAGTAAATTGGAATAGGTGACAATAAATAAGACACATTAGTGTGCTCTTCATACCCTTCAAGGCCATCAATGTCCTTTGTGTGTTCAAGATAGACATATGTTGAGTTGCCCCCAACATTGTTGCCCGAGTGCCTGTTGAAAGTATCTGAAAGCTGATCAACAGCTTATTTGGAAATTACAATAGGTTGCAATTTTATACAAGTTTCCATGTGAGGCTCCTCCTCATGTGCCAACTACTCCATAGAGTCTTCTTTCGTGGGTGTAGGCTTCCTTGCATCATTTTCCCACATCTTTTCCTTGAACTCTTGTTGGTGTTGTCTTTCTTGGGCGGCTATCAATCTAGCAACTCTAGCTCCGCTATTCCATTCCTCACACTGTTTTAGAGTTTCCATTACATCCTCTTTGCTTGCATATACAAATTCCTTCTCTTGAGCTGGAATAATTTCTCCAACAAGCAAAGTTTCACTAATGCGATTATTTTTCTCAATGGAAATCATACCTTTTTCTCTAGAAGCTTCTTCTTCTTCAAGTGAGTTCCTTTGTAACTCAGTGCGACATATGATGATCTTGCTTGGGCTTGCTACCAATCTTCATTATGCAATAATTTGGAAATGGCATATTATCTCTGAAACCCTTACTCAAAGATTGATATTTCCTCCAACAAGAATCCTCATCAAACACCTCTATTGGCCACCCTTTATCACTATTCTCACCATGTTCCTTATTGTCCCTAGATCTATTTTGATTCACATTCTGAGTGAGCTAGCTCAAATAAAGGTTAGTGGCTTCCTGTTGTTTCACCATGTTGGTGAACATTTCCTTCATAAAACCCACATTGAGATCTTTCCAAACTACCATATTTAACCCACACAGGCTGGAGGAACAACAACTCTGATACCACTGAAATATCCCTAATGGGATACCACTTAAAAATGCACAAAATATTGAAAACTTGCAACCACATAAAATATTGATTTTACCAGATTTTTACAGTTAGGACAGCGAACTAAAGAAACTTAATATTTGCCAAAATGTCCACCCAAATACTTGAAAATTTAAATAGAGCTTGATATTATTATAAAGGACATAAGGAAATTGTTTTTGGACTTTTACAGAGATTAAACTGCCAGAAAAAGCACAACATGCCCTAGACAGTGGGAAAACTACCGAGGTTTGTAACCCTCTACGAATACAGTAGAAAAATACGGGTCTTTGGAAATAACAATGACAGATAAAGGAAATAATATTTCCACCTTCGTATCTAAAATGACCATTTGGAAAACCTCCAAACAAAGGCTGCAAGTCACCTCACTTCGAATGGGGTCAAAAAATGATGGAAGTGCCTTCAACGTGCTGCCATGCCCAGCCCAAATGGCTACCGTAAATCTGATCTAGAGCCCCTCTGTTATCTTCCCCAAATGCCCCCAAGACCATTGAGATCTGCAAATTGCCTTGCTTGGAATGGGGTCAGGAGATGATGGATGCACCTTCAATGTGCTGTCATGCCCTGCCCAAATGGTAGTCGTGACTCTGATTCGGAAGCCCATTGATTATCTTCCTCAAATGCCCCGAGAACCCCCAAAATCCATCCTCTGAAACCTTAGATAAGATCTCTATACACAACCCAGAAAATGGCTCCAAAATGACAGACTAGGGTAGATCTCTCACTACCAAAGAATGCCCTGCTAGCTAGGGATGGGTCTCTCACCATTGAAGCTAGGGTCCCTGTGGGATTTGACTCCACAAGTTATAGAAGCGCAACAACAACAACTGCACAAGAAGGGGTCAATAAAATGTATATCAAAAGTGCCTTTCCTTACTCTCCCAACTCCTTATATACTTCCCGAGGCAAAAGAGCCCCAACAGACCCAATACACATTTCTTTCTATGGAGGGGCCAATAAAATAAAAGTAACTAAAGTTACTTTTTCCCGTTTAAGTCGCCAAGGTCCAAAGTAACCCCAATCACCAATCACGACTATTAGTACAATGCGGCCCCTTCTGTAGCCCCAGGCGTCCCCCGCCCCTTGGATATGACCACGTCTTGGACTTGCTTGGCCCTTGGGCCTTTGGCGTAGGAAAAGGGGACATTACATTGGTACCTTCACCTACACAAGCTCAAAAACTCCACCATCACAAGTTGAAGAACATATGTAGGCTCAAAGGTACCACAATTTTGGTGATAAATAAAAATTTAAATGTAAATGTGTAATTTTGTCAGTATCTATAAGCAAGCACACATAGATTGAAAACCCAAAGGACAATCTATAAGGGAGCTTCAGAGATTGAAAACCTAAAAGGGCATTTTGTTGAAAAATATACTTAATTTAACCCTACAAGGGTGGTTAAGTAGTGCACATAGAATGAAAATCAAAGTGAACAACATTTCTTGTCTTTGGTCCGGGAACGAAATTTAAATGTACGGTGTAAAAACTAGTATTAGGAGGTCACAAAATGAAGATAAAGCACTTTCTAGACTTTATAAGATTTTTTTTTCTCGAGGATGAAACAACTTAAGTCTAGCTAAAAGTGTTGGAAGGGTATTGAGGCCTAAAAGCTAACTTGATGCATTTTGTATAATTGGGTATATTGTGCAATAGAAAATGTATGAGACAAGATAGTATATATGTAAAGCTACTTTAGCTTAGGAAGAGAATACGAAGAGCTATTTAGCCAATAAAGAGAATATGAAGGGACAGGAAGGTCAACGGTCAACTTGGAATGTATAAAAGTATGTAAATGCATTCGTAAAGGTTGATTGTTTATCCCGAATTATTATCTAAATATATTCGATAGTTGTTTGGCTCTTATAGTAATATACTTCAATTTTATGTGACTACTATCTCTCTCTACTATATATGATTCCTTTTTTAATTTTTTGAAATGTAGTTATTGCACGATTTGTATGTTTTTCTAACTAGCTTTAAAAGTATTGTTTTAAGTGTTGTAAAATGAATTAAATCTATGCATTTCTTAAATACAATTGTAACATGTCTTGATGAGTGATTCTAGGGACTCGCTATCAATAACCTTCCAAAAAATAGTTGTGAACAACATAAGGGACATGTTATCACCAAATCACAGCACCCTATGGTTTGCACAAGTGTGTGTGCTTGAGCTCACAATGTGATTGGATAACATGGGTACTATCTCCAAGTTGTGGGACTTGCTACTTGAGATAGACCTCTAGAGAAAGTTGGTTCTTGCTCCTAAACTACCTGCCACAATCTACTCTAATGTAGGCAAAACTATCTAATCCTAATCTAACTTTCCAAGGGACCAGGGAGGGAGATGCATGAAAATAAAGCCTACACTAAAGCGGTGATACACCAGAAAAGGAGGGAATGAGGATAGTTTTCCAATGTGTGAAAAACAAAAGAAAAATACATACTAGAAGGGGTGATAACAGTCCTCCACAATCTGGAAAATGCATTCACAATCATAGTTCATACATGCACAATAATAATGAATCCCTGCAACAACATAAAATAGACACAATATATATGCAATGAGATTGAAAGGGAAAGAGGAATGCAAACAAACACAGCAGGGGAGATACATCCACAAACTTGCATCTATTGCTTCATAAGTATGCACAGTTCACTCCATTACAAGATAAGGGCCTGGATCACCATGCAAGGAGTCCACTACAAGGGCCTATAGAACATTAGCTTCACAATTTTGACAGAGTTTTGCTACTTACAAACTACCTCCTCCTTACAATGACCCCAACACTCCAATTTATAGAATTTTGAGAGGAGAGAGAGAGGGGGGAAATGAAAATCTCGAAATCTATCATCTCACCACTTACAAGAGGTAGTAAATGAATTAAAATGATGGTATGTTGCTTGCAAAAGGATCACCATGTTGTCCCATGACTTGCAACGTAGTGAGAAATGTCAGCCCATGCTTTATTTAATGCACCCCAACTACCAAATAAAAATTGTTCTAAATTGGGTGCATTTTCTACAAAATCACCATCAATCCCCTATCAAATCCTGAATTTCTTGATTTATATGCATCGGTATTGAAGCCATGATTCCAACCGTACCAATCTTGTGTGATTTCATTGAGAAATGCAAAAGATATGGCATTCTGAGTGAAGGCAGTTGTTTTGGATTTGCCAGAATTGTGTCATTTAACGGACTTGGGTATTTAATTGACTGGAGCTGGATATGTTTATTTTATTTTCTTATATCTTCCCTCATCAAAATTAATAAATCTAATTTTTGTGGAGCGAGAGGATGTTATGCACGTTACAAAAGTCCAATTTTGTGAAAATCGGAGCTCTGGATCAAAAGTTATGGCCTTTTGAGTTCGGGAGTCGGGTGCGAGGTGCGGAAGGGGGAAACAGAGGGAAGGCGCGCACGAGGAGGGTGCGTGGCACAATAGGGTGTACGTGGGCACGCAAGAGGAAGAGCAGGGACGACCAATTTTAAGGCGCTCTGCGGGAGGGGCACGCGAGGATAGAAAACGGGCACGCGAGAGGAAGGCACGAAGGGAAAATGGAAGGAGTGCGAATGTGAAGGGAAAAGCAAGAAAGCACACAAGGGCACGTGGAAAGAAGGTGATAAGGAAGCAAGGCGCGCGGAAAATATGCAAGCACGCGAGAGGAAAGGCACAAAATGTGCGAGCACCACGAGAAAAGAATGCATACTTGTGAAAGACAAGTATGGAAGCAGGGCGCGAATATCCAACTGAGGAAGGGCACGCGGCGTAGAAAGAAAAGAGGGTGTGCGACAGGAAGACCCGAACTTAGCCAATTTGGAAGGCGTCTGCAGAGGGGTGCGAGAAGAATTGTGCATAGCGTGAAGAGCACGCGGATAGATTGCAGCCTATGTGAAGTTCCAAATGAGCAAGCTTGCATGAGAGCAACTTCAAATGTAATATATGAGAGTCATAATGAAGTAAAAAGTCATCTAAATAGCTAGGAGAGTTATTTGGATAACAAGACAATATTGAAGAAAACTTGCCATCACCTAAAAAATTGTTTTGATAGTCATAAGTGATCACAAATTTAAAGCACAACTAAAAAGGTTGAAGATTTAGATTTAACAATCACTTATGGGAGGGGAGGTCAAATCTGTGCACCCTAACTTTGGCCGTGTATTTGCGCAACAAAAAAAAAACACTTTGGAATCACAAAAATCTGTCAAAAGAAGCGTGCAAAAATTCTCTACACAACCATCGCCTTTGCCAACTCAACAGACACGTAGATCACCGTACACATGAGCTGGAGTGTGAGGTGTCCAAAATCGAGTTTTCACGGTGCGGACCAAATCTAGTGAATGTAACCCCCCACCGTTACTATATTCGCTGCCACTTATCACTAAATAACTCACTGTTTCCGAGGACTGCGAAATCCACGCATAGGGATATGGTTGTAATTAATGGTTAAGGCATCGTGTCAGGGAAGCAAATGACGTCAAGATGTGCTGTACGCGGATTTAATGCTTGTTATTCATGGCGCCACCTACTCCCAAACCGCCTCCAGCTGATAGACTGTTTACCGCTCGAACCAACAAAGAATGCAACAAAATAGTGGAAGCCATCGGACCAGGAGGGGAATGCTTACGGTTTTGGCCTGATAATTTTCTTCTTGCGACTTCACGTGTTCATGCTTACGGTTACGGCGTTGGGAGCTACTCATACTTGCGACTTCTTTCTTCAGCAATAACTGGAAGTTTCAGTTATAAAGTATCTGATCTGCCATCTTTAATCTTGTCGTGGATGCTTCAAGACAGGTTTCGTTCTGTACAATGTTCTGTTCTTAGTCATTTACTTCTTTTAGACAAACCCTCCTTAGTCGTTTTAAAGTGAAGTATTTACTTTGGTGGTTTTACATATTGAAAACTGACAGTATTTTCTGTACGCGTCTTGCAGTGGTGGGGAGGAGCTTGTTCGATTGACTGAGAATGATCCACGCAGATGCAGAGCATTCCTTCAAATGTGTTTATCAACACATCAAATGAGCTTGGAAATTGTTTGATTCTCTTCGAATATTTACAGTCCATTCGGTTCTAATAGGTGAGGTTTTTACCCTCACTGAGGCAGTGATAGAAACAATTACAAATACTTCTTCTGTACTGGTAGATTGTGTTATATGTCTTCCTAGTTACGTGATTCCTTCTTGCAAAGACTTAAACTCCTATTGTTTCTGAAAATTACAATATACTGAACATTAAAAAAAGTCAGGTGATCCAAAAAATGTGTCAAAAGAAGTGCGTGAGAGTTGAATCATTTTACTTGTTGAATTTATATAAAATATGTCAAAATAAGCACGTGAGTATTGTATCATTGTAGCATTCGATTATGCTCAAATGAGCGTGCTCAAAGTGTGATTTTTACTCTCACGTTTCCATTCTTGTATCTATGTACACGGACGCTTCCATTCTTGTATCTATGTACAGAGGTTAAGGACGTCCTGATAGTATAACGTAACGTTAGCCAGGCCACATAAGTATTTATATATATTTCTCTTTATTGCCCAGAGAATAAGGTTTGTAGCTGTCCTCGTCTTATCTCTTCATGCCGATAATGTTTTTTAAAGAGATTACATTTTATCTCTTCTGCTTCTTGATCACTCTTAATGGAACTTGTGCATTTAGTAGCATAAAATTTGGTTTGATCCTTCCTTTTCCTCTCTCTGACACAATTGTAACTACATATTTCTTGAACCTCAAAGCAACAGGCACATACCCATTGTTTGATATACATTATACTTGTTGAATGAATGTAATAATAGTTCAGTGGTTCTCTAAAATCTGCACCGACAAGTATGATGCCATGACCATTAGTAAGGTTCCTATAAGAACATGACCACCTACTGATCACTGATACAGTAATTGAATGTAGCTGCCTTTGTAATCGACACGCCGTCAGTAATTGAATGTAGCCGCTTGACACATCAGTAACTCACCTATCCTAGTCTGCTATACTCAATTTTTTTGGATTTTTGTTTATTGCCCAGAGAATAAGGTTAGTGTCTTACTGTATGAGAGGGGATCCAGTCCCGGTGCACCCAAACTTTGGGACACTAAACTGAACATTTAAAAAAACCAGTAATCACAAAAACTCAAAAGAAGCATGTGAGAATTCTCTACAGCCCCATCTCCTTCGCTGTTTTCGACAATTGCGAAATCCACGCATAGGGATATGGTAAGTTTAACAACAGAGCTGCCTAATGTTTCAGCCTGATAATTTTGTGTGTGGGTATTTACACTGACCACCTCTGTGTTGGGAGCTAGTCATACTTCTGAGTGTACTTCTGTTTTCTTTCTTCAGCAATAATATCTACTTGAAGTGATATTTTAACTTTGCTTCCTTCTAAACTAGAAAGAGTCATTTGAATCTTGTTGTGGATGCTTCAAAAGAGGTTTCGTTGTGTATGTACTTGTTATGTTCTTAGTCATTTACTTCTTTTATGGTAACGAAAACCTCCTTAGTCGTTTTAATGTGAAGTTTGGAAAATTGTTCATATTTGAAGCTAATCAAGGGGTTAGGCTCCTTGAGCAATAAATGAAATGGAGTTGATTGATTCAAACTACACTAGTATGAGATCGATTTATAATCAGATAGGATTTATAAATGAATATATTTCAATCATAGTTGATGAAAGCCTTCATATGTTACAAGAAAGTCCAAGAGGCTGATTTGTCAAAAGACATGGTAACCCCTATTATTAGTAACTGATTCGTATAATTTGGTGATTTTACATATTAAAATCTGATAGTATAATTTGTACATGTCTTGCACTGGTGTTGTTATGCTTGTTGGAGTGACTGATAATGGAAGTGCAGATGCTTGTTGTTATCAACACATTTTTTAGTTTGGCAATTGTTTGATTCTCTTTGAATATCTACAGTCCATATGGTTCTAATAGGTGAGGTTTTTACCCTCATTGAGGTAGTGATAGAAACTATTGTGTATTTCTCTTTTCTACTTGTAGATTGTGTTATTGGCTTCTCGTGTTTACTTTAATGACATTTACCATTGATGTTACTCAGTGTAATTTTCAGAAACAATAGGAGTTTAAATCTTTGAAAAAGGGTATCACATAACTTGGAAGACATATATATTCATTCAGTAAACATTTCCATTGTCCATTACAAAAACATGGCCATACAATATACTTGGGCCATATAACTACTACTACTATATTGTAGTTTTTAAATCGAAAGGCCAATTCCACACATCAAAAATTCAGCCCTCAAAATTAAATATTTACTTTCGAAAATATCATTTCCAAAATCCGAGGAAGGGCGGCGTTGAATCTGCAAAATGAGGTTGAAGCCGGGTGTTACTTTGCAATTACCTCCCCATGTTGACATCCCTCACAGGCGTAGTTGGAAATGGATCAGAACTTGGAGAAGCATTCACTCCGACTGCAGAATTATGTGTTGAAACTGATAAAGGGCAATGTATGCCCATTAATTCTCTTAGCATTGGGTGTTGATCAGGAAAAGGATTAATTGGACTGCTCAATCTCCTTTTCCTTTCTAACTCTCTTCTTGCCTTCTCAAACTCCTTCTCCTTTATCTCTTGATCCCTTTGAATCCTTTCTTGTTCCTTTCTCTATTCCCTTTCTTGCCTTTGAATCAACTATTGGTGCTCCTTTGTTTTCATTCTATATTCTTTTCAATCTTTTCCCGCTCCTTCCTCTCCCTTTCAACAATTCGTTCAGCCTTCTTCTCTTGGATTTGTTCCTTTTTTCTTTGCTTTAATTCATCTATTTCTTTTTTTTGTTCTCTTTCTCAACCAGAAGCTCCATACATGTACTAATCATGCGGTAATTAGTAGAGATTCCCTACTCAATCTTATACCAGAAGCACTATTTGACCTTGATGATTCTCTAACCTTTTCCACAGGAGTTTCAAGAATCTACCAAGAGTTTTCTGTCCTTGGTTTGCCTCACAAGTTTGATTTGAATCTACCCCTAATACCCTTGCTACCTCTAACTGTGAATCTGCATCATTATCTTCGAAGTTGATGCCAACATAGTAGTGCACCAAATCTGAGTCATGAAGTACTGTTGGTTGAGAGGGTAAAGAGAGGTTGACCTCTTCATTATTGAAGTTCAAGTTGACACCAAGATTAAGAGTTGCTTCTTTCATCCAATCGGGAGGGCTTTCTTCTGTGGGCAAAGATAGTGATTCATCGATTTGATTAATTCTGTTTGGAGTTTCCAATTGTTGAGCAACACATTCATTTATATTTATCTCCATCTGCTGAGGTTCTGATTCTTTCTCCAATTGTGTGTTAGGCACCATCTGAGCATCTTCACTTTCCTCTAAATCAACCCTAGATAGATGAAGCATATTTTCTGCTGCACCAGCATCATCTTGAAAAGATGTGTCAAATGTTCTGCTTGGTCCCATGTCTTCATCCAAGGCATTGGGATTAAGAGGCCATATCCCTGTTCTTTTGAATCCTGATTTAATGTTGCTAGGTGTAAGAGCCATTCTGAATGCTTTGCTCCCTAACTCTGCTAATTCAGCCCTTTTCACATCTATCCCATGGTTTGCAACTATCCATTTGTGTCTCTCCTCCTTAAAGTATGTTTTGAATGGAGCAAAGACACTCACATCCAATGGCTGTAATTTATGAGAGGTGTGTGCAGGCAATGTTAACAAATCAATCCCCAAACTCCTGGCTTCTTGAATTGTCCCCAAAGCAACATGTGAACCATGGCCATCAAAAATTAGTAAATGCCTATTGGTAGGAGACACTCCACCAGGTATAGATGATGTAAAGTGATGTAACCAGTTCATGAATAAATATTTTGTCATCCATGCATGTGATTGTGTTGCCATGCAAGCTCTAGGCTCACAACCTGCAATATAATTTTCTAAATGGCTTTTCCCCTTAAAAAGATAGAATCTGAATACTTTTCCAAAGCAAAGATTTACATAACACAATATGGTAATCCATTCTCTACTTTTGGGATGATATATGGCACACTCCTACTACCCCTTTTAGCAAGCACTCTCATACCGCAGCTTCCTCCCCGCTTGTAATCCAGCCATCACAATTCCATATTCGGTTTGGTCCATATGGGTTGGCCTCATAAGCTTTAGACAAATTAATGTAGAAGGAACTCGATAATCCGATGGCCTCAAACACACTGCTCAATCCTTATCAAGGCCTTCAGCTGTCCTTAATGTTAGATCCGGGTGTCTTTTTTTAAAACCTGCCCACCATGACTTACCCGGAAAACCATCCGTGAATGGGTTAGACCTTGTTTCGCAGATTTGTGCCACACATGTCTTAAGTTGTATAATTTCTAACCCATGTCCCATGTCAGCCATTTCATGACACCAACTCACTATCTCCATCTCTTCTTCTTCTGTTAGAATTGTTGGTGGACCCTTTCTTTTAGTGGTGGTAATGCCCATTAGCCAAGAAGTAAGGGTGGTCGCTGGTATACCCCGTTTTTTTGCAGCAGCATGTGTAGAGTATCCATAATCTTCAACATCTTTCATGGCATTATTCATATCAGACTTGTTCCAATCAGATCTTGGCTTTGACACATTTTGTGTCAAGGGCTCACTCTTATTGCTTGGACATTTACTTCTTCATGTGGTGTGTCATTGGCATCTTGAGGTGGGGTATTGATAGCCTCTTCTTCTTTATGTTCTTCACTTGGCGTAAATCTTGCTCCCTAATTTTGGCACATGCAGTCTTACTCTTTTTGGAAGCCGCCTTCTCCTCATGATGTCAATAAAAACCTGCTAAGATAGTTAAATTCACCAAACCGATGTAACTTACAACAATGAGATATTCAGCATATTGAATCAACAAACGTAATTCTCAAGTGCAGCCATTTGATATGAGTGCCTATGTTCTGAGCAATGGATACTTCAAAAATCAAAGGTAGATGAATATTCACAAGTAATTCTGAGCTAAATTAATGAAATCTGTATACTTTATGCTGCCTCTAAATGTAGATGAATATTCACAAGTAATTCTGAGCTAAATTAATGAAACTGTATACTTTATGCTGCCTCTAAATGTAGATGAATATTCACAAGTAATTCTGAGCTAAATTATTGAAACTGTATACTTTATGCTGCCCAAGTAATTCTCTACAGCCCAATCTACTTTGCAAACTAATTCATGTAAGATGTATATCAACAAGTAATTCCAGTCTAAAGTAATGAAACCTGTAGATGTATGTGTACATGTAGATTTATATTTACAAGTAATTCCAGGATAAATTGAAGAAATATGTATATATATACTTACAAAAAATTACATGTTAGATGCATATTTTATGCTGCCTTTTCATGTAGTTGTATATTTAATGCTTCATTTTCACGTAACTGTATTATTTATGCTGCCTTTTTTGTCGTTGTATATTCTGTAGATGTATATTTAGATTCAGATGTGTATTCTGTAGATGTATCTTTACAAGTAGATGTATATTTCTTATATATCTATTTGCAAATACAGAGCCTTTCCGTAATTCAGCCTGGAATTTCTTGTAAATATACGTCTACAGAACACACAGCTACTTGTAAATATGAAATACAGGTTTCATTAATTTAGTCTGGAATTACTTGTTAATAAACATCTACATGAAAATTAGTGGTTGTTTATTACTACCATATACCTATGTGTGGATTTCGCTGTCCTCGGAAACAGTGATTGTTTTAGTGATAAGTGGCAGCGAATACAGTAAACGGTGGGGGGTTCTACTAACAGCTATTGGTCCGCACCATGAAAACTCGAAATTTGAGACACCTCACACTCCAGCTCATGTGTACGGTGATCTGTGTGTCAAATGTGTTGGCAAAGGAGATGGGGCTGTAGAGAATTCTCGCGCGCTTCTTTTGACGGATTTTTGTGATTACAATGTTTTTTTTAATGTCCACTATAATCCGCCAAAGTGTGGGTGCACCATGACTGGCTCCCCGCCATAGAGCCTTTCCGTAATTTAGCCTGGAATTTCTTGTATATATACGTCTACAGAACATACAGCTTCTTGTAAATATGAAATACAGATTTCATTAATTTAGTCTGGAATTACTTATTAATATACATCTTACATGAAAAGGCAGCATAAAGTATGCACCAGCAAGGGGAACATACATCTACTCGTAAATATGAAATACAGATTTAATTAATTTAGACTGGAATTACTTGTTAATATACGTCTACATGAAAAGGCAGCATAAAGTATGCACCAGCAAGGGGATACATACTTTTACTTATAAATGTGAAATACAGTTTTCATTAATTTAGACTGGAATTACTTGTTAATATACATCTTACATGAATTAGTTTGCAAAGTAGATTGGGCTGTAGAGAATTCTCAAGCGCTTCTTTTGACAGATTTTTGGGATCATCAGGTTTTTTACAGGCTCCCCTCCCATATGGAGATTGACAATAAAAAAATTAAAATTAAATGAATGTGCATCAATATAAGAACAGAGTTAAGAACTTACTGTATGTGGCACTATGATGTGGAATAACAGTTGATTATGGCAGCTTGGAACTGTAATTGTCATGCACTAGCAAAATAGCTCTAACTGAATAAAATTTCAGAGCAGTTGAGGAACTGGATTTATAGGAGATATGAAAAGTGTTGTAGTTGAGTGATCCTTGTGCTTTTTTTTTATTGGGTAAAATTGGTTGATCCTTGTGCTTGTTTTTGATTGGGTGAAACTGATAGGGGTGGATCAAGATTTATGATATTTTATTTCAATACTCATATTTGAAGTTCAATTTGATTTGATTTCTCATTTCAATTCAATGTTTGTTTCTTGAGCCTCACATTTGTTGAAAATATGCAGGTACATAATTTATGGGAGTAGCTGGTATGGAAAATGGTGAGAAAGTTAATGCTTAAAAGACAACTTGTATTTGAAAATGGTGCACTTAGGACTTCTGCTTGTGAGAACCTGGCCCAAAGTGTGTGAATGACAAGACCTTTTACACAGTAAACTGGGAACTTAAATTATGTGAAAATTGACATCAAATTGATATGATGATGTGATATCAATTTTGTATAGGGATGAAATACAATTATATATCCTTGTATTAAATACATGTTGACTTTAAATTTGGCAAACATGGAAGTATAATATATGTTATTTTATGTTTAAAAATGATATTGACTATTCTATTGTTGATAGATTCATGGCTGTACATGAAAAGTGACAGACACATCGCTTTGAGGATACTTTGTACATTTATAGGATAGTATTCATTCCATTATTAATATTTTACTGTGCAAAAGCTGGCAGCAAATATGTCAACTACCCTCACCACTACTGGGTAATGCACCATGATTGGCTCCTCTCCCTATATCTCTCAAACAAATTTCTAGTATTGCCCTTCAAAATGTATATAATAATAATATTGTTTAAGAATTAAAAAAAAAAATTGTAGTTTAAATCAACAAGTGTTAATATATATTTGTATATTAATATAAATTGTATATAAATATATATAAAAATTGACAAAGTGAGATGAGTTGGTGGTCTTAAAATTTTATAGATATTTTAAACTAAAACTAAGGAAAACATCTAAACGGCCGTCAAGTTAAAACCTCGCAAGGGTGGGTTGTTTGGTGTGTGAAATGGCATATAAAAAAAGAGTGGTGATTAAACACATGGGAAATCGAAAGTTTCATGAATCAAATTGCGCCTTTTGAAATGATGCATTTCTCACGTGGCACCCAGATTCTCCGAATACTCAATTTTAGCGACAAAAACAAAGGGGGTAGTGTGTCCCAACATCCAAAGTTCGAATCCCGTGAAACCTCTGCTATGCATTTCTGTGTTAATGTAAATGGACGCTTTTAATGTTTTAATGGGCCCTCTAACAAAATTTGATAATTTCATGCAGCTCGGCTCTTACTCTGAAAATCTTTCCGTTACAATTACCGTCACAGCTATTGCCGTCATTACTCTTCTCCTGGTGTCGATCCGTTCCAAACCCCAATCTTGTGTAAACCTTCCTCCGGGAAAGCTTGGCTACCCTTTCATCGGCGAAACATTACAATTGTTGCAGGCATTTCGATCGAACAGGCCGCAACAGTTCTTTGATGAGAGGCAGAAGAAATTTGGGTCTGTTTTCAAGACTTCGCTAATTGGGGACCGCACAGTGGTGCTGTGCGGTCCCTCAGGAAACCGTTTGCTGCTCTCCAACGAAAACAAGCTGGTGGAGGCATCCTGGCCGAGTTCTTCCATTAAATTGATCGGAGAGGATTCCATTGCTGGGAAAAACGGAGAGAAGCATCGGATCTTACGCGCCGCGGTAAACCGTTACCTGGGACCCGGAGCATTACAGAATTATATGGCGAAGATGAGGTCAGAAATCGAACATCATATGAATGAGAAATGGAAGGGGAAAGAGCAAGTGAAGGTGCTTCCTTTGGTAAAAGAGAATGTCTTCTCCATCGCAACCAGCTTGTTTTTCGGTGTCAATGATGAGGGAGAACGGGAACGACTTCATGACCTTTTGGAAACCGCACTTGCGGGTGTTTTTTCTATTCCACTGGATTTTCCAGGAACAAATTATCGGAAAGCCCTTGAGGCGCGGTTAAAACTGGATAAAGTCCTTTCTTCTCTGATAGAAAGGAGAAGAAGCGATCTGCGATCAGGCGTAGCATCTGGTAACGAGGATCTGCTCTCTGTGTTGCTCACTTTCAAAGATGAAGGAGGGAATCCTCTGACAGACAAGGAGATCCTCGACAACTTCTCCACCCTGCTTCATGCATCATATGACACCACAACCTCAGCACTCACCTTGACATTAAAGCTCATGTCCTCCTCTACTGAATGCTATCACAAAGTAGTTCAAGGTACTGAAACCCTCTCTTCATTCTTTACCCCTCCTCTGTTTTGTTTTAACATGCAATGTAATGTCTGTCCCTCTGTACAGAGCAACTGAGAATACTTTCCAACAAAAAGGAGGGAGAAGAAATCAGCTTGAAAGATCTGAAAGAGATGAAATATACATGGCAAGTTGTGCAGGAAACACTGAGGATGTTCCCTCCTCTTTTGGATCATTTCGCAAGGCCATCACTGACATTCATTATGATGGTTATACAATTCCAAAAGGATGGAAAGTAAGTTACCCTGTCAAATTTTGGTAGTTTTATTGAATTTCCTAACACCTAAATCTAACACAATAATTGCGTACAAACATGATGATCTGAATACAGGTTTTATGGACAACTTATAGTACACATGGGAGAGAAGAGTATTTCAATGAACCAGAGAAATTCATGCCTTCAAGATTCGAAGAGGAAGGAAGGCATGTTGCTCCTTACACATTTTTACCCTTCGGAGCAGGCGTGCGCACCTGCCCAGGATGGGAATTTTCAAAAACCCAGATATTACTGTTCATACATTATTTTGTTAAAACTTTCAGTGGCTACATCCCACTCGACCCTGACGAAAACGTGTTAGGGAATCCAGTCCCTCCTCTCCCTGCCAATGGATTTCCTATAAAACTTTTTCCCAGGCCCTCAGTCGATCAAGGATCACCCATGGAATAAAGATTACGAGCAAGATTAGTCTTTGGTTTTTTGTGGCTCTTTGGAATTTAAAAAACTTAAGTTTTGTTGTAGTTTCATCCTAGTTTAGTTTTAATGTAGTTTCTTCTAATTTTAATTTTACTGTTGTTTTCATGTCACTCCAGTATTTGATTGTTTTGAAATAATAGATTTTTTATATATTTGTCAAGAACAAACTTTGTTGTGTCTCGGGTAGTTTGTGCAAGGGCTAAGATTTCATGTTTTAACAGTTTGAGTTTGAAATACATTTTTGGATGAATGAAGTTTGTCAAATGACTCAAATCTCTTAATGTTTTGGGTCACTTTCCATCATTTGGATAAATACAAATATTGGAATTTGTAACTTTCTTTTCCTAAAAATTAGTTTGTCATCAAAAGGTATATTATTTTATTTTTTGGATTATATATATATATATATATATATATATATATATATATATATATATATATATATATCTAAAATGGCAATTTAAGGTGGTGCTGGGCATTGTAACATATATTAATAAATAATAATGATAAATTTGACATCTATTTAATGATTATTTATATTTTTCTTTTTTATTTGACAATTGAATTAAGAAAAATTGTAAAAATGTTGTCATACAATAGATTTTGGAGACTATTTTTTTCGGAATGATTTTTTTAAGCCTAACACATTAACATAGCTTAAAAATTTTCGAATAACGTAATGTAGTTAGTGATTTATCAACTTGTTTTAGATAAATCTATTTAAGATATATGTACTAGTTCTATCTTTTCATCTTTGTCTTATATATTTATAACAAAAAATGTTAAACAATTCAATTTTTAAGAATTTTTAGCATCAATCACTATTAGGTGTATGAACAATCGATCTTCTTGATAGATTGTCACAAATTTAAATGTATTCCTACTTTCAAATTCACTTTTCAAAATACCAAAATAAGTTTAATGGTTTCAAAAATGTAGTTAAACAAAAATTAGTAAAAAATTAATAATTATTAATGAAATGTGAGGGTGCATGTGTAATTATGTCAAAGGTGTAATTTACCTTTAACCTTCGTCTATTGTTGACAACACCGATAGTCACGATTTGAGGAGAGCAAATGTAAGACTATTGTTTTCATCTCGGTCATTTATTCGATCAACAATCAATATTTTTTTTACTGTGAGATGTGTTAACGGATTAACTGATGTGACGACATATAGTTCAAACAAATCATCAAAATGTCAAAATGTGTTGAAATTGTGTTGGGCGTGATAAAAATCATTGATTTCTACGATTTAGTTTAAACACTAGGGGTCATGAGGTGTCCAATCAACATGACATTTCTTGAAGTGGAATATCTTGCATGTGGTTTTTGAATGGATGGAAAGACAAAAATATCATCAATGTCATCTTTTACTTTGTCATCATTTCTCTGCATCAACTCTCTAGTCCGCATTGTCCAATTAAAACCATTAACGCCATAAGAAATAAAATTAAAAATTAAAAATATCAAAGCCATATTTCTCCATATTTTCTCCAAAGTTTTTGTTTCTTTCAGTTGTGTAAGGACATATTGTCAACGCCCAACTAACAACCAAGTTAACAAAGATCTTGCTGAGCAACCCCTCCATGAATGGTTAATAATAAGGCATTCACACGAATAGGGTTTTAGGATATGTAGTGTCTTTGCCATGGTGTCATCAAATATTACATGACCAAGACCTCATTCTTTGGGAGGATGACATCTAGGTGGAGTCTTAATCACAAAATTAATATTTGGATGGTTTAACAAGGGAAGTCAATGAATGTCTTGATGTTTTTAAAATTATTATGAAATGAATTATTACATAGCTAGGAAAGATAATTGTCCACACAATGCACTTGCATTTACCTTCCACGCTTACATTATTAATAACAATAATAATAAGATGACAATAATATGTGGAAATTGTAAATCCAATCAAATGTAGGGCTTTTCAAGTTGGTAGAAATTAAGACATATTTAATATTCAACAAACATTGCATTAAAGAGACGATGCTAGGAAAAAGTGGCATGTGGTCCTATGTGTCTTGTTGGAACAAAAAGGATAACATATGCTCTACCTACTAGATTCCCCAACCCTTTTCCTTCCTTGATCCCCTTCATCATAATGACTCTTCCTCCCTCCAATGTTTGATGTTCAAGACTTCAACTTTAACTTCTTCACACCTCCTTATCGGTGTCATAGATCTAGACTAGACATCTTCACCATATTGTTTTCTTATCAAGTTATCAATCCTACTTTTAGTTTGGTTCATGTCTTTGTTATTAACTTTTGTCTTCCTTCATAGAATTTTGACATTGTAACATCACGTCTCAATTTCCAATGATTTAATAACCATATTGTTAAATAGTAATCTACTATGAAGGGATGGTTTCTACATTCGTCTCCATGAGGAACTTTTTGCATGCTTGATTAGATGTTTTATGTGTCATCTAGCCCGACATCCATCCAAATTGTGCACAACAACCTTTGACGTATCAAAAACGGTGTTTCTACCATGTTAGAGGAAAAGGCAATATAAGATAAGAATTCAATACAAATTGACCGAAGCCTTTTGGTAATAGAGTTTGAATAAAATCCAACAAAAATAATAAAGACTAAGAGCTAGAAAGTGGATCCAAAGTTTTGATGGAGTTATTAATTGGAATGTGGAAAAAGAGAACAAAAATGTAACGAGTGTTGGAAGGTGCAAAATGTAGATGAAAGGACAGGAGGTTAGATTTTATCAAAACTATATTGATATGGAATGTAGGCATTGCATATGTTTTTTTGTCATATTTGTATATATGAATTTGCAAGGGGTCGCTCTATGATTTTTACACTAATATGGGTAAGTGCAACAAGTTAGTGGACAATTAAGTGGACATAAAAACCCAAATTTTAGGTATTGCGATCATGGTTTCTAAACCACGCTCGCAGTTTCTAAACCATGCTCATGGTTTCAAACCGCGATCATGGTCCTCTCAAAACAAAAAAATGGACCCACAACTCCTCATTTTCCCCATTTTCCTTTCCAACCGCAATTTCTCCTAGACCTTTGGCACTCGCGCTTTGAATACCCCCTAAAAAATTGCTCTTCGAGACTTCTGGATCACAATAGTTTCAACCATGTTGCCAAGACAAAGAGGTAAGCCCTCGATTTTGATCAATTTGTTTGCATTTTAGGTTATTTTTTGTGATTTTCATGGGTTTTTCAATTTTTTGTTTATGTATACAATTTTTTGTTTTATCAATTACTCGGCAAGCTCGTAATCTTGCAAACCATCGAAATATTCCTCAAAACCCTCCAAACATTCCTCAAAACCCTCCTCTAAACATAGATCCACCTCTTGTGGCTCCTTCTGTCCCCACGGAACCAGTAGGAACACAAGCTGATATCGTTGGAAGAATCTGACAAAATAAAATTGTCATTGAGAACCTTATTCAGACTATAAGAAAAAATCATGTCACAAATCCGTCCCGCATGACTTTAGCCAACACATTGCAAATATTGATTGGCGAAGTTGACTCCGCAACCAACCAAATAGACAGATGGAATACCTTTAGAGGTGATTTTAGGTAGTGGTATGCAAATAAATTATCCCATGCGGTCGTAAAATACAATTTTTTTGGAAAAGACCGCATTTGTGCATTATTTATTGACCCAAGAACCAATTCCCCCGTAGCTACTTGCAAATAGTTCCCAATCCATTGGTGCCACGATGACCGAATCAAGAACAATTTTTGGGACCGATGGTGGATGGTTTTGATTATCCACCATGCAACAACAATGAGGTTCCTCTATATTTTTTGAAGAAATTATATTGCGAGTTCGTGCTTAATGAGGTCCCAAATTATTTTAAATTTTCTGAGTTTTATGGGTGAGAGGTGGCTCTGCACATAGTATACCTAATGCATGCGTAGGTCAATCAAGGATCCCCATGCCCCAAAACGCCCATTGCCTTCATTATCCCTCCTACAGTGAAGGAGGTTGTGGAGATTGACACACTATATGCATTGAGGGAACTCACTGACACTCGACCCAAAGATAGTGACCACATTACATCTGGTGATGTTGGTGGAGCGTCGATTCTACCACCACACCACTATGGATCATGTGGTGCCGTATGCACTATGGGCGAGACATCATTTGCTAGATCACATGATTTCTTTTCTCTAGATGAGATGATGGTGGATATTTTTGGGCGAAGTGCAAAAGGATCTTGGTCTTTCACGGGTAAATGTCAAATAAATATTATTTTTGTTGCAAATCAGCAGCACTTCGGATGCAAATCAAGGTTACGAATTGATGTTTTAGGCATCCAGGATGTGATTGCACAACATGGAAACCTCTCTCAAGTGTGGGACTTGTGAAAATGAGAGAGGAATCTCCAGATTAGAGGTTGGTTCCTCAAACTCCTCTGATTTAGATCTATATTTTGCACAACTACAGAGGTTCAGATCCTAATCCTACTCTAAATTGCAAGGGGACAGGGATAGAAATGCAAAAATTGAAACTAACTAATGATGGTGATGCACCAAAGGAGTGGTGAAACATTTTTTTGCCATGTAAATAGACACAAATTCATGAAATGCAACAAGGGAAAACATACACAAGCTGATAGATGCAATTAGGGGTCTTAAAATGAAGTAAAACAATACAAATAGAGGACTGAAAGCATTCACAGAGTTTACACTGTCATTTCCATGTAAAATCTCTTGCATTCCACCCTCAAAGAGGTATAAACCTACTACAATACTTGAAAAAGGTCTGATTCTTGCAACAATCACTTGCTGGAGGTGAAAGAAGAAGTTTTCTATGCCAAAAAGTGTTCAACCATGAAGAAATGAGCCAAATCTGGCTTTTACAGTACATGGGTCGAGCCCAGGAGAGAGAAAACGTGAAAAACACATGGGAGCCATCCCTCATTGATGGAAAATGCATTAAAACAGCATGGAGGACCTTACAAACCCATACCCTATCATTTTTGACCATATTGGAGAAGAATGCGACCCATTCTGTATTAAATTTGGTTGTTGAAATGTCATTTCTGGCCATGGACACGTACCAGAACCGTTTTGAATTTTCTCTCTCAAAATGAACCAAAATTAGAAATTGACCATGGAATCATGTAGATAATTTTAACAGCTTTCCAATGATATAAAGAACGTGAAAATCTGAGCTTTGGATCAAAAGATATGATCGTTTGAAGATTTAGGGCAAAAAGGCCCAAAAAACAGATCGGCGGGAAAAATTTCAAATTTTACCTTTTTTGTCTTTGGAAAAAAATTCAAAAATTCCCCGCACTCCGCTGGTCGGATGCCACGTGGCAAGCTCTGATTCGCTCTGGAATTCTCTCTCCTTCTCAAACACTTAGCCAATTTTTCATTGCGCCTTCCCCTTGTGACACGTGTCACACTGTGATTGGTCCGCGGGCAAAATTTCCATTTGAACCTTTGACCAAAATACTTGGAAAATTTTCAAATTTGCCTCCGACCCCGAACTCCTCTACCACGTGGCAGCTTCCTATTGGTTGGGGCCTCAAATGGGAAAATTTTCCACAAAAACTCCGCCGAGCCATAACTTGAAAATATAACGAGTTAGGAGGCAAACTTTACCTTCTGGAAAGGCTGAGAGAGCTCTATCTAATGGTGCCATTTCTAGAAAGCCTTGAGTGCCTTAAAATCAAAAATGTAGAATGAGGCACAAGAGAGGCAAGAACACAAGGAGTTAGCCACAAAAACGAGCTGGGCACCATTTTGGATAACAATTTTGGCGACTCATACGGGTCATCTCCCTGCTAGATGAAAATACCAGTTTCCTGAAGTAGTCCATTGGGCATGGAGTCATCAAATATTCTATTTAGAACCTCAACTAACTTAGAATGTGCAAGGAGGAAGATGGAATATCACATGATGGAAGCAAGGACTGCAAAACATCTCCAGGGACAGCAAGCTGTGCCAAAGCACTTAGGGAAAGCAAAACTAACCTACAACAAAACAATGTGCAAAGCACTTGGAGGAATGAAAATCTAATCTAATATTTACAAGGTGGTAAATTTCCCTCTAGAAGCAACGCTTGAGATAGATTCCATTGACTGGAATCTGCAGTTCTTCACCATCCAATGAGGCCAATTGGAAAGCATTGTTGTTCTTGCACTTCATGACCATGTATGGGCCACTCCAAATGGCATCAAATTTTGAATGCCTTCCCGATTTTGCTCCATCCACTTCCCATTTCAACACTAGATCTCCAACTTGAAAAGATCTATCCTTGGCCTTCCTATCAAAGGTCTTTTTATCAAAGCTTGGTCCTTTTCCATTGCTTGGGATGTCTGATTTATGACCTCCTGCAACTCCATCAACTCTGCATATCTCACCTCCATGGGCTCAAAATCTAGCAACTCTAATTGCTTCATGAGTTCCAATGTTGGCAACTCAAGTGACATGGGCAAGATTGCCTCTCTTCCATAAACAAGCTTGAATGGAGAGTTACCTGTGGATCTCTTGGGAGTTATCCTATCAGCCCATAAGGCTGATTTCAGTTTGGTATGCCAAGACCTCTGATTCTCATCAAGAGTCCTCCTAATGATCCTCAACAAGTTCTTATTTGTAGACTCGGCCTGGCCATTACCTTGAGGGTAATAGTTTGATGAAGTGCTTAGGTAGATCCCGTTCTTGACAGCCCACTCAGTCACCTTGGATCCAATGAATGCCAATGCATTATCTAAGATTATTGTAGCAGGTATACCAAATCTAGTTGCTATCCCCTCATAAAAGTTTAAGATGCTGGACTCATTTTCCTCTTTGAGTGCTTTGCTTGAGTCCACTTGGTGAAGTAGTCCGTGGCTGTCAAAATCCATTTGTGCCCTTGACTTGAATTAGGATTAATGACTCCAATGAAGTCCAAACCCCATTGCATGAATGGCTGGTCAACTGAGATTGGATGCAATGGAAGGGCAGCAAGTCTCTCTTTTCCTATGAAGAATGCACAATTCTTACACCTCTTGATCCATGCATAGCAATCACTAAAAATTTTAGGCCAATAATAACCAGCCTTCATGATTTTTAGAGCTGTCACTCTCGGTGCAAAATGACCACCAGCTGGTCCACCATGGAACTCTTCCAACACCCTATGAATCTGATTTGTGCTAATGCATCTCAGCAGCACTCCATTCACATCTTTCTTGAACAAAACTCCATCAACAATGGCATATGGGACAACCCGCAATCAAGGGTTTTCTTTGGGTCTTGTTCATCTCCCAGGAGGGCATAGGCCTATGCTTAGGAAGTGTATTATACCTTGGGTCCAGCGAGGAGTGGGGGCAACATTATCTTCTTCTTGATTGCCACTTTTCTCATGGCTGCCTGGGACTGTCAAAAATAGCCTCTTCTTCATTGCATACTTCTTTTTGCTTCCCCAAAACCAGCTGCTCACACAATCCTTTCCCTCTTACCAGCTTGGTGATCTTGATCTCAATGTCATACTCCATGACACGGGTGATCCAACCTGCCCTTTTCTCGTTCAAATCTTTGTTGAGGAGGAAGTCCTTAACCCCAGCATGTGAGACCAGCAACTGGACCTTGTTGTTTGAGACTAAATGCTTGAATTTCTTCAAGCTTCTAATTACTACCAGCACATGCTTCTCAATAAAAGAGTACTTCACCTCATAGTCATCTAGGCTCTGGCTGAAGAAGGCAATTGGCTGCTCATCATTATCCTTGTTCTGCTGTACCAAAATGGTAGAAATAGTGTCATTACCTCCAAATGCATAGAGGATGAAATCCTTGGAGAAGTCCGGGTTGATGAGAGTTGGTGCTTGAGAGATAGCTTCTTTGATTGCTTCAAAACTCTCCTTGCCTTCTGCTGTCCACTTGAAAGCCATGCTCTTCTTTAACATTTTGGTGATGGGCTTGACAAAGGCTGCAAAATCAGGACAAACCTCCGAACAAATTTTATCCTCCCCAGAAACTCAAGGGCTTTCTTGTGGCTTGCAATGGTAGTGCTCTTATGGCTTCAACTCTCTCTCGGATCAATTACTAATCCTTCTTTGGAGACAATATGGCCAAGGAGCTTTCCTTCATGTGCAAGAAAGATACACTTTCTAGGATTTAAAGACACTCCAAATCTCCTGCACCTTGTGAAAACTTGTCTCAAATGAGAGAGGTGGTCTGCCGCATTTTTGGAAAAAACAGTGATATCATCAAGGTAAATCAGCACCACGTTGTTAATCAAACCTTTGAACGCCATGTCCATTGCTCTTTGGAAGGTAGCACCAGCATTGGACAGCCCAAATGGCATCTTCCTGTATGTAAAAGTCCCCCATTTGGTTGTGAAGGCTATCTTGAACTGGTCTTCTTCCTTCACCATAATCTGATTGTAGGAGTAGCCATCAAGTAGTGAAAACCTCTCGAGAGCCAGCCACAACTTGCAAGATTTGCTCCATGGAAGGGAGTGGGTAATGGTCCTTGAGAGATGCTCTATTTAAGTCTCTGAAATCAACACACAATCTGATCTCTCCACTCTTCTTTCTGACTGGAACCAAGTTGGCAACCCAACTAGAATGCTTGATTGGGAATATGATTCTTGACTCAATCAGCTTGTCCAATTCTTTCCTCATGAGAGGCTCCATGTGTGGATTGACTGGTCTTTGTTTCTACCTGACAGGCTTAGTATTTGGATCCAATTCAATGGTATGCTGAGCTAAGTTGGGATTGAAACCTTTCAAATCTTCATAGCTCCATGCAAACACATCAGGGAACTCTTGACAAGCTGCATTAACTCATACCTTTCTTGATCAGTTGTCATCTTTCCAATTTGTAATGGTTTGTTCTCTTCTACCAAGATGGATACTGAATCCTCTCTCTTGACTTGAATGTTTGCTTTCTCCTTTCTAAACTGATCATTGGGATTAAAAATGGACTCCAAAGTGATAAGTCCCTTGGGCAGCTTTTTTAGTTCTCACTGTACATACCACTTGGTCACCATATCTGCTGCTGTTCCAATATTTTTTTATTCTTAGGCGAGAACTCGGCTTCTTCTTAAGAAATGGATGATTTGCTTGGTCATTCTCAAACACTTGCCAATGACATTGTTATCTCAAGCCTTTAAGGCCTCACAATCACGTGGATGTTTGGTTGTACCTTGTCTTGTTGAATGCTTTCCACAATGTCAAAGGCTGCCCCTATTATTCATTGCAAGCTTCGTCGGCCAGACTTGATTCTCTTTCTAGGAATGGATTTGATGCCAAAACCCTCAAAATCTTCCATGAGGTCCCACACCTATTCTTGCTAGCACTTGAGTAGATCATTCTTGGTAGCATGTTGTCCCTTGACTGATTTACAATCAATTCACCGTCACCAAAGACTTGCAAGTTCTTTATTTTCTTCTTGATTGCCCAATGCATCCTTGCACTAAGGCTTCATATTCAAGCAGGTGTTATTGGAGCATGCAAACTGAAATCTAAAAGCTGAATAGTACTTACTCCTTGAGGTGAAACAAGCATGGATCCACCTCCTACACCTTCTCTACTTCTTGATCCATCAAAAACAGCTGCCATACCTCATTGTCATCCTTATGGAACTTGGCTTGGTGATGTTAGGAATAAGCTGATTTTATTCATGTATACAATAGACCCTAGCTCGCATTCTTCTACTTCTTGATAAGGATCAAAAGCATGTACCTTGTTTGCCCATTCATCAAGAGTTAGATCCGGGATGCTCCCAACCTTGGTGTCAGCTTCATCGGTGCTTGGGTGGTCTTCTTGATCAAATGCTGAACAATTGGCGTTGATCTGACTTGAAGTGTAAGGCTCAATGTGGAAGTTTGCAATAGGTTCGAGACCTGATTGTAGCCTTAGTTCCATACCTCGTTACAACAACATGTGTGACCAATCAGCAGACAAATATCCTTCAATCTTGGCTATGAAGTCCCTTGACAAGCATAGGGCAAAGAGTGGTGGAAGGTCTATAATTGATACATCTTGTAAAACAACAACATTTGGACATGCATGCAAGGTAAGACTCAAGTTTCTAATCACTCCAACTCAAGTTGTTACTTTTGTCCCATCCACCGCACTACCCCTTTGGATATGGTTTCATACTGGAGCCCTAGCTGATCAGCTATTTGTTTAGGCATCACTGAGCTACTTGCCCCGGAATCTATCATGCAATTGTGCACTAACTGATTTCCAATGATTAATGAAACATAGAAAGGAGGGGGCTTCAACATTTTACCTTGCTATCCTCCATGATTTCCCTCAGGCTGGGCAGCATTTGTGAGCACTTTCTCTTGCATCCAACTTGCTGATTCGAAGTTGGCTGATCCTTCATGGCAGCTTGTAACAAGTCTCTTTGGCACGGATGATAGGGATTCCCACATTGATATATTTACATTTGTCTTCTTCATCTAATCAATGATACTGAATGGTGATGAAGGATCTCTTTGTTGTCCCTTTGCTTGTACATTCACTCCTTGCACGTGGGCAATAATAACTGGTATTTGAGTTGGTCTAGGAGTTGTTCTTGGCTGCCCTTGTGCATTTGAAATTGGATTTTTCTTTGCCAACCATTTGTGGAGCCATGGAAGGTTGGAGATTAGTTGGAGCTAATGGTTGTTCTTCACCCAAATTCCTTCTTTTTGACCTTGTGTTGGCTGCCACACCTTGAGAGACCGTTTGATTCATGCCACAAAAATCCTCTGCTTGCCAATTTACCAACGTGGTGTCATTTGGAGCTGATTGTTGTTGGAATGTTTCTTGTTGTTGGTTGTTTCCTTGACCGCCCTCACCCTCCACGCCGATTTGTCACCATTAATGCTTGATTTAAAGCACCATTGAAGAACATGGATTGGTTATGAGGTTCATTGCATGAAAACACCACCATACTCTGAGCAATGTTGTTTTGTGTTGGCACCAATGCCTTAGAGGCGAGATATGGCATTTGGATTGTAAGGCTGAAATGGTCTATTGGCGGGGAGGCCTTGTTTGATTCATATTTGCAGCTAGATTAGGTGGTCTTTGTGGTTGGTATGGCTGCTTGTTAGGCTGAGCTTAGGGCTGGTAAGAAGGTCTAAAACCTTGGGCTTGTTGCCTCTTGAGAGTAACCAGCTCATTGCCTAGTTTTTGCGCTTGCTTCATGACTTCTTGAAGCTCATTTGGGGCACTTGGAGATGAAGTAGAAGCTTCATTTGAACTCTGATTTCTAGGAGTGGGAGAAGGAGCCAAATTAGGTGCTTGATTGGTATTTGGACTCTCTAAACTTGGAAACAATGGCATGGGAGGTCCAGGGGCTAGTTTGCCAGCTTGGATCAAACAATTTTCAGCCCTAATGGCAATGCTATAAGCCATAGGAATAGTTATGCCTCCCATGGACTAAATCAACATAGAAATATCAGAATTTAGAGCTTTGAGATAGTAGAGAAAAGCACCTTCTGCCGTTGGTCATTTGCCACCGGAATTCTCTCCCAAGTCTTTTGAAATATGAAGTTGAAATCGGTCATTACTCATTGAGAGCTCTCTTGATGGTTGTCACTGCTCCAAAGAGACAAGTTGTCTCCCTTCTCTCCAAATTGCTCATGAAGTGCTATACATAGCTGATTCCAATTTGTGATAGAACCAGCTCCAAGGCTTCTAAACCATTGCAATGCTTTCCCCTTGAATGAAGATGCCAGCAATTTGACAACCACTTGCATCTCATTGATTTCATGAATTGCACAAAGATTGGCAATGTCTTTAACATGATCACTTGGAGTAGTCTGATTTTCTCCAGTGAAGTAGGGAATGTTCTTCAAGGTTGCAATTGGAATTGGATGTTGTGCATTGAGGGCAAGTGGGATCTTTGCCTATGAAGTTGACATAGGGGTTGTTTTGTGCCATTCTAATTGGTCTTAGAACCCTTGTTGATTGAATGAAAGGCCTACCAAGTGGAGGAGTTGAGAGAGTTCTATTTGGTGGAGATGGAGACCTTTGGATTCTCCTCCCACTTTGCCTTACTCTTGGAGATAACTGCAGGTATTCAAACAACACTTCTTCTTCTCCAACTCTTGACCTTGTGGTGATTCTTCTCATGAGTTTTCGGGCTGCCTTTGCTTTGAAACCGATTGATTCTTCCCCTTGAGTCACGCTGATATGCAAATTATAGCTCTTTTCAAGAAATAAAATTGCAGTAGATGCACATCAACTTTGTTGCATATAAAATGAGACCTCTAAGGTCCCACTCGATCGTACAAAACTGTTTTTGCAAATCAGCGGCACCCACGGATGCAAATCAAGGTTCTCGAATTGATGTTTTAGGCATCCAGCAGTGATTGCACAACATGGAAACCTCTCTCCAAGTGTGGGACTTGTGAAAATGAGAGAGGAATCTCAGATTAGAGGCTGGTTCCTCAAACTCCTCGATTTAGATCTATATTTTACACAACTACGAGGTTCGAGATCCTAATCCTACTCTAAATTGAGGGACGGGGATAGAAATGCAAAAATTGAAACTAACTAATGATGGTGATGCACCAAAGGAGTGGTGAAACATTTTTTACCATGTAAATAGACACAAATTCATGAAATGCAACAAGGGAAAACATACACAAGCTGATAGATTCAATTAGGGGTCTTAAAATGAAGTAAAACAATACAAACAGAGGACTGAAAGCATTCACAGAGTTTGCACTATCATTTCCATGTAAAATCTCTTACATTCCATCCTCAAAGAGGTATAAACCTACTACAAATACTTGAAAAGGGTCTCGATTCTTGCAACAATCACTTGATGGAGGTGAAAGAAGAAGTTTTCTATGCCAAAAAGTGTTCAACCATGAAGAAATGAGCCAAATCGGCTTTACTACAGACATGGGTCGAGCCCAGGAGAGAGAAATGTGAAAACGCATGGGAGCCATCCTCATTGATGGAAAATACATTAAAACATCATGGAGGACCTTACCAACCCATACCTTGTCGTTTTTACCATATGGAGAAAGAATGCGACCCATTCGTATTAAATTTGGTTGTTGAAATGTCATTTCGCCATGGACACGTACAAAACCGTTTTTGAGTTTTCTCTCTCCAAAATGATTCAAAATTAGAAATTGACCATGGAATCATGTAGAGAATTTTAACATATTTCCAATGATTTAAAGAATGTGAAAATCTGAGCTCTGGATCAAAAGATATGATCATTTGAAGATTTAGGGCAAAAAACGGCCCAAAAACGGATCGGCGGGAAAAAATTTCAAATTTTACCTTTTTTTTGTCTTTGGAAAAAAATTTCAAAAATTCCCCGCGCTCCGCTGGTGGATGCCACGTGGCAAGCTCTGATTCACTCTGGAATTCTCTCTCCTTCTCAAACACTTAGCCAATTTTTCATTGCGCCTTCCCCTTGTGACACGTGTCACACTGTGATTGGTCAGGGATAAAAATTTCCATTTGAACCTTCGACCAAAATACTTGGAAAAATTTCAAATTTGCCTCCGACCCCCGAACTCCTCTGCCACGTGGCAGCTTCCTATTGGCTGCGGGCCTCAAATGGGAAAATTTTCCACAAAAACTCCGCCGAGCCATAACTTGAAAAATATAAGGAGTTAGGAGGCAAACTTTACCTTTCTGGAAAGTTGAGAGAGAGCTCTATCTGATGGTGTCATTTCCGAGAAGCCTTGAGTGCTGAAAATAAAAATGTAGGTCGAGGCACAAGAGAGGCAAGAACACAAGGAGTTAGCCACAAAAACGAGTTTTAGGGCACCATTTTGGATAACAATTATATATATATATATAATATATTATATATATATATATATATATATATATATATATATATACAATAGTTTAATTCATGTTTGAGATTGTAATATATATGTATTTGATTGTACGTCATGTACATGTACAAACTAATTTTTTATTTTATTTTAAATAGCAAGAGTCAGGTGAAGGAAACATATGGCGTCGACATGTTAGCTTACTACTGATTGGGCGTGTTACAAATGTAAGTTTCAAGTTGTACTTAAATTTCAAATTTCATTTGATTGTGCACTTTTATTATTATTATATTTCATTTGTACATGTACACATTATTATATGTTTGTCTTTTATACGCAAGAGCCTCAGGTCATCATCTGCTCACCGGAATCGAGGCTACTTGGCATGCCTCACATGACTTTTACATAGGTTAGTTTCTCTTTACACTTTGTTTCTAATTGTGGAAGTTCACATGGATTATACTTTGGGTCTATTATGTGGCGAGTCATGTAGATTATTATTGATTTGTACATGTTTTTGTATAGCTTATGTCTCCGTGAGAGACTCCTCCATATATGCACGGCGTGGGAGGTTGTTGTAGATCTCTGCCATAGCATCTGCAAATCCAATAACTGAGGTACAATGTTTCAAATTTGTTAAATTTTGGAGGAATTATTTCTTATTACTTAAATCTACAATATCAAATTTTGTACATGAAATATTTAATTTGAAATTTAATTATTTGTATGTAGCTTACCCTCGTGAGTCTCTTTGTTGTCCCTGCTGATGCGTCAACGACAAATTGATAGGGATCATGACAATGCGGTAAGATTTCACATGCATTTTAACTAAATTCTAAGTCTCTAAATTTCGAATGTATTTTAAAAATTTGAGTGTTAAAAACTTGTTGTTTATGAATATGTAGGTTAGGTTGCAGGGAATACTTAGAGATGTCTAGGACCACATGAATGAAATCCATAGTGGCATCTCCCTCCACTACATCCCCAGGTCGTGGACATGATACTTCTAGCAGGAAAAGAGAGGGAAGATTTTTCATGATTAGATTCATAGGACCTAGATGTACATAGATATATGTATGGGCCATCTGGTCCTAGTTCATGATTCTTCATATAGTCTGTTGTATATATAGCCTTATGCGATCGCATGTGGTCTTATATGTATGACACACTTAGTTCGAGATGTACACATGTTATGAACTTATATTTTTAGAGACGTGCGTCCAACACATTTAGTTTGATACATTATATATCCATGTGTTGGCTTTCATAACGATATTACTTTTATGTTTGATTCAATTTCATTGCACATGATATCCTTCTATGTATGTATGTTCTATGTATATTAGTTCTATATGTATGTTTGATTTAAAATTAAAAAACTATGGTGCAACATATATGAATATAATGTTACTATGGTGCAACATTGCATGGTACAATTGTTAAGAAATTAAGGGAAACATTTATGTATTGTTTAAGAGATTATCTCATTAATAGGGCTTATCCCATTGATCAATAGATACACCTTAATATCTCTTTATAATTTGGTGCTATGCCAATCAACTAATAAGTTACACATGATTTGATTATAGTAGGTAGATTCACTTCCCTATTAAGTCCTATATGTTTTTGTATTCAAGCACACACTTTAAAAACCCCATTTTTTGTATACCCTACAATCCTTCTAGTCCAAAATACACATTTTTGTGAGGGGGTTTGTCAAATAATTCACATCCTTACCATTCCAAGGTATTTGAAAAAATTTCAAGGTTCTTCAATGAATTTTAAAACGATATATCACTTGGAATTTGTGAACATTCTTTACATATTTATTTAGGATGTTTGTACATATGTTATGACATATCAATCTAGATAAGAACACATAAATATGTATGTAATGTATATTTTCAAATAATTCACATCATGGTGGGCTCTAGGGAGGCCCGGATTGGTGTCAGACCACCTAATCCGGAGCCTTCCTGGCATTCCTTGAGCCTTCGTGGCATAAATGTTTACAAACTGCCTTTTCTAGGCAGTCCTAGGAAATGAACGGAGGTGAGTAGTGAGAAGTCATGCCTCGGGATGTTGTGGCACCAAACTGATTACACGACACGTTCGGGTGGCTTTGAACCCTAGAGGAGGTGTTGTTTTGGTGCATGACAACGTCATTGTTTCCGGCTACTTCGTTTGGGCATAGTCCCTTAAGAGCCCTGAGACCAAAAAATTGTTCAACTTCGACGGGTGACTACGTAGACTCCGTGGCACCTAAGGATGTATTGTGTGATTCTAAACCTCGGCGTAGGGACCCTCTGTAATAGCATGTCTCAATTTTTTCCTTCTCCAATCGGTGCTCTCGTTGCCCTATTATTTGCAAACGCGTAAAATCATGTAGTTTAAGACAATGTAAGAGGTGAAATGATATATTTTACAAACGCTAGGTTGTGGCAATTTGAAACCGACTATCTTTGACACATCCACATGGATAGGTGAACGCTAGAGGAGGCATCGTTTGATGCATGACAACGTCGTTTCTTCCGGGCTACTTCGTTCGGGCGTAGTCCCTTAAGAGCCCTGAGACCAAAAAATCGTTCAACTTCGACGGTGACTACGCGAGACTCCGTAGAACCTAACGACATCTCATATAATCCTACACCTCGGTGTAGGGACCCTCTGTAATAGCATATCTCAGCTTTTTCCTTCTCCAATCGGTGCTCTCGTTGCCCTATTGTTTGCAAATGCGTGAAATAGTGTAGTTTGAGACAGTGTAAGGCTGTCAAATGATATATTTTACAAATGGTGGATCATGGCACCAAACCGATTGCACCGCACAACACACTTGTGTGGCCAAGTTAACACTAGAGGAGGTTTCGTTTTGGTGCGCGACAACGTAGTTTCTTCCGAGATACTTCGTTCGGGCATAGTCCCTTAAGAGCCCTGAGACCAAAAAATTGTTCAACTTTGACGGGTGACTACGCGGACTCTGTGGCACCTAAGGATGTCTCGTCCTAATCCTACACCTTAGCATAGGGACCCTCTACAATATCCTGTCTCAGTTTTTCCTTCTCTAATTGGTGCTCTCGCTGCCCTATTATTTGCAAACGCGTAAAATAGTGCAGTTTGAGACAATATAAAGAATTTCATCAAACGGTATATTTTGCAAACGGTGGGTCACGGCACCAAACTGACTATGCTTACACATTCGGGTGGCTAGGTGAACGATAAAGGAGGCATCATTTCAGATGCACGACAACGTCGTTTCTTAGGCTACTTCGTTCGGGCGTAGTCCCTTAAGAGCCTCTGAGACCAAAACATCGTTCAACTTCGACGGGTGACTACACGCACTCCATGGCACCTAGAGATGTCTCGTCTAATCCTACACCTTGGCTTAGGGACCCTCTACAATATTTTGTCTCAGTTTTTTCCTTCTCCAATCGGTTTCTTGCTGCCTGTTGTTTGCAAACACGCGAAATAGTGCGATTTAAGACAGTGTAAGGTTGTCAAACAATATATTTTGCAAACGGTGGATCGTGGCACCAAACTCGATCCGACATGTCCGGGTGGCCAGGTGAATGCTATAGGAGGTGTCATTTCGGTGCGAAAATGTCGTTGCTTCCGGGATACCTCATTCGGGCGTAGTCCCTTAAAAGCCCTGAGACCAAAAATTGTTCAACTTCGACGGGTGACTACGCACACTCCGTGGCACCTAGAGATGTCTCGTCCAATCCTACACCTCGATGTAGGGACCATCTACAATAGCCTATCTCATTTTTTTCCTTCTCCAATTGGTGCTCTCGCTGCCCTATTGTTTGCAAACGTGCCAAATAGTGCAGTTTGAGACAATGTAAGGATGTCAAACAGTATATTTTGCAAACGGTGGGTCGTGGCACCTAACTGACTATGCACACGTGTAGGGATGGTATTTTAAACACTTAGGGAGGCATCATTTTGGTTCTCTAAGCTCCAGGGCTTGGGCTACCTCCTCTGGAGCCAAGAACCCCCTCCATAGGTACATAAATCGTTGTTAATTACTTCTCTTTTCTTGTAAAACAATGAAATCTTCTCTTAGCTTCGAGAATTTATAATTCTCTACTAATAATGCCAACCACGTGAAGGTGGAAGCTTTTTTGGCACCACTAACCTACACATAAAAGTTTTAGTCAACAAAATTGAAGTTTTAAATCAAAACCATAGTAGATATATACAAAATACACAAATCTAATAAAATATATGAACTTAAATTTATCTAACTAACAAATTTATGTATACCAAAGAAATTAATTATACTAGACATGAGCATTGTAAATTCATTCCAATGAACCATCGGGATCGGATCTACTCAATAGCGGACATGATTGCTTCATGATTTGAATCTCGAACCTTCCAAAGAATCTTGTTATTAGGCCTTCCTCGATATATATACAACTGAATATTTATCGCTAGAACTAGATGTGATTATAAAAGTATTTTCTTGTGTGTCTCAAAGTCTTCAAACACCCAAACAAAGGAGTTTTTAATGGATATTGTCGAAGCCAAGTTCTAGTAACTACCACTGACCCTGTAGGGTACTCAATATCTTCGCCATCTATAACAGGAGAAGTCAAATTCTTTCTTTCCTCGATGCAACGACATAAGAAATAGTTTTTTCCTTCTTCATTGTCTTCTGTCGCAATAACTGCAAACACATGTCCTACAAAAAAATAAAGGTTTCAACTCAAATTTAAATTGTACATATTAAAATTTCAATGGACATAACTCAATACAAAAATTGTAAATAACCATAAATACCTTATCGCACCAAAATTGAAATTTCTTCAAAGTCCTTGGATGTTGTAACTTCATCTACATAAACAAGTCGTAATGCTTGTGGAGGTTGATAACTAGGAAGCAGAGTTAGAGGCCTATAAATCCATCCATCCACCCATTCTTGTTAATCACACTCAGCATTGACAAATTCAATACAAGATGCACAAAAACATGTCAAATTTCTTGTCCATTTGGCCCACGAAGTAGCGTCTGAGATACAAAATGAGTGCATATCACTGGACCTAGTGAGTGTCATACAATCCTTGTAGTTAGCAATTTTTTGTTCCTCTATCAACCAAAAATATCTTTGAACTATGGAATTTTCTTGAGAACCTCGGGCCATGTTTTTAATACACCATTCCATTATGCTCTTTGCATCTTTCAATTTAGCACCATATTTGTACTTCAACTCTTCTCTTGCAAGATCTCTTTTCACACATGGACCTGCACCGTCATACTCTCATTTTCCAAGTCCAGCCTCAGTGAAACTCCAAATATGTTGCACACCCATCTTGACATGCATCCTTCTCATCCAATAAAACATTCGTGCATTCTTAAGCGAGACGTGTAATTATCGACCATATATAATGTTGTTTAATTGGATGTCCCTATCGACAAGATTCCATAAAATAATTAAAAACACCCTTACACAAATTCAAAGTAGAATGAGTACGATCATCACTAATATAAAATTGGTACTCTCTTAAAAATTTCGATCATTCTCTATACTGTCAAGAGAATGTATAAATGCTATATGCACAAAAATGGCAACTTGTATTGAGTTGTAATATTGTGATTGAACCTCCATTTGTGGTTGAAATGTGTAATTCTCTGCAAAATCGACCACTGAAACAATAGTACCAATAGGAAATGTGTCTTTGCATATCTTGAACTATTCATCTAACCATTGAGCTTTGTGTGTATGCCTAGCATACTCATAAACAATTTCATCCTTCAATTTTCTCATAAATTGAAAAATAGACATATGTTCTGTAACTAGCTCACACCATTTAGACTCTTTTCCATCTTTCAACTGGTATGCAACTGATTTATATTTATCAAACTCAACTAAATTATGTCCTATTACACCTTCAATTTGCTCATGGATGTAACTTTCTAATTTAGGTAATCTACCGCATATACCACAACTTCCATCTAAACAATCCTAACTATAAAAAAATTGTCCAACTTCTTTATCACAAAATATCGTAGGAATGAAATCCTTGAAGATATTGGTGGAACTTGAACACCACATTCTGATAACATAGTTTTAGAATGAAAATTAGAACGAATACGTAAACATTTAGCATAATGCATTGCAAATTCAACATGTTGCCTACAACAAGTGGTGCAAAAGTGGTTGATTTTCACATAGAATGGTTTCAACATTTCAAAAAAATGTTGACTCATTTTAATTTCTAGATGCTCTTGTTCAAACTTACGAAAAATTGAGTTTGATTCATATCTAAGAAATGCTTTGGATGTGGTTCATGATTAGTAGAACCAACTCTCTATTTTACAACATCTCTTGTATTAGGTGAAACTCTAGTGTTATCATGCCAAAATTGAATAACAACTTCTCTTATAGCATCAAAATTATCTTTTTCCTTACGCGGTGCTCTAGCAGAAAATGCCCAAAAATCGGTGTTATTGAGTGATTGAAGGATATTATCTTTCAATTACTTTCATTAGAGTTTTTTGATTAACTTACAACATTCGACTTGTTTGTGTAATCAAACATTGTTTTTTTATTGATTCACTTACAACACTAGTAGCAAGTACACGACGCACAATATTACTATCCCTAATGCGTCTCTTGACACCAACAGTGTGATATGCATCATGAAGGTTTTCAAAAATTGTAGAGGTTTGACCACGTATATTAAATGTTTTCAATCCTAAGGTGTTTAATGTAGGTCTCGTTTTAATCAATTTCATCAAACTAACCAACAACTGACATCTTTGGGAATCATTTAAAATTTTAAAATGATTATCCCAAATTTCAGTGGCTTTTCTTTTGATTTACCATTTAGAAAGTTTGTCAGACATTGGTTTCAAAATGTTTTCATCAATTTCAATAAAATAATTAGGTTTCTTACGGAAAATCCTAGGGGTGTTTTTGTCAAATTTTGTTTGTCTACGCTTTCAACTCCGAATTTCCTTATTCACATTTTCATTGTCTCCTTCAATTTCAACATTTGCTACATCACGAGTATTTAATTTTTCTTCAACATTGTGATAAAGAAAAACATCTTCATCACGAGTATTTAATTCAACTTCAACATTGACAGTAGAAACATTACTTGGTTCCTCATTGCTTACAATAGTAGGGGTTGAAGATGATCCTCTTCTTGATTCACGAAGTTTCGCATTTGCTCAAGATTTTGAATTTTTTTGGCCTCTAATTCATTTGGTGTTTTTTACTTAATGACTTCCTTTTTTGACTTCGTTTCTTGTCTCCCATGATGTTTACTTCCCGGTGATAAGAAAAATGTGCAGAAAATGACATAATTTCGTAGTAATTCGTACGAGTAAAGTCAAACATTAAAAATCACATGGTAATTAGAACATTGGGATGTGTGTAAATATGATTTAAGAACTGCGATCATGCTTTACAAACCACGCTCATGGTTTATAAAGTGTGATCGCGGTTCTTGTTATAAAACATGTGGTTTCGGTTTATAAACCACAATCATGGTTCTAACTATATCATCAAATCCAAACCTAAGGCTCGGGAAATCTTTGTTTTTCCCCAACCAAAGCTATGGAAGGTCATTATGAAGTGTAAAAGGTCAAAAAACTTCAAATTTGCTCTTCCACAGACTTGAACCATGTTGAAAACTAAAACATTTCACAAAAATGGTGCCATCGCGTAGGGGAGATTTGTTAGCTTTCAGAGAAATATTGATTTTAAAGTGAATAGAATAAGATAAATATCATTTTATAATTTTTACTAACAATAGGTCTTTAAGACATTTTTTCTCGCGAATGTTCATGTCTACGTTTAAGACTGCAACTTTTGATTCGCTTATCAAAATGTGATAATACTTATACCATCCCAAGCGTGGAGAAATTATATACACGTTAAAATATAGATATTTTATTTCGATATTTTTTTATATAGTTATGGTGAGAAAACGGAAAGCGCTCCATTTTCTAAATATTTTTAGACCACTTTCATGGAAAAAATCATAAAAAAAAAACATTGCTTGAAAAAATACAAAATAAAATCCATCCCAAGATAGACAACTACATATAACTTTTCACCAAATTAAAAAAAAAGATTTGGTCATCCAAATCAGTGGGCAAATGGACTACAATCTTATAGGTTTTTTCAAAAACAAAACCAAGTCATATAATTTTAAGTGTTTAATATAGCTAAACTTGTCCTTTTTTAAAAAATTAGTAGTTTAGAAACTAGATTCCGGATGCTACGATTCATATTTATATAAATTTTTCTAATTTTGAGTGCGCGTATTGCTAATAATCCCTACAAGTTGAGATTTTGCTGTTTTTTGCAATATGACGTCCACTTATGACCCCTTTTTTGTCCACCAACTTGCTGCACTTACCCATATAATTGATTCCTTTTCGAGGGTCACCAAAGTGTTGCAATCTCTTGTGTTGTTCTCATCGTTATCAACACAATGGAAGTGAAGGGGTTGATAGAGTAATTCCTAATAAATAATCTCAAACATGTGTTAGAAATAACTAGATAAAATAAAGGATATGAATTTGAAATGGCTAGTATGTTTGTTGAAAAATGTTATGTGCCACAAAGATACAAGATATAACACAAAGCTTCTAAATTTTTGAATATCAAAATATCCCATTTCAAAATGAAAAATCCTACAAAAATAATAAATTATCTTTACATGAAACAAAAACTCAACATTTATAATGATTAAATATGTAAACAATATCAATACACTCAAGACAAAATAGAAACAAGAACAACCCAAATGATTTTGTGAGGTGGAACAAAGGGTCCTCAAATTGACTCGAACCCTCTATCTAAATACCTTCACCCGAAAGGAAACATTCTAGCATTAAAATATATAAAAAAGTAAATAAAATTAATAAAAATTGATGCACGTTGTTTAGAGATGTTGTTGGAAAGATGCCACACTTGGTATGCAAAATTTATAGGGGAGGGAAGTGACTTGTACATTACGCTTAATTGAAGTTGTTTTTAAGTGCTTACATTATAGACTATCATGGACAACCATTTTTCATGAATTAGAAAATGAAACTATCCCAATTGAAGTTACAATCATGGACTCTTACCTAACACTTGTGCATATCTATAGACTTGCATGGAAAAATTACAAACATATATGTCATATAAAGGTTAGCATAAAACAAAAAACAAATGTTTGCGTGCTAACAAAATGATGTACAACAAATGCAAGTGACTTTTGCACACTTATAGAATGAGAACTTTCCTACAAGACATGCACAAAACATGATTTACACAAAATAAAAATAAAAATATTACAATTAATACTTATGTAATATTAGACTTTAATTATTTTCCTAATATATTTTTGGATGATGCAATATTGCAACATAACTTGATGCTCATGCATCCTAGATATATGTCTTTATGTGTATAAATTACATCTCTCATTCTCGGAGAATCATGTTTGCTCTTTCTAGTGTGTATTATATAGCTTTATCCCTCCACTTTATTTCTATAATCATATTTTTCCTAATTTAAGTTCATGCTACTATACTTTACTCTCTTCAAGTAAATAATATGATTAGGTCATAATTTTATTTATTTTGTATATGTAGGCATAACTTAATGTAAAAATTTCCAATAGTGAGGTACTAGTCCCTAGTCTAGCATTTTCACCAATTGGGCGTATAGTAATTCCTTGTTTCCATGAAGTTTTGTGTTCCATGACTTTCCCTAACCATGCCTCTATTTGGTACTTATACACCTTAAGGCATCTACCTCTATTACAAGTAGCAATGTTAAGTGTGAGACTCTCCTCCATATTCTGTCTCTTAAGTTTGTTGGTATATAATGTTTTCTCTTCCTTTCCATTTTTGAATCAGTCTCTAGTTCAATATTTATTTGGGGATTTCTCACCCACCAAACTCTCCAACAAGTGAAAACATGGTTCACATATCGACCAAGCGTATACAATCCTTTGAACTCCTTAAAATTACTATATTAAAAATTTAAAGCTCAAATTTTTCAAATTGTTTACCTATACCATGTCATTAATCCACTAGTGTTTCATGTGTTTTGGAAGTATGCATGTGGGATGACACAAATACGGATTTTCGTGAATCGTGTATCTATGCTAAGTAGGTACACATTTTATGTTGTCCCTTTAAACTAGTATTTTGTGTTTTATTTCCAATACTAGATTAAAGGGTGCAATTTTTCTTACCCTAAATTTCATTCAAGGTACTTTTATAGGACTAAACCATTAACACATATATTTGGTTCATTATCCCTATACATTTTCCATTGTTAAAGTTAGTTTTATGTTTAGTAGGTTAACAACAAAAATCCAATATACTTAAGATCACTTGCAATCCATATAGGAACCTTTTATTCTCCTACATAGACATTATTTCATCTTAAGTTTCTAACTATTTAACCTCTAAGATGGTTTTGGGCCACATGATTAGCTTCATATACGAAACTAACATCTTTGTTTTGTTTCATTTATGAAACCAACCAATCTCCATATATAAGGTCATCCTTTTTACTAAAATGATCATTTTTTTCAAAATGAGTATCTTCATAGGTTAGCCTAAGAGTGACTTTCGAGTTAACTTTAGATTAAAATTTTAAAAAGGAATCATTTATAAGTGAACAACCTAAAGTACCTAAACCATCAAAAAAACCACCTTGGAGATCATCATTCAAAGACTTATCACTATCCTAAATATTCCAGTTTATCATCTTGAGAGAATTCCATGAGTCAAATTTAAGATACAATATCAAAGTTGGACATTGCCACAAGTCTTGAGCCAAGTTAAGGAACATTCTAAATGACATTGTAAAATTTATTAGTGCATATCATTTAGAACTTGCAAGAAAATATGTGCAACTTTATCCCTCCTCAAAGTATTGGTACATAGTGTAGTGTACATATGCAATGGGGCATGATGACGTCTATCCAACCCAATAGTTCTTAGGGAATTTTATCGTGTTTTTTCTCAAATGCATCATAGTGCATAAACATAGATCCAAAATATAGAAGCTAAGATAAAGGAAAAACTACATTAAAATATCATGTCGATCATAGTAGTGTTGACCAAGTTTGTGAAATAATACTATGTCCCACTAGGTGGCCAATTTTTTAAAAAAAAGCCGACTACTAAATATATCCTACAAAACACTTAAACTCTAAATTTTCATAAAATTTATCAATGCACCCATGTCATCTTGCCCACTAAATCATCATTTTATTTTGTCTAAGTGCACCCATGTCGCCTTGTCCCATTGTGTGGATGCACCCATGTCAAAGTAAAACAAATAAAAATTAAATTTAGGGTAATACAAATTGGGAAAATTAGGTTGAAAAAATGAGCCAAGTGTGTGTGTGTGTGTGCGTGCGTGCCAAGTGTGTGTGTGTGTGTGTGTGTGTGTGTGTGTGTGTGTGTGTGTGTGTGTGTATGGTTTAGTCCTACAAAAACATCTTGAACAAAATTCATGTTAGTCCTACAAAAACATCTTGAACAAAATTCACGGTACTGGATTGGAAAAATTAGGTTACATTATTTTGTCTCGAGTGCACCCATGTCATCTTGTCCCTTTATGTCATTTTTTCTTCTATTGTATGTTGGAAAGCACACTAATAAGGTCTTAATTTGAAATCTAGAAGTTTGTAAATATGTAAGTGCATTAGGGCATTTAGGTCAAGTTGAGAAATTAAGAAATCATTTATACAAGAGAGTCCTTTTTCCAAAAGAAATAAAAATCATTTATAAAATCATTCAAGATTTTACAATTTTTAAAGAACATATAACATTTAGCTATTAAATTGTAAATGAGATAAGGATTATGCCCTTGCATTATATTGGATTATTTGATAAACTACATGATACATGGTCTATTGTCTTGATAACTATTCTCATTAAGGGATGTTTAATAATAGATCTTGATCACATAGTTACCTCGAAATATCCCCACTTTTTATTGTGTTTTTGTAATATGTTGCTTAAACATTATGGTTTTGCAGTAAGACTAGAATTCAATTTCTTAGACTTTCATGTTGAATTAGGAAAAAAGAGAAAGATTTTTGGATCCCGAGAGCATGCAAACAATTTTATAATTTATATTTGCATTTGTTACTAGTTTTTGGAAATATAACCCATGGTTTTGAATAATTGAATGATTCAAATCAATTGTACAATATTGGCCAAAGTTACTCCATTCACGTAGATTGTTTTGGTTCTTCTTTGTCTCCCTATTTAGACCGACATTACTTTTTTTAATTTCTAATGGCTTCCTTCAAAATTATGGGAAATCTAGATTTTTGATAAAACCCCCTCTCTATCAATTATCTATCTTACTATAGTATTATTTCATATAAGTACGTTTAAATTTATTGATTATATATATATATATATATATATATATATATATATATATATATATATATATATATTAGATATGAATTGCAATGTTTGTGGTTAATTGTAGTGTTATGTTAATTTAAAAACCACTTTCCGCATCTACTCTTCTTTAGAATCATTACCACACCTCAACCAAACTTTCTCAAAAATCCTTTAGAGTATGAGGAAAAACACTATTTGTCATAGTTTTGGGAATTGATTATAATTGGGATACCATTGATTTGAATAATATATATCCACTAAAGCATTGTGGGCTCAATATAGGATCTGACCTAATGAATTTCCAAATGATTCAATCGTGTATAAAGTGCAAGGAGTTAATTGTGTGTTTCTATTCATGGAAGTTCCTTAGGAGTTTCTCATATTGAAAGCATCCACATCCAGCTTTAGAAACTCTAATAAAGGAACTCATATTAGTATCTTTTCTATCAATCCTTACACTTATTGATAGACAAACATTCATACTTTTATATTCAATATATACTCAATACACTTTAATAAAAATTGCTAGTGTTACTCCTATTTGCTATGTCTTTAATTTTAGTTATTAATTAGTACATTTATTTTTATTTTGTCTTTTAAATATATGCTAGATCTAATACATATGATTATAAGCTTTAAAATGTTGAATAGTGAAGTCAAAACAATCATTTTTTTGATAATATTAGGATGGACATGGGGGTGTTAACAAATGATTTAAAAATAAAAAGAGGAGAGGAAAAAGGAAAATTTGAAAAATGACACAATGGAAAACAATAATCATTCCCATAATACAATATGCATTACCCAAGTGGAAGGTACAAATGATGGAAGGGACTAGGTGGTTGCATTACCCAGGAGAAAAAGATCATTTGCTCATCACCTAGCTTATCCTTATCATTAATAGACAAAGAACATTGAAAAATAAAATGCAACATTGTCATAGCCATTATGGAGGTCCATACCATTAGTCACTACTCCTAGATTAGAATTCTCGTGAAATTTGTTATGTGTGGCATAATGCAAGCACTACGCAGATTCAAAGGGGATAAACCAACCACGATCAAGGGATATTGTCAACTAAAATCCAAACCCCCAAGTAGCTCGAGTCCTTCCTCCACCCACAGGACTCATTGCGAGTTGCCCACCCACACTCATTTTCCATATCCTTCTCATGGCTCCTCCACCCCTTCCCAACTAGGTTGTGGAAAGTATCATGTAGTTGTATAGCCCTCACCATAAATAATATAGTTTCGTTGTTGCAATCAGCAAAGACCCACGGATGCAAATCAAGTTTCTAAATTGATGTTTTAGGCATCCAAAGTGATTACACAACATTGAAACCTCTCTCCAAGTGTGGGACTTGTAAAAATTAGAGAGGAATCTCAGATTAGAGGCTGGTTCCTCAAACTCCTCGATTAGATCTATTATTTGCACAACTGCAGAGGTTCAGATCCTAATTTTATCCTAGATTGCAAGGAGACAGGGATAAGAGATGAAAAAATTGAAACTAAACTAATAAGGGTGATACACCAAAGGAGTGGTGAACATTTTTGCTCATGTAAATAGACACAAATCAAAAATTGCAACATAAAACATCATGCACAGGTTGATAAGTTGTAATCAAAGGTTTGAAATGAAACAAACAACACATATAAAGGACTGAAAGCATTCATAGAGCCTGTATTATGATTTTCAACATCAAAATCCTTGCATTCCAACACCAAAGAGGCAGAAAACTATTACAATCCCTGAAAAGGTCTGATCCTTGCAAAAAATCACTTGCTGAAGGTGAAAACAGAAGCTTGCTATGCAAAAAAGTGTTCCACCTTTGAAAAATGAGCCAAATCTGGCTTTTTACAATGCATGGGTCGAGCCCAGGAGAGAGAAAACGTGAAAAAACATGGGAGCCATTCCCCATTGACCAAAATGCATTAAAAATAGCATGGAGGTCCTTACAAACCCATGCCCTGACATTTTTGACCATGCTGGAGAAGAATGCGACCCATTTTGCATTAAAATTGGTTGTTGAAACATCAGTTCTGTCCATGGGTGCGTACCAGAAGTGTTTTTGATTTTCTCCCTCCAAAATGAACCAAAATTCAAAATTGACCATGGAATCTTGTAGAGAATTTCACCAGCTTTCCATTTATATAAAGAACGCAAAAATATGAGCTCTGGATCAAAAGTTATGGCGATTTGAAGTTTTAGGGCAAAAACAGGCCAAAATCGGATCGGCGGGCAAAAAGTTTGAATTTTTACCCGTTTGGTCTTTGGAACATTTTTCAAATTTTCCCCACGCTCCGCCACTCCAGGTGCCACATGGCATGTTCTGATTGGGCGCGGGCCCTTCCTGACCATTTTTTCCTTCGGGTCGCTTGGTGTTTTTTCGCCCTTGGACACGTGGCAACTCCTGATTGGCTGCGGGCCTTCTAGGGAAAAATTTCCCACCAAAACTCCACTGAGCCATAACTTGAAAAATACGTGGAGTTAGGAGGAAAAATTTACCTTTCTGGAAAGCTGAGAAAGAGCTCTATCCAATGGTGCCATTTCCAGAAGGTTTTGAGTGCCTAAAAAGTAAAAATTTATGACTGAGGCACAATAGAAGGAAAGAATGAAAGGGAGTTAGCCACAAAATGAGCAGGGGGCACATTTGGATACAGCTTCCTCCATGCCAAAAATTCTATAATATGAAGAAGAATAGACCAAAACAAAACAAACACAACATTATTTATTAAACCGTCTCTTAAAGAAAGTGAGAGGAAATGAAAGCTCGTGTAGGAACTAATCAATCTTATCATGGCTTGATCGGTTGCACCAATGTGGATGTCCATGCCCTTAGTCGTTGCTCCTTGATTATATATTTCTCATGAAGCCTTTTATGTCTAACACAAGGTTGGAATTACATGGACTTGAAGGTGATCCAAATGCACGGTCGGGGGAAATAGTCAACTACGGCTGAAATCCCTAAGCAACTTAAATCCCTCCTCCACCCACCAAACACATTGTGGGAAGTGTCCCACACTCCTTGTCCTTGTGCTTTTCAGGATCCTCTACCCATATCCAACTAGATTTCAATAAGTATTGTGCACTTGTGTGGTACTTGTCCATGGACATAATAGTGTCATTTATGTCAAAGCACATGTAATGGGAAGAATAATAGACCAAAACAAAACAAACACACCATTATTTATAAAAGCATGAGTTGAAGAATTTGAGAGGTAAATGAAAGAGTGTAGGGGCTAATCAGGTCTGTCATGGATGACAAACTCTAATATTTGTGTTCAAACTTGATCAATGCTTTGAATTTGGAACGGAATCACCTTGAAATAGCACTCGGTTGTAGCAATAAGCAAGGTGAGGCAAAAAAATAAAAAAACACATTCTTTGTTGGTCCTTGCTTGGAATTGGGATGCCACTACGAAACACCTTTTGACACAAAATAATGCCTCTTTATTTGGAAAGGCATATATGCACAACAATGTATTTGCAAACAATTGATCATTTATGCAAAACTATTCGATTGATTGCGAGATAGATGTGCTTCATGCACAATTGAAAGTCTACATGATGCAAACATAATTTATATTGAAACCCAATATATTAATGTGGATTAACAAGCTGCAAGGTGTGTAAGGTATATGAATGGTGTCATCCCTCAATCATGGCTTATGTCTTTATGTATCCTCTTCTCATCCATGAAAATAATATGCACGGGAATCTTAGAACAAATGAGACGTTGAGAGAGAACTATATAGGCTACATTAATTTATCAAAGCCAACCTATAACGAGACATGTCGTGTCATTATTGACTTCCCTCATGTTGTGCCAGGGAGCCGGTGAGCAAATCAATGCTAGGTGGACGGATTCGATTAAGTCGCGTACTTCAATGCAGCCCTACCCTATCACAACTACCGTCGATCTACTACGGCAAGAGCCCTTCATCCAAAAGGTGTAGGCCTATCGATGTAACTACTTCCCTTAACTATTTTAAGACTAAACTCATGCCTACATTACATTCATCTATGGGGTATAATTAGTATGAAGGATTACACACAAGTCGAGATACCATAAGTTAAGTGATTTTAAAACCATTCTTTTGCATTTTTTTGTCCATTACCATAAGAGAGTATGAAAGTTGTAATAATTTGAACAATTTATATCCATCGAATGTTTGTAGCATTATTATTCAATTGTGTATAAGTGTAGTGGAAGTAATTGCGTGCTTTTGTTCATGGAAGTTCCTAAGGAGTTTCTCATATTGAAAGCGTCCACATCCAACTTAGAAACTCTAATCAAGGAACTCAATATATTAGTATGAAGGATTACATGCAACTTAGATACCATAAGATATTTTAAAACCATTATTTTGTATTTTTTTCTTTCAATCCTTACACTTATTTATAGACGAACATTAAATATATGCTAGATCTAATAAATATGATTAAAAGCTTTAAAATGTTGAATAGAGCCTCTATTTGATAACCATGGAGCTGTTAAAAGATGATTTATTATCGCCATATCATAACCTTGTTAATTATTACATTTATTTTTTATTTTGTCTTTTAAATATATGTTAGATGTAATAAGTATGATAGCTTAAAAATATTGAATAGAGAAGTCAAAACAATCCTTTATTTGATAACCATGGAGCTGTTAAAAGATAATTTAAAAACGAAAAGAGGAGAGAAGACACAATGGAAAACAACAATCATTCCCATATACAATGGTGGTTCAAGATGAGCCAACTAGAGCTAAGAGGGGACTGTCAATGCTGACACACTGGTAATTTGCATTGTGTGCTTAAACATTGTTGGTGATTCATGTTTGTATTATTCTTGAGCAAGGATTCAAGAATAGCAGTTCTGCACTGTGGTTTTCTCCTTCAATTGACTATGGTCTCGGAAACAGTTTAATGGAAAATCCTTTGGAAGGAAGAGGAGGGAGTGGATCCCCTGATATTTTTTCGTCGGGATCAACTGGGGTGTAGCTGCTAAAAGTTTTGACAAAATGATGAACGAACAGTAAAATCTCCATCTTTGAAAACTCCCATCCCACACATGACCGCTGGCCTCCACCGAAGGGTAAAAATGTGTAAGGAGCTACATGCTTTCCTTCCTGATCGAATCTTGAAGGCATGAATTTCTCTGGTTCACTGAAATACAAGTCCTTGGGATGTGTACTGTAAGTTGTCCACAACAGCTGTTCATTCGCATCATTTATATATAAGATTTAGGTTTAAGTAATTTCTTTTATAGAAAACCAGACAGAGTTTATGACAAGATGAAAACAGGGCAATCTAGATCGACTTACCTTCCACCCTTTTGGAATTGTGTAACCATCATAATGAATGTCAGTCATGGCCTTGCGAAGTGTTCCAAATACTGGAGAAAACATCCGTAGCGTTTCCTGAGCTACTTGCCATGTGTATTTCATGGCTTTCATATCCTTCCATGTGATTTCTTCTCCCTCCTTTTTATTTGAAGCTATCTCCAATTGCTCTGTTATATGAATTTATGCAATTATAAATTTCAATAAGGAAAACATAGAGTATGTATCTAAAGATCACATGCATTTGCATTTTGGACAGCCCTTAACCTGCAGTGAAAGCGGATTACTATATAGGTAACAACACACACTCTTATCTTTACAGGAACCTGATTGGACTGCGGATGAACTGACTGTCCAAAATCATAAATATACGTAATCTATAAGAACTTGAAAATCATAGGGTTTGCATACCTTGAACTACTTTTTCAAAGCATTCTGGATTGGAAGACAACATCTTTAAAATCAGAGTCATTTGTGAAGTGGTGGTGTCATAGGAGGCATGGAGCAGAGAAGAAAAGTTGTCGAGTATCTCGTCATTGGTGAGTGGAGTCCCTTTGTCATCTCTGAAAGTGAGCAAAACAGAGAGCAGATCCTGAGTGGCTGTTGCCGATCCAGACTGCAGATCTTCTTTTCTCTTTTAATTAAAGACAGCATAATTTTGTTGAGCGTGGCCCGTCCCTGGAGTGCTCTATGGAAACCAAATCCGGGCAAGTCAATTGGAAGAGCAAAACTTCCGACCAGAATAGTTTCCAAAAGCTTATGCAGACGATCCTGTTCCTGCTTATCATATATGTTGAAAAACAAGATGGCCGAAATGTTGAAGACGAGCTCTCTTACCAAAGGAAGTACATTCACCTCATCTTTTCCCTTCCATTTTTCGTTGATATGATTCTGGATCTCTGTATTCATTTTACCAATGTAACTCTGCAGCGCACCAGGGCCGAAAAAAACCTGCAAGAGCAGAGCGCATAACTATATGGTCTTCACCTCTCCTGGTGGCAACGGAATTCTCCCCATGAGCTTCATAAACTGAGCGGGCCACGACATCTGCACCAGCTTCTCCTCGTTGGACAGAATAAGCCGGTTTCCCGCAGGGCCGCAGAGTACTACTGTGGGATGCCCAATCAAGGAGGTCTTGAACACGAGGCCGAATTTCTTCACTCTCTCGTCAAAAAATTGCTCCAGCGAGTTCGATCGAAGAGCCCTCAGGAAGATAAACGACTCGCCAATGAAAGGGATGCCTAATTTCCCAGGAGGAAGTTTAAGAGAGGAGTGGCGTTTAAAACGGAAGAGCAGAAGAAGTAGAAGAACACTAGCAATAGCTGAGAGGGCAATCATGGAAAATGAATCAGTGGAACAGTCCAGCTGTGTGACCTCTTTAAATTTTGCAACTGTGCTCTTATACAGGGCATCCATTTTGGAAGAAGAAAAGCAGGAGCAGAAAACAGAGGGTATCCGTGGTCGAAATACAGATAAAAGAGGGTTGAGTTTAGGTATATAATACTTTCTCCATTAGTTATCTCTTCTACCTATGTGAAATCAAGTCTGCTAAAAACAAAACATGGAATCTGGGTCCCACGTGAAATCAAGCCTGCTAATTTAAGGACCACGTGATAAATCAACGTTTTGTTAGTATTATAACTTCTCACGCCTTTTTAAGGGAATCAATTTAATTTAATAATGATGTGCACCCCGTGGTAAATAATTGCTTATATCACTAGTAATTGTACACGAGTTACAAAATAATGCGAAGAAGATACTAATATAAATAATGATTTTAGCTATAAAGTGTTAGTTCTATAAAATATTAATTATAGGTTTTAGATCTTAATTTTTTTATAATTATGTCGAAGGCGTTCCCCATATGGTAAAGGACCTCCGGATATTTCTACAAAGTGATGTTAAATTTGACGGTTTTCCTACCTATGGTAAAGAACCTGCGGACGTTTCTATAGCGATGTTAAATTTGACGGTTTTCTAGCCGTCTGGCGTTTTTACATTTTCCTTCTATTTTTAACAATTTTTTATGTGCCATGGTCTACAATTTTGGGGTTGCTTTCTTGTGCCTGGGACTGCATCTATTGGCATGTCTTTTCACACCTTGGTCTGCTTTTTGCTACCACATTCAAATGCGCCTAGGCTTATTCTTCTACAGTCCTGCGGACCTGTGCATTCGGGCTTCTGTTTTGCGTTCTGGGCGCGGTGATTCTCAAGGTTTTTGCATCTTTTTTGGGCGCCTTTTTCCCTACTTGCTAGGCGTGGTGTCTTAGGGTTTTTGCGTCCAATCTAGGCGTTGTTTTTCCCTGCATGGTGGACGGTTTTTGTGCCCTGGTTAAGCCGTTTTGGCTTCTTTTCCTTGGCCGCCCTTATTCCTGCCGTGGCTTCATTTTTGCATGTTGAGCGTGGTTTTTATCAATAAAATGTATGACAAAAGTTTTCAACGAAATTGGTGACTTATATTATTGTTCATTGCACACTATTATAATCATGTAAATATAGAATCTAGAGATTGAAAATTGTTGCTTATAGAGTCTATTGTTGCTTATTTGTCAAATAGTTAATGTCTCTTCCACATATTTATTCTAAACAAACATATGTGGCAAATAAACCATTAACTCTGGACATTTTTGTAAATTAACTATCAATTTGTTAAATTATTGACATCAATAAAATGGCTTCATATGTTTTGCTCCTTTGTTCATCTAGAAGAATGAGTGACAAAATGACAACTATCATCAATGTTACATAAGAGAATATAATTGCAAAAATTGGCCCTCTTTTGTTAATGGACCTCATTTGCAAGCCATATACAACTCTTGAAACCATTATTCCATGCTTAAATGATAAAAAACCCAAATAGAAAATCAATAAACTTAAAAATTAATTGCTCATTTTTAACTACACAAAATATTATAAACATCAACTATAAAATTCATACAACATATATAACAATCAATAATTGAAAGTTCCATCCCAAAGCCCAAACAAAAGGATTTTGTTAACAAATGAAGCCTATCATAGTTGTTTGTAGTGAAGCAAAAAACACATCAATCTTTACCAATGACTTTTAACCTAGATATATCTTCGTAATTTTAGACTCGCAAATCAAATATAATAATATGTGAATATTACAAATCCCAATATATTTAGAGTTATGGCAAGTTCAAGTTGAAAACTTGAAAAATAATCCATGTACAATGTGCAATCGACTCACGCTTATTAATATAGAACCTTGAATCTAATCCACACCTACTCCAAAGGAGGCTTTAATCTATTTTTTTAATGGCAAAAATTGGATCTCCATTTGGCTCGGTTTATGTATTCGAGAATTAATCTCTTTGTGAATATAAGAAGGATGTTGTGCCCCCTCCACATTCCAACATAATTGTGAATGATTTGGCCTTCGTTTGCATGAGGGTTTGATTTAGGTCTCAATTTTTAATTAAAAGAAAAATATAGAGTATTTGTTGGCATTGACGTGTAATTGATCTAAATTGCGAACAATGACAAATTTTTGACAATTGTTCCTTGTCATGATACGTTTTTAAATTTCCATACATTTTCGGTCTTGTCAAAGTGTAGGGAAAAAGAGAGAGAAGAGAAAGCTCACATCATATAAATCAATAACAGCCTCATTAGGATAGGGCGAAAAAGCATTGTTGATATACACAAACTGGACAGCCAAATCAAATCAATAAATTAGTGATTTGAGTTAATAAACAAAAAACTTATATACATTTACATATGCATGAAAGAAAAAGACACTAAGAAGTAAAGAATAATTTACAAAGAGATTTTCCTGTTGACACTAATACCTCCCTAGAAAAGCCTTCGGAAGATGCATTTCTACAACTCATTTGATAAAAGTAAGTAAAAATATTTGGATGGTAAAACAATAAGATACAATCTGAGAAAAGATGAGATGGACATACAAACGTCTGACATCCAAGGGCTGTGGGGAAATGATTCTTGATTTTTTGTAGGGCTTGAGAACATAATTTAAGACTGTGACAATCATTCATTTTGTGCCATGGTTCAGTGAGACACTTGATGGTGAATCCTTGCTATTTGGAGAAGGTAGTTGGGCCAAGTCTTGTATACAGGTATTAAACATGCTCGGTTGTTGTGCAGAGTTAAATCTCTTATGAGTTAAAAGATTAAGAAATCATTGTCCTCCTTTTTTAATAGGGTCTAGCTAACCGTTGAACATTTGTTTTTCAAATGAAAACATAGGGTCTGGCTGATAGTTGGACGTCTTGTTTAATGGGCGGTCAATGCAGATATGTATATCTGCTCTCGTTGACCAGGGTGAACTATTATGAATATCCTTATAATATCAAAACAAGATTTGAGGGCGAGGAATTTGTAACATGTGGACTTGTTGATATGTATTCAAAATGTCATGATATAGAGGATGTGCAGAAAGTGTTTGACAAAACGCCTCAAGGAGATTTGGTAGTATTTAATGCTATGATCGCAGGGTATGAACTTAATGGATATGATATTGAAGCCTTGGAAATGTGTTTTCAACTTCCGAAAACAGGTTTAGAGGCTGACCCATTTTCATTTTCATGTATTCTTAGTGTGTGTGCAAACTTAGAAGCCATTAATTAGGGCAAGTTAGTTATGCACATATAATTAAAATTGAGGTTGTATGGGATATAGCAGTGGTGAATGCTCTCATTACCATGTATGCCAAAAGTGGAAGCTTGGATTGTGCGTTCAAGGTGTTATACAAAATGCCCAAGAAGAATGTTATCTCGTGGAATGCAATCGTAGCAGGGTGTGCTTATTATTTGTTGTTTTGAATTTATAACTTTCTAATAGTAATGCATTCTAACACCTGAAATTTTTCTTCCATTTTGCTACACCACTTTGCTTGGTAGGACCCCTCTTAACATCTGCATATTTTGATAACCATCCACCAAATGAAGAATTTGGTTTAATCTATGTATCATTTGTTGCTTCTGCTCATGTAAATCATGCAACAATATGCAACAATGCTACCTTCACAAAGATCTTACCCCGTGGATTTCTAGAGTAGCTTGAAGATGATGGTATTGGTCTTGTTGTCCCAAACTGGTCTGAGCATCTGCATTACACATTGTTATCACTTAATGCTATTGGTGGTTTCTTCACCCAATATGATTGGATTTCAGTTTCACAGATCCTGTGCATGGGTGTTCCATTCTTAGGATTTCCTTTGTATGCAGATCAATACACAAACTGCAAGGTTATATCAGATGAGATGGATATATCTTTGAAGCCTTGAAGGTAGAACATGGTGGTATTAATGGAACATTACTTTAGAGAAAGAGATTGCAAAGAAGGTGAAGGCATTGATGCATGGAAAAGAAGGGAGGAAAGCTAGGATAAAGATAAGGAGACTCAGACGTGTTGCTAGAAAGGCAGCTACTCAAGGAGGCTCCTCCCATAAGAATTTATACATTTTTGTGGAGGAATTTATAGGTAAGATATTGCATGGTTAAATCATTCTAACTAATGGCAGGCTTTAATAAGTGGTTTACACATTAATCACAAGTTTTGGATGCTTTATTTCATTTGAAATATGTTATTCTCTTGAATTATGGAGTAACATTTCTAACACAATTTGGAATTGAATTGTCTCGGGAAAGTTTATTTTTTTTAAATAATAATTTGAGTTGAAGGGTTACAATTTGAAAAGAATTCCAGACAGGTTACACACTATATGACAGTGGCATCACAAGACCCAAACACTTGGGACTTGATATCAAAATTTATAGGCATAGATCTATAGTAAGCCTAAAATAGCCCAAAAACCTGTTTCTTTGTGAATTTTTATATTTCACTGTGCGAGATAAATTGTTTTCAGAATTATTCTCTTTTGCTTTAATGGAGTAACATTTCTAACAAGGCTGGAATTGAATTGTCTTAGGGATTTTATTTATTTTTAAATAATAATTTGAGTTAAAGGGTCACAATTCAAAAGGAAGTCTGGACAGGATGCCACACTATTTGACAGTGGTATCACAAGTGGCCCAAAGACCTGGGACTTGATATCAAAATTTAATAACACCGACATGAGAAGGCAGTGGAGATGAAGAGGTCATGCGGATCAACCGGACAAAGTGGAAGAAGGCAGCTGATGTAGCATGAATCGCTTCAACTGTTTAGTTTTTGCCCAACGGGAACTTAATGGTAAAGTAGTGGAAAGATCAGCCTCTTTGTTATCGGATTTTGATGTTCTTAACATGAGATTCTCATCTCCCATGAAGGATGATTTCGATACCTCGCCAAACTCCAAGAAGAAGAAAGCCATGCTAAAGAAAATTGGGAATTTGTGGAAGAAACGGGTCGAAGTGAGGTTTCCAACAAATAGCCTTAGAACTTCAGGCATGTCTCATTTGATACATTCTTAAGCTAATGATCTTTTTGACAAGAGGTTTCTTGCTTTCCTGCTTTAGGAGGGTATGTAATTTGATTGCGAAATTGAAACACTTAACAACCTTTAGTATGTTGTACTACTTTTTTCTGGAAGCATCCCTTGATCTTTGCAGCACCATCAACCTCCTCTCTAGAAGCATATGATCAATTTGGAACAGAATCCACCAATATCTCGTCACCCGCGTGGTTCAGAATCTTGAAAACCTAAACACAATCCGATTCCGGATGATGCCTCCCATGGCTTTTTATCCAGGTGGACTGGACTCGGATCCACAACTATTTTCAGCGGCCTAGGGATGGCAAAGTACGGATAAAATGGATTAAGGAAAAGCTATTGCAGATGGAGGGTGAAACTTATGTGGTGCACCTCTGGAATAAACAAAGCCGACACTTGCAGGTGGAAGAGGGTAGCATTATTCACCACATCTTCCATAAATGTTGCAGCATCTGCGACGAAAAACATTTTTTACAAATTACTCATTCTTTATAATTACAACTGAATTTTTCATTCTCCTCTTAGATGTGAAACTCACAAATGGTAAAGAAAAATGGAAAGAGAGACTCTCTGTCTTTTGTTCAGATGGGGCAATGGAATCAAAAAAACACTTTATTACAGAATGCAATGCTTATAATGACATTCTTTTAAAATTAACAAAAGAAAATCAAAAAAATCTGGTTGTACTGTCTCATAAACTATTTTAAACCTTATAGATTTTACAAAGTTTTTATTTCACTTCATTTCATTTGTATATCATGTGGATTGTCATTGAATCTCTATTATTTTGTAGTTTCTTTTATGTGATTGCAATATACCACACGTGTGTTTGTTGAATTCTTCGTTCCTTTCCAGGGATTCATGGTGCTCTACTACACTTCATTGTATTAAATAACGTAACTTAAAATCGATAGCATTGTATATATTTAAAATGGCGAAGAAGAAACGGTTTCCGAATTTCATTAATTTAGGTGGATAAAACGTGGCACCAATCAAAGTCTTGTTCTTCTTAATATCCATTATCATCATTCTAACTCAACCATTCTAAGAAACATAAAGTTAATTTTTCTTATAATATCGATTAATTTTTATATAATTATCATTCTAAGAAACGTCACATTTTCATAGTTATTATATTGACAATCTTGAGCAAATAAAAAAGCGAAAGAAAATTGAAATGGTGGCTAAGAATAAATCAATCATTGTTTGAACTTATTTAATTAATAGGTTGAATATAATGAACTTTGACATTCTCATCTTGCCTTACAAAATGTTCAAAAGCTTCACAAATTATTTTTTTCAAGTATCATGTACAATAATACAAACTTGTTTGCTTGAAGTGAATATGGCATTGGAAGTCTTGCTTTGTTTGGTCACTAGTCACTCTCCACTTTGTAGCCACACATACAAAATGTGTTCTTTACACTTTTCACAATGAAGGTACTCCATTCTGCAACATGGGTCCCCTCCCACATTTATCGAATCCCAAAAAAACAAATAGGTAACTTATACCATTCGGCGTTCACATTGCATTGTATACATGCGATTCTTAGTGTAACTTTTTATTATCTCTATAAAATTAATCAATAATTAGTTTGTGTGTGTCATACACATACATATGTATATGTATATGTATATGTTTAAGAATTATATGAGATATAATTTAGCATTCCTTTCCATAGTAAATCATAAATTTTGATATTTATTCTAAAATATTATTAATATATAAATATTTTAATAGGTTAAAGGTGTATTATTCTAATTTTATTAGGACATTAGAATTGTAAAAATAATCCACTTGCGAGGAGAAGTCTTATTTCATTAGGACATTAAAATTGTGAAAATAATTCTAAGATGTATTAAAAGATATATTCGAATTGCAATAAAAGATACATAAGAAGTGAGGGGAAGGCCCAACAAACAAATATGCTCATTCCATCACCAAGCATCAACGAATCATATTCTTCTAGAGTCATTTGTGAAATGATACCCACATGCGTGGGATAACACCCCTTGTAAATCTTGGGAAAGGTCTCCCTATAAAGTCCTATACAAGGATGTTCACAACTTAAGGTTTCTCGGCGTGGCTGATCACAACGGAGCCTAGCATGTCTCATGAAAAGAAGATTACAATTATCACGTTGACATTCCTCGGGAAAATGACATATCTTTATACACTGACGACTGCATGAATTCTCAATTTTTTTGGGACAAGGTTTGGGGCAAATTATATTATCATGATCGAAGGGATGACACCTCCTTGAGCAAGCATGGCCACATATTAACTGAGATTCACAAGGCATGTTGCATCCTCCATCCTCCACCTACCTATAACCTTTGGCTGCCGAAACTTTGATAAACCCAATATTTCCTTTCGATCCTACTACCCTTACCAAGTTACCACTTTGTTACTCCTTACAACAGATAATATAATAATTTTTCATTCCTCTACCTGAGGGTTATCCACAAAACATACTCTAGGAGTATTTAATGCTTCTCTGCAGTTTGTCAAATTCTATCCAACCAATACAAATGAAACCTCTTCTTGTGTATTTTTTTTTAGTAAAAGCCATAAATCCCAAATGATGTTACTGTTTCACCAAATGCAATAAACAATGATGCGGGCAATTAACATAGCGTCTTCGGCACTCACACCCAAAATAAGTAAATATAACGCTGAAATTTTCTCTAAAATTAAAAGGTGAATCTTTCCATGGGAAAAAAGAAAAGAAATTTTTTGCAGAAACCCCTCTAAAAATATTTGATTCAACAAAGCTCAGCTTATTAATTTTCATTAATTTTACGGCTACACACATAATTTCTTACAACAGAGCACATGAAACTTTTGGAGAATTAGGCTCCTGGGGTGTGAACCCGTAGTCTATTTTTGTTTCCATGGCTTCCCGGGAATTATCAAAATTTGAGGTCAAAATACTCTTGATTTGTTCATTGTAGAAGCATAGTCTCTAGTTTGACTCATTGGAGCGATTAAATTTGTAGATATGATGGACGCAACCCTCGGTAAACATGCCACCATTGAAATCAAACTCGCACAGAAATCCGCCTTCCAGTTTCTCGACTGCCACTGTAATTCATCAGCCTCTTTAGGATTAATTTGTTTCTATGTCTATTCTACTTTCGCCTCATATGTCTCCATGGATAACCTCATAAAAGTATTTGATAAAAGCCCCGATTTTAGGGTTCAAGAATAATTTTCTCTGTGCGGGTTTATAGAAGAATTTTTCCTGCTCTATTGGATTAGGGAATTTTGCGGGAGCGGATCTGGTCAACTCTAGACCAGGCAAATACAAATCTTACGGAGGATGAGGGTGATTGAAATGATAGATATTTATCGACTATTCACCAAAAACATTAACGTGAAACAGTGTTGCCGAAATTGCATAGCCGGAAAGACCTGCCGAATTTGACACATTCCAAAGAAAGGCATTCTCAAAGGTGGAATCAATTTAATATCTTAAACCCTAAGAACAAGTTTTTAATTTTGGTCATCCATATTATCAATTTTCTACTAGCAATTATGCGTGACTTGCAAATTACATCGGATATGATATCAATGTAAAGTTAATTATGTGATCATAAATGTGAGTTTATGAAAATATTTGGAAAAATAAAAAGTAGTTGATGAATAACACTTTGAAGCAAATATTAGTTTGCAATTTTAGGCCTTTTGTTTTATGGGTAGTTAGAACACACATATATGTAAGGGTAATTTGCACACATGTCTCATGGGATAATTTAGAGACAAAGAGATGTTGACCATACATGGCGTGCGAGGGTGGCGATTTCATACACATTTGAGATTAGGGTTTCTCTCTAGCTATAAGGGTAATGATTAAGAGTTCCCTCATCAATAGTCCTAATGGTGTCATCTATCAACAGCAACAAAGTCAAGGATTGTAATTAGATGGTGTTTAATCTGTAGATAAGACAAAGACATGAATGAAAAGTTAGAAATAAGGTGGTAATTAAATACATACATGTCCCACACCTATTCCATGGCTGAAATTGTTCTTACCAAAATAATATTTGTTATTTGTGCTTCACATTATTGTCTTCATCTCACTTGCATCATTCATGTGAGTGCAAGTTGTGCTTAAAGAGTCAAAATAGAAAATGTGGGAAATCCAATAGGTTACTCATTCAAAACCCAACCAAAATACTTGCTCCTTGGTTTCCCTCATTTTGGTTGTAAGTTCGAATAAATGTAGGAAAGCAAGAAATGTGCAAACAACCATCTCTAATTAAAAATTACAATTATTGTCCCCAGTTAGAGGGAAAATGTGAAAACATGGTAATGAGTTGTCATGAGCCTCCTCCCAGAATGTAATCAGTATAGTAACGGAGATGATTAGAAAGAAAATTTTCATGGTCGACGTTTATGGAATTGGTGGTGTCATATCGAGCCATCGATACTCCTAATGGTGTCATCCATCTACGAGCATCGATGTCGAGGATCATGAATGGAGGGTCTTCAATTTATTAGAGAAGACAAAGATATGAATGGAAAGTTAGAGAAAATGTGGGAATCAAATACCTATAAGTCCCACAACCATTCCATGGGTGAAATCATTCTTACCAAGATACTTTTTATTATATATAGCTATCAAGTTAATGATCGGATTTTTATCAACAATATTTCTGGTGATGGTGGCCATAAAAATTTGCTAGTATCAATGATAAAACAATAGAGTCGGGTCATACCTCGGATGAATTTGACAAAACGGATTATATTCATCATTGTTAACTAAGGCCAAGAAATATCTCGTAAGCTCCATATTGGATAAAAATACATTGTTTATAAAAATCTTTATGTTTGTACTTTTGTATATATATGAAAAGGAATTAGTATTTTTATAAACATGATATGATATGTGAAGCAATACATATTTCTAAAAGCAAGAAAGTGGTTTAATCTATAATTTTTTACTAATCGTGATTGTATGAATCTCTCTTCACTAAATAGTAATACATGGCTACTTGCCATGCATTTTGTCGGCCAAAAACATTGTCAAAGGAGGTTCAATCATCAAAAGATAAGAACTAGTAGAAATTAGATGCAAATAAAAATGGTGTGATGTGAACATTGAAGGAGATGGGTTGAAGAAGTGAAATTGACAGAGAAAAAAACTACACGAGGAAGAGGGGAAGAAAAGAAGGGGTTTGAGGGAGGAGAAGTTCAACTTTCAAGGATGGGAAAAATTTTCATCATGTTTTCAAAAATAAGGGTCCGTTTTTATTGTAGTGGTGTACGCCTTCTGCAGTGATCATGTGTAATGAGTGCTACCATGGTTTAGTGTGCTTCAACCTAGTAATTACCTCAAATAATTAGGAGATGGAAAAGAGGGCGGGAAGGAGAATTAATACATACATGTTGTCCAACCCTTAATGTCTACTTGTCCACCCCAGTAGACATTAGGGGCCTATTTGTGATAGTTGTCAAAACATAAATGGCCATGATGCATTTTATCATTGATGTATAGTGGGAGTTCGGATAGTCCATATGGCTTTGCTGCCCTAGGATGCCCTTGACGCCTCGGATGGTCATTGATGTATTGTGTAAGAATTCCTAGGATGCCCTTGTGCAAGTTACACAATGATAGCGGGCTAGATCTAGATTATAGAAAATCTATAGAATGTGTGAGATGGAATAGAATGAACTTCCCCTCCTATGATGTTTATGCAGAGTGATACAACCCTTGTCCCTTATATGGATGTGCTATATGCATGTTTTGTAATGTGTTGGCGAGAAAATTTATCTTGTGGACAAATTGGTGAGTTTCAAGCCAACGCTATGGGAATCTAAGTTCCTCTACTTGAACGATGTAGCTTCCATATGTGCATGTGTGAAAGAGTGGATTTTAATGGTTGCCTTTCGACTAGAGATCGATAGGGACACTCCACTTGACCCTCGTGGCAAAGCTAGCAATTTCTCACTAGAGAAGAAATTTTTCTGAGAAGGGGAAAGGGAGTGAGAATGGAGATAGGAAAAAGTAATGTTGTGAGTAGAATATCAGATGCCCACACACATTAATTAGAAATTTCATTTACATGCATTTATAATTAGAAGAAAAACAAATCCACATGAGAAGCTACAAGACCGAATGAAACCCATTGGTCACAAAGTACCAATCAATTCCTCAATCAAAGAGGTAATAATTCCTTCTTTTATTATTGAAGCTTGAGCAAAGTTTGTACATAGCTTGAGAATGGAAGAAATTCAAGGAAGAAGAGAAAATAGAAGAAGAATGGTGTTTTCTGTCTTTTCCAGGTACATAGCACTCTGGTCTTTTTTGAAATCAATCACCACCCCTGGAATGACGTTGAGAAGCCATTATATTATTTACAAGAAACCATTACAACTTCACAAATCCTCGGTGCCTTTTCAAATTCCTCTGTTGCGAAGAAAACGCTCATGGCGGGTTAAAAACTAGATCTTGCAAAGCAACCGTTACATTCGATTTGCCAGTTAACTATAGACCATTTGATTTTCTCCTCTAACTCTGAAATTGAGCCGTCCACATGGTAGGAAGGGATTGGAGTGGATACGGGGGAAGCATTTTGCATTTTGTGAGTTTTTAGAGATTTGGCAATTTGGAACAAATTGGCCCGCACCCCCGCTTTGACTTTTCAACCTAGACACTTGGCACCCTCTGATTGGAAATGGGGTCATGGGCTTTTTCTCAATACTTTAACCTTTTTGGAAAAAGGCTCAAAAACTCAATTTCCTCCGTCGGCCCGCTGCTCCGATTTGACTAGGACACGTGGCACATTCTGGTTGGAGACAGGGTCACGAGGTCTTTTCTAAACATTTTAACCTTTTTGGGAAAAAGGCTCAAAACCTCAATTTCCTCTGCCGGCCCGCTCTCCTGCTTTGACTTTTCAACGACGGGCTTCACCTTGACTTTTTCCTTTATAGCTTGATCGGGCTACGGATCATTTTTTAAATTTTCACCTTTTTTACAAAAAGGCTCAAAAACACAAATTCCTCTGCCCGGCCCGCTCTTCCACTTTGACTTTTCAACTTCAGGCCCGAGACCTTGGCAGAGCCGCGGAGCATTTTAGAACTTTTACTTCACTTTTGGGGATTTGGTTAAATTTCCAAAAGTGCCTCGATGGCCCGCTCGTCTTCTTTGACTTTTCAAATTAGACATGTGGTCGCTTCTTATTGGAAATGGGGTCACGGCCCTTTTCTCAATATTGTAACTTTTGTTTTTGGAAAAAGGCTCAAAAACTCAATTTCCTCCACCAACCTGCGCTCACACTTTTTAATTTTTCAGCCGATTCGGCTTTTTGGGTCCCAAGTGTCCCAATTGAACTTGTGCACTGGGACAAAAACTTCTGCTTTTTCTGTAATGGATAATTTTGGCTTTTCAGGTCCCAGTGTCCCAATTGAACTTGTGCGGCACAGGACAAAACTTCCACTTTTTCTACAATTGGCAATTTCAACTTTTCAGGTCTGGGGCAAATTTACCATTTTAAGTCCAATTTTTGAATTTCCTTCACGAACTAGAGGCATGGAGGCAAAACAATGATTTGACGACCCAAGCCATAGAATAAGCAAACAATTTCGATCACAAAGGAGATTGTAAAGAGGATATTTCGTGCACAGACCAGGAGATGGAGAATTTCTCAAAATGAGCAAAATAGAGATTTAAACAGCACTAGGGCACGACTTTTGCTAATTTCTTGAATCTCTAACTTGGCTTAAACACCAATGAAGGACATGAGCTCAAAAAAATTGAATTTGGCTATGAAAACACAAAGCAGTTTTTAAGAGACAACAATTGGCTCTAGCTTGGGGACATGGCGTGAACTGGGCATGGCTAGGGCACGACATGAGGATCCAAAATCTCAAGTTTCAAAACATATTACGTTGACCAGTGCCTTATCCATTGGGCCTTGCAGAGTCATGTACAATTATGAGAAAGAATGGAAGAAGGAGGAAACACACAAGCCAAACCACACACAACAAAAACCAAACAAAACAAAACCAAAACCACACAACAGAAAAGGGAAACACACCAGGAAAAAACCTATGGTACAAGGCGGGGGACAACCCACTTTCACTGATGATACAATTTCAAGTATTTCCCACTTCGAGGCAATTCCAATGGTGTTCCATCCAAGTATGAGAGGAGAAAAACATTCTCACCACAAGCTCCATGAATTTGGAATGGGCCCAACCACAATGAATCAAACTTTCCATGGCTGCCCTTTGGTTCTCTTCTCTTGTCCCATAGCAGGAAAAAATCTCCAACTTTGAAATTCCTTACTTTGGTCTTCTTGTCAAAAATTTTCTTCACTTTCAATTGATGCTCTTTAATTCTATCCACCACTTGGCATCTGCTTTCTTCCAACTTCTCTAGGAAGAGGATCCTCTTGTCAATGGAGTCTTTGTATTGACCATCTTCTATTTCTTGCAGCAACTTGAGAGCTGACATCTCAATTGTGAGGGGAATCTCTGCCTCAACTCCATACAACATTTGGAAAGGTGACATACCTATTGCCTTCTTAGGAGTGATCCTATCGGCCCATAATGCATCATATAACTTCTTGTGCTAGTTCCTTTGATTCTCATCTACCAGCTTCGACAATGGTCACAATGTTCTTGTTTCTTGACTCAACTTGCCCATTTCCCTATGGGTAGTAGTCAGAAGAGTGAGATAGGGAGATTCCAAAGCCATAACAAAACTCTGTGAGCTCCTTGGAAGAGAAATAGGTGGCATTGTCTACAACAATTTTTGTGGTATCCCAAAACGAACAATGATATTCTCCTTGATGAAGTTGCAAACTATTTTAGAGCTGGCTTGCTTGGTTGGGATGGCTTCCACCCATCTAGTGAAGTAATCAGTTGTAGTGAGTACATAAGTCTACCCTGCACTAGAATGGGGATTGAGAACACCAATAAAATCTAGCCCCCATTGCTGAAATGGTTATGTTAACCATTTAACCTACCCTGGAGGAAGGCTATATGTCAGACTTATGTCTTTTAGAAATCCTCACATAGTGACTTTTGCTAAAGCCAAGAATCTGAAAATTTTCAATTTTCAGACTTCGGAGTTTTCCCCTTCTGGAGTTTTTAAAGCTCAATTTCAGAATTGCATTTGAGATTTTCCAAAGTCAAAACTCTGAAAGTCTGAATTTTTGGACTTTCGGGCTTTGAAATTCAAAATGTTTTGGCTCATTTTGTTTAAATCTGACTCGGACTTCCGAAGTCCGAAACTTTGAAAGTCCAAAAATTCGGACTTTCGGGTTTGTGTTTTGAGTTCTCCGAGTCATTTTAGGATTTTCACCTAATTTTTTTCAATTACAAACTACGATATTTCGAGACTTTCGAGTTTTCAAGTTTCGGAATTTTAGTTGCCAATTGATCCTTTTGCTTTCCATTTTTTCCGAAGTCTGAAATCCCGATTTTTCTAATTTTGGGATTTCAAGTTTGAGAACTTCGAGTTTCTATGCATGGTTAATTCTCACCTACCTCCGTACGGATCAAATTTTTACCATTAATGTCGGGATTTCTATATAAACGCGGATTTTTTACTTTTTATTTTTACCTGACACATTTGCTCTGACATTTCACCCTCGTACTTTTCGGTGTCTTTTTCAAGATATGTTTTTGGTTTAGGTCTTTCCCCTTCTCTTTTTTTTTGTTTTCTTTTTTATTTTCCCTCTATCATTCTTGTGGTGTCTTTCTTTTTCACCATGTTTTTACGTGGAGGTTTCTCTAGGTTTTCAAGTATGGGGATCTTTCTAAGTCCCTCATACTTCCTCCTATTTCTCAAAATCCACTTTGGTTTCTTAACACCTCTTTTTGCAGTTCCTCTAGAGACCATTCAAAGATTCTTTTCGAAAAATTCATTTTGGAGAATTCCTTCAAAAGATCACAAGGCGAAAACTTTTTCTGAGTAACTTTTCGACAAAAAAAAATCTTCAAAATTTTCGATTTCGAATTTCGAGAACTACTTTGCTTGGAGATTTCTTTCGAGACTTCTTGACTTTGGGAAAAATTTTGAGAGATTTCGCTTTGAGTTTTGGAGATTTCGGTTTGAGTTTTCAAAGAATTCACATTTCGGGTTTTGATTTACGTAACATTCAAATTTCCGAAACACAAGTTTGATGTCGACCTCCACTTCAAAGGGGAAATAAAATATGAAGTACATATTTCTTGGAGTTGCTCCTCAATCCCGCTTAACCTCTAATTTAGGAAATATCGAGGACACTTTGATCTCGAGTAGATTGATCTTCCCGAGAGTTATAGGAAAGATTAAAATCCCCAAATAAAAAACCATGGATGCGAGGCCATCTTTGACAGGTGGTCTTGCCCTTCATCTTTCGGTTTTCCCACATCTATGTAATGCCCGAAATTTTTCCTAGCTACAACAACTCACTACGAGGAGGACTCTATGTCAATAAGGGATAGTGACGATAAGGTAGTAATCCATCTACACCCAGACTTATTTGAAGACTTGTTCAAACTTCCAGACGTACAAGATTATGCCACTATCTCACCCGAAATAGTAGTTGAGCCCTGGGATAAAAAGCAGGAAGTATGCTCAAAGGTCATGATGAAGTCCTACCTGACTAAGAATTTTTCCAAGTTTCCCAAGACTATACATCGATCAGATTTCATTTAGGAGGTCAATGATCTCATAATACTCTTGAGCAGAGTTTCAGGTCTTCCTTCTGCAAAGGAATTCCAAGAATGGATGTTCTTGTACATAACAACTATCAAGAAGAATGATGAGTTTATCCGATGGGGTGAACATATCAAGTAGAACATTTCTTTACCAGGTTGGGCAAGGTGGCGAAATTAAATCCTTCTACATGAAATCTTTTCTAGTGTATGCTAATTGTTGCTATGGGGATTTTGCAAGATTAAACACCGGGGGTGTTCATAAGCACATCCCAAATATACAAATTTTATCCCCAACTTACTCTGGATGAGGGGAGTAAGCACTTTCAAAGAATCAATGACGCTTTCTTCATTTTTGTCCTCTATCACTTCAACAAGGAGATGTATAATTGACATATTTCCGATGAGGCTTTCCAAGAGGTGTGAGAATGGGGAGCAATCTACCTTCAGTTTCCCACATTCACCTACCTTTGGATTTTGGGTTTCATAGCGCCCCAACAAGTTGCAAGGTGCCCCACTAATAAGTGGGTTCTTCTAGAATTGGTTCGGCAATTGTTGGATTACCATAAAATCCAAAACAAGCATCACAAGGTGGGAATGCATTTCCCTATTACAATTGGTAGGTATTCTTGCCCAACTATCCATAAGGCAAGAAATGTGGATGTTGAAATGGCTGAGGTAACCCTGCGGACCTTCCATCCATGAACTAACTTTGACTATTGGGGTAAGTTTGGGGAGACAAGGAAGTCCAGTGCTCATATGCCACAATTAGAAGACATATGGATCCATTTTCGAGATAAATTCATCGTGCGGAAAAGGTATTACAAAAGATTAACCCTTGATGAAGTGCGACGGTTAGGGTTGGTGATGTGCCAAAAGGAATTCTGACATAATGATGAGGTCCTAGATGCATCATACAAGGATGATGATGTTTCCAATCAACCACTTCCATGGGTTGATTGGTATGTGGAAGAGTGCAACAATACCAAAGAAAGGGCAGGGCCCATTCTAAGGAGAACTTTCAGTTGGTTGGCTACCTTGGGAATATCACCCAAAGGTGAAAATCAACCTACAAATACAGGGTCTACATCAACAGTAAACCAACCCACACCCACAAAAGGAAAGAGGTCAACTCAGAGGGTTCCTACCATTCCAAAGAAGATCTCATTTGTGGTTGGTGGCTCATCTCTATCTAGATCTACTACTCCCAGGATTACAAAGATCTGCAGTGCCGATCCAACTGAAATTGTGGACGTAAGTGATTCCCCTTCATCCATTATCACTTCCAATATTAGTTCCCTCCACATCTTCCACCATTTCCTCTTTCCCATCTCCTTCTATGGCCCAGGTATTTTCATCACTTCCAGTTTTATCAGCTGGGGAAAATATTGGGTCACCCATCTCCTCCTCACTTCCTTTGACACTCCCATTTTCTTCAATTTCAACCCCTAGCATTGCTTTGTCAATTCTTATGGCTGTCCTCACTCCCACACCTTCCATCATTTCCACCTCTGCTCGTATATCGGTTGGAATTTATAGTGACCTCGCCCTAACCGGTACCTCGGGTATCGGATCCACTCCCACCGTAGACACAAAATATATGCACTTGGGTACGTTTTTGGTCATAGAGCATACTAATATATACATGATTCCTAAGAAATAAAAAAACTAATTTATAATGTCTTTTGGGCCTTTTTCTTTGTCTCTTATACTTTTATTGAGATTACACGCCCTACACATTCTCGGTATTTTACTATTTTCTCTTTTATGGCAACATGTATATATTGATTCACCTTCCCTCCCTCTTTTGCCTCTCCTAATTGTTTGAGGTAATTACTAGCTTAAAGCACACTAAGCCATGGTAGCACTCATTGCACACAATCGCAAAGAAATGTTTTCAAGGATGGGAAAAATTTTCATCATGTTTTCAAAAGTAAGGGTCCTTTTTGGATTGTAGTGGTGTACAGTTCTCTGTGATCATGTGTAATGAGTGCTACCATGGCTTAGTGTGATTCAAGCTAATAATTACCTCAAACAATTAGGATATCAAAAAGAGGGTGGGAAGGTGAATCAATATATACGTGTTTTCCATACCCTAATGTCTACTTGTCCATCCCTTGTAGAAATTAGGGTCCTATTTGTGATAGTTGTCAAAACATAAATTGCCATGATGCATTTGGTCATTGATGTAAAGTGTGAATTTGAATAGTCCATGTGGCTTTGATGCCCTAGGATGCCCTTGATGCCCTAGGATGGTCATTGATGTATGGTGTAATAATTCCCTAGGATTCCCTTGTGCAAGATGCACAATGATAGTGGGCTAAATCTAGAATATAGCAAATGTATAGAATGTGTTAGATGGAATAGAATGAACTTCCCCTCCTATGATGTTTATGCAGAGTGCTAAAAACCTTGTCCCTTATATGGATGTGCTATATGGATGTTTTGTAATGCTCTTATGCCTTTGGATGAAAGCTTAGGTGATAGTAGATAATGCTAGTGCCTAGCCCCTTATTTGAGAGCTATAACTATGTATATATATGATTCCCTAGTTTTAATTTTGTGATTGACAACTAGAAGTCTGATCCAAAAGAGTGAGAAAGGACTAGACAGAGTCATGAGATCCTAGAAGGGACATGAGCGCCTGGGCGCTAGTGTCCGAGGCCATTAAAGATAAAAAATCAAATACCGATAGGGATGTAGGGTGTGTAAGGTCAATAAATGTATAAGAGACAAAGCAAAAGGCTCAAAAGACATTATCAATTACTATTTTTCTTGCTTAGGAATCATGTATATATTAGTATGCTTTAGGACCTAAAAATGTACCCAAGTGCATAGATTTTGTGTCTACAGTGGGAGTGGATGAAAGGAATGCATAAAAGTATAAGTTTACACCAAAAAGCATTTTCCAAATAAGAATCATAAGGGCGTATTTGTGATAGTTGTTACAACATCAATGACCATGATGCATTTGGTCATTGATGTGTGGAAGGAATTTGGATATTCCATGTGGCTTTGATCGGGATAATGGATTGGTGGCCTACAAGACACATTAATTAGGTAATCTCCTTTATCTCAACACATAACATAATCCCTTCATAGTTTATTTTCTTATTTTATTTTTTCGTGTTTTGTGGATGGTCATTCTAATCTAGCTTGGAGCGATGTCATCTAACGAGGTTTTTGAATAGAATTATAGCCAATTTATATCAAAGGACAATTGAACATAGGTCAAGCTAAGTCCATCTTATATATAAAAACGTCATCATGTTTTCAAAAATAAGGTTCCTATTTGGATTGTAGTGGTGTACAATTCTCTGCGATCATGTGCAATGAGTGCTACCATGGCTTAGTATGCTTCAAGCTAGTAATCACCTCAAACAATTATGTGATGGAAAAGAGGGCGGAAGGCGAATCAATATATACGTGTTGTCCATCCCCTAATGTGTACTTGTCCATCCCCTCAGTAGACATTAGGGGCCTATTTGAGATAGTTTTCAAAACATAAATTGGGCCCATGATGTATTTGGTCATTGATGTATGGTGGGAATTTAGATAGTCCGTGTGGCTTTGATGCCCTAAGATTCCATTGATGTCCTAGGATGGTCATTGATGTATGGTGTAATAATGCCTTAGGATGCCCTTGTGAAAGTTGCACAATAATAGCGGGCTAGATCTAGAATATAACAAATGTATAGAATGTGTGAGATGGAATAGAATGAAATTCCCCTCCTATGATGTTTATGCAGAGTGATACAACCCTTGTCCCTTATACGGATGTTTTCTAATGCTCTTATGCCTTTTGATGTAAACTTAGGTGATAACAGATAATGTTAGTTCCCGACCCTTATTTGATAGCTATAACTATATATATATATGATTCCCTTGTTTGAATTTCGTAATTGACAACCGGAAGTCCGATCCAAAAAGAGTGAGAAAGGGCTAGATAGGGTCAACAACGCCTAGAAGGGACAAGAGTGCTCGGCGCTTCTATCTTGAATGGGTGCTAGTGTTCGAGTCCATAAAAGATAAAAAATCAAATACCGACAGATGTAGTAGGGTGTGTAACGTCAATAAAAGTATAAGAGAAAAAGTAAAAGGTTCAAAAGACATTATCAATTACTATTTTATATTGCTTAGGAATCATGTATATATCGGTATGTTATAGGACCTAAAAATGTACCCAAGTGCATAGATTTTGTGTCTACAAAGTGGGAGTGGATGAAAGGAAATGCATAAAAGTATAATTTTACACCAAAAGCATTTTCCAAATAAGAATCATAGGGGCCTATTTGTGATAGTTGCTTCAACATCAATGACCATGATGCATTTGGTCATTGATGTATGGAAGGAATTTGGATATTCCATGTGGCTTTGATCATGATAATGGATTGGTGTCCTACAAGGCACATTAATTAGGTAAGATCCTTTATATCAACGTATAACATAATCCCTTCACAATTAGATGTACGTTGATATCATCGTATAACATTAATAGGTCGATGGGTGGGAATAGAGATTAACATGGAGTCAACGAAAACCTTCACTTGGTGATGTTGAAAACTACATTATCCATTACAAAAAGGCTTTTTAGATTATATAAATTTAATAGTCATTGATTGTTTGCATCGATGATTAATATCTATGTTTGTAAATGACAATCAAATATATATCAAATTTAATACTTAAATTGCATAACGAGAATCGATGATGTTAATGTAACTATACTAATGCGTAAAATTCGGAAAAAAAATTAGTGAGAAAGAAAAAGTGTTAAACTCCATTCTATGACAAAGATACTATGAGAGGAGGAGGCAAAAGTGTAGAAAACTAAGCATAGACCAAAAAGAACAAAAACGAAGACTAAGTAGTACAAAAACAAAAGTGCCTACTTAAATGAGAAAAGCATTGATAAAAATAGTAGGTAGATTGTTTGGGTTTATAGGATTAAAATATTTATGGGAAATTATAATATGTAATAAACAAAGCGTATTTTGTTGCTTACAAACGTGATGTTTCGGAATTGAAAGAAATGTGAGCGGGCAAATGCAAATGGAGTTGGAGTTGGAATTGGCGCTTGCAAATTAAACATGTGATGAATGCCTGCCGCCTTTGTATGCTCATCTCAGTCACCCCCTATTTATTTAAACTAGCTATTCTGCAGGACAGTAGACAAGCATTGAATCTTAGTTTTAGTTTAACCAGGTGATTTGGAATCTGGAATTCCCCTGCAGAAAATGGCTCAGCTCTCGTTTAACTCGGCGGTGAAGATGAATGCGAATGCGAATGCGTGGTGCGGGAACAAGGCAATCCACGGTCCAACAAATCACAGAGTAAAAAGTGAGGGCAGGAGAAAGATGTGGTTTTGCTCCAAGGCAGCAGGGACAAGGTACTGTCCTGTCCTAATGATGAGCAGTAGCCCGACCAAGTTGGCTACGGAGAATGCCAATGCAGTTGCAGAATCTAATTTGATCCCTCGACTCTCCGCCAATTATCATGGCGATCTGTGGCACCATGGCGTAATACAAACATTACAAACACCTTACCAAGAGGTAAGCCAAACAAAATTTGTAGGTACATGTAGGGACATTGATTTGTTTTCTTGGCTCACATTTCTGTCAACTGCAGAGTTCTTCCTACCAAGAACGGGCAGAGGAGCTTATTGTGAAGATTAAAGATATGTTCAAGGCAGTTGAAGAGGGAGCAATAAGTCCATCCGCATACGACACTGCCTGGGTCGCAAGGGTGCCTGATGGATCTGAGAAGCCACGGTTTCCCCAGGCCCTCAACTGGCTTCTACACAACCAGCTCCAAGATGGATCATGGGGCCTTGAATCGCACTTTATGCTGAGCGATCGATTGCTTAGCACACTCAATTCTGTTATCTCCCTCCTTGTTTGGAAAAGAGGGCAGCAGCAAGTAGAACAAGGTGAGAAATTTTAGCTGTCCTCATACATACTCTGTAAGAATAGCATTGCATTTAGCTGTCCTCATACATACACTGTTTGTTCAATCATATAATTTTCTTCTCTACAGGTACTTTGTTTATTACAGAGAATCTAAAATTACTGGAGGGGGAAGATGAGTTGCCCCCGGACTTTGAAATAATCTTTCCTGCTCTGTTGCAAAAGGCAAAAGCGCTGGGAATGAGTCTTCCTGATCATGATCTTCCATTCATCAAATCTTTGTCGGTAGCACGGGAAGCGAGGCTTGCAAGTTACACAGAGTGAGTGAAAACAGAGCTCTATAACTTTGGTGTGTGTTTTTGGACATCAATCAATCCCAATGTACTTATGGATTATGTGTTTTTGGCATTGCAGCAACAATATTCCAGCCAGCATGTTGAATGCGTTGGAGGGTCTGGAGGAAGTTATTGATTGGGACAAGATTATGAGGTTTCAAAGTAAGGATGGATCTTTCCTGAGCTCCCCTGCTTCCACTGCATGTGTACTGATGCATACAGGGGACGAAAGCTGTTTTGCCTTTCTCAACAATGTGCTGGACAAATTCGGCGGCTGCGGTAATAATAATAATAATAATAATGCTACTTCTTCCCCTTTAAGTAATTAATTTAGTGAAGCTGAGAATGCATTCAATGAAAACTAACTGTGTGAATTACAGTGCCCTGTTTGTATTCAATCGATCTGCTTGAACGCCTTTCGCTGGTTGACAACATTGAGCATCTCGGAATCGGTCGACATTTCAAACAAGAAATCAAGGTAGCTCTTGATTATGTCTACAGGTAACCTAACCACTCCATTTTGCTATTCTTTTTCCCTTTCCCTGCCTTTTCTTTTCCTGCAACTGCACCAGTAGCATCCTAATTATATATATATGGACAGATATTGGAGTGAAAGAGGCATCGGTTTGGGTAGAGACAGCCTAATTCCTGATCTGAACACTACAGCCCTCGGCCTCCGAACCCTTCGGGCCCATGGATACAATGTTTCCTCGGGTTAGATACTTACCTGCCTCTAATCCTATTATTATTATTTCAACATAACATTACTGTCGCATTTCTTTCTTTATGCTCATGATGTGGAAACAAATACTTATGAACGCAGAGGTTTTGAATAATTTCAAAGATGAAAACGGGCGCTTCTTCTCCTGTCTTGGCCAAGCACATGTAGAATTGAGAAGCATGGTGAACCTTTTGAGAGCTTCCGACCTCGCATTTCCCGACGAACCACTTATGGACGATGCTAAAATCTTTGCAGAGGCGTATCTTAGAGACGCACTTGCAACACGCATCTCAACCAATACAAAATTATTCAAAGAGGTTAGTGCTACCTTATTTCCCCCTTTAAAATCCACATCACTAATCCTACCCAAACCCAAATTTTGTTCCTTTCTCTAATATCATAATCATTTCATTTCAGATCGACTACGCGGTAGAGTACCCTTGGCACATGAGTATCCCACGTCTCGAGGAGAAGTTATATTGATGCATACGACGATGATTATACATGGCAAAATAAGACTCTATACGAGTGGGTCCAAATATATGATCACATTAGCCAAGTAAATTTCATACAAATTCCATGAGCCTTGTTGCCCAGTTATTACCTTTCTTTAATAATAAAGTTACAATGCATGCAAAATGTCAAACTTGAGTAACGCATATTGCTTAGAATTGGCGAAATTGGACTTCAATATTGTACAATCTTTGCATCAAGAGGAGTTGAAGCTTCTAACAAGGTGGGTCATAAATTACTTGTGCATTCTCAACTTATCTTATAATTTATCCAAAGATAACACATGTGTACTAATAATCTACTAACATTATGGGTTTTTATGTCATAAGATGGTGGAAAGAATCGGCATGGCAGATATAAACTTCACTCGACACCGAGTGGCAGGAGTGTATTTTTCATCAGCTACGTTTGAACCCGAATATTCTTCTACCGAGAATCGCCTTCACCAAAATTGGTTGTTTGCAAGTCCTGTTTGGACATGGCCGACATATTTGCAACACTAGATGAGTTGAGAGATTTCACCGAGGGAGTAAAGAGGTGATTCATCGAAACTTTTAATTTGTTTTAATATTTACAAACCAAAGCCATGTCCTAAAATATATACATAATCAAGCTAGCGTAATTGAACGTTTTCATAACTTTCGGATGGGACACCTCTTTGATACACAAGCTACGATGTATGCAAACTTGCTTTAGAGTTTGGTTTAACTTAATGGAAGAAGTCAATAACGACGTGTCAAGCGTACAAGGCCGTGACATGCTCAATCACATAAGAAAACCCGTAAGTAATTCAAATTGTAGATGCCACCAAATCTGGAATTTTTCGTAGTATAGATGGATTTCTTTTCTACATGCCTCATAAACATTGGTACTCACATTTAAACATTGTTGTGTGACTCGAAATATAGTGGGAGTTGTACTTCAATTGTTATGTACAAGAAAGAGAGTGGCTCGATCTTTGGGTATATACCGACTTTAGAGGAGTACCTAAAGACCTATTCTATATCAAGTAGGCCTTGGACCATGTACTCTCTGACCAATACTACTAATGGGCGATATCGTGAAAGATGATGTTGTCGAGAAAGTGCACTATCCCTCAAATCTATTTGAACTTGTATCCTTGAGTGGCGATTGACAAATGACACAAAAACATATCGAGTGCTTCTTGAATCTCAAAGTTTCTTCTATATATATAAACTTGCCACTAAATGTGTACAACCGCATGCTAACCTTATTTGTGTTTCTTCCTTGGTGAAGGTGAGAAGGCTCGAGGACAACAAGCCTCGGGCATAGCGTGTTATATGAAGGATAATCCAGGATCGGCAGAGAAGATGCCATCAGTACATATGCGGAGTTGTTGATCGAGCCTTGAAAGAGGCATGCTTTGAATATTTCAAGCCGAGTTGATGATGTTCCGATGAGTTGCAGTCCTTTATTTTCAACCTCGGTTTGTGTGTCCAAATATTTTACAAGTTTATAGATGGGTATGGAATTGCCAGCGAGGAGATTAAGGATTATATAAAAAAAGTTTACATTGAACCGATTCAAGTATGATATTCTATGTAAAACACTTTTCCAATAAAAAAATTGCTTATTATTTTATTGGCACGATGCTTTGAATGGATTTTTTGACATGAATTAAATGTGTTATTTCAATCTTGTGTCATCGCACTAGAAAATAACTATATGCATATATGTATATTCATGTCTATATCTATTTAATTGTAGAAATAAATTTAAATATTTGAGAGGGATCTATTTGGATTCAAGCCCTAGACAATGTAACTTAATTTATATAAAACATATCAAGGACTCGATGCATATAAAATTAGGTTTTGTAATACTTATGCAAAACCTAAAGGCTAATCACTTAACATATGATGAAATGAAATATGATCACTCTCTATCAACCTCAAAATCTTAAAGATGCTTTAACATAGAAATATCATCATCAATTCTCATAAATCATTAAAAAAAAACTAAAAAAATGATTAATTTTGTAGGGATCAACCATTTATTTAGTATATTATAATTTTGTTTCCATACATTAAAATATATGCATTTTTGAACCATTGGAAGTTGATGTACTCTACAAAATAAGAAGAAAAAAATCTCAAAAATTTTAAATATCTAAAGGAATGCATTTCCATGCTTAAATTTACTTCCTATGGCATATGTGAGAGAAATATCGACTTCATCTATGTTCTCACTACCTTATTCCTGAAAGCAACTTATAAAGGATTTTTTTCATCCTTTTATGCTAAAGGAAAATTCAACACATGTAGATGTATGTTTTAAGATCGGTATGAGATCCTAAATAAGGCCCTTAGGTCTATATGTTTCATTGCGGTATTTAAGTTTGGTATAGTAATCAACATCCAATATTTATCCCTCCTTTCCACTTCCTTTCAATGGATGTCTCCTTTATAACGTGGTTGGATGTTATTGACACATCTTATCCCTTGTCCTTAAAGAAGGTTACTTTATGGACAATACTTTGATGTTGATATTGTGCTACAAAAAAGTATACTCAATCAACTACAAGTATCATTTTATTTTAATGGCATGGAAATCACCTCACAAGCATATCATTGAATGTGAAAGAGGGGATACTTTAATGGGGTGAGATATTTGAAGCTTTGATTGGAAGCCATAATAAATAATGGAGAATAGGGAATATATGCTCAAAATATGTGACACTTAAATGAAACATTCTAAAATATACGATCTGCTCTACTCTAAAATACATGAATTATGCCTTATGAATAACCTTTTCTCAATTAAGGGATTAAAACACTCCATTGAATATCACATAACCATGCTTACATTACATAAACACTCTCAAATCCTAATTGCTTATATGTCTACAATTATTCACCACTTGATTTACCACCACCTTTTGTATTTATTCATGCAAGTACCCTCATGATAATTTTGGTATAGTAATCAACATCCAATATTTCTCCCCCTTTCCATTCCTTTGATGGACGTCTCCTTTATAACGTAGTTGGATGTTATCGACACATCTTATATGTTATCCTTAAAGAAGGTTAATTTATTTACAATACTTTGATGTTGATATTATGTTACAAAATTTGATTAAACATACAAAATTTGTATACTTTTTTTTTTTATTATTGGCAAATAGTTTTTCTGAAAGGGACTATACCCTTGAGTACAAATAAGGCCTAAGAGCCGGAATAGGAGTGAAAATCAGAGAGAATGGATCAAGATCCAAGTGTTACAATGAAGCTCGAAGTAGCCCAAAAATAGCTACTCAAACGAGACAAAACAACAAAATTACTGCAAAAAAGTAGTAAAGAGACCGCAAAAAAACAACAAAAAAACAAACAAGAACAGCAGAAGCAACCAATACTACTTCTTGGCAGCTTTGTCGATGCAGGTCTTGATTCTCTTCCAGGAGTGGTACATACCCAAAGTTGTCATGTGGGCAGCATCAGTATAATCCAGCTCCTCAATGGTTCTTTTGCTTTCCTTTTCGTTACCCCAAAGTGTAGCCGGAACACCGCTGAGGTTGGATACACTTTTGACATGTCCCTCAATGAACTCCTCAATCGCCCTAAAGGTGGCAATGATGTAATCATGTCGAGTTTTGGCCTTCCCTAAGTGGGAGTCTAAGGAGGTCAGCTTCTTATAGATATCCTCAATCTGACTGCTATCAATATCTCCCTCCCCCTCCATGTTTTTCTTGCCCTTCTGTTTAGCCAGGTTCTTAACCTCATCCTTCAGCAGTTTCATCTCAACTTCTAAGGCCTCCAACCTCTTAGAAGAGCTATCCATCTGCACATCCCGGGGACTGGCACTGCTGATATTCAGAAGGTCATGTGCAATCTCAATTTCGAAAGGCTCCTTCTCCACAGCAAGAGTCTCAAGGTTGAGCTTCCTGGAGGCCCTGGTGACCGGTCTTCTAGAGGTAGAGGTGAGGTGGGTGGCAGGAGCAGCAGCAGGGGGAATGGATGGAGAAGCTTGGACAGCCGGCTTGGGGGTGACAAAGGCAGTGGTGGCGGGGGCAGATGGAGAAACAGGGTTGGCAGCAGCAGAGCCCATCAAAGGGGGAGCCGGGCTAGGAGAGGAAGGAAGACCAGGGTATTTAAGGAGACAACATTTATGAATCAACAAAATAAGTCCTTGGTGCAAGGGAACCACCCGGGTGTGCTTCTGAAACTCCAAAATGGAGCGTTCAAGGGAGTTCAGCAGATAATGTGGAAAGCAAACCAAACGATTCCTACGGAAGTGGTTTAGAAAGATGAGATGTTTAGCAGGAACAATGACAAACCTACCTTCCAAGGAGATGAATTGAATCATCATGCGAGTAACCTCATCATAGGGTGGAGGAATTGGTACCGACAAGCGTGCTGTTGTACCAAATGTGAGCTTCTCAGATCCTTCCACAAATCTTCTCTCTTCAGCATCTCTGTCAACCCTTTTGTTGAAGAAGCGGTATCCCTCCAAACAAAGACCGGTCGCTTCAGCAATAAGATCTTCATTGACCAATATCTTCTGCCCCCCGTAATCAACAGTCCGCTCCTTCCATTCCTTAGCAAAACACACAGAAATGCTTTGATCATGTCCCTGCACCTTCTCCATGAAGTTGGTGATACCACCTTTGCTGAGAATGTTCCAAAGCTCGATATTTTCCTTCCAGTCGGGGTCCGCACATGGCTCAATTTGGCAGGGAGGTCCTCCCATCTTCTCTGTGATAGACTGATTACAACAATTTCCCAGATTCCTGTGTGCGTTGAGACCTGTCCCCTTCTTGCTATTATAAACCACACAAAACTGGGAACGATAGCCGTTGCTTTTCCCACGAACGGCTGCGTGTCTGCTGAACTGAGCCTGCAGAAAGTCACATGTGGGAATAGCCCGCTCCCTGTCAACAATCACATTACTACTGCCATCGGTTTCCGAGGAGCTATGAATCGGCTTTTAACAGTTGTAGTACATCCCGCATGCGCGATTTTCAAATCAAAATAACTCCACTTGGAGTTCCCCAAATATTTCTCACTAACATGTATATTTGATATAATTTGCATCATCATATTCATTAAAGCAACACGTGTGAGACTGTTATTGATGTTGATCTTCACCCAAAGATTATGACTCATCTCTAGGGATTGCTTGCGTATGGCAGTCCGCATGAATGTTGTTATGGAGCTGTTTAGGGATGTTGTTATTATCCCAGACGGTGAAATTAACATTAATGCCATAATTGGCCAGTGCATCCGCCAATTTATTGCCCTCTCTGTAAGTATGCATAATCCTGATGTTTTTGAAAGTATGACTAATACTTATGGACTCAGAGATAAAATCCTTAATGCTCCAACTAGGAGATGAGGACTGATTAAGAAGTTTAATGATATTTAGGGAGTCCCCTTCAACAACGAGGTTCTGAATATTTTGAGCCTGGGCAACTCTCAAGCCCCAGAGAGCAGATAATGCTTCGGTAAAATGATTAGTTTGGACTCCCATTTTCCCAGCATACGCAGCAATCAGATTACCTTTATGATCCCGTATTGCTCCTCCTCCTGCCGCTGTCCCAGGGTTTCCCTTAGAGGCCCCATCAAAGTTCAACTTGTACCAATTAGAATCAGGAGGATGCCATTTGATCGAAGATCTATCAATACTATTCCCGGGATTGCTCCAACTTCCAATCTGCCAATTGGATAAGATGTACTCTTCATTCTCAGGATATCTCTTGTTCTTGGGGGGTTTAAATCTGGCAATATCTTCTTTGATACCATTAGAAATTTTGCCAATACTGAGTTTATAGTTTTGCTTCTTATTTCTGAAAATGATATCATTTCTATCCTTCCAAATCCTCTAGATTAAATGTGGGATAGCCAACTTCCAGATCCTTTTGATAACACAATGCCTGAAGGGTGGGTTCCATTGATTCCATAGCTGATTAAGATCCTTCGGCAACACCCAGAGAGCTTCAAATTTAGAGAGGACAAAGTTCCAAATTCTGTTGGCATAATCACAATGAATGAATAGGTGGCTGATATCCTCAGAGTCATTCTTACAAAGATGGCACCTATTAGGAATTATAAATCATTAGATTGTCGGTGGTAAGAATTACGCCTCGATAGCGACGAAAGGAAAAAAATTTATTTTGGGAGTTAATTGGACATCCAAATCTTGTTCCAATTAAAATCTGTTTGATTACTATGGAAGAGATTGATATATCCAGATTTGACTGAGTAGTTCCCATCATGGGAATTATTCCAAACCAGCTCATCCTTGGATTCTAGCTGACTTAACGGAATAAGATCTAAATGATCTTGAAGGGAGGAAGTAATTTGTTTCAGATCAATTCTCTCCACAGTAAGTTTTTTCCAATTCTTGTTGGTGCCATTTCCTTCAATGTAGTCCTTAATTTTAATACCATACTTGCTTATTAGACTGTCCTTAGCCATCCCAAATCTGTCCAAGAGATTGCCACTGAACCAATTATCCTCCCAGAAGTTTATCTCCCTGCCATCCCCCACTTTCCATTTGCTGCCCTGCTTGATGAAGTTTCTGCTCTTGACCAGATTATTCCAAAAAATGGAACCACAGGGGAGGTGCTCATCATGCAGATAGGAATACACAACTTGATGATTTAAATATTTTGCTTTGATTAAATCAATCCAGGGTTGTTTCTCAGACAGCATTCTCCAGCCCATTTTAGCAATGAGGGCCTCATTCATTTTCTCAATATCTTTTATGCCCAGCCCTCCCATAAACTTCGGGGTGCAGACCTTATCCCAAGCCACTAAGTGAAATTTGAACTTCTCTTCCATGCCTTGCCATAAATTTTTTTTCTGAATCCTCTCAATTTTATCTCTGAAGGAAGATGGGATCTTGAAGAGCGACATGATATAGATGGGCAGATTTTGAAGAGTACTTTTAATGAGTAGGCACTTACCTGCACTAGATAAAGTGGCTCCTTTCCAACCAGCCATTTTTTTGAAATCTCTCCAATAATTCATCCCACACCTTGTAAGAGACTTTCTTAGTGCCGAGAGGAAGGCCCAAGTAAGTGGCTGGAAGTGCACTTATTTTACAACCCAGAATTTTAGCAATTTTGAGTTGTCTTTCCTCAGGAGTGTTGAAAAAGAATATGGTGCTTTTATCATAATTAATCTCTTGCCCAGAAGAAGATTCATAGAGCTGTAATAAAGCCTTGATAGCCTTAGCTTCCACAACAGAAGCCAGAAGAAGAAGGATAGTGTCATCAGCAAACTGTTGATGGGAGACAGCTTGGTTGATGGAAGTGGGTTTAGAGCCATTTAAAAGACCGTCTTTAACCGCTTTGCCAATTGTTCTACTAAGGCTGTCAGCCAAAAGAATGAAGAGTAAGGGGGAGATGGGGTCTCCTTGTCTAAGACCTCTGCTGCTAGTGAAAAATCCCACAGGCTCCCCATTAACAACCACAGAGAATCTGGCTGTAGATATACAAGTCTTAATAATTCTTCTGAATTTTTCCGTGAACCCAAATTTTGTTAAAACTTTGTCAAGGAAAACCCAAGATACCTTGTCAAAAGCTTTATTCATATCAAGCTTAAGGACCATATTTGCCTTTTTATTATTTTCCATGGAATGTATGGTCTCGTGAACCATAATCACTCCGTCTTGTATAATCCTGCCTTTAATGAAGCCACTCTGCTGCCTTGAGATGAGATCATTCATTATGAGCTGCAGTCTAGTAGTAATAATTTTGGTGAAGATTCTATATATGGCATTCACTAGGTGGATAGGTCTGAAGTCCTTGAAATCTTTAGCATCCATTTTTTTAGGTGCCGGCACAATGTGAGTGTTATTAAGCTCTTTTAAAATATTTCCCGTTCTATAGAATTCATTCACTGCTTTGAGAAGATCCTCCGAGTAGATTTCCCAAATTTACGAAAAAAATTAATAGAGAACCCATCCGGTCCAGGAGCCTTATCTCCCTCTAAAGCAAAAACAGCTTTTTGCAGCTCTTCAAGCGTGACTGCTTTGGTGATGCTTCTAAATTTCTGGTCCTCAATTTTATTCTGAGGAATGGCCTCCAACATAAAGGAAATAGCTTCAGAGTTGCTGACATTTCTCTCTTCAAGATGTTTTTTATAGAAGTCAAGCGCTTCTTTCTTAATGCTATTGGGATCTTTTATGATATTTCCGTTGTTTTTAGAAACTTCTAAGATCTGTTAAAGGCGCCACATGCTTCAAAGTAGTCATATGAAAGAACTTCGTGTTCCTGTCTCCCTCTTTGAGCCAAATAGCTCTAGATTTAAGACGCCATAAAGATTCCTCTCTGCTGCAGATCGTATGCAACTCTGAAAGAATATTTTTTTCATTTACTTCATCTTCAGCCGATCTCCCCATAGTATCCATTTTTAATTCCAGATCCTGAAGCTTTTGTTTTAACTTTTTTTTTTGTCAAAAACATTTCCAAAATCTCTTTTATTCCAGATTTTGACTTGCTTTTTGACATTTTTGAGTTTTTGAACCAATCTGAATTGAGCAGTACCTTGACCATTCCATCCCCACCATTCTTTTATCTTGTCATAGATATTGTCATGCTCCATCCACATCTTTTCAAATTTGAATGAGCTTCTTGTGGGTTTAGTCCAATTGAGAAAGTTTAAAGCAATCGGATTGTGATCCGATCCAATTCTGGGAAGGGAAGAAAGATGGAAGTCTTGACTGAGAATCCAGCTTGCTGAAATTAGAGCCCTATCCAATCTCACCTGAATGAACTCCTTTCCCAACCTTCTATTATTCCAAGTATACTTATTTCCATGAAGATCCACATCTAAGAGGTTATGTTCAGCAATAAAATCAGCAAAATCCTCCATTCCAGTAGAAAAGGCGGAGGTACCTCCAAACTTCTCGCCTGGGTTTAGTGGGGAGTTGAAATCTCCCATAATAAGCCAGTTAGCAGAACAATGTTGGTTTCTAAATATTTTAAGTTCAGTCCAAAGTTTCCTTCTACCACTAGCTGAATTAGGGGCATAGATGTTAGACAAGATCCATTCACTCTTATTCTCAATAGTGACAAATTTGACTGCAAGATGATTAATATTATCATTGAGAACCATACCAGTACAGTGTCTTTTATCCCAAAGTGTAGCCAGTCCACCGGAAGCTCCCTGGGAGTCTACAGCCGCCATTTCTGAGTTATCCCAAAAACTCTTTTTAATAGTTTCAAGGGTCTTAGCTTTCATCTTAGTTTCTTGCAGAATCAAAATGCTGGGATTACTGGAATCCCGTAACTCCTTGATGGTTCTTTGCTTGGAGTTTCCATTTAGGCCTCTGATATTCCAAGAAATAATCTTCATTTGGAGTGATTGGTGGTTGGAATTGCTTGATGGTTCAACTGACGCTGAACACCATCTGCAATATCCCTCTCCATTTTTTTAGATCTAAGAGTCTTTTTAGAAGGTCTTCCTCTTTTGAACTTCCTCCAAAATCAGCTATTCATCTAGCGAAGACCTAGTTGTTCGGAAATAGAGGTGTCCCAATTGTCTATTTTATTTTTTATCACTATAAAGTGATTAAGGATCATTTCAAAACCTTTCAATCTTTTTTTCTTTTTTGAAATGACCATTTGAATCTAGAATCTGGATCCTCCGTATCCATGGTCCCTCTTCACGTTCTTTACGAATCCTAACAGCGTGAGAACAATGGGCGATGCGAGTCTTTATGTGAGAGGATCGTGAAACCACTCTTGTGTTCTTTGGGACAAGGCGGTAGATCAACATTTTCCCTAAAAGAGATTATCTCCAACGGTTCTTTTGGTGTCATACATTCCTTGTTCCAAGTTTCCTCCCTGATGCACGACTGAATTTCTTTCTCGACTGACATACTGTTCTGAAAATGCTCAAAAGGGACTATATTAACCTTCACAAAGCCATCTTGCTCGTTCACTACCATGGATACCTTAACAGAGTCTTCTTTATTTGATGCTTCAAAAGGTTTATCCAAGGATACCTTCACAGATTTGTCCAAGACTTCTTTGTTAGGGGCTTCAGGAAAAGCTGTTGCTGTGGCTTTGGGATGCCAGACGAGATGTTTCTTTATTTGAGTTCTAAAACCCCTTTTTTTACCTTTTCTATTTAACTCCAAATCTTTCTGACTAGGGGCTTTGTCTTCATTCCAGCTATCCGTGCTTGGAACCCTACTATCCTTGTCTGGATCTGAGTCCTTCCCAGGCTATTCAGCATCCAAAGGAGGGGTCCTCTTCTTGGAACAGTTTTTGTCAGAGTGTCCAATGCCATGACAATGTTTACATCTTAAAGTTTCAACCTCAATTTTTTGGGTCCATATCCCAAATCTAGATTTCAAGATTATGTGCTCCGGAAACTCCTGATCCATAGCCGAGAAAATGCGAAAGAGCAAAAGCAAGCCTGGATCATTTCTCGTGGGTCCATCCAAATTCCAATAGGTGCACCTAAGGATTTTGCAATATTGAGCAAAAGATTTCATCATCCCGAAAATGTAATGGTAGTCACAGTAACCTACACCCGATTGGGATGGTGTTTATATTTTCGATATTCGGATCAAATCCCGAGATACCATTTTTTCAAAAAAAGGCCCATATTACCCGACCACGGGGTCTTCCCGGAAGCACGAATCCAAATCCTCTTCTTTGATTAAATTTTGCCAGGAAAAAGCCTTTTGGCATAATGGTAATATTTAGGGCTCCCTTAGGTTTCCACTTTCTCAAAGCCCATTTTCTAATGAAATCAATATTAGGTCTAGAGCCAAGAAACTTACCAACGAGGGAGAGATTCGCTTTGCTTAAGGCTCTATCAACAAATCCATCTGGGACCCTTAGACAGGTGGCGCCCTCTTTGTCCATTTCCCATGTGAACTGATCAGTGATTTTCAGACCCACCTTGAAGTTAGGGCTTTGAAACAGCTTATTCCAGGCCATAGGTGTGGATCCTAGCATTTCCCCATTTTCATTTATAACCGTCCGATTGTGGCCAGAGATCTGCTTTTCCTCAGCAAACTTTGGCATATTGCATAGACTTTCTGCGGCCAGAACTGCAGAAACCACACTGACAGTACCTCCAGTATCTTCTGCGTTCGTACTCGTGCCCACAAGCATCCGATTCTGAGATCAGCCTTTCATCAACATTTTTAACCTTAGTTCACAGACATTCTGCAGCCAAAACTGCAGAAACCGCATCACCATAGTTTTCTCCATCGCTAGTTTTCTCCATTCTTAAATTTCTCCTTGAAAGTATACTTAATCAACTACAAGTATCGAGTTTATTTTAATGGCATGGAAATCCCCTCACAAGTGCTTCATTGAATGGGAAAGAGGGGATACTTGAATGGGGTGAGATATTTGAAGCTTGATTGGGAGCCATAATAAATAATGGAGAATAGGGAATATATGCTCAAACTATATGACGCTTGAATGAGACATTCTTGAAATATAAAATCTTCTCTGTTCTAAAATACACGAACTAAGCCTTATGAAGAACCTTTTCTCAATGAAGGGATTAAAACATTCAATTTAATATACATAACCATGATTACATTACATATACACTCTCAAATCCTAATTGCTTATATGTCTACACTTATTCACCACTTGATTTACCACCACCTTTTATATTTATTCATGCAAGTACCCTCATGATAAGGTTCAAATATATGCTCTAACAATAACACTTGTGAGAGATCCCAATTTTGAATTTTGAAGCATAGTTTCCAATGCTACATAAAAGTCCCACCTTATCTTTGTTATTGGAAATCGATTGAAAATCCAATCCATTATAGTTGGGATTAAAAAATTAATGCGTTTAAGTGTAATGAAATTACTTAGATCAATTCTATAAAAATTGCATAATCGAACACATAAATAGAATAATTGTAGTAACTCACAATTATATTAACATAGTACATCAAGTACTCAATATTTGATAGAAATAAAACAAAATATATATGAACTAGACACTTTAAGGGGGCAACCTCCATAACCTTAAAATAAGAATATATTGGACAATGATAATCCCAATACTAATCTCTACATCTTGTATATATTCGGATAGGCTACAATTAATCCATTAGCCAAACATAGTAACAATATGAAATCATATGAATATGTGACAAGATAGGTTAAGACATTATGTTAGCCATAAATGGGTATACATTTCACAATACATGTAATATGTTAAGAGTGTAGCACACTTTGCCCCTTGAAACCAACATTTTTCCTCAACAATGACTAAATCTAGGTACTTCTACAAAATGCTTCATCCTCCCATGTTGTATCCTTGTTACGCATATTATTTCACTTGATCATGTAATATTGGATCACCCTAGTATACAACTTATTTGTGTGAGTTTGAAGGATCTCTTATGGCTCTAGAATGCATCTAACCTTCTAATATAGCTCTAGTAACTTATTCTAGATGGGTCTTCTTTGCTAAATCTAGATGTTGTATTTTAGGCATTCAATTTGTTTAAATACGAGAAAGTATTGGGGGTTACGGAGTTTGGATTCCATGGAGATTTTTGAAAGAAACACAGGGATATCTTTGTTGTTTGTGCATCTTTGGATTCTCATATATGTGGAAAAGAAAATAGAGAAGAAGTTCCAGATGCTTTATAGTATCGGGCATGGGTTTTTAACTCCTTTCTGTCATTTTATTTTGAATTTATTGGGCAAGGATTGGTTAATTTGTTGGTTGATCTGTGCTTATTTTTGGAAAGATGATTAAAAATCATAGAGAAACAATGAAGATTGCATTTTCTTAAATGGGTGCTTATAAAAATTTATTATGGAAATTTCTTGAAGCATAATAGGATTGGGTTTACATTATTATAGATTAAACTATAGTTTCTTGATACATCTTATTTAACCTATACCCGAACACTGCCTTTGAAATGTTTCTCTAAGAACCGTTTTCTTTGTTGATTTTTGGCAAAGTGATTGTTTGAAATTATTGGTTGCAATATCAACTTTGGTGTGCAAATATGTGATGAAAATATTGTATATTTCTTGTTTGCTTGCATAGGCTTGCCATTGTTTGGTAAGATCTATTTTTGGTCAATTCAAACTTAAGTTTATATAGGTGACGGGTTGTGTTTTTCATGTACTTTAGAATAAAAAATAAATGGCAACGTATAGGGTGTATGGGAAAGAACTTGCTCTGGATTTGATAAGTCTTTTTTTGAAAATGATTAGTTGTCCCTTATGTGTTGAGTATCAATAAAAATTTACTGAGATTATAAATTTATCTTCTTATGGAATAATCAAAGATCCGATTATTTAGGAGATATGGGTTATTGTGATGTTTTAGAAAATATGTCCTCCACTATGTTAAGGATAATGAGCTCCATCATTTTCTCTACGGTACTTGGTTAGGGTTGAAACCTTGCTTTGAAACTTTGAGCTTTTATAAAAAATTATCCCTTATTTTTAAAACAGGTTTAAGATGAGTATCTTAGAGAGTTATAAGATATTGAAAAAATTCTCCTTCATTGTATGATCTCGTGCACTTCGAACTTGAGTTTTTAAATGATGAATCTTAGGTTTAAATGTTATCTTAGATTGGTTTGGAAAATCATCAAGTTTCAGTATCTTATTCAAGTAGATCAATTATGATGAAACTCTTTCTCATTAGGCATTGTATTTGGCTTGAAGGAAAACTAGTGCTTGTTAAACCTATCCATGACATTTAAGTTGCCTCTTTTAGTATTGATGATAATGTAGGTTATGATAAATATTGATTGTGTTGATATGGAATGTTGATTTTATAATACCACTATTTATAAAGTTTGATTTTTGAGAATTAGTACCTTGCAAAAAGAACTTTGTTTTCTTCTCTCAATTGTCCATTAAGGAATATGAATATTTACATGAGGTAAATGATTTTGGGCTTCAAGTAGTAAGTTTATTAGTCATAATGTATATGATGAGGATTTAGTTATTCATGTGTTAATAGAATTAATTGAGATATTTCTATCATAGTCATAATATTAGTACTTGTTGATTGAAATAATGTAGTCGAAACATAGTATGTTTCATTAGGTTCACCTTCTTTGTTTGTGGATATCTAAACTTAATGAGGTAAAAAGGAAGGTATTATTTTATCTTTGGTTAACCTATTTTGTTCACTTTGTTTGTCATGCAGAACATGATCGAGAGTTGTTAATCCATGCCGACTCATCGAACTGTGACCGTGAATATTATTTTATCTTTCCTACAACTTGCTATTCAAAATAGTTATTACAAAGTGATTAAAGGATTGGATAATGCATGGCTCATCATGCATTAATCATTACTATTATGTCTCAATGAATGTAATGATTGTATTTGTACTTGAATTAAATGTGAAAGTATTACTTCACGGATTGTATAAGGAAATTGGGCCTAATGTATTAAATGATTATCTTCGATAATCACTTTATGACTATGTACTATTGTTATTAATTATGAAATTAATGACTACTGTTCATATCATTATGATTGTGAAAAGTGACATACTTGTACCATTGTTTTACAGTAGAGCATTTATTGTAAATTGATGTTAAATGTGTTAACACAATTGCTTTAAGATGTCATTATGATTTAATGATTATGTGGACAAAAATAATAAGACAAAACAAGGAAATATAACATTGTACTTATAGAAGATAAGTATGTTAATAAGATATATTTGTTTCCTTAGTTCACCATAAATAAACAAGATGATATGTACCAATTTATAAGTATGAAACAAAAGAGACATAATGTTGTCTTTTAACATCAACAACATACATGATTATGATAATGTATATCCGTCATGGAAATCATATTTGTTTCTATGGTACCTTTGTTGAAACACCAATATGTCGTTAGCAAAAAAAGTACAAATGGTACATTGTAAGTGTAAGAAAGTATAGATGCACCGAATTAATCTTATTGTACTAAAACGATTAAATGACTATGAATGACCATAAGAATCGTCTATCTTATCTTATGAGTTAGTTTATTCTTATGCTCAAATTAGCCTATCGTAGGATGATATAGTTTGTCTTATGAAATATGGTACGAGGTACTTACACTATTCGGTGAATCAATGAGTTATAGTACACATCTATCGTGAATTGGATAAGATAATGAAAATCAATATAACCTTTCCTTAGGATGAAAACATAACGAATTGCAAATGAAGGGTAGGCATCACGAGACGACATTCGTGTCGTATGAACCTTGTATGTGCCATCTCAAGATGGATATGGGGAGGGTAACGAATGCGTAATGGAGTAATTCATTACATGAATGAAACCTTTCTTGTAGGGATTTCAAGATGGTACTAACATGATTCATGTGACCCAAGTATCGAGTCACGATCCTTGTGGCCTTATAACTAAACTAAATTACTTATTGTAAACAAATTACTAACAATAAAATGAAACTTAAATTCTAATTAATGGAAAGGAATCTTGATAACTATTTTGAGATGGTTGTATGGTAAATAGAAGACATGTTACATAGGCTAGTGTGCAGTATTGAAAATGGCTTGCTAGTGTTGTAGTCACAAAATCATGCACTTACTATTATATTTATACCGCCAAGTATGTTGTTTATATATGGATCTTGCGTAAGAAAATTATTCACTAATGACCCATCCCCTAGTCCTGTTGTTAGTTATTTGGTTGTCATCATCATTTGTCTTGCATAATCATTTGGTTGTTTACATAGTTTTGGTCATCTCCCAGGGAGTCTCAGGTGTCGTTATTTGGTCATTTGTCATCTCTAGTCTTTGACTAGGGCGCCTAGGGTAGAACTGGGGCACCCATGGGTGCCCCGGTCCTTATTTTAGGTGCCCTAGTCTCGGCAGCACTTGCGTCTAATTTAGAGTTTCGAGGTCGGTCTTTGTAATTTTCCCTCTCATTCCCTAGGTACTAGTCGGCATGTTGGGTCATTAGTGTTGAAATTTGAGCAAGAGATCCCTATATAAACATAACATACCTATTATCTTATGGGTGAACTATCTACTATCAAGGGCTAGCTATCTACTAAGGCAAGGGACTACATTTGGGCATCATTGCATCACACACACTACATAGGAAGGGTTGTATTCATTCTATTCCATCCACCATTTGCATTTTACATCTAGTTATTTCCCCTATCTCTGTGTCATTGCTTAGGGAACCCTAGGCACACAATTACACACACAAGCACACAAAACTACATTGGGTCTGGAATGTAGTGCAATGCTTAGTTGTAAGTCCACCATTATGGCAGCTAAGGTTAGTTCGACCCTTCATATGCATCTTTCTTTTTTAGGGATTTGATGCTTTGTATGGGGTTTTACAGGTAGATCTTCATTACATGTTTACGAAATCATAAGCAAAGTTACTATGACAATCACACGACAAAAGATTGAGACATTGTGAAAGATCTAACGACACTTCCAGATTCAGGTCTTGAGTTTTTCTGCAAACTAGAGCACCCATATTATAGACTAGGGCACCCACAGGTGCCCTTTATCCTCTTCCAGCCCCCAGGTCTAGATTAAATCTTCATCTGCTACAATTTCCTTGGGTTATACCATCATACTCTGCTTCATCTACACATCATCTTTTAGTCCCAAATCATAGTGAGGTAAGTTCATTTTTAGGTTAGTACCTTATCCTCCTATTTCAATTATTTCATTTCATTTAAATATCAAATAAAATTACTTAGCATCTATATTTCAGTTTATATCATTTATTTCATTGTTATACTATTTAGATTAACTCTAAAAATTCATATTTTAGTTAATCATTTTGGTGAACCCATACTTTAGAATATTTTTCCCTAGGATCCGCTTCAAACCTAATGGCTAAGGATAGTTCATCTTCTTCACCCATCATGTCTCATTTTAGTGTTAACCCTATCTATGATGAGGCTTCCATTGTTGAGCTCATGACTCTCTATGGTAATCCTACTCCTATGCCAGATCATATCAAACAACAAATTCTAGATGGTCAACAATATGTGCCTACTCATTTTTAATATTCTCCCATTGGCATTAGTATTGTTGAGGATCCAATAGCCTTCACTCATTTTACACCATGTTATACGGACTACTTGTGATCCTCCTTTTGATCTTTCTAAGGAAATTTTAGATGATTCTCTTATTGATTACTTGTTTGGTATTGACAATCACTCACATGTGCATATTGATTCTTCTCTCTAGTCAGGCCACTGCTATAGTTCCTTCTCATGATTCTCCTACTTCTGATATTTCTTCTCATGATACATCTCATACTAGCTTGCATACTCCTTCATATTATGTTGATGATCCTATTGATAGCATCCTTAGTGACATTCTCATTTCTGAGTCTCTATCTGATACTGATGAGGTGGTTGATAGCCATGGTTCTCCTTCTTTTCATACTACCAGTGTGAATCTCCTATTCCATCATTTCCTTCTCCTGAGATTGCATCTAGCACTATGCATGAGTCACCTCCATCTATCACTTCTTCTTCTCCTATTGTTTCATCTCCTCTTATTACATCATCTACACCCATTTTTTTTCTTCATATAGATGTATCTCCATCGGTCACCTCACCTATTAGGGATGTTTCCAATGCTAGTCCTACCACTTTTATGGATATTCCATCTATATCATCTACTATAGCTTCTTCAAGACCTACCTACTCCTAGTGTGCCCTTAGCATCGAATCTCCTTTATCATCTCTTGATATTCCTATGATCACTCATAATGGAAAATTACAACCTCTTAATACATTGTTTCCATCTTCCACTATTCCTTCACAGGATATCATCTCTCTCATGCATGTTGTAGGTCAATTACAATCTCAGGTTCATTCTTACTCACTTTAGAAAGTAGGGCTTACTATGCTTCTATTGATAACAATTCATTACATGGTAACCCTATCCCTAAGAAGATTCATAATTCTACATTTCCTAAGGACTTTATCATGCCTACATTCACATGTTTTGATGGTACTTAGTGACCTCATGCTCATCTTCTACATTACCACATGCTTATGACCTCTTATTCTAATGATAGATTATTACTTAAGGCCTTTTGATATAGTCTTATTGATGAGGCATTACAATGGTACACTCATCTTCCATTTGGGTCCATTAGTACTTTATATGACATGGAGGATGCTTTCCTCCATCGGTTTATCATCAACAATGGCCCTAAATTTACTTATGACCACTTACCTACTTTACATCAGGGCTCATCCAAACCTATCAAGGATTATATCTTATGGTTCAATGCTTGTATACATCAACTAATATTCCAACCTATAGACCTTGAGAAGCAATTCCTTTTTCTATCATGGTTTGATTCCTGCACTCAAACAAAGATTACAATATGATACATGTGAGTCATTCATTCATTCTTCTCTTCTAAAAAGTCCTAGATCTAGAGCAAGATCTTCTTTCAAAAATGTCATTGACCCTCCACATACATCTACTTCTATTATATCATCTAGTCCTCCTCCATCAAAAGTGGTTGAGCATCCTACACAGTCTCCACCTTTTCCTCACAAGCAAAAAAAACAAGCTCAACCTACTCCACCACCACAACATACTTCTTCTCTCCTCTATGACAGGCATTCTCCTTCCACTCCATCTATGTCATGAGCCATTGCATTTCTCCCATCATGCTAGACCTCATGATGTGTTGTTTTCCTTACTTGAAAAGTGCCTCATTCACTTACCATCAAACTAACATCATCCACAACACACTACATTCAACATCAGCATGACCAACCTTATTGTAATTATCATCACATAAATGGCCATAGGGACAATGATTATCTTTCCCTTCATGATAGATTGCAACAATTAGAGGATAAGGGCATCATCTCCTTTGGCTCTCACTCATGTGAGCAATCCATCTCTCCTCTACCTCGTCAGAGAGTTTCTACTATAGTTGATTCATCTCCTCCACCTGGTGCTCAAGCCATGGTACATCCACCACCATAGTTCATTACTCATGCACACTCTCCACCATGTCCATACACCACTGCATCATCACATCATCATCATTCACTTCATCCATCTCATCCATTCCATCACATTCATGCTATCCACCACATCATGTTGTTCCTTCACATTGGCTTCCACATCCCACCACCTTCCTTTGCATATCACCACACTCCCATATGACATTCAGTTTGGTTCATATATTCCATGTTTCTTCCATCCCATGCTTCCACCACTTTGCACCACCTTGGTCTTTGGTAGGTGATTACTATCACCTTACCCCCCCGATGATGCACTTGTGTTCTTATAGTTCTTACATGAATTTTGAGGTTTTTCTAATAACCTTTCATCACACACTTTGTCATTCATCTAGCACACTCAATCATTTCCCGATGATGATGTACTCTTTCTTTCCATGGTTCATTCTTGACTATTATTGAGGGGTCTTAATTAAATGAACCTAATCATCCATATGCTTTGGGGGCATCATTAATTTCCCCCCCATTATCACACTAACATATTACGATTACATTACATTATCATGACACACATTCATCACAACACATTAGTTCAATCATCATACATCATCTCTTTTTACATTCATTCTACTATCATCATTATACTAACTACGCATTACAAAATTCCATTTAATAAACATTAACAATATAAAAAACATCACATACATCCCAACACTAATCACCCAATCATACACATCAATACACCACAAAATAAGCTCATCATATATAAATCACATGTGTCCATACATATATATAATAATCATCATTAGGGGAAACTCCCTACATCATATATAATAATACTAATCACACCTCATCATCACTATCACTCTCGGGTACTGTGATGAGAGCCCTAGAACTAGATGCCTCACCACTAACTTTGTGTCATTTTTTCATGCCTCGATACCTCTCCACTTGCCTACGTAATAAGGTGTTCTCCATAGACTTCTCTGAAAATTGACATTGCAAATCCACGTATCGTGTGAAAATACATCTTACTAAGGGACCACCACCCAATGCCTCTCGAGCTCATCAAGTCTCCTTGCATGCCTCGTCCCTCTCACCTAGCAATACAATATACATGTCGTTGTTATTATGGCCACTGGCTCAAATAAATGGGCATGCTCACCTGCTATATCATCCACTCACTCAAGTATCCCTCCACCAAGTACATCATTGGCACATTTCCATGTCAATGTGTGATGGATGTGTCTATTATCAGGGACCAATACACATCACCTACAAAAAAAATAACACAACATGTTAGATAACCATCACTATCACATAGGAAAACAAAAAAATACACAACATAGCTATATATAAATACTTACTCTACTAAAGATGTTTGCCACATTATCGGGGCATGTGCTTCCCCCTCCCCTCCTCCTCTATGGTAACCCCACTACATGCAAATAATGGAACAAAAATACCCATCGATGTGTTGTCCACCATGCACGGTACTCCTCTATGTAACCCACATCATCTGTCTATCACCTCTATCGTTGCATCTCTACCTCATCTAGCCCAGGAGGTGCTAGTTGCTCTATTGTGGGTCTTTTCTAGCTCCAGCCCTCCTAGGTGCTCTAATGGCTCTCAACCATATATGGCTCTGGGGCACATCTTGAGCCATGTCAAACTATTTTGATACTCTCTCCACCTAAAAATCTCTGGCCACACCTAGGAATCGATCCTCTAACCACATAGTCCTCCAAATACACCACAACTCTACAACATCCTCGAAGTCCATCCTCCATAGTTGCGGTATGGCCTCCATATAACTACCTTGGGCCCCATCCTATCTATCAGTGCCCTATAGGTATATGTGTCCATCCTATGCCCATGAATATTAATCCACCTCCTCACATATATCTTTGGCCTATCCCACTCTCCTCGTGGACCTCCAAATAGCCTCAACATTATTATGTGCTCATACGCCCATACATGTAATATGTAGTGGCTCCTATCCCACCATCATGCTCATCGTGAGTAAATTGGTATACAAATCTATGTATAAGTGGGCCAACACACACCATGCCCATGTATCTAGTGCTCTCCTCCTCTATACATCGACATATATCATGCATCTTATATAAGATGCCTACACCTCCTCCCTCCATTGCTATAGATGAAGCAATCAACATGGCAATGAACTTCCACAAGCGTGGAACACCAGACCTCAAAATAACATCCAAGCTGATATGGGCCTCGATAGGTACTCGAGTCCCCACAAAATATTTTATCATAGCTCACATCTTCCTCTCCATATCCTCCAGTGGCATAACCTATACTCTCTCTCTCCAAAACTGAAAAATCACAACATGTGATACACATCCTCTAAAGTAACTATCATCTCCCCCATAGGAAACCAAAATGTGCACATATCGCACACCATCTCTCACATAGTATAATCAACATAGGCATATTATGGGGCACATCCCCATCCATGTTATGTGCCACAGGCCAACACGATCCATCACATCCCACTCATCATCCGACAACCCCAATCCAAGAAAAAAGTACTCAAATGACATACACCGTGGAACTCCCTCGAGTGAATATCCTTTACACACCACAAACCAACAAAAACACAACATTAGAACACTATACAAATCCAAACACACTCACTTATCACATTATTATACACTACAAATATGATTTTCATAATTCTAGAATGAATACACACATTCTAGACCGGGTGCCTAGATGTAGATGATTGGGGCCCAAGAGTAGTACACTAAATAGCCCCGGTTCTTGGCGCTCCTATCCCCAGGGGTCACTAGCACCCTCACCACTATTGTCTAGGTCCAGTATAAAATGTCAAGAAAAAAATTAAAATTCTCAATTTTTCAAAAATTCAATAAAAATGACTATTACACCATACATTTTTTGAAAAACATTACACTTACCAACTCCGTAGTCATGCATGACACTACGACAGTCACCACCCTCTCAAATCGGCTAGGAGATGCTTTCTCTCACTTGCAACATTTTCACTCACTTCATGCTCAATCTCACAATTGCACAAAAAAAAAATGAAGTGACTAAACACTTTTTCACTTCACTACTTATAGTTACTTTTCATCACCTACTTTACTATAGTCATTATTTCATGCTTATTCTCACAACTAATACACACTACATGATAATTGTCATATCTTTTGTATTTTAACTCCGATTTACACCCCATTTATGGTGTTATTTTTAAAATTTCTCCTACCATCATACCATACACATTACACATGCATTATCTCTCCTTCACATTTGTCCTTCATCAATTCAACACATTTTTCTGATTTATCAAACTTCCTATTTATCTCGTGCTTACTTTTGCTTAGCGTTCATTCTTATCATCACTTCCCTTTCTCCGAAAGGGGGGCATATCATTGGGGTCATCCTATAATTCCCCTTACATTACCATGTGATTAATCAACATTACCAATCCATCATTTTTAAACATTTACTAATTCATTGTGCAACATCTCACCATTATTTCCCCTAATGACCTAATCTAGGGGCAACAAAATATATAATTTTTCTATGTGACATTTCATCACTTCCCCTAATGACCTAACATGGGGCAACAAGTGATTAAAAATATTTCTATGTGATCATTCACCAATTTCTATCGATTCCCCCTAATGACCTAACTTGGGGGCAACTAGCATAAAATATCTCTACGAGTAATAAATCAAATCAATCAATCAATCAACATGTTCAAATTTCTAACAATCAAATCATATCATTCAATAAATACAAATTCAACACAATCGGCCTCCCATATGACCTAACTTGGGAGATTACATCCATTGCTTTCCCAAATGACCTAACTTGGGAAGCTATTCTACATTTTGTGTTTGCTTCCAAATGACCTAACTTGGAAGCCATAATTTTATGCTTGCTTTCATATGACCTAACTTAGAAGCTATTACATTACGGTGATACCCATGGAGTGGGGGAAGTGTGCTTTCCTATACTACTCCTATATGGTTCAACTATTTAATTGAAATTATTTGGATCCAAAAATCACAAATGTTTGATTTGAGTTCGTCTCCAGGAGCTAGATCTTGAGGATGCAGTTAGATATTGGAGAATAACACACTTTTCTCCCTACATTGTTCCTCTGGTGGTAGGACACCCAAATCCTCTAGTCGATTATTAATATACACATGTTTGGGTTGGGAATTAATCACTCCCTTCCCCATCTTATCGTCATCATACACATTTGAAATCATCAATCATCCAACATTGTAATCATCACTCTCATTTAGTACACTTCATCACATTATTACATTTTTCACTATGTTACATGGATCAACACACTGATCTATGGTTCAACATGCTATATGGTTCTTTCGACATGCTTTTACTACCACATCTTCGCACTCTACTACAATATGGGCTTCTCCAGATTTCTCTTAGGTACACATCTCTATCTACTTTATGTTACCAATATTTTCGCTCACCAACATAAAGTGGGGGCAAATGTAGTCACAAAATCACACACTTACTATTACATTTATACCACCAAGTATGTTGTTTTATATATGGATATTGCATAAGAAAATTATTCACTAATGACCCATCCACTAGTCCTATCGTCGTTAGTTGGTCGTTGTCTTCATTTGTCCTTCACAAATTGTCAATTGTTTGCATAGTTCTGGTCATCTCCCAGGGAGTCTCAAGTGTCATTATTTGGTCATTTTTCATCTCTAGTCTTTGACTAGGGCACCTAGGTAGAGTTGGGGTGCCCATGGGTTCCCTATCCTTATTTTAGGTGCCCTAGTCCTGGTAGCACTTCAAGCGTCTAATTTAGAGTTTCGAGGTTGGTATTTGTAATTTTCCTCTCATTCCTCTAGGTATTAAATAATGCCTAAAGTGCATGATTTTGTGTCTACATTTTGCCCCCACTTTATGTTGGTGAGCGAAAGCTCGATAACATAAAGTAGATAGAGATGTGTACCTGATATCCATGTAGAGTGTAGAAGAAGACATGTCGATGGACTAGACTCAAGCATGGAATGAAAAAAGAAAAAAATGTGGAGGAGTATGGATTCTAAAGATGAAAAATGCACATAAAAAGTGATGAGAGTGAACCTAGGGTGGAATGCATGTGTGGTTGTTGTTGTGTGTAGTGTACCTACATGGTTAGTAAAGGCAAGTGCTTGTAGCATGTGTTATCATTATCATTTTCATTTTTGTTCTTGTTGCCCCAAATTTGACTATTTGTTTCTCATACAATCAGACCTGCAAGGAGAAAATGATCAAGTAGTCAAATATGTATGTATGTAAAAATGTTGTGTAAAATACACATGTATATAGAAATGTGTAAAGTACGTAAATGTAAAATATGCTAAAATAAAATTGTAAATGGAACATGTGCACCTAATCCATGTCGAGAGAAAGGGTGTAGAAGGATATCATGTCTTCGTCGCAAGTTTTTGGGCGATCTCATCCCACCTTGCTCAAGAAGTATAGGGACAAAATGTGTTTTATCCTCCAACCTTTGACCATTTCTGCTGAAATGTGTGAAGAGATCTCTGTATTGTCCTAGTTTTTTTGTTATCCGATGCCACTGACAGTAGTAGTATAGAGAGGCACACCCACTGTAACCCCTAAGCCTGTAACTACTCCGCATAATTGCTAAAGGACACCATGTCTTATAGAGGTTGTTGTGTATGGAGTTTGTAGACTGTCTGAACTCACTCGATGTATGTAAATCCACAATGCCAAGGGTGGAAAGTGCATTGTACTGAACCAATGTAAATACGTTGTGTTAGTAGAAAAAACCTCAATGATGCCCCCTCTTTGGGGGCACATGCGACATCACGAAAGGAGAATATGACCCCAAAGAGGACCAAATACACTCGATCTATTTAACTCTTCCCCGTAGGGGAAAAGTGGAAACATTTGGTAGATACCAAGGTGCACACAAAGGGGATGGCTAACCAAATCAAGTGTTATTCTAAAAACACATCATGTAATAAGACAAGTGTAAAATACATAGACAATATAAGAACTACCACAAAAAGTAGAGTAAACACAAAAACAAGTAGACCACACAAAGTGGGTTTCAAACATGGTACATCACTCACAATGTCAAAATACATGCAAGAACATCATGGCCAAAAACAACAGAAAAGTGTGCACACAAGCAAAGGGAAAATCTCACATATAAAGGAAAACAAATCGACAAGTAGAAACAAAGAGGTAGTCATGGAAACATGTAATCTTACAAAACAAGTGTTGCACATGGAACACCCATTAGCATGTCAAAGTGATAACCAATATGTCAAAGCATGTATGAACAAGTAGTATAAGATGCTAAGTACAAAATGAAATAATAACACCTGGATAAGATGAATGTGGATGCCCCTAGTGACCGATATAGGAAGGGTAGAAGGTGAGCATCCATACCACGTGTAAAGTCATGTATCTGTGATCACACTAAACAAAGGTGTGAACACACATGTGTGTATGATAATGACATATAGGAAAGTAGTCTAACATGTGTAATAAAGTGAGCATGCAAAACACTAGTAAGCAAAAGTAAATTCCCCAAGACCATGCAGTATGTTGTGGATGGATGGAATGGAATGCGAGATGGAATGATAGGAGCAATGTGCCCCCGAGTGGATGGAATGTGTATGTAGTGAGGTTCATTTTATTTTCCCCCTCAGCAGTCAAGAATGAACCGTAAATGAGAGTGTGTCATTAGGAAATGGTCAGTAGTGTTGGTTGTGTCTAGCGTGTTGTGATGAGTATGTATATATGTAATGGTGATGAAATGTGACATGTGGATAAATGTGTGTGAACCCTATAGCCGAAGTGTATATCATGAATTGTTGAATGGAGGAGTGATGATTTATCCCTAATCATATATCACTATAGAATGAGTGTATGGGGATGAGATAGATGGAAATATGCGCATGGACCCTATAGCCTAAGCGTATACCACAACTTGTTGAATGTATGAGTGATGATTTAGCCCTAAGTGTATATCACTATAAGATGAAAGGATGAATATGGGTGATGATGTAGCCTAAAGCGTATGTCACTATAAGATGGAAGGATGGAGTGGTGATGTACCCTAAGGTGTATGCCACTACAAGATGAGAATGGGGGTGGTGATTTAGCCTAAAATGTATACCATTACAAGATGATAAGATAGGTGACAATTTAACCTAAGGTGTATGTCACTAACACTGGAAATTGGCATGGGAAAATGTTGCATTGGTGAATGTAAGGTCCATTTGATTGGTAAACCCTCGACATTCAAGTATGGACTGAAGAACTAAAGTGTGTCATAGGGTGGTGAGTGCAATGCATAGAAGACAACATAGTGTAAATGACCAAGTGATGAATATGGGATGTAAATGTGTGGTGTAGGAAATGTAATGTAAGATATGTGGTGTGTATAAAATATGTGATGTGTGAGATGCAATAGTAATTGTATATAGAAATGGAATATGTAAGGATGATAAGATGAAACTAGACCCATATGTAAGGGAATCTAGTGTAGTATGTAGAATGTATATGATGAATAGATGTGTTATGTGACTCATGTAATGTAGGAAATATAGGGTGTGTAGACTATGGAAGATGCGGTAATAGGTGTAGATAGAATATGGAGTGATAACATGTAAAGCTAGACCCATATATATAATGTAACCTAGCGTAAATGTGGAATAGGTGGATGAAAATGGAAAACTAGACTCATATGTACTAACGACTAGTGTAGTATATGAAAAATGTATGTTATGAAGATGTGTGATGTATAGGTGTAGGATAAATGGTGTGTATGATAGAATGTAAGTGTAAACCACCCAAAATTTTCACCTAATACGTGAAGCCACACTCATGAAACTACTAGAAAACTCACAATAGAAATTGTTTATAATGTTTTTAAGTATGTATTTCTTCTTGGATTTTTGTTTTTTACTCAATCCCATTCATTAACCATTTAACATGACCCTCAAATTATGGAATCAACATGATATACAAAAATAATTCTTTTTATTTTCATAATTCATTTCACAGATCATTCTAGTATACAATTCAAAGTTAAAACAAATACATTTTTCTTTCCTTTTTCACAATACAACTCCAGTTTCACAGTCCATCTCTACATTCATACTTTAACAAAAATAAGGTTTGTTTCCCAACTCGAAAGGAAATAATTACAAGGCTTTTTTTTAACAATACAATTGTGGTACAAGTCAAATGATCCATGGCTCCAGTAAATAACATCTCTCAATCTTCAGTCCTCCTTAACATGATCATAGCACAAAGAAAGAGGGAAAGGCGACGCTCTCCGCCCAACCTTAAATCCAATAAGAGGAGAAGCCTTCCTCATTATTGGCCCCGAGCCCCAACCAAAGAAGAATAGGGAATGTTTGCAACTTGACAACCCACACAGAACACGTGGCTTCCACACTTAAATAAATTTAACATTTAAACAATTACAATATCTCACAATATTACAATCATCATCTTCAATAAATGAACCAATATATACAAGAGTAAACCAAATACAAGGGCTTCAAACAAATCCCAACAGAGACAAGATAATGGAGGCTTCTCCTTATGCCTCCCGTGTGGGAAGAGAGGTCCACCCAAGGCCTCCAAGTGCACTATCAATCAAACACACAAACACTTATCACTCCTTTCTTTTTGCCTATGCAAAATAACATGTTAATTTCCCTTTTACCTCCACATAGGTGGAACTCTCTCCCACACTCCCTCCACAAGCCTCACTAGCTCCCTTTTTCCTCCATAAAAAGCTCTCCATCTCTTTCTCCCACACCATCCTATGGCAATCTACCCTCTTGCCCACAATTTACAAACAAAACATGCACTAAATTTGAAACAATAAACAAGACAAGGAAGAAAAAAATAAAATGGAGATCCTACCTCTCCATGCCAGCTCCAAACTTGAATTTTTCAATCCTTATTCCTTCCCAAACAAGCAAGCAATCAAAAAATCCCTTCCAAGTTCCAAGCCAAGCTCCCAAGAAGAAAAACCCCTTCTTTTCCAAATTCTAACAACTAAAAGAAGTGTGTAACCCAAAAAAAAACAAAAACAAGTATAAAATGAAAGAGAGAAGATGAGGATGAGATGGGTCCCCATATGATGCCACATCCCTCTTCTAGAATCCACCTCACCCACTCACACATTAAACCCATGAAAATTAGATTATTTAGAAATCAAAATGAATATAATGCACAAAGTGCATAGTGCCCAAGTTGCACATCAAAACAAAATAGAAGTTAGTGGCTCAAGGTGGAGGGTGCATTTCATGCCTCTTTACATTAAAATAACATGACTAGGGTCCAAATGTGACCCCTCAAGTCATGGGTAGTGATGGGGAATGGTCTAAAGGAATGGGGATGACTCATTCTTGTCCCCCATGCCTTCTAAAGTGACCCCAAAGAAAAAATCTGAATTTCCCTTAGAGATAAGGGTGACTCACATAGGCAATAACATATTACTTAAAAAAAAAAGGAAAGGAAGACCCTTTCCATTAACTTCCACTTTCTCAAAAATCACATTAAAATTACATTAATTACATAATTTTACCCCACATGATTGAGAATATTACTTTACATTAAACAAAGATGGCTCTCCATTCACAAAAGTAAAACATTATAATTATTCAATCATATCCCTTCATTTGACATTTATGAGTATTTCATCATCCGACACTATTGTTTGTCTTTGTCTACATGTCATCACACATGAAGGTTTAGGGTTAGGTTTAGGGTTTTCTTATGAGTCATGCACTAGGGTTACTCAACACTCTATATGTTCCCTTCATTTGACATTTATGAGTATGCCAAGACACTTCATTGTCTTTCTCTACATGTTATTTTTTCATGTATGCAAGTTCTTCGATATTGATCGATTCTTCCTTGTGATTACGTTGGAGCTATTACGTTTCCTTTAGAGTGCAACTTCATCGTGGTGCACATTTTTTGATACGATTCTCGCCAACTCTTTCATGGTATCAGAGCTGAGATCGGGTAAACATGCATTCATTTTTTGAGTTGTGATTACTCTTGTTTCATTTTTTTACTCCTCATGTGCAAGTTTTTTTGATCATTATATTTTGGAATTTTTTGCTAACGTCTTATTTAACAAGTTGTTCTTGGAAAGTTTTCATTTTTTTGTGTTCTTTGTGCATGTGCAGATCTCCTTGAGCTTTTCAGGGTTTTGCAGCTACATTTAGCTAGCTGTGGACAAATCTAGCAGATCAATTAAAAATGGAGGTTATTTTCTAGTTTTTAATTTTTAATTTTTTTAAAACTTAAAATTTTTTTAGATCTTTTTTTTTTTGTCTTTTGTTTTTGCATAGTTTTTTCTGAGAATTTAGGTTTAAAATTTGGTGTTTTCGAGCCATTCTTTTACCTTTTCTACCTTTTCAGCACTCAGGAAATGCTTTTTTTTGTGTGGCTCGGCTCTCCACTCGACTTCTTGCTATCTTGTGTTTTGTGTATGAGTCGTGGCTAACCGTGTGCTTTCCATTTTGCTTTTTTTTGTTTTTTGCTTGTTGTCGTGTTTTCGTGGTTTCTACCTGCCATGGTTTCTTCCTACCATGACCATTGCTCTTGTGCTCTGCAATTTTTGACCTTTTCTCTTGGTTTGTTTCGTGATGGTTTTGCTCGGATCTCCTACTGGTTTCTAAAACCACCTCCACATTCCTTTGTTACTTGTCTCTCATATGCCTCCCCTCTCTTGCTCTCTCCTCTGCCAATGGCCGGATCTCCTCCTCCTCCTCTCTGCTCCCCCTACACGCGCGTGACTTCCTTGCATCATCGTGGCTTCATGTGAACTTTCAGGTTGCGTCTTGTGGTGGCAATTTTTTTGGGTTACACTTTTTTTTTTTATTTCCAAACTCGAAGTTTTTTTCTTTTAAGGGCTTTCCCAAAGCATGTACAGAATCGAGCTTTTTTGAAAGCGGGACTATATCCTCCATTTTTGGTAAGTTTGTTTCAAATTTAAATTTTTATGGTAAGTTTTTTAAATTAATTTCTATTTAAAACAAAAAAAAGGCTTTTTAAAATCTTTTAACAAAAATAACGTAAGCTTTTTTAATAGAAATTTCTTTTTTCTTTTATTGATAGATCTTCTTTGATCTTTCTTTTAAAAAGGAAAGTATACTTACATATTTAATTTGAATTTAATATTTATTAGATCTTAATTAGTTTTTTGTAATTAATTAATATTTAATTAAATCTATTTCAATTAAATACAATTTCATTTACGATAGTATTTTAAAATCATCTTTTAAATTAACGTTCTTTATCATTTTTTAGTCCAAATAGCTCTAAAATTAGCTAAATTGGACGTTTCCAAATGGTAAATTTTTAACGCGTTATTGTCGATTTTTTTACTAATCATGTGCTCAAGTGTGCAGTAGACACTCTTAGCACTTCTTGTCTTCCACGTGCCTTTTCGCATTTTGAAGATCATCGAACTCATCTTGAGTTCATCTAAACATTGTATATTACCCTTATTATTGCTTGCGACTAGTGAGTGCATCCGCCACAGTTTGCAGCAAGGGGGTATCATTTGCGACGTGAGACACTTTTTCTCACAACCAGGATTTGATTTCACCTCCTTCCTAGTTTTTAGCAATTGTGCTTGTGTACGGTGTCACTTTGTTGCGCTTCACGAAACATGATTGTGGTCTCCTCTCTTGCGCGTTATTACGCTGATTGCAAGGTGAGTTACCAAGTGTTTCTAGATGCACGCTCGGACCCGATTGTATTCACGCACTAAACTATAAAGTGCCAAAAGTAGGGGGTTATTATATTGTCCTGGGTGGTTGTGTTTCTTTTTTCTACATTTCTTCTCTCTCTCTTTCACTATGGATGCACTTTCAATTCCTTTGCTTACGTCATTCAACTTTTTTGAATGGAGATCAAAAATAATTATGAAACTAAGGGGTAAAGGGTTATTCCACATCACCATGGGAACTGAGACTGAACCAATGACGACCTTGAAAAATCTAAGTGGTTAAACCATAGTGATGAAGCTTTAGGTCTTCTTTGCATGTCTGTTTCTCTGACTTGCTCTTCCACATTGAGTCATCTCAAAACACCTAATTCTGCGTGGAAACGTTAGATGAAATGTTTGGACAACACGATGATGACAGAGAGCGCATGAGTTGGAAAATGAACTACTAGGGTTAAATCCTAGTGATTTTGAAAACCTACAAGCATTCTTCTCTAAGTTTGTCCACACTAGATTGTTGTTAAAGGAATGTCAAGTAGAGAAGAAATATTCTCAACTGATCTTGTCGATTCTCTCTAAGTTAGGTCTGAATATTTTGTCTTTGTGTCAACTTTTTACGCTACAAAAGTTGCCTTGGGCAAGGATTGGAATATGCCCTCCTTTGACTATTTTTCATCCCAACTCATTCGAGAACATGAAAAACTCATTCAAATGGGGTCTCTCAAGTCCAAGTCACATGCCCTTGTAGCAAGTACTAGTAAGGAAAAGAAGACTGAAAAGAAGAAAGAAAAAAAGGATCAACCTAAGAAGGAAACCAAGACCAAAACTAAAATTGACACGAACACTTCAACTTCTGAGCCTAGAGCACAGAAAGATAGGTATTTGTGTTCCTATTACAAGAAGCCTGGTCATAAAGAGCATACATGTATGAGAAAACAAATTGATCACCTTACTCATTACTTGAGAAAAATAAAATAGGTGTTCCTGAGTCTATCAAACAAAATGCTCAAGGCCGAGTCTTCCACTGCAAAAGGTTCTAAATCTGATAAGAAGAAAGGAAAGGCCCTTGTAGCCAAGTTTCTCCTTCATCGATGTGGATTATAGATTCCGGTGCCTCGCACCACATGGGTTCTTCGCATGTTGAGTTCTCCAACATCGAGCCTTGTGGAATGTCCCAAATCATGATGGGTAATGACACGACAAGTGTGTCGGTTTCCGGTAGTGGATCGGTAGAGATGGATGGGGGAACATTCAACCAAGTGTTGAGTGTTCTTGATCTCTCTACCAATCTCCTATCGGTTTACCAAATTACTCACCTTGGTGAAGGAATGCGAGTGGAATTTGGTCCTAACTCGGTGATTATTCATGAGCTTAACGATGACACTACGTGGTGAGGAAAGGTGGATCACCATTCACGGTTGTATACCTTTTCCCACTTTACTTCTGATTCTACCCCATTGCCTTGCTTTGCTCACTCATGCAAATGAGGTTAGTAAGCTATGGCATGAGTGATTTCAGACATCTAAATTATCACTACCTTGAACAATTGAGCCAAAACAAAATGGTCAATGGGTTACCCCACGTCAAGTTTTCTAAGGGTCTTTGTGAGGGTTGTACCCTTGGAAAGCATCTGAAAAGAACTTTGACAAAGGAAAATCTGAGAGAGCTACTCATCCTTTGATCTTGTTCACGGTGATATTTCTTGTCCATTTCCATCTCCTTCATTTACTAGAGCTCTTTATGTGCTTTGACCTTCATTGATGACTATTCACGATATACTTGGGTATATTTTCTTAAGCTTAAGTCTGAAGTCTTTGAACATTTTTAGGACTTTAAGGCTCTTGTTGAGAAACAGGTAGAATGGTCTATCAAGGTTCTTCAAACCAAAAATGGAGGTGAATATGTAAACAATAGGTTCATGGATTTTGTACTTCTGAAGGGATCTCCTTGCAGCATACAATTGCATACAACCCTTCATGCAGAATGGAGTAGTAGAAAGAAAGAATCGTACTCTTAAAGAGATGGCCACTTGTATGATTCACTCGAAGTCTCTTCCTCTCACGTAGTATTGGGCTGAAGCAGTGAATTGTGCTAATTACATTCAAAACCATGTTCCACACAAGGTAGTAAGAGGGATGACACCCTTTGAAGCCTGGTTTGGATGCAAACCTGATGTTGAGCACTTTTGAGTCTTCGGATCCAAGGCTATGGCTCGGATTCCCAAGAAGAAATGCAAGGCTTTGGAACCACAATCCAAACCTTGTATCTTTGTAGGGTATCTGATGATGGCATGAAGGGATATCGATTGATGAATCCTACTTCTCATGAGTTGTATATTGAGAGAAGTGTTAAGTTTGATGAGTCTTCTTTGACTTCTACTTCTCCACCTATTGAGGTTCTTCAGCTCGCTGATTCGATTCTGACTCATCAGATGATGATGTTGTTGAGCATGCTCCTCTTCTTGATCCTCCCGACCATCAGACCTCTTGAGTCTTTTGATTCTGATAGTAGTGATGATGAGGACTATGTCCCTTCTCACTCAAGTGAAGAATCTTCGACTCGAGAGGCTGATCCTCTTGGTCCTCTTTGGGCTAGGAAAACTTTGCAAAGTGTTGGAGATTTAGTTGGAGATACTTCGGATATGAGACGTACTCACTCAGATTTCATTGGACCCCACTCTTTCTTCACCTCTACTTCTAATCCACAGTCTTTCTGAGGCTTCTGGTATTCCTGAGTGGGATTCTGCCATGGATGAGGAGTATTCCTCTCTCATGAAGAATGATACTTGGGATCTCACCCCTCTTCGAAAGGAAGAAAAATCATTCGGTGTAAGTGGGTGTTCCAAACAAAGTATGGAGTAGATGGAGATGTCAAAAATTTTAAAGCATGATTAGTAGCTAAGGGTTTCTCCCAGATAGTTGGGGTTGATTATCTGAAACCTTTTCTCTGTTGCGAAGATGACTTCTATTCGAATGACCCTTGCCATTACCGACAAAAAAGATGGAAAGTCCATCAAATGGACGTTAAGAGTGCCTTCCTTCATGGGGACCTAGAGGAAGAGATCTACATGGAACAACCTCTGGGTTATGTCCATGATCCCTCCCTCATTTGTAAGTTAAAGAAGTCTCTTTATGGCCTTAAACAAGCCCCTCGGGCTTGGTATGCCAAGATGGACTCCTTTTTACTTACATCAGGGTTTATTAGGTGTCACTCTAATCCAAATGTTTATATTCTATGGCAAGATGACTCCATACTCATTCTTGTTCTCTATGTTGATGACTTGTTGATCACAGACAGCTCTTCCTCTATCATTGATTCTGAAGATCACCTTGGCCAACAGGTTTTCCATGACTGACTTAGGTCTGCTTCATTACTTTCTTGGGATCCAAATTTCACAATCTGACTCGGGAATTTTGATTTCACAACCTAAGTATGCTCTTGATTTGCTTTCTCATTTTCAGATGTTCGATTGCAAGTCTTCTCCTACTCCTTTTCTTTCCGGGGTTAAGTTGGTTTCTGATTGCTCTACTCCCTTGGTTGATGGTACCCTTTATCGACAGTTGGTGGGGAGCTTGATTTACTTGACTCACACTCGACCAGGATTTATCGTATGTTGTTGGGATCATGTCTAGATTCATGTAGAGCCACATGAGCTGCATTGGAAAGTAGCTAAATGGATCCTTCATTATGTTCATGGCACCTATACTGATGGCATTCACTATCATGGAGGGGTGGATATTGACTTGATTGGGTTCACAGATTCTGATTGGGCGGTGACTTAGATCATCAGAAATCTACTTAAGCTACATTTCTCTCTTGGTTCAGGTCCTATATAGTTGGTCTAGCAAGAAGCGAAATGCAATTGTGATATCATCTACGAGAGGTAGAAGAATACGAGGAGCGATTAACGCTGCCACATAAAGCTATTTGGCTACAGGGTATTCTGACAGAGTTTGGCATCCACCTTTGGTGGCCTACCATTATCTACTGTGATAACACGAGCACTATCTCTATTTGTATAAAATCCAGTTCAACATCAGTGGAATGAAGCACATTGAGATCCATATGCACTTCATACAGAGCTTATTCATGATGGTATCATCGACATTCAGTACATTCGACAACAGTTGATCAGATTGCAGATTTATTTACCAAGCCCTTCACTGAGATGAAGTTTCTTCACTTACGGTCTCTTCTTGGGGTGAGGTCTTCTGCAGCTGCTCATCTTCTTTGGGCTATGTAGTCCTTCTTTTCTTCTTCTTCTTCTAGGAAGATGTTGTTTGTATATGGGCACCTTATCAGGCCTTTAGTTTTCGGGCCCCATTGACACATCTTTCTTAGTTGTTTAGGAGTGTCTTCTCTTTCCGTCTAACTCATCATAGCCTACTACCCCAGCTTCGATGAAGGGGGTGTTGGTGTGGAGGGTCATCTCATCTATGTGTCCTCCACTCACACCCTATGGAGGTAGGGACATCTCACATGGGTTAGGTTTAGGGTTTTTAGGTTGATCAATTCTTCTTGTGATTATGTCATGCACTAGGGTTACTCACTTGCCCCTTATATATCCCTTCATTTGACATTTATGAGCTATGCGAAATAAAATCATAATGTCCACTAAAATCTCCTATTGTCTTTCTCTACATGTGCAAGCTTTGTTCTATAATTATGCAAAGTTTATTGTATAGACCCTTGATTGATTCGATTCGATGAAATTTCCTGTATGAAAATGCAAAGATGAAAGATGTGCCTATGCTAAGATGATAAGGGGGAATTGTGTTAGTGCTATGCCCCCAAGTATGTACATGATGAAGGTCAAATCAAAAGACACTAAGTGGATCAATATATGGAGTATTTTCCGTAACAAAAGTGATGGGATGTGAAGGAGAAGTATGACCATCACATGGTTCTTCATCATAGTAAATGTCATCTAGAGTCCCAATCATCAACGTATGTAGGATCTATAGCGGATGCTAGAATGACAAGCTTAACTTTAGGTGGTGATTACTATGTAGGACTTGGTGTTATGGTCGGTTGCTCATTTTGACTTGGTAATACAATAGAGGACTTAGCAAGAGGACATGACTTAGAGAAACACTTAAGGAGTGATGAGTTGTTTTGATTTGATAATGTTGTAGAGGACGGAGTAGGAGGAGATGGTGAACTAATTTGGAGAGGTTGTTGCTTAGGTGGCTCATGACTAACCGAACAAGGTGTGTGAGAAGTGGTAGGGTGATGTTCCGTAGATGTAGAAGGAAAAATTTTTGGAGCCCATTTAGGGGTAGTATTTGTAGGTGGGTGCTCAATAGGATGTTTTCCAGTGAATGAAATAAATCCCTGATGCTCAAGATGTTTGACTCTACGTTGTAAAGCATAGCAATCATGGTCATTATGCCCATTGATTTGATGATAATGGAAATATGGACGATCTTGGTGTTTTTCTCACCGATAAGGAGGATAAAAATGAGTAGGTAGAAGAATCAATTGATGACTAAGAATTTGGGCTAGAATGTCATGTGGCTTAGCATTGTAATCAAGTATGAGAGGTTCTAGCGATGGCGTGACTTGAGGTTCAACTATATGACATGTAGTGGACATAGATTGAATAGGAGATGTCAAGAAGAACAAACATGTGATTGAGAAGCATCCTTAAGCTATTGAATTTTAGATCTAAGGGATGTGATGGTGGATTCCATGGATTGAATAGAGGATGTATGTAATTGAGAAGCATCCTTGAGCTATTGGACTTCAAATCTAAGAGATGTGATTGTTGATTCCATAGATTACATAGAGGATGTATACGAGTGAGAACCATCCTTAGACTTTTGACCTTCATATCTAAGAGATTTGATTGTGGATTCCATGATAAAAAAATTACATGTAAGGCTCGGATCGAATATAATATGGGTTGGTTAGATGGAGGGTTGTCAAGATCAGGGTCGACAAAGAAACAATGAAGCATAAAACTTAATTCATGTGGTGGCATATTTTCATCAAAATACTTGGTGTCTAGGGATTTTTGGAAAATATCCTGACAAGTGGGATATCGCTTGAGTAAATCAGATAAAGAAACTTGACCCATGATAGAAGAATAGTAAGGATCCTAAGTGTGAAAGATGTCGGGTTCACCAAAATGATTAACTAAAATTAAACTAAACTATGAAAGTATAATCACTAGTTAATCTAAATAGGAGGACTAAAATGTCAGTATAAATGAAACTAAAATAGTATGGAACAATTGTAATTAATTATTCTAAGTGAAATAAAACCCTAAGTATGTAAGAGAAGGAAAGGAAATGGCTTAGTTGATTTGAAGAGACTGCATAGGTTGTCGCAGGTCTGAAAATAAAATTTCAAAGTGCATATGACCACTCAAAACTCTCTGGGAAGGCCAGATCTCAAAGATCTAAACTGATCGGGCCACCGAGGAAGGTACTAGGGAACCCTAGGGTGCCTTGGTCTACAGATTAAACACCCTGGTCTCTATAAATGCTTGAAATCTAGATTTTATATGGTCACGGGATGATCCGATACTGCTCTTCCCGTTGGATCAGCGCCGAATGTGGTGAATAATCAAATGAAGACCCTCCCCTATCTTGCATGTGTTGATGTAGATCTCCTAGCCTTGATGCATGGAACTATGTGGATGCAAGTGATGTAATGGATGTAACTCTAGATGGAGTGATAGTAGTATGTGACGCTAAGACCCTCATTATGGTCTTATAACTTTATATTTATAGGGTTCTCAAGATTAATTTTGTAATTAACCCCGACATGGCCGATTGAGAAAAGGATAAGGATGAAAAATGGCTAGAAAGGCCCCAAAAATAAGTGGGAAAATAGAAACATAGACCGGGGTGCCCAAGGTGGGATCAGGGCGCCCCGGGGCACCCCAATATAGGCCTGGGCGCCCGATTTTGGGCTAGAATGATGGGGAAATTGTGAAACAGGTGGATAAGTATAGAAAAATATGTGGGAATGAAGAAATAAAATATAAGAAAAAGATGTCCAAAAGGTGGGATTAGTTAGTACTTTATTCACTTGAGAACCTTCTAAATAGTAGTATAAGACCGAGCTAAATAATGCCTAAAGTGCATGATTTTTTGTCTACACTAAGGTCATCGGCCCCTTCATATGTATCTTTATTTTTAGGGATTTGATGCTTTGTATGGGGTTTTGCAGGTAGATCTTAATTACAGGTTTATGGTGACATAAGTAAAGTTAATGCAATAATCACGCGACAAGGATCGAGACATTGCGAAGATCTAGCGACACTTCCATATTCAAGGCATGAGTTGTTCTACTGAGACCAAGCACCTACACTATATACTAGGGCACCCATAAGAACCTTGATCCTCTTCTAGATGCCCCAGTCTAGTTAAATCTCCATCTGCTAAAATTTTATGGGTTATACCATCATACTCTGCTTCATTCGCACATCATCTTGTTCAATCCTGAATCACGGCAATGAGGTAAGTCATTTTCAAGTTAGTACCTTATCTCTCCTATTTCAATTATTTCATTTCAATTAAATATCAAATAAAATTACTTAGCATCTACATTTCAGTTTATACCATTTATTTCATTGTTATGCTATTTAGATTAACTTTAAAAATTCATATTTTAGTTAATCAACCACAATGCCTAATAACTATGGTCATAGTAGTGAAAATGACTGATTACATTGTTTGTTCACCATGTATTCTTATTAATAGTGTCTTGAGTCAAATGGAGGTTACTTTAATGAATTTCCAATTGACACAAAGAATATGCACATGTTCTCTAAGCCTATAAAAAGGTTTAACCAAAGGTAAACAATGTTTGCTAGCTCGTATAGAGTGTTGAAGGGCAACAAGTGGGATCTATAACCCCTTTGTAGTTGCACATGGTTATTATATGTTTGTCAAGATGGATTATGGAATATTAATAGTGTTGAATTACTTAGTTTTTACCTAAGCAATAATGATATTCATTACAACATAAAATAAATTAAGGGATTTTGTAAACTTATTAGTATACTTTGGATTTAATCTCCTCTATGTTTAAAATCATTGAAGGCATAAAAGGTAATTAAAGGTTTATATTTAAAAATTCCCTTAGTTTTTTGAAGTATAACATGGGTGTTACATGTAGGATGTTACCTTATTAAATTTGATCAACACCTAATCACCAAAATTTTCCTTCCTCTCCAACACAAGTATCCAATTTAAAGAAGAATTCTCTTGCACAATCTAAATGGCATTGATGACTTAAACTCTTCCAAGCTTAATAAGATGAACCATCAATACAATATAACTACAAAAATAATGATCTAACTAATTAAACTAAAATGGGAAATCCTAGTCTAATCTAATGTTATGCAAAGTAGTAAATAAAAGCTAAATAAATAAAGTAGATGATCCAAGCAAGCTAAGTAAAATAACAAAGAGTGTAAAACCCTAATGAGAAAAGAGGGTTAGGAAGAGCTTATTTGATTGAAGAATTTTTGGGATTGTGTTGTAGTGAAGACCAAATAAAAATAATGTAGGAACGACCACACAAGAGCTTCATAAAGTATAGATATGGAACAGTAGAGGGTGGATTAGGGCGCCTGGAGAGGGACTAGGGTGCTCACTCGTCTCGAGATCCAAGCACATTTCTATGTGAAAATGCTCTGCAAACCTTCCTCTAAAGTGTTGTTGGATGTTCACCTGTATTTTCTTCCTATCACACTAGCTTTGTTGAACCGCACTAGATGTCCTTGTAAACCAAAGATGAAGGAGAGACCTGTAAAACCCCAAGACAAGTATCAAACCCTAAAAGATAAATATAAAAATAAAGGGGTTGACTTTCCTCAAAGGGCCACAATGGTGGAATTACTAACTAAGCAATGCACTACATCTCATACCCGATGTAGTTCTTTGTGTGTGTGTGTGTGTGCAAATCGTGCCCTAGGTTGCTCTTGTGTTAGTCGCACTTTGTGAAATAGTGAGAAATAACTAGATGTAGAATGTAATAAATGTGTGCATGGAAACAATAGACTCCCCTCCTATGAAGTGTGATGTAAATGAACCAACCTTGTGTGCTTTGTGATGGAGCTAGATGGATGCAAATGTAGCTTTAGGTGCCTTTGATGGATGCAACTCTAGATGGTGATAGTATATGTTTAGTTCTTGGTCCCTCATTATGGTCTCATAAATTTATATTTATATGGTTCTCTTGTTCTAATATTGTAACTAACCTCGAAAATGCCGACCACCAAAAATATAGAAATTTCAAATGGTTAGAAAGTGCCCAAAAGGTGTAAGTAAAGTGTAAAGAGGATCAGGGTGCCTGAATGGGAGGAGGGCACTGGGCACCCCAATCCTAGGTTGGTCGCCCCTATTAGAAGTAGAAAAATACATAATGACAAAAATACTCGGTGAGTGCCAAAGTGTAAGATCAAAAATATGAAAACAAAGAAATGTAAAAAGGCCAAAGGACTTGGGTTAATTATTACTCTTTTCACTTGAGAACCATATGAATAGTATTATGAGACCAGGACTAAATATTGACTCAAAGTGTGTGACTTAGTGAATACATTTTCTCCCACTTTATGTTTGTGAGAAGAATGCTCAAGATTATCATAAAGTAGATAAATATGTGTTCATGATATCCATGTGAGTGATGTAGAAAACATGCCAAGGACTAGGCAAAGTGTGGAGTGATAAAAATATGGAGCGTGGAGACTAAATATGTAAAAATGTAAAAAGTGATGAGAGTGAACCTAAGGTGAAGTGTGTGTGTAGATGCTAATGTGTGTAGTGCACCTGCATGGTTAGTATCATGTGTGATGTACTCGCCATTTGTGTGTTGTTGTTGAATACTTACTTCGTATATAGATGGACTAGAAAAATAGAAGATGATCAAGTAGTCAAATATGCATGTATATGTGTAAAAATGTTGTGTAAAGAAACATGTGGAAAAGATGCGATAATGAAAATGAAAAAGGAACATGTGCACTGATTCGTGATGGGACAAAATGGTGTAGAAATGATATCCTATAATTGTTGGTGAAGTGCGAGTTTTTGGGTGATCTCACGCCACTGTACAAATTAGTATAGGGAGAAAGTTGTGTTATTCTCCTATATGTAATCGCTTCCCGAGAATGGTGAAGAGATATTTGTACTGTTTGATTTTTTTGGCAATACGATGCCATTTTCCAAAGTAGTGTATGTAGAAAAGTCTGTTGTATCCTCCAACCTATAATCTGCTCCCAAAAATTCTAAGGAAAATCTTCCCTATAAAATCCATTGTGTATGGGGTTCATAGACTGTTTGAACTCACTCACTGTAAATTGAACTATGTCATGTATAATGATTATAGACTATACTATTGACTCTACTATAGAATGAACTATGAACTTACTATATTGGTATTGTGTGTAAAACCCCAAATGATGTCCCCCATCTTTGGGGTCACATGTGATGTCACGAATACGAGAATGCGACCTCAAAAGAGGCCCGACCATGTAACTAAAACTCGACCTGCGGGGGAGTTAAAGTGCTTGGTAGAGACCAATGTACACATAAATAAGTGTTAGTACAAACAAGCATGTATGTAGAGAACAAGTATAATCCAAATAAACAATGTGTAAGATAGAACAAAAGCATAAAATGTAAACACACAAGAAGAAAATCATAGACAACGAAAAACGGGTTATAAACATGGGACACCACTCACGATGTTATAAGACACTCAAGGCCATCATGGCCACAAACAAACAAGTGTGTGCACACAAAAAGGGCAAAGCCCACAAACAATAATAAACAATAGCAAATAAACAAAAAAGTATGGAAGAAAGTATCCTGCATAACAAAGTCTACACATGAAGCACCCGTTAGCATGTTAGAAAAATAACAAGTATGTCAAAGCATTTATAACATGATAATGGAAAGTTCTAAGCACTAAGTGAAACAATAACACTTGTAGTGTAGAAATGTGGATGCCCCCAGTAACCATTGTGGGACTGGTAGTAGTGAAGCATCCATGTTGCATGTAAGAGACATGTATCTATGATCTCAACTAGAGAAGGACATGAACGTGCATGTGTGTATAGTAACAAATAATGACATATAAGATATCTATCCAACATGCATACTAAGATGACCATGTAAAGATAAGTGCAAGAAAGAGTAAATAAAACCATAAAATGTAGTATGTTGTGGATGGATGGAATGGAATGTAGAGTGAATGATAGGATCTACATGCCCCCAGTGAATAGAATTATATGTAGTGAGGTTCATTTAGTATGACCTCTTAGTAGTCAAGAATGAACAAAAAATGAGAGTGCGTCATCGGGAAATGGTTGAACTATGTGATGTATGTAGCGTGTTGTGATGAGTTTTGGTGATGATATGTAATATAAATATGATTTGTGTGTGACCCTATAGCCTAAACGTATATCACAAAAAGATGAGTAGAAAAGAGTGGTGATTTAGTGTAAAGTGTATACCACTAAACAATGTAAGTGAAGGTGATGAGGTAGCATATCACGAGATGACACTAGAATAAGTGAGCGTATAGCCTAAGGCGTATATCGCAGTAATCCTAGGAATGTCACATGAGAAAAATAAGATTGAATGATTGAATGCGTGAGTGGGATGTGGTCCATTTGTGTTGTATACCCTCAATAGTCTAGTATGGACCATGAGACTAGAGTGCATCATCGAGTAGTGAGTGCAGCGCGTAAAAGAAGATGTAGTATGTGCGATGAGAAGAGATGACCATGTGATGAGAAAAATGTGTAAATATGTGATGTATAGAATGTAATGCAAGATGTGTAGATAACCTAATAGTGTGAAATGTGTGTTATGTAGTATGTATGATGAATAGTATGTAATGTTAGACTCGTAGACAATAAGAGTGTGACACATGTGTGATGAACACTAGTATGATGTGTAGATGTACGAATGTCAAAAACAAATGATGTAGAGGATGCAACATTAGAGACATGATATGAAATATAATGAGAGGATAGTATAAAGAGCCATTGCAAAGTAGTGTGTAAATGTTCATTACATATTCTTCATCGGTGAAGGGTACTGGTGGACAATCATGTGCATATGAGTGAGAGAGATTTTGGGAATAAGTAGGAGATGAGTCGTTACCAATGGAAATGTTTCCAAATGGCATAGGAAATGTGAGAGAAGTGTGGTCTCTATCTAAATTACCTCCGATATAGTTAATCCAAGATTTCCCCAATGTTAATGGTTGGTGTAGGATATTTACCATGCACATATTTTATGTACATGGGATTCCTCCACATAGGTGATTCACCATGCTTAGGTGTCCTAGGGTGTCATTATGGCCTTACACGTGTCATAGAGCATCATAGGAGTTACATTTGACTGGTTATTCTAGGAATGTAACTCCCACCTCTTGACGGCTACATTTGTGGGGGAGTTACACACCCCACTACTATATGTACACCCTTTCATCTTGAGCATTATATGGTGGAATGGAATAGAGTATGGGATTTGAGCCTTTTTCCCTTAATGCATGCACATTGCTCCCATGGGTGAGTTCTTGCTTGGATCTTGAAACTACATCATTCCACGGTTGAGTGCAACGTGTTGATGCTCACGAATTCCCTCCAGATCTTCGTCATTCCTCCGACATGGTATCAGAGCTCGGGGATTGGAATCATGTTGCACACCTCGGTTGCTTACTACTCTCCACCTCGTAGTTTCTTGTGTAAGTTCTCATCCTTGCTTTGTGCTCTACTTGCATTTTTTAAGGGATCTTGGTTGTGCTCCTTGCTAGTTTTTGTGTGTTTAGAATAGGGAAAAATTGTAGGTTTAAAGGTGAAGAGGTTATGGTGATTGAAAGGTTTGAGGGTTGTTTTTCAAAGGACCAAGCTGTCCCACAGCTCGCCACACACTGCCTTGGTTGAGAACTCACCGGCACGGTCATTCATTGTATTGGACAACTCACTACTTGCTTATTTGATGGGCTCGTGCCTCATCATGACTCTTCACCTTTTCCTCAACTCGGGTTTTGGATTTGCTTGCATTTGCTCACAGTCTGCTTGGTGACTTATGCCTTTCATTTTTGCTAGATCTACATCTCCCATGCATTGCTATTTTCATTCACGACTCCGCATCGGTTTAGGCTCATCTACGCCTTATTGATAGCTCTACGTTCCTTCTCATGCATGAGGTTTTTTGATTGATTGAGCTTGTTCTCTTTGTTATTCTTTTGATTCATGCATCATTAGGTTAATCGAATAGCAAACTTGCATTTATAGTCCTGCTCGTGTGCCCACCTCCCTTGCCCTTGCCACTTGTGTTTGCACTGAACTCGAACCTGTAGTTATCGACTTGGGCTCTTGCTTCATCTACTCGTGGGTGACTACTGTGCCTAAGTTCTTGGTTTCCAGCTTGCCTTGCCTTGTGCATTGGTTTCACATTCAAAGCTCAAAGGAACTCTGTCACACAGCCATTACCACTGTGTGGTCAGTCTCTTGATATTTTTTCTCACCTAGAATCTCCACGCACATCTATTACCTTGCCCAAACGATCCCTCTTGGCAACCACTTGACACAAATCTTGTCGGTGTTCTAATTGCAGCACCGTCATTTTTAATGTGGAGCACATGCGTTGAACTTACACCAACGTCTCAGCGTGAACCTCACCATGTTCTAATTGCACCGACTTAGTTTCTCCATCTAACTCATGTTCTTGTATAGTTGTGACAACAGATTTGCACACTTTGCACGAGCCTCAGTGAACACTCAACATGTGGGCTTACTCCATGTTTTCATTCCTTTACTTGCCATGGAGGTAGCTTCTCAGCCTGGTGCCTTTGACTCTCCTACAAGCAGCTCGATCACACCTTGCACTAGCTCGGTCCACCATTCCCTTTTAGAACTTGTTTGGAGGTTAAAACAATCTCTTTTTAATGTTTTAAGGTTAAAAACATTCATTTTATGGCATTGTAATAAATTTAAGGCTTCTTTTTGCTTGTTAATATGCCCTTCCTACGTGTGTCGAAGACGGAGGGCGAGGTCTGGGGTTGGCAAGAGGCTAATCCCCCTCACAAGAAAAACAAACCCTACCTAAAATTTGATGCCATTTCCAATGAGTACCCACACGACACCCTTTGCACCCATTTCGGGCACTTTTTAAATCAGTTGTAAAGCTTATTGGCATTTTCCATTAGTTGCGGGAATCATTTTCTTGCTATAACTTTTGACTCGCTGCTCGGTTTTGAGCACTTATTTAGTCAAAGTTGCATGATTTTTCACACATTACGTGATGACATTGTCAGTTTTGTAAAACACACTACTTTATAAAGTGCCACATTCTAGGGGGTTCACTAGTACTCTTGGGTTTTTACACGTAGACGCATTATCGGCCGAGTCCGACGTCTTGCTTTTGTGCACCTTGCACTTTTGATTCCGCATCATGGAGAGTGCTCTTTCTAGACTTGAGCATCGTAGGATTTCCTTACATCCTCCACCACTTCTCACTGGGAGAGGGAACTATTTAGCTTGGCGTGCTTCCATGGAATGTTACTTCACTCACGAGGGTCTTTCACCCTTCTTACTTGGGCCAGTTCCTACACCCACTGATCATCATCATCTTAGAGGACTTCCTTGACACTTGCGACCATGTTTTTGGTCACATGATGATGCATGTCTCTCAATCTCTCTGGTTTCACGTGGCAGACTCAGATCCTCCCCACCGTGTCTAGAGCATTCTTCAGTCCCTCTATGGAGACCCTTCACATACTTTTGCCATTATTGTTGCTGATTTAGTTGTCTCCTCTATTTCTTCATGTGATGATAGTTCCATTAACACAAACTCACTTGGTTCTACTTCTGATGATAAGGATTGTGCACCCATTTCTGATGTCGAGAGTACTATAGAGGACTCTTCTCCTCCTCTCTCACTATTCCAGAGTGTTGACACATCCCACATCTCATCAGATATCGATCAGTCTCCTATTCAGTCTCATAGTCATCACACCTGCCTCCTTTCCACTTCTAGTGTGTGAGGCCCCTTCCACTCCTCTACCTTCATTGGATGACTCATACCTATCTGACATCACTCTTCTGTTTGTTGAGCCCCCTCATTGGGATGAGTATCTTCCTGACCTTAGTCATCTTTTCATAGAGTACACTTGTGATGTACTATAGGTTCCTCATCCATCTACAGGTATTTCAGAGGAGTTCATCATCTCCATTGTTGGGAGTGCCCCTTTTGGGACTCTTACCACTTCCACTTTTCTAGAGACCTTCATTGATCCACCCTTGCTTGTGGATCCATTTTCTATTGTGGGGATGTTTTGTTGCCTTCACATCAGTTGACATCCTTTCTCTACAGGTGTTCACCCTTCATACTTTGACAGTTCTACACTCGTGACATTACCTTCGGTTCCTTTGCACTCACTTGCTAGACCTATGTCACACTTTCATGGACTAGACTCAAAGTTCTTCGTGTTCTACTACCTTTGGTTTCCTTCATGGAGTGGGTAGACTTCCAACACGTCATTTCTTTCCTTCCTAAGGGTAGGCACATAGTTTCGGTGTGGGTGGCTCTTCTTCAGTCTAGAGGTAGAGGATCTCATCATCGACATTCTTTTGGGAGACCTCCTAGAGTTGCAGAGTTCAGATCCGTCCATGGCATCTTCTACATTCCTCTCGTCTCCCTCTTCTTCTCTCTTCTTCTTCTTTTTCGAGAGATTGCCTCTTTGTACATGGGTACCTTTTCAGGCTCGTCTATGGCTGGGACCCATCTTTGACATCTTTCTTAGATTAGAGAGTGGGCTTGTCTCTCTTTTGGGGGAGTTTTTCCCACTTGGGTTTTCTCCTTTTACTCCACTTTTCGAGAGCTTCTTGTTCGTGGGTACCTCATCAGGCTTGTTTTCGGGACCCACTTCTCCTTGTTTTCATCTATGTGTCCACCTAAGCTATGCTTCAAGGGGTGTTGGTGTAGGATATTTACCATGCACATATTTTATGTACATGGGATTCCTCCACATAGGTGATTCACCATGCTTAGGTGTCCTAGGGTGTCATTATGGCCTTACACGCATCATAGAGTGTCATAGGAGTTACATTTGACCGGCTATTCTGGGAATGTAACTCCCACCTCTTGATGGCTACATTTGTGGGGGAGTTACACACCCCACTACTATATGTACACCTTTCATCTTGAGCATTATATGGTGGAATGGAATAGAGTATGGCATTTGAGCCTTTTTTCCCTTAATGCATGCACATTGCTCCCATGGGTGAGTTCTTGCTTGGATCTTGAAACTGCATCATTTGGTTGAGTGCAACGTGTTGATGCTCACGAATTCCCTCCAGATCTTCATCATTCCTTCAACTAAAAGTTATCTTTGAAGTAAGAGTAATCTACACCAAGAGGGTTAAAATTTAGTTGGTCTAATGCTTCATTAGTAAGTTCGATAACATCTAATTCAATGTCAAAGCTCTCATAATCATCGGTGGTAGAATTATCATAATGTATAGCTTTGTTAAGTATATTTTTAGGATTTGTGCTAAGTGGAGGAATTTGGGATAACACCTCAATATTTTAAGTAGTAGTGGGGATGAAGGTGGGTGTTGTAGGTGAAATGATGATAGTAGTATGAGTAGAAATTACTAGAGTAGTTTGAGTGGCAGATACAAGTGGGAAGTGTTATACTGACCAAGGTCATATGTGTCAATATCACTATATGGGATACGTTGTGTAGGAGGGATGGATATAGCTATGATGGGATCTATGTGACAAAATTTGAAAGGTTCGGGATCTTCTGAAATAGTGTGCTCATATCCATCATATAAAAATTTGATACATTGGTGAAGAGTAGATGGGACTGCTTGCATTGCATGGATCCAAGTCCTACCAAGCAATAGATTGAATTGGAATGAAGCATCAATAACATAGAATTCAATGAGAAAAGTCTTAGGTCCAACCTTAATGTGTAATGATATAGTATCTAAACATGTGCGAGTAGTAGAACCGTATCCTCGAATGAGAGTAAAATTCTTAGAAATTAGATTATCATTAATGCCTAGTTTTTTTAGAAGAGAATGAGCACATAGGTTGATGAATAATCCATTATCAATAAGTACTTGTTTGATGCAAATCATCCTAATGACAATGATGATGAGTAAGGGTGTGCTTGGATTGTTTTTAGTAAAAGCGACAAGTCCTCATAAGTGAAGGATATAACATGCGCATGATTCCAAAGAGACTATATGAGGTGTGTAAAGGCTCTTTGCAGTTATCACTTTCTATATGAAGGTTTGTTTCTAGTGTTTTTGACATTCATGTGCATTACATAATAATTCATAAAGAGAAATCTTAATGGGCATATTCTTAAGTTGTTTGATGATGTCATAACCCTTAAAATCGGGAGGAGCCGTTGAAGTGATGGGTGGAGTAATAAAGGCGGTGGAGCCATACGAGGATGAGTACGATGAGTAGTTACTAAATTGATGGAAGGATCAACCTTAGGTGTAACAAAGTGAGGGGGATGTTGAGTATGCACTTGCATAAAATTAGCACTAGTAGTGACTATACCGGAAATACTAGTAGGTGAAAAAGTAGGATAAGGTGATTGAGCCATAACTTGATAGGGTGAAGACATAATGGGATGAAAGTGTTGGATCGTTTAGGTTCACCAAAATGATTAAACTAAAATGGAAAATCTTAGCCTAATCTAATGCTATGAAAAGTAGTAAATAATAGATAAATAAATAAAGGAAATGACCAAAGCAAGCTAAGTAAAATAACAATGTGAAACCCTAATGAGAAAAGAGGGTTAGGAAGAGCTTAGTTGATTGATGAATATCTAGGATCGTGTCATAATGAAGACTAGATAAAAAATGTAGGAATGACCACACAAGAGCTCTAGAAAGTATAGATCTAGAACAATAGGATGGACTAGGGGGCTGTAGAGGGATTGGGGTGCCTGGGGCAATTTGGTATGAGATTTGGGAGCCCCGCTCTATGAAAAGATATATAAACCTTCCTTTGAGCTTTCATTGTATGTTTTCCTATAGTTTCTTCCTATTACACTAGCTTTGGGAACTGTGCTAGATGTCGCTACAAATTAGAGATGAAGGAGAGACCTGCAAAACCCCAAGACAAGTATTAAACCCCTAAAAATAAAGATGCAAATGAAGGGGTCAGATTGTCCTCAGCGGCCACAATGGTGGACTTACTAACTAAGCGTTGCACTACATCTCATTCCCGATTTAATTCTATGTGTGTGTGCATAAATCATGCCTTAGGTTTCTCTTGTGCTAATCGCACTTTTGAAACAACAATAAATAAGTAGATGTAAAATGTAATAAATGTGTGCATGGAAATAATAGAATCCCCTCCTATGAAGTGTGATGTAGATGAACCATCCTTGTGTGCTTTTGATGGAGCTAGATGGATGCAAATGTAGCTTTAGGTGCCTTTGATGGATGCAAATCTAGATGGTGATAGTAGATGCTTAGTGCTTGGTCCCTCATTATGGTCTCATAACTTTATATTTATATGGTTCTCTTGTTCTAATTTCATAATTAACCCCAAAAAGGCTAACCACCAAAAATATAGAAAGCTCAAAAGGCTAGAAAGTGTCCAAAAGGTGCAAGTAAAGTGTAAAGAGGATTGGATGCCCGAATGGGATGAAAGCACCTAGGGCACCCCAGGTCCTAGGGTGGGTGCCCTATCAGAAAATAGAAAAATATAGATTGAAAAAATAGACTAGATGAGTGCAAGTGTAAGATCAAATATACAACAACAAGCAATGTAAAAAGGTTAAAGGACATGGGTTAATTATTACTCTTTTCACTCAAGAACCATATGAATAGTAGTATGAGATCGGGACTAAATATTGACTCAAAGTGCATGATTTAGTGACTACACTAACCCAACAAATGAGAGTGGAGTCGCCACTAGATTCTCGCACTCTATAAATTATGGGTTACCCTTCTTAACACTAAAAATGATCTAATATAATTTGGTAATCCATTTTGTAATAGCATATAGGGTTAACAAATAAACAATCTTAAACCTATGAAATTTAAGAACTGGTGTGTAAATCTACTTGAAAATTTTTGACAATACATGATTTGGTCCTTGTTAACAGCGTCAAAAAGAGTGTTTTGTTGAATAATAGAGTTGATTAACACACTACTAACTCCAAGAACTTACATAAAATGATGTTCCAATTTTAATAATTGATAAATCTTAATTAATTATTCCTTGAAAAGCCTTGGCAACGGTCTCAAATCGAACTAAGACAACTAAGTCCCTAGAAACAAGTTAATAAAGTGTTTTGGTTCCCAATCTAACACCCCAAAGAAAGGCCTGAAATAGATGAGAGGAAAAGTAGGAAATAAAAACCCATTGAGTTAGTTGTTTTATATCCAAGTATGGGATCTATCTTCACTCACTTGACCAATCCTTTTGGGAGTGATAGGGAGGAACTTAGGCCGAGGTGTGGTTAGCTACCTACTACTTTTAGCTCTGTCTCAACCATGGCGAGAGAACCCAAGGTGTATCTTAAAAGAGAAAAGGAAATGTGATATTTTAAACCCTCAATATTAGTTGGGAAGGTCAATATGAGACCAAATGCAACCATTGAATGTAGTGCTCACTCAAAGGAGTGGTCACAAAAGCACCAAAAACATTTCATAACTCAAACACATGCTATCAAGATAGATGAAATGTGATCATAAGCACCATTATATGAAGAATTTGTAGAAAATTTGATATGTGATTATGTTTGGGATGTTAAACTTTTTGAATTAAGTAAAACACACTTTAAATATAGAATAGTTGTGTGTTTTTCCAACAAATCTCATGTAAAGTGTGAAATGGTGATGAAATCCATGAAGGGGTAGGGAAAAAGATAAATGTAAGTGAAATGATGGGGATGGATATGAATGGAAATGGGGGGGGGATTGAAGGGAGGAGTTAATTGTATTAACCATCCTATTTTTATGCATTTTCCATGTCTAAATCTCATAACAAAACAAACTCACCTTCCCAAGGTTATTTACTTCTATGGACACCCAAGAAAAGCAAACAATGCAAAATAATATCTGAAACACCAACATAGACACTCTGAGACTATAATTTCATGTATCAATCATGCCAAGTCACTAGAGCCAAAGGAAACCCTGAGACAACATATGTTCATTCCTAGTAGATTGCATAAAGGAATTTATAAGTAAAACCAATGATGCTAAGTAATACTACAAAACACCATTCCCCTCACTACCCAAACCAAACAATCACTAAATGAATTATTTTATGTAGTTTTCTAACATGATAGATGTAAGATTACAAAAAGGATAAAGATCATTATGTTCCAAGATTTATCAACAATAAGACATAACAAAATAAGCATGACAACATGCTTCAATTTATTCATTCATAGAGGTAAAAATGGAGACATAAAGATGCTCTCAAATCCTACTAATGGTTGTACAATTGTAACCACCTTAGCATGAATCTCAAATGGAACCAAAATGAAGAAAAAAATTAACGAAACCAATCCCAAAAGATAAAACCCATACATCCCAAAGAGTGACCAAAATGCCACCATTCTACTAACAATCAATCTCTCTTTTATAAGATATTACCGAAAACAATATCCTCTAATTCCTTCAAGAATCAACTTGGATCCTAGAAAAATAAAATTCAAGCCTTTATCTCATCAAAAATTGAGGAGAAAATCAATCCATTGAAAATATCATATCCCAATACACCAAGTTGGAACAATTCCAAACCTATCATGATGTTTGTGTGATATTCCTTTCAACAAACTTTGTTTTGCCTTTTTGTCCTGTCACCATCAAGCATGCACTCTTAGGGAAGGTTTTTATGCTCATGTGGCTTCTCTTGATGTATACTCAAAAAGGTTGGTTGTGTATGTAATCATTTTGATTTGATCTCTACCTTTTGGAGAACATGTCTTGGAAAACAAATAATCTAGTAATTTACATGGAATTGACTTCTCCCCATGCATCTTTTAATCAAGCTATGAAACTAGCCCTTTGGCATGAATAATATAGTATTTTCTTTCTCAACTCGTGTCAAGTTCTTGGATGAAATTTATGATTAAATATGATACAATGGATCGCATGAAGACATCTTAGGGGCCATCACTCTTTAAATTTATTCCTTTCTTCCATGAATTACAAGTTCATACATCCTTATAAGAAATACCCTAGTGAAACCTCCCGCAAAGTTTGTTTTCTTATAATGGCATCATCAAGAGATAGGGTTTAAGTTTTTGAGCTATCATTTGAGGTTCTAAGAGCTACCTTTTGCCTTTCTGGTACTTATGAGGATTTAATCAAGATGATATTTTGTGTACTAGATGTAGGGGCACATCCACCGAGGATTCATCACATAATGTGTTGGAACCATCCCTTACATACATGATTGCAAATATGAACCCATCATTTTCTCTCTTTCAAACTTTACTTTTCCACCTCCTTTGGGCAAGATCATCCCCATACTTGACCAATTGAAGAAATTCTAGCTCCAATGTCGTCCTATCATCCAAGATGGTATTTTGGTGGTGTCTAGGTAATATTTTTCCCCAAAATTTCTTGAGTATAAGACCCCCAATAAAAATTTTCAATTAGGGATTAAGGTAATAGAATTCCAATTACTCAACCATTGGATGAAGTAGAGAAAATAATTGATGTTATCAAAGAATCCATCACAAGGTCACCTGCTAATAAGGTTACTACAAAGCCTCCTCAAAAGAAGAAACAATGGGTTGCCCAAAACAAACCTCACATGAACCAAAACCAGTTCCAACATCAAATTTTATAGTCCTCTCTGTGGAACAAAAACATACATTACATGATGGGCCAATCTTTTGTAATGGGTCATCTCTTTAGAGAAGAAAGCATAATCGATTCAAATTATTAAAGGGCCCAAAGTGAGTATAAAACAATTAATGGCTAGGGGATGCCATGTGGGTTTGTAGGTGACATTCAATATATTTTTTTGTAGTGGAAATAAAAGAATTTGAACTCTACAAGGAGAGGATACTTCCCCCCTCCCAATTTTTCAAGAGAATTTATAAATATTGGTACTAAGCCAAATTATATTTGTATACCTTTTTGCATGTATTTTCATGGGTTGGGGCCCCTATAAAATCCCCACATAGTACCTATGAAAATTTAGTGTTTTCATGGTTGTTTGAAACTTATCTCATTCTTTGATTTCTACTTTATAACTATATTTTACCCTTAAAACATTTTGTTAGAAAAATATCATGGATCATTGGATTATTTTTCATGAATATGATCTCTATGGAAATCCCTTGAAGAAATGGTTTCAATGCCACTAATTTTATCAAATTCGGATCACTGGGTAAGAAGTTATGGATAAAAGTGTCAAACATAGTTTGATCCCCGACACATGAATTATTGCATTACCTATGAATTGCATTTTTTCTTGAACTCCCGAGGAGATTCCATGTGGCATTTAATGATTAGATAGGGGATTTGGGTCTTTGATTATAGTTTGTAGTTTACAAATTGCAAATTGCGAGACTACAAAAATGCTTTTTCCCCCCAAGCTCCCAAAGTGTGCCACATGTCCCCATTGTGGCCGGACCTAGCCTTACTTATTGAACTTTATAATATAAATAAACTTTCCTTCATGTTGACTACAATTCCTAGTTGGACTCCCCCATCGTGCCACATGTCCACCGTCAGGCCTCGAAGCTCGAGACTCACATTGCACTTTTGCATTAACTGCAAGAATGCAAAGTGCAACATTGCCTTAGATGCCCGATGTCAACGTGTAATAATAGAACACCATATGTTCCTCTGTTGGGTGTTGGGCCCTAGGATGTATCTTTGCATGTTTGCATAATATGCAAACTTGCAAGGTGCAAGGATGAAAAGTAAACCCGCCCACCATTAGCAAGATCCACAAAATATTTGTTCCCTTAGGTGTTGGACATGTACTTGTACATTGTAAATTTTCATAAGTTGTGAACTTGTTAAAAAGGTGCAAACGCACGGATAATAGCCTCAAGACTCTTTTTCATCGAGTGGTGGGGATGGAGTTACATTTTGCACATATGTGCATAAACCGTAAACCTATAAATTTGCACAAGGAAAATTTGCAAAGGAAAGAAGCAATTCCTCAAAGGTTCAATCATACCAATGGGACCCCTAAGAGCTTGTCTACTTCATTAAAAACCTGCAAATCATGAAAATATGATAAAACACGAAAAATATTAAAGTATTAGTTTAAAACAATTTGAAAAATTACATATAACACAATTTTCTCCAAATACGAAGCTCATGGTGATGGGGAACACTTCAAGAATCATAAATCCAAATGGAGAATTACATTAAAATAGTTAGGAGACAAGGAACAAAGATGGAAAGAATGATTTGAGACAATGGATAAAATTGGGCACCAACAGGAGGTATGAAACAAAATGTGATTTAACAATTAGGAGCCATGAAAATAATATTTGAAATTAGGTTTAGAAGATAATAGAAAAGGGTGGAACCATACCTTATGAAACGATGGTAATATTTGTGCCCTCAAATTAGGTTTAGGGAAGATAAAAGATAAATATAAACACAAAGGTGTATATTCATGAATATACATAAATCACTTATTTTATTACAACCATTGCTAGGGTTCGGATATTAGCATGCCTAATACTCAAGGAACTAAGGATATCCAAAACACATTAGGTACATTTGCTTGTGTATCATATGCATAAGACCATATAAATAGATTCACGTCAAGTTCACCAAAATGTTTAACCCTTGGGCCCAATTAAATCTTAGGTCAATTTAAGTAGGTGTAGGATATATTAGATTTGATTTACAAATCTTGTAGACACTAAATCACACACTTGGGTACATTTCTAGGTCCTAATCACATACTTGCATTCTTTTTGGTTTCCTTAACACATATAGAAGGTGTACTTAACATGAAAATAGCCCTACACCTCATTGCCTAGTCGACTTTATTACTCCACATTTTTGAGTCTGTCAAGACACCAACACAATTTCAAGAGCTAGGAAAATAACGCCCACAGTGCCCACATCTTGCATTCTTTTTTGTTTCCTTCTCACGGGTGCCCTTGGCCTCTTTTTTTGAGTTTGACATTACTTGCCACTTTGCCCTGGGCCTTTTTATAACTCATTTTGGGCATCTTGCATTTTCTTAGTGCTCACCTTTTAGTGGTTAATTACAAAATTCAAACAAGGGAATCATATAAATACAATGTTATGTGATCAAATTAAAGGACCAAGCTCTAAGCATCTACTACCATCACCTAAGGTTGCATCCAAAGGAATTCTAAGAGCATTAAAGCATCCATTCAACGGATAAGGGATTGCATTCTTTTGAGTACACTTCATAGGAGGAGAATTTCATTTTTCCATCCAAACATCTATTCACATCTTCTACATCTAGTTATTGCTCTCTATCAAGTGCATCTTGCACAAGAGCCACCTAAGGCATGATTCTAGACACACACACACACACACACACATAACTACATGGAATCTGAAATGTAGTGCAATGCCTTGATCATATGTTCACTTAGTTGGGTGACCATCGGGGTCAGTCCAACTCCCCATTTGCATCTTTTTTTTTTTAGGATTTGATGTGTTTTGGGGTTTTACATGATATCTCTTTCATTGCAGGTTATAGGAGACATCTATGAACTTAGTGTGACACAAAGGTGATAAAGGAAAAGGTCAATGAACATGTAGCGACCCTACAAAAACTAGTTTAAGAGGTTTTGCACGCACCCTACACACCCAAGTAATAGTCTAGGCACCCTGGTCATGTCTATTCTAACACTCTTGTAATTTTGTGTGTTCATTTGCAGCACTCTATGTTCCAGCCTAGCAGTTTTCTAGCTTCGCATACCTCCGGATTTATTGTGAATTAACTAAGTCTTTTCTCCTCTTTATTGCACTTAGGGTTTTAAATTATCTTGGTCATTGCTTCATCACATTATGTACTTCATTGTTGTTTTATTGCATGTGAATCTAAATATCCTATTAGATTTATAAAAATAATTTTATTTTTATCAAATCAAATCTAAAAATATGATTCATTACAAAAAATAATTCAGATTTGTAACTCATAACAGATAAGAATAATTTGTATACACATATTAACCTATTGTTGTCACTAAGGAATGCACCCTTTGGGGAGTGGTGTGATGTCTACCCTTCCAATTGAAAAAATGGAAATACTCCTAGGTTGATGGTGACCTATAGGTTAGAGTGAGTCTCCAAAGAGGGTTGGTTCCCGTAGAATAAAATCTAAAACTAACCTCTACTCTAATGCATGAAATAGGAAAAGGGAGAAGGAAATTAACTAAAAACAATGAAAATGGGGTGATACACTAAAAATAGGTTCTCAAACTTGTTTGAAGAAACACATAAGGATCACATGAACCATGCACACCATACACAACTTACAAATGGATATGTCAATGTAAAAGTGTTTTAAAGAAAGGTTTAAAGCTATGTTGGAGTAAAGAAGAGAAACAAATGGCTCCGGAAGGGAAATTTGATAATCTCCACAACAAGATCCTACACACACTTGTTAAACACAATCTATGACCTACAAATTAACATATAATTGCATAAAGGCATGGAAATTAAATTGTAAATCAGGGATAAAACAATATCACAAGATAAAATCAGCTTAAAAACACAATATTGCACAATAAACAGGTTGTAAGAAGGTAGAAATAGCTCCTTTATTGATCCAAGAGGTGAAACCAATACAAAGATCACTCATGACCCCTAATCTTCCACTTAGAACACTAAATTACTCTAGGATAATGAATAGAAAGTGTAAAGATTCCTTTTACAATGAATTCCATAGAGTTTTATAGAGAATTGGGGAGAGAAGAAGAGAAAGAGGCATACACATACAATTCTAATCGGTTAAAAAATAGAAAAGCATAGGAAGGGTGTATGTCCATTCTTCCCTTATGCTCCAGAAATAGATTATCTTTCTTGAAATGGGTGGATTTATACATAGAAAATAGTAATTTGTGCCCAAAATAGGAAATTCCATGCTTAGGAATGAAGTTTGCATGCTTAGAATAAAGATTGGTGTTCCCCTGCAAGTTCTTACTTGCTTTTCCTTCTATGCATGATCAAAATAGAGTCTTGCTTGCATGATCATGCTAATCTTAGCCTCTGCATGATCTAATTTTACATTCTTGAATGAGGAAAACAACTAAAAATAGCTTGTTGGGAACATTTCTATGTTGTTTGTGTTTTTTTCAAGCATGTAAGTGAATCGAAGAACTTGTAGTTGATTAAGTATACAAATTTTGAATGTTTAATCAAATTTTGTAGCACAATATCAACATCAAAGTATTGTAAATAAAGTAGCCTTCTTTAAGGATAACAGATAAGATGCGTCGATAACATCCAACTACATTATAAATGAGACATCCATTGAAAGGAAATGGAAAGGGGGAGAAATATTAGATGTTAATTACTATACCAAAATTATCATGAGGGTACTCGTAGGAATAAATATAAAAGGTGGTCGTAAATCAAGTGGTTTAATAATTGTAGACATATAAGTAATTAGGATTTGAGAGTGTTTATGTAATTTAAGCATTTTATGTGATATTCAATGGAGTGTTTTAATCCCTTAATTGAGAAAAGGTTCTTCATAAGGCATAATTCATGTATTTTAGAGCAGAACAGACTGTATATTTTTAGAATGTTTCATTTAAGTGTCACATATTTTGAGCATATATTCCCTATTCTCCATTATTTATTATGGCTTCCAATCAAAGCTTCAAATATCTCACCCCATTAAAGTATCCCCTCTTTCACATTCAATGATATGCTTGTGAGGTGATTTCCATGCCATTAAAATAAAATGATACTTGTAGTTGATTGAGTATACTTTTTTGTAGCACAATATCAACATCAAAGTATTGTCCATAAAGTAACCTTCTTTAAGGATAAGGGATAAGATGTGTCAATAACATCCAACCACATTATAAAGGAGACATCCATTGAAAGGAAGTGGAAAGGAGGGATAAATATTGGATGTTGATTACTATACCAAACTTAAATACCGCAATGAAACATATAGACCTAAGGGCCTTATTTAGGATCTCATACCGATCTTAAAACATACATCTACATGTGTTGAATTTTCCTTTAACATAAAAGGATGAAAAAAATCCTTTATAAGTTGCCTAGGAATAAGGTAGTGAGAACATAGATGAAGTCGATATTTCTCTCACATATGCCATAGGAAGTAAATTTAAGCATGGAAATGCATTCCTTTAGATATTTAAAATTTTTGAGATTTTTTCTTCTTATTTTGTAGAGTACATCAACTTCCAAAGATTCAAAAATGCATATATTTTAATGTATGGAAACAAAATTATAATATACTAAATAAATGGTTGATCCTACAAAATTAATCATTTTTTTAGTTTTTTTTTTTTAATGATTTATGAGAATTGATGATGATATTTCTATGTTAAAGCATCTTTAAGATTTTTGAGGTTGATAGAGAGTGATCATATTTCATTTCATCATATGTTAAGTGATTAGCCTTTAGGTTTTACATAAGTATTACAAAACCTAATTTTATATCCATCGAGTCCTTGATATGTTTTATATAAATTAAGTTACATTGTCTAGGGCTTGAATCCAAATAGATCCCTCTCAAATATTTAAATTTATTTCTACAATTAAATAGATATCGACATGAATATACATATATGCATATAGTTATTTTCTAGTGCGATGACACAAGATTGAAATAACACATTTAATTCATGTCAAAAAAATCCATTAAAGCATCGTACAATAAAATAATAAGCAATTTTTTATTGGAAAAGTGTTTTACATAGAATATCATACTTGAATCGGTTCAATGTAAACTTTTTTTATATAATCCTTAATCTCCTCGTTGGCAATTCCATACCCATCTATAAACTTGTAAAATATTTGGACACACAAATTCGAGGTTGAAAATAAAGGACTTGCAACTCATCGGAACATCATCAATGGCTTGAAATATTCAAAGCATGCCTCTTTCAAGGCTCGATCAACAACTCCGCATATGTACTTGATGGCATCTTCCTCTGCCGATCCCGGATTATCCTTCATATAACACGCTATGCCCGAGGCTTGTTGTCCTCGAGCCTTCTCACCTTCACCAAGGAAGAAACACAAATAAGGTTAGCATGCGATTGTACACATTTAGTGGCAAGTTTGTATATATAGAAGAAACTTTGAGATTCAAGAAGCACCCGATATGTTTTTGTGTCATTTGTTAATCGCCACTCAAGGATACAAGTTCAAATAGATTTGAGGGATAGTGCACTTTCTCGACAACATCATCTTTCACGATATCGCCCATTAGTAGTATTGGTTGAGAGTACATGGTCCAAGGCCTACTTGATATAGAATAGGTCTTTAGGTACTCCTCTAAAGTCGGTATATACCCAAAGATCGAGCCACTCTCTTTCTTGTACATAACAATTGAAGTACAACTCCCACTATATTTCGAGTCACACAACAATGTTTAAATGTGAGTACCAATGTTTATGAGGCATGTAGAAAAGAAATCCATCTATACTACGATTTTTTTGGATTTGGTGGCATCTACAATTTGAATTACTTACGGGTTTTCTTATGTGATTGAGCATGTCACGGCCTTGTACGTTTGACACGTCGTTATTGACTTCTTCCATTAAGTTAAACCAAACTCTAAAGCAAGTTTGCATACATCCGTAGCTTGTGTATCAAAGAGGTGTCCCATCTAAAATTTACGAAAACGTTCAATTACGCTAGCAAGCATTATGTATATATTTTAGGACATGGCTTTGGTTTGTAAATATTAAAACAAATTAAAAGTTTCGATGAATCACCTCTTTACTCCCTCGGTGAAATCTCTCAACTCATCTAGTGTTGCAAAGATGTCGCCATGTCGTCAAACAGGACTTGCAAACAACCAATTTTGGTGAAGGCGATTCTGTAGAAGAATATTCGGGTTCAAACGTAGGTGATGAAAAATACACCTCCGCCACTCGGTGATCGAGTGAAGTTTATATCTGCCATGCCGATTCTTTCCACCATCTTATGACATAAAAACCCATAATGTTAGTAGATTATTAGTACACATGTGTTATCTTTGGATAAATTATAAGATAAGTTGAGAATGCACAAGAATTTATGACCCACCTTGTTAGAAGCTTCAACTCCTCTTGATGCAAAGATTGTACAATATTGAAGTCCAATTTCGCCAATTCTAAGCAATATGCATTACTCAAGTTTGACATTCTCATTGCCGCATTGTAACTTTATTATTAAAGAAAGATAATAACTAGTGCAACAAGGCTCATGGAATTTGTATGAAATTTACTTGGCTAATGTGATCATATATTTAGAGCCACCTCGTATAGAGTCTTATTTTGCCATGTATAATCATCGTCGTATGCATCAATATAATTTCTCGCCTCGAGACGTGGGATACTCATGTGCCAAGGGTACTCTACCGCGTACTCGATCTGAAATGAAATGATTATGATATTAGAGGAAGGAACAAAATTTGGGTTTGGGTAGGATTAGTGATGTGGATTTTAAAGGGGGAAATAAGGTAGCACTAACCTCTTTGAATAGTTTTGTATTGGTTGAGATTTTTGTTGCGAGTGCGTCTCTAAGATATGGTTCTGCAAATTTTCTAGCATCGTCCATAGCTCCTTCGTCAGGAAATGCAAGGTCGGAAGCTCTGAAAAGATTCACCATGCTTCTCAATTCTACATGTGCTTGGCCAAGAGGAGAAGAAGCGCCCGTTTTCATCTTTGAAATTATTCAAAACCTCTGCGTTCGTTCATAAGTATTTGTTTCCACATCATGAGCATAAAGAAAGAAATGCGACAGTAATGTTACGTTGAAATAATAATAATAACTGAAAGCAGGTAAGTATCTAACCCGAGGAAACATTGTATCCATGGGCCCGAAGGGTTCGGAGGCCGAGGGCTGTAGTGTTCAGATCAGGAATTAGGCTGTCTCTACCCAAACCGATGCCTCTTTCACTCCAATATCTGTCCATATATATATAATTAGGATGCTACTGGTGCAGTTGCAGGAAAAGAAAAGGCAGGGTAAGGGAAAAAGAATAGCAAAATTGAGTGGTTAGGTTACCTGTAGACATAATCAAGAGCTACCTTGATTTCTTGTTTGAAATGTCGACCGATTCCGAGATGCTCAATGTTGTCAACCAGCGAAAGGCGTTCAAGCAGATCGATTGAATACAAACAGGGCACTGTAATTCACACAGTTAGTTTTCATTGAATGCATTCTCAGCTTCACTAAATTAATTACTCATACAATTTAAAGGGAAGAAGTAGCATTATTATTATTATTATTATTACCGCAGCCGCCGAATTTGTCCAGCACATTGTTGAGAAAGGCAAAACAGCTTTCGTCCCCTGTATGCATCAGTACACATGCAGTGGAAGCAGGGGAGCTCAGGAAAGATCCATCCTTACTTTGAAACCTCATAATCTTGTCCCAATCAATAACTTCCTCCAGACCCTCCAACGCATTCAACATGCTGGCTGGAATATTGTTGCTGCAATGCCAAAAACACATAATCCATAAGTACATTGGGATTGATTGATGTCCAAAAACACACACCAAAGTTATAGAGCTCTGTTTTCACTCACTCTGTGTAACTTGCAAGCCTCGCTTCCCGTGCTACCGACAAAGATTTGATGAAGGAAGATCATGATCAGGAAGACTCATTCCCAGCGCTTTTGCCTTTTGCAACAGAGCAGGAAAGATTATTTCAAAGTCCGGGGCAACTCATCTTCCCCCAGTAATTTTAGATTCTCTGTAATAAACAAAGTACCTGTAGAGAAGAAAATTATATGATTGAACAAACAGTGTATGTATGAGGACAGCTAAATGCAATGCTATTCTTACAGAGTATGTATGAGGACAGCTAAAATTTCTCACCTTGTTCTACTTGCTGCTGCCCTGTTTTCCAAACAAGGAGGAGATAACAGAATTGAGTGTGCTAAGCAATCGATCGCTCAGCATAAAGTGCGATTCAAGGCCCCATGATCCATCTTGGAGCTGGTTGTGTAGAAGCCAGTTGAGGGCCTGGGGAAACCGTGGCTTCTCAGATCCATCAGGCACCCTTGCGACCCAGGCAGTGTCGTATGCGGATGGACTTATTTCTCCCTCTTCAACTGCCTTGAACATATCTTTAATTTTCACAATAAGCTCGTCTGCCCGTTCTTGGTAGGAAGAACTCTGCAGTTGACAGAAATGTCAGCTACCAAAACAAATCAATGTCCCTACATGTACCTACAAATTTTGTTTGGCTTACCTCTTGGTAAGGTGTTTGTAATGTTTGTATTACGCCATGGTGCCACAGATCGCCATGATAATTGGCGGAGAGTCGAGGGATCAAATTAGATTCTGCAACTGCATTGGCATTCTCCGTAGCCAACTTGGTCGGGCTACTGCTCATCATTAGGACAGGACAGTACCTTGTCCCTGCTGCCTTGGAGCAAAACCACATCTTTCTCCTGCCCTCACTTTTTACTCTGTGATTTGTTGGACCGTGGATTGCCTTGTTCCCGCACCACGCATTCGCATTCGCATTCATCTTCACCGCCGAGTTAAACGAGAGCTGAGCCATTTTCTGCAGGGGAATTCCAGATTCCAAATCACCTGGTTAAACTAAAACTAAGATTCAATGCTTGTCTACTGTCCTGCAGAATAGCTAGTTTAAATAAATAGGGGTCAGTCACTGAGATGAGCATACAAAGGCGGCAGGCACTCATCACATGTTTAATTTGCAAGCGCCAATTCCAACTCCAACTCCATTTGCATTTGCCCGCTCACATTTCTTTCAATTCCGAAACATCACGTTTGTAAGCAACAAAATACCTACGCTTGTTTTTATTACATATTATAATCACCCTTAGATATTTTAATCGTATAAACAAATTTTTATCAACGCTTCTCATTTAAGTAGGCGCTTTTGTTTTTCTCCTCCTCCTTTCATTACATATTTCGTCTTCTTTTTTGTTTTTCCTCCTCCTCCTCCTTTCATAAATTTTAACCTCTTTCTTTCTCGCTAAATATTTTTTCCTATAAACCCATTTTCGTTGTACAATCTACCTTTGATATATCTATTTTTGCATCAATGCTTTTTCTCATTCGAAAAGTCTCAAGTAGGCACTTTTGTTTTTTGTACTACTTAGTCTTCGTTTTAATTTCCCATTTTGGTCTATGCTAGTTTTCTATCAACTTTTCTCATTTAAGTAGGCCTCCTCTTCGTTTTTGTTCTTTTTGGTCTATGCTTAGTATCTTTTGTCATCCTCTCATAGTATCTTTGTCATAGAATGGAGTTTAACACTTTTTCTTTCTCACTAATTTTTTTCCCGAATTTTACGCATTAGTGTAGTTACATTAACATCATCTCGATTCTCGTTATGCAATTTCAGTATTAAATTTGATATATATTTGATTGTCATTTACAAACATAGATAGTAATCATCGATGCAAATAATCAATGACTATTAAATTTATATAATCTAAAAAGCCTTTTTGTAATGGATAATGTAGTTTTCAACATCACCAAGTGAAGGTTTTCGTTGACTCCATGTTAATCTCTATTCCCACCCATCGACCTATTAATGTTATACGATGATATCAACGTACATCTAATTGTGAAGGGATTATGTTATACGTTGATATAAAGGATCTTACCTAATTAATGTGCCTTGTAGGACACCAATCCATTATCATGATCAAAGCCACATGGAATATCCAAATTCCTTCCATACATCAATGACCAAATGCATCATGGTCATTGATGTTGAAGCAACTATCACAAATAGGCCCCTATGATTCTTATTTGGAAAATGCTTTTTGGCGTAAAATTATACTTTTATGCATTTCCTTTCATCCACTCCCACTGTAGACACAAAATCTATGCACTTGGGTACATTTTTAGGTCCTATAACATACCGATATATACATGATTCCTAAGCAATATAAAATAGTAATTGATAATGTCTTTTGAACCTTTTACTTTTTCTCTTATACTTTTATTGACGTTACACACCCTACAGCCCTGTATTTGATTGTTTTATCTTTTATGGACTCGAACACTAGCACCCATTCAAGATAGAAGCGCCCAGGCACTCTTGTCCCTTCTAGGCGTTGTTGACCCTATCTAGCCCTTTCTCACTCTTTTGGATCGGACTTCCAGTTGTCAATTACGAAATTCAAACAAGGGAATCATATATATAGATAGTTATAGCTATCAAATAAGGGGTCAGGAACTAGCATTATCTGTTATCACCTAAGTTTGCATCAAAAGGCATAAGAGCATTACAAAACATCCGTATAAGGGACAAGGGTTGTATCACTCTGCATAAACATCATAGGAGGGGAATTTCATTCTATTCCATCTCACACATTCTATACATTTGCTATATTCTAGATCTAGCCCGCTATCATTGTGCAACTTGCACAAGGGCATCCTAAGGCATTATTACACCATACATCAATGACCATCCTAGGACATCAAGGGAATCTTAGGGCATCAAAGCCACATGGACTATCTGAATTCCCACCATACATCAATGACCAAATACATCATGGGCCCATTTATGTTTTGAAAACTATCTCAAATAGGCCCCTAATGTCTACAAGGGGATGGACAAGTACACATTAGGGGATGGACAACACGTATATATTGATTCGCCTTCCGCCTCTCTTTTCCATCACCTAATTGTTTGAGGTGATTACTAGCTCAAGCATACTAAGCCATGGTAGCACTCATTGCACATGATCGCAGAGAATTGTACACCACTACAATCCAAATAGGACCCTTATTTTTGAAAACATGATGACGTTTTTATATATAAGATGGACTTAGCTTGACCTATGTTCAATTGTCCTTTGATATAAATTGGCTATAATTCTACTCAAAAAACCTCTGTTAGATGACATCGCTCCAAGCTAGATTAGAATGACCATCCACAAAAACATGAAAAAAATAAAATAAGAAAATAAACTGTGAAGGGATTATGTTATGTGTTGAGATAAAGGAGATTACCTAATTAATGTGCCTTGTAGGACACCAATCCATTATCCTGATCAAAGCCACATGGAATATCCAAATTCCTTCCATACATCAATGACCAAATGCATCATGGTCATTGATGTTGTAACAACTATCACAAATACGCCCTATGATTCTTATTTGGAAAATCCTTTTTGGCGTAAACTTATACTTTTATGCATTCCTTTCATCCACTCCCACTTGTAGACACAAAATCTATGCACTTGGGTACATTTTTAGGTCCTAAAGCATACTAATATATACATGATTCCTAAGCAAGAAAAATAGTAATTGACAATGTCTTTTGGGCCTTTTGCTTTGTCTCTTATACTTTTATTGACCTTACACACCCTACATCCCTATCGGTATTTGATTGATTTATCTTTTATGGCCTCGGACACTAGTGCCTGGCGCTCATGTCCCTTCTAGGATCTCATGACTCTGTCTAGTCCTTTCTCACTCTTTTGGATCAGACTTCTAGTTGTCAATTACAAAATTAAAACAAGGGAATCATATATATACATAGTTATAGCTCTCAAATAAGGGGCTAAGCACTAGCATTATCTACTATCACCTAAGCTTTCATCCAAAGGCACAAGAGCATTACAAAGCATCCATATAGCACATCCATATAAGGGACAAGGTTTTTAGCACTCTGCATAAACATCATAGGAGGAAGTTCATTCTATTCCATCTAACACATTCTATACATTTGCTATATTCTAGATTTAGCCCGCTATCATTGTGCATCTTGCATGAAAGGGAATCCTAGGGAATTATTACACCATACATCAATGACCATCCTAGGGCATCAAGGGCATCCTAGGGCATCAAAGCCACATGGACTATTCAAATTCCCACTATACATCAATGACCAAATGCATCATGGCAATTTATGTTTTGACAACTATCACAAATAGGACCCTAATTTCTACAAGGGGATGGACAAGTAGACATTAGGGTATGGAAAACACGTATATATTGATTCACCTTCCCACCCTCTTTTCGATATCCTAATTGTTTGAGGTAATTATTAGCTTGAATCACACTAAGCCATGGTAGCACTCATTGCACATGATCACAGAGAACTGTACACCACTACATCCAAAAAGGACCCTTACTTTTGAAAACATGATGAAAATTTTTCCCATCCTTGAAAGTTTAACTTCTCCTCCCTAAAACCCCTTATTTTTTCCCCCTCTTCCTCGTGTAGTGTTTTTCTCTTTAATTTCAATTCTTCGACCCATCCCCTTCGATGTTCACATCGCACCATTTTTGTTTGCATCTAATTTACGGCTACTATATTTTTAGTGATTGAACCTCCTATGACAATTTGTTTTGGCTGAAAAAGTGCATGTCAATTACCTGTGTATTACTATTTAGTGGAGAGAGATTCATACAATCACAGTCACTAAAAAATTATATATTAAAATGCTTTCTTGCTTTTACAAATATATATACTAATTCCTTTTCACATGTCACTCTTCTTCTCCCTGTCAATGAGGGCTACTCTTGCATGTTATCCGTTTGCATAGGCGCATGAAAACCATCTTAAGAGAAGAAACAAATTTAGTTTTTGGGCTCTAGTTCTTGATCTCCTTAACCTTGTCAAATGGAGATGAATTTTTTTTCCTGTATTTAAGTATTCTCCACACCCTTGTAGATTTTTGACATCTTTTTTCCTGGAAAAGGATGATGGCGCGACTCCATATGGTTCAACACCACGTCACCATTGCAAAAGAAAATTTGATAGACGATTTAATTTTCCCGACTATTCTTGACACGTGTTCAATTATCCTATGGCATAAGTTGCCTATAAGTCTACTTAAAATAACTCGCTAGATGACATCACTCCAAGCTAGATTAGAATGACCATCCACAATAAAATTTAAAAAGAACAATAAATTGTGAAGGAATTATGTTATGCATTGAGATAAGGAAGCTTACCGAATTATTGCGCCTTATGGGACACCAATCCATTATCATGATCAAAGCCACATGGAATATTCAAATTCCCACCATACATCAATGACCAAATGCATCATGGCCATTGATGTTCTGACAACTATCACAAATAGGCCCCTCTAATTTCTATTTGGTAAAACCTTTTGGCATAAAATTATACTTTTGTGCATTTCCTTTCATCCACTCCCACCAAATTATGAATATTGTAGGAGTATATATGTACAACAATATTGTAATAATAATATTAAGAAAGACTGGGTTTGAGCTTTGATTACTATGGTGCTTACCCTAATGAGAACACACATGTGATCGAATCCAATGGTAAACCCCACCATTTTTATGCATCCATCACCATATGTGAGCTTATTCAACATTATCTTGACTGATATTATGTTTGCCACATATCAAGATTGATTCTCTCCATGGACGACAAGCTCAAAGATGACAACATGTATATATTGATTCACCTTCCCGCCCTCTTTTCCATATCCTAATTGTTTGAGGTAATTACTAGCTTAAAGCACACTAAGCCATGGTAGAACTCGTTGCACATGATCACAAAGAAACATACACTACTACAATCCAAAAAGGACCCTTATTTTTTAAAACATGATGAAAATTTTGCCTAACTGGTTGCAGTTAAAAACAAATTAAAGAATGTATTACAATTATCCAATAGGCTATTTAGTGTGAGAAAATCCCCTAGATTTCCCAAAAACTTGTCTCATACCAAAAAGTCTCAAGCCGATAAAATTGTCTCTAAATTGTCACATGAGACACACATGCAAATTACCCTTACATTTATGTGTGTTGTAAATACCCATAAAACAAAAGGCCCTAAATTTTAGACTAATATGTACTTTAGTGTTATTCATCAGTCACTTTTTATTTTTCAAGATATTTTCATGAACTCACATATATGATCACATAATTAACTTTACATTGATATCCTATCCGACATAATTTGCAACTCACATACGATTGCTAGTAGAAAATTGATAATATGGATGATCAAAATTAAAAAGTTGTTCTTAGGGTTTAAGATATTAAATTTATATTTATACAAGCAATTTTTTACCACGGGTATGTATATCATTAATTTAATTAAATTGATTCCCTTAAAAAGGTGTGAGAAGTTAGAACACTGAAAAAATGTTGATTTATCACATGGTCCTTAAAAGGCGTATAAATTCACATGGGACCCAAATTCCATGTTTTGCTTTTAGCAGAGGCTTGATTTCACATAGGTAGAAGATATAATGGATAAATTTTTATATAAGATCGACCCTCTTTATCTGTACTTCAACCATTGATAACCTCTGTTTTCTGCTCTTGCTTTTCTTCTTACAAAATCGATGCCCTATATAAGAGCACATTTGTAAAATTTAATGAGGTCACACACCGAGTGTTCCATTGAATATTTTTCCATTTCTCTCTCAGCTATATTGTTGGTATTCTTCTGCTTCTCCTACTCTTCCGTTCTAAACACAATTCCTCTCTTAAAATTCCTCCTAGGAAATTAGGCATCCCTTTCATTGGCGAGTCATTTATATTCCTGAGGGCTCTTCAATCAAAGTCACTGGAGGAATTTTTTGATGAGAGAGTGAAGAAATTCAGCCTCGTGTTCAAGACCTCCTTAATTGGGTATCCCATAGTAGTACTCTGGGGCCAGTAGGAAACCGGCTTATTCTGTCCAACGAAGAGAAGCTGGTGTAGATATCGTGGCTCTGCATTCAATTTATGAAGCTCATGGGGAGAATTCTGCATTTGCCAGGGAGGGGTGAGTACCATATGATTTTGCACTCTACTCTTGCAGGATTTTTCGGCCCTGGTGCACTTTGCAGAGTTACATTGGTAAAATGAATATAGAGATCCAGAATCATATCGACGAAAAATGGAAGGGAAAAGATTATCTGAATGCACTTCCTTTGGTAAGAGAGCTTGTCTTCAACGTTTGACATCTTTATTTTTAAACATATATGATAAGCAGGAACATGATCAACTACATAAGCTTTTGGAAACTATTCTGGTTGGAAGTTTTGCTCTTTTGATTGACTTGCCCGATTTGGTTTTCATAGAGCACTCCAGGGACGAGCCAAGCTCAATAAAATTATGTTGGGTTTAATAGGAAAGAGTAAATAAGATCTGGAGTCTAGATTGATAACAACTAATGTTGTGAGCATGCTATGATCTAAATAATATGTGGCATATGAGCCACATGTGATAGACTAGTCACCTCCAGTGTGATCTCCAAGAAAATTTGTTCACTTTGTCTAAATGTCACCTCATAGGCTCGGAGCCGCCTATGTCACTCCTACGTCTCTAATCACTCTAAGTCCATCTGCAGGTTAGCCAGGTCATTTTTTATGATCCTATTCATCTATTCTATCATCTAATTCTTCTAGTTTATTATCCAATTCTTCTATTCTACCATCTAGGTTTTCCTAAAAACCTCTTATTCCTTCTAAGGTCACTCCAAAGTTACTTCTTCGCGCTAACATGCCCCTGGCCATGCCAATGTGCCCCCTATAGCGCAAGTTCCCTCAAAGCGCAAGTGCCTCCTTCTCGCGCATTAGAACCCACATTCGCACCCTATTTTTCCCTAACCCTCTAACATGTGTGAGCATGCCTCTCATGGTGCCAACGCTTCCTTCTTTGCACCTACGCGCATGCATATACAAATTTCTACAAATTCACCCACTATAGCGCTAGCGCGAACATGCCTTAACAAGTTAAACACCAACGTGCTCTCGTGAATGCATACGCGCCCCAAGGGCCGCGTTTGTGCTTTTGTGTGGGTTTTATACCCTAATTAATGCATAATAAATTCAATTTAAAAGCTACAAAAGGATAAAGGTGAAAAGTTTGGCTGTGTACATGTGGGCCATCCCCGGAAATATCATGTAGTCTGTTACATGATAAACGCAGTGTTTCTGGTTCTGCACCTTTGTCATTTCCTCTTGTAGGTTAGAGCTCAATCAACAGTAACAAGATAAGTATGGTAAATGAACTCGCCGTGATGGTTTTTAACCCTCGTCGTGTGGTTTATATACCCGTTTTACCTCCCCGTGACATGTCTCTTGCCCCTAAGGCTCCCCAGGACCATCTTGATTCTTCTAAATTCTTCTCGCACTCGATGCGAAGATTATTTTTAATAAATAATTATTTTTCACCTATTTTTACTACGATGGAGCATGTTTTTGCTTCTCGGCGACCCTTTCTGCTACATGGGGCATATTTTTTCTTTCCAACGTCTTTTGGTGATGTCTCATGACTTCTTTATTTCTATTACAATATTTTCTTCCGAAAATTCAAAAATTCAAAACAGTATAAAAATTTTCAAGAATCCAAAAATTTGGTAAAAATCATCAAAAGTCCAAAAAAATTGTAAAATTTAAAATTTTGCAAAAATTAGTAAACGACATGCACACAAATGCAACCTATATCAAATGCATTGTCCTCGAACATCAAGATTTGTCCTACAAAAACATATTTCTTAGGTTCTTTCTTGTTCTTATCTCAAATGACTTGCAGATCATTGTGATCTACCTCCATTAACAAAGTTGGCTTGCTTAATATGTCGTACTCCCATGTAACAGTGAGTTGTCAGAGACTGTGTCATAGTGCATGAAATATTTTCATGGGACTATTTGTGTGCTCTATTACTCCCCTCACATGTATCCTTGCTTGGGGTACCATTGTTAACCCTTTTCATTATAACATGAACATTCAGGAACTAAAGCTAGATAACAAAAATATTGGTGTAACTGTCTTGAATGTTGTTTGTTTGAGTATATGTGATTATACATGTTTATCTGTTAGGTTAGGTTGTTTAATTTCTCGTATTGCATTACTTTATGTATGTTGTATGGAGTTACACATTTTTAACAATGAAAAAATGTTAGTAATATAGCTTTTCATGTTATTTTACACTTTTGTTTATTTTAATAAAGGTCGATGATTTAGATCATAGGGGCAACATGATGAAACAAAGTTATTTATTGAAGATTGGATGCAAGAGTTATTCCTATATTCTCCGCTATTATGTCTTATCACTATTAATTTTATTTCCAAAATAACTTGGGAAATAAACAATCATGTTTATCCGTCTTCTATCATATTTATTCTATCTGTTTCGATAATATTTTCGATCATTAATTGACTTCTCCTATCACCCCATTGACACTTGAGGGGGCATCCTTCATTCTACTCATTTTTATTCAAAACTTTACTTGCTTATGCTTGCCTACTATGCTTGAAGTGATGTCACTTACTTCACCTCAAACAGGGCAAATGTAGACACCTAAATTCCACTTTTGCAATCTTATTGCTAAAAGCATGTTAACCACTCTCATTCTTACCATTTCCATAATTATTAGTTATTTTCACTAATTAACTAACGTATCTTACCATTTTGGTTAATTAACAATGCTTTTTTGATTACCTATCCTCTTTCACATTCATGATGCCAATTTATGACACATCGTAAGTCAAAATCCTCTTCCGAACACACAATTAGCGATTATTAGCTAATTAAGCCTATTTTACTCTTGTTTTGGTTAATATACCCTATTAGAAACTTCGTCAAAATATTTAATTTTCTTGACTATTCTTGACATGTGTTCAATTATCCTATGGCATAAGTTGCCTATAAGTCTACTTAAAATAACTCTTCTAGATGACATCACTCCAAGCTAGATTAAAATGACCATCCACAACAAAACGAAAACTTTAAAAAAGAACAATAAATTGTGAAGGAATTATGTTATGCATTGAGATAAGGAAACTTACCAAATTATAACGCCTTATGGGACATAATCCATTATCATGATCAAAGCCACATGGACTATTCTAATTCCCACTATACATCAATGACCAAATTCATCATGGCCATTTTTGTTCTGATGACTATCACAAATAGGCCCCTCTAATTTCTATTTGGAAAAACCTTTTGGTGTAAAATTATACTTTTGTGCATTTCCTTTCATCCACTCCCACTAAATTATGAATATTATAGGGGTATATATGTACCACAATATTGTAATAATACTATCAGGAAAGACTGGGTTTGAGATTTGATTACTATGGTGCTTACCTAATAAGAAGGCACGTGTGATCGAATCCAATGATAAACCCCACTATTTTTATGCACCCATCACCATATATGATTCTTCAACATTATATTGACCGATATTGTGTTTGCCACATCTCAAGATTGATTCTCTCCATGGACGACAAGTTCAAAGATGACAACATGTATATATGTATTAGCCTTCCCGCGCTCTTTTCCATCTCCTAATTGTTTGAGGTAATTACTAGCTTAAATCATACTAAGCTATGGTAGAACTCATTGCACTTGATTGCAGAGAATTGTACACCACTTCAATCCAAAAAGGACCCTTCTTTAAAAACATGATATATTTTTGCCTAACCGGTTGCAGTTTAACTAAATTAAAGAATGGATGATAATTATCCAATAGGATATTTAGTGTGAGAAACCCCCACCCTAATTTTTCTAAAAACTTATCTCACACTAGAAAGTCTCAAGCTAGAAAAAAATGTCAGAAAAAATTACTAAAATAAAATATCTAATGCTTAATAAAATAGCTTGCATTTTGGTTTAAATAGCAACCAACAAGTGTCCAATCCATCAAAATAGGAGATGTAGAATAAGGAATTTTTCTCCTCGTCAAGATCAAATTTTAGGTCATTTTTCGGCTTTCGAACCCTACACTCTACGCTTTGAGAATGACAACCATGCCAAAAATCAAAACCATTCATTAAGTTGTGCAACTAATTTTCCCTAGGAATTCTTAGACCTCTCATTGAATTCCCACATATACATGTTCTTCATGTCGTGTTGGACCTATCCACAAAGGAATTAGTGAGTTATATTATTGAACAATGTTAGAAATAAAATACAACTACATGAATTACCACCATTTATTCATTGAATCGGTCCAAAACTCAATATAAAACATATGAAATAAGCATAAGATAATTTCATTATGAACATGAATTTAGTGATTTGTGTGTGTCTAGTAGTAACCATAAATAACAAAAATAATATTCTTGGATAATCTACACATGTATAATAATACATTATACGCTTTGTGACCTAATTAAGGTGTTTCCTATCCATGTAAAACACAAAGTGCATCTTTCTTAAGGTCCTAAAGTGAGACTCGATGCCTCACTCTTCCTCCTCATTGAAGAAAGGGATAGCCTTGAATTATTTTGGTTTGCGTAGGCACATGAAAAACTTATATGAAGAAGAAAAATATTTAGTTTTGTAGGCTTTGGTTGTCGATCTCCTTAACTTGTTCAAATAAAGATGAATAAATTCCTGTATTTAACTATCCTTCACACCTTGGTGGATCATTAACGATTTTTCCATCGAGGGAAGGATGATGACACAACTCCATGTGATTCGACACCATGTTACCATTTCCAAATAACCTTTGATAGACAATTTTATGTTCCTACCTATGCTTGACCTATGTTTGATTTTCCTTTGATATAAGTTGGCTATAATTCTACTCAAAACAACTCTGTTAGATGGCATCGCTCCAAGCTAGATTAGAATGACCATCCACAAAAAAATTAAAAAATTAAAAAAAGAAAATAAACTATGAAGGGATTATGTTATGCGTTGAGATAAAGTAGCTTACCCGATTAATGTGCTTTGTAGGACACCAATCCATTATCATGATCAAAGCCACATGGAATATCCAAATTCCTTCCATACATCAATGACCAAATGCATCATGGTCATTGCTGTTGTAAAAAATATCACAAATAGGCCCATATGATTCTTATTTGGAAAATGTTTTTGGCGTAAAATTATACTTTTATGCATTTCCTTTCATCCACTCCCACTGTAGACACAAAATCTACGCACTTGGGTACATTTTTAGGTGTTATAACATACCAATATATACATGATTCCTAAGCAAGAAAAATAGTAATTGATAATGTCTTTTGGGCCTTTTTATTTGTCTCTTATACTTTTATTGACCTTACACACCCTACATCCCTATCGGTATTTGATTGTTTTATCTTTTATGGCCTCGAACACTAGTGCCCATTTAGAACAGAAGTTCTCAGGCTCTCTCGACTCTGTCTAGCCCTTTCTCACTCTTTTGGATCAGATTTCCAGTTCTCAATTATGAAATTCAAATAAGGGAATCATATATATACATATTTATAGTTCTCCAATAAGGGGTTAGGCACTAGAATTATCTACCGTCACCTAAGATTGCATCCAAAGGCATAATAGCATTATGTTGTCTCTTGAAAATTGCTCTACGTTTTCATAGCCAAATTCAAATTTTTTGAGCTCATGTCCTTCGTTGGTGTTTAAGCCAAGTTAGAGATTCAAGAAATTAGCAAAATTTGTGCCCTAGAGCTATTTAAATCTCTGTTTTTCTCGTTTTGAGAAATTCTCCATCTCCCGGTATGTGCACGAAATATCCTCTTTACAATCTCCTTTGTGATCAAAATTGTTCACCTATTCTATGGCATGGGTCGTCAAATCATTTTTTTCCTCCATGCCTCTGGTTCGTGAAGGAAATTCAAAAATTGGACTTAAAAATGGTAAATTTGCCCACGAACCTGAAAATCTGAAATTGTCGATTGCGGAAAAAGTGGAAGTTTTTGTCCCAGGCTGCACAAGTTCAATTGGGACACTTGGGACCCGAAAAGCCGAATCGGCTGAAAAATTCAAAAGCGTGAGAGTGGGCCGGCGGAGGAAATTGAGTTTTTGAGCCTTTTTCCAAAAAAAAGGTTAAAATATTGAGAAAAGGGCTACGACCCCATTTCCAATCAGAAGCAGCCACATGTTTAAGTTGAAAATTCAAAGCGGACGAGTGGGCCATCGGGGCACTTTCGAAATTTAACCAAATCCCTAAAAAGTGAAGTAAAATTTCTAAAATGCTTCGTAGCTCCGCCAAGGTCTCGGGCCCGAAGTTGAAAAGTCAAAGTGAAAGAGCAGCCGGTGGAGGAATTTGTGTTTTTGAGCCTTTTTGTAAAAAGGTGAAAAGTTAAAAAATGATCCGCAGCCCCGATCAAGCTATAAAGGAAAAATTCAAAGTTGAAGCCCGCAAGGAAAAAGTCAAAGGTGAAGCCCGTCGTTGAAAAGTCAAAGTGGGAGAGCGGGCGGTGGAGGAAATTGAGGTTTTGAGCCTTTTTCCCAAAAAGGTTAAAATGTTTAGAAAAGAGCCGTGACCCTATCTCCAACCAGAACGTGCCACGTGTCCTAGTCAAATCGGAGCAACGGGCCGGCGGAGAGGAAATTGAGTTTTTGAGCCTTTTTCCAAAAAGGTAAAATATTGAGAAAAAGGCCGCAACCCCATTTCTAATCAGAGGGTGCCACGTGTCTAGGTTGAAAAGTCAAAGTGGGGGTGCGGGCCAATTTGTTCCAAATTACCAAATCTCTAAAAAATCACAAAATGCAAAAGGCTTCCCCGTAATCGCTCCAATCCCTTCTTGCCACATGGATGGCTCGATTTCAGAGTTAGAGGAGCAAATCAAATGGTTAATATTTAAATTGGCAAATCGAATGTATCAGTTGCTTTGCAAGATCTGGTTTTTAACCCGCCATGAGTGTTTTCTTTGAAACAGAGGAATTTGAAAAGGCGCTAGGATTTTTGAAGTTGTAATGGTTTCTTGCAAAGAATATAATGGATTCTTTTCATCATTCCAGGGGCTGGTGATTGATTTAAAAAGACCAGAGTTCTCTGTACCTGGAAAAGACATAAAACACCATTCTTCTTCTATTTTCTCTTCTTCCTTGAATTTCTTCCATTCTCAAGCTATGTACAAACTCTTCTCGAGCTTCAATAATAAAAAGAAGGAATTATTACCTCTTTGATTGAGGAATTGATTGGTACTTTGCGACCAATGGGTTTCATTTGGTCTTGTAGCTTCTCCTGTAGATTTGTTTTTCTTTTGATTATAAATGCATGTAAATGAAATTTCTAATTAATGTGTGTGGATATCTGATATTCTACTCACAACATTACTTTTTCCTATCTCCTTTCTCACTCCCTTTCCCCTTCTCAGAAAAAGTTCTTCTCTAGTGAGAAATTGCTAGCTTTGCCACAGGGTCAGTGGAGTGCCCCTGTTGGATCTCTGGTCGAAAGGCCACCATTGAAATCCACTTTTTCACACATGCACATATGGAAGTTGCACCATTCAAGTAGAGGGACTTAGATTCCCATAGCATTGGCTTGAAACTCACCAATTTGTCCACAAGACAAATTTTCTCACCAAGAATTTTTAGCGCCCACCGTGGGGCATATTTTACAGCATCTGCACCTGAAAATGACCTCAAGGTCATAAAATATAAAAAAAGAAAGAGATTCTAGAAAAGAAGTTTCTGGAGATTGAATAATCACACAAACTTCATGGATGTAAATCATGGCTATTCAGGAGATCCTCCTGTTGAGAAACATGATTTACTCTTTCACATCCAAGAAGACATTGCTTCTGATCTGAGAGAAGCTATTTGGCATAAGAGACAAAGTTTCAATCAATAATTCATTGCCATAAGGATTCTAGACCTGGAAGAGGAACGTGCTATCAAACTAGAAAGGAAAGACAAATCTCAACACTCCAGAGAAGAGCGTAAAATTTCAAGCTGGATGATAAAAGATACACCCAGAAACAGAGACAAGGAGGACAAACCGACCCCATTTTTGAAGAACTTCAAAGAAGACAAGAGCTACTCAGAATTCAGGGGCCTCCCCTTCGTCAAGAAACTAGTCACGTTGAGAACCTGAGTGTTGCTAATCCTTTGGATGGTGAATTTCCATACATCAACGAGAACCTTGATGATTTCATTGACGTAGAAACCGAAGAAGAAGTTAGAGAAAGAGAAGCAAGAGTGGAAGAGGAAATAAGGGCTCAACTTGAAGAAATCAAAAGACTTCAAGCCAAGGTAGAGAGAGCAGCAGCAAAGGCACAACTTTAGCAAGGTGGGAAGCTAGAAATAGAAATAGAATGGGGGATCGTGAGCGTGATTGTGATTGTGAGGCCCGTAGGCCTAATGTACCATGGGGAGGAAATACTAGTCCACTTGCTCTTCCACAACCACTTCATGACCTCCCAAGAGGCTCAAGAAAGAACTTCCCAAAATTCAAAGGGGATGGTTCTCAGCTCCCTGAAGAACATGTAGCAACATTCATCACTACTTGTGGAGTGTTGGGAGTTGAAGATGAAGATGTTTCAGTTAGGATCTTTGTGGAGTCACTCCAAGAAAAAGTTGTTGAATGGTTCTACATGTTGCCCCCAAGATCTGTCACATGCTGGGTAGATATAAGAAGTGCATTTGAACATAGGTTCAAGAGTACAAAAGATTGTCAGGATCTACTAGTCTAATTGGTTTAGATGAAGAAGGAGACCTCCGAATCAATGAGAGATTTTATAGCAAGGTATGATAGGCTAGCAAGAAGGATCCCAAAGATGTGGTACCCTCTGAGAACAACTTGAAAAGGTTCTTCATCATTGATTTGCCATCAGAAGTTGGTTTCTTCCTCAGAAAGATCTCAATCGAGAACATTGAGGGAAGCTAAAGAATTTGTAATTAAGAATGATGATGATCTAATTCTTTCTGGAAAAGTGAAATGACCAAATGGGAAGCAAAAAGGTTAGAGTTCAAATTCAGTCAATGTTCCAAAAAATGGCAAATGACCTAGTTGCTTTGAAGAAGCAGTTGTCACAAATCACAATGAGGAATGCTCCAAGGAGACCAAATCCTCCTGATAGACCAAGAATTTCTCTGCCTCCTCATAGGCTTGCTCTTGAAGCACCACCAGTCAATGCCATCTGTGACACTAGGGAATAAGAAATAGGAACAAACATTGAGGAAAATGAAGAATAAAGCATGGATGACTATGAAAACTATCTTGAAATTGAAGAGGCTGGTATGCAAAATGTGTAACATCCCCATTTTAAGATACCAGAACAAGGGAATTTTTTTTTTTTACAACGTTCCCTGTTATGAATTATATAATTCAAACACATGTTCAAGTTTTAATAATTGTTCTCTATCCAAATAATGCAGTTTGGATCACCCAATTTCCCTTTAAAACTAATGTTCTCTGTTCACATATTTGTAATATGGAACACACATTCAATGCCATTCAATCATATAACAGATTCCATATGTTCTTTGTAAATGACTCGAAGAACTACCGATCTCCCATTTTATGGCTCGGAGTTTCAGCGATCTCTCATTTCATGACTCGGTGACTTACCGATCCTTCATGTTAATTCATGCATAGTATAATGTATATACAAGGTTCTCTTACCATTTCCGGTTATCGAAGTGATCCATTTAAGAAGCCTATCTGAATATCTGTTACTGATATTCATCTGACATCCTGCATCTTAAACTAGGTGATTAGGACAACGCAACCAGCACTTGCGATACTTTGGCCAAATATTTTCACATGCTTTGCATGATCATATTCCTAGGATGTGATACACACCAATGGAATACGTCCTTCACCTCACTTCGTCTGTTATCTAGAATGGTCTTTCCTGGTCTCTACCAGTCCTTCCAATTTAAGGTCAAACTCCAACTAGCAATATGAACGAGTATAGGAAGTTACTCATGGTAACTAAAGATACGCAGACATACGGTGTCATCCCTAGACAACTCCATGTGTCTGGTTACCTTTAGTCTTCCGGAGTCACTCCGTATACGTGATCACATTCCTATCCCCAGCCAAGAACTTAGTATCCAGCTTATGTAATCTTGATGATTTAATTCGGGAGGGCATTGTAATATGTCAGCTATAACATTGTGTCGTCATGAAGGCCCCGCCTTCATGAAGACACCATGTTGTAGCTGGCGTATGTCAATGTCCTACGGAATCCTCCCATCGAGAGTACACATCCAGCTCAAGTGATTTGGTTATGATCTTAATATTTAAGATCAACTTTCAGCAGCCATGTTGATCCTTTATCCTCGTTCTTGTTACAGTTGTATGTAGCTAAGAGAGACTTAATCCGTCTTCTAGCTTACTACGCATCTCCTCCTTCATACCGAAGGGTTGCATTTTCTCTACTTGGTTCTTTTCTTAATCCTTGGATTAAGCAGCCCATTACCGATAGACTTAATAAGTTTAACCTATTAAACTTAACCAAGTTTCCTACAACTGTAAACAAATTCAGAATTCCATCTTATTAGACGTCATCTAAATGAGGTCTAATTCTCAATGAATATATTCATTTATTCTCCTTAACCTTACATAGTTAAGGTCTGTTAACCATGGATATGTTTTTCCCATATCCTTACTTTCTGAATTTAACATTCGAGGCTATTAACGGAGTCCGAATACGAGGTTCGGCTACTCCTAAGTTATTTGATATTCCTTAGCTTTCAGACTAATCCCGAATACCTTTCAATTAAGAGATCATGTTCTTCCTAAATCCTTTTTAATGCCAATTAAAAATTCATCTTAACCCAAGTATGAACTAATTACACATTTCAACGTAAGAGTTGCATTTAGGTAAGAATAGATGTCATTTCCTTTTTAATTCATTCATGAACAATTGAATAATTCCAAATCAAGGAATAATGTTATATTCCCAACTTATTCAACAATATCAAACTGATACAGTCATTAAAATATCACACTTGTATTTGTATTCATCAATCCATTTCATAATCTATACATTTGCCAGTCCAAATGACTGGACTTTGTTTATATTAAACAACATTACAACACATAAGATAGAAGAATGTAATTTCTTCTTTTCTCAATTCCTCGTAGAGGAGTAATAGCTATCAATTACAATCCATCTTCAATCAATCAAAAGAAGTATCGAGAAAAAACCATGTCTTCATTTTACTCAAGTTCCATTTGCGAAAATTACTTGCACAGTCGGCTTCATTGAATTGAGCATATTAAGCACTTGTCATTAAAATGAGGTGCTTTTAATTAACTGTCTCAATAAAAGAACCCTGCTTTTATGAAACGTTACTATGAACATCATTCAAGAATTAAGTATCAAAAAGAATGAACAACATAACAACTGAATCATCTAATCACCATCCCTATCAATCAAAGAACTACTGCCCTCTTTCCCAAATGATCATTACAAGAAGTAATCTCTTTCAAACAGTTCCAGATTACAACATCTGTAAGAACTAGGAACACAAGTATGTATACTGTTGTTCTAACATAACTTCTATCAATTCCATTCCCTTACATTAGTAATAATTTCAAAGGATAAAATTTGACTGAAAATATAAACCAAATTGCTTTCCTTTCAGTTCATGCAACTCATTTGATTTCAAACAATCAAATACTGATGAGAAAAGTAAACAACAATAAAATATAGATGCTTAAACCAAAGCAATACAAAATTCGTTCCTTAACGATTACAGATTTCCAACTGTATGAGAGAAGAAATGATCATTATTCCAAGTTATCCATCCACACTCCTTTTCCTTTCCTCATGACTGTACTGAAAATTTAATCCAAACGAGACACCAATCAAAGATAACAGTTCAGAGTGAAACTTACGAAATCAATAACCGAATATAAGGAAGATGGGTCATATTACCTCTTCTCATTGAGACAACCAAATATCCGCTTATTTAGCACAGGCATGATCCAACATTAAGATTCATTCCGCATAATATAATCCCCTTTTAAATAATTCATTCAACAGACATTTACGTCTTTACAACATATAGAGTGTACAACAACCACAACATGTCACATTTTCATCCTAAAAATGAGAGAACTCACTTTCCTACAGCAAGGGATAAACCCATCCATATTCAGCTTTAAATGAAAACAAGGAAGAATTTATCATCCATATCAATACTTCCTTTTAAGCAGGCACATACGAATACCAAAAACAAGTAGGTAAAGCATCGTATCCTTCATAGAGCAAGCAATATAAAGATGCATCCTATGCTCTTACTGTACTAGAAGAATTCATACTTCCTTCACTGTATTATAACCAAATGAACAGTTATACAGTCGCTTTATCAATTATTCACATGACTTTCTATACCCATGAACGCACACAGTTCATAAATAATAATTTGCACTTTGTTGTTACCTACAGCAAGTCCAACCCGGAGTGTACAGTGAAGCTCTAGTGTTAATATTTCCAGAATTCAAGCAACTGGAAGAGAAAAATTCGTTCCTTTAACTATTTCAATAAGAAAACACCCATTTTCTTCAAACACAACAAGAATCACTCAAGTCGAGTTCGTTTTTGAATGACAGTGCAAAATCAGAGATCACACGAATCATTTCATCCTTCCGTTTGTACAAAAAGAAAACAACACTCAGAAAAATAATCTAAATTTCACTATCACTTCCATCAGGCCGAACCCAAAATGCTCAATGAAACCCAATTACCATTTCCTTCAGAATTTAAAACAGCAGAAAGAAGAGGAACTCGTTTCCTTATTAATTTCAGAAAAGAAACGATGTCAAAACAAACTCGTACAGCATGCACAATTTCATTCAATATACCATATGCAAAGAAATACCCAGTTCGAGTTCCTTCTCAACAAACATTTAAATCTGAAAATCTCATTCTCCTATTTCACAATGATGTGCAGAACTCAGAAATACAATATTCATATAACAATACCTTTATCAAGGCAAACCCGCATAGGGTATTAGATGCGCAAGCATGGTACAGTCAAAACAGTCTCAAACAACAAGCCAATTCTCATGTATTTCATTCATTTGCACAGAAATACTAAGCCATGATCGTTTTCACGATGACAGTTTGAGTTAGAAGATCAAACCGCATCCACAAAACACAATAAAATCAACTTTCCATCACCTTCTGATTTCAAACAGCAAGGAGAAAACATAGTTCATTAATAAATTCAGTAAGAAGAACAATCACTTTCTTCAACACCCAAAAATACCCAAGTCGCATTCATCCTTCCATTTTTACAAAAGAAAAAGCACAACACTCAGAAATATTACTCGCATAGCTAAGTATTCATAAGCACAATTTCGTAATATAAAGAACGAATTCCCCAATATGGTCGAACAAATCAACACAGCATGGGCTGTATTTTCAACTCAATAATTATGCAAAGGAAGTTTAAGTCGCAACAGCAAAGAAAAATGACTCTACCCAAAATCATCTCAATCATGACAACAAAATCGAATAAACCCAAAACCCCTTCATCAGAAGAGCAGGGTTGTTTTAATGAGACGATTAAGCAAAAGCAAGCAGTTTAAGGAGAAGGGCTTAACATGCCTAAATTTTTTCCTTGAAGCTCGAAGAAAACCGTGCCTACAGGAGTTGTTTCCTTCCACGGCGACAGTAGTAAAGCTTCCCAAACAGTCACCTTCCTCTACAGGCTCAAAAATAGCCTTAGATTTTCCAAAGAAACAGAGATAATAATCAAACACATCTGGTTCGACAGAACCGTGAAAAACCAAATGCAGAGCAACTTCCAAAACCCGAAAGAACACAATGACCAACAAAATTTCCCCTTTCCTCTTTCCAAGGCGGGCTGGTCGTGAAGACCAAGAAAATTAATGCATTGAAGGCACTGCCTTTTCCTTTTTCCTCACGCCACCGCCGACTCGGGTTGGCGAATTGCCAAATTTCAAATTTTGCATGAAAACAAAGTTTAGTCTCATGACTAACTAAATGCCCCCTATCTTTTCCATGTTCCCGCCAGACTTGGCGCTGTCCACGCAAGGACCTTATTTACTTGTCCAATAAATTCTTACCTTCCCTCCTTATCCTTTCCATCCCCATGGGTCTGTGCGTCCCCTTCCTTAGGTTAGGATTAGTTTAGGATTTTTAATAGTGTCCATATCTAGGTCATTCACCTAGTTCCTAGGTTAATAGGATTTAGATCAATTTTCACCCATATAGAATTTAAAAATCCACATAGGATAGTAGTTAGGGTATAAGGTAGAACTTAGGGGTAGATTAGGGTCTAATCCCCTAACACTTAATTAATCAATTTCCAATCAAGTCCTCCCGACTAACATCCAAATTCAACACTATGCAGGACGTTTCGTCCCATGTTCCACCTACCTGAGCCACTTGCATCCAAACCCCCTTGTCGTCTTACGCTGTCTAGCGTTACAACAGTGTATGGTTCGAGAATCAACCTTTTCCATTGGCATCTACGTGCCAGATATTCATTCCTGAAATCAGGTGCTGCAACATTTATATCAACCTTCAGTCTGGTTTAAAAGTAAATCGGCAAAGTGATTACAAGAAGGCCACAACATACCTTGGATCAATGGAATTGATTCAAGGTGTGTTGTCAATCAGTGAATAGAGTTCATCAAGCATACGACAATTCTATTTGTCATATCAGCAAACATACAAGCAATAATAACTGTTGTCCCATGTAAACAAATTACAGTATACAAGAGTCCAGATTAGCAACACATTCCTTTAAGATCAAAAATATATCTTAACATGTTTGTCTTCATTTCAGCAGTTACAACATTATGAAAAGTAATCACCATGATAACTTACAAAAATCAAGGCGTTACAAAATGGCTTGATCGAATATGTCGATGATGAAGAGAAAGGTGACAAAGAAGCTCCAAGTTTTTCATGTGCTTTTTTCACTTTTACATAGTCCAAGAATGGTGTCTCAGCCTCGGCGAATAGAATCGAGAGTAGGAAGAACAAAGAAGATACCTCTTCAAAGCCTCCACTAAACAAGATCATTAGAAGGGGATCACCATTACCACTTTACATGGAATCAGCTAGAGAGAAATCAGATTCACCAGTTGTCAAGGATCACACTGCTATTCCAAGTAAGTTATCTGATTCTTCTCCCAACTCAAAAGTTGTTAAGAGCAATTCTCTTCTAAATGGTGTTTCTGTAAGAACATCTATATTTCAATCAAAGGCTACTCCCCCACCTCCTTCTAAGCCAATTGCTACATTTGAAACCCAACACCAAAAGTAACAAACCTCTTCCATTTAAGTCCTCATCCATTGCTGGAATCTCTTCCTCATCTACCGTAACTCCATTTGACTTTGTGGAGCATGCAGAAAACCAAAGTTTAGCTCTCTGAGATTGAATACCTACAAACACATCCTGCCCAATTTGGCAGATTCATTAAGGCATTTCGTAGTAATAACCCTTTTTCTTCAAGTCCAATCTCTAAAGGCCTATTACCCACACCATCCATACCACCTTCCCAAAACATGTTAGCCCTCAGTGCCTCCACCACCAATAGAGTTGAGCCTTTTTACCTGTCACTTCTCATCAAAGGTTTCTAGCTGAACAATTACATTATATATTCTGGAGTGTTAGATAATGTGATGCCAACAAAAGGTTCAAATGCTCTTTTCCTCACTTTGACCTAGGTAAATGGCACATGATACTCAATGGAATCCAAACAAGTTCCATTGGTAGGAATGATTAAGGATGCTTAGGTTTCACTAGCTGATTACCCTGACAAGAAGATACTCTTGACCATTCTGGTGGTAGATATCCCAACATATTTTTGTATGCTGTTGAGTAGAATTTTTTTCAGAGATCTAGGTGGAGAAATAAAAATGGATTGGTCATCTGAAACTATCTCAGTGAAAGGAGAAATGAAGAAGTTGCTTTGTCAGGTCAGAAAATGAAATTCATAGTAAGGAAATCGATGATCTAAGAGCTAACATCCTCTTTCAAGATCAGTGGGACAGAAACTACTTTCTTACATCACAAAAAGAAGATGACTTGCCACCCCTCATGGAGGAAGAAGAAGATCATATTTGGACAATGGAGTTTGATGGCAGTCATTCCAGAGCAGGTTCAAGAGCTGGTGTAGTATTATACTCTCCCTCCAATGAGGTATATCCTCTTACCTACAAGCTGCAATTTGATAATACAAATAATATTGTAGAGTATGAAGCATTTCTCTTAGGCATGAATACAACAGAGGACATGGGAATCAGAAGCTAGGATGCAAAAGTAATGCAGAGGTTGTGGTAAAGTAGGTTCGCCAACAATATCAGGTGAAAAATCCAAGGCTCAGGCACTATAGAAACAAAGTGTGGGACTGCATTGTATTCTTTGATGCATTCTCCATTTAAGCCATCCCTAGGGAGCAAAATGAAAAGGTTGATTCTCTAGCAAGGTGCCGACTTCTTAGTGACACCTCATCCTTCTTTTAGCAAGGATAAAGTGACCATTGAGATGGTGTTTAGACCCGACACACGATAATGCAAATCATTAGCGGGTCTTCAATGATGACAATCGAGATCCTAGCCTTATTAGAACAAAGGGATAACTTCAATAATGTTCTTTGAAGGAAGTGAAAACTCACACCATAAATCATTCCCCAAAGAAGAGAAGGAAAGAATTGAGGGAATTGATGAAGAGGGAGTAATCAAACCGAAAGGAAACAAAATCCCCAAAGGCCTAGTTTCTTTAGAAGACCTCTTTGAAAAGCATGACAGGTTCATGCAAGAGAAAGAAAATAGTCTTCTAGGTATCCATCCGATTTTGATCAGGAAAATTTTGGTACTTCAAAGAATCCAAGGATGGTTAACATTGGTAAATGCTACTCACCAGAAGAGAAGAGAAAGTTTGTTGCTCTGCTAAAAATCACTCAGATGTCCTGGCCTATTCCTATGATGAACTCAAATCTTTTCAGCCAAAGGAAATGCATCACTCCATTCCTTTGAAGCAAGGAACTAAGCCCTTTAGGCAAAAAAAATCCTACTAAAATCCAAATATTGCCAATGTTATCAAAGAAGAGGCAAAAAGATGCTTAATGCCGAATTATCTTCCCCATCCACCATTCGACATGGGTGGCTAACATTCTACCAATAAGGAAGAAGAATGGGGAAATAAGGATTTGTGTAGACTTCCAAAATCAATCGGGCATCTCTCAAGAAAAAAACTACCCTCTTCCATTCATGGATCATATTTTGCTGAGCAATGATCACTGGATCTAAAATGCTCTCTTTTCTTGATGGATTCTCGTGGTACAACCAAATCAAGGTGGCGAAGAGGATTGCAAAAATATCCTTCACAACACCTTGGGGCACTTTTTCCTACAACAGAATGCCTTTCGGCTTGATCAATTCTGGAGCCACTTTCAAGAGATCAATGGACTTGGCCTTCAAAGATTTGAAACATTACATTTTCATTTACCTTGATGACCTCATGGTTTTCTCAAAGAGGAGGGGAGATCATATCTGTCATTTGGAGAAAGTCCTTGCAAGGTGTAGGAAACATGGAATTTCTCTAAATCCAAAGAAATGCATTTTTGGAGTCATAGAAGGTAAGTTGTTAGGACACATTGTGAACAAACATGGAGCACACATTGATCCTAAGAGGGTCAAAGCTATCCAAGCACTAGCCTTACCAACCAACAAGAAGGGAGTTCATTCATTCTTTGGAAAGGTAAACTTCCTTTGTCATTTTTGCATGAGTTTTCTGAACTGGCTAAGCATATAACTTCCATGATGAAGCCTCAAGAAAGTTTCAAGTGGAGTAAGGAAGGAAAATCATCATTTAAGGAGATCAAGAAAGCCATTGCCAAAGCTCCAACTCTTGTATCTCTAGATTTCAACAAGGAGTTCATCATGTATTGCTATGCATCAGAACATACACTCTCTGTTGTCTTTGTTAAGAAAAATGATGAAGGTTTGGAAGCATCCATTGCTTTCATGAGTTGTCCTTTGAAAAATCATGAGCTAAAGTATAGCCAATTGGAGAAACATGCCTATGCAGTGGTCAAAGCTATTAAAAGTTTCAAATTCTACATTCTCAATTCCAATATAGTGGTGATGGTCCCTGGAAGTGCAATCAAGTCCATTTTGATTCAACAAGATCCTGGGGCTAAGAGAGGAAGTTGGATTGGAAATACCCAAGAGTATGACTTGGAGATTAGACCTTCTAATCTGGTAAGAGGAAATGGTTTGTGCAAGTTGATTGCTGAAGATGAGGCTCTCAAAGCTCAACAGGGAGAAAAGATGATGTTTTCTCAATCTATTCAAAGATAGTCCACATACGCTCTTTGTCACCACTACTGATGAGTGGTATGCTGACATTTCTTACTACCTCACTTATGGAGAATGCCCTCCTCATCTTGATTACAAAAAATAAGGAAACTCAAGCTAAAGGCAAGCCAAGTTTGTGATCTGGAATCATGCACTTTACAAGAGAGGCCTAGATGGTTGTTTCCTTAGGTGTGTAGATAAGGAGCAGCAAGAAAAGTTGCTCAGGGCATATCATGATCAAGCTTGTGGTGGAAATTTATCAAAAATGGTCACCGCACATAAGATCCTCAGAGGGAGATATTATTGGCCCTCCATCTTTGCAGACACTCAAGATTGGGTTTCCAAATGCAAAGCATGCCAACAATTTGTTGGAAAGCCACAACTAGCTGCATTTCCACTCAGGCCTGTGGTGATTGAAGAACCTGTTGTCACCAAATCACTGCACCCCTCGAATGGCTTGAAATGAATCATGACATTCGGTGTGATTAAGACACATGGGATCACCTCTCAAGCTGTGGGACTTGAGCTCAAGGTGAACCTCCGGAGAAGGCCAGATTCCTATTCCTAGACTAAACACAACACTACTTCTGATGTGAGAAAGATGGCTAAATAGTCCTATGTTAACATTTCATGGGATTTAGGGAGAAGAATACAAAGAAATAAAATCTATTCTAGAAGTGGTGATGCACCAAGAAAAGGGTTATTTAGCTTCTAGAAGGGTTAATGTGGGTATGATGATTGCACCGTTTACCAACCTCACCTATTGCAACTTGGAAAGGATATAAAATACCACAAACTAGAAGCACACATTCCTCTGTTAAACCTTAAACATACATAATAGAGAGATCAACTTTTATTTGATACACATGAAATTTAACAAAGGGATAATCACAAGCACATGTCCATTATTCACTTAAATGATGATAAAAATGTAATTCTTAATCAATAGAAGGAAAATATTTTCTCACAACTGATGGGAAGAAAATCACACTATTCTTTTCTCAATACGAAACAAATAATCTGAAATAAAGGCAAATTAATCAAATAATGCTAAGGAATCACATTCACAAGGCATGCAATGACTAATCACTCAACACAATAAGACAGATTTTCAAGTGCAAGGAACAACTTTGAATATAATTAAAAGGTTTCAACAAACTCTAAAAGCACTCTTCCAAGCTTGAAGAGAAACTTTCCTCCAAATCTCTCCAAAAATAATGTATATCTAAATAATGGAGAGCACTCCACTATTTATAAGTTCCTAGGCTAAGCCATTACAGTTGGGCCTTCAACTAACATTTAACTAAAAATAGTAATGTCATTAATAAAAGGGAACATGCTCCCATAAAAATAGCAAATTTGTTGCAGAGGGTTGACCAAGTCAACCCTATAACTTTGACCATTTCTAGAGCTTGAACCTATCCTTTCATGGCCACTCAGCTTTGGCCTGGTTCGCCCTCCTCTCCTTTCTCTGCATATTTTTGTTTCCCTTCTTCCCATATGGCCATTCGGTGTCTGTACTCGAAGAAATGCTTGACAATACCCTAAGTTTCTTCATCTCCAGGTCCACATGCATAGTGATTTACCACATCCGTTGTTTCGATCTCTTTTGTGATCTTGGTTGGCAACCTTCAAAGCTTACTTACGAATTTCTTTAGTCTCCCTATGAAGTTCTGACATAGAACTAGTCGATCAATGGAGTCACTATTGAAATTTTTCGTAACATCGTCGTCCCGCTTCACCAAGTCTTTGAAATTTTCTTTGATCTGATCCTCGGGAAGAGCATCGATATTCTCATTGAAAAACTTGCAGTGGGAATTTTCGAACTCTTCAGAGATATCATTGAGGGCATCCGTAATCTCTACCCATTTATCCTCCAATTTCTTAATTAGATATTGCAGGACACCGGAATTCCATAGCCTTCTAATATTCGAACAATTTAGAGGCATCATCAATTACCTCTTCCTACGTAAGTAAGTCAAAATCTTCCTCTCTTATGTCACTCCACGTCGCCAAGGTTAGATTCAAGTTATTATTATCTTCGGAGAGAGATTCATCCATCTTAGTGATGGTGGTTTTTATAATATGTAAATCAACATAAATCTCCACAACTTCTTTGATCAAAGGGTTGGCCTCCAACAAGATCCTCTCCATCCATCCATTCATTGTTCTCCCTTTCTGGCCTAGCTTCTCGAGCTCATGATAAGAGATATCATCGATTGTAGATGAAATTTTCATGGTCATAGTAGTTGAGATGTCAGTGGATGGAGTGGGCTGAGTTACTCTATGCAGCAGTGCAGTGAGCTGCTCGACCTTGGCCTTAAGCTCATCTTTGGTGGCCTTTTCTTTGTCATACTTCTCCAAAAGGGCCCCAAGAGTAGTGTGTACATCCTGCTTGGCTCCTTCATGAGTAGCCTTCCCCAATGAGAACTTTGAGATCTGGTAGTCTGTTGCTATGATAGTTTCTTTAGTTTTCCCCTCAATAGGGGTAGCCACTTCTATCACGCGCTCTCCTGATGGATTAACCGTTAGAATTGATACGGTTCTTCTTGGTCTTTTGGCTTGTCTTTTTAGTATGGATTCAAGAATGCTAAGATCTATCACATCTCCCAAAGGAACCTTTTTCTTCTGACCGGGAGTCTATCTAAACAACCACTCGTGGTATGGCTAGTCTCATGTAGTTTGTCACGTGATCCGTATAGTGTTTCCAGATTACGCACCCTTTCCATTTCCTCTCGTAGGTCGAGCTCAATCAACGATACAAAAAGATAAGTATGGTAAATGAGCTCGCCGCGATGGTTTTTAACCCTCGTCATGTGAATTATATACCCGTTTACCTCCCCCAGTAACATGTCTCTTACCCCAAGGCACCCCCAGACCCTCTTGATTCTTCTAAATTCTTCTAGTACTTGTTGCGATGATTATTTTTAATAAATAATTATTTTTCGCCCATTTTTCTATGATGGAGCATGTTTTTGCTTCCCAACGACCCTTTTTGCTACATGAGGCATATTTTTTCTTTCTAGCGTCTTTTGGTGATGTCTCATAACTTCTTTATTTCTGTTACTGATATTTTTTTCCCAAAAATTAAAAAATCAAAACAGTATAATTTTTTTCAAAAATCCAAAAACAATTGTAAAATTGAAAATTTTACAAAAAAAAGTTGAAACGACACGCACACACCGCAACTTTGTATTAAATGAATTGTCCTCTAACATCAAAATTTTTCCTTAAAAAACACATTTATTAGGTTCTTTCTTATTCTTGTCTTAAATGACTTGTAGATCATTGTGATCTACATCCATTAACAAAGTCGGTTATGTCAAGTACTCTCGTGCAACAGTGAGTTGCCAGAGACTATGTCATAGTGCATAAATGATTTTCATGGGACAGTTTGTGTGCTCTGTTACTCCCCTCACATGTATCCTTGCTTGGGGCACCATTTTTAACCCTTGTCATTACAACATGAACATTCTAGAACTAAAGTCGGATAACAAAAACATTGGTGCAACCGCTTGAACATTGTTTGTTTGAGTATATGTGATTGTACGTGTTTCTTTGTTAGGTTAGTTGGTTTAATTTCTCGTATTGCATTGCATTATGTATGTTGCATGGAGTTACGTATTTTTAACAATGAACAAATGTTAGTATTATAGCTTTTCATGTTATTTTACACTTTTGTTTATTTTAATAAAGGCAGATGATTTAGATCATAAGGGCAACATGATGAAACAAAGTTGTTTATTGAAGATTGGATGCAAGAGCTATTCCTACATTCTCCACTATCATGTCTTATCACTATTAATTTTTCTTCCAAAACACCTGGGGCAATAAACAATCATGTTTATCCCTCTTCTATCCGTTTCGATCAAATTTTCGATCATTGATTGACTTCTTCTATCACCCCATCAACACTCGAGGGGGCATCCTTCATTCTACTAATTTTTCTTCAAAATTTACTTGCTTGTGCTTGCTCTACTATGCTTGAAGTGATGTCACTTACTTCACCTCAAATGGGGGCAAATGTAGACACCTAAATTCCGCTTTTGCAATCTTATTGCTAAAAGCACATTAATCACTCCCATGCTTACCATTTCCATAATTATTAGTGATTTTCACTAATTAACTAACGTTTCTTACCATTTTGGTTAATTAACAATGTTTTGTTGATTACCTATCCTCTTTCGCATTCAAGATGCCAATTTATGACACATCGTAAGTCAAAATCCTCTTCCGAACACACAATTAGTGATTATTAGCTAATTAAGCCTATTTTACTCTTGTTTTGGTCAATATACCCTATTATTGGCTCAAACCCCTCTTCCAACCATTCAAAATCACCCCACTTCCCTCTGAACATCTCAGAAGGCTTCAAAATCTTATCTTAGCCTCCTAATTGACCCTAAGTGGTTGATTAAGGAAGAATTTAAACAATAAAGAATGAATGATAATTATCCAATATGCTATATTTAGTGTGAGAAAATCCCCCTAGATTTTCCAGAAACTTGTCTCATGCTAGAAAGTCTCAAGCTAGAAAAAAATTACTAAAATAAAATATCTACTACCAGAATAAAATAACTTGCATTTTGGTTTAAATAGTAGTCAATAAGTGTCCAATCCATCAAAATAGGAGATGTAGAATAAATAATGTTTCTCCTCGTCAAGATCAAATTTTAGGTCGTTCTTAGGGATTTGAATCCTACACTCTAAGCTTTGAGAATGATGACCATGCCAAAAATAAAAACCATTCATTAAGTTGTGCAACTAATTTCCCTAGGGCATTCTTAGACCTCTTATTGAATGCTCACATATACATGTTCTTCATGTCGTTTTGGATCTATCCATAGAGGAATTAGTGATTCATACTATTGAATAATGTTAGAAATAAAATACAACTACATGACATTGCCACTATTTATTGATTGAATCGGTCCAAAACTAAATATAAAACATATGAAATAAGCATATGAGAATTTCATTATGAACATGAATTTAGTGATATGTGTGTGTTTTCTATGTGTCTATCTAATAGTAACTAGTAACCATATCAATAACAAAAAATAATATCATTAGAGAATCTACACATGCATAATAATACACTACATTTTGTGATCTAATTAAGGTGTTTCCTATTCGTGTAAAACACAAAGTGACTCCTTCTTAAGGTCCTAAAGTGAGACTCGATGCCTCACTCTTCCTCTTCATGGGAGAAAGGGATACCCTTGAATGTTTTCGGTTTGCGTAGGCATATGAAAAAATTCTTAGACGAAAATTTTCTTTTAGTTTTGTGGCTCACGGTTGTTGATCTCCTTAACCTTTTCAAATAAAGATGAAATTTTTTCTTGTATTTAAGTATTGTTTGCACCGTGGATTTGTTCACGATTTTTCTTCCGGGAAGGACAATGACATAACTCAATGTGATTCGACATTATGCCACCATTCCTAAAGAAACTCCGAAAGACAATTGTATGTTCCTAACTATGTTTGACCTATGTTCGATTGTCCTTCGATACAAGTTGATATAATTCTACTCGAAATGACTCTATTAGATGGCATCACTCCAAGCTAGATTAGAATGACCATCCATAACAAAATGAAAAACTTAAAAATGAAAATAAACCGTGAAGGGATTATGTTATGTGTTGAGATAAAGGAGCTTACCGAATTATTGTGCATTGTAGGAAACCAATCCATTATCATGATCAAAGCCACATGGAATATCTAAATTCCCGCCATACCCCAAATAGACTTGTATGATTCTTATTTGCAATCATGGTCATTGATGTTTGGACAACTATCACAAATAGGCTTGTATGATTCTTATTTGGAAAACATTTTTAGTAAAATTATACTTTTATACATTTCCTTTCATCCAATCCCACCATTATGGATATGGTTGCACTTGTAGAGATATATATACAACTATGTTGTATATATATTATCGAAAAGACCATAGATCTCGGGATTCGATGATTGTGGTGCCTACCCCAAGAAGGTGCATATGATCGAATTCGGTGGCAAACCCTACCATTTCTAAGCACCCATCACCATATGCGAGCTTCTTCAACATTATCTCGACTAGTATTGTGTCTCCGCCACATCTCGAGATCAATTCTCTCCATGGATGGAAAGCTCAATGATGACAACACAAATCTACTTATTCATCTTCCCGCCCTTTTTAACCTCTCCTAATTGTTTGAGGTAATTATTATCTTGAAGCACATGAATCCATGGTAGCACTCGGTGCACATGATCACAGAGAAATATGCACAAATACAATCCAAAAAGGACCCCTATTTTTGAAAACATGATGAAAATTTCACATAATCGGTCGTGGTAAAATGAAATTAAAGAATGAATGATAATTATCCAATAGGTTATTTAGTGTGAGAAAACCCCACCTAGATGGGCATAAACTTGTCTCATACCAAAAAGTCTCAAGTAGAATAAAAACTATAAAAAAATAACTAAAATAAAATCTCTACTACTATAGTAAAATAGTTTGCATTTTGGTTTAAATAACAGCCACCAAGTGTCCAGTCTATCATAATGGGAGATTTAGAATAGTGTGCAACTAATGTTTTTTTAATACCATTAATTATGCAATTTTATGTTATCATCCAAATGAATTTAAAGGCTTTTTCAAGGTGTTCTTTGTTTTAAGAGTATGTATTTAGTTGTTTATCTCTCTATAATCTAAAATTTAACATTTACGTTATTTCAGGGATAAAGGGGAGAGATGTTTGTAGTGGTTACCCGTATGTTTATGGGTTTAGATAGTTATGTAGGAAGGAAAAAATTAATTCATTTAAAATTTAGCATTTTGTTAATTTAAATTTGTTGTTTGGAATGTTGAAATAGATGGACAAAACAATATGAATTAAATTAAAATATTTTGTTTTGAAATGGGGCATAATTAGTTTCTTTTTTGTTTAAAAATTTTAACACCATTTTATTAAATATCATAATTGCGGTGAAAAGAAGACAAGGGAATCTCGCGAGACATTGATCTCACCAAAACATCACAATAAACAAACTTTTGTTAGATATTTCGTTGTAAGTGTCATGATAGGTATGCATGCAAAATGTGGAAGCATGCACAAGACATGTGTACTATTCGACAAAATGCTTGAAACAAATATGGTTTTATGGATAAAATGGGTTTATTGAAAACACTTGGAAGTTTGGCTCTAGCTTAAAGAGGACACGATCGTTTTGGTGTAGACGTGGTCATGAACTCACATATATGATCAAATAATTAACTTTACAGTGATATCCAATCTGATGTAATTTGCAACTCTTGTACAATTGCTAATAGAAAATTGATTATATGGATGACCAAAATTAAAAAGTTGTTCTTAGGGTTTAAGATATTAAATTGATATTCATATAAGCAATGATTTACCACGGGGTGTATATCATTAAATTAAATTGATTTCACATATGAGAGATAATGGAGAAAGTATTATACTACTTTGATCCATGTTTTGTTTTTAGCGGACTTGATTTCACATATGGAGAAGAGATAATGGAGAAAGTATTATATAAACTCGACCCTCTTTTATCAGTATTTCGACCACGGATAACCTCTGTTTTCTGCTCCTGGTTTTCTTCTTCTAAAATGGACGCCCTGTATAAGAGCACAGTTGCAAAATTTAATGAGGTCATACAGCTGGACTGTTCCACTGAATCTTTTTCCATTGCCCTCTCATCTATTGCTGGTATTCTTCTGCTTCTCCTGCTCTTCCGTTCTAAACGCCACTCCTCCCTTAAACTTCCTCCTGGGAAATTAGGCATCCCTTTCATTGGCGAGTCGTTTATATTCCTGAGGGCTCTTCGATCGAACTCGCTGGAGCAATTTTTTGACGAGAGAGTGAAGAAATTCGGTCTCGTGTTCAAGACCTCCTTAATTGGGCATCCCACAGTAGTGCTCTGCGGCCCGGCGGGAAACCGGCTTATTCTGTCCAACGAGGAGAAGCTGGTGCAGATGTCGTGGCCCGCTCAATTTATGAAGCTCATGGGAGAGAATTCCGTTGCCACCAGGAGGGGTGAAGACCATATAGTTATGCGCTCTGCTCTTGCAGGTTTTTTCGGCCCTGGTGCGCTGCAGAGTTACATTGGTAAAATGAATACAGAGATCCAGAGTCATATCAACGAAAAATGGAAGGGAAAAGATGAGGTGAATGTACTTCCTTTGGTAAGAGAGCTCGTCTTCAACATCTCGGCCATCTTGTTTTTCAACATATATGATAAGCAGGAACAGGATCGTCTGCATAAGCTTTTGGAAACTATTCTGGTCGGAAGTTTTGCTCTTCCGATTGACTTGCCCGGATTTGGTTTCCATAGAGCACTCCAGGGACGGGCCAAGCTCAACAAAATTATGCTGTCTTTAATTAAAAAGAGAAAAGAAGATCTGCAGTCTGGATCGGCAACAGCCACTCAGGATCTGCTCTCTGTTTTGCTCACTTTCAGAGATGACAAAGGGACTCCACTCACCAATGACGAGATACTCGACAACTTTTCTTCTCTGCTCCATGCCTCCTATGACACCACCACTTCGCCAATGGCTTTGATTTTCAAGCTCTTGTCTTCCAATCCAGAATGCTATCAAAAAGTAGTTCAAGGTATGCAAACCCTATGATTTTCAAGTTCTTATAGATTACATATATTTATGATTTTGGACAGTCAGTTCATCCGCAGTCCAATCAGGTTCATGTAAAGATAAGAGTGTGTGTTGTTACCTATATAGTAATCCGCTTTCACTGCAGGTTAAGGGCTGTCCAAAATGCAAATGCATGTGATCTTTAGATACATACTCTATGTTTTTCTTATTGTAATTTATAATTGCATAAATTCATATAACAGAGCAATTGGAGATACTTTCCAACAAAGAGGAGGGCGAAGAACTCACATGGAAGGATCTGAAAGCCATGAAATACACATGGCAAGTAGCTCAGGAAACGCTGCGATGTTTCCTCCAGTTTTTGGAACATTTCGCAAGGCCATCACTGATATTCAGTATGATGGTTACACAATTCCAAAGGGTGGAAGGTAAGTCGATCTAGATTGCCCTGTTTTCATCTTGTCATAAACTCTGCCTGGTTTTCTATAAAAGAAATTACTTAAACCTAAATCTTATATATAAATGATGTGAATGAACAGCTGTTGTGGACAACTTACAGTACACATCCCAAGGACTTGTATTTCAATGAACCAGAGAAATTCATGCCTTCAAGATTCGATCAGGAAGGAAAGCATGTAGCTCCTTACACATTTTTGCCCTTCGGTGGAGGGCAGCGGTCATGTGTGGGATGGGAGTTTTCAAAGATGGAGATTTTACTGTTCGTTCATCATTTTGTCAAAACTTTTAGCAGCTACACCCCAGTTGATCCCGACGAAAAAATATCAGGGATCCACTCCCTCCTCTTCCTTCCAAGGGATTTTCCATTAAACTGTTTCCGAGACCATAGTCAATTGAAGGAGAAAACCACAGTGCAGAACTGCTATTCTTGAATCCTCGCTCAAGAATAATACAAACCTCAAGATGGACAATGTTTAAGCTCTAGTTGGCTCATCTTTCTACAAGTATTGTATTATGGGAATGATTATTGTTTTCCATTTTGTCCTCTCTCCTCTTCCTCTCCTCTCTTCGTTTTTAAATTATCTCTTAACAGCTCCATGGTTATCAAATAAAGGTTCTACTCAACATTTTTAAGCTTCTAATCATACTTATTAGATCTTTTAAACAACAATCTAAGACATAGAAAACATTACCGACTTACCTTGGTTTTACGGGGTCTCTCAACAGAAAAAGAATATTATATAGTGGCCAAATTACATCGGCTAACTAACAAACCACATTATTTCAAAACTTTACCTTTTTCACCACTAGGAATTACTATCCACAACCTATTGTCTTAATAGCTAAACTTCAACAAAGTTTACACTCAAAAAAATAAACTTAGAAGCTTCATGATTTTTTTGTGCTAACTGCTTAAATTCCTATATTCAAGATTCATATTCCTTTTTGTACTCTTTTCTGATTTTTTATATTTTATATTTTATATTTTTGTTTTCTTTTAAAGTTCAGTGGAATTTTAGGGCTTCATTTAGGATTTGCTGAAGTTGATGAATGAAAACATTTCCTTATATTTGTTTGACCTCTCAATTTCATTATATGTAATTTCTCTGTTTTATAGTGTTTTCAATATCATTATGTAAATTTAATGGCCTTTTAAGCCTTTAGTTAAAAATGAAGAAATATGTCCATTATTTTCTATTTCTTTTTCCTTTTGGTTCGTAAATTGCTCCCTTGTAGAGAGACCTTTGACTTAGATGTCACTATAGGATAAGCCTTGCAACTTGTGTGTAATCCTTCATACTAATATGAGTTTCTTGATTAAAGTTTCTAAGTCGGATGCAGACACTTTCAATATGAGAAACTCCTTAGGAATGAACAAAAGCACACAATTACTTCCACTACACGTATATACAATTGAATAATAATGCTACAAATATTCAATGGATATAAATTGTTCAAATTAGTATAACTTTCAAAAATATTCAATAAAGTCATTTAGATACATCGACCTATAGTTTATAAACAAGTGGAATCTCAAATAATGTTTGATATTTGAAATTGCAATAAACATAATCTCTTATGTAGTTTAAATGTCCCAATGCTCAAATTGGACATATAATATACACCTCAAATGCACAATTTTGAAAACCTCAATTACAATATGAGGTCAATATAATCCCAAAAGCTTCCTTAATTGATTTCATGAGAATTGAATTTACTAAAAATGTTTTTTTGACAAAGGTATCCCACTTCTTCAACACAATTTCTCCCCCACTCACTTTTCGATGCTTGGTTTACACTTGTATTGAAAATACCCCCAAAGATGCATATAAAGTAGGCATGGGCTCAATTGTACTAGTCTTAAAGTAGTTAAGGGAAGTAGTTACGCTGATAGGCCTAGTCCTTTTGGATGGGGGATTCCTATCCCATTAGATTGAAAATGGTTTTGATATGACAAGGGTGCATTCACGTATGAATTAATTGGAGTCGTCCACCTAACATTACTTTTCTCACCGAAAGGATTGGTACATCAAGAGGGAAGTCAACAATGGCACGACATGTCATTACAGTTGACATTGATAAGTTAATGCAACCTATAATACAATTATCTCTAAACGTATCAAATGTTCTAAGATCTTTGTGCACATTATTTTCATGGTTGAGAAGAGGCTACATAAAGACATAAGCCACGATTAAAGGATGACACCATTCATATACCTTACACACCCTTACAATTTGTTAATCCAAATTTGCATATTGACCTTCAATATTAATTATGTTCGTAGCTCAGTGAACTTTCAATTGTGAATAAATCACATCTATTTGCATTCATTTTGATTAGTTCTGCGTAGATGATCAATTGTGTGTAGATACATTGATGTTCATATACTCCTTTCCAAATTAAGAGACGTTATTTCATGTCAAAAGGTGCTATTGGAAGTGGCATCCCAATTCTAAGAAAGGACCAACAAAGAATGTGTTTCTAATTTTTTTACCTCACCTTGCATATTGTTATAGCCCAAGTGTTATTGTTATTACCAAAAAACAACACCCTCTTATTTTGTCACGAAATGGATGAACAATCGGTATTTTTGGGTAACATAGGACTATCTCCAAGTTGTGGAACTTGCTACTTGAGACAGACCTCCGAGAGAAGGTTGGTTCTGCGCCTTTTCCTAATGCTAAAAATACCCATAAGGAAAGAAATGCAACTAACTAATCCTAATCTAATCATTCCAAGCGACTAGGGTTAGAAGGAGATGCATAAGGGATATCTTAAGCTAAAAGGGTGGTGATAGCACCATAAAAGGGGTTGATCGCTCTCCACAAGGGGAAGGAAAGAGAGAAAACATGGGAGAGAGGGAAAATATGTCAAGTGCCACGAGCACTGAGAACCATGTAGAGTTACCTTTCCCATGTATTGACAACACAAAAATAAGGAACTTGCAAGTAGGAAATACACATAACATGCCAAAATAAAATAGAGAGGCAAGATACAATAAAAATGAGAAAAGGGCAGACAAACATGCCACAAAGCCCGATTTTATTGCTTAAAATATGCACAAACTATTACATTCCTAGCAGAAGGTGAGAATACATTGCAGAGACCAAATTAGAGGTTTGAAACTTATGGGAAGTCGGTCATTATTTTGGCATGGTGCCATTACAACAAAGAGAGATCCATTTTACAATGCATGAGTTCCAGATTTATAGAGAAGGATACAGGAAAAAAGAGGAGGGAGAGGCACCAACATGATGGATTCAACCACCAAGATTCGATCACCATTGATTGTTACAGAATACATGGGTGTCGACATTACTTTTAACACACGTTGTCACATTTGTAGGTTGCTTGAAGTCTGAAGCCCATGTTTCATTAAAAGTCGGTGGTTGAACTGTCACAATCGAACACGGTAGAATCTTCTTAAATTGTTGTCTTCATTTTCAACCTCTTAAATTGACCAAAAATTGCTTATGATTCTTCCATGTTGAAGGGCTCAAAGATAGATTTCCAACGGTACCAATTTGGTTAGATTTGGAGCTCTTTAGAAGAAGTTATGGCAATTTGAAGTTCACATGGTCGGGTGAAAAGTGCTTAACGACCACCGGATCCAAAATAGGTCTACTGAACAATGTTAGCAATAAAATACATCTACATGACATTACCACCATTTATTGAGTGAATCGATCCAAAACTCCATATAAAACCTATGAAATAAGTAGAAGAGAATTTCATTATGAACATGAATTTAGTGGGGTGGGAGTGTGTGTGTGTGTGTCCATGAGTAACCATAAGAATAACAAAAATGATATCATTGAAGAATCTACACAACCATAATAATACAATATACACATTGTGACCTAATTAAGGTGTTTCCTATCCACGTAAAACACACACGGTGACTCTTTCTCAAGGTGCTTAAGTGAGACTCGATTCCTCACTCTCTTCCTCTTCATGTCAGCGAGGATGCCCTTGCATGCTACTCATCTGCATAAGCGCATGAAAAAACTTCTTAAAAGAAGACAAGGATTTAGTTTTGCAAGCTCTAGTTGTTGATCTCCTTAACCTTTTCAAATGGAGATGAAAATTTTGCATACATTTAAGTATTCTCCACGCCTTACATAGGTCTCATTGACATTTTTCACCTGGGAAAGGATGATGGCACAACTCCATAAGGTTCGACACCACGTCACCATTGCCAAACAAAATTCGACAAACGGTTTAATGTTCCCGACTATTCTTGACACTTGTTCAATTGTCCTATGACATAAGTTGCCTATAAGTCTACATAAAATAACTCTACTAGATGACATCACTCCAAGCTACATTAGAATAATCATCCACAACAAAATGACAAACTTTAGAAAAGAACAATAAATTGTGAAGGAATTATGTTATTCATTGAGATAAGGAAGCTATTGAATTATTTAGCCTTATGGGACACCAATCCATTTTCATGATCAAAGCCACATGGACTATTTGAATTCCCACCATACATCAATGACAAAATGCATCATGGCCATTGATGTTCGACAACTATCACAAATAGGCCCCTCTAATTTCTATTTGGAAAAACCTTTTGGCGTAAAATTATACTTTGTGCATTTCCTTTCATCCACTCCCACCAAATTATGAATATTGTAGGGGTATAAATGTACAACAATATTGTAATAACTCTATTAGGAAAGACTAGGTTTGAGCTTTGATTACTATGGTGCTTAGCCCAAGAACAAGGCACAAGTGATTGAATCCAATGGTAAACCCCACCATTTTTATGCACCCATCACCATATGTGAGCTTCTTACACATTATCTTGACCGGTATTGTGTTTGCCACATCTTGAGATTGATTCTCTCCATGGAGGACAAGCTCAAATATGAAAACATGTATCTATTGATTCACCTTCACTCCCACTTTTCCATCTCTTAATTGTTTGAGGTAATTACTAGCTTAAAGCACACTAAGCCATGGTAGAACTCGTTGCACATGATCGCAAAGAACTATACACCACTACAATCCGAGAAAGGACCCTTATTTTTGAAAACATGATGAAAATTTTGCCTAACCGGTTGCAGTAAATGAAATTAAAGAATGGATGATAATTATCCAATAGGCTACTTAGTGTGAGAGAATTGCCCCCTAAATTTTCTAAAAACTTGTCTCATGCCAAAATTCTCAAGCCGAAAAACTCACAAAAAATTTACCAAAATAAAATATCTACTACCGGAATAAAATAGCTTGCTTTTTGGTTTAAATAGAAACCAACAAGTTTCTAATCCATCAAAATAGGAGATGTAGAATAAAGAATTTTTATCCTCCTCAAGATCAAATTTTAGGTCGTTCTTAAGGACTTTCGTAACCCTACACTCTATGCTTTGAGAATGACAACCATGCCAAAAAAATCAAAACCATTCATTAAGTTGTGCAAATAATTTTCCCTAGGGAATTCTTAGATCTCTCATTGAATTCCCACATATACATGTTCTTCATGTCGCGTTGGACCTATCCACGAGAGGAATTAGTGAGTTATATTATTGAACAATGTCGAAATAAAATACAACTACATGACATTGCCACCATTTATTCATTGAATCGGTCCAAAACTCAATATAAAACATATGAAATAAGTATAAGAGAATTTCATTATGAACATGAATTTAGTGATGTGTGTGTGTCTAGTAGTAACCATATGAATAACAAAAATAATATTGTTGGATAATCTACACATGCATAATAATACATTATACATTTTGCGACCTAATTAAGGTGTTTCCTATCTCGTGTAAAACACATAGTGCATCTTTTTAAGTTCCTAAAGCGAGTATCGATGCCTCACTCTTCCTCTTCATGGGAGAAAGGGATACCCTTTAATTATTTTGGTTTGCGTAGGCACATGAAAAACTTATCGGAAGAAGAAAAAGATTTAGTTTTGTAGGCTCTAGTTGTCGATCTCCTTAACTTGATCAAATAAAGATGAACAAATTCCTTTATTTAAGTATCCTTCACACCCCGGTGGATATGTTAATGATTTTTCCATTGGGGAAGGATGGTGACACAACTCCATGCGATTCGACACCATGCCGCCATTTACAGAGAGACCTTTGATGAGACAAGTTTATGTTCTTTACCTATGCTTGACCTATGTTTGATTTTCATTTGACATTTAAGTTGGCTATAATTCTACTCAAAACAACTCTGTTAGATGGCATCGCTCCAAGCTAGATTAGAATGACCATCCACAAAAAAATTAAAAAAAAAAGAAAATCAAGCGTGAAGGGATTATGTTATACGTTGAGATAAAGGATCTTACCTAATTAATGTGCCTTGTAGGACACCAATCCATTATCATGATAAAAGCCACATGGAATATCCAAATTCCTTCCATACATCAATGACCAAATGCATCATGGTCTTTGATGTTGTAGCAACTATCACAAATAGGCCCCTACGATTATTATTTGGAAAATGCTTTTGGTGTAAATTTATACTTTTATGCATTTTCTTTCATCCACTCCCACTGTAGACACAAAATATATGCACTTTGGTACATTTTTAGGTCATAGAGCATACTAATATATACATGATTCCTAAGAAAGAAAAATAGTAATTGATAGTGTCTTTTGAGCCTTTTGCTTTTTCCCTTATACTTTTATTAACCTTACACACCCTGACCCATGTTGGTATTTGATCATTTTATCTTTTATGGCCTCAAAACTAGCACCCTTTAGGACGAAGCGCCTGGGCACTCTTGTTCCTTCTAGGCACTCATGTCCCTTCTAGGCGCTCCCGACCACTGTCTAGCCCTTTCTCACTCTTTTGGATTAGACTTCCAGTTTTCAATTAAGAAATTCAAATAAGGGAATCATATATATAGATAGTTATAGCTCTCAAATAAGGGGTCGAGGCACTAGCATTATCTATTATCACCTAAGCTTGCATCCAAAGGCATAAGAGCATTACAAAGAATCCATACAACACATCCATATAAGGGATAAGGGTTGTATCACTCTGCATAAACATCATAGGAGGGGAATTTCATTCTATTGCATCTCACACATTCGACACATTTGTTATATTCTATATCTAGACCGCTATCATTGTGCAACTTGCACAAGGGCATCCTAGGGCATTATTACACCATACATCAATGACCAAATGCATCATGGGCCCCATTCATGTTTTGACAAATATCCCAAATAAGACCCTAATGTCTACAAGGGGATGGTCAAGTAGACATTAGGGGATGGAAAACAAGTATATATTGATTCGTCTTCCCGCCCTCTTTTCCATCTCCTAATTGTTTGAAGTAATTACTAGCTTGAAGCACACTAAGAAATGGTGGCACTAATTGCACATGATCGCAGAGAAGGCTGTACACCACTACAATCCAAAAAGAACCATTATTTTTGAAAACATGATGAGAATTTTTCCCATCCTTGAAAGTTGAACTTCTCCTCACTCAAACCCCTTATTTTTCCCCTCTTCCTCGTGTAGTGTTTTTCTTTGTCAATTTAACTTCTTCGACCCATCCCCTTCGACGTTCATATTGCACCACTTTTGTTTGCATCTAATTTATGGTTACTATCTTGAACCTCCTCTGAAAATTTGTTTTGGTGACAAAAGTGCATGGCTATTACCTGTGTATTAGTATTTAGTGGAGAGAGATTCATACAATCACATACACTAACAAATTATATATTAAACCACTTTCTTGCTTTTACAAATATGTATTGCTTCACATATCATATCCTATTTTAAAAAATACCAATTCCTTTTCATATATATACAAAAGTAAACATAAATATTTTTATAAACAATGTCTTTTTATCCAATATGGAGCTTACACATATTTCTTGGCCTTAGTTACCAAGGACTGAATATAATCCATTCTGTCAAATTCGTCGAGGTATGACCTAAATCCTATTGTTTTATCATTGATGCTAGCAAATTTTTATGGCAGTCATCACTAGAAATGTTGTTGAGAAAAACCTTTATCGTTAACTTGCTAGCTATATATAATAAAAATTATCTTGGTAAGAATGATTTCAAGGTCCTTAAGCGAGACTCGATGCCTCACTCTTCCTCTTCGGTCTTCCTATCAATGAGGGCTACTCTTGCATGTTATCCTTTTGCATAGGCGCATGAAAAACATCTTAAAAGAAGAAACAAATTTAGTTTTCCGGGCTCTAGTTATTTTTCTCCTTAACCTTTTCAAATGGAGATGAAATTTTTTCTGTATGTAAGTATTCTCTGCACCCTTGTAGATATGTTGACATTTTTTTCCTAGAAAAGGATGATGGCACGACTCCAAACTGTTCGACACCATGTCACCATTTCCAGAGAAATTTGACAGAGACGATTTAATTTTCTGACTATTCTTGACATGTGTTCAATTATCCTATGGCATAAGTTTCCTATAAGTCCGCTTAAAATAACTCGCTAGATGACATCACTCCAAGCTAGATTAGAATGACCATCCATGGAAAAATGAAAAACTTTAAAAAAGAACAATAAATTGTGAAGGAATTATATTATGCATTGAGATAAGGAAGCTTACCGAATTATTGCGCCTTATGGGACACTAATCCATTATCATGATCAAAGCCACATGGAATATTCAAATTCCCACCATACATCAATGACCAAATGCATCATGGTCATTGATGTTCTCGAAACTATCACAAATAGGCCCCTCTAATTTCTATTTGGAAAAACATTTGGCGTAAAATTATCCTTTTGTGCATTTCCTTTCATCCACTCCCATTAAATTATGAATATTGTAGGGGTATATATGTATAAAAATATTGTAATAATACTATTAGGAAAGACTAGGTTTGAGCTTTGATTACTATGGTGCTTACCCCAATAAGAAGGCACATATGATCAGATCCAATGGTAAACCCCACCATTTTTATGCAACTGTCACTATATGTGAGCTTCTTCAAAATTATCTTGACCACTATTGTGTTTGCCACATCTCAAGATTGATTCTCTCGATGGACAACAAGCTCAAAGATGACAACATATATATATTGATTCACCTTCCCTCCCTCTTTTCCATCTTCTAATTGTTTGAGGTAATTACTAGCTTAAAGCACACTAAGTCATGGTAGAACTCATAACACATGATCATAGAGAACTATACACCACTAAAATCCAAAAAGGACCCTTATTTTTGAAAACATGATGAAAGTTTTGCCTAACCGGTTGCAGGTAAAACTAAATTAAAGAATGGATGATAATTATCCAATAGGCTATTTAGTGTGATAAAATCCCCCTATTTTTTCTAAAAACTTGTCTCATCTTTGAAGTTCTCAAGCCGAAAAACACAAAAAAATTACTAAAATAAAACATCTACTACTGAATAAAATAGCTTGCATTTTTGGTTTGAATAAAGAACCAACAAGTGTCCAATCCATCAAAATAGGAGGTGTAGAATAAGGAATTTTTCTCCTCCTCAAGATCAAATTTTAGGCCGTTCTTTGGGGCTTTCAAAACCCTACATTCTACACTTTGAGAATGATAACCATGCCAAAAAATCAAAACCATTCATTAAATTGTGCAACTAATTTTACCTAGGGCATTCTTAGACCCTCATTGAATTCCCACATACACATGTTCTTCATGTCATGTTGGACCTATCCATAGAGGAATTAGTGAGTGATACTATTGAATATGTTAGAAATAAAATACAACTACATGACATTGCCACCATTTATTCATGGAATTGGTCCAAAACTCAATATAAAACATATGAAATAAGTATAAGAGAATTTCATTATGAACATGAATTTAGTGATGTGTGTGTGTCTAGTAGTAACCATATGAATAACAAAAAATAATATTGTTGAATAATCTACACATGCATAATACTACATTATACGCTTTTTGGCCTAATTAAGATGTTTCCTATCCGTGTAAAACATAGAGTGCATCTTTCTTAAGGTCCTAAAGCGAGAATTGATGCCTCACTCTTCCTCTTCATGGGAGAAAGGAATTCCCTTGAATTATTTTGATATATATAGGCACATGATAAACTTATCAAAAGAAGAAAATACTTTAGTTTAGTAGGCTTTGGTTTTCGATCTTCTTAACCTTTCAAATAAAGATGAACAAATTCCTTTATTTAAGTATCCTTCACACCCTAGTGGATATGTTAATGATTTTTCCATCGGGGAAGGATGATGACACAAATGCATGCGATTCGACACCATGTTGCCATTTACAGAGAACCTTTAACAAATAATTTTATATTTCTACCTATGCTTGACCTATGTTCGATTGTCCTTTGATATAAGTTGTCTATAATTGTACTCAAAACAACTTTGTTAGATGGCATCACTCCAAGCTAGATTAGAATGACCATCCACAAAAAAATTAAAAAATTAAAAAAAAGAAAATAAGTTGTGTAGGGATTATGTTATACATTGAGATAAAGGATCTTACCTAATTAATGTGCCTTGTAGGACACCAATCCATTATCATGATCAAAGCCACATGGAATATCCAAATTCCTTCCATACATCAATGACCAAATGCATCATGGTCATTAATGTTGTAGAGCAACTATAAAAAATAGGCCCCTATGATTCTTATTTAGAAAATTATTTTTGGCATAAAATTATACTTTTATGCATTTCCTTTCATCCACTTCTACTTTAGACACAAAATATATGCACTTGGGTACATTTTTAGGTCATAGAGCATACCAATATATACATGATTCCTAAGAAATAATAATAAAAAAATTATAATGTCTTTTGGGCCTTTTTCTTTGTCTCTTATACCTTTATTGAGCTTACAAACCCTACAGCCCCGTCGGTATTTTACTATTTTATCTTTTATGGCCTCAGACACTAGCACCCATTTAGGACAGAAGCACCCAGACACTCCTGTTCCTTCTGGCACCTTTGTTGTCCCTTCTAGGTGCTCCAAACCATATATATCCCTTTCTCACTCTTTTGGATCAGACTTCTAGTTTTCAATTACAAAATTCAAACAAGGGAATCATATACATAGATAGTTATAGCTCTCAAATATAGGGCTAGGCACTAGCATTATCTACTATCACCTAAGCTTGCATCCATAGGCATAAGAGCATTACAAAGCATCCATATAACACATCCATATAAGGGACAAGGGTTGTATCACTCTGCATAACCATCATAGGAGGGGAAGTTCATTCTATTCCATCTCACACATTCTATACATTTTCTATATTCTATATGTAGCCCACTATCATTGTGCAACTTGCACGAGGAATCCTAGGGCATTATTACACCATACATCAATGACCATCCTAGGGCATCAAAACCACATGGAATATCTGAATTCCCACCATACATCAATGACCAAATACATCATGGGCCCCATTTATGTTTTCAAAACTATCACTAATAGGCCCCTAATGTCTACAAGGGGATGGACAAGTAGAAATTAGGGGATGGACAACACACACACACACACACACACACACACACACACACACACACACACACACACACACACACACACACACACACACATTGATTCACCTTCCCACCCTCTTTTCCATCTCCTTATTTTTGAGGTAATTACTAGCTTGAAGCACACTAAGCCATGGTAGAACTCGTTGCACATGATAGCAGAGAACTTTACACGACTACAATCCAAAAAGGACCCTTATATTTGAAAACATGATGAAATTTTTCCCATCCTTTAAAGTTGAACTTATCCTCCCTCGAATCCCTTATTTTCCCCTTCTTCCTCGTGTAGTGTTTCTCTCTGTCAATTTCACTTCTTGACCCATCCCCTTTGATGTTCATATTGCACCATTTTTGTTTGCATCTAATTTACGGTTATTATCTTTTGATGATTGAACATCCTTTGACATTTTTTTGGTGACAAAAGTGCATGGCAATTACTTGTGTATTACTATTTAGTGGAGAGAGATTCATACAATCATAGCCACTAACAAATTATATATTAAACCGCTTCCTTTCTTTTACAAATATGTATTGCTTCACATATCATATCCCATTTTTAAAAAAAGACTATTTCCTTTTCATATATATACAAAAGTACAAACATAAAGATTTTTATAAACAATGCCTTTTTATCCAATATGGAGCTTACACATATTTCTTGGCCTTAGTTAACAATGACTGAATATAATCTGTTTTGTCAAATTCATTTGAGGTATGACCACTGAATCCTATTGTTTTATCATTGATGCTAGCAAATTTTTATGGTAGTCATCGCCAAAAATGTTGTTGAGAAAAACCTTGATCGTTAACTTGCTTTAGCTATATATAATAAAAACTATCTTGGTAAGAATGATTTCATGGTCCTTAAGTGAGACTCGATGCCTCACTCTTCCTCTTCATGTCAATGAGGGCTACTCTTGCATGTTATCTATTTGGATAGGTGCATGAAAAACATCTTAAAAGAAGAAACAAATTTAGTTTTACGGGCTCTAGTTCTTGATCTCTTTAACCTTTTCAAATCTAGATGAATTTTTTTCCTGTATTTATGTATTCTCTGCACCCTTGTAGATTTGTTGAAATTTTTTTCTGAAAAGGATGATGATGTGACTCCATATGGTTTGACACCACATCACCATTGCAAGAGAAACTTCGACATATGATTTAATTTTCTCGACTATTCTTGACATGTGTTCAAGTATCCTATGGCATAAGTCTCCTATAAGTCTACTTAAAATAAATTTTCTAGATGACATCACTCCAAGCTAGATTAGAATGACCATCCACAATAAACTTTTAAAATGAATACTAAATTGTGAAGGAATTATGTTATGCATTGAGATAAGGAAGCTTACCGAATTATTGCACCTTATGGGACACCAATCCATTATCATGATAAAAGCCATGTGGAATATTTGAATTCCCACCATACATCAATGACCAAATGCATCATGGCCATTGATTCTCGACAACTATAAAAAATAGGAGCCTTTGATTTCTATTTAGAAAAACCTTTTAGCGTAAAATTATACTTTTGTACATTTCCTTTCATCCACTCCCACCAAATTATGAATATTGTATGGGTATATATGTACAAAAATATTGTAATAATAGTATTAGGAAAGACTGGGTTTCAGATTTGATTACTATGGTGCTTACCCCAATAAGAAGGAACATGTGATCAAATCCAATGGTAAACCCCACCATTTTTATGCACCCATCACCATATGTGAGCTTCTTCAACATTATCTCTGACCGATATTGTGTTTACCACATCTCAAGATTGATTCTCTCCATGGATGACAAGTTCAAAGATGAAAACATGTATATATTGATTCGCCTTCCCGTTCTCTTTTCCATATCCTAATTGTTTGAGGTAATTACTAGCTTAAAGCACACTAAGCCATGGTATAACTCATTGCACATGATTGCGAGAGAAATGTATACCACTTCAATCCAAAAAGGACCCTTATTTTTGAAAACATGATGAAAATTTTTCCTAACCAAATGTAGTAAAACTAAATTAAATAATGGATGATAATTATCCAATAGGCTATTTAGTGTGAGAAAACCCCCTAAACATTCTAAAAAATTGTCACATGCCAAAAATCTCAAGCCGGAAAAAGCTGTAAAAAAATTACTAAAATAAAATATCTACTACTAGAATAAAATAGCTTGCATTTTTGGTTTGAATATCAACCAACAAGTGTCCAATCCATCAAAATAGGAGGTGTAGAATAAGGAATTTTTCTCCTCCTCAAGGTCAAATTTTAGGCCGTTGTTAGGGGCTTTCAAAACCCTATACTCAACACTTTGAGAATGATAACCGTGCCAAAAATCAAAACCATTCATTAAGTTATGCAAATAATTTTACCTAGGGCATTCTTAGACCCCTCATTGAATTCCCACATACCCATGTTCTCCATGTCGTGTTGGACCTATCCATAGAGGAATTAGTGAGTTATACTATTAAGCAATGTTAGAAATAAAATACAACTACATGACATTGCCACCATTTATCCATTGAATCAGTCAAAACTCAATATAAAACATATGAAATAAGTATAAGAGAGTTTCATTATGAACATGAATATAGTGATGTGTGTATGTCTAGTAGTAACCATATGAATAATAAAAAATAATATTGTTGGATAATCTACACATGCATAATAATACATTATACATTTCGCGACCTAATTAAGGTGTTTCCTATCTATGTAAAACACAGAGTGCATCTTTCTTAAGGTCCTAAACTGAGACTCGATACCTCATTCTTCCTCTTCATGGGAGAAAGGGATACCCTTGAATTATTTTGGTTTATGTAGACACATGAAAAAATTATTAGAAGAAGAAAAATATTTAGTTTTGTAAGCTACGGTTGTCGATCTCCTTAACATGTTCAAATAAAGATGAACAAATTCCTGTAGTTAAGTATCCTTAACACCCTCGTGGATCTGTTAGCGATTTTTCCTTCGGGGAAGGATGATGACACAACTCCATGCGATTCAACACCATGCCGCCATTTACAAATGACCTTTGATAGACAATTTTATTTTCCTCCCTATGCTTGACCTATGTTCGATTGTCCTTTGCTATATTTTGGCTATAATTCTACTCAAAACAAGCTGTATTAGATGGCATCGCTCCAAACAAGATTAGAATGACCATCCACAAAAAAATTTAAAAATTTAAGAAAGAAAAAAATTGTGAAGGGATTATATTATACGTTGAGATAAAGGATCTTAAATAATTAATGTGCCTTATAAAACACCAATCCATTATCATGATCAAAGCCACATGGAATATCCAAATTCCTTCCATACATTAATGACCAAATGCATCATGGTCATTGATGTTGTAGCAACTATCACAAATAGGCCCCTATGATTCTTATTTGGAAAATGCTTTTTGGCATAAAATTATACTTTTATACATTTCCTTTCATCCACTCACACTATAGACACAAAATCTATGCACTTGGGTACATTTTTAGGTCCTAGAGTATACTAATATATACATGATTCCTAAGCAAGAAAAAAAGTAATTGATAATGTCTTTTGAGCCTTTTGCTTTATCTCTTATACTTTTATTGACCTTACACACCCTATAGCCATGTCGTTATTTGAATGTTTTATCTTTTATGGCCTCGAACACTAGCACCGAGGTGCTCCATCCTCTAGGCGCTCATGCCCCCCTCAGCCCTTTCTCACTCTTTTGGATCAAACTTTCAGTTTTCAATTATGAAATTCAAGCAAGGGAATCATATATATACATAGTTATAGCTTTCAAATAAGGGGCCATGCACTAGCATTATCTACTATCTTCTAAGCTTTCATCCAAAGGCATAAGTGCATTACAAAGCATCCATATAGCACATCCATATAAGGGATAAGGGTTGTATCACTCTGCATAAACATCATAGGAGGGGAAGTTCATTCTATTCCATCTCACACATTCTATACATTTGCTATATTCTAGATCTAGCCCATGATCATTGTGTAACTTGCACAAGGGCATCCTAGGGAATTATTACACCATACATCAATGACCATTTTAGGGCATCAAGGGAATCTAGGGCATTAAAGCCACATGGACTATCTGAATTCCCACCATACATCAATGACCAAATGCATGATGGGTCCCATTTATGTTTTGACAAATGTCACAAATAAGCCCCTAATCTCTACAAGGGGATGGACAACAAGTATATATTGATTCACCTTCCAGTACCGTCTTTTCCATCTCCTAATTATTTGAGGTGATTACTAGCTTGAAGCACACTAAGCTATGGTAGCACTCCGTGCACATGATCCCAATGAATTGTACACCACTACATTCCAAAAAGGGCCCTTATTTTTGAAAACATGATGAAAATTTTTCCCATCCTTGAAAGTTGAACTTCTCCTCCCTCAAACCCCTTATTTTTTCCCCCTCTTCCTCGTGTAGTGTTTTTCTCTGTAAATTTCAATTCTTCGACCCATCCCCTTCTACATTTATATTGCACCATTTTTGTTTGCATCTAATTTATAGTTACTATCTTTTGATGATTGAACCTCGTTTGACAATTTTTTTTGGCTGACAAAAGTGCATGGCAATTACCTGTGTATTACTATTTAGCGGAGAGATATTCATACAATCATAGTCACTAAAAAATTATATATTAAACCGCTTTCTTGCTTTTACAAATATGTATTGCTTCACATATCATATCCTAGTTTTATAAAATATTAATTCCTTTTCATATATATACAAAAGTAAACATAAATATTTTTATAAACAATATCTTTTTATCCAATATGGAGCTTACACATATTTCTTGGCCTTAGTTAACAAGGACTAAATATAATCCATTTTGTCAAATTCATCCGAGGTATGAACCTGAATCCTATTGTTTTATCATTGATGCTAGAAAATTTTTATGGGCATCGTCGCTAGAAATGTTGTTAAGAAACACCTTGATCGTTAACTTGCTAGCTATATATAATAAAAATTATCTTGGTAAGAATGATTTTAAGGTCCTTAAATGAGACTCGATGCCTCGATCTTCCTCTTCTTATCGGTGAGGATACCCTTGCATGCTTATCTATTTACATAGGTGCATGAAAAACATCTTAAAAGAAGAAACAAATTTAGTTTTTTGGGCTTTAGTTCTTGACCTCATTTAAGTATTCTCTGCACCCTTGTTGATCTATTGACATTTTTTCCTAGGAAAGGATGATGGCGCGACTCCATACAGTTCGACACCACGTTACTATTTCTAGAGAAACTTCGCGAGAAGATTTAATTTTCCTAAATATTCTTGACATGTGTTCAATTATCCTATGGCATAAGTTTCCTTTAAGTCTACTTCAAATAACTCTTTTAGATGACATCACTCCAAGATAGATTAAAATTACCATCCACAACAAAGCAAAAACTTTTAAAAAGAACAATAAATTGTGAAGGAATTATGTTATGCATTGAGATAAGGAAGCTTACCAAATTATAGCGCCTTATGGGACACCAATCCATTATCTTGATCAAAGCCACATGGACTATTCAAATTCCCACTAAACATCAATGACCAAATTCATCATGGACATTGATGTTCTATAAACTATCACAAATAGGCCCCTCTAATTTCTATTTGGAAAAACCTTTTAGGCGTAAAATTATACTTTTGTGCATTTACTTTCATCTACTCCCACCAAATTATGAATATTGTAGGGGTATATATGTACAAAGATATTGTAATAATACTATCAAGAAAGACTTGGTTTGAGCTTTGATTATTATGGTGCTTACCCTAATAAGAAGGCACGTGTGATCGAATCCAATGATAAACCCCACCATTTTTATGAACCCATCGCCATATATGATTCTTCAACATTATCTTGACCGATATTGTGTTTGTCACATCTCAAGATTGATTCTCTCCATGGCCAATAAGATCAAAGATGAAAACATGTATATATGTATTATCCTTCATGTGCCCTTTTCCATCTCATAATTGTTTGAGCTAATTACTAGCTTAAAGCACACTAAGTCATGGGAGAACTCATTGCACATGATTGTAGAGAAGCTGTATACCGGTTCAATAAAAAAAAGGAACCTTATTTTTGAAAACATGATGAAAATTTTGCCTAACCATTGCATTAAAAATAAATTAAAGAATGGATGATAATTATCCAATAGGCTACTTAGTGTGAGAAACCCCCTAAATTTTCTAAAAACTTGTCTCATGCCACAAAGTCTCAAGCCGGAAAAAATGTCAGAAAAAAAATACTAAAATAAAATCTCTACTACCAGAGTAAAATAGCTTGTATTTTGGTTTAAATAGCAACCAACAAGTGTCCAATCCATCAAAATAGGAGATTTAGAATAAGGATTTTTATCCTCGTCAAGATCAAATTTTAGGTTATTTTTAAGGGCTTTCAGAACCCTACACTCTACGCTTTGATAATGACAACCATGCTAAAAATCAAAACCATTCGTTAAGTTGTGTAACTAATTATCCCTAGGGCATTATTAGACGTCTCATTGAATTCCCACATATACATGTTCTTCATGTCGTGTTAGATGTATCCATAGAGGAATTAGTGAGTTATACTATTGAACAATTTTAGAAATAAAATAGAACTACATGACATTGCCACCATTTATTCATTGAATCATGCAAAACTCAATATAAAACATATGAAATAAGAATAAGAAAATTTCATTATGAGCATGAATTTAGTGATGTGTGTGTGTCTAGTAGTAACCATATGGATAACAAAAATAATATTGTTGGATAATATACACATGCATAATAATGCATTATACGCTTTGTGGCCTAATTAAGGTGTTTCTTATCCGTGTAAAACACATAGTGCATCTTTCTTAAGGTCCTAAAGTGAGACTCGATGCCTCATTCATCCTCTTCATGGGAGAAAGGGATAGCCTTGAATTGTTTTGGTTTGCGGAGGCACATGAAAAACTTATCTCGAATAAGAAAAATATTAAATAAAAGATTTAAAGGTTTCATCTCTATAGCTATAAAGCGAGAAGGCTTGTGTTAATTGTGATAAAGCATCATGTTTCGATCCATCATAATTATTTTAATCTAAACATGTTTAATGTATATAAAATGGAAATTGTACCCGAGTTGCATTACGAAGATATGTGGGAGTAGGTAGTGTGTAATGTACTTGTTAATGATAATTTGAAGGGATGTTAAATATAAATTTAATTGAGAAATGTATTTCAACCTTTTTGTATATTATGATGGAAATAATGAAATATTGATATATTGAGAAGATATACAATGTACGCAACAAAACAATGAAATTATATTTAAATGTTATATGTTTGAAAAATAAAGAGGCCATCAAATTTGAGGAAATAATAAGCATTCTATTTTTTCTTCTTAACAAGGAAACAATAAAATATTTTGAAATATTAGCGAAAGATTTTCTAATCTATGAGTAAATACAAAAAAATCATAATATTTATTAATTTGAGTGAAGTAATTATAAAATTTAAGGTTTCTTCTTTGTATAGACCAATATAATTACAGAAAATGTTGCAAGATACAATTCAACTTCACAAATATATTTAAACCTTATGACAACAAGATTGGTTTTTATGGATATTTGAGTAAGGATTTGGTATTTCTTGTGAATATCATGTAAGGTTGTTTCTTAAGATGCAAGTTAATGGGGATGAGTTAATTCATTTAAAATGTGAATTAATATTTGTCATGGTGTAGGATGCAAGCATGACAACATGTTTCTAACCAAAGCTTACAACAAGGAGCCTCTATTGCGATGTCAATGGCGTAGTGGTGACGGTGATGTTGTGGTGTCTATTTTTTTGAAATATTTTTGTCCATTACATTATGTGCTTAGCTTTATGTGGATGTGTATATCTTGTCTTGATACATTGCAATTTTTAATGTAGTCAAAATAAATTCGTCAAATCATGATTACAATTCATATAAAGATGAAAACATGTCTATTATTTAGTGGCATAAAAACATGAAGAGACTATGTGACAAGTATAAGGTTTATATGTATCCACATTTTTAGATAAATACATTTAAAATATCTATACTAAATCTTCTAACCAATAGATTGATCTCCTTTCATTCTCAAGTATTTTCCATATATGAAAATGTATAACCAATTATTAAAATTAAAATGTCAACACATTGAATGAACATGAATATAATTGAAAAAATGTACTTATTGAATAAACTACTAACTTTACACTATGGGTAGGTGTTAGCATCAATGAAAGTATATATGAACTATATATAGATGAACAACAATAATGGAAAACAAACAATTGTGATGCATGCTAAAATATTTAGAAAATCCCACCCCAAATATTGCAATTAGGAAGAGGGTGGAAGTTAGATGTCATACGGATGGCTAGAACAAAGAGCATACATATCCTTTGAGCTTTTATCAAGTGGAGATGGGTGTCATCGTATGCAACTGCAACATGCATCTGGAAAATTTTAGCGGCAATTTTCGTAATTAGGCGAATAGTAGGAATTCTTGAATATACATTTGGCTATTTTGATGACCATGTCACTTCCCATGTTTCACCCGATAAATCCAAAAATGGTAATTTGTCCTTACGAATAACCAACAAATCTCTAATCCTAATTTCAATTTTTAATGGATCGTCGTGTAATTGACATGACATGATTTCAAAACATTCTTAGATCACCAAGATTTCTATGGAACCTTTCATCTCAAGTGCCAACTTTTTAGGGTGAAATTTTTGAAATTTGATTAAATTCACCATATGTACATACATACATAGATATTTTACATCCCGCTCTTTTAGACCCGTTATTTATTATTTTATAAGCGGTCAATAGATTTTTCATCACATTTGAATAAAGTCATTAACCTAGAGTCTTAGCTCACACCGTAATTTCTATAGATATATGATATCATTTGTTGGATAATGATAGTAAGGTTGTTTGATCACATACTAATATCAATTGGTCTGTAATAATATTTTACGAAATCTTGTGGTAGGTCTATGAACTGTGCTAACTTTGTGTTTGTGGAAAAATATAAACCTCACTCGGCTATCTCAAATAAGTTGGAAGTGCTTGATCATTGAGACCATGTGTGTGTGTGTGTGTGCGTGCGTGCGTGCATGTGTGTGTGTGTGTGTGTGTGTGTGTGTGTGTGTGTATAATCTGCAGTGTGTGCGCGCGTGTGTGAGATGATGTTGTTTTGTATAAATATACCTTGCCAAATGAGTTGATATTGTTCACATATTCCATAAATATGACATTTTGGAAACACAGGTGGTTTACGGTTGTGAGATGACTTATTTAATACACGATAAATTATACCACTTAATATAGGTGGATGACATGTATACATTGTGGTATGTATGTGAACACTTGTTCACGAGGTGGAAAATATGTTATTGATGTTGAAAGGAGGCATAAATTTTAAAAGTTATAGTTATGTGGACTTTGGGAATATTAACATAAACCTAGGTAACCACTATGCGAGCCAGACTCGAGAAATATTAACTTGCAAAGTTTGGAAAATTTGAAGTGTTGTTTATGTGACAAATCATGTGAAGACAATAAGGAAATACGTGGCAAGGTAATCAAAGTGTCGAGGTTTTGGGTTTATGGCATTTATTGTATATTCAGACTTCTCGGGAATTGTTTGGTTCCCCAATAAGCCAACCTAATTAGATCGCATCTATTTCCTTTTGAACTCTCATTTTTATCATTTCACTATTTATAAACATTGCTATTTTTTTATCACGGAGGTAATGGGTTTTCTCCTCCACTATGTCTATTTTTCGGCAATGGAAATGATTGTAAGAAATGGTGCAGCTTCTTGGAAAAATGAAATGTTTCATTATTTTAATTATTATTTTTGATATTGGAAAAGGTTACAGGAGGAAGAAAACAAAGTTCAACCAATGCATGTGAACACCAGACACGAGCTTCTTCTCTTATTCTTTATAACATGATAGTTATATTTTGACAGTGTGAACTAAGTTTTTTCTTATCTGTTATATGATAAATATAGATATACAATAATGATATTCGTTGTATAATAGTATGGTGCCCATATGTTATATTGTGAACTAGGTATGGATTTATACTTGATTGTAAAAAAATTATACTTGAGTTTAGTTATTTTTGTATCTAGACAAAGAAATATTGAATTGGGCAGTGTTGTTTTTCTGACTGTGGATGATATACAAATTGATTTTGGTTATTTTTCATTATTTTTATTTTCATGATTGTGATTGAAAAACAAATTGGGTATTTTAGTTTTAATGATCAGTAAAAATGTCAACTGGGTATAGTTATTCAACTGGGTATGCATTAATAGTTATATGTGACGTTTTGAATTAGACATCACTTGTATGCAGGCTCAGAACACGTTTTTAATGATTTGAAACTAGAATGGAAACCGGTAGTCATGATTCGTGTTATTTGACTTGTTATTTGCGTATGAAGAAAATGTATAGAGAACACCGTATGAATATCCATGAAATATAATGTTACATGCTTTAGAAACGTTTATAAATAAAATAATTAAGTTGAGAAAACTCTTAATTGAGTTGTAAAAGGAATTTGTGGATTTGGAAATTAGATGATTACAAGGATAAAGGAAAAGATTTTACGATCTGTATAGCTAGTTAGAATATGAATTTTTTTTTATTGCGTGATTGTGTTTTAATGGGTAATATTGCTCTTTAATTTGGATTTAGATTCATGACAGGTGACAAACTATTTGACTTGAAATTTGAAACTAGGCACGTGACATTGTGTTTTAAAGCAACAATGCATAAAGGGTCTAAGTGATAAGGTTGCTAAAACTTTGAATGTGTTTTGCCTCTGTAAAATAAGTGAGTAAATTAATGAGGAATGGTTAGTATTTTGCTTGTTATATTTTGTATTTGGTTCCATCACTAGGTGTAAGGGACATTACAATTTCTTTATTTGTTTTGAAGCAATGAAAATATTTATTACATATTGATCAAGTTATCTTGAATACTAATGTATTCTAGTTAAAATATTTCATTAGGTAATGAGTTTGAAAGTTACCAATGTATGGAAATGGTTTTGAATTATAGTGGTTATTATGTTGTCTAATCTGAGCCTAAAATTTGGAAATTATGGAAATATGGATTTGAGTATTAAATTATATTACAAGATCATCATGATAAGTTGACTGGATTTTGTTAATGCAGATGATCAATATAAATTAATGATGTTTTGATTGATGCTTCAAATAGATAATAGGTTGAATATTAGTAATATGAATTGCAAGGTCAACACTTGTATGCTATTATCATTTTATAATGATTATGATATAGAAAATAAAGAGGTTGTCTCATGCTAGTTCTTATGAATTGACACATGTATATTTTATTTTCTAATGATTGTACAAGTAAATAAGGAAGCCATGAAGTGTTTATATGGATTCTTTATAATACTTGTGTAGTTTTTGACCATTTGGATATATGTATAAAGAATCCTTGTTTATTATAAACTTCTAGTTATAATGCTTGATTTCATGATGAAATCCTAAATGAAAAAGGGCTTAAGACCCTAATGTAAAGTTGTAATTATGAAATTTTACAATGAGAAGTTGTTTTACAATCTTGTAAAAGTTTTGGTACTATATTAATTGTGAAATCCTATGTATGTTACTATGAGTATAAGTAGACTTTACTGAGTCTACATTTATACTTAATGTCTATAACATATACAATCTACTTATAGAATAAATTAAATAGTGGTCATTAGAACCTTCTAAGAAGTAACAAGCTCATTACTTATTCTAAATCCTTTATTCGATTAAGTTTATGTATATAATAGCTGAAAGCAAAATATAGTGGTGATTAGTTATTCTAGACAAAATAATAAGAATCCATAGTGTGTTTCTTTAATGGATGAAGAGTAATTACAAATTAATTGCAATATTTTTCAACAATATATACTAGGATGATTAAGGCAATGAATGCATATTTTAATCCTAGTGCAAAATGGAGTATGATTATCATAAAACAAAGATTCGTAAGTTACTATTTCTTTAGGAAATGTTAAATTAATCCTTAGGAATGAAATTTTTTCTAGACTCTAAATAAGAGATCAGTTTAATGAACTAAGTCAGTCAAGTTACTTAGAAATCTATAATCCCTATTAAATTTAGCTTATAAGTGATAATAAATGATTTAAATCCATAACACAATTAAACTAAGAATTTATGGGTAGCATAATTAAATGACCTTAAAAGTTGTAACAAATCTCCTATGACACAAACTTAATTAACTAGAAACATCTCAACTCATGATGAATAATAGTGAGATGTAAGGTGGCTACAATAGTAAACCTTAAGAATGACATAGATTAAATATAATCTCACCCCATCAAACATATACCTAGACACAGTCCTAACTAAGGGTAATTACAAAAATGGAAAGAGGATGTAATGGAACAAATTCCATTATGTGGTCTCTCTCTTTTCTATAAGAACCCTGAGTAATTTGTGGATATTTTTGTCTATGAAGATGGTCTTGTAAAGAATACTTCCTCCTTCATAACATGTTCACCTTCATAATAAAGATATACGAGATATTTGTTTCGAGATAAGTGTTTGGTGATGGAAGACTATATCTCTAGGCTTTGTGTGGTCTTGAGATACATTGTTTATGCACAATGAGAAAACTTTGGCCAAAGTAATGCAAATGGTTGATTGCATTGTCTGTTCACTGTATCCTTAATGATATATGTTAGATATCAGAATATGAAGATTGAATTTCGTGGTAGACATATAAGGATGGAAACATAGTTATCTCAACCTTGAAAAAGGTAAACTTGAACATAGTAAAGATTATATGATTACTCTTAATGAGTGGACTAAAGGGAGAAAAGAATAACCCTTCTCAGTTACACAAGGTTTATACATAGAAGAGTTATCAGATGGATCAAACTAACTAATAACTAGTAATCAAGTTTGATAATTGATTACTATAAATAATATTTATTTGATGTATGTGATTGAATATGAAGATTTCTATTTTTAAAAAAATCTTCATTTTTGGGAAATTAATTGAGTCATTACATTTGGTATCGTAGTGAAGGTTCCAGCTCTTGGACTTAATGGGTACATTATGCTAATACAAAGTTACCTTTATTTTAACATAACATAATAGTAAGAAGAAGAATGAACAATGATGTTGTAACTTGAGTTCAACAAATCATGATGAAACAAGCTGATGAAAAATTGGATGAAATACTCTTAGTTTTTACTATAGGTAAATAGTTTTGAAGGGACTATACCCTGTGTACAAAAAGGCTCAAAATCCAGATAAAAAATAAGAGAAACAAAGCCTAGATATGCCAAAAATCATAGACTAGGAGGCTTAACAACTAGATAATACAATATAGGAAGCAAAACAGGATCAAGACAAACAATGATCCGAATAAGAGCAAAAGATACAAAAACAAACAAGAGGGAACCACCACTTTGGTCATCCCACCAAAAAATAGCATCAAAATCACCAGACAACAACAACTTCACTGCCAGTAACTAGCAATAGGGCACCGCATCACTTGACAGCTCGGTCAATCTTGGCCTTAATCATTTGGAGCGAGACGAAGAACGCAATGGCCGTGGCCTGGGATGGATCTTTCAAATCCACCTAGGAAATTGCAAGATCTCTGTTCTCCTTTGATCCCCATATATCCTCGGTAATGCCACTGAGACTGCATATACTTCACACATGTTGCTCTATAAAATTATAGATACTTTTAAGAGCTGAGAGGATACAGTCATTACACCCTTTTGCATTTCCAAGCCTAGCATCCAGAGAGAGAAGCTTCTTGAATATTTCAGCAGTGGTATCATCTTCTTCGAGTTTTGCAGCTTCCTTTTGCCCTTTGTTTTATCCATATCCCTAATAGCACTCTTTAGGTCATGAATCTCCTTTTCCATCTTTTCAACCCTGTCCAACATGTCCACTTCCTTCGATTCCTTCACCGGTTTACTTATGTGAAGTAAATTATCTGCAAGTTCCATATCTTTATGGCTTCTTAAAACCCTCTGTGAAGATGGCAGAGGGACCTTAGCTTTCATTTCTTTCCTCTTCCTACTGGGGGTAGCAATGTCAAGTTTTCTATCGGCAAGGGGAGGAATGGAGGCAGGGGGGAGTAGGTTAGGGGTGGGAGCAGGCTAAGCAATGGCGGTGTATGAGAAGGATCAACCCTTGGTGGAGGGGGACATCCCTTGTGTGATTTTTCACCTTAAGAACATATTTCTCCAATGAATTCAACAAATAATGAAGAAAATTAATGGTAAGGTTTCTACGAAAGTGATTAAGGAAAATTAAGTGCTTATGGGGGATAGTGACAAATCTCCCTTCCAAAGTAACGTACCTTACCACCATCCTTGCAATCTCAACGAAGGGCTCAGGAATAGATGCTATTTTGATGCCATCCATCACAAAATCTAGGTTCTCCCCCTCATTGAGGAAATTTTTAGCCTCCACCTCTCTATCCATGCGCTTGTTGAAGAATTTGGTTCCGTCCAGATTGAGCCTGGTGACCTGGGAAATTAGCTCCTCAGAAATCTTGACCTTGATATTACTATACTCAACAACACGATTCCTCCAGCCATTCATGAATTTTATTGAAATATCCTGATCGAAACCTTGAATCTTTTCAATAAAATTTGTAAGACCCCCTTTTTGCAAATAGTTCCAGAGAACTGTATCATTTTTCCATGTTGGATTATGGGTGGGCTCAGTCTTGCAAGGTGGTCCCCCCATTTTTCCTGTGATGCTTCTACTTCTCACAATGGTAAAAATTTGAAATCTATATGATTCATCCTCTGCTCTTCTGCTTTGCTTTTGAAATACTCTTAGTTATCCAAGATATCTGTTAACCGGATTGTTTCCTTAGAGCAGTAGGTTGGGGGTGGCAATGAGAACCATGAGGAGGAACATGAAGAGTCCAAGATGAGGAAGAACATCATCCCGGAAGTAGGATAATGAGAACCAGTGAGATAATAAGAAATCTCTCATGACTATTGAATTGGATAAGGATATTAAAAGAATCAGCCCACTAAAGTTTGATGGGACTACATTGGGTGATGGAGCAAAAAACTGGTTAAGTGAAATGGAAAAATACTTTGAGGTTAGATATTTTTCTAAAGAAACCAAGGTTGTGTGGGGATCATTTCATCTCTCTCACGAAGCTTCCACTTGGTGGGACAATCAAAAAATGGAACTAGGAATTGAAACTTCATTATAACTTGGGAACAATTTAAAGGGAATTTCCATTAATGTTGGCTATCCTAGTTGTATTTTGACTAGAAAATAACACAATTCTAGAGTTTAATTCAAGGAAATTGTCAAGTAACTGAGTATTGGGAATGTTTCACTAGACTTTTGAAATATGTTCCCAAATATCAAAAAGATAAAAAGTTTCAAATTTAAAAATTCATAATGGGCTTAAATCCTAACATAGGAGGTGAAGTGGATGTGCATGGACCATCCACTATGGAGGTAGTCTTTGGAAAATCTATAAAACCGGAACAAAAACTGCATGATTTTTTTGCTTTAAGAGAGGAGAAATGTAAAGTTGCAAATAATAAAGCCTCTCCTTCAATTGGAAGAAAGACATGGTGAAAGAGATTTGATAAGAGGGGGAAACTTGAAAGGAAAAATACTATAAAAAATTTGCTATGAATAACAAAAAGGAGAGATAAAACAATTCTGGTTTTCAGAATAGATTTGAGAGGAAGGGGCCTATAGGGCATGTTTTAAATACAAAGGTGACCACTATGCTAGTAATTTCCCTAGAATAGCCAAAGAAATAATCAACGGTGGAGAAACAATTTTGGAAACAAAGAAACATTTCAACAGAGGATGCATATTGTTGTAGGAAATTATGAAGTGTAAAAACAAGCTCTTGCCATAGAATTTAAGGATGGGTTTTTTTATTTACATGTTACTATTGTATTTGATACTGGAGAAAATGAATGTTTTTTTCTTCTAAGTTAGCTTCAAAATTGTCTAGAAAAGATGGATACATGGAAAATTCGTGGACTGTTAAATATGGTAATAATGTTGTTCATAGAGTTACACAATATTTGTTTGAAGAAAATTTATAAGCACAAAGGTTACTACTGAGTGAAACTTTATAAATCCCCTTTAGGGACTTATGATGTTGTAATAGGCATGAACTGGTTGTCTCAACACCAAGCATAGTAGATTTCCTAAGAAAACAAATAATATGCCTTGATGATCAATAGAAAAAAACAATAATACAAGGTATAAAAAGAGATTTTGTAGTCAGAAAGATCTCTGCTATATAGTTGAAAAAAGACAAAAACAAGGGTTGTATGTTATATGCAATAAAAAAATAGATTCTAACGATATAAACTGATCCAAAAATAGAATATTTCCCTCTTTTAAACAAATTCAAAGATGTTTTTCCTGAAGAATTATCTTGATTACCCCCAAAATGATAGTTTGACTTCGTCATAGACCTCAAATCAGAACTAAACCTCTATCAAAAGCACCCTAAAAAATTACTACAACAAAGTTAGTGGAGTTGAAAGAAAAACTTCATGAGTTGTTGTCCAAAGGATTGATCCATCCAAGTGTATCACCTTAGGGAGCACCAATAATCTTTGTAAAGAAGAAGGATGGATCTCTAAGATTGTGTATTGACTATCAAATGTTAAATAAAGTAACCATTAAAAATAGATATCCCTTTCCTAGAATTGATGATATTTTTGATCAAATGATGGGTGCCTCGGTCTATTAAAATATTGATCTGCGATTTGTATACCAGCGATTGAGAATTAAATATGAATACATCCATAAAACAACTTTTATAACACATTATGGGCATTATGAATTCATGGTTTTATCATTCGGTCTCACTAATGCACCTGCAACCTTTATGAATTTAATGAACAATTTGTTTGAGAATACTTAGATCAGTTTGTGTTAGTATTCCTTGATGATATACTCATATATTCAAAAGATATGGAGGAACATGATAAACATTTAAGACTAGTCTTACAGATTTTAAGTAAACATAAAATGTATGGAAAATGGTCCAAATGTACTTTTTACCAAAAATAAGTACGATATCTCTGGCCACATAATCAGTAAAGAAGGAATTTCAGTAGATCCGTAAAAAAGAAAAGTTATTATAGAATGGCCATCCCATAACGATGTACATGAAATTAAAAGTTTCATGGGAGTGGTTGGTTACTATAGGAATTTTGACAAGGGCTTATCTAGAGTGGTAGGTCCAATAACTTCTTTGCAAAGGAAAAACAAGAAAAAAATTGGGATAATAAGTGTGAAGAAGACTTCAACTTATTAAATAAAAATTTAACTTCAACTCTAATCTTAAAGGTTCTAGATCCAAATGAGAATTTTATAGTTGTAACAGATGCTTCAGGAGAAGGATTGGGAGGATTCCTTCTTCAAAATGAGCATGTAGTAGCATTTGAAAGTAGAAAATTAAAATTACATGAACATAATTATGCTCCTCATGATTTAGAGCTTGTTACTATTGTTCATGCATTACAGGTTTGGAGACATTATCTTTTAGGGAAACCATTTGAATTAAAAATATATCATCTGGGTCTGAAATACATCTTTACACAAGCCAAATTTAAATGCAAGACAACATAGATGGTTAGAATTTTTATCACAGTATGATTTTGATATAAGTTATATAAAGGGAAAAGAGAATCGGGTAGTAGATGCCTTAATCCATAGGAAGCATATTTTTTTATTGTAACTTTAAGAACTCGGTTTTAAAATGAAGTTAGAGAACAACTTCAATCAAATTCTTATTATCGGCAAGTTAAAAATTCAATAGAAAATAATCCTAGTGACAAGAGGTATGATGGTTTCAAAGTTTAACATGTTGGAATTCTGCGTTATTTCAGCATAATATATGTACCTATAGGGAATGAATTAAGAACTAAAGTACTTAAAGAATTTCATGATGCACCTTATTCAAGTCATCTAGGAGTAACCAAACTGTTAGCTAATATAAAAAGACAATACTTCTAAAAATGAATGAAACAAAATGTAACAAATTATGTAGCTCATTGCTTAGAATATCAAAGGGTTAAGGAAGAACATTTACATCCAGTGGGGTTGTTGTATCCACATAATGTGCCAAATTATAAGTGGTAACTAATTAGCATGGAATTTTTCCAAAGACTACCAATGTCCAAAAATAAACATGATGTAATTCTAGTTATGGTGGATAGTCTCACTAAAGTGGCACACTTTATACCTAGAGATATGAAAGATGATTCACCGGTATTAGAAAGAATATTTGTTCAAGAAATATTTAGATTGCATGAAATATTGGAGCTGACCATATCGATAGAGATGCTAGAATGTCTTCCATATTTTAGCGAGGCACTTAATGTTTCCTTGGGAACAAAATTGAATTTCAAATCAGCTTACTACCTGTAAACTAATGGATAAAATTAAAGGGTAAATCAAGTTCGGAGGATATACTAAGGATATATTGCATGGATCAACAATACAAGTGGGAAGAATATATTTCTTTAGTTGAGTTTGTATACAATTGATTTAGAAAATATAGAAATAAATAAATTCCTAATTCTAAATATGTACTAGTCAAATGATATGAACAATTAAGTACATATTTGACCCAAGAAAATAAATAGTTTAAATTTTAAACCATAGTTGCAAATGAAGGAAATAAAGTACTTAGCTGATTCACAATAATTACGAGGGTATGTTGAGTTGGAAAACTATTGGAACATGAACTCGGGTGTCGTAATTAGACCTAGAAATTTTCAAGAGTGTCGTAATCGCTTGCTAGGATTAGGGTGCCTATGGAGGGTCAAGGGCACTTAGGGCGCTAGAGACTGTTTTTGGTGACTATGACTATTCGAAGCTTTAAAACTCAATTTTTAAGGTCACAAGATGTTTGTTGTCCTTTGCTTCCTATTTCTAGTATGTCACACCAAGTTCATAGATGTCACCTATAACTTGCAATAAAAATGACCTACAAAACCCCAAAAGTGCATCAAATCCCAAAAATAAAAAATACAAATGAGGGGTTAGACTATCCTAGGTTTTCAAACAAGTGAACTTATGGATGAGTGTTGCACTACATCTCAGACCCAATATAGTTATATGCTTGTGTGTAAAGAAATTGTGCCCTAGGTGGCTCTTGTGCGAGTTGCACTTAATAAAGATAAATAACTAGATGTAGATAATGTAGATAGATGTATGCATGGAAAAATGAACTTCCCCTCCTATGAAGTGTATGCAAAATAATGCAGTCCCTTTCCCTTGTGTGGATGCTTTAGATGGATGCTTGAATGCTCTTGTAAATTCCTTTGGATGCAACCTTAGGTGGTGATAGATAATGCTTAGTGCTTGGTCCTTTATTATTGCCACATATCTTTATATTTATATGATTCCCTTGCTCCAATTTTGTAATTAACCACTAAAATGCCGACTAGTAAAAATTAAGATGCCCAAATGGCTAGAAGAGACCCAAAATATGCAAGCAAAGTAAAAAGAGGTCGGGGTGCCCGAGGGGATGGGGCGCTAGTTTCCCGAGTCATAAATGTCAAAATATGAAAAGATAGATTGGGAAAGAAGGTGTGTGATACTAAGAAGGAAAATAGAAAGAAAGCAAATAGGCTCAAGATAGTGGTCAATTAGTACTTTTCTTGCTTAGGAATCATATGAATAGTAGTATGTGATCATGACTAGATAAATACCCAAAGTGCGTGATTTAGTGTCTACATTTTCCCCAATTTATTTTTTGAGTGAATGCTCGATAATATAAAGTAGATAAGATATGTGTACCTAATAACCATGTAGATCGATGGTGAAAAGCATGCTAAGAGACAATGAAAAGTGCGAGTGATAAAAATATGAAGCGTGGAAGCTAGAGAAGAGGAAGTAAAAAATGATGATGACGATTCAAGCCTAGGGTGAGAGCATATGTGTAGATGTTGGGTTGTACCTATTGTTGATGTCACTTGATGTGTGATTGATGTGACTATTGCTTCCTATAAGGACAAACCTACACAAGAGAAGAACAAACAAGTAGTTAAACACATGTATATATGAAAAATGCATAAAAGTATATAAGAAAGTATGTAAAAATTAAAAAAGGAACATATGTACATAATTCATGATGATTGAAAGAGATATAAAGTATCCTGAAGATGTTGTAGAAGACCGAGTTTTTTTGGCAATCTCACACCAGTTGCATTGAGTGTGAGTTTTTTGGGCGATCTCACGCCGGTTTTTACAGTATGGAAGAATTGCAGGGAGAAAGGTCTAGTGTTATTATCTAACCTATGACTACTTCCTGAAGATAAAACACCACTACAAATGGTGTGTATAGATCTGATCCATTTCAATCCAGTTCGATCCAACGTGAAATTAGAAAAGAAGGTGTGATACATGCATGTCGAGTGTCGAAGGATTGTTTGTCCTATAAAAGCCACTTGAGTGAACTACTAGAAAATTGGTGAATTGATCAAAGTTGTGTAACTACCCCAAGTCAAAGGTTCCTAGGAAGGGTTAGGAGTGCTCAAGAACTATTGGTTTTGTCTCTCGCAGGTTTTTGTGTTGTATTGAGGACCCATGTTAGATTTTGAGCCTTGTCTAAGATTAAATATTGTATTTGATGGTGGTACTAAATTATGTTGAACTATGATCTGTAGACTATTGTATGGGGTGACTAATTGACCCAATGATGCCACCCTCGAAGCAATAACAAGAAACCAAGGTATAAAATAGTTCCTACAAAATAAATGTTTCACATGATTCACCCATCAACATGTTAGAAATATAGAAATTATGTCAAAGCATGTATAATCCGATATAGTAATGTGTTATGGAAAGTGACATAATATCAACCATGATGTGTATGAAAGTGGATTGCCCCGAGGAGTCTATTGTGGGACTTTGGTAAGACATATTGTGCCAAGCATCCATGCTACATGTAATGATCTGTGATCATAACTAGAATGCAAGTGAACACGCATGTGTGTATAGAAAATATAATGACATATAATGTATCTAACTAATGTAGTAAGGAGTGATGTGCAACCAAGAGATGCGGTATGATGTGGAATGGAATTCAAAGTGAGAGTGATAGGAGTAGTGTGCCCCCTGAGTGAGTACAAATGAGTATTCATGTGATGAGGTTCATTTATAAATTCCCCCTCGGATCAATAATGAACCATATAATAAGAGTGCGTCATCGGAAATGGTTTGAATAGTGCACAAGAAATATATGCTCATCAAACCATAAAGTGTAGAGTGTAGAGAGTGAGTGAGTGAGTGAGTGAGTGAGTGTGGTGAGGTTCATTTCATATTTATACCCTCAGCAGTTGAGTATGAATGGTGGAAATAGAGTGTGTCATCGGGAAGTGTGTCGTGATCGGTGTGTGTGAGAAAGATATGTTGTGAATGTGTTGAGTGTGAAATGTGTTGCGTGTTATGATGCATGTAGTAAGCCCTCAACGGTCAAGTGTGAACCATAGCATGAGATTGCATCATCGGGTAATGAGTGTAGTGTGTAAAAGTAGATGCAAGAAATATGTGTTGTGAATGTGGATAGTGTGCAATGCGATAATGCGTAATAGAAGCTACAAGAAAGAGGTGAATAATGTGTGATTTTTGAAAAGTGTGGTGTGTGAGGTTCATGTATGTAGTATGTCATCAAAATTCAAGTGTGAACCACAACACAAGAGTGCGTCATCGGGTATTGATGATACAAGAGTGTTTGAAGATGTGCAAGATGTGTGTGAGAGAATAGATGTGAAGAATAGAATCTCCATACATCTAATAATACTAGAGGGGGATATAATAAGTATGATGTCCCCCAAGTGTATGAAGAGAATAATGATCAAGTAACATTGTCTAAGAGATCATCATTATCATGGTCAAAACCGAATGGTGATGCATCTAAAAATTTGTAAGAAATAGTATCAGGTTGATCGAGTAAAGATCCATTGAGGCATAACTTATAAATTCCCATAACATATTCTTCATCATTAAATGGAGGCAATGGAAAACCATTTGCATACCATCGAGTAAGAGTTTGTGAATAACCCATAAATGAATCATTACAAATGAAAACACGACCAAAGGGAATAGGAAATGAAATATCTGTATGATTAGGGTCTAAAGTGCCCCTAATGTAGTCAAGCCAATATTTCCCAAGTGTAAGTGGAGAAGTGCAAGGATATCATGCAAGAACTACTATGAGATGAAACTAAAAGACACGAAGACCATAAGCAATAATAATGTAGATAAAACCATGATAAATATGAGGATCATGAAGCGGAGGATAGAGGTCATCAAATGTGAAGCCTAGCCGAGTCAAGCCATCATGTGTACATATAGTATCGGAGCAAGTAGGATCAAATGGAATATGTTCCCAATAAGAATCATTCATGAAAAGTGTGCATGTAAAAGGAGAACATGCCAATGGTGGTTGCACATGAGAAAGTGAAGTAGATGGAATGATGTTTGATGTTTGGATAGGCCCCAATAAAGTACCATAGCATTTGTAGAAGTAGGAGGGGGAAATGATGTGGATGGGACAATGTCTAACATGAAAATAACACCTTCAAGTGGTGGCAAGTGAGTGGAGAATCCATGGGTTGTGGGTCATTAGTAGTAACAAATGTTGGAGTAGGGAGTGTAGTGATTGAATCATGGTTGTAATATTTGAATGGTTCACAATCACGACAATTGTATATTCTACACCCTCATGTAAGAATTTAACACATCGATGCACTGTAGAAGGTATTGCTTGCATGACATGAAGCCATGGCCTACCAAGTAAGCAATTATATTGAATTGGGAAGTCAATGACAAAGAAAACCGTAGGAAAGGTTTTGGCCGATAGTGATAGGTAAAGTGATATGGCCTATGCATGGACGAATGGAACCATCATACATGCGAAGAGAAATGGATGAAGGACTAACATAAGCAATAGAAAGGATGATAGCTTCAATGAATGATAAAGGGCATAGATTAAGCTCATATCCATTATTGACTATAGTTTGTTTGACACCCACATTATTGATGTGAATCATGATGTATAAAGGTGGATCATTGTAAAAATAGAAAGATCAACAAGAGGATTATATGGAAAAGTGATGTGTTGAGAAAAAGCATTTACAAATGTGTTATATACTATATTTGGATGAATATCAAGGAACATGAGTAGTAGCCAAGAGATTAATGATTTTATCTCTTAATTCAGGGTTGATGAGCAAGAAATCATGAATAGAAATATCCATGATTAGATGGCCTTAGAAAAATACAATAAATAATGAAATAAATACCTTAAAGGTGTTTGAAAAGGGTGGGTTCACCAAATGATTAACAAAATATTGAAATAAATAAATACCTAATTCTAAATATGTTCCAAAGTGCATTGATATGAACAATTAAGTACAAATTTGACCCAAATAAATAAACAATTTAAATTTGAAACCCTAGTTGCAAATGCAGGAAATAAATTACTTAGTTGATTTGAAATAATCTTGAGGGTGTCTTGAGATGGAAAACTACTTTGGAATAGGAACTCGGGGTGTTGCAATCATACCCAAAGATTTATAGGAGTGTTGGAACTGCCAGGACAAGGGTGCCTATGGAGGGTCAGGGGCACTAGAGACTTGTTCGAAACATGTGACCACTCGGAAGATGTGAAACTCAATTTTTAAGGGTAACAATATGTTCATTGTCTTTTTCTACATGTCATTAGTATGTCGCACCAAGTTCGCAGATGTCACCCGTAACTGCAATAAATAAATGATTTTAAAACCCCAAAATCACATCAAATCCCAAAATGAAAATAATGCAAATGAGGGTTCAAACTTTCCTCAACTGTCACACAAGTGAACTTACAATTGAGCATTGCACTACATCTCAAGCCTAATAAAGTTCTATGTGTTTTTGTAAAGAAATTGTGCATTAGGTGGCTCTTGTGCACGTTGCAATTGATAGCGAGCAATAGCTAGATGTAGAAAATGTAGATAGATGTGTGCATGGAAAAATGAACTTCACCTCCTATGAAGTGTATGCAGAATAATACAGTGCCATGACCTTGTGTGGATGCTAGATGGATTCTTGAATGCTCTCGTAAATGCCTTTGGATGCAACCTTAGGTGGTGATAGATAATGCTTAGTGTTTTGTCCTTTATTATTGCAATATAGCTTTATATTTATATGATTCCCTTGCTCCAATTTCATAATTAACCACTAAAAGGTCATCTAGTAAAAATTAAGATGCCCAAACATCTAGAAGAGACCTAAAAGATGAGAGCAAAGTACAAAGAGGTCGGGGCGCCCGGAGGAGATGTGGGCACCTAGGCAATTTAGCATCATGGTAGGGCGTTAGTGTTTAGAGTTAGAAATGCCAAAGTATGAAAAGACATTCTAGGAAAGAAGGTGTGTGAGACCAAGAAGGAAAATAAAAAGAAAGTAAAGAGGCCCAAGACAGTGGTCAATTAGTACTTTTATTGCTTAGGAATCACATGAATAGTAGTATGTGATGATGACTAGATAAATACCCAAAGTGCATGATTTAGTGTCTACAACAATAATTCGCATCACTCATCACTTTGAAAATGGATCCTTTTGAAGCCATGTATGGCAAAGGTACATAACACCTATTAAGCGGGATCTATTGAAGATAGGGAAGTTGTAGGAGGTGAAATGCTAACTGAAATAGAGAAACAAATGAAACTTATTTGGGAATGGTTAAAGGAAGCAGTAGACATATAAAAGAGTTATGTTAATTTAAAAATAATAGAAAGGAAGTTTAATGTAGGAGATAAAGTATTTATGAGAGTGAAACCCAAAAAGAGATCCATTACTTTTGGTAAATCTGCCAAGTTATCACCTAGATTTGTTGGACCATTTGAAATTTTGGAAATTATAGGTCCTGTGGCCTATAGGCTATCTCTACCTCCTACATTATCTAAAATGCATGATGTCTTCCATGTATCCTTACTTGAAAAAGTACTTTTTGATTTAACTAGTGTGTTAAATTGGGATTCATTGCAGGTGCAGGATCCTAGAATCATCACAGTTGAACCTATAAAATCTTGGAAACACACAAAATACAACTAAGAAATCATGAAATTACACAATGTAAGGTCTAATGAGACCAATACTTTGAAGAAATTTTGACTTGGTAAAACATAGAAGACTTGTAAAATGATTTTCCTTTAATATTTGAATAAGTCAAAAGAGAAGGGAAAAATATGTATAATATTGTTATCTAATTTTGAGTGACCATCGAGTCACAATTGTTTATCAAGGTTTGAATCACTATTTAAAAAAATTAGATGAATATTTTCTTAACCCCATTAAATTTTTTTCTTCTTGAAAATTTGATTATTGTAATGGTAAATGTTACCCTTATAATGCATGAATATGTCATCGGGATGATGAATCCTTTTAGGGAGGAATTATGTAACATCCTGCTCTTTTTAGTCCCTAATTTATTATCTTATACTCGGTCTATGCATTGTCGTCATATTTGAATAAATTCATTAACCGAGAGTCTTAGCTCGCACCATGTTGGACCCCTGGAATATTGGCCAAGTATGAAGGCGCGTAGGCATGCAAGGTCCCAGTTATGGAATGGCGTCAGAAGGCAAAAGCACGCAAGAGAAGGGTATAAGGAAGCATGTAGCATGTGCGACATGTGAAAGGATCGGGACTTAGTCATTTTGGATGTCCAGAGCAGAACACATGAAAAGCATGACCCGGTTGCGCATGGATAAGATGTTAGCCTAGCGACAGGTTGGCCCAAGATGGAGCATTCTTGCAATGGAATCTTCTAGAAGAACATCATGGAATAAAGTGGAGAGCTCAAGCTTGGAGAAGCATGCTCACATGGAGGACCACATTTGGACACTTGGCACCAGATCTGAGGGTGTTGGAGGATGGGTTGGCAGTCCAGAAAGCTATAAATACAAGTGCCTGCAGAGACAAAGATATATAGACATAGAGGGATATACATATGGAGGTATATATACAAGTATCCATATAGACACCTAGGGAGTGAGCGGAGCTCTGTAGAAATGTTACGAGGACTGTGTCAGTGAATAATTTTATTCGAGAGAGCATGCATTAGGCCTAGGGGTTATAAATTTTCTTCTGGGTAGCTTAGTTACATTAAGTCCAGTCCAATGCATGACTACGGTCTGCTTCTCTGCGACCCTCTGTCATGGTTCCATGGATGTAATAAGGTTACTTGTCATAATATATACATGAATATCAATGATTCTGATGCATGTTTCTCTCTTATGAATTCTCTTTCCTTTCATGCTAAGTATGAATGCTTGTATGTTTCTTTCTCACTGTACGTGTTATGGATTACATTAAACACTCGGTGCAAGTGACTGCAGGATCTAGAGTTAGTTTTGAGCCCTATGGTTCTTGTATGTCTTAAAATTCCCTTTTGAAATCTCTTACACTAATCATAGATGATGTTTCCCACTAAACTAACATAAAAGAGAGACTTGGTACCCGCGTGTGCCTCGGGTGAGCACTCAGCTTTCGCTGGGTGATAGGCCGGCGTGCGTAGGGTTCCTTTTTTGTGATAGGATTACAAATGACTACACACTTTGCCATTTATGTAGATATATAATATCTTACTGCTATATAATGATAGTAAGTTTGTTTGATTAGATACTAAAATTGGTTAGTCTGTAATAGTATTTTATGAAAGCTTGTGGTATGTCTATGAACTGTGCTAATTTTTTGTGTGCGGAAAAATATAAACCTCACCGACTATCTCAAATTAGTTGGAAGTGCTTGGTCATTGGGACTGTGTGTGTGTGTGTGTGTGTGTGTGTGTGTGTGTGTGTGTGTGTGTGTGTGTGTGTGTGTGTGTGTGTGTGTACCATGATCTTGTTCTATCTAAATATATCTTTCCAAATGAGTTAATATTGCTCATGCGATCTATAAATAGGATGGTTTTGGAAACACAGGTAGTTTACTGGTTGTGAGATGACTTATTTAATACACGATAAATTATACCACTTAATATGGGTGGATGACATGTATATGTTGTGGCATATATATGAATACTTGTTTACGAGGTGGGAAATATGTTAATGTTTTTGAAAGGAGGAATAAATTTTAAAAGTTATAGTTATGTAGACTTTGGGAATATTAACCTAAACCTAGGTAGGCAATATGCAAGCCGAGGCTCGAGCTATATTAATTTGAAAATTCTAGAAATTTTGAAGTGTGGTTTACGTGGAAAATCATGTGAAGATATTAAGGAAATATGTGGCAAGGTAATTAAGGTGGCAGGGTTTTGGGTTTATTGCATTTATTGTGTGGCTATACTTCTCGGGATTGGTTATCTTCCCCAAGAATCCAACCTAATTAGGTTGCATCTCTTTCCTTTTTCACTCTCATTTTGATCATTTCACTGTTTGGAAACACTTTGTTTATTTTTCGTTCATGGAGATAATGGGTTTTATCCTCCACTGCGCCTATTTTTCGACCATGGAAATGGTTTTGAGTAGAAATGGTGTAGTTTCTTTGCAAAATGAAATGTTTCAATATTTTTATTGTTATTTGTGATATTGGAGAAGGTTACGGGGGGAGAAAAAAATTGAGATAAGGCATCCGAATATTAGGCATGAGCTTCTTCTCTTATTTCTTTGTATCATGATAGTTATATTTTGACAGTATGAACTAAGTGTTTTATGATATGTTACATGAAAAATATAAATATATAGTTATGATATTCGTTGTATAATAGTATAGTTATTTTATGTTAAATTGTGAACTAGGGTGTGGCATTATACTTTATTGTTAAAAATATATATTAAGTTTAGTTGTTTTTCTATCTAGACAAAGAAATACGAACTGGGTAATGTTGTTTTTCTAAGCGTGGAATATATACGAGTTGGTTTTGGTTATTTTCATGACTGTGATTGAAAAACAAATTGGATATTGTTGTTTTAATGAGTGTACAAAAATGTGAAGTGGGTATAATTATTTTTAAAAACTATGAATAGTTATTGAACTAGGTATGCATTAATTGTTATATGTGATGGTTTGAATTTAGACACCACTTACATGTAGATTGTGAACACATTTTTTATTTTTCAAAACTAGAATGGAAGTCTGGGTAGTCATGATTCATGTTATTCGACACATTTTTATGTATGAAGAAAATGTATAGAGACCACAGTATGAATAAGCATGAAATATAAGGTTACATGATTTAGAAATGTTTATAAGTAAAAGAATTAAGTTGATAAAACTCTTAATTGAGTTATAAATGGAATTTGTGGATTTGGAAATTAGATGATTACAAGGACAAAGGAAACGATGTTACGGTCTATATAGCTAGCTATAATATGAAAAGAAAATTTATTACATTTGTTATTGCATTTTAATGGGTAATATTTCTTTTTCATTTGGATTTAGATTACCAACATGTAACAAACTATTTCACTTTGGAAATTTAAAACTAAGCATGTAACATTTTGTTATAAAGCAATACCCCAAAAAGGGTCTAAGTGATAAGGTTCTTGAAATTCGATATAGATTTTTACTATGTTTTCCCTCTGTAAAATATGGGAGTAAATTAATGAGGAATGGTTATTACTCAACTTGTTCTTTTCTTTATTTGGTTTCATCACCATGTGTAAGGGACATTACAATTTCTTTATTTGTTTTGAAAGCAACTGAAAATAGTTATTACATATTGATCTTTATCTTGAATACTAATGTGTTACGGTAAAATATTTCATTAGGTAGTGAGTTTAAAAGTTACCAATGTATGGAAATGGTTTTGAATTATAGTGGTTATTATGTTGTCGATCTAAGCCTAAATTTTAGAAATTATGGAAATATGGAATTGAGCATTAAATTATATTACAATATCACCATGATAAGTTGACTGAATTTGTTAATACAAGCTGATATAAAATGATGGTGTTTTGATTGATGCTTTAAAAAGATAATAAGTTGAACATTAGTAATATGAATTGCAAGGTCAACACTTGTCTGCTATTATCGTTTTATAACGATTATGATATAGAAAATAAGGAGGTTGTCTCATGTCAGCTCTTATGAATTGACATATGTATATTTTATTTTTTAATGACTATACGAGTAAATACAAAATATATGCGGTGTTTTCCTAGATTGATTATAATACTTGTGAAGATTATGACCATTTGGATATTTGTATAAAGAATCCTTTTTATAATAAACCTCTAGTTGTAATGTTTGACTTCGTGATGAAATCTTAAATGAAAATGGGGCTTAAGACCCTGATGTAAAGTTTGAATTATGAAATTTTATAATGAGAAGTTGTTTTACAATCTTATAAAAAAATTGGTACTAAATTAATTGTGAAAGAATATGTATGTTGCTATGAGTATAGGTAGACTTTTTCTACATTTATACTTACTGTCTATAACATATACAATCTACTTAAAGAATAAATTAAATAGTGGTCATTAGAACCTTATCAGAAGGAACAAGTTCATTACTTGTTCTAAATCCTTTATTCGATTAGGTTTACATTTATAATAGAAATAAGAAAAATATAGTGCTGATTAGTTATTCTAGACAAAATAATAAGAGTCCATAGTATGTTTCTTTAGTGGATGAAGAATAATTACAAATTAATTGCAACATTTTTCAACAATCTATACTAGGATGATTAAGGAAATGAATGCGAGAATTTAATCCGGAGTGAAAAATGGAGTATGATTATCATAAAACAAAGATTCTTAAGTTACTATTTCTTTAGGCAATTTTAAATTAATCCTTAGGATTGAAAGTTGCTTCAGACTCTAAATAAGAGATCAGTTTAATGAACTAGGTCAATCAAGTTACTTAGCGATATATAATCCCTATTAAATTTACTTATAAGTGATGATAAATGATTTAATCCATAACACAATTAAACTAAGAAGTTATGGGTAACATAATTAAATGACCTTAAAAATTTGTAACAAATCTCCTATGACCCAAAGTCAATTAACTATAAACATCCCAACTCATGAATAATAATAGTGAGACGTAAGGTGGATATAGTAGTAAACTTTAAGAACAACGTAGAATTAATATAATATCACGTCATCATTCTTATACCTGGACATAGTACTAACTAGGGGTAGTTCTGAAAAATGGAAAGAGGACGTAATGGAAATAATTCCATTACGTGGTCTCTCCCTTTTCCGTAATAACCATGAGTAATTTGTTGATCTTTTCATCTACGAAGATGGTCCTGTAAAGAATACTTCCTCCTTAACATGTTCACCTTCATAAATAAAAATATCTTGAAAAATGTGTAGAGATAAATGTTTGGTGATGGAAGACTATATCTCTAAGATTTATGAGGTCTCGAGATACATTATTTTTGCACAACAAGAAAAATTTGGCCAAAGTAATGCAAATGGTTGATTGCATTATCTGTTAATGACATCCTTAATGATATATTTCAGATACCAGAATACGAAGATTAAATTTCGTAGTAGACATATAAGAATGGAAACATAGTTTTCTCAACCTTGAAAAATGTAAACCAAAACATTTTAAAGATTATATGATTACTCTTGATGAGTGTCTTGAATGAAGAAAATAATATCCCTTCTTAGTTACATAAGGTTTATACATAGAAGAGATATCAAATGGATCAAAATAAATAATATCTAGTAATCAAGTTCGATAATTGTTTGCTATAAATAATCTTTATTTTAGTTATGTGATTGAATATGAAGATTACTACTGTAAAAAAAAATTCTTCAATTTTTGGGAGATTCATCAGTGTTACAGATCTAGATTCTAGGGACTAATCAAGCAAACCTTTTTCTATCTTTTTAGGCTTGGGAATTTGTGAATTTGTGATATAGTAGAAAAGGATTCATCATTTGGATTACGAAAATAAAATAAATCAAGTTCTTGTCTGCTATAACATTGCATTTTATATCCTATAAGCACTTAGTGAATGTAAGTATATTCACTCTTGATCCAATTCAAATATTTTTTTCTATCATGTCATATTAATTTATCTAATTTTGTAATTTAGGTTGTTAGTAATGCTATAATCTATTAAAATATGTCATTTTGATTTTATGGTACCTTAAGTATATGTGCATCGTACATTGTCGCCGCGATGTCATTTTTTCCATGTCATGCGACAACTGCAATACCTTAGTTGATTTTCATATCATCTCAACCAAATCAAAACTTTTCCTTATAGTAAAATGGAAACTAAAAGGTAATCTCAAAGAAAAGAGAAACACCTCCTAGCAGCTTTGGCATATGAAAAAATATCATCTTATTTTGAGAAACCATCTACAAAATTCCATCCTTTCTAGTAGGACCAAAAAACATCAAGTGATAATGATGGAATTCGAAATGAAACTCAAAATGATTTCATTGATGATTTGATGATTGACATTAACAATGATGACGACAATGAAATTTCTTCCCTTAAATACATCCCATTGAATTAATTTGAAATAATATCACTAGATGAATAACATATCTACTCTGTACTAGAATGTCATCATATTCACTGCCCAATTGAATGTTAGAGGTGAAACTTCGACATCAATGAATTTCAAATTCCACCATGACAAATACTCAGGAGACACCTATTTCTAGAAGAAAGATAAAGGTAATAAAATGGGACTTGGGAAGGAGTTTCAAGTTAGAGTGGGTTTCTAAGTTTCTATCTATTGAACCTGTTGAAAATGAAAATAAATATAAAAACCAAAGAATGAAAATGTACAATCGAAAATTGAAAATTAGGTAGGGACAAGACAATGCAACTTAAATTAGATACTATTGAGAAGCACATAGGAAAGATATATGAAAAGCAAATTGTAGATAGAGTTGTGAAGAATGTTTCCATATGTAAAAATATGGATGATTGTTTACATATTAGGTATGAAAAATAATTTTAGGAGAACAAGAGAATTGAAAGAATAGTTGCAGAGAATGGAGGGACAATTACATCTCAATTTAACAAGGTCATTCAAAATAGTATTTTAGGTAAAATAGTTTAGCTAGCTACTATTTTTCACATTACGAAAAAGAGGTCATCCTATAACATATTTTCCTAAACATAAGAAGATGTTTTCTTTTCTTAGTGTCTCCTCCTTTCCTCATTATCACCGGTCTGAAATTAGTGGTTGGGATTGGGAAAAATGTGTAACTATGGTTGAGAAAGAAAACTTAAAAGATAAACTTAAGTTTCCACGATACGTGTCTTTATCTATTGATGAGGTTGCAAAAGTAGATAATATTGCATGGGTTTGTATACATGTGTATATTATTGAGAGTCATATGAGATAGCCTCACTTATTTGATATTCACAAGATGAGGGAGAACTCTAATGCTAAAACATTTGTGAATTGGTAATAAGAAGTTTGAAGGAGATTAGTGACATGGATAATTCTCTAAGTGCAACAAATCTAGTATGTGTTGGGCCGGATGGGTATCTATAATGTAAGGTCATCGTAATGGTCGGTGTGCGAAGACTCCAATCATATCATTTCCTGCGCATATGAATGACATTCATTATATGGCTCATAGAATGAATCTAGCATATAAAATAGTCAACAAATTTAAACTTGTAAGACTACTTTTTGGGTCCAACATTTGAGTTGGAAGAATTAAATGAAGATTGGATGTCTTCAAAAATTGTTTCTAGAAGTACATGTGCTTTTGTACAAGGATATGAGACAATCTAAAAGTGACAAAGAAGGCCCTCCTAACTCTCTCGAATCGTGCCGAGAACGGTGATGATCATTGGGGTGTTGATAAACTAGTTAGGTAGTCTTATAGCACAATAACGGGATCTCAAGGAAGGCTCCAATCAATATCTTTAGAGCTCAATACAAGCTCTGTTGTGATCTTATCTATGGGTTGTGGATACGGGAAGATGACCTATGGGTGCTTCATATATATCTCCGAAAGGTCATGAAAATGGAATGGCTAAATGTGTAGTGGATCTTTTGGTGTTTTATGGATGATTCTCTGGTCTAGTCCAGAAATCTTTAGCTTGATTAGCTGCTACGTTTAATAATGATAGTTGTGTGATAATGTCTGGTGGAAGTGGAGAGGACCTAAACACCAGTGTTCACAAGTTGGTGTCAATACTTGATTGATTTGTAGGCCCGTTGGGTTATGGACCTGTGGATCACAACCGTAAGTTTGTGGTTGCTTTATGGACCTCTATGGTCATATGAAGAGTCAATCCCTGATTCCGAGTATCCAGTAATCGTATGCCTTTTCGGCCTCTACGTTTAGAACTAGAAGTTGCATGATTTTCTTGGAGTACCTAATAGGTGTTCTGGAAACTTGGATACGTAAGCTAGTGTCTATATCAATGAGGAGGTCTCCTGCATCTGGTTATGGGACTAGTGGATCACAACCGAATGTTTGCTCTCTTTCAGGTCCTTCTACAGTCATACGGATATCTATCAAGGTAGTCTATAATTTGGCTGATTTGACCAGAACGTGTGTGCTTTGTCATCTTCTATGTTTAATCCTCTTAGTTGTGTGCTGATTTCTTGTAGGTCTGTTGTTGTTCGGAAGACCTGAATTCTAAGATTTTGGTCTATGTCAGTTAATGCTATAACAAGATTTGGTTGAGGCACGATTGGCTCAAAATGTATTCCCTAGGCTCCCTAGGTCCCGTGATTGTCATACAAGATCAATATAAACCTAACTAAAATGAAATAAACTAATTATGCAAGATATATCTACAACATATATATATATATCTATTTTTTTTGTATTTTTGATAGAATTTTTAATAGAATCAAAAGAGCAATTAATCTAATATATTCAGAAAATGACAACTAATCTAATAAAAAATTAAAACAAGCAAGGTAGCGTGGTGTAGCTACTTGCCTGTGTAGTTGTGAGTTTATCCTAAATAACTAAATAGCTGATTAACTTAATTAAAGACTCTCGATCCTACCTCAGAAGTGAGGAATGAATCATAGTTTCTGAGAAACTATCAATCCCCACAGCTTCCCCGAAATATCGAAAGTGAAATTTAACTGAAATGAAATAATTCACTACTCTATTTGATATGTTTTAACTAGAACTTTGATAGATAAAACCTGGAATTTGCGAACAAATGGCGAATCCAGTAGTGTATGACTTTGTCCCCTCAGAATGATCTCCTCGTTCCTTCATGTTCACGTGAATCTAGAAGAGCGTGTATATGCTAGCATCAACAAAAGAAGGTATTTGAACAATGGTAACTTTGATATAGACCAATATAATGCGAGTAGGAGAGGGACAACGCAAGTGATAGAGCTTGGTGTATGCAATTCCTAGCGGGATTTATTATGGGAATACAACACAAGTGTACCGAGAGATTCTAGAATCTACTTCATGAAGAACACAACCTGCAACTCTAATGGATTCAATCTACAAATGACACTACTCTGCTCTAAACTAATTTGTATGAACAACAATGAACAAGACTGAAGCAAGAAGATCGAATGGCTTCTAATAGCAAAGGAAAACTAGCATGGATGCAAACATGAAAACAAAATGAGTTCTAAGAAAGAAATTGAAAGACTAAACAATGGAAATGAGAAGTTGAGGGGCCATTTGCTTGAAAACAAGTTGGCTATTTATAGATTTCACATTCACCCAAAGGTGATTCCTATTAGAACTCTTTTACCATTAAACAATGAAGAAACACTATTCCAGGGAACATAAAACATTAATACGAGCTAAGGTGGTTGAGAAAAGTCTGGTAAATGTTGAAAAATTATGTAAGTCACGATCAAAGGAACGTGCTGGAAAATGCGTGAAGGACCGCCACCTGAGCAGGCAGGTGGCGGCATAGGACCGCCGCCCGCCTTGGCAGACAGGGGCGGGCGGTTTCATACTCAAGGTCAAAACACATTTAAAAAGGGGGAGAGGATAAAACAAAGCACAAGGAACTTGATAAAGCATTTGGGATGCTAACATATACTTCGTGAGCTTCTCTGGATCCCAAACACCTTATGAGGTGACCTGTATCATCATTGGGGCATGTGTAACATCGTTCTGGAGGTACAATACCCTACAATTTTGGGTACATACATATTGCCCCCTCGGAGAAGTGTTTTAACCATGAAAAGGCGTAAAATGGTGGGTCTGAGTATGGCAGTCCCAAAATGGGAAGCTAGAAATTATACCTACACACCCGTGTGTCAAAATGTCACGCCATCCAAGTTCCTGCTACCTGAAAATGAAAAGAGGAATCAAGTGCAGATAGATAAAATAAATCAAAAATAAATACTAAATTAGTATGAAATGAGGACTTACCATTTGCAGAGGGGATAAGAACTTACCTCCATCGCGCTCTAAACCTGCGAAAGGGGCATTCAAAATGAGTCAAAACACCATATATATATAAAATGGGCTTATTTTCCTATTCATTTCCTATTCATTTACGCATGTGTCGATTTGATAGTTTTTGAGCTCTGGGACCCACGGTGATGGTTTTCAACGAGAGTATAGTCAAAATGTTCATATCGAGATAGCGATCATGCCTCCGCGAGCAGAACCTCGACCCGCGAGATCTCAAGTTAGTTCTTCTTGATTTAACGTTTTTGCACCCAAAATGTTAAAATGATGAAATCTTTGTTGTGGGGGTTATTTTTAGAAATGTCAGTTTTAAATGTGTCTCTTAGGGGGACGCCTAATGGGTAGGCTTTCGTTTTAGCTAAAATGGTCAATTTTTGCATTTTTAAGCATTTTTAGGGCATGCGACCCATTTGTAGTCATGGACAGGACCGCCACCCTGAGCAGGGCGGCGGTTATGGACCGCCACCTTTTAAGGTGGTGGTTATGGAACCACCACCCGCTTCAGGTGGTGGCGGTCCTCTACAGAGTGTTAAAACAACACTATTTTGAATTTATTTTTGCATTTTTAGTATTCCTACTTGCTTTAATGATTTTTCCAATGCAATCTTGACACTAACTTGCTTCTTTTTGCTGTGTTTTTGGGTGTTTTGCAGAAGAAGGAAGAGTACATTAGATGGAGCCGAGAGAGGGAGTGTGATTGGCTTCCAGCAGTGTTAGATGCACTCTCTCAGGCTGAGCAGATACTCTCTAGAGGGCGTATATTAAGGATCGCACGGGTCCCCCACGTTGCACCTGCCAGTCACATACTATGTGACTTATTTTCTTACTGGGATGCAGATCGAACACCTTCCGATTTCCAGGTGTTAGGGGTGAGTGGACTATCACCCTAGAGGATGTCTACCACATTTTGGGAGTCCCGATTATTGGGAGGAGACTTTCATTTGATACAACAATATCCAGAGCTCAGGTGACTCAGTGGGCCACCTATATGGGAGATGCAATTGTCTCCACTAGTTCAAGAAGGGGGTGAAGGTCCATTCTATTCTCGGCTTTCCCATCCCTCTGATCCACCAAGCCATTATGGGCATCCTTGCTTCGAGATTGATCGGGGACAAGGGAGGGGATACTTTGCTCTACTTGTTGGGCCCCCATCATCACACAGATTGAGGCACATGGTCAGATTTATGCCTGGGGAGCCGATATACTTGGGACCACCTATCACAACTTATACAGGGTGGTTCGATTATAGGGCAATTCACTGAGCCATCCGACCTTAGTTATGAGTTGGGTCTATGAGCGCATTATCCCTTATGGGAGAGGCGTAGAGGTGGAGGATCCTGGGGCCGTGAGGGCAGCTAGATGGACAGAGATGATGGTGCTTAGGGCACCACATCAGCCGGTGGCTTCATTGACCACTATGGATATGGAGGCCACACCTTATCAGGCCATGGCAGGGTTGTGGGGTGAGGAGGTACGCACACCTTGGTTTCCTACTCTATTACAGGCAGCTTGTGGATAGGATGGGGAAGGTAGAGATACACCCCTTCGATCGAGTGCCTCAGTAGTTTGGCCTTGCTTATATTGATATGCTTCCCCCAGTGGTGCCAGTGTTCAGATCAGTTCGGGAGGCTAGGGGAGGTCCTAGAGGCCAGGGTTGGACTGTTGTTACTCCTGGCATCCCTATTGCAGCTAGGAGGGTGGTACGTGCTCGAGAGAGAGCCGTGCTTCTCAGGCACCTTTACTTTGGATTGCCACCGGTCCTGCCCATAGTAGTGATGATCCCATTGATATAGACTCCGAGTCTGAGGAGTTCACAGAGGGAGAGATGGAGGAGGAGACCGAGGACATGGAGATCAGTGAGTCGGGTGGGGAGAGGATAGCGATCCCAAGTGGCATGACACTCAGGAGATCCTACAGCCGAGAGGGCAGAGCAGAGCGCGGAGAGGGTGACTCTAGTCTCAGAGGAGTTACTTTCTTAGGACCTAGGTGGAGAGGATGAATCCATGGTAGGATGCCATGTTGCCCCAGACATAGGAGGGGGACACCAGTCAGCGGTGGTGTCCATGGTGTGCGATCCCAGATCCTTCTTGGAGGCCCGAGAGATCCGAGTGAGTTATCACTCTTCTTTTGATATTTGTTTTAGCTAGAATTGCCTTAGTTGCTATCTCTCTTTTTGTTCATCCTTGGTTTCACCTTTTGATTATTTTCTAATTTGTTTTCTCCTTTGCTTGCAGAGACTGTTGATGAGTGGTGAGACTTGATTCACTGGGTATGTACTGACACCCTGTTGCTCCCCATGGAGAAGACTCATGCTGAGCTATCCATGGATGCAGGGGAGCCTTCAGCAGCCGGTAGGCATACCAATGTTTTTGCCCCTATCTGGCATGTGGCCAAGATCATGACTTCCTTCCATGCGAGGTAGCCGGGTATAGGACTAGCAGAGCACCTGATGAGGAGGAGCCATTCTCATGGCGAGACTACAACTACTATTCGGACCATGAGCCCTCAGTGCACTCGCAGCGCCGGTGCAGCCAAGTCCTAGAGTCCTAGACATGATCGTGTGCCTTCTGAGGGATCCCATAGGGATTGAGAGGCCACTTGGCTCTTTTTGTAGTGACCTTTGTTAGGTTGTTTATACGAGTATTTTTGTACTTTCTGGGCTCATTGAGCATTTTGACCATGCCTAGTGCATGATGGCATTGTATACGAAACCTGATTTGTATATATATATATATATATATATATATATATATATCTCTTTGATCTAGACTCTTGGTATCTTGAATTTTGTGACTCATTTTCTAAATGTGTTTTTAGATGTTTTTAGAATATTTTCTTTTCATGTTTCTAGAATGTATGCAATGGACAACAAATGATAGTAAATAGAATGTTTTACTCTATATGTTTTTGCAGTGTTGATATGAGATGATACTAACATATGGTAGTACTGAACTTTTGAACTCTTTGGGAAATGTTTGTAATTCCTTCTTATATTGGAAAAACGTGATGAATGCATAGTGATAAAGAGATGAACTTTCCCCAATCCCAAATCCACGCAACTAGTAAGACGCGAGGGCTCAACACCAAGAATTAGGAAGGGCACAAGTTGTATGAGTTTGATTGAATGGAATGATGAGAGACAGAAAACCAAGAACAAGAACCAAATTTGGACCTACACACCCACCCTACTCAGAACTACTACCAAGCTTAGAAGGCCACTTACTTTTCAGTTTATCTAGACTTAGATTCATAAATGGCAACCTGGTTGACAAAATCTGTTTTGAGGATTTGATCTCTTTGGAATTTGGATGTTTGGATATTTGCTTTCTCTTAACATAATTTGACTTATGTTTTTAGTATACCAAGATTTGTTAGTTTGTGTGACTGACCCCCCACACCCTGCCTCACGCCACTAGTAAGAAGCATGGGTTTATCACCAAAGGCAAGATACAGGTGAGTAAGGGCACTTCTTTCCTTTCCCAACCTCACATCACCAGTAAGAGATGTGGGCTTATCACCGAAGGTTGATGGGGCAAAGAAGTGTGTAAAATAAAATATTTTGTTTGCTTGGTGCTTTTGATTTCATTTGATTTTGACATTTCTGATCTATGACTTTGGGATATCCTTTCATTCCAAGAGATTTTAAGAGGGATAGATGTGACACCAAGAAGCTTCCAAAATAGACCGTGGGCAAGGACAACTTCACCTAGTAGAAAGAAAGAGAAAAGCCAAGTATGCAGGTCTTGGTATGGTTTCCATCAATGTTTGTCTGTCGAAATTGATGAGAAGATTTGAAAATATTTGATGATGTTTGAAGAGATGTGATATGAATATCTTTGCCAATATCTTCAAAATTTGTAATAGATTGTTTTTAAGAGTAAGCTCCTGACTATCATTTTTACGAAATGGACAGAATGAAGTAGCTAAAAGACTAATGCAATGTAGGTAGCTATAATGTACTAGCAATGACTTTGATGTTTTATGCGTAAAACCACTTAAGGTGCAAGGAATTGACAGTTTCACCAAATTCCTCACCTTCTAGTGTGCACAAGAGATACACACCATTTCCGTAGTCCTTCATGACTCGGTATGGGCCCAACCATTTGGGCCGGAACTTTCTTCCTTCACCGGTTTTCTTATCGATCTAGCTGTCTAGTCTTAGAACTAGATCTCCTTCATATATTTCTCACTCATAGACTTTTTTTATACTGCCGGCACATCCGGTCAACATAGGCTCTATGCCATTGTTCGGATTTATCCTGGCCTCGTCAAGGCTTTCTAGTTGAGAGAGGTGTGCCTCCCTATAAGCTTCTTCATCCAGAATCCCTTGTAATGAGATGCAGAGACTGGGTATTTCAACCTCAAGTGGGAGAACTACTTCTGCCCCGAATACTAGCGAGAAAGGAGTTGCTCCTGTTGGTGTTCTTATTGAGGTTTGGTGGGCCCACAAGGCCGGATATAGTTTTAAATGCCAATCTCGTTTGTTCTCCTTTACTGTTTTGAGGAGAATAGCTTTCAACATTTTTTTTGTTGCTTCAGCCTACCCATTGGCTTGAGGGTAGTAAAGAGAGGTCATGTGATGGTTTATCTTGAACTTGCTACATAACTCACGAACCTCATTGTTCTTAAAGGACGTGCCATTATCTAGAGATAATGACTTGTGGGACACCATACCTACAGATAATTTGGTTCAAAATGAATTTGGCAATCACCAAACTTGGTACAGTGGTGAGAGGCATGGCCTCCACCCATTTGGTAAAATATTCCATGGCTATGATTATAAAATTATGGCCATCGGTTGATGAGGGAGAGAATTTCCCTATCAAGTCTAGACCCCAAGTGGAGAAGGGCCACGAGTCACTATTGGTTATAGGGATTGTGCTGGCATGTGAATCTCATGAGAGAATTCTTGACATTTGTGGCACTTACGTACAAATTCCACTACATCATGTTCAAGAGTGGGCCAAAAATAGCCCATCCGATGTATTTTGTGAGCGGTGGCATGACCACCGAAGTGGCCCCCACATATCCCACTATGGGATTCATGAAGAATCCTCTTGGATTCTTCTATGTCAACGCATCTTAGAAGCATGCCGTCAAAGCTCTACGATAGAGTACTTGGTCTAAAACAACATATTTAGCGGTAATAATGTGTAACCACCTTCTTTGTTGTGACGTGGCACTTTCTGGGTATGTATGGTCCATGATAAAATTGATGATATCAGTATACCAGGACATGTAGAAATGGGGGTCTGGTTTCACAAAGTATACACATTCATCGGAAAGTCTAGATCTACCAGCTCGCCTCCATCTAGTGGATTTTCAGCTAACCAATCTACAATGATTTGTCCTTTAACAAATTTTTGGTTTACGAATGTTAACTCAAATTCTCCCATTAGGGTTATGAAATGGCCAACCTTTTTAGATAAAGATCCTTGTGTGAGAAATGTTCGTAAATGGTCTGTCTTTACAATGACCCTTGTTTCCTGGTTTAACATGTAATGTCTCAAACATTTTGTTGCAAAAATTATGGCAAGGCATTCTCTCTCTACCTATGTGTAACATGTTTCATAATCGAGCAATGTTCAACTAATGAAATAGATCACGCGTTCTCATTTATCATCATCTTCTTGAGCCAACATGCAGCCAAGCGACATGAGTGGCTCGTGAGTATAGGATCAAAGGGTGGTCTAGCTTGGGAGGCATTAGCGTGGGTGGTGACAACAAGAAGTGCTTAACTACTTCGAAGGCCTCATTGCAATCTTCAATCCAATCGACACTATAATATTTCTTGAGTAGATTGTTGATTGGATGAATGACAAAGCTTAAATCTGGATGAACCTTCGATTGCACCGAGTTTCCCAAGAAATGACCTAATTCCAGACTCGTCCAAAGGTGGGATCATTTTGAGAACAACCCATATTTTGGCCGATCAACATCAATCCCTCGTGAAGATATAATGTATCCTAGAAGTTTTCCTCCTGTTACACCAAACACGCACTTCTCTGGGTTTAATGTGACACCATACTCAATTAGTCATGAGAGGATGATACGGAGCACTTCCGGATGATCACAACATTTCTTGGCCTTGGCCAACAAGTCATCCACATATGATTCCACAATTTTATGGATAAGATCATGGAATATATAAGTCATTTCCCACTGATACGTAGCAGCCGACGTTCTTAAGACCAAATGGCATGACAACATAACAATAAGTTCCCAGGAGTTATAAATGTGGTTTTGGCTTGATCTTGTTCAGATATTTTAATCTGATTGTACCCTGAGAACCCATCCATGAGGGACAACAAGTTCAAATCTAGTATGTGCATCAATGATAACGTCAATGGATGGTAATGGGAAATCATCCTTGGGACAAGCTTTGTTAATATCCCAAAATCTATACAAATGCGTATCTTCCCATTCTTTTTGAGGATGGGAACGATATTAGACACCCATTGTGAATAGTCAATGGGCTTGATGAATCCTACTTGGAGAAGTTTTACTACTTCCTCTTTTACCATGAGAGCCACTTTTGGCTTCATTGGTCTTGACTTCTATTTAATTGGCTTCACATCTGGTTTAGTGATGAGATTATGTACCACAACTTGTGGTGCGATACCCATCATTTCTTTATAATTAAATGCAAAATCCTTTTGATGTTTTTTGAGGATTTGGGTGTGTATTTCTATTTCTTCCAGAGTTAACGAGGATCCCAACTTCAAAATTCTTGGTTCTTCCTCCATTCCAATGTTTATGTCAATGGTTTCTTCTATCAAAGAAGCGTTACCTTCTTCAAATTCAGGTGGGGCTGAGGTAGTTCCAAGCTTTCTCCATTTTCTATCTCATAGATATCGAGATCCTTCTATGGAGGAGACTCTACCATGGGATTTCCAAAGTAGGAAGAGGAGTGTGGTATTAGGGAAAGATCAACTATAGGGTGAGCAAGGTGTAGCTCTGCATAGGTGTTTAGATATTCAAGAGTGACTTTATCACTGTCAACATGATGTAAGATAGAAGATTCATTCTCAGCTGTATGTGTTAGAAGAGGGTTCGTTGATATTTTCTTCACCAATGGTTCAGTATGAAGTGATACCTTGAAACTTGTATCTTCCAACTCATTACTTGGGGTAAAACGCGAAGTTGAGGTTGCTATTGAATCTGCGAGAAGGTTCTGTTCTCATGGGATTGCCTCAATGGATATGAAGTCAAATCCTTTGCTTAGATCTAATACCACTATTTTATAGAGTCTGTAAGTGCTCAGCTCTAGTCTCATATACTTCAGAGACTTGGTTTGCAACTAATTGTGAGTCTCCTAACACTCTGATGTTATTAACACCGATCCTTTTGGCTATGATGAGGCCAAGGAGGAGGGCTTCGTACTCAACAGCCATTTGTTTGTACATTCAAAGTTTAACTTAAAAGAAAAAGGTAGGATCTTTCCCTCAGGGGAAGTAAAGATCACACCTACCCCGGCTCCATAGCGACATCTAGCTCCATCAAAGTGGAGAGTCCAATATTTACTAGGAAAAATGGATGTTGGGACATTCTTTGCATCTGTTTCTTCTATTTCAATTACTTCTACCATGCAAAGTTCCTCTGCTGGAAGAGAACCAACTCCTAGGGTACATCCCATACCTATGGAATCAAATGGTAGGAAAATTGGTAGATCTTGTTCCAGTAATTTGACAATTTTTGTAGTAGTTCCTAATGACACTTGTTTCTACAATGTTAGCTTCATCCTTGAGGGTTGGGATGCCCTTGACTAGGTTCGTAATTTCTAGTTCTGTTGTAGGTATTAATTTTTCTTCCGTTTTGAGTCGATTGGTTTGTTAAGTTGGTTTGTTGGGAGTTCAAACTCGAGTGAATGCCCTAGTCTTTTCTTCAGGTCTGCTAGGTGTATGTCGAATGGTTTTGGGTCACCTTTTGCTACGAATATCTTTCCTAGGTGTAAGAATCTTATTTCCTAGAATAACGTAGAAGGGATTGCTTTCATGCGATGTATCCATGGTCGACCGAGGATCATATTATAGTTGGTTTCCCATCTATGATATAAAACTCAGGTGAGGATTGTCTTGGGTCCTAAGGTGACTGGTAATATTATAGTCCCAATTGAAGTAGCTTTAAGGCTATCATAACCTCTTAGCGTATTTCTTGTTGTGGAATAGTTTGTTTCTCCATATCCTAGCTTTTGAAGGAAAGAGAAGGGGACAATGTTAACTACTGCCCCATCATCAACCATTGCATGTTTAACGTAATTATTGTAAACCCACACCTATAAATGCAAGGCGGATCACCTCTACGTGTAATTTCAGCATTTGTTGGCATTTTGTTTATGTCGAATATAAACTCAGTATCCCTATCTGGCTGCCCTGGAGGGTGGATATCAAGTCTATATGGTTTACTTGTGTTTCGGGAGGTGGAGTGATGTTAATTAAATGACCTAGACCTAGTGCTTCTAAAAGAGCAGCCCTATGGGTAGGAGAATTTTTCAATAAGTCCAAAAAGGAGATGTGAGAGAAGGTCTTTGTTAAGTCATTAATTAAATCATAAGCACCTATGGGTTTTACCAACGTTTGTTGAATGTTATCTGGCTCTAGTGGATAGATTGGATTTGGTTGAGAAGAATATTCTCATGCTCTTGTTATGGCTTCTACGTGCAGCTCAGTATCTAACTCCACTAGACCAACTATCTTGGTTCGTGGTTGATTTCCTAATTGTGGTGCGACATGTGGATTTAGTGAAGTTGAGGCTTCATGATCATTATTTCCTGTCATTACACCTTTGTTCATCCCATTTGGATTTAATTTATTATTGTTATTGTGATTTGGAAGTGGATCATTGAAGATCTTAAGAGGTGCGTTTTGAGGGGAAACTGCCCCTGTGAAAGTATTTGGCATAGGTGTCATAGAATCTGTTAAGAACATATCTATGAAGAGTTGTCTTTGTTCTTCTGGAAAACATTGCATGAACTTATTGTAATCATGGCAAGTCCTAGTGTCATGGCCTCGAATTTTGTGGAAACCACAATACGAGTTGGGATTATAACTCCTAGGTTGTTGGTTTGGCACGTGTTGTGGTCCAAAACTCTGATTAAACTGTTGACTATTAGGATTAAAGTTTTGCGTTTGTTGCCTTTGGTTTTGGTTTTGATATCCAGTTGAGTTTTGACTTGGACCCTGTGTCTGGATCTGCCATTGTTTTTTTTGTTGTTGTTGTTGTCATTGGGGATGATTAAAATCCACCACGTTGATTGTTGGGGTAAAATTGTTGTTTCGTTGATTGTTAACTGGTGGTGGAACATTTACAACATTTGCTTTTTTAGTTTGGTCAGTCACTCCATCTGTTGTCACTCCGGTTTTTGTTAAGGATTTTAGGTCCTTGATTGGCATTTGTGGTAGTAGGATAAGTCGTAGTGTTTTGGTTGGGGATGATTAACCTCCCATTTGTTCCATATGTCTTGCGACCACTATCTATTGCAGCTTGATCTATTCGGAGAGCGCTCTCGAGCACTTCATCATAAGTTCTTAGTGGGAACTTCTGGACTTCTTCCTTTATCTCTCTGCTGAGAGAATGAAGGAATAAATCACATAGTTCCATCTGATCCATGTTTGGAGCGCTTGTTGAAGAATAGAGGACTGTACGCCATCTTTGGATGAAATGAGCAATAGATTCATTGTGTTCTTGTTTAATATGCAAGAATTCCCTGATTCCTGTTCTCAACAATTTGTTCATGTCAAACGCTTTGATGAACTCTGAAACGAGTTGTTTAAATGAATGTATTGAGGCTTCAGTATTCTATAATACCAATCGAGGGTGATACCCTCTAAAGTTTTGGGGAATATTTTAGCAATAACTCCATCCCAAGGGAGCAGTTCTCGAATGGTTATGGCATAGGCCTTAATATGTGCATTCGGGTCTCCCTCCCCTTTGTACTTGGGTAGATCGGGAGAGGTCTTGGAAGCATGACGCTTCGTATAGTGAAGTCTAAAGGTTCTTTCAAATATTCTGAATAAGTCCCTATCGCATAGGTTTCAACCATTGATGGTGCTTGCTGAGGGGGTGGAGGTGGAATGGGTTGTTGATATGGCGTAGCATATATGTATTTTACAGGGGGCATAAGGAAATCCTCGTGTTTGAGAAAACATGCCGAGAGAAGAGAACATATCTCCCTGTGGTGATTTGGAATACATGTTTAAGTATGGAGGAGCATTTCTTAGGAATGGGTTGTTTTGTACTAAACCGGGAGGTATTATATTCTCAACTGGAGCGTTAGAAAATGCGGTTCTAGTTGGTGTTTGTTGTAAGTACTGAGGAGGCATGCCCAATGTGCCTGTTCCTGTGAGGAGGTCTACTTGGTTGGGATGATGTGGAGGATTGGAAGTTCCTGCTTGCATGAACTATGAATTTTGATTTGCTTGAGCAAGTTCCAACCCTCTAACCTTCTCAACTAAGGCTGAGATGACCTCGTTTGGTGAAGACATGGTATTTTGCCTTAGTGGCATTTGTTGTATATCTTGAGGTTGTATAGGCATATGGTACCCTACTATGAATTGATCGGTGCCCTGCCAAGTTTCACCGAGGGCATTTCCTATAGGTGGAGGAATGGGGGTGTTTTCTTGGAACGAGACCTCAAGTTGTGTTTGCAAACCTCCTATAGGTGGGTACATATTTTGAGAGCGTTGTTCACTCCTAGCATAACGTGCTAAGTATTCGTCATCTAAAAATAGATATGGATCTGACTGTCTACTAATTTGTGGTCTAAGCAACACCCGAGGAGATGAACCAGATTCTCCAGTGAGCGTCATGTTGTTTGAGCCTGAAGGCTCTGGTTGTTGTGTTTGAGTGAGCTGATCCAACTCCTCTATTTGGAAAGAAGAACTATATCTAGTCCTTTGAGGTAGAGTTTGTGTTGAAAATCGGTTAGTTGAATAGTTGTCACCCCATGCTGAGAGCGAGGGTGATGGTTGTCTATTTAATTGATCGTAGTATGCTTCAAGACCTAGGAGAGGTCTGCCATATGCATCGTATCCTGACATATTCGGGGGTATATGAAATACCCACAAAAATGGGGGAAAGAGCGAAGGTGGATGATTGCACTAAAAGAAAGTGAAAGTGAGGAATATTATTTCCTTCACGTCTGTTCACCAATTTTGTGTGTGAATGTAAACAAAAAGGAAATTAAAAGTTTACTAATTTTCACATTAGAAGTTTCACGGTTCACCAATTTTGTACGATGGAAAAGTGACCAGCGAGCATGGGAATCTACAAGTAACTCTTCCTCGCACCCAACCTCTCGAGGTCGTGCCGAGACAACTGGTGGGGATGGAATATATGGGGTGCAGATAAACTAGTTAGGTAGTCTTATGTCTTCAACACAATAATGGGATCTGTAAATCTAAGGCAAAGAAGGCCCTCCTAACCTGAATCGATGTGATAGATCATTCAGCGAGGATAGCTATTGAAGGCTCCAATCAATATCGAGCTCTGTCCATGATCCGATCTATGGGTTATGGGATACGTGGAAGATGACCTATGGGTGCTTCGTATATATCTCCCGATAAGGTCATGAAAATGGAATGGCTAAATGTGTAGTGGATCTTTTGGTGTTTTATGGATGATTCTCTAGTCTAGTCCAGAAATCTTTAGCTTGATTAGCTACTACGTTTAATAATGATAGTTGTGTGATAATGTCTAGTGGAAGTGGAGAGGACCTAAACACTAGTGTTCATGCAAGTTGGTGTCAATACTTGATTGATTTGTAGGCTTGTTGGGTTATGGGACCTATGGATCACAACCATAAGTTCATGGTTGCTGTGGACCTCCTATGGTCATATGAAGAGTCAATCCCTGATTCCGAGTATCCAGTAATCGTATGCCTTTTCGGCCTCTATGTTTAGAACTAGAAGTTGCACGATTTTCTCGGAGTACCTAATAGGTGTTCTGGAAACTTGGATACGTAAGCTAGTGTCTATATCAACGAGGAGGTCTCCTATGTGTCGGATGTGGGACTAGTGGATCACAACCGAATGTTTTCTCTCTTTCAGGTCCTTCTACAGTCATATGGATATCTATCAAGGCAGTCTATAATTTGGTTGATTTGACCAGAACGTGTGTGCTTTGTCATCTTCTATGTTTAATCCTCTTAGTCAGTGTGCTGATTTCTTGTAGGTCTGTTGTTGTTCGAAAGACCTGAATTCTGAGATTTTGGTCTATGTCAGTTAATGCTACAACAAGATTTGGTTGAGGCACGATTGGCTCAAAAATGTATTCCCTGGGCTCCCTAGGTCCCGTGATTGTCATACAAGATCAATATAAACCTAACTGAAATGAAATAAACTAATTATGCAAGATATATCTACAACATATATATATTCCTCTATTTTTTGTATTTTTGATAGAATTTTTAATAGAATTAAAAGAGCAATTAATCTAATATATTTAGAAAATGACAACTAATCTAATAACAAAATTAAAACAAGCAAGGTAGCCCGGTGTAGCTACTTGCCTGTGTAGTTGTGAGTTTATCCTAAATAACTAAATAGCTGATTAACTTAATTAAAAGACTCTCAATCCTACCTCAGAAGTGAGGAATGAATCATAGTTTTTGAGAAACTATCAATCCCCATAGCTTCCCGACAATATCGAAAGTGAAATTTAACTGAAATGAAATAATTCACTACTCTATTTGATATGTTTTAACTAGAACTTTGATAGATAAAACCTAGAATTTGCATAAAAAGTGGTAAATCCAAAGAGTGTATGACTTTATCCCCTCGAATGATCTCCTCATTCCTTCGTGTCCACGTGAATCTAGAAGAGCGTGTATATGCTAGCATCAACAAAGAAGGTATTTGAACAATGGCAGCTTTGGATATAGACCGAATATAATGCGAGTAGGAGAGGGATAATGCAAGTGAAAGAGCTTGGTGTATGCAATTCCTAGCGGGATTTATTATAGGAATACAACACAAGTGTACCGAGAGATTTTGGAATCTACCTTCTGTGAAGAACACAACCTGCAACTCTAATGGATTCAATCTACAAATGACACTACTCTACTCTAAACTAATTTGTATGAACAACAATGAACAAGACTGAAGCAAGAAGATCGAATGGCTTCTAATAGCAAAGGAAAAACTAGCATGGATGCAAACATGAAAAAAAATGAGTTCTAAGCAAGAAATTGAAAGACTAAACAATGGAAATGAGAAGTTGAGGGGCCATTTGCTTGAAAACAAGCTAGCTATTTATAGATTTCACATTCACCCAAAGGTGATTCCTATTAGAACTCTTTTACCATTAAACAATGAAGAAACACTATTCCAGGAACATAAAACATTAATACGAGCTAAGGCGGTTGAGAAAAGCTGGTAAATGTTGAAAAATTATGTAATTCGCGATCAAAAGGAACATGCTGGAAAATGCGTGAAGGACCGCCACCCTGAGAAAGGTGGTGGTTACAGACTGCCCCTATCGTCGGTGGTCATGAGACCGCCGCCTTGGCAGGGTGGCGGTTTCATTACTAAAGGTCAAAACGTGTTTAAAAAGGGGATGAGGGATAAAACAAAGCACAAGGAACTTGGATAAAGCATTTGGGATGCTAACATATAATTCATTAGCTTCTCTCGATCCCGAACACCTTACGAGGTGACTCGTATCATCATTGGGTATGTGTAACATCATTCTAGTGGTACAATACCCTACAATTTTGGGTACGTCATGCACACCTATGCACTCCTTTCAAATAATAACCATTAACGTTAAGAAGGTAAATGTCACGTGGATGATCTTTGATAACATTATATCATCAACAAGGGTAAGGATAAGAGAAATAACATCTTCCCTTCTATAATAAATAAGGGAATTTTTTAGTAGGGATGATTTACTTGAAGAAATGGATTTAGTAAATCCCACCTATGGAAGAATGTCAAAAATGAAAAATCATTGCAAGAAGACTATCACAAGAGATTGATCACATTGATTCAACATTTTTGTAAGTCTGTTGATATCAATGTAACAAATATTCTAGGTATTTTAAGTAAGGAAATTTTGATTTATCAATCCCATGAATTTTCCTATACAATGATTGAGCAATTCAAATGTTTGGATAATCCCTTAGAGTGTGGAGCAATAACTTTTATGCATGAAAAAAATTAGGTTAAGTACTATTTTTCCATAAACAATGAATGAGTTTTTCTCATTGGATGATCTATTTCAAACAATGATTTTTGGTTGGCTGAAGATGGGAGTGTTTTTAGCACCTTGTCCTTTATAAAGTCAAAATTACGAAACAATCTTGATAAAAATTTGGAAAACTATTTGAGAATTTACACATCATGGTACGAAGTGAATAAATTTCCCTATGATATGGATTTGACAATATAGAATTCGATTAATGAAAGGAGAGGGGATGATAACAATGCCACAAATATGGCAGATGACCCTATTGGAGACGGGGATGGATCTATTACACTAGTTGACTATCAACAAAGTTAGAGAACTGGTCAAGAAAATGATAGAGATGATCCACCATCAATACATTAGAAGCTTCCATTCATGGATATGTGATATAGATGTTCATATAATATATTCAAATAATCAATACATTATTATGATAATATATTTTTCCTTATTTATACTTGATGATAAACTTTGAAAAACTTGAGCAACTATAGATATGCAAAGTTCTTAATCTCTAAAAATAGCAATACTTTGTTTTTCTTTGTAATTGCTTGAATTTAGACTCCAAAATCTCTGTAATATCTCAAATATTAGGTGCTTTAGTATGAAAATTATTCATCTTATTTAAATCGTGTCTTCCCATATATTTTTTTAGTCTTTTCACCTTTAAAATCAATTCATGTTAATTCCACATGGCGAGCTTTGATATCTTCACATGTTTTTTTCCTTTGTAATAACCATGTTAAAGTGCGAAAGGTGAGCCAAGAAGAATGATCCACGTATGTACGGTTCTTACATACTATCTCTATTATATGATCTTTATGTCTAGTATGTTTCGTTGTGAAGTGTAAACCCGTAAGAAAACACCACGTATGTACATTTTTTACATTGTCGACTCTACACAACCTCTATTAGTCACTCGGAAAGTGAAAACCAATAATAAATATCCATGTTTATCCTATTTTTACAATGTCTAATTTTTGGTAGGTCCTATCATTCATCATGCGAAGTGTGAGCTAATAAAAATTATTTGAGTTACTTCACAATTGACAACGTCGTTATGTTGATAACCTTGTTAGTTGTTAACCAATAAGAATATTTCATGCTACTTTAATTTTTGTATAACCAATCTTTGCTAAGACTTTGTCGAAATAGTTAGAATTGATCTAATAAGACATCTCAATGTTGTTTTGCAAAGTGTAATGTCGGCCCTCGAATTCTTTTGAATATGTAATGATGCAAATAACATGCAAATGAATAGCTTCCACATAGTGTCCTTTATTCGAAGAAGTTCGGGTTTCTAATATTTGCAAGGTACTTGTCTTATTAATTTGTGAATAGTAAGTGAATTAGTAAGCTTCACGTAGTTTTCAGAATCGACAAAACTTGTTAGGTATGAACTTGAAGAGTATAAGGAACCAATAAGGAATATCCACTTAGTTTTAGAACTTTCAAAGCTTGTAATTCTCGAAAATAAATTGCTAAAGAATATAAAGGACAAAAAAAAAAGAATGACATAAACTAGAAAACCTTCCGAACTTGTAAAATAATCCATGAGTAAACGTTGATAAGTTAGCTAACACTTTGATGATGTATCGCAAACTTTCATAAATAAAAATGCATGTTTCCTTTCCATACAAATATTAACTTCTTATAAATTACCTTCCAAATTAACCATTCATAATTATAATTATGTGTTTAAACTTGTAACATTTTATAAACATGAAGTAATTTCTTGAAAATACACAAGAGGAGAGAGAAACATAACTATAGAGGAAAGAGAATGAATCATCCAAATGTGCAACATAGATAAACATGCATATCAAAGACTACAAATTATTTAGTACCAATATTAGAACTAGAAAATGATAAGGGGCAAGACTATATAACTACGATATGGTCATGACCTGATTTCTATAGTCTTGACTTTAATTTTCAAATCTTGAAACCTTTGACATTATGTTTTGAAACTTCTTGTGTGTTTCACTTATTTGGAAATGAATTTTGTTGTATGCCACTCTTGCTTGCACAACTTTGAGATGACTTGTAATCACCTGCAACAAATTGGAATTCCATAAGCCTAGTAGAACCCTTTGATGTAGTTGAGTGCTTTAGACCTATAGTAGGGAATTCTCTAATTGATGTGCAACTGATTTCAGTAGATTTAGGATTTAGGAACCCTTTAAGTGCTTTTGGAATGATATTTGCAATATGAGGTTATAAGAGTGCCAGGTGAGTTATAAAGTGATATTTACTTTCTTATATAGCCTTTTATAGGTAAAATATTTTGATAAGGCATACCATAGGAAGATAAAATGAAAAGACAAATGAAAAAATTGAAATTAAAGTAGATCAAAACATAACTATTCTCAATGGAATGCTTGGGATATTTTTGAATATGTTTCAAATGATTTTTTGACATGGTGTAGATAATCTTGCATCACTAAGAATGTCTTATAGTGCTAAGTATAACTTTTTTGTCATCTTTTTGATATGAGATTTTACATAACCATGAAGGTCCCACCTTTTATAGATATCAGGTTGAACAATGAATATTGGCATAAGGCCAATGTTGTCTTGTAAAAAATATGAAGAGATGGATAAGTACTAATTTGTACTTGCTAATAGAAAAAGGGAGATATGACCATGCCTTTTGATTACATACCGACACCAACCACCTATTCCATGCTCAAATTGATGTACCACATCTATGGCTTCTAATATTTCAGTCACATGTTTGGGTAGTTGACAGGGAGGTGTCAAAGCACATTCAAGTTCGATCACATTATAACCTTGATAGTGCCAGTAGGTCTCTATAAGTAGTAAAACTAATCAAATTTATTCCTATGAAAATAAAATCTGCACATGTACATGTTTCATGAAAAAGAAAATTATACAATGATTAATCAATCAAAATAGATATAATAAACTTTAGAAAATAATTGAGAAAGTAATATATAGAAAAACACTCACTAGATAATCCTTAGCATATCAAGCACTTTCTTTACAAACAATACTGCTCCTTAGAGGGTAAACAACTAGTATACTTACACAAAATTTTCACCACCACGGGCTTGAAAACATCTAAGTTAAAAATAGCTCAAATAATCAAAATGTTTGCGAGTGGCTAATTAAAGGATAAAAACTATAGCTTCCATGCAAGAAAGTTGATACTTATTATTTTTAAGATTAAAAATTTAACAATATTAACTCCTAATAACAAGAAATCTACTTCTTTTTCAAGCTCTACTTAGGTTCCGCTTGAAGTTTCCTATGTAGGCTACATTTGACTATGTTGAAGTTTAGTCACACATGCTTTGAACTCATTATAAATATAACCCAGGTTTAGAATATGCAACCTCGTCAAATCAAGCACTTCTTGTATCACTACTGAACTTTGCAATAGACATATTTATCATTTTCACTTAGAAGTGAAGATTTATCCACTTTTCCATTTGCAAAAGTCACCAATGCCATAATATTTGATGTCTTCCCATCCATGTCCACCCTGGAAAGGTAAAGACTGAGAGTAGCAATGAATGCTTACAATTTTTCTCAAAGAAGGAATTCTGAATTAACCTTCCTTGTGGATGATGTATAGAGGTAATACGAGCTTCAGATAATAATTCAGAGGTCATCTCTACTATCCCCATATCTCTCTTAGTAATCGCTTCCACTGTGGCCATCCAATCACCTAATTATTTCAAAATGTTTCCCATGCAAATATTTCATGTATTCAAGTCATGGCTTTTGATTTACAATACATTGAGAAAATGAACCCTATTTATGCCAAATAGTAGCTTTTCCATCATGGAACTTATCATGGTCATACATTTGTGTTGGCCTTATACCTGATCTAACCCTATATTTTCTACATCTTAATAAATTTGTACAAAAACTAATAGCTCATACAAAGTTCTCAAGGCCATTTGCACATTGGGAAAAGTGTTCTTTGGAAAAAGACCTAATTTTGAGCATGAAGAGAATAAAGGTGAGCCTGAATTATCTTAACTAAATAAAATTTCATTTGTTGAGTGGAATCTCAGGGTCTACATCCATAACTTCTTGCCCCGTGTGTTCTTTCTTGGAAATAATCAAAATGTCCATCTTTGTTTCCATGTAGATAGGATTAAATCCTTGGATAAAATTCCTCTTTTTGACCCTCTTGAGGGTGCTTGTGGGAGTATCATACTTGAGTTTCACCTTAGTTTCTTCAATTTGTGCCATTGTAGAAGTCATTATTTTGTTCCTAGCAAGAGGAATCCATTTTCATTCTAGAGTTATAGATGCAATTGTGGTTATGGAAGGCAAGGTAGAAGAAGGCCTTACCACTTGTGGTAAGGTGTGTAGTGTCTAAGGTAAAGTTTTTTTAGCTTAAAAATATCCCATTGAGGCCAAGATATTCCTCATGAAACTCTAAGTGGCCATAAGAGAATGGAAAGAATAAATGGGAATGAAAGAGGGAATTGGAATATGTGACACATGCATGCCTAGTAAGAAAGTTTGGGAAACATATGGTGTGATAGGAGGAAGCAATGGTGGATGAAGAGACCAACCAGATTGGGGAGAAATTGAAGGAAGGGAAAGGAAAGAAGGAGAAGGCTGCATTGGTGCCTTCAACTTAGCCTTAGAAGGTATTCTGACAAGAGTTCCATATGATGTTGGAGTTGAAGAAGATACAACAGTCATATGAGTGGAAGAAGAAGTTAAAGAAGTAGAAGAAATGGTTGTAGGAGCTACACTCATTGATTCTGATATTATTGTAGTAACTACAATAGGCTGGGAAGAAGTGACTGTAATGACTTGGGGAGACAATGATACAATCGTTGGTGATGAAAAAAGGAGAAGAAACAACTGAAGAAATAGGTGAAGAAGAAGAAGGCATAAGAATATAAACCTCTACCAAAATAGAAACAAGGAGAGAAGGAGAAATAATGAAAGTATTAGAAATAGGGGAAGATAAAGGAGGAGTTTGAAAACCAATAAGATCCAATATCCCATGATCTCCTCCTACTTCATCTTTAGAAGAAGAACTAGTATAAATGAGAATACTACTAGTGAAAGGTCCTAGGGAAGATGGAATAGAAGAATAAACCATCCCTATAGAAGTAGGAATTAAAGAAGTAGAAGGAAAAGGAATAGACATATGAAGGTACAATTGCAACAATACTCACTAGAGGAATACCAAGAGTGGGACTAGTTTCTTGTGAAATTTATGGACTCGTGGTTGTCACATAGACCTTGCATGGATTCTCATTTATATGCTTAGAGAAAGAGCAGAATGAGAAGGACCAAATTTTTATTTTTATGGAGGAGGCACACCAACAAGAATCTTCTTAAGATGACTTGGATCAATACCTTGGTCATCTAAATCTTCTTCCTCTTTTTCCCTCTCTAGTTCCACTTCTTGTCATGGCCTAACTTCTAATCCACCAACTCTGGCTTGTTTCCCAATAAGTGCAAAGGAAACTTTTAAATTTATCATATTAATGGTCACCACTTGATCATCAACCTCATCCTTATAAAATGGGCCATCCTTGTGGGGTTCTTGTTTTTAGCTATAAGTGGCCATGTTAGGAGTGGGCTTACAAAAATTTCCACTCTTTTTGTATGTCAAAAGACCGTTCGAAGATGATAGTCTAAGTGGAATGATGTCTTGTAGGTTACTACTCTCTTGGAATTTTTCCAATCAGTCAAGACCATTGAACCTACTAAGAAAGGAAGAGGAGGATAAGTATACTTTTTCTTCTTTTGTTCCTTTTCCACATGATTGATGCCATGGAAAAAGTGATATACAATATCATGCTCAACTAGTTTATCTAAAACATATTTGGGTAGTATAAATGGGATAAAGTGAATCCCCTCTACTCTTATCACTGTATAGTTTGGGTAACACCAAAAAGCTCCCAATTTATCAATGAATTCATGATTCTTTGACTTAGCCTAGGAATAAGGGTGTTATGTATAGTGTGGAAGATCATAGTGTAGAATTTATTATAGATCACCTCCATGTTCTTCCTATAGTTATGCATGTGAATATTTTTAAATACCCTGAGGACTATATGTGTGTTTTTTGGTGACTAACTAAGGACTCCTTGTAATTATTGGACTACACACACGGTATCAAGAAAGTAAGAAGTCATATATAAATTTTCCTTCTTCTCCTTGGCGCTCACAAGATTATTGTAGAGGTTAAAACCTAAAAGTATATCCAAACTAGGTATATTTTCATCATCAATGATCATGGCTAGCATGGGTACCCAAGTATGATTAACATGCTCAATGTATGGTGCTCCAAAAATTCTATTCATTAGGGCCATTCCCACTCTCACTCCAAATTTGAAAGATCTTATATTCACCTAGTCTATGAAGAATTTGGACTTGAAAATAGTTAGGTCCTCTGCCCAATCTTTATGCACAATCTTAAGGTTATTTCTCTCTCCCCATTGTTCCAAAGTTTCTTAATTGAACAGTATTAGATTGAGGGAGATGGCAAAGTGAGAAGTAATAACCTATTTAGTTATATTACTAATTACATGTCCTCTAGATTTTAGAATTCCTCCCATACAACTTACATTATCATGGAAAATCCCCCAAAACAAGTCGATACAAGGCATTACCTTTGGTCTTCTACCTAAAATATGTATCCCTATTTATTTAGTATCCACTAGATCAGCCATGCACTATGATTCATCCTGGTCTACATCATCATCATCATCTATCAAACTAGCTCCTTCGACCTCCATTTTTTAGGCTATATAATTTCTAAGACGATGGCTTGCTTGTCAAAATGATATCTCCAAAATTTTGGTTCAAGTATAAAGTGTACAAGTAAGCCTCCATTGATGATAAACTTTAAAATACTTGAGAAACTATATGTATGCAAAGATCTCAATCTCATAAAATAGTAATACTTTGTTTTTCTTTGTGATCACTTGAATTTAGACTTTAAAAGCTTAGTTATAGCTCAAATACCAGGTTCTTGAGCATGAAATCCTTTCAAGAGTGTGTAAATCTTGCTAATTCATGCTAAAATGTAAGTATACCATTTCACATTGAATTCTAGTCTGTCATTTAATAATTTATACGTTTTGCATTAATTTTGAGGCTTTGAGCTACTCATGGCTTATGACAATTGTTGTGGCTTTAATTTTCCACTTTTATTGATTCTTCATGTATTCCCATGGATTTTATGTATCTTTTCACCTCTAAGTTATGTTAATTCCATGTGGAGAGCTTTGTTATATTTTCATTTTTTTCCTTTGAAAGAACCATGTCAGAGTGTAAAAGGTGAGCCAGTAAGATTGCTCAACGTATATATGGTTCTTACAGGTTGTTTCTATTATATGATCTTTCTATCATGTACATTTCATTACGAAGCGTGAACCACTAAGAAAACACAATGTATGTATGATTTTCATAGTGTTAGACTCTACATAACCTCTATTAGTCACCATAAGAACAAACCAATAAGAAATATCCACGCTTATATTATTTTCACAACGTCATTTGCTTGGTGGGTTCTATCAGCTTGTTGTGAAGTGCAAGATAATAAGAAATATCCAAGTTACTTCATAATTTACAATTTCAATCCTTTGATAACCATATTGGTTTGTAACCAATAAGAATAGTCCATGCCACTTTTATTTTCTCATAACTAATCTCTACTAATAATTTGTCAAAAATAGTCATAAGTGAGCTAATAAGATAGCTCCACGTTGTTTCGCAAAGTGTAATGTCACCTCGCAAGAATTTTGAAGATGCAATGATGTAAAGAGCACATAAATGAATAGCTTCCATGTAGTGTCCTTTCTTTGTAGAAGTTAGTGTTTCTAAGATTCATGAGATATTTTTCCTTTCAATTTAAAAATAGAGAATGAATCAGCAAGCCCCACATTGGTTCAAAATGTCAAAATTTATCGAGGCTTGAAGACTATATGTTATAAAGTACAAAAAATTAATGACCACCACCACGTTTCTTCACAAACCCTAAAACACGTCATAACTTATAATTCAAATTATGAATAAACATTGACAAGTCAGCTAGCAATGTGATGACTATTTATAGATGATCATAGTGATCAATCCTTCTTTCCTTGTATTCTTCCACTCATGGGTGAATATGAATTTTAACATATTCTCTACATTAACAAATTACCTCTAACATCACATATGTCTTTTTGATCTCATCAAATATTTATCCAATCATACATCCATTGACTTAGACCTTGTTTTCCCAAGTCTCGTACTTTAGGACTTATCAAATCTTCAAATTCTCTCCTTTTAGTTAGACCTTGTTCGCCCAAGTCTCACATTTCAAGACCTATCAGATCTTTCGATTTTATCCTTTGACTTTGACCTAGTTTTCCCAAGTATCGTGCTTCAATACCTATCGAATCTTTCGATTCTCTCCTTTGACATGGAATTTTTATGCCCAAGTCTTATAAATTAGGACTCTTCGAATCTTAGGATTGTCTCTGTTGACTTGGGCCTCTTATTCCCAAGTCTTGTAAATCTTGACCATTCAAATTTCATAAACATGGATCTCTCTCCCAATCAATCCATTACCAACCCTTATCTTCCAAAACTTTGCAAAATTTAAAAGCTTAAAAAGAAAATAAAAATTTGGATTAAACCACTCCTTACAGCACTATTTGAAAATCAAAATAAAAAAAATATTGTACACATAGTTTTAATCATTCCATCCATTGGTAGATATCTTAAGCATAACATTATCCTATCTTTGCATTCTTTACCTATCATGACACAAAGTTAATCCTACTCCTATTAAGAGTTTTGTGTCTCATCCCTATTATGGTTTTTACCATTTCTAATCTTTTTACCTATGGTTTTATTTCAAAGCTTACTAATGGAAACTCCTCCTTTAAAATAAGCTCTCTCTTTTACAGAAAGTACTAACTTATTTACATGGACCTTTTGACTATCCATCCTACTAGTTGCATGAGGCTGAGACTTGGGGGTAGAATGTTCCTTCCCAACAAGCACAATATCAATACAAGGTAAAATCAATATAAAATACAAAAATATATCAATCATTATATCTTTCATCATTCAAAGTCTTCATTGATGAGCCCATACTTATTACTAGTAGTGTGAGACTAGGAAAGGGGTAGCTATCATTACTCACCTATGTTTTATCTTCAATGTTGAGCTCTTTCCTCTTATCAAGTGGATGGGGCAAGATGTAGGGGGTTTAAAAAATTGAATACAATGAAGCCTTTAGAAATCATGAATCAAAAGTGCTTGATAAAAACATCCCAAGAAGTTGATTGTATTAAGAGAGACAACAATTCCTTCATTCGGATCTTGTCAATCTATAGGCCATCAAAAATCTAAGTCTAGTCAATCCTATAAGTTGAAATCATCTTAGAATCGGTCAAACAATCTTGAATGATGATGAGTTACATTTTCTAATATAGACCATTATTACACCTTATGTCTTGGAATCCATCATCTTCATTTTCATATCACTATTCTCCTAGTTCTCATGTCCTTTTTGGCTCTCAGTGGTGAGCCCTTGCATCTTCCTAGTTGTGGAGTCACGAGTGGAGTGAGACATCCTATCATTATATCATCTACATTCTCGCTAATGGAATGAAATGCTTATAAGTTTTTGACCATGAGTTCAAACTGCACATCCTTTTACCGAGTCAAAAATAAAAAACATTAAAAAAATGTTCAAATATACAAAAACATTCAAATATGTTCACAAAACTATAAAAACATTTAAATATGATTCAAAACTTAAAAAACAGTCAAATATGTGTCAAAAATGCAAAAACAATCAAATATGTTTCAAAACCAAAAAATTGTATAAAACTAGTAAAAAACAAAACATTCAGAACATGTTTGACAAATTTAAGCAATTGAATAACACAGTTCAACAATTTCACCATTTGACGTTGCTCCTTATGATCATTCTAGATCATATTTTTTATAATAAATTTTCTTTCCCATAATGTATATCTATGCTTGAGGCAATCAATTGTTTACCCTTTCACAATATAACTTTTCTTGGGGCACAGTTGGATTTCACATTTTAATCTAATACAGATAAAACTTCAATGGGATCTGATAAGAGTATTTTTGAGTATCTAAGCATCACTCCACTCTTTGGCCCGATCCAATCCTCTCACGTTCTAAGTGCCGCTTAAGGGAATTCATATCTATCTCATTCTTTAATGTGGAACACATTAGAAGTGTCATTAGATGTCGTTATTACAAGTTATGTTGTACTTTTTTAAGTTTTTCAACATTGTGATGATGATGATTTTACTTATTTCAATTTGTTATTTTGTTGTACTTTGTTTACCTTTTTTATTGAGACCAATCAGTAGGAAAATTCTATGCATCTTAGTTCATATATAAATTTGGTGTAATTCATTCCTATTCATATTGGGTTTGTTTGACATGCTTGTTTTGTGTCTTTTGACCACTTGCAAGTGTTGTGTTTTTCTCCTGGTTTATTAAATAAGCCATGATGTGTTTTCCTTTTTGTTGTGTATTCAGGTTTGTTTACATTTTTTTGTATTTTTATTTCAAAATTTTCAAAACTTCACAAAAATCATATAATCAAAATTTAAAAATTACAAAAATATAAATTTTCAAACAAACATTCAAATCATCATAGAAATCCTACAATTAGAATCCCCATGAAATGAATATTTCAACAATTTAAGACAATTTTTATAAGATCAAACTTTTTACTACTACCCTAGTGATCGCTCTTATTATGACTATCATTCTCTTCCCTTTGCATGTTAGTAACTCTTCTTAGGACAATCCAAATCAATTATTTTTCCTTCACGATATAACTTCTCTTGGGGAAATTTAGGCTCTCATTCTACCTCTCCTATAATTCATAAGTTTATTACACAGAGGCAATGATCCTTTTCAACTTTCGATCAATTTTCAATGTGGATCCAACAAGAGTTTCATTAGGAGTATCTAAGCATCACTCCACTCTTTAGTCTGATCCTATTCCAATGCATTTCATAAGTTTAGTGCTTGGGGGCATTTACATCTACTTAATCATCATTGTGGAATGTATTAGGGGCATAGTTAATTGTCTTATTTTCAAATTTGTGTTACATTGTTGATGTTTACTTTTGGACCAATTACATGTATTATGTTATCATCTTGGATTCTTCATAGCCATGGTGCATAATTTTGCGGTGTATATTGGGTTTTTTTTTTCCTTTTTATATTTTCTTTGTTGTGTGTGTTTGTTTACACGCATCTAGCTTACACATCATGGTGGAAACTCTCTTATGTAACCAAAAATAAGGTTTCTCTAAATTTCATTCTCTAAATGGCGTTCATGCTACAAGTAGAATTCCTCCCATCTTGTTCAAATTCCTTGTATTCTTACTATCAAACCGTTATCCACCACTTTATTGTGTCACACACCCTCTTGATGGGGCATTCCCTTACCATACTACTTGTTGGGGCATTTAGATGCTTCACCGAGGCATGTATAGACCATCTACCATATTTTCCCTAAGATGCGCTCATAGATTTGCATACGTCTACTATCTTTAAAATGTTATTACTTCGTAATAACACTTTAAAGAGGGGAAAATGTAGACACCCAAAAATTACATACCTATTCCCAACTTGTCCTCAATTATTCACATCCCGTATGATTGATTAATTAAATTAATTAATTCATGTGCATTCACCTTTTTGGATTAATTAAATTAGTTCCTAACACACCTTAGCTAAGTTAATTAATATTTATTAAATAAATGGTTAATTAATTGTCTCACACTTTATAGCTAATTAAATTAGTTACTTAATTGGAAAATACACCTATTTTCCTAGTCAAACTACCACTTAGACTCCATTTGGACCCCACTTGGACTCCACTTCTAGAATCCTAGAAAGGTGGGGACAATGACATTACATGTACAACCACCTTCCCATATGTAACTTCTGCCAAAAAAATAATAATTTCCCTTCAAATCTCCAAATGTAAAGACTAAGTCTACTTGTTATTTCAGGAAAGTGCATTCATGATCTTGGAACTGATTCAAAATATGATATAATTCTCAAGGCTTCACCCTCAACTATAAAATGCAGGACATTCCTTTGCAAATCAATCCTCTGAAGCTTATGAAAATTACAACCAGCTTCTACCAAATTTTCCACCCGCATCCTTTTGTTTTCAATATCGTAGCATTTGCATCCCACATTTGGAGAATAATCAAGATCACCCATAATCATTCAAATACAAAGATTCAACAAGTCCAAGTACTTCTACAATCTTCTTTGAGGTTTGAAAGAAGGATGTAATTAAGGTTTTCTCTATGTTTATTTTCTTACTTCTGCTTGTCTGTAGTTTTTATTGCTTACACACTCCATGGTACACATCCTATAATTTCCATTCGGCATGTTATCATCTATAATCTCCTTCATATCTCCATAAGGTACACTCTTCCTATCTACTTTATGCTACCAAATATTCATTCACCATAATAAAGTGGGGGAAAATGTAGACACAAAATTATGCACTTATTACTATTACATCACGCTTTTGGTATGTCATTATATGCATGATTCCTAAGTGATATGATTAGACATTGGTGACACCTCTCCTAGTCCTATTGATTTCAATTAATTTTGATTGTGACATTGTCTTATATTTTCTAGGTTTATGCTTTCTAGTCATGACATAAGAATAATTTACATATCTATATGTGGTTGGTTTAACATAAATTAAATCTTAATCAGAGGACTAAGATCAAATGAATATAATAGTAACAAGAACAATAAACAAGAAACAATAAACAAGAAATTGTGAGAAATAGTGAGATAAGAGTGACTTAGATTATATCTAGAGATCTAAGTTTATTCTAGGATAGAAATTGACTAGAACATGTTGGATATGAACTAAGTAAGCTTTGTCTCAAGAACTCGTAATATGAAACTACTTTGGATAGGACCATATAGATATGGATAGGACTACCTTAGCCATAGTGTCTAAGTTAAAGCGCTAGTGTCTTGGAAACAACTCTGGATATGATCTTTTTAGAGTCTAAAGATTTTCATTTTTGTTGGCTCTTTATCACATCCACTTTGCTATCGGGTTACATTGCCTCACCCGACTTGCACAATGCTCAAGGAAACATTAGATGAAATAAATAATGCATATGCTTGAGTTAGACTAACCTCGGCGGTCACCCCAATGTGATTGTCACAAGACGCATTGCACTACATCTCAGACTTTTGTATTTATAGTGTGTGTGAGATTGAATTATGTCCCTTGAAGCTAGGTTTCCCTTGTATCATTCACACCAAGATAGCGGCTACAACTACTTTTCCCCCAAGATGAATGTGTGAGATAAAATTCAAAAATAGCCCTCATGTGCGTAAGTAATGCACCCAAATGTAGTCCTTGAATTTTTATTTTTCCCAAGTAGTAGATAGTAAGTAATATCCCAAGTTGTCCAACCCCTAATAATAGTGAGTAATTCATGTATATATATGATTCCCTTGTTTTAATTTCATCATTAACAACTAAAAATTCCAACCCAAAGTGATAAGAAAGGTTTTAGAAAAGATAACAAGTAATGTGACATTTCAAATTTGAGAAAATGAGGGAAAAGGACATAAGCACCCAAAGGGGAAAGTAGCACATGGGAGCTCATGTCCCTAATGGGTAGTACTATCGAGATGCTTTGGGAGGATATAACAAAAATATAGAGCTAGGTCATGTGTTGTCCAATGTTCAAAAGTAAAGTGTACATTTAAGAAAAGTAAATGATAAGAGTGTCAAAAGGATAAAGCAATGTAAAAGTGAAACAAATGTTGCTAATGTCTACTTTTTTTTACTTAGGAATCATGCATATAATGACATACTTATAGGCATGATATACATAGAAAGTGTTTGATTTCATGACTACATTGTTTTAGGTTATGTTACTTTTCCTAGAGATACTAGCTCCTAAGAAGGACACTAAAGCACCTAGATGTTAATGTCCCTTCTTGGAACTTTTGTCCACTCTTAATTTTAAATCAAATTATTACTTGACACCTGATTTTAGATATTTTATAATTCTTATTTCATATTTGGGGTTGACATTTAGTGTCATTAAGTTTCAAAATTAAAAAAAAAGAGTGATATATATACACAACCTACTAATTATTCTAAGAGGAAATTAGGGCTATTACTTTCTATCTACTAATTGGGAAAAAGGAAAACTTGAGGACTACATTTGGATTACATTATTCACTACATAGGAAGGGAAAATTCTGAATTCTATCACACACATTATCTTGGGGACAAATTATTTGTATCCCATTATCTCGGTGTAACTTGCATGAGGGAAACCTAGATTCAAGGGACACAATTCTATCACACACACACACACACACACACACACACACACACACACACACACACACACACACACACACACACACACACACACACACACACCGTAACTACATTGAGTCTAAAATTTAGTCCATTGATCGATAAAAATCATATTGGCGTGACTACTAAGGTCATTCCAACTCAAGAATGTGCATCCATTATTTCATATAATGTGTTTTTGAGCCTTGTACAGGTAGTTAGGGTTTGTTTTGTAGGTACATGTGTGACAGGAGAAACCTAAATTGAATTAGATGCTACATAGAGGAGAGTGAAGGTGACACTATTAGATACTTTAAAAGAATCGGATATGCACACTTCATCAGGACACTAGCATCCAATCAAACACTAGTTCCCGACGATCTTTTCCATACCCATGTGCTACTATCTACCACACCTGTAGATCACTTTCTCACGATGAAACATGCACAATCCAAATTAAGCATGTTCTACCATCATTTCACTGATTCAAGACAGATGATAACCAAATATCAGCAAAGTCACTTTTATCCTCTTATTTATTACACTTCCTCATAATTGTACTTTGACATGTTGCATGTTTATAATATATCTAATTGATCATTAGTTCTCTGATTAATATCTAATTTCTATTAAAGCACCCATGTTGGAGGCTTATAGTTAAGATACAAGATGATAACACCAATTTTTAAAGATGGATGCATATGAAAAGTCTGTATTGAAAAATGAATAGAAGTAAGCCCATAAGAAATGAAAAAGGCATAATATACCTACAAGTGACTTTGAGGGGTCAAAGCAATATGAACAGAGAAGGATCTTGTGTGTATAGAACTAGTTGATGGTTGTGTATGGTAAAAACTAGAGATCATTCAATCGCATGGGCATGATTCCATTTTGAAGGCATCCCATCCTATCAACTTACAACTAAATAGTAAAAAATAATTCTACTTATTCACCCAATTTTTTCCTATCATTTGATATGGCCATCGATGCAAGGGTTTATTGCCAAACAATACTATTAACATTTGTAAACTAATTCCTAGTTAAGTAATACCTTTAGGTGCAATAAAAAAATTCCTAAATTCTAACGTTAAATAATCTTATAGGTATTTCACTATAGATTCGTAAAAGATAAAATTCATTAAAAATTCCCACTTGACAGATGGGGACATGATTTTCTTTCCAAATAAAACCTTTACACAATGTGACTCTCTTTTTAAAAGCTCCCGACTCCATAAAATATTATGAAAGACCTCAAGTTTATTGAGGTTATTAATGATTATTACGATGAAGGAAAATAGTTTGAGTCTTAAGTGTTATTTACACATCAGTACCTTCCTTATAAAAAGGAAAATGCATTTATTGGGTGGTTTTCACCGACTTGCCATTTACATGTTAAATCTCATTACATCGTGGGATAATAGGACACCCTTGAAACACAGTGGTGAGATAAGAAGCAAAACATGCATGTAAATCCATGATGGGGAACCAAATCAAACAATCAAGACATTTTAATAATTTAAGGAGAATGATTTACAAGATGACCCGTGTTTCATATATACCAAATGAAGATATGGTGGTGAACCAGTGATTATTTATAGTATTCGATCATATATCCAACTTCAATTATTTAAAATAAAAACAATTGGATGGAATATATTAGAGTAATAGTAGAGAATTTTTAGTGGAAGAGTCTTCTCATGCTACATGCGAATGAGCATATTTTGATCAGAACTAGTAAATTTTTCACAAGACAAGTGTTCAAGACACATGAATTCATGCTACGTGTTTAAATGTGATGATGGAATAATTTTTATGCAATATAACTTGACAATGAAAAACCATCAGTGACACATCCTTTTAAAACATCAAGTTACATTGAGAGAAACAAAGGTCATGAATGGAAAAGGTGACAAACTGAGTTTCCTAGGATGGAAAAGAAAATTGGAAGCACGTGAAATAAATGAGATCGATGTTACATAATGTTGAAGGGGCTCAACGTGCACTACTTAAGGAAAGCATGGTTGAGGATTATGCAACTAAAACAATTAACCACATGGTGATGGTGCCCACCAAAAACATTCCATCAACCACGTTATTAACCTTGATGTAATTGCAGGCCCATGATAAAGGTTTGATATGGGTGATTGCAGTTGATAAATATGTGATAACAATGATAAAGTTAGAATGTTTAATCCATTTAGCATATGTTATTTAAAAAGAGTTGTTTGTTTTACATAGTGTTAAAGATGGGATTTTGATTACAAGAATCAATCTAGATTAGTTGGAGACCTACACAATGACTAATGAAAAGGGATTTAAGGTGACCTAAAGAAAATGAAAGAGATATCCGAGAAAAGGGAATAAGCTTGTAAAGCTTGCATCTAAGGCCAAGTCAAATCATTAGGAAGCCAAAACCTTTACATAATAAGAAAACAAAACTTGAATTTCAAAATCTCCCAACTCCATAAAAATGATCCCTAAAATTTTATAAAATACTTGAGGTTTGTGGAGGTTCTTGATGATTATTACTATGTAGGAAAATAGTTGGAGTTTGAAGTGTGATGCGCACATCATACTTTCCCTAAAAAAGGGAACTTAATTTTATTGAGTAGTTAATGCCTAACTTAGCATTGGCATGTTGAATCTCATTACGCCCCGGGATAATAGGACACCATTGAAATGTAATGGTGGGATAAAAACTTAAACATGTATGTAAAGATGTAATGGAAAACCAATTCAAATAATCCAAACATGTCGATAAATGGAAGGATAAGGATTTGCTAGAGCACTTGAGTTTCATATAGCTAAAGAATGCCACACTAAGATGAAGGGATGGTGGCGATTTAGTATATTTTAATATCACTTGATAATATAACCAAATTAAATTATTTCAAAAAATAACAAGTCTCGAAGGGATGTCCTAGAGCGGTAATAGAGAGTCAGGTAGTGGATGAGACTTATCATGCTATGAAAATGCAGATATTTTGATCACAAATAGTAAAATATCACAAGACAAGTGTTTACATTACATGATTTCATGTCATGTGACTATATGTGGTGGGGAAATCTTGTTGATGTAATTTGAGTTAACAACGTAAAACCATTGGTAGCATGGCATAAACAAATGGATTAAATTGGAGAGAAAACTAAGCTTGTGAATGGAAAATGTGAGGAAATGGGAATCACATGAAAATAAGATTGAGGCCAAACAATCTTGAAGGGACCCAATCTGAGTTGGAGTTAAATTGAGAAAAACTAAGCTTGTGAATGGAAAATGTGAGGAAATGGGAATCACATGAAAGAAATAAGATTGAGGCCAAACAATCTCAAGGGACCCAACTGAGACTACAATAACAAATATGTGACAAATGAAAGGAAAACATGGTTCAGGATGATGCAGATGACACAAAAAAGGAGGAGTCGATAAGGTGATGGTGCCTATCAAAAAATTCCATCAGTACATCAAAAAAAAGCAAGCCTACCTCCCTTGCTACAAGTGTGGGTTCATGATAAATGTTTTCCAGAGGATAGACTTATTGAGCTCCTCTCTGGTTCTTTTCTCTCTTTCTCACAAAGTAACAAATATGTGACAAATTTGATAAAGGTAGAAACTATCATCTCTTCATCTTCCCTAAAGTTTAGCATTCATTATTTAAAATGTGTCATATGTTATACACAATGTTAAAATTGGGATTTTTATTTGAAGAATCAATCCACACGTTTAGCACCTAATGGATACCTACACAATGATTGATGATAAGGGATTTGAGGTGATCTAAAGGAAATCAAGGAGGTGTTTGATCAAAATAAGCTTTGACAAATTACACCTAAGGCCAAGTGAAAGCATTATGAAGCCAAAGAATTTACACAAGAAGAAAACAAAACTTGACTTGCATGATGGTTCTATAAAAAGCCTCAAACTCATTGGGAAAGTTAAGGTGATAGTGAAATGTAGATAAGATAGTGGAGATCTATGATAAATGGATATTTAATGGATTTTAGAGAGACTCTTTGGATTCCCAATTACCCTTTATGGTCCCGTATTGCTCCTCCTCCGCTATTCCTTGGTTCCCCTTAGAGGCTACACTAATGACATGCCATTCATAAGGTAGAGTGTAAGTATAAATAGCACTAAACATTATAACAAGTCGATTAAAGGGTGAACCAAGTCATGAATCCAATAAGAGATCTAATGTTTGACTTAAAATATGGATAAGTAAAAGCCATGCCTAGAGGTGGAATACCACACATAGAAGGGCACACATGAACTAAGAGAAAACAACTAAGGCCATAGTAATGTGCGAAAGCACACACTCAAGCAGAGACATAATTACATCGATCGATAAGTTGATACGTGAAAGTTATGCATGTAAGGGGATGGAGAGATCTGGAAATCAAGCGATCAAAGGTCCACGCATGCACATTATAGAGGTTAAATAAGTTAGCCAAAATCCTAGTGAAGGCTAAAAATAGGAAAAGAAGATATGGCGTAGTAAACAAGGAACATCCAAAAATAGACATGAAAATGATAAGGCGAGATCTAATGTTTGATAAAAATATGGATAAATCACATGCAAAGGAAAACAAGAACAACACATGGATGGAGATAAATATAATATCAAATCTTGGACTATTTATAAGTGCAAATTGAAGATTAAAATAGGGGTTTAAAGGTATGTGGCCTATATTTAAGACCTCTATATTAAAGAAAAACTTGGAAAACTAAAATAGGGGTTTAAAGGTATGTGGCCTAAACTAGACTAACACCTAGTAGTCTAAAGCTTAACCAAATCAATCAATAACCATCAAGATAAGAGATAAGAAAATTAACTTCAAAAGCATGCATTATAAGAAAACATGCTAAGTTTATTCTACTCTTTAGAAATCTTAATGAAAGTGAACCTAGTTAGATTCTAAGCAATCAAATTGTGTGTTGTTTGCTCCCAAAAATAGTGAAGAGATCTCTCCAAGTTGGCTACAAGGCCAAGCTTGGATCTTCCCTTACTAACTAGATTTGGAGTTGATGGATGCAAGATGGAGGAGCTCTTAACAATGGAGTATGGCCAAGATCCAAATGTTCTATAGCTTAAAGCTATCACAAATGATGTCTAATGCCTTTCCAAAGTGCTTGAGAGATTTTGTTATGTAAACAAGGTGTAAGGCTAAAAGGGAGGGGTGACCATTCTATTTATAGATTTTGATTTGGAAGAGATTGGAATTCTAGTGCATGTGGGAAAAAGGTGAGCCAAAAATAACTTTATGATTAGGAGTGGATAAACGTGCTTTAGGCTATTTAAGGTAGGTTTAGGCTAGTTAAGCTAGGTTTACGCTAGATAAACCTGATTAGTAAGTGATTATGGACTTGTGAGAGTTTGGGAAGAGTCTTATTAATCACATGTGGTTAATAGATAGCCTAGGAAGTTTGCAGAAGTGGTTTAGAGAGAAATAGGGAGAGTTAGAATGGTTGAAGGAGGATTTTTACCTAATAAAAGGGTATATTAGCCAAATTAGAAGGATTATAGGAAGACTACAACCAAGAAGGTGTCATGAATGGGAATTTGAGAATGAAGTGTAGAATAGTTAATTAACAAAGTGTCATTAATTGACTGAATTAGAAGAAATGCTAGGTGCAAGTAGATTATAGGTGTCTACAACATCTATTATTAGAATTAAAGCATGTAATTAGTGAAGGAAAAGTTCCCACCATGTATAAATAGGTTTCACACGTCTTTGTAAAGTGTGTGTGAGAAATATGGAGATATATGAAGATATACAATGTATGTGTACCTAGTGCTAAGTACTAGATGGATGTTTGCACACACAGATGTAATAAGTGAGTATATGTAATAGAATGAATTGTGCTCATAATGGACAATTGTGTATAGATTTCGAGGATTAGTAGAGATGGAAATGATGTAATGGGAATCAAGATATTGTTGTTAGTTTTGTATGTTGATGAAAGTGTAATTAGTTTCCTAATTACATGTGTTATACTTTGTTTTTATCTTCATCTATGATATAATGGTTAAGTACATAACCCACATCTTGACAAGTTAAACAAATGAGGAACTTGATAGGTTACACATTCTTCGTGAGTGCTTAGACATATTTCTAAGTGAAGTACCAGAGTGCTCGACCTTGTAATGTGTTGGAAACTAGACTCCAACATTTTGGTTTCATTGATGGGAACTTATTTTATTCTTACCTGCAATTATGGCATGCACATGGTGTTTTGGTTATCTTTAGATAATATCGAGCATTGGGTGCATGACCGCTAAGATGAATTTTCTCATAGATACAACATTGGATGATATTTTAATGCATCCAAATGGGTGGATTATAGTCTATATGATTCATCGTATGAAAAAAAAATTAGTTTATTCCCAATAGATTTATATGAATGGTTAGCAACTTACGCATATAATAGGGGTGTCTGGTTGGGAAAGAAGTGAGTTTTGAGCTAGGATAAGTACCAAGAACTCTAATTTGAATAAACCATGGACTCAAGATATAAATCATTGGTGGGAAGGTGTGGTGTGTAATTATACCTTGGAGTACACAATTTTGACGTATTTTTTCCCAAAGGAAGAAAAATTCCAATTTTTGTGCGAGCCAAAGGAACGTATTTACTGCACTACATTTAACAATGAATATCTTGATGATTGAGCTGGGAATGGAAAATTTTCTTATGGATAGCTAAACACTGCCATGTGAAGGGTAGGAATGGGCCTAGAAAGTATGACGTTAGTCCAAACAAAAGAAAGAGACGTGGTAGAGAGACTACGCAGATATAATGATGCGTGAGAGAGGTAGTTGAGGATACAATAAGAATAAGAGGAATGACACTAATTGGAAGTGATGAGAACCCTGTAGAAGGTGAGGGACCATAGGACCATGTCCTCTAGATATTGGGGAGGCACGTAAGAATGACCTCCTTAAGATCTAATGAAAGAAATTCTCATGAAAGATTAAGAACCGTTGGCACGAACCTTACCCACCTCAAACCCCTATAACTTACGTATGTTGTTCAAAATCATGAGGTTGTTATAGAATACCATGATAACAATGGGGAACAAGAAGGTAATCAAGGATTGCCATGTTAGGTTAGAGATATAGGTAGGCACATTTTAGTATCATAATAGAGGCATGGTAGATAAAGATAGTTCAACAATTTCTTGTGTTTGGACATTAATTGTTTAGAAGTCATCCGATAGGCATGATGACAGACAAAGCAAAGGGCGCGCTACTCATTAGAAGTACTCTTTTTAGGGAATAGTGGGGTATAGTTCAACACTACTATAGGGATGCAAGGTAGTACTTTTATAGGTCTCTAGAATTATGGCAGGAGGCTTAGGTCCTCCACCGCGTGGAGGAAATATTAGTGGAGGCTTGGGATTAGGATCTGGCCCCACTCCAAGACAAGGAGCATAGTAACCTCAAAAACCACCATAACAACCACAAATATACTATGATATGTCACTCCATTTACCGTAGTATAAGGGGATTAAATATGTCATAGAGCACGTTCATAAGTGCAAATTGTTATAGAGAGCCAATGGAATAACATCCCCAGATTAGAAAGTCAGTCAATTTTCTACAACACTTCACATGGTTTCACGCTTAGTTGGTATAGGAAGTATGATCCATACGAGACAATAGTGGACTATGATGCTTTTCATGCCACTTTCTTGGCTAAATTCTACATACCTAAGCTTGAACAATTGAGCATCAAAGATGTTGAAGGACATAAAACAAGGCATGTTCGAGAATATGATGCATGTTTTAGGAATTTATTATCTAAGCTCTCATATGATATCCACCGATCCAAAGACGCACAATGGTTTATAGGAGGCTTGTTGACACCTTTTCTAAGGGTGGCATCGCATAAGAAATTCACCGATCCACACTAGGATTTGGAGGCAACACTCCGTGCAAAAGTGGTTGGGAGCATCAATATGGGGGTAAGTCCATATCTTGAGGCTCATATCACAAAAATGGCCTCCCATTTGGAAAACTTATTTTCTAATTTCGCTCATGAGACATGTAGTGGAATCTAGTGCACTGATTATGAAGTAGAGGGGAATTCAAAGGATAGTTTTCCATGTAGGAATGTGTGTGTGTACTCGACAACTTGTGAAATTTGTCACAAGATTCATGATGTCCATAATCGTCCACTTTTACAAAGTGCCACTTTTGCAACATGCTACGTAGAAGAATGTTTTTTTGTATTGTAAAATATGTGATGTGCATACTCATGACATAGCCAATTGTCATCTGATTGATCAAATTCATGAAGCTTGTGAAATAGGGTTGTGCCGGACTAGTGTAGAGAGTAGTTCATTGGTGTAAGAAGGACATAATAATAAGGGGTACAATAATGGTAATGTATATTTTAGATACGGATACCAAGGCATAGATCGTGGTGGCTGAGGAAGGTTTACACGGATAATATGTTACACTTGTGGTTCTCTTGATCACTACTGACATGAGTGCTCAAAGAATCACACATGCGCATATTGTGGCAAGGCATATAAGGTTGAATATTTTCTGGATTTATATGCCCACATGTGCAAAAATAACAAGAAGGATAAGGGTACCACCATGATTCAGTGAAATGCACTAAACATAGGAAATGGGAACTTAGGAAATTGGTCAGTAGTAGAACCACAACCATTATTGGTCACTATACATGTAGAGGCAACATGTGCATGTGAGAAAGGAAAATAAATACCTCTCATTGGAAGAGAGGAGGTTGTTCATATAAAGAATCCAGATGTGTGACAACAGAAGGAAGTATATCAAGAGACAATGGGAATCATTAGGGAGATCCAAAGAGAGATGCATTACCCGAAGGACTAAGCGCGTGAGAGGGAACATGTGATTTTTTTTGAAATAGCTCGGAAGGATGTGGATGACCTTAGAGAGGTATGCAGATGCTTAGGCAAGAGAATATCATACCTATTTTGGGATAATGGTTACGGATAGAATACCACGCGCATGTGTAGAAAAAGGAGTGCCAAATTCTCCATGCTAACTTACCACCTCAAGATCATGAGTATGAAAAAGAAATCATGTTGGATGTAATAATTAATGGATGGATGGTAAGTAATATCCTCATTGATACAAGCACAAAAGTGAATGTCCTCACACTTGATGCTTGGAACTAGATGGGAAGGCCATCATTGCAGCCATCCTCGAATGTGTTGTACATGGCCAATAAGACAAGGGCTATGCCCATTGGGGTTATTAATAATTCTTCCATCACTATTCAAGGATCTTGTTCTCATCTATCTTCATTTATCTCAGACACCAAAGACCCATCCTCGTACACTAGTGCCCAAGTGCTCATGTCCATTTTGGGCACATTTATCCTCTTGGTTCTTTATACACTTTTTGACATTTGTGGTTGGAATTTTGGTTTTATTATCCCTATCTCAAGCTCATAGTCGGCATTTTATGTCATTAGTGTCGTTATTCAAATAAAATATCCATATATATACACAACATACACACTATTATTCTGGTTGGAAATTCTAAGGGGAAATCACATCTACATACTATCACTACCATCAAAGGGACTACATTTTTTGGCTGCATACACTACATAGGAAAGGGGAAGTGTTGAATTCCATATCACACATTTTACATCTTATCTAGCTATAGCCCACTATCTTGGTGTCATTGGCATGAGGGAAACCTAAGGACACTATTTCACACACAAGCACACAAAACTACATGGATTCTGGAATGTAGTGCAATGCTTGGTCATAATTTCACTCTTTGGGTGATCGTTGGGGTTAGTTTGACTTCACATAATGCATATTTTATTCAGATTTAATGTGTTTGTGATGTTGTGAAGGCGCTTAGGGCTTGTTTTGCGGTTTAAAGGTACCTTCGGTAATCAAATAGTGAATATCATATGACTAATGGAAATCAAGTGTGAAACCATAGCGATACGAAGAAACCAGATTTTGAGCATATGCATAGTCATTGGTGCACAAAAGTAGTCTCTAGCGCACAGGTGCCCCTACCCTGCTAAAGCACCCCGTCCAACCTCAAAGTAAAGTCCTATATCTTTTAGTGAGATCCTCACATTATTTCATGTCGATCCAACATTAACACAATCTTGAATACCTACAGATCACACAAGAATCGGATAAGTCACTTATCTCTTCAAATTACTTATGATTTTTATTGCTTGAGTTCTTAGCATTAGTATTTAGTTTTATTTTATCATATTAGTTATTATGAAATAATATTTAATTCAGTTTTAATTAAAATAACTTGATGAGAAGTTGGTAAATGCATGTGACGGGGTGAGACAAAGGTGAGTGGAAGAATAATAAGGTTGTAGAAAAAAATCATGCACTTGGGTACATTTCTAGGTCCTAAAAGCGTATTAGCATTTACATGATTCCTAAGAGAGAAAACTAGTAATTGACAACTATCTTTATCCTCTTTTTGTGTTTCTAGTTTTCTATTTGGTCTTGAATATCCTACATCCCAATCAAAACATTACTTGCTTATCTTTTATGACTTTGGACACCAACACCTTACCTAAGGCGTCGGCCCAAGCGCCCTCGTCCCCTCTGGCACCCCCCCTTTTCTATCTTACTCCCTTCTTTGGGGTTTCTTTTATTATTTCAACATCTTATTTTCCTATGGTTCGTCCTTCCAATTGCCAATTACAAAATTCAAACAAGGGAATCATATAAATACATAGTTAGTGTGATCAAAATAAAGGACCAAGCTCTAAGCATTACTACTATCACCTAAGCTTGCATCCAAAGGCATTCAAATCACTCAAAGGCATCCATCTAGCATCCATTCAAGGGATAAGGGACTGCATACACTTCATAGGAAGGGGAAGTTCATTATATTCCATACACACATTTGTATCTTTTAGCAAATCTATCCCACTATCGAGTGCATCTTTCACAAGGGCATCCTAGCGCACCATTCTTACATACACTCACAAGAATGACATGGAGTCTAAGATGTAGTGCAACGATCGGTCATAAGTTCACACTGTCGAGTGAAAATCGGGTCATTCGACTCCTGTATTACATCTTTTTTTTTTGGATTTGATGTGGTTTTTTGGGTTTGCAGTGAATGTCTATTTTCCAAGTTACAGAATATTCAACAATCAAAGTGTGACACACAGCAACCAAAAACGAATATCAACAACACCGGTGCGACACAAAAAAGTCAAGTATTGATTATTTTCACAACCATGGGTGCCTAGTAGAGGTCTCGACACCCGTGCACCCTCACCCCAATCTAGGTGCCCTAGTCCACCTTCTTCACAAGCTCCAAAATTTATCCTTAGCATCTACAACATAGTTCACCTTCTCTGTTCAAAAGTTTTCCCAATCTACATTAATCTTGGATCAAGTGATCAGCTAAGTCCTCTCTCTCTTGTGCTTAGGGTTTTATATTTACATATTGTTTATGTCATATTACATCATAACATATGTACTTCATTATTTCTATCGCTTAATCTGCAATTAGGGTTTAGCGTAAAATCTGTTTTTGTTAAATCATTTGGTGAACCCCTATTCTCTTTCGAACACTCATGGATCCTCATTTCTTCCTAACATCAATATCTTAGGATCCTCTCACCATGGATATCTCCATCCATGATTTTTGTAGGCTCATCGTGATTGTAAGACTAAAATCAACTCTTTCTTGGCTAATGCTCACATTTCTTCTAATACTCCTCCAAACCATGTATATCAGTAGTTTGTAGCCTCATTTTCAACACAAATTGCTTTCACATCTGATGTAGCTATGGTTATTTATGTTTCTAACAATGATCCTCCCCTTTATATCTTGGCTCACATCTATAACATGGGCATTAAGAGAACACTAGTTGATAATGGATCTGAGCTCAATATTTGTAATTTAACATTCCTTCAACAACTGGGCCTTTCCTTAGCCGATGTTAGCCCCTCATCCATTTCTATCTGTGCATATGATTCTTCTACATGTTTGTGCATAGGTACTATCACTTTACCTCTCACAATCAGGCCCAAAACCATTCCTATTGTATTATTTGTTATCAAAACCACATTTTAGTTCAATTGCTTACTTGGTAGGCCATGGTTTCACACTATACAGGTAGTATCTTCTATAGTTTTGAGTGCACATTAAATTCCTACATTATGGCTATGAACATACTATTGTTGCTAACTATGACCCATTCAAATATTGCCTCCTAGACCCAATCACTACACTACCTACTCCAATTTCTACTACTCCTACACATCCCACTGATGATTACCAACTCATGGAACATCCTACCTCTACCACCAACATGCTTCCTCTACAAGGAACTATTTATGCATTGGACATCATACCACCTACTATCTAAGAGCACTCTATGTTGAAACCTCCTCCTTTCACATGCACTCTTTTCATACATGAATCTTATTGGCCTCACATTCCATTCGATCCCGTTGATCTCGACATAATTTACATGCACGATGGATTATCCTATCTTGGATTCACATTAGATGATCTTCACCCACCGCCTCATTCTCCTCACCTTTATCATGGATGTGTCTATGCTATTGCTACTTATGGCCTCTGGGTCTTCCATTTATCAATATTCCTTGCACGTACTCCTTGTTCCTCTCCACTCACACTTGGGAAGTCTTGGCTTGATTACATTGGTGGAACTTTGGATCCTAATCACACTGATATCACATTTCCTATGCCTTTTGGCCACATCTCTATTTGTGATGATTCATTTCTTGGATATACTCCAAATCTAACCCACTGGTATGCACACGGTTTTCCACAACCACCTTTCACTGATGAATAATATGCTATGGGCATGTACAATTTATGCCACAAGGGATCTTTATATGATCAACCCCATACTATTTCTTATCAAGTTTCAAACCCAAATCCAATTGGCTTCGATCTTGATAATGATGATCTCCTAGATGATGTTACTTGATTCTTATACACATCATACACTTGGGGGCATCCTATTTACTTCCCCTTCCTAGATTAATCAAGTGTCTATCATTTCCACTATTACGCTTCACGCTTCATACTTCTTATTTCTAAGAAATCTTACATAACTTTATACACATATTGTATCGTCATTACCCTATGATGCACTCTAGTTCCACAGCTTCATACTCGATTGTTGAGGGTCTAAATCTGAAATGAACCTCACCTCATTCTACACTTCACGCTCTATGCTTCATGATACATATTTCTAGAATACACTTTCAAACCATTTCCTAATGACACACTCTTGTTTTATGGTTCATTCTTGATTATTGAGGGGTCTTTTATAAATGAACCTCATCTCATACACATTTTCTAGGGGCACATTGCTCCTATTCCATCTTTACGTTCATATTGCATTCCATCTCACCCATACATAACATATTGTATATATTGGTTGCACTTATTCTTGTTTTCTTATACTTACATGTACACTTTGTTTCCCATGTTAGACAAATACTTAGTATGTCAATATATTTTCTATATACATATGTGTGTTCACTTGGTATTTTGGAGTGAATTCAGATCTCTTATAAAAATTTATATGTAGCAATGATGCTTGTCATTGTACCCTTTACTAGTCCCACCGAGGCTCCTGGGGAATCTACATTTACTACTCTTACACACAACATGTGTTATTGTTTCATTATTTACTACTACTTCACTACTTCCCATCAATATATACATGATTTGACATAATTCTTATCTTTCTAACATGCTATCGGAGCTTCATGTGTAACATTTTCTTTGCGACTATATGCCGTCATGGTTGTCTGTACTCTTTACTTGACATTGTTTGCCATTATATGCTATTGTTTTTTGCGTGCTATTCCCTTTGTCTTGTATGCACACTTGTTGGTTGAAAATTTAGTTTTTGAACACATAAGCAATAGTTAGGGAAAACAATCCCTCCTATTTATGGGAGAGGTTCCCTTATTCACCAAAAATGGGAAATCTACCTATTTACAAATATACAATCTAAAAATATCCAAATGAGGATTTTAGTGTAAGAATGCTTCCATATCCAATTATTCTCAATACAGAAGATGAAAAATGTATGAGAATTTCAGAAGAGGAAACAATAGTTTAAATGAGAAAGACTGGTAAGAAGAGACAAAAATTTCAACTTTCCACCTATCAAGAACACAAGTATTCTCCTTGGTCGTACAAGATTACTCACTATTGTCAAGAAAAGGAGTGAAGAAGGAAACACTTTCATATATAGAGATGCAGAATAATATCATACTAATTTATGCATGAGACTTTAAGAACACACGAACCTATATATAATTGAAAAAATCATAGGATATAAATGCAGCAAACACAAAGTTATTTGCACTTTATAACACATGAATTGAACACAGTTTCACATTCAAATATACTAAATTCACATTTGCAATATTGAGAGATAGAAATAGAAAGAACATAGGAAATAGGAGAGAAAAGCTTCTTCTGTATTGATTTCAACTGTTATGTATCTTTACATTCAAAACACCAAAATCCAACCACCCTTTTACAATGAGAGAAAAGCCTTATATAGGCAAAAGGGTGGTTGTAACCAACTTTCTCTAATTCAATTGTATTTTTAATTAAGTGTTACCACTTAATTAATGAATTACATTTAGTTAGCCTTATTTACAATTTCATACTTTTCAAAATGGTAAATCTAACTTTGAAATACAATGACTAGAAAGAAAGACTTAAGAACTAGAGGAAGGAGCACTTGTAGATGGCGCAGCTGAGTCTTCACTTTGAGTACATGATTTCTGAATTTGACTAAGGCACCAGTAATTTCCATGCCCTTTGGGATGGTTTTGTTTGCCATAGCATTCAACCAACTACCCAAGGATTCTTCCATTTCCTTCAATGCATCCATTTTGTGATAAACCTTTGGTGGCCTCTATGACAACATTGTGCAATTCAGTGATTTCTTCCATCTTTTCCTTGGTCACAGTCTCATACTTGAACAAATATTCTTTGATGAGTGCCCTAAATTTTTCTTTGATCTCATCTAATGGGTGCCTCTCTGTAGATTTGTCTTTATAGAATTGACACCGTAGAGCTTGAAATTCAGCAAGTATCTCATATTTAAATGCCTCTCCTTTTTATACCATGCTCTTCAGTTCAGTGATTTCCTCTTCCAACACCTTGATTTTCCATTCAACACTGAATACCCATTTCCTAGAAAGATTATTCTTTGGATCATCAAAAACTTTTTGGGAGAGGAGGATCTTCTCATCTAGTAGCCCTCATGATCCTAAGATCTTGAATACATTCCAACCAAAGTTTAATCTCCTTCTCAAATCTAGTGATTACTGTATCAAATTGAATTTGAGCCAAGGATATGTTTTCATACACTTTATAGGCTTCATCTATGAAATTTAGAATAGAAACCAACATCCCTTCAACCATTGCCTCAATGGCTTTACCATATGCAACATGTTTATGAATATCCTTGATTTCTTAAACATCTTCATCAAATAGAATAGTGGGAGGAGGCATTGAGGAGAGAGGATTAGGATAAAACACTCTATCACTTGAGAGAAAAGATTTGATGAAACTAGATATAACTTGTACATGTTCTTTAAGCTACTTTTGTGTCTGTTTACCCTTTTCTACCCTCTCAATGACTCGAGACTGTTTATTTCAAATTATGCACTTCTCCCTCAAGAGTAGACTTGCCAAAATGGAATTCTAATTATCTCAATATTTGTGATAGTGATATATCTTTAATATTTCTCTCATCTTGATTTTTTATCTTCAAAAACTTCTAACCTCTTGAATCAGAAACCAACCTAGAAGAAGTTTTGGCCTTTTTAGCTAGAGGAGTGGGAGTGGTACCAAGGAGGGAAGATACAACATCAAAACTTGGAGCAATTTCTTGATAAGGTGTCTTCCTCTTCTTACTATCAATCATGGGATGAACCCATGTGAAGGAATCACTGGAAGGTGAAGAAGAAAGTGGTCCCAATGCAAGTGTGTTAAGAGAACCAAGAGTTTGGGCAGCAGATACTTCTAGAGTGGGTGTCTCAATACTAGAAGAATAAACTTCCTTGGTTGGTTATTTGAGCTTGGGGATGCTCATCTTCCCAGAATCTGGTTCTATAATTTCCACCTTATCTTCCTCATCTTCTTCTTTTCAGTGCTCCCACCTTCATAGTTACTTTCTTCATGTTCCTCTATTTCCTTTTCTTCTTCTTTTGGAAGATGAATTATTTGTTCAATTTCTTGAATTTTTTTTGCTTTCTTGAGAGGAGGGTTGTTCAGCTTCTTTTTCAACTATCTCTTCAATTTTCTCAATCTTCTCAGCTTTATCCTTCTTGGAGTACACCTTGATTGAAGATTCCATAGGAAAAGGAGAAGGAATTGATTGAGTATGTACTTCAGAAATGAAACATAAATTTCCTTCTTTGATGTAGATGCTCCTTGAGAAGAATGTTGTGTCACACCTGCCCTATATCATTTCATCTCCTTGTCAAACCAAAAATTTATCCTTACCTAAATTGTGTTAATTATTTCCAAAAGATCATCCTTCTCCTTTTGAAACTAATTTATGGTGAGAAGAGGTGTGTGTTGAATAGTTTTGACATATTCAAGAGAATACATATCTTCATTATCATCTAGAAAATCCTTTGTACTTTATATATATATTGAAATATTTGATTTGTTGTAGAGAAAGTCGGCCAAAATACCTTCTTCTCACCTCATATTCATCTAACAATCCTCCCAATAGTCTTCTAGAACAGGCAAATGATAATAACTCATTCTAAGGTGCTTGGAGATAAAACCTTTGATATCAAAATAGGATCTCTTGTGGAATGTGTAAAAATTGAATGCAACAATTGTTCTTTCCACATTTTGAGCATCCAAAGTTGTTCTGCAAGTATAATTCCCCAAAGAGATTGGGAATTGGATACCGTGATCTTTTTGTCTCTACATGTTCTATGCAACATGTCTAATTATCTACAAACCTCCACAAGAACTATCTTGTCATTGTAATACATGGGGAGTTTGTTTGGTGCACCTTCAAACCCAGCTAACCTAATATAGGAAAATCTCCTAAATTGAATGAACAAACTACCATATGTTGAAATTAGTTATTTGGCCTCAACAAACACCCTCTCATCTATTTCCCTCTAAGATTCTAACAATATACATTGTGAAGGCATCATTGAATCTTCTAAAATGGTTTTTGTTGTTATCAAAGGTTAGTTGTGGGTAGAATTCATACACTGGTTCATTCTTCTTATCATCCATTAGAGATAGACCCAACCAAACTATATGTTGCAATTGTGTACATGAGGTATGAGGTCATGTAGAATGTCTTTCTTTGTTGTAAATTGGCCAATTGTTCACTGAGGTTCTCACATATTATTTCTCCCCATTTCAAGCTTTGCTTCCCTTCACAGATGATGTTTATGTAAACACACATCCAAAACTGAAATTCATTGGTAGAGGGGAGGCCCATTAATCTAGACAAAAAGTGATTATATTAGACAATTATTCTTTGAAATATGATCTGATACATGACTTTGGGAGTTTGGAGGCTCCTCTCTTTGGATTTTTAAGCCATGATTTAGCTATCATTTCCTTGTATTTTTCCTTTTCTTTCTCAAAAAGGCTTTAAGCATGCACCCTAGTCAGAGTATTGGAATCTTCAATGATGGGGATTTTAAAGGAAAAATTTATATAGTTGACATCTAATTTAGCAATTACTTGGCCTTGGGGGTCTCTAAATTCCTTTATGTCTAGATCAAAATAGGAGGCACAGAGAGGAGGAAACCAACAACTTGACCAATCCCACTACCTTTGATGCATTAAGCCATGGGAGTAGGGTTATCTCTAGAAATGTGGGCCCAAAATTCATTGAGGTCAACATGTCGGACATCACTATCCCCAATATTAGGTATTGATGTTTCTAGAGAGGATATGTGTTCATAACCCTCGTATTGAAACTTCATAGTGGCAAGATGGGAAGAAAAACCTTAGAAGGATAGGGCTTTAGCAAGGATTTTTCAGAGGAATAAAGGAGTAGGGTAAGAAACTAAATTTGAAACAAAATAAACATAGGGGGATATTTTATGGCTTATCTCTATCATAGGAAGAATGGCAATCTTTTTAGGATTCCAACACAACTCAAATTTTTGAAAATGGTTGAGAAAAGCAAGAGTTACGACTAGAAATGTCCTTGGGGGCATGGAGCATAGTGCATTGTTGAAATTCCCAACTTGAATGGTAAAAATGAATTACCTTAACCCCATTTTATAATTTCTCATTCGACAAATGGATTGTAAAATAGTCATTTTAGGGTTTTAAGTGTAATGCGGAGGACAAGAAAACATGTGGAACAATTTATCAATTTTTCTTTATGATATAGATATGATGGATTTTTAGAGAAATGGAGACCCGAGGGAATATGGGACATGAGGGGATCGAACTTCCGAAATACCCGCAACATACACAAAAGGTTTACAAGTGCAGAAAATGACAGCTTTAGACAAGATTTACACAATAATATTGATATATTTCATTTGTATCTCAGCAGTAATACATCGTTACATATTAATAGGAGAGTCTACTCCTATTTTCACAGAGGTTGTTCAACAACACTCCCCATAAACTCCTATATTCATGAGTTGGTTGTATAACCAAATCTCACGTATAAACAATATTAGTTATAGTTGTTTAATATAACAACTATTAATCGTATATTATTAATATGAGTTATATTAACTCATCATTAATAATATTATAATTTACTTACATATATTATAAATAATAATCATGATTAACAATGCAAACAATATTAATCCTAACATTCACCCCCTTAGTGTGAACATTATTAATCATTAATCTCCACCCCTTAATGTGAACATGACGAAGAACCATATTCGAAGAAGTTGAACCACCTCCTGAAAGCACTTCTTAGACTAGGTACAAACTCCATAGATTATCTCTTTACCCTCGTAAAGGCGTAGTGTTGAGCTGAATTATGTAGGAATGCTCCCTTCCTCTTTGGGTTCCTGTGGGACTTTCCCTTCCTCCTTGGGCACCCGAATTCTAGAATCTCCAAGATCCACAAGCTTCACACTAGCTAGATAACCATCCCTTGAGTCTACCTCGAAATATTCTCCTGCTCCCAAAAGTGAGTATTCTGAAAACATGACTCCTCCAAAAATCTCAGAAAAGGGTTTATTCAGCAAACCATCACACTACAAACATGAACACTGAAAATAGAAACCACACTGCACAGATGTCACCAAACCATATATGCGGCCTCGTCATTGGCAACTGACGAGAGGTCGCTGATTGACCTCCTTCCTCTATTTTCCTCCATCCTCTGATGTATAAGTTACTAACTCAACCAGATGTGATCATGAAGTACAATTACAAATCGGACGTCGATTCCACCAAAAATGCGTCCGTGAGACAATTTTTTATTTTTTTACAATTTTTGACAATTTGACTATACACAATTTTTCACTGTTAACACTTGATTGGACAATGATAACAATCCTAAAATCACCTATTTTGACATTTTATAACTCTGACTCACAATATCAACTAACAACACAAAGACTTACAATGCCACAAAATGAAAATTTACAATAACTCTACAAATATCTTTTGACATGAACAACACAATCAAATATTAAAAAACTATTCATGGCTTTACACCTCAACTTTGCCAATATATACTATGAACTATCTAAACATCTAAAGCCATGAAATTATAGTACTTTAAATCAAAAGACAATGTTTATACCTAAACAAAAACTTAATTTACAATCCCTAGTTTTTTTAAAATATACTACTCCTTACTTGACTTCCTCACACATTCAACTATAACGTGAACATTCTTGTAGATTTTGACCTTTATGCAAATTACGCACCGTGCAAAATTTAAGTCCACATGGATCAATATAAGCTTTGTGTTCATGGATCCAACTATTTATGCATGGCAAATAAGAATCGATGCATGTTATGAAATCAGCTACAGAGAATTCGGTCCGGAAGAGGAGTCAAGTTGGCTGCATAGGGATTGACAATCTCCAATTCGAAACTATGTGCTGATTATCCAATGCAATGATAAATGTGGCTTGATCAGTGAATTATTTCAATAAGGCTGGGATGCTTCAAATCCAAATCCACATTTTGTTCTGCAGGTGTGGTATGCTTTTGGATGAAAATACAACGCAGAAGCGTTGAAAGGAAATACAGATCTTGTATGAGTATATACTCAACCAACAAAGTATCCACGGGATTATGGGTGCCGCCATTTAGAAGTGGAAGCACAGATTCAAAGAGATGATACGTAGCTGAATTGAATAGGAATTCTGTCTACGTGTGTTATCCTCAAGTGGAATGTATTCCCGAATACACAAAAGCACACAAAACATGCAAATCTACGTGTTGATTTGAAGGAGCAATGAGATACATGAGAACACTCTCAAATGTTTTTTAGACACAGGGACACTGGAAGTCCACACTTCTCAAGGCTGCATACTTGCTCTTTTGTCTCTTTTTCACCATGCCTTCAAGAAAATAATAGAAAATGTCTGTCGTATTTTTCAATTTTCTCCAGATCTCGAAGTGGGTTCAGCTGAAATTTGAACAGTTTTTTCCTTACAAATAACTCTTCAAACCCATTAAAAATCGCAGCGACCCAAATCATAATAAAAAAGTTACAACATGTTCTTTATATCAATTCTCACATATTTGAGCGATTACAAAAATATATATGAGAATCATAAACTAGGGCAATACACAAATTGAATATGCCCTACACAAATCTCATAGAATTTTCATTCCCGCTTAGATACTAAATGATAGTTTTAGACCGATTTACACAATAATATTGATTTATTTCTTTTGTATCTCAAACAGTAATACATCGTTACATATTAATAGGAGAGTCTCGATCCTATTTTTACGGAGGTCGTTCAACAACACTCCCCATAAACTTCGTATATTTGTGAGTTGGTTGTATAACCAAATCTCACGTATAAACAATATTAGTTATAGTTGTTTAATATAACAACTATTAATCCTATATTATTAATATGAGTTATAGTAACTCATCATTAATAATATTACAATTTACTCATATATATTATAAATAATAATCATGATTAATAATGAAACAATATTAATCCTAACGAAAAAGTGGGTATACAGAGAACAACATGCTAGAAGAAACACGTGTCACGAGTGTCGCAAATGTCCGCAAACGCCGCAATACAAGGAAACACTTAGTAAAATTGAAAAAAATGTGGGATGAAGGCAAGTGCAAGGAAGAAGGAAATGTGGGGATCGGAGGGTTGGATGACATAAGGGTCGTGAGTTCTGAAATACTTGAAACCTCCGCAATATAGATGACACAAAGAAAAGTGTGGATACATCAGTGGTTTTGGGGAACGTAAGGCTGTAGAACAAAGGACTCGAGGGATGTAAAGAACTAAAATCACCGTAACATAAAGGACTTAAAATTAGTTCCCCAAAACATTAAAACTCCCACACAAAAAGAAAAAGAGCATTGTGGGTAAAGTGGAAATACGGGAACAAAAGGCCCAGGAGAACATGTACCACTTGTTCCAAAAAAACATGAAATAGCCAATATACAAAGGCCTTAGACCCGAAAACATCAAAATTGACAAATATTGGAAAATTTTCACTTTGAGACTTCACCAAGACAAACATATTTGACAAAAGAAACACTTGACCTAAAAATTTGAATTTTTTTGAAAAATTACACATTTTTTGGGTAAGTGACAACAACACCGTATGTTTTTGGCCACTTTAGTCTTGATTTTCTTATGACATTGTGAGTGATGTCCCATGTCTGAAACCCACTTTTCATGGTCTATCTTGTCTTCTTTCTTGATTGCACATTTCCTTATACTTGCATACTTGCTTTGATTGTACTAACACATGTTTCTAGCCATCTTGTTTGCATGTACCTTGGTTTCTACCATGCACATCCCCTCTCCCTACAGGTATCCATTTCAACTCAATTTCAGGTCCTCTCCTTTGGACCACATGCTCCTATCAATGTCACATGCACCCCAAAAAGGGGGCATACATTGGGTGAATCAATCACCCCATACAACACTTAGAGATACAATACATGCCTACACAATACAGAAAAGAGCAAACGGTCATACATCACAGAGTGGCCTAGAATATAACTTGGGTCCTCAACACAAGTCATGCACACTAGCACCCAACATCGACAATAGCATCAAGGCACTCGTGTCTACCCTTAAGCGCCTATGTCCCGAGGACACACACAGAAATTTATCGATCAAAATAGTCTACAATAGTTCACAGAGTAGTTTCATAGTTAATGGCACAATCCTCTAACAATAGAATGCATTCATTCTCCATTTTAATAGGAATAATTTGGAACTAATTCGAGACAATAGGAACAAAACATGGATGTACCATCTAATTAACTAAAAATAAATATTTTATATAGTTAATCTAAGAAGTAAAACAAGAAATAAAAGATAAACTAAATAAGGAAAAGTGACCCAAGAAACTAAAAAAGTAGAAATGTAAAACCTAGAGTGGAAAGAGAGTTAAAAAGAACTCACTAATTTGACAAGCCTGCCGACTATGTCACAAAGATGGTTGGAGAAACAGGAGGAGGAAATGGCTGTGCCTAGATCCAAAAAAGTGTATATCTGGGCAATCTGAGTGGATTGGGGCACTGGATAGGCATAGGGCGCTGAGGGCACCCAGAGTCTAAGATATGGGCACCTTGGTCTATGAAAATCTATGTAAACCCCTTTGAGGTGTCATTAAGTGATTGCCTTTGTTTGCTTATTATTTCACTAGCTTCGTTGGACTGTATGATACGTCACTAGAAATTAGAAATGAAGATGAGACCTATAAAACCCCAAGACAAGCATCAAAACCCTAAAATTGAAAGATGCATATGAAGGGGTCGGACTATCCTTAGTGGCCACAATAGTGGACTTACTATTGAGCGTTGCACTACATCTTAGACCCAATGTAGTTTTATGTGCTTGTGTGTGCAATCATGCCCTAGGTGCTCTTGTGTCAGTCACACTTTGTGAAAGTAGTGAGAAATAACTATGTGTAGAAATGTAATAGAATGGTGGATGGAATAGAATAAAATTCCCTCATATGTAGTGTGATGCGATGAACCACCTTGTGCCTTATGATAAATCTACATTTATGTAAATCGAGCATTTGATGGATGCAACCTTAGGTGATGATAGTAGTGCTTAGTGCTTGGTCCCTCATTATGGTCTCACAAATTTATATTTATATGGTTCTCTTGTTCTAATTTTGTAATTAACCCCGAAGAGGCCTACCACCAAAAATATAGAATGTTCAAACCGCTAGAAAGTTCCCAAAAAGTGGTAGGAAAGAGAAAAAGGATCGTGGCACCCCGACTAAAACCAGGGGCACCTATGGGTGCCCTGGTACTAGCTTGGGTGCCCTAGTCATGGATGGAATGATGGAAAACGACAAAAACAAATTGGTCATACATGTGTGGGAGGTCGGAAGTGATGATAGAAAACAAATTAAAATGGCCAAAATACAGGGGTTAATTAGTACTTTATTCACTCAAAAACCATATGAATAGTAGTATGAGACCGGGACTAAATAATGTCTAAAGTGCATGATTTTGTGTCTACATTTTCCCCCACTTTATATTGGTGAATGAGACACTTGGTAACATAAAGTAGATAGAGATGCATACCTGATGTCCATGTAGATTGATGTAGAAAGCATTCCAATGGACTAGAAAAAGCATGGAATGAGAAAATAGTGGAGTGTGGAAACTAAATATGTAAAATTGTAAAACATGGTGAGAGTGAACCTAGGACAAAACACGTGTGTAGTTGTCAATGTGTGTGATGTACTTGTATGTTAGTATGAGGTGTGTGTTGTCACAAAATTTTGTTTTTGTCGATGCCATTGTTGTTGTTGTCATTGTTGGCTACTTGTTTCTCATACGGTCGTATATACGCAAGGAGAAGACAATCAAGTAGTCAAATACACATGTATATATGTCAAAAATGCATGTAAAAGACGCATGTATATAGTAAAAAGTATGTAATGGAAATGAAAATGTAAAAGGAACATGTGCACCTAATCCGTGATGAGAGAAAGAGTGTAGAAAGGATATCCTGTCGTTGTGATTTTTTTGGGTGATCTCACGCCACCCTAACCAAAGAAGTGTAGGGAGAAAGTTGCATTATTCTCCAACTTGTAACTACTTCCTTGAAGTCGTGTGTGAAGAGATCTTTGTCTGCCTAGTTTTTGGGTGATCCAATGCCATTGGCTGAAGTAGCGTAGAGAGAAATACATTGTATCATCTAACATGTAACTACTCCCGTAATGCTAAGGACATCCATGTCTTATAAAAGCCCCTATGTACGAGGTTTGTAGACTAGTCTTAACCCACTCATTGTATAACCCACAATGCCAAGGGCAAAAACTGAATTGAATTGTACCGGTGTAGAAGCGTTGAATAGTTTGTAAAACCCCAAATGATCCCCCTCTCTTTAGGGTCCCATGTGACATCGTGTTTTCCTCTTAATTTTTCCCACCCTTTTGAATCTAATTTCATGAAAATTGGAGCCCTGCCATAGAAGAAATTTGTGTTTTAAACTCCTCAAATGCTCATTTTCATTTCCCATGACATTTTTAATCAAAATTTCCTCAGTCTACTACCGTTAAAATGTTTTACCTATTTTTAATGGATGGGAAATGATTTTAGTTCTTCTTTTATGCGTTTGGAATGCGTGGGACCTTGCATCTTTCTTTTTTAACCTTTTGCAGAGAAATAAATTCTTCATCGGGAGAAAAAATGGCATTTTCCCATTTCCTGCAACTTCCTACATTATTTTCCCCATCAAATTCTTGCTCGAAAAGGTGAAGCTATGTGTTTTCTTCTCATTGGATGTGGCCGATGGGTTCCTTTTTGAACTTATCACTTTTGGTGATTTTGGAAAAAATGTTAGATTTTCCCGCATCCCCACCGGTCCCTGATTGGCTGGAGCAGTTTTGGTGGAAGTTCGGGGTGATGGATCCATTTTATTCTCTAAGGCATTATGGAACACACCCATGCAACCACCAGTGATGCCACATGTTGAAGAATGAAATCGAACAATGGGCCTCATGGGGAAATTGAGAATTTGAGCTTTTTCACCAAAGGGTTAAAATGTTGTAAATTGAGTCTGCAACCTCTTTTCCAATCAAGGTGTGCCACGCATTCACATTGAAAAGTCAAAGTAGGTCGGTGGAGGTTTTTGAGAATTTGATATTTTTGTTAAAAAGAGTTTAAATGGCAGATTTGAACCGCATTTCCTCAGCCACTCAGATGGCGCCACATGTCTGGCCTTTGGCGGAGCTGCAGAGGGGCGGAGCAAAATGAGAAATCACGCTTTTTCTCCCAAATGTCAAGAAATGTAGATTTCTCCCCCAGGGCCATTGTTGCTTGGATCTTGCCACACGTAGGGTCCAAATTTGAAGGTAAAAAGGGAAAAGATAGCCAAATGCACTCATCTAGTTTTTAACACCATTAACAAACCAGAGCTCTACAAAATGCAAAAATGGATCATTCTTCATTCCTTTTTCTCTATATCCTTTTCGTTTCTCCATGAGATGCATTTTTGGTTTATTGTGGAGCCAAATTGATAAGTTTAAAGGAATGTAAAGTTGATCATCAGAAAACGGATTTTATTAGGCATACGCGATAAAAAGGAAGAAAATTTACCAGTAAGCACTTGAGTGCTATGAAAGTGGTTAAAAGGTGGAAATGGTAGGACCACATAAAGAAGAAAATCATGAGATGCCCCCTGCTAAAGTAATCATGCTCAAATTGATGAAATATTCACCTTTTTGAACCTCCATTTTTCATGAGTGCATTTGTTTCATGTCACTTTCCAAAAGTGGATCTACAACAAACATTATTCCTTTTGGATATTATTTTCTTGGGGACAAAGTATGGATGTACACAGATTGTTATAAGAACATGGTTTTGGCCACGGGAAAGGGGATTCTAGTTTTGGGAAGGTTGTAAATTCTAAAGTAATTCAATGCGAAGCTTTCTTTCTCATTTTCCTCTGATTATATCTTTCTCTCTCCTTGCTCGATTCAATGGATCATTTGTCTTTGCATTCAAAAGAAACTTTGTGTTCTAGTCTATGTAATCTTTAGAACTTTGTGTCTGTAGATTTACATCGGTGGTGAAGTAATTAATCCTTTTCTATATTTTCTTGGTTCAATGTGAGTAGGGAGATACTCTGCTATCTATATTTCCCAAAAGCATTGTTCTTTTCTTCCTTCTCCCATCTCTTTATTCTTCCATTCCTTCTTATTGATAATCTTTTGAGTATGAAAACAAACTAGGATACCAGATCCAAACATTGATAGTTGTAGATTTGTACATTTTTTTTTCCATCTTTCAATAAGGGAACCTCTCCCATTAAAGAGGAGGGACTTGTTGTCCCCTGACTATGGTTTCAACCCATGTTCCATTCTAAAACCCAATAGTTTTTGGCAACTCTCTGGGAATTCATTGCAAATGGATTCCATTTTTTGAATAACAACTTCTTGATCATCTTTGATCTGGCGACTCCAAGATACACTCAGGGTAGAATAACCCTTAGGGAAGAAGACCCTCATTTCCAACTTCTAGATCATCAAGGTTTCTCTCTCCCTTCATTAAGAAAAAGAAGAGGAATAAGGTCTACAAGCACTCCTCCTGCTAGAGACAAAAATTCTGGGAGTGACATCCCTCAAGATCAAATCAGTCCTAATTTTCATGCTTTGATTCTCGCTGGTGTTTCACCTCTCCAAACAATATTTCCAAGGATGGCAGCTCCTCTACCTTGGGGCCAAAGGGTTGGGCCTCTTGCTCTTCCCCAATCATTGCATGAATTTCCTAGAGGTAATAGAAATAATTTCCCTAAATTCGTAGGTGATGGGAAGGTTCATCCGAGATGAATATATTGCATCCTTCATTGTTGCTTGTGGTGTTCTCGAGTTGAACATAGAAGAGTTGAGTGGATCTCATGTCCATTTTCTCACCACTAAAGGTATAGATGAAGAGGATGATTATAAAGAAAGATTTACTGAGATGAATAATGAATCATATGTTGTCATGACTCGTGAGCAAGCCAAAAAGAAGGAGAAAGTGGTGTAGCTTGCTAAAAGATATAAGGATCCTCCCACGGTCATTCCAATGATTGCAAGGAGAGGAGCTCTTATTCCAACTTCTTCCACACCTAAGGTAAGTTTTGTTGTTCCTTCCTCCTTTGGTTTTTCTCTTAAAAATTCTTTCCCTTCAAATGATAGAGTTGATAAGTCAAAAGTTTCATCTACTCCTATCAATGATGCTCCATCTACCTCTGGTTATTTTGACATTATTGACCATCTAAAGAAAACTAAGATATAGATCTCAGAAGCCGGATTCTACCAAACCCATCCCAAGGCCTTTGCTAAGATGGTAGACTTTGTAAATTCCAAATCCAAGCATTCATCCCCTAGTTCTAAAGGTCTTTTTCCCACTCCTTCTACTTCATCTCAACCAAGCCTTTTGGCAATAGTCACTTCATCTGATGAGAAGATCAAACCATTTTATGTCAATCTCCTCATAGCTGGCCAAAAAATAAGCAACTATGTTATTGAGTCTAGTGCTTCAGATAATGTGATGCCTGTTAAGGTATCTCATGCCCTAGGCTTAACCCTAACCCACACTTTTGGTTCATGTTACTCAATGGAAAGTAGAGAAGTGACGTTGGTTCGAAGGATCAAGGATGCACAAGTATCCTTTGTTGCTTTTCCAAAGAAGAGAGTTTTAGCCACCATTTTGGTAGCTGATATTCCCCCTTCCTATGGCATGCTGCTAAGTAGAAATTTTTGCAAAGATGTTGGAGGAGAAATCATGATGGATTGGTCACATGCTCTTATTCCAGTGAATGGGAAAATGAAGAATCTACTACCTGAGAAATAAACTGAATATATCATGCAAAAATAGATGACCCAAAGGAACAAATACTTTATGAGGACATTGGTCATGGTAACTACATGATCATGTCACAAGATGAGGCTAACCATCCTAAGGAAGTGCTTCTTGATCCTAATGGCATTTGGATTTTGGAATTTGATGGGAGCTACTCCTCAGCTGGTTCTGAGATGGTGTGGTGTTTATTTCTCCTGAAGGGAAAATTCATCCTTTCTCCTTCAAGCTCCAATTCAAAAACACAAATAATACAGCTGAGTATGAGGCTCTCATCCTCGGTTTAAGCATGGAAAAAGAGATGGGGATCAAGAATCTCCTTTCTTGTGGAGATGCAAAGCTGATTGTAAAATAGGTTAGAGATCTCTTTCAAGTGAATAATATAAGGTTGAAACATTACAGGAATCTGGTTTGGGATTCCATTGAGTTCCTTGATGCCTTTTCAATTGAAGCCATGCCAAGGGAAAGAAACACCAGAGCTAATTCCTTGGTCTGTCTCGGGTCTCTACTGATCCCTCATCCATATTTCTCCCAAGATAAATTCACCATTGAGATGATTCATAGGCCTAGTGTGCCTGACAATGCAAACAATTGGTAGGTATTTAATGATGATCAACACTTGCTTTCCTTCCTTGAACTTAGAGATAATTTTGACCAGCTGTACTTTGAAGGAAGTGGAAATCTACCTAGAGAGTGTGTGCCTCCAAATGAAGAAGATAACAAAGAAGAAATGGATCATGATGGCTGCATAAAACTGAAAGGTAATAAGATACCTAAAGGGCTGGTAAGTTTGGAAGAGTTATTTGATAAACATGATAGGTACATCAATTCCAAAACTTCCAAAGGAGCTCAACAATCTGCTGACTATGAAAAGATAAACATTGGGAGTCTTAATGAACCCATGCTAGTAAACATTGGAAAGTGTTGCACACAAGAGGAGAGGGAGAAAGTAGCAAATCATTGAAAAGGTATGCTGATGTTCTTGCATATTCTTATGATGATCTCAAGGCTTTTCAGCCAAAAGAGATGCAACATTTCATTCCTCTAAAACCTGGGATCAAGCCCTTCCAAAAAAAGTAGAGGTAGTATAACCCTAAAATTTTTGATACAATATTTCAAGAGATCTAAAAGTTATTGAAGGCTAAGATCATTTTCCCCATTCACCATTCAACGTGGATTGCTAATATTGTGCTTGTCAGGAAGAATAATGGTGATATCCATATTTGTGTTGATTTTGGGAATTTGAATCAAGCCTCCTTGAAGGATAATTATCCTCTCCCCATAATTGATCAAGTGTTGTAGGTTGTTACAAGTTCAAAAATGGTGTCCATGCTTGATGGATTCTCAAGATATAATCAAGTAGAAGTAAGTGTTGTAGATCAGCATAAGATTGCCTTTACCACTCCTTGGGGCACATTTTCTTATAAGAGAATGCCTTTTGTCCTCATTAATGTTGGTGCCACCTTTCAGAGGGAAATGGACCTGGCCTTTGGAATTCTCAAGGGAAAATGCATAGTTGTATACCTTAATGATCTAACTGTGTTTTCAAAAACCAAAGCTGATCATTTCCAACACCTTTAAACTTTCCTCCAAAAGTGTAGAGATCATGACATCTCCTTAAATCCCAAGAAATCTATCTTTTGTGTCACCGAGGGAAAATTATTGGGATAGATTGTCTCCAAAGAGGGAATCAAGATTGATCTAGAAAGAGTTTAAATGATTCAGCAGATCCCTCTCCCTACAAGAAAGAAGGGTGTGCACTCTTTCTTTGGCAAGATCAAATTCTTAAGAAGATTCATACTTGATTTTGCTGAACTTACTTTGAACATAGCCCACATGATGAAAGGGAAGCAGACTTTTGGTTGGTCCTCTAAAGGAAAGGTTGCATTTGAAGACATCAAGAGAGCTATAGCAAAGACTCCAATCTTGGCATGCCCTAATTATAGAAAAGACTTCATTATCTATTGTTATGCTACTGAAAGTACTCTAGCTACTGTGTTAACCTAGGAGAATGCTGAAGGTCATGAACTCCCCATAGCATTCATGAGTTATATTTTGAAAGCCCATGAGCTGAAGTACACCATGATGGAGAAACATGCTTTTGCAGTGGTCAAAGCTATGAAGCAGTTTCATTTTTACATCCTCAACTCTCATTCTATTGTGCTTGTTCCTGATACAACTATTAAATCCATTCTTACACAACAAGAATTTGGAACCAAGAGAGGAAATTGGGTAGCCAAAGTTCAAGAGTATGATCTTGACATCAAACCCACCAAGCTAGTTCGAGGAAAGGGCTTATGTGAACTCATTGCTGAAGGAGTTGATGCCAAATTGTCCAAGGAGGAAGTTGATATCCCTGTTGTTCTTTTCCTCAGCTCAACTGACGAATGGTATGCTGGCATTGCACACTTTCTTACTTATGGAGAATGTCCATCTCATTTGAGTGCCAAGGATAAGAGAGCCATCAAATTAAGGTCTACGCAATATGTGTTGTGGGAAAATGCATTGTTCAAACGAGGCATAGATGGAAGGTTTTTGAAATGTGTTGACAAAGAGCAGCAAAAGAAATTGTTCTCATCCTTTCATGACCAGGCCTGTGGAGGTCATTTCTCTTCTGTTGTCATGGCCCACAAAATCCTCCGTGCTAGATATTATTGGCCTACCTTGTTCAAAGATGCATCAAAGTGGGTAGGCAAGTGTGAAGCATGTCAAACCTTTATTGAAAACCGAATTTTTCAGCTTTAAATCTCAAAGCAAAGGTGATTAAGGAACCTTTTAAACAATGGGGTTTGGAATTCATTGGGACACTAAATACACCTTCAAGTGTAGGGCATACTCATGTTTTGACTACCACTGATTATTTCACCAAGTGGGTGGAAGCCATTCCAGTTAAAAGTACTACTTCTGAATTAGTATGTAACTTCATCAAGGAACACATCTTAATAAGGTTTGGGATACTAAACAAGATTGTCACTGATAATGCTTCCAATTTTTCTTCTGTTGAGATGATGGATTTCTGCTATGGCTATGGCATTTCCCTTTCCCACTCTTTAGATTACTATCCCCAAGGGAATGGGAAAGCATAATAAACTAACAAGAACTTGGTCACTATTGTTCGGAAGCTTGTTAATGACTCTCGGAGAAATTGGCATAAGAAAATATATGATTATTTATGGGAAGATAGGATTACACCTAAGAGATTCATTGGAATGTCTCCTTTTCAAGTGGTATATGGAGTTAAAGCTCAACTACCAATGACATTGGAACTGCCATCCTTACATTTGATGAAGGCCATTGAGGATGCCAAATTTACCAATTCATTGAAAAAGAATTATGTACCTCTAGAAGTTGAATGAAGATAGATTGCAAGTGGTTGACAGAATATCAACTCATCAACTCAAGGTAAAAGCTTTGTTTGATAAAAAGGCTAAACCTAGAACTTTTCAAGTGGGAGATAGTGTTCTTCTTTGGGACAAAAGGCATGAACCTCAAGGCAGCCATGGTAAATTTGATTCCCTTTGGCTTGGTCCTTTTAAAATTAGACATTTTGTTGGTGAGAACTCTTTTTACTTGGATTACATGGATGGTTCTCCTCTCCCACTTCCTTATAGTGGGAAATTTTTGAAGTTGTTCAAAACCTAGGAGTTTTGGCGGTCCCTCTATACATTTTGTATAGCATTTTTCTTTCCTTGTTTTTGTTTTGGTTGGTTTCCTTTTTGTGTTCTCTTCTATTTCGGTATTTCTTATTTTTGACTTCATTTCCCATTGGCTAAGAAACCGATTCGATCCGATTACCTGCACTCTCCAAGGTTCTTGATTTTGCCTCTTTCCTCTACCAAATCATCCCCAGAAGGAGCCAAATTGTTGTCCTCTCAATTTTCCCCACCCTTTCAAATCTAATTTCATGAAAATTGGAGCCCTACCATAGAATAAATTCATGTTTTAAACTCCTCATATGCTCATTTTCATTTCCCGACATTTTTAATCAAAATTTCCTCGTCTCTCTGCCGTTAAAATGTTTTACCTATTTTTAATGGATGGGAAATTATTTTAGTTCTTCTTTTATGCATTTAGAATGCATGGGACCTTGCATCTTTCTTTTTAACCTTTTGCAGAGAAAGAAATTATTCATCGGGAGCAAAAATGGCATTTTCCCGTTTCCTGCAACTTCCTATGTTCTTTTCCCCATCAAATTCTTGCTCAGAAAGGTGAAGCTATGTGTTTGCTTCTCATTGGGTGTGGCTGGATGGGTTCCTTTTTGAACTTATCACTTTTTGTGATGTTGGAAAAAATGTTAGATTTTCCCCGCATCCCTGCCGGTCCCTAATTGGTTGGAGTAGTTTTGGCGGAATTTCACGGCGATGGATCCATTTTATTCTCTAAGGCATTACGGTGAAAGGGTGAAAAGTTCTAAAATGACCCGCGCCCCACCCATGCGAAAGGATAAATTCTCGAGTTAAAGCTCGCAGTAGAAATCAAAAAGGGACACATGTTCACATTGAAAAGTCAATGGCAGAGGCATGGACTTTCGGGAAAAGTTGGAATTTTTCCCTTTCAAAATAGATAAAAAGTGAAGCACATCCCCGCAACCAATCAGGTGATGCCATGTGTTGAAGAATGAAATAGGGACATGTGGCCATTTTTCAATTCATATGCACTTTGGCGGACCAGTGAGGACTTTAGGAATTTTAGCCTTGTTTCCACAAAGGGAAAAAAGTTCTAAAATGGCCCACAGCCCCACTCATGTGAAGGGATAATTTCTAAGTTGTGGCCGTAGAAAATCAAAAAGGGACACATGTTCACGTTGAAAAGTCAATGGAGGGGGAATGAAATTTCATGGGAAAGGTTGGAATTTTTCCCCTTTTCAAAATAGATTAACTATAAAAGTGAAACACACCCCCATAACTAGTCAGGTGATGCCACGTGTTGAAGAATGAAATTAGAATAGCGGGCCTACGGGGGAAATTGAGAATTTGATCCTTTTTCACCAAAGGGTTAAAATGTTGCAAATTGAGCCACGACCCCTTTTCCAATCAAGGTGTGCCACGTGTTCACGTTGAAAATTCAAAGCGAGCCAGCAGAGGTTTTTGAGAATTTGAGATTTTGTTAAAAAGAGTTTAAATGGAAGATTTGAACCGCATTTCCTCAGCCACTCAAATGGCGCCATGTGTCCGGCCTTTGGCGAAGCTGCGTAGGGTGGGGCAAAATGAGAAATCACAATTTTTCTCCCAAATGTTAGGAAATGTAGATTTCTCCCCAAGGCCATCATTGCTTGGATCTTGCCACGTGTAGGGTCCAAATTTGAAGGTAAAAAGGGGAAAAGATAGCCAAATGCACTCATCTGGTTTTTAATGCCATTAACGAACCAGAGCTCTACAAAACACAAAAATGGATCATTCTTCATTCTTTTTCTCTGTATCCTTGTCATTTCTCCATGAGATGCATTTTTGGTTTATTGTGGAGCCAAATCGATAAGTTTAAAGGAATGTAAATTTGATCATTAAAAATGGATTTTATCGGGCATACGTGATAAAAAGGGAGAAAACTTACCAGTAAGCACTTGAGTGCTATGAAAGTGGTTAAAAGGTGGAAATGGAAAGCCCACATAAAGAAGAAAATCATGAGATGCTCCCTGATAAAGTAATCATGCATGAACTGATGAAATAGACACCTTTTTAAACCTCTAGTTTTCATGAGTGCGTTTATTTCATGTCACTTTCCAAAAGCGGATCTGCAACAAACATTATTCCTTTTGGATATTCTTTTCTTGGGGACAAAGTATGGATGTACACAGATTGTTATAAGAACATGGTTTTGGCCATGGGAAAGGGGATTTTGGTTTTTTGGGAAGGTTGTAAATTCTGAAGTAATTCAATGTAGAAGCTTTCTTTCTCATTTTCCTCTGTTATATATTTCTCTCCTTGCTCGATTCAATGTATCATTTTTCTTCGCATTCGAAGAGACTTTTTTGTTCTGGTCTTTGTAATCTCTAGAACTTTGTGTCTGCAGATTTGCATCGATGGTGAAGTAATTGATCCTTTTCTATATTTTCTTGGTTCAATGTGAGTAGGGAGATACTTTGATATCTATATTTCCAAAAGCATTTTTGTTTCCTTCCTTCTCCCATCTCTTTATTCTTCCATTCCTTCTGATTGATAATCTTTTGAGTATGAAAATGAACCAGGATACCAGGATCCAAACATTGATAGTTGTAGATTTGTACATTTTTTCCAACTTTCAATAAGGGAACCTCTCCCATTAAAGAGGAGGGACTTGTTTTCCCGACATGGTTTCAACCCATGTTCCATTCTGAAACCCAACACATCGTTGGTAGGATAATGCGGCTCCAAAAGAGGACTAACCGCATAAACTACATTCCGTAGGGGAAGGGAATACGCTTGGTAGAAACCAAGGCACACGCAAAAAGTGGCTAGAAACAAGTGTTAGTATGAACAAACATGTATGTAAAAGACAAGTGTAAGCTACCAAATAATGTAGAAGCTAAAATGCAAGTAAACATGCAAGAAAGCAATGTAGAAAACTAACGTGGGTTGCAAACATAGGACACCACTCACGATGTCTCAAGACACTCAAGGCCATGATGGCCACATACAAAAAAATAGTGTTCATAAAAAACAAAGGGTAAGGCCTACATATAATAGCAATCGAAAAATTAATTACAAACAATAGATAGTCATGGACACAAATAATCCTGTAAAATGAATTTTGAACATGAAGCACCCATTAACATGTTAGAAAGATAACTCATACGTCAAAAGTGTGTATAAGAAAATAATGTAAAGTTCTAAGTACAAATTGAAACAATAGCACCTATAGTGTACGAATGTGGATGCCCCTAGTGACCATTTTAGGAGTGGTAGAAGGAAAGCATCCATGCTTCCTATAAGAGACATGTATCTACGATCACAACTAGAAACATACATGAGCACACATGTGTGTATGGTAAAGATAATGACATATAAGAGATCTAGGTCACATGTGTAATAAAGTGAACATGAACAAGCAAATGTATGCAAGAGTAAAAACATCCAAGATATGCAACATGTTGTGGATGGATGTAATGGAGTGCATAATGGATGGTAGGAGCCATGTTCCCCCAAATGAATGGAGTTGTATGCAATGAGGTTCATTTATTTTTCCCCCTTAGCAATAAAGAATGAACCATAAACGAGAGTGTGTCATCGGTAAATGGTTGAAGTGTGTGTTGTGTCGAGCGCATTACTCGATGAGTGTGTATGTGTGTGATGATATGCGACCTAGAGATAAACGCATGATGATGTAGCCTAAAGTGTATATATCATGATGAGACAAATAGAGGGAGTGGTGATGTAGCCTAAAGCGTGTACCACTACAAGATGAAGGAATATGTGACCATTTAGCCTATAGTGTATGTCACTAGCATAGAATGTCACATGATGAAAGGTTGAATGATGAACGTGTGTGTATGATAAGGTCCATTTGATTTGTAGAGCCTTGGAGTTGAGTATGGACTGAGGAACTAAAGTGTGTCATAGGGTATTGAGTGCAGCACGTAGAATTAGATGTAGTATATGTGATGGGTACACGACCGTATGATGAGTAGAAATGTGTAAAATGCAATTCATAGTGTGCTAGGTAATATGTGTAGATAGTAATGTAGTATGTATGATGAGTAGTATATGATGTTAGACACGTAGATAATAGGAGTATGACATGCATATGATGAACACTAATATGATGTGTAAAGTATGTAGGATATGTAAATGCGCAATGGTCAAAATGTAGGATTTAAAATGTATAATGCAAGATGTGTGAAGAGTATAGTGTGTGGGGTTCATGTGTAGTATTCCCTCAACATTCAAGTGTGAACCGAAGCAAAAGAGTTTGTCATCAGGTAATGGTTGATACTAGTATAAGTGTGATGAGTGTGCACTGTGATGAGGATGTGATATGTGTATACTAAAAGTATGCTATGTTGTAATGTACGATGAGGATAGGTTGGGGGTTGTGTAAATGCGATGCCCCCAAGTGTGCATGATCGAATGAATTATGCAATGATAGTAAAGGCCGAAGGTCCTCCATCCGATGAATGTGGTGATGGAAGCATATGGTCATGCTCTAACAATGGTCGTATGGTAGATAAACGTTGTGCAAGTGAGTGAAGACTATATGCATGTGATGGATGGGTATATGATGATTGTGTAGGTGCAACAAAGTTTGTAGGTGATGGAGATCTATGTGAAGCTAAGCGCGGGATGATAAAATCCCATGTGGAATGAAATGAGGTGGTGACCTACGTCTAGATGTAGTAACCATCCTAGGAATGGGCATATACCTATGTGTAGGACTAGCATAATAGTGAGGTCATGTAGATAATGCACGAGTAGGTGAGCTAGGAGTAGATTGTGCTTTTAGTAACATAGAATGGGATGTGCTAGATGAAGTGGAAGATGTGTGAATCGATGCTCAAGAAGATGATGACCATGGAGTAGATGGGGGTACACCGTCAATAGAGATAACTCTGATTGTTATGAATGAATTTGAGTCGCAAATGATTCATAGAGATAATGGATTGAGACCTACGAATCCAATTGAGTCTAAGTAGCATGTCACAACCATTGACTACTTGCCCAATAAGGAAAGGGACAAGCAAAGTGAGAGGACCAACCATAACATGTAGTTTGATGACACCATATGGTTTGTTTAGAGGGTATTCGATTTGTGATAGAGGGTAACCAATAGCATGAAGAAATGGAATAGAACATGCGCTAATAGGCCAAGATGGATCAACCTTAGTATTATTGATGGGGATCAAGCCAATAGATGCTTTGATATGTAGGTGATTAGATGTAAAAGTTGCATGATAGTCATGGTTAGAAAAAGAGATGACTGGTGGTAAAGCATCAATATGTGCAACTAAAAATTTAAGGGCCCCTAAAGTAGGAGGAGACACTACGTGGTAAACATAATTAGTTGATGATTCATTTTTTTGTATCATTTTTGGGTAGAGGGTTGTTAAATATTTTGAGCTTATGATTTTCATTTACGATTAGAGATGTTGCATATTTTGGAAGCTCAATTCGACCATTTTCAATCAAATCCTGAATGAGATATCATAATCGGTAACAACAATCGGTGGAGTGTCCTACACATTGATGATAGTCACAATGGGAATGTTCATCAAAATTATGCCATGTTGGTCAAGTGGATTGATTTGTAGTGGAGAGTGCAATACGTAGGGGAATAAGGTTACTTTCAACAAGTTTTGGTAGTAAAATACATAGGGGAATACTAAACTTAGTGAATGTACATTGGTGTGGTTATGATTGAAGCTCCCTAGTAGTAGAGACTATGTTAACAGTAATTTTTATATCCAATGGTTTATTCATAGACGGATTGAATATTGAATTACTTGGAAATCACGTGGAGGATGATGCATGTTCATGATACTTAATCTTGCCTATAGCTAGTAGCCTGTTTCACATAGCTTAAGAGTATGACAGAGTTGATCAAAGGAAGAAAAAGTCTCAAAGAGAACACTCTCCTGCATTGGGGATAAAATACTCTGAATGAATAAATCATGAAGCTCAACATCCATAAGCATATTGGACATCTTAGCTAAATTGTTTTTATAATGCCAGACATAATCCGAGAAGTGTTCATTAGATCCTTGTTTGATTTTTAAAAGTTGAGCATATGATATCTTAGAGTCGATGTTAATGGAAAAGTGAGTGAGAAAGACATCGCACGCACGATGCGTGAAATAATACATTGAATGGACAAGTAGGTCATAAAACCAACGTAGCGCATAATCTTGTAAGCTATGAGGAAAGAGCTTATCTAGTACTGTAGAGTCATCTGCATAGTCTAGGCATGCTACAAGAAAAGCATGAATATGTTCTTATGGATCACCATGGCCTTTAAAAATGGGCAATTTTGGGGAAATTAAATTAGGTGGTAAGTGTTCGTTGTGGAGCTAGATTGCTTCATAGTTAGCATGCAATGGAAAGTGACTAGTAATACAACAACCATCATCGGTCAAGGGGGAACAGGCACGGTCACCCAAAACTGTCTTCATTTTGAAAGGACAGACATCAGTCAGAGCAAGTGGTGGGAACCACGACTGTCATTAGTCAAATAGGACCAGGACATCGGTCAGAGCAAGTGGGAACCGGACGTGGTTAAGGCTAACCGCGGTCTTGGTTACCTATGCGATGTGTTTTATTTTTAAGTCATGGGCTTTAAATATAGATTTTGTTTTAAAGCAAATCTATTGGATGTAATTACATAGCTAAGGTGCCCTAAGTTTATATATTTATATATAAGCATGAAAGCTAGGGTCGTGAATAGAGTTAAGAGAGGGATCGCATTAGATCCTTGATTCTCCGAGATTGAGAGGATGAAGATGAAGAAGAAGAAGAAGAAAAGGAACACGTTACATCGTAGACTCCATGGAGAGGAACTGGACATAAGGAAATAGCATGCTACCGTATTTGCTTTGTTTATTTATTCTCCATTGTAATGGCTTGCATGGTATGCAAAGCACATAGCATTTTTTCTTGTAGATCCACATGTTGGTGAGGTCTTATATTATAGATCTATGTATATCTAGTCTTGTATTGTAGATCCATGAGATCATATTGTATTGTTGATCCATGTAGATCTAGATATTGTAGAGGGTCTTGTTTGCAGATTCACAATACGGTGAGATCTTGGTTGCACAAAGGCGATGCACGGGGTAGCTTTAGGTATGCGAGATCTGGTAATGTTTGAGAGGCACAGTTGTAGTGCACTCGGTAGATCTAGTTAGAGATCTAGAGAAGACACAAGTGGTGGTACGGAGGCAAGGTTTAGTGTACTTAGACGATCCAAATTGGAGATTTGGGAGGAGGAGATACTCTTGTGGAGATACATGTACTCTTGTGCAGAAGAGTTAGTTTGTAATCTCTTGTTATATTATATATATGAGATCTCTATCTTTGGTGGATGTAGCCCACATTGCGTGAACCACTACAGTACATGCTTGTTATGTGTGTGTGTGTGTTTATTTTGTGATTTGGATTATTCTAGTTTATACTTCCACTGCTGTAGATTTTGTGGGTAAATTGTTTGGATCCTGTGTGCATGATTTTGTTTGTTATTAAATCATAGCACTATTTCGATGTCCCCAAAATCCCAATAGTAAGGGATATGTAGATATAATAAGTTTGAAAGGAGTATGCAAAAATGATGTAGAGTCTAAATATGGTGATGCGTGAGAAGTATAAATCTGAGTGATTTAATTTGGGTTTGCAAATCGTGATACAAAGAAGTTATATCGAGTATTCAAAGAAGAGAAAAGCTATATGTTAGGCATGCCAGGGGTGAGTGACAAGAGTGATAGTAGTAGGAATGGAAGCTGAGACATAAATAGGTGGGGTGGAGACCATGGGAGATGAAGAAGGAGAAACTATAGAGATGAAAGCATTACGAGCATTCTTAGTAGCAATCAAAGCATGTAGGACATATGGAAGATGAGTGGGATGATCACACAAAGCTTTTTGAAAATTAGTAATAGTGTTAAGTTGATCTTGGTTGACATTAGTGTCTTCATCATAGGACTTCTCACTATCAGACACTTCTATTTCGTGGAGAGGAACATTGTGTGAATTATCCAAAGGATTTTCAGTGGTAGCTACAAAATTAGGGATATCAGTCATTGGTTCGAAACCCTACGACTAAATGAAGAAAGCTCACAATATTGAAAAGACCCAAAATGACTACTACGAGTGACGGGAATTTGAAGAAAAAGGCCCAAGGAGAAATTGTATTCAAATATCGAGTTCACTAAAATGATTAACTAAAATGGAGATTTCATATAGTTAATCTAAGAAATAAAACAATAAATAAAAGCTAAAATAAATAAGGAAAAATGACCCAAGCAACTAAGAAAGTAGAAATGTAAAACCCTAGAGTGCAAGGAGAGTTAGAAAGAACTCAGCTGATTTGATGAGCTTGTTAGAATGTGTCACAGAGATGACTAGAGAAACAAGAGTAGGAAATTATTGTGTCGAGGTCCATAAAAGTGCGATTTGGGAAATCATAGTGGGTGGGGCACTTATGGGTGCCCTAGTTTGACATAAGGGTGCCCCTGTCTCGTGAAAAATCTCTGTAAACCCCCTCTGAGGTGTCACTAAGTGATCACCTTTGTTTTCTTCTTGTCACACTAGCTTTTCTAGACTATATGATATGTCACTGGAAATTGAAAATGAAGATGAGACCTCAGAAAAAACCTAACACAAGCATCAAACCCCTAAAAAAGAAATATTTATATGAATGGGTCAAACTGTCCTCAGCGGCCACAATGGTGGACTTACTAACTAAGTGTTGCACTACATCTCAGACTCAATTTAGTTCTATGTACTTGTGTGTGGAATCATGCCCTACGTGCTCTTGTGCTAGTCGCACTTTGTGAAAGTAGCGATCAATAACTATGTGTAGAAATATAATAGAATGGTGGATGGAATAGAATAAACTTCCCTCCTATATGGTGTGACGTAGATGAATTGGCATTATGCCTTGTGATGGATCTAGATGGATGCAAATGGAGCCTTTGATGGATGCAACCTTAGGTGATGATAATAGTGCTTAAAGCTTGGTCCCTCATTATGGTCTCATAACTTTATATTTATATGGTTCTCTTGTTCTAATTTCATAATTAACCCTGAAGAGTCCGACCACCAAAAATATAGAATGCTCAAACAACTAAAAAGTGCCCAAAAAGTGTTGGGAAAGTGGAAAAAAGATCGGGGCACCCTAAGCGGGACCAGGGCACTTGTGGACACCCCAAGATTAGCTCGTGCACCCCAATTAGGGATGGAATGATGCAAAACAAAAAAAATAGACTTGGCATTCATGTGCGGGAGGTTGGAAATGACAATAAAAATAAAGTAAAATGGCCAAAATACGGGGGTTAATTAGTACTTTCTTCACTCAAAAACCATATGAATAATCACATGAGACCAGGACTAAATAATGTCTAAAGTGCATGATTTTTGTGTACACCATCTACAATGGTTCTTATTTGGGAAGGATTCATGGATGGAGAGTAAAACTAGACCTCTCTCCCTAACACTCTTCTCCCGTGGTGTGAGATCGACCAAAAATTTGTGTTTGGCATGAGATCGCCCAAAAAACTCACTCTTAGCGTGAGATTGCCCAAAAAAACTCACTTTACGCAATATTTTTAGGATATCTTTCTATCCTTTACACTCTTTCACATCAAGTGCACACTTTCCTTTTACTAATTTTTACACACTTTTACATACTTTTATAGAATTTTCATTTTTTACTACTCTTTTGTTCTTCTTTTGTAGGCCGAGTCCTTAATATGCAGAAGCATCCCTTTCTACTCTATAAGTTCAACTTTTGTAGGCGCATATGATTCACTCCACTTTCCTTTCTTAGTTTCCACACTTGGAAAGTAAAACTAGACCTCTCATCCCTAAAACTCTTCTCATCGTGGTGTGAGATAAAGCCAAAAAATTTGTGTTTGGCATGAGATCGCCCAATAAACTCACTCTTAGCGTGAGATTGCCCAAAAAAACTCACTTTACGCATATTTTTAGGATATATTTCTATCCTTTACACTCTTTCACATCAGTGCACCTAATTTTTACACACTTTTACATACTTTTATAGAATTTTCATAATGTAGGACTTTTACTACTCTTTTGTTCTTCTTTTGTAGGCTCCTTAATATGCAACAAAGCAGCATCCCTACATCAGAAATATAAGCACAACACACCCCAAGGGTCACTTTCCTTTCTTATTCATTTTGCATCATTCTATGCTTCACTTATCTCTTTGGCACTCTATTTCCATCACACTCTACAAGAAAAAAAGGTACGCATATTGAAAACTACTTTATGTTATAGATAATTCACTCAAAAACATAAATTGGGGGAAAATGTAGACACAAAATCACACACTTGGGTACATTTCTAGTTCCTAATAGCATACTAGCATTTACATGATTCCTAAGAAAGAAAACTAGTAATTGAAAGCTATCTATGGCCTCTTTTCTATGTTTCTTGTTTTCTATTTGGTCTTACACACCCTACAACCCAGTCAAAACTTTCTTATCTTTTATGAATTTAGACACCAGTTCCCAACCAAGACACCGGTGCCTAGGTTCCTTCGTCCCCTCTAGGCACCCTAACCCTTTTCTATCTTACTTTCTTCTTTTGGGTCTCTTTTATCATTTAGGCATCTTATTTTCTTATGGGTCATCCTTCTAGTTGTCAATTACCAAATTCAAATAAGGGAATCATATAAATACATAGTTTTGTGATCAAAATAAAGAACCAAGCTCTAAGAATAAATACTATCACCTAAGCTTGCATCCAAAGGAATTCAAAGCACTCAAAGGCATCCATCTAACATCCATTCAAGGGACAAGGGACTACATTTTCTACATACACTTCATAGGAAGGGGAAGTTCATTCTATTCCATACACACATTTTCATATTTTTATAAAATATAACATGTTATCGAGTGCATCTTACACAAGGGCATCCTAGGGCACCATTCTTACACACACTCATAAGAACTACATGGAGTGTGAGATGTAGTGTAGCGCTCGGTCATAATTTCACTTTTTCGGTGACCTTTAGGGTCGGTTCGACTCCCATATCACATCTTTTTTTTTATATTTGATTTGGTTTTGTGGGTTTTGCTGGTGAACATCTATTTTGTAGGTTACAGGGAATATTCATTATCAAAGTGCAACATAAGGGAAACCAATAATGAATATCAATGACATTAGTACGATCAATAAAAATCAAGTACTGAGACTTTTCACAATCACGGGTTCCCAATAGAGGTCTATGGTGCCTAGATGTCCTCGCCCCAGTCTAGATGCCCTAGTCCAGCCTTATTCATGAGCTACAAAATTTATCCTGAGCATTGATGACATAGTTTACCTTCTATTAAGTAATTTTCTAAGTCTGTATTAATCCCAGCTCAAGTGAAAAGCAGCTAAGTCCTTCACTCTCTCTTGTTATTAGGGTTTCATATTTACTTGTTTATTGTTTACGTCATATTACATCATAGCATTTGTAAATCATTATTTCTATCGGTTACTCTGAAATTATGGTTTGGATTAAAATCTTTTTTAATAAAAGGTGTGCGTTGGAAGTAGGTATAGGTGTGCGTGAGAAAATTAAATGTGCGTGAATGTAGTTTTCTTGTGATTGGATAATAAGGTGTGAAGGTGCTTATAAATGGGGGTGCTTGAAGTTGGTGAAACTACCCACATAAAACCACATGAATAGGGAGTTGTGCATTGTAACGCAAGGGAGGTAGTAAAAGGTAAACTACTTGGAAAGTAGCGCAAAAAGGATATGTGCAAGACAAATAAGATGCACGCAAAAGGTTCTATAGCCTTTGAAGTAGTTGTTATCCAAAATACCCTCTCCTAGGGTCATTTTGATAACTTGATTCTTCATTTGGAATTGGGAAATAAAATGATCAAAGGTGGGAAAATCGAGTGTCAAGGACGTTCCTTTCCTCCTTTCCAAGCTCCTCATTTCCATACTTTACCAAAAATTAGAAAATTGGGTCTTTTAGGGTGCTTTACGGATAAATCGACACAGGAGAAACCAATGTAACAGTTCTCATGTTCTTTGTGTTCTCCGCATAAGCGATTCAACTGCAACAAGGAGTTGGAGACATTTTACTGTGGGTAATGTGGAATTTTTAGGAATGGAAGGAATGTTCCACTTGGGTCAATCCAATGGATGACTAATGGAACAAGGACAAAGAGTGGAAAGATGGGAGTTTTACGGGTGATTCAGGTGTTTTGGGAACAAGTGGAATAGTTCCCACATTCAACCAGTTCTTGATTCAAGAGCATCCCTCCAAGGTGTAATTTTTGGTGTCTTTGATCAATTTTGGTTTGGGATAATGATCTTAAGTGTTATAGGAGGCCATTAGAGTCATGATATGATGTTTGAATAAAGGTAAGTTTTCAAAAATTCAAAATTATGGTTTTCCTCCAAAAGTGTATTTTGAAATCCTAAGTGTGTCTTAGCCATTCTTTTCTCATAGTGTGAATGTTAGTGGTGTTAGAATGAGGGGAAGGTGTTTTTAAGATTCTATTCATGTTAATAATACTCCTAATGTGTATGAAGGGATAAAATTAAGTAATTAAAGGCTATAAATGTGTTATTTATAGTTTTGAGTCATGACATGTGAAAAATAATTAAGTTAGGGTTCAAGGAAACCATGTATTTGAAAGAAAAACTCACATGAAGAGGGGGTAGTTTTGATGCAAGAGGAGAGGCTCATGGAGAGGAGCCTGAGGAGGGATATTTTGTAATGAAAAATATAGTTATAAATAAAGACTTTGTTTATTAAATGAAGAAAGATTGTAGTCTTGATATATGAGATCATAAATGTGAAGTGAATCTAATCAAGAAATGTTGGGAAACTTATTATTAGTGAATTTTAAGTGTTTGTAAGGCTCATAATATTGTATTCTTATGCTTTCTAAATGCATGTATGGATATTTGTATTGACAATTTTTGATACTCCTTTAACAATCTGTAGTAGTCGGTATGAGACACACTTTACATAGATTTGACACTTCTTATGGTAAAATTCAATCTATAGGCTAAGTCTGGTAAAATAAAAGATGAAATTAGCCATCTCGACCTCTTGAGAAATATCTAGACTTTGAAAGGAACTTCTTGGAGTTTATAAGTGTTTGGATGTTGAATAGGCTACCTCCTTGTTGTAGAAGCGGTGAAGAGAGGTTTCCAAGCCACATTTGTAATAGCTTATAGAAATACCATATTGTCATCTCAATAAGCTCAGGAAATATTTTCTTAGACCTTGGAGGAAGTCTCAGATCTAAGAAAGGAGTATTTATTATTCATTTGCAAGTTTTGGTCTTAATATGTTTGGAGAAACCCTAGAACCTCATGCTCACTATAAACAAAGCCAAGTCAAAGACTATCGTTGAAGTGAAAGTATCATTTGAGGATTTTTGTTATCTAAATAATCATAGGAAGGGGAGTAACAACCTTTTGCAACTAATTTGGAGTTTAAAGGAAAGCCATAAAACTAATTGCTTTGTTTTGGGTTTAAGGGTAACTTAAACCTTGTCTCTACATCGAAGAAGAACCATTGATTCACTTACATTGGTGATTATAGGACTATTCAAGATTTATTTACAAGAAAAAAAGGAAATGTGGTACATAAACAAACAAGTGAGTAGAGATTTATCCTTGAAAAGTAATTTTATTTGATATTAGAAGAAATTTTATCTACTCGGGTCTTTGTGAAACCCTCTTAGGGTTTGTAGAAAATGAGCAATTAGAGACATTATACGTGGATTCAAGGTATGAAATCTTGTATAAATCATCCTAAGGAGTCACCATTCTTATCCAAAAACAATCTTTGTAAGCTGAGGTTTTAGTGGATAGATATTTATGACAGATCTTGTGCCCTACCTATAGATGATGATTTTGGAAGGTTAATCACAAGAAATGTCAACTATTAAAGGTATTAAGGAGAAAGGTATATATTAGAACTTTCAAGAATACATATATGGGATTATTAGAGATCTGTAAAGAAGAATTATAAGGTGGAGATTCAATATGTTGTCTCAGTTCATGACACAGTCTTATGATAAGCCTGTAGGTGGTGATTAAAAGGTTGTGAGAGAACCAAATTGGAAGCATGAACTTTCCTTCCATCCTAAGAAACTTTGTGATCATAATTAAACCTTAAATATTACCTTAAGAGAGAGAGAGAGAGAGGGCCATATTTACATCTAGTTATCCATGATGATAATTGTTAAGCAAGCTTGTATCTTGTAAGTATTAATTTGAACATATTGTGATAATCAAAACAAAGGAGAAAAAGGTACTTTCTTAAATGCAAGAAGGGATATGTTTTTATTGGTAAGATAATATGCCTTTTCAGTTGAATACATATCTCCTATATAAGATTTGGGTCTTGAAGAAAATAATCAAGAATTTTATGAAAGATGGAAGCTTATTTGACAATCTAAGATACTCTAGTGAGGGTTTGAATAAATAGAGATGGTGATGGATTCTCTCAAATAATTAGAAGCTAAAATTGTTAAGAAATTATCTTAGAAGTTTGTAATCAAGGAATATTCAAGTTTTGAGGCTAAAGGAGTCCCCACAAGCTTGATATGATTAACAGTTTTCTCTCAAATGCAAGGACACGATCTTGAGAACTAGTTGATAATCGTGACAAGAGAAGATTTGAAATAATATTGACAAAGGAAGGTATCTTGAAAAGTTGTAAGGAGTTAAAACAGGGAAATGGGTATCTTAGAAGGTGTTTTTTTTTCTTAAATAGTCATCATATTAAAAGTGATATAAGAAAAACCTTAGAGGAAGGGCTAGTAAAGAGTGTGACAAGCTACGACTAAGTGGTGATGATTGAGTGAGTTGTATTAAGAATTGAGACAAAATATTTAACAAAACCTCAAGGGGCATAAAGGGTAGTCAAAAGTAATTTTATATTGTTTTGGGGATCTATAGATTTCTCCCAACTATTTTTCACCATTGTCTTGCCCTTAAGAAGCCAAAAATGGAAGTTTTGTGAGAAAGAAGTATAATTGAAGATTTTGGTTGATTTGATCAAGTGTGATAGTTGAAATAACATGGTTTGTGTCTAAGAAACATGGTGAAGTGATTTCATTTTCCAAATTGATATTTTAATCTAAAAAATTATGTTGAAGCAAGGTTTCTTGACTTGAGAAAGTGAACTAAATTGTATGTTTTGACAAGTTTATGACATTTTCCCGATTCTAACACAATGGGTTGGTTTTTTTGATGATTCTCTACATCATAGTGGTATCGAGAGCATTTATAATAGAGAGAATAAGGATTTGACAAGGTTTTGTGCAAAGAATACATTGCTTGGTTCTACATGTTAACTACAAAGGAAGGCCTAAAGTCATGAAGTCAACGAGTGTGAAGCAAGGACCAGAAATGGAGAAGGAAATTTCAATGTTGAGGAGTGATTTGAAAAGTTTGGAAGCCTTAGAAAATATTTGGTTATATGTAAGCAATCAGATAAGAAGGCAAAGAAGAAGTGAGATAGGTGGATGGAGTTTGACAAGAAGAGTGAAGTGGCCAATCAACTCACTTGTGTAACCTGCTATAAGAAGTGGAAGAAGCAAATAAGTGAGATCCTATGGAGGCATAAGAGAAAGATATTTTCCATGTGAGAAACATGAGGAAGATAAGAGAGTTCTCATAGTGGAGAACATAGTGAAAGAAGAAGAATGGAGAAGAAGGGAAGTGTAAAATGAAACACTTAGTGATGAAGGGTGGATAAGGAGGAAAGTGTCCAAGAGATAGGAACTTATAGAGACAATGTGGTCTCTAATTTTATATTATAATGTTGTGTTTGCATGTGTATATACATGTATGAAGAATTTTTGGATAAAATCAAGAAGACCTTGAAAATTGTAAGTAAAGAGGCAAGAAGATACTCTTTTGAGTCAAGTGTACATGATGGAAGAAAAGAGCAGGTTATAGAAGTTTATGAGAAGAAAAATGATATCCTTCAGCATGCTAATGAAGAATAAGAGGATAACACAAAGTTCTATGATGCTTTGGAAATCATTCAAGAGAGAGAAGAAAAATAAAAGAGAAAAAACAAGGAGATGGATGGCAAAAAGGAAAAGGCAAAGGACATGGTCTCAAAGATGGAAATTATTAATTTCTACATGCATGTGTTAGTGAAATATTTGATATACAAGATAGCAAAAGGAAAGAAGAGGTTATTTCTTCAAAATTTGAGTTTTAATATGGATATCTCATGCCTAAATGTCTTAACAAGTCAGTTGTTTGTGAACAAGGGATAAAATGCAAGAAATAAGGTAATGATGTTTTGGCATATAGTGGAAAACAAGAGGAAAATGGAAATTCAAGATCAGATTTCAATGTGGAACAAGCATGTAATGATGAAGATAAAGAAATGAAGAATGAAATATTTTAAGCACAAACCATCCTATGAGACAAGAAGGAAGATTGAAACTACATGGGTATATATCAGCCTAAAGAAACAAGAAAATAAGTGTGGAGAGTCAAAGAGAGAAAAGAAGAACAAGGAAGCCTCATAGGAACTTGCAAGAGAAGCAAGTGAGTGAAAAGAAAGGTAAGCAAACCAATGTGAATAACCTAGATGAGCAATAAAAGAATGAAGTATTTGAGGGTGAGAATGAGTTTCTTTTGAAAACTAACATGCATGATGAAAAACATGTGAATGAGATTCAAGAAGAGGAAGATAGAAAAATGAGAAAATATGAAGATAAAGTGAAGGAAAAGGAAGTGAAAGCTGAGATTAGTAAACTAGAAAATGATTTCAAAGAAGAAGAATATCAAATGAGTCCTTAATATGATGAAGCAAGTGAAGTGGAGATTGAATTCTTGATGTATTGAGAAGCTATTCATGATAGGTATATGTTCAAATCAGTCAAAAGAATGAACTAGCAAACAAGGAAATGGAATGGAAATGCAAGAAAACTCATTATAAAACTTGAACAATGAAGACTCTAAATAAGGTGATGGTGAAATGAAGGTACAAGAGGAAGCACAAGAGGGAAAATGTGGAGGAAATCAATTTATATCAGTAGGGCTAAGAGAAGAAGATAAAATATTTTATGAAGAACCCAAATAAATAATTAAAGAAGACCAAAATGGGAAACAAATTTCTCATCACCTTGCATCTAATGTTGATCTTAGTTGTGTTTGTATAGGAAATAGTTGAAGAATGATCAAAGATGATGGAAAAAGACAATACAATGAAGGAAAAGTACAATTGGGTCAAGAAGAACAAGAGAATGAAGATTATGAAGAATATTTGGAGCAAAGTGAAGGCATGGAAAGAAAATTCAAAGAAACAAGAAAAAGTCAAGAAAAGAAAATATTGAAAGAGCTAAAGATGAAGACAAGAAAAGTAAGGATGAAGAATATGTCAAGCAAGAGAGAGATTGGAATAAGATAAAGAAGACTTAAACCTCCACGAGGGTTCAAAGTTTTCCTACTAGGGGGAGTATGATGTAGGATCATCCTTCCAAGGTACAATTTTGGTGTCTTTGATCAATTTTGGTTTGGGATGATGGTCTTAAGTGTTCTAGGAGGTCATTAGAGTCATGATATGGTGTTTGAATGAAAACAAGTTTTCAAAAATTCAAATGGTGTGTTTCCCTCAAAAGTGTATTTTGAAATCCTAAGTGGGTCTTAACCACTCTTGGCTTATAGTGTGAATGTTAGTGGTCTTAAAATGAGGGGAAGGTGTTTTTAAGAGTCTAGTCATGTTAATAAGACTCCTAATGTGTATGAAGGGAGAAAATGATGTAATTAAAGGTTAGAAATGTGTTATCTATGGTTTTGAGTCATGACATGTGGAAAATAATTCAATTAGGGTTCAGGGGGAAACCATGTATTTGAAATAAAAATTGCATGAAGAGGGGGTAGTTGTTTATGGAAGATGAGAGTCTAGTGGAGAGGAGCCCGAGGAGTGAGATTTTGTAACAAAAAATACAGTTATGAATAAAGACTTTGTTTTGTAAATATAGTAAGATTGCAGTCTTGATATATGAGATCGTAAATGTGAAGTGAATATAATCAAGAAATGTTGGGAAACTTATGATTAGTGACTTCTAAGTTTTGGTAAGTCTCATAATATTGTATTCTTGTGATTTCTAAATGCATGTATGTATATTTGTATTGAGAATTAATTGATACTCCTTTAACAATTTGTGTGATCGATCTGAGACACACTTTATATAGATTTGACACTTATTATGGTAAAATTCAATCGATGGGCTAAGTCTGGTAAGAGTACAAGATGAAATTAGCCATCTCAGACCTCTTGAGAAAGAGCTAGACTTTAAAAGGAACTTCTTGGAGTTTATAAGTGTTTAGATGTTAAATAGGCTACCTCATTGTTTTAAGAAGCAGTGAAGAGAGGTTTCTTACCACATTTGGAATAGCTTATAGAAATACCATATTGTCATCTCAATAAGCTCGAAAATATTTACTCGACCTTGGAGGAAGTCTTAGACTTTAGAAAGGAGTCTTTATTATTCATTTACAAGTTTTGGTCTTAATATGTTTGCAGAAACCCTAGGAACCTCATGCTCACAGTAAACACAATCAAGTCATAGATTATTGTTGAAGTGCAAGTATCATCTGAGGATTTTTGTTGTCCAAAGAAGCATAGGAATGGGAGTACCAACATCTTATAAGTAATTTGGAGTTTAAAGGCAAGCCATTAAACTAATTGCTCTATTTTTTATTGACTAAAATAGAAATATTCTATTGTAATCTAAGTTATAGGCACAGTAAAATGAATAAATAAATGGAACAATAAAATACAGAAATACACCCAAGTAAATTAAGATAGAAAATGTGAAACCCTAATATGTAAGAGAGGGTTAAGAAGCCCTTAGCTAATTCACAGACATCGCAGAATTGTGTCGAGTGTAGATTAGGTGAACAAGAGGAGGAAACAACTACACAAAATCTAGAGAAACCACATATCCGAGATATCCGACTAGACTTCGGGCACTTGAAAAGGGATAAGGGTGCCCGTGGGGGCCTTTATGTCGAGATCTGGGTGCCTGTGTCATGGAAATGGCAAGAAAACCTCCTTTGAGGTGTTGTTGGATGTTTGCCTCTATTTCCCTCCTGTCGCATTGAAGTCCTTGAATCGTGTTGGATGTCATTATAAGACCTGCAATAAATAATCACCCAAAAAACCCCAAACAAAGTATCAAAACTCTAAAAAAGAAATATGTATATGAAGGGGTCACACTGTCCTCGGCTCCCCAAATTTATGGACTTATCATTGAGTGTTACACTACATCTTAGACCTAATGTGGTTCTAGGTGTGTGTGTGCAAATCATGCCCTAGGTTTCTCTTGTTCCAGTTGTTATCCATTTCTCCCCATCGGGAAAAATGGACAAGCAGTGAGATCGAGCCTAAAAGCTAGACAGGGGCCCCAGTGGATCTAAATTTTTAAGGCTACAACCGGAGTTTCAGAAAGTTGTAGGTGGTTTTGAGAGGTGTGAAATAAGTTATGGAATTTTTTTCCTCTTCTAGGTTTTCAAAAGCTCATATTTTCCTTGAAGGTGAAGACTGGAATTCGGCGGGCCCAAATTTGGCGTAGTGAGAAAAAAATGGAAAAATTTGAATACATGGACCTATGGCATTTCCCTCGGTCTCTTTCACTGGTCGATTAATGTTATCAAATTCAAGAAAACCCCTAAAAAGGCAAAAAATTGATAAAATTTACCTGGAAGGCTTAGGGGGTGACCAAGCCAAAAGTGGCTTCTTTGACGAGCAAATTAAGCGAGTGGGATCGGTGCAAAGATGGGGAGATCCTTCGGAGCTCCATCAAGATGAGATTGTGTAAGGGGGTCACCGAGATCGAGTGGCTCGGGTGAGCTACTAGGCCAATACATGCAGGGAAACCTGACTCGGCCATGAGCTCGGGGCCACATAGTGGCGTGGAGCAAGAGCTCGGGTTGTAGATGAAAGAGATTGGCATCAAGTCGAGCCAGATCTGATAGAAAAGGAGCTCACCACCTCAAGCCATGAAAAAAAGGATCTCAAGGAAATGAGGAGTGAGCTAAGCGAATGAAAGAAAGGCAAGGCTCGCCAATTAGCTCAATGAGTTGAGCTAACATGATGGGAAGAGATCAACAAGAACTCATGAAATTGGGGTGAAAATGACTTGGGCGTCGGCTTGAGGGAGGAACTCGCGGGTCAAGGAGTCACCTCTGCATTGGAATGTCAAAGAACTAAGACAAGGCCGAGTGGGTGGGCACATAGGTGGAACCGAGCCCATAAGAGCTCATAAATTGGCTTGTACCAATGAAACCGGGGTTGAAGGCATTACAGGTGGCTCAACATTATGAGCCAATAGATGAACATGGTTAGTCTGAGTTGGCCAAGTCAAGTAAACCAAGATTAGGAAATAAATTGATCCATCAAGCTCACAAGGGTGTTTATAGAGTTGGCATGGCCGGAATTCAAAGAGGATCGATGGATGAGCTTGTGAACTTTAAATTCAAGAGCTCAAACTTCAAACGTGGAGGCATTCGAGAATTAGGAAGGTCAAAATGTGCTCTGTGAGATGGAAAAGCCTAACATGGTGAAACTCATAAATTTTAGGGTCGAGATCACCAATGCGGCATAGGCTCGGAGTTGTTTTTGAGGCAGAGTTTGGGAACTCACCGGGTCGAGTTAGGGTGAACAATGCCGCGATGGGAGAGCTTAGGGTTCTGAACCCCGAAGTCTGAATTTTGGACTTTGAGAGTTTAGAATTTTGTAAACTTTTGGGTCGTGATATAATGAATAGTTTCAATGAGTCCAACAGGGAGACTCCCAAAACTCTGAAGTCGCGTGGCTCAAGGTATATCCCAAGGTGGGTCCTAGTCGGATGTATTAGGGGCCACGAGGGTTAGGTGGCCGCATGGGGTTTGGCATGTGAATCATGATCATAGGGGACTTGCGAGTTGGAGGTGATCAAGTCGGAGCTTCTCAACGTGCAAAAGGCCGATTCAGCCTTGATCAATGCGGGGGTGTTAGGAGCCATGTAAGCGTAGACCAATCCAAACCCAACAAGGCAACGCGGGGAAAAGAAAATAGAGCTCGCCAACATGCAAGTTGGGATTCAGACAAGCCAAAAGAAAAAGGGAAGATCTGGTGGGCAAGGTAAACATGGAGGAAACCACCATGAACACACTTGCAAGAGGACTCAACACAGAGCTCGTCGAGCTAACTCGCCGCAAACATTGCAAAGTCCAAATGAGCACAAAAACCTCTTTATACTCAAAGATCCATATCTTTGGATCTAGTTATCTATTTTTACAAACTTGTAGCTGTTGAAAAGTAAATAATAGATATACATCATGGAACAATCCAAAGTGGAATTTGTGAGGTTCTAGACCTTCAAATTGATGAACAAAGGAACAAACGATGCATGAGGTAGTTAGAAGGCATTAATGGAAGCATGGGCATGCATTTATCTCACATGGGGCCAAGTACTAGAGACATGGGCAACAAAAAGGGGTGATACAAGTAGAGATGGTCACCTACAACCCTTGGAAACCTGAAATTTTTCTCTCATGCTCAAATTTCTTCTATAAATTATAAGGAGGGGCACATTTCAAAAGGTTGGACACTTTGCATTTGCCCCTCCCTTCTTTCTTGTCTGTAAGAAATTTGTGGAGCTTTAAACCTCCCTTTTGAGCATTGTAATAAAATTATCATGCCTTTGGCCCCTAATATAATGAATTGTATCAAATTTTGGAGTAATAAAATTAATTTGTGGATGTTTTGCAACCCTTCTTGTGTTTATTGCAACTCTCTGATCTTTTTATTGCATTTGAAGGTTTATGTGCATATCTTATTTTCATTATAGGATCTTAATAGTGTTGTGTTTATTAGTAAATGGGTTTGCATAAAGTAGGTTTTTGATCTATGGTGCTTGATTACCCTCTTCAATTTTACTTTTTTTCATTCTCATGCAATGTATATTTTTCAACATTCCTTCTTGGTGCATCACCTTCCTTAGAGTAGATTTTATTTTCATGCAATACTTCTATCCTTATCCCCTTGGAAATCATTAGAGTAGGGTTAGATTAGTGATTTTATGCACTTTGGAGTAGTTTAGCACTAGGTTAGGAATAGGAAGCCGGTCTTCTCTAGAGAGCCATCCCATTTGCAAAGCCCCAAACTTTGGGATAGCTCCATCTTACACAATCACACCGGATTCCCAGGTGTCAGGTGTTGTTTTTTTAAAAATTTTGCACGCTTGGTGGGACAAAAGGTCATTAGAATAACTTTGGAGGCACTTGCAACAAGTTTAGATTTCAGATATTGCAATTTTTGGCTTTTGGACTTTGTACTGCAGGGTCAAAGTTCCGAAATCAGATTTTTTGGGGTTTTTCATGAGCAAAACAAGCCCTAAGTTTCTAGAAAGATAGATCGGGGTTAGAGTATCCAAAACAAGATTTAAAATCCAAATTTAGAATTTCAAAAAATTTTGAGTTATGGGCATTTCAAAATTTCAGACTTTTTGAAATTTCATGTTTCATAATTTTAGACTTTTCCAAATTTTAGACATTTCCAATTTCGAGTTCGGAGGTTGCTTATCACTTCAGATTTCAGATTTTTCCCATTTTTAACTTTTTTTTGAAGTTCTCTACAATTTTAGATTTTAAGAAACTGATGTTGTAAAAGTGGTTTAAACCTCCGATAATCAACATTCAAGCCTTTCAAAGTTGTTTTCCTCATTTTTAATCAAGATTGGATGTGTGCCTTGGTGAAACCATATCCTTTGAGGCTGATTCTCAACACATTTGGTGACTCCTGTGGTTAAAACTCAGTGGTGAATCAACACGAGTATCTCAAGTACATGAGAAGGATGTAAAATTGTTCAAGGACTAAAAGAAGAAGGTGTTTTCAAATATTTGTGGTTATCTCCTAACAGAGGAAGGAGAGGAAGAAGACCACAAAGATCACCATCTCCACCTAAAAGGAATTTGTCTACACCTCCACATGGTAGACCTTTTATCTAATCCATTAGGGCCCTCATGCCTATCAAAATGGCTCAAAACCACCACCAAATCCCTTTGTAAATTTCATAGGCAGTATTCCACTTGCCTTAAATGCTCAAAATCTAATCCCGGTTGTAGAATTAAAAAATATTCCCTATTTCACTGGAGAAAATCACACAACACCTACTAACCACATTCAAGACATTGCCAATGTCTGTGCAATTCATAAAATTAATGAAATGGATGTTGTTGTTAAGTTGTTTTCCTCCTTGCTCAAGGGTAAAGCATTACAGTGGTTTAGAGGTCTCGCATGCCTAGATCATCAACAATTGAGATGAGTTGTGTACACAAATTTGAAATCAATTCGGGGAGAGGGAGGATAACCTATTGTTGTTGGAACAACTAACTAAAATCAAGAGGGATCCTAATGAGCATATGGATGATTTCAATTTATATTTTTAGTGGACGTGGGATCGATTATGATTTTTGTGAGGCCAGCGTAGATGGTGCATTTTTAATTTCTTAAAGGCTCTAAATTTTGACATATCAGTGATGATTCAATGAATGGGAGGGGTCACTATACCAAGAGCTTATGTCATTGCTATTCAGTGCTGATAATTTCTTAATACATGTAGGTAAACTAGTACCTAGACCACTTATGCCTCTTTATCCCGAAATGGGAAACCCCACTACCACCAAGCACCCGAGATACTCTTGTTCCAGCTCCTAGAAATCAAAGCAATAACAATGCCTCTCGCTTTCTAGAATCTATTTGAAAAACAAAAACTTAAGAAATTATTATAGGAGATAATCAAGGGACAAGTAAACTTTAGGGAATGAATTAGTGGCACTCAAGAGGAAACTTGCTTAGAAATTCAGGCCCTATCCCCTCGCAAAGATCAAGCTAACATGCTTTTGTATCATCAAAATAGGCCTCCCACTCAAGTTGCTAATCAAAATCAAAGGCAACCTCCTGTTGTCAAACCTTCTCAACCTTATAATCCTAATGTAACATCAACATCAAGGGCTCTAGTTCCATTCCGAATAACATGACACATGAGTATGAATGGTATCCTCTATATGGCTAACCTTATGATCAAACAACATACTTCCAAGATCCATTAAATCAGAATTTAGTGGTGTAGATAGTGGGTGTGTCTCAAGAGGTAAGTCAAGAGGAAAATCAGTAACAAGTGAATCCAAGAGGCACCTCAAACTAAAACCACACTAGTCAATTGGAAAATAGAATATTTTTGTGGAGTTAATCAACCTCCTTTCTAGGGTGTAGCAGCTAACACACGATCAAAGAAGAGAAACATCGAGGAGGGGAAGCCATATAATCTAGTGGTTTCACATCCTCCTACCATAACATAGGGTATTATAAAGTCGTGCAGCTCCAAATGTACAAAATTAGTGCAAGACACTTATTGTAATAGCTCTAAACGTGCAAAATCAGCCCAGGGTACCAGTTGTAGCAGCCCATGTACCAATTCAAGTGTCAGAAAAAGTTGTGCTGAATAAGGGGAAACACAAGAATATTTCATCTTCATTCAATATCATTGATCAAATGAAGAAGACATACATTAGTATTTCTATGTGGGAATCACTACCAATTCTAGGGAAGTGAGATTTGTTGCAAGCAACCATGGCAGATTGGTCTACTTCAAATGATACATCCAAGAATTAGGATAAATTCCTCACTAAAAAATTACAACAAGAAGGAGGTCAACGAAGAAATAATTTGAAGAATCTATCATTCTACATCTCTCTAATTATAAGGGACAAGCTGGTGCACAACCGCACGATTGATTCTGGGCAAGCAATTTCATGATGCCGATTTAAAAATTGTCGATCATTTGGGCCTAGAGTATGAACCGATATCTAAAGGAGTGGTACAATTGGACGGGACAACAATAAGGATAGTTAGAGTGATCAAATGACTAAGCCTTATGCTTATGTGCATGCCCAAATGTCACAATTTTATAGGATGTATCAGTAATTGACTTACCACCACTATTTTCTTTGTACCTTTCAAGGGATTTCACGGCCAAAATTTTGGGTATTTATTATCATATTAGACCCACATGTTATTCATGACAAGGCATGGATCTAAAGAAACAATCGTGTCAGATCCAATTACCAAATTTCACATTGAACATCATGTGCTTTAGTCCGATAAATGCCAATTTTACAATGTTTGAGAAAGATGATTGTTTAGATACCTATGAATCAAACACCAAGGTTGGAAACATTCTGATATAACACCTGGATGATGGGGCTCATAGGAGACATGGCTATGATCTATATAGGGAAATAGAGGAAGCTAAGTTAGGCATTTATCATCTACATGAAGAAGACCCACCCATTCCCTTTTTACCAAGTCGACCAAAATGATGACAACGAAGTATGGTAGTTGTTTTTTTATGGTTCAAGAAGCGAGCATAAGGTGTTGGAGGAGGTGTAGTTATAGTATCTCCACAAGGTGTCAAATACTATTCATCTTTCCATTTCCAATACACTTGTTCCAACAATACAATGGAGTATGAGTCTTTGATTCATGGGTTGTATTAGGCAAGGAAAAGAGGTATTAAAAATTTGCAAGTATTCAAATATAGTGAACTAATTGTGAACAATATTATAGGATCTAATGTTGCTAAAAATGATCTCCTAAATGGCTACAAGAATACTGTATGGGATCTCATGAAATATTTGGAGGCATTTAACATCGATTCCATACCAAGAAAGAACAATGAAGCTGCAAAAAATATTGCAATGATAAGGGCAACATTTGATGTGGTTGATAGTATCAAAAGAGATAAAACATAGCCCCATATCAAGGTAGTTGTGAGGCCAGTAGTTCTAGATAACAACATAAGATGGCAGGTGTTTGAGAGTGATCAAAAATCATTAATTTCTTACAAGATGAGGCTGAATTCTCATATAGGAATCGGGATAAATTGGAGCAGCAATACGGGATCAAGTAGTGCAGCTGCAGATGAACAAATTTCCTAAGGGGATAATGAATCTTGATTCAATATTCAACCCAAATGATAATTTCAGAAAAGAAAAGGCAAACATCCAGGTCAAGGGTGAAGAATCGAGTTGATTGTAATTGAATAAGGAAAAATAATTCAAATTGGCAAGGTGAGAACCGAACAAGAGAAGTTTGATTTCATGTAGCTTTTTCCAAGAATTCCCAGATGTCTTTGTTTGGAGCTATGAGGACTTGAGAGGATTTAAACCAAATCTAGCACAACACACTATTGAACTGAATCTAGAAGCTAATCCTATTAAGAAGAAGCAAAGACCAGTCAACCTCATATTGAGCCTCTCATGAAGAAATAATGAACAAACTCATTGAGGAAAGTATCATCTTTCCGATCAAGCACTTAAGTTGGGTTATAAATCTAGTGTCGGTTAGGAAGAGAAATGAAGAAATTAGGTTATGTGTAGACTTCGACACTCAAACAGGGCATATCTCAAGGACCACTACCTGTTTCATTCTATGGAACAAATATTGCAAGTAGTAGCCGGTTCGGAAATGTTCTCTCTCCTAGATGGATACTCAAGCTATAATAAAATTATGGTGAAATAAGAGGACCAATTCAAAATATTCTTCACCACCAAATGGGGAACTTATGCCTATAGGAAAATGCCATTCGGGTTGACAAACACTAGAGCCACATTCCAAAGGACTATGGACATGGCATTCAAGGGGTTGATAAAAAGATAGTTCTTGTGTAATTAGACGACATGATTTTATTCTTCGAGAACACGGCAAGTCACATGTTTCACCTTAGGAAAGTGTTCAAAAGATGTAGGAGATTCGAATGTCCTTAAATCAAGAAATACATATTTCTAGCTCATGAAGGTAAGCTTCTAGGCCACGTGTCTAAACAAGGGCTACAAATTGATCTAGAAAGGGTTGAAGCTATTCAAGCACTTTCATTACCAAGTCATAAAAAATCCCTCTAAAGATTCTTAAGAAGAATCAATTTTGTCCACAAATTTGTACCTAAATTTTCCACTCTCGTGAAGCCATTGAATATGATGTTAAAGAAGAATACGAGTTTCAAAGGGACAGCAGAGGGAAAATAAATTTTTGAGGACATCAAGTATGCAATATCTCAATCCCCAACTCTCATAAATCTGACTTATCCAAATACTTCATGCTCTACGCCTTTGATGGTTTAGACACAATTTATGTAATCTTGGTGCGCAAGCAGAATAAAGAGGATCTCAAAACCGGTTTCCTTCTTTAGTCGATCTTGAGGACTATGAAGTGAGGTAATCTTTCATTGAGAAGCATGTCCTCGCTATCACCAGGAGTTTGAAGAAGTTCGAGCACTTGGTCTCTAATGATAAAATTCAGTTGTTGGTGTGTCTCATGCCGAGTCAAATATTTCCTCTTGAACAAAGATTTGAGGAAGAAATGAGCAGGTTGGATCACCCGCTTTATGGAATATGACATAGAGATCAAAGTCACCAAATTGGTTTGTGGAAAGGGATTGTGTGAGAAACTAGCTTTTGGTCAACATGTTAAGGCAAACCATGAAGGGGAAGAATTTGGTTTGGTATTGTAGGATAATCAAGAATAAACAGACGATAAGGTGCCTACTCCTTGTTGGAATAGAGATATGGCACATTTCCTATAAACAATTTTATGTCCTTCAAAGATGAGAAAAGAAAAGAGGAGATATTTTAGACTCTAGGGAATTTCATATGTTCTTATTGATGGTGTTTTATTCAAGAAGAACATGAACAGAGTCCTCTTGAAGTGCATTGGGACATATCAAATTGAAAAGGTATTACGTTAGTTTCATGATGGAGAGGTCGAGGTGAATTTGCACCACGTGTAACAACTCTCAAGATTATGAAAGTCGGGTATTATTGGCCTACATTATTTAGTGATTGTTATGCATAGATCAAGAAAGTTAAAAGATGTGCATTTTTCACAGGAAAGGAGAAGCTAGCAACACTTCCATTGCATCCAATCTCAGTTGAGAAAACATTCATGTACTTGGGAATGGACTTCATCGGATTCATGAATCCTAATTCTAGCCTAGGTCTCAAGTGGATCCTAAATGCAACAAATTACTTCACCAAATGGACCAAGGCAATAGAGCTCAAAGAAGCAAATGAATCTAGCATATTATACTTCTATGAGGGGATAGTGACAAGACCCGGAGTCTCGGCTACCATAATATCAAATAATGCTCTAGCATTCTTAGGCACCAAGATCATAGAATGGGCTGCTAGAAATGGAATTTATTTGAGCACCTCCTCAAATTATTACCCTCATGGTAATGGGAAAGCAGAGTCCACGAACAAGAATTTTCTTAGACTTATCAAAAGGAATGTGGATGAAAATAATAGGATGTAGCATACTAAGCTCAAATGAGATTTATGGGCTGATGGGATAACACCAAAAAGATCAACAAGAAGCTCTCATATTAATTTGGTCTACGAGAAAGAAGCAAGGCTACCCATATCACTTGAGTTTCCCACATTGGAGCTCCTGAAGTAGCTAGAGTTGTCTAAGTTTGAGCCTATGGAAGCTAGGTATGCAAAGTTGATGGAGTTGGAAGAAATAAGAGAGCATGCAATGTAAACCATGGAGAAAGATCAAGCCTTAATTAAGAGGTCATTTGACAAGAAAGCCAAGGTAAGGACCTTCAAGGAGGGAGACTTAGTTCTGAAGTGGGATGCAGATCGGACTAAGCCAGAAAACATTCCGAGTTTGATGCCATATGGAGTGGCCCTTACATGGTCACAAGATGTAAAGGTAATAATGCTTTTCAGCTATCCAATCTAGATGGAGAAGAGTTGCATATTCCATTCAATGAGATATGTCTTAAACATTGTTACTAAAGGAATAATTATCACCTTTGTACATATTAGTTTAGGTTTTTTAATTCATCTAAGTGCTTATGCACATTGTCTTGTTGTATTTTAGGTTTCAGTTTCCCTTAGTTCCTTGGGCACGTGTTTTGTTTCTCCGAAGTTGTTTCATTACACAAATTCATATGTCACTCAGGAAGGAATGTTGTAACAGAAGCTCAAAGTTATAAGAAATAGTTACAGACCTCAAGGAATTTCAAATGCAGAGCAACTAAAATTAGATTAAGGGGAAGATATCAAATTTTGTATCCGCTTGTCCCTTTGAATCGGACATGATTTGAGATTCTAGTGCCTTGGAAAAATCAAGAAAATTAGTCCCAGTGGAGCATCCTTCCCAAACTTATTCAGATCTAAGCTCCAATAAAGTGTTCGAGTAGCATTTAGAAGAGGATAAAAACTAGATCTTAATAGAGTTCCATGATGTCCAATCAGGAAGGGTTTTACTCCTAACTATGCGGTGTGTTATACTTGGCTAGGGAATCATTGGTCTATTATGTTTTATACTTGGCATAGATTTTGGTCCTGGAGACAAGCTCAAGTCTTCAATCTCCCTAAGCAAATAAAATTTGCCAAAATGAAGGAAAAGGAAAATTTCAAATCAAAACAATTTTCCACTCATGTAAATTTTAATATTTTCTTATAAATATTGGGAAATGCAAGCATAGGTGTAGAATGTCGCAAGTGTTTCCGGGTCAAATGTTTCAAAGGTACATATCAAGGTCAACCTATGATTTATGACTCCGTGCCTAATGGAAGCTTCAAACTTGGTCTATAACATCTAGTAGGTAGATGTCACCACAAGTCACCAAAATTGTTATCCATTTTTCCCCACCAGGCAAAATTAGACAACAGGGGTAGGATCAACCCTAAGAAGTTGGATAGGTACCCATAGGTGGATCTAAGGTTTTGAGGCCACAACTAGGTTTTGGGAACATTGCGGTGGTTTTGACCGGTGTGAAATCGGTTGAGGAATTTTTCCTCTTCTGGGTTTTTAAAAGCTTAGATTTTACTTGAAGGTAAAGATCTGGCTATGACGGGCCCACATTTGGTGTAGCAAGAAAAAAAATGGAAAATTTTGGGTATAGGTTCCTATGGCATTTTCCTCGGTCTCTCTTAGTCATCAATGTGAGGAAATTTGAAAAAATCTTGTAAAAAGGCAAATAAATAATAAAAATTTCCCGAATCCTTAGGAGGCGACTGAGCCAAAAGTGGCTCACAATTCAGCTTGGCAAGGCGGATAACCGGAAAGGTGGGGGGAGCTCCTTATGGAGCTCCATCTAGCTGAGATGGCGCAAGGGGGTCACTGAGCTCAGAGTGGCTTGGGTGAGCTATGAGGCCAATGCATGCAGGGAAACCCAACTCGGTCGGGAGTTTGGGGCCACATAGCAATGTGGAGTGAGAACTCGGGTTTGCGGATGAAAGAGCTCGCATTAAGTTGATCTAGAGATGAGAGAAAAAGGAAGCTAGCCACTTTGATTCGTGAAGTAAAACAAGCTTATGATGATTAAGCTAGGTGAATGTAAGGGAGGGAGGGCTTGCCAAGTAGTTCATGAGCCAAGCTCACATGATCGGAAAAGATCAATGGGAACCTATTGTATTGGGGGAAATGATTTGGGCATCACTCGAGGGAGGAACTTGTAGGTCAAGGAGTCACCTTGGCATTGGAATGGTGAAGAACTAAGGAAAGTATGAGTAGGTGGGCACAGAGGTAGAACCGAGCCCATAGGATCTTGTGGATTGGCTTAGTTCAACAGTAACCGAGGTTGAATGAAATACAGGGTGTTCAAATTGCAAGCCATCAAATGAACATGGTCATCCCAAGTTGGCAAGTTGTTTACGACCATGAGTAGGAAATAAATCTATCTATTGAGCTCATAAGGGTGTTTGCAGAGTTGGCATGGCCAAAATTTGGGGGGGGCTCGAGGAATGAGCTTATGAACATTGGATTCTCGAAGAGTTCAAACTTTGGACGTGGAGGCATTCGAACTCAAGAGGGGGAAAATGCATTCGACATGATGGAAAATCTCGAATGGGAGAAACTCTAAAATTTTGGGGTTAGGATCGGTCAATGCGGCATAAGCTTGGGAGTCATTTTCAGAGGTAGAGTTTGGTAACTTGATGGGAGAGTTGGGTGAACAAAGTGGCATGGTGGGAGAGCTCAGGGTTCCAAACCCCTAAGTCTCGAATTTAAAACTTTGGGAGTTTGGATTTTCAAAAACTTTGGGGTGCAATATAATGAAAAGTGTCAATGAGTCCAATGGGAGACTCTGAAACTCGAAGTCACATGGATCGAGGTATATCCCGAGGTGGGTCAACTCACCTGTCGATGAATTGGGGGCCATGAGGGTTTGGTTGCGTTTGGCGTGTGAATCGTGTTCACGGGGGACTCACCGCAATTGGAGGTGAGAAAGTTAGAGCCTCCGAATGTGCCAAAGGCTGATTTTTCCTTGATTAATACAGGGGTTTCAGAGCCATGCAAGTGTGGACCAATGTAAAACAAACAAGGTAGCGTGGGGAAAAGGAAAATAGAGCTTACCGACATACAAGTTGGGATTCAGGACAAGCTAAAAGAAAAATGTAAGATTTAGTGGGTGAGGTAAACCTAGAGGAACCCGCTATGAACACACTCACAAGAGAACTCGACATACACTCATTGAGCTAACTCACCCACAAACATTGTAGAGTCCAAATGAGTATAAAAACCTCTTTACACTCGAGAGCCATATCTTGGGATATTTTTATCCATTTTTACAAACTTGTAGTAGTTGGAAAGGTAAAGAAGAGGTATATAGAATGAGACCATACAAATTAAAATTTTGGAGGTTCTACACCTCTCGAAATTGATGAACAAGAATAAAGGGAAAAGGTAAGAGAAGGCATTAATGGAAGCATGTGCATGCATTTCTCTCACACGGGACCAAGTACCGAGACATGGGAAACACAAAGGATGATGTAAGAAGAGATGGTCACCCACAACCATTGGAAACCTAAAATTTCTCTCTCATGCTCAAATTTCTTCTATAAATTGTAAGGAGGGTCACATTTCAAAAAGGTTAGACACTTTACATTTTCCCTACCTTCTTTCTTTTCTCGTAAGGAATTTGTGGAGCTTCAAACCTCCCTTTTGAGCACCGTGATGATAAATATCATGCCTTTGGCCCCCAATGTATGATTTATATCAACTTTTGGAGCAATAAAATTAATGTTGTTGCAAATCAGCAGCACCCCTGGATGCGATCGTGCTTCTAGGTTGATCACTCTAGCATCCAAAGTGTGATTGCACAACATGGAAACCTCTCTCCAAGTGTGGGACTTGTGAAACGAGAGAGGAGTCTCCAGATTAGAGGCTGGTTCCTCAAACTCCTCTCGATTAGATCTAATGCTTGCACAACTACAGAGGTTCGAGATCCTAATCCTACTCTAAATTGTAAGGAACACGAGGATAGAAGTGCAAAAATTGAAACTACTTAAAGATGGTGATACACCAAAAGGAGTGGTGAATATTTTTGTCATGCAAATAGACACGCACCAAAGATTGCAACATAAAACATACACAGCATCGATAAGATATAATTTAGGATCTGAAATGAAGCAAATAATACAAAGGACTCGAAACCCATTCACAAAGCTTGCATTATTATTTCCAATGTCCAAACCACTCCATTACAACCTCGTAGAGGTAAAAACCTGTTACTGATCTTTGAAGAGGCTCGATTCTTGCAACAATCACTTGCCGGAGGTGGAAGAAGAAGATTGCTATGCCAAAAAATGTTCCCTTTAGAAATGAGCCAAATCTGGCTTTTACATTGCATGGGTCGAGCCCAGGAGACAGAAACGTACAAAAATGTGGGAGCCCATTCCTCCTTAACTACAAATGCATTAAAACGGCATGGGGGACCTTACAAACCCATACCCTGCCATTTTTGACCGAATTGGAGGAGAATGCGACCCATTCTGCATTAAATCTGGTCACTAAAATGTCACTTCGCCATGAACATGCGTCGATCCGCTTTTAACTTTCTATCTTCAGATATGGCGATCCCAAGATTTAGGGCACAAAAACAAAGAAATTTTTTTCCAAAATTCAAGATTGACCTTGGAATCATGTGGAGAATTTCATAAGATTTTGAATGATATAAAGAAACGTGCAAAGTCCGAGCTCTCATCAAAAGATATGGCGATCTTCAAGATTTAGGTTTGCAACACAAATTATAGGAGGTTGTTTTTACTAGTTTGAAAATGGGTTTTGAAATTTTATTTTATTTTGATCCCGCGCTCCGCCACTCGACGACAATACGTGTCAAGCAGTATGTTTCAGAATTTTAGATGAGTAGTCAGGGCATGGGCCACGTCATCCATTTACTTTTAGTTTTTGGCCAAAACTTTTCCAAATTCTACAACCTCCACTCCTCGGTTTTATTCGCCCCTTCCGAGGTCCGCACTCCCCTTCTCCTTTGACACGTGTCCGTGGGGTGGCTTTATTGGCTCCTATATATGGGTTTATGCCAAAAAAAACTTCAAACCTTCCCAATCAGTAATACAATTTGAAATTTTGGACGTTTTCCTTGGACACGTGGCATTGAAAAAGATTTGTGGGATTGGTCAAACCAAATGGAACAACACCAACAAATCCAACGTCTCGCCTCAAGGATCAAAAGGCCTTGGGAATATTGGTCTCGGGTTTGTCTAAAGCGTACTGCGCCCACGTTTCACAAAAACGATAAATAAAGCTGACTTTCTGGTTGTCCACGCGGGGGGAAAAAAGCAGCCTTGGAGTATTGCCGTTTAGTCTCCAAAGGAAATCTGGGAGACATTAAATTCACTGCTTTGGATCTGAAGTAAGTGCAAAGACAACATCACAAAAATCCGGATTAAAAATGAATGAAAGTATATAAAATGGCGAAACACATCATATGTGAAGTTCCGCTCTCTTCTCAATCACTTACGAGTATTTAAAAGATGATGATTGAATAGTTTTAAAAAATGTCTCATATGGTTTTTACTTTGAGAAGATTAAAATCGAGTTTAGAAGGAGTAGTTTTCTACTGATGTAATGAACCTTGGTGAACTGTAATAAGAAGAGGTCTTATATGTAAAACTTACATCATCGAAGAAGGGTACGCACATTCCGAAAGGGACAAATCAAATGGTAAAAAGCTTCCCACCGATCGTATAAGATCCCTCTTTCCGATGAAGATTATCCTTCGATGACACGTGGCGTGATTTGATTGAGCTCTCGGCTCTCTTCGCCAACGAAGAGGTCGTGATTTTGATCTCCGCGTAAAAACAGCTTTGTGTATGTTTGCTTATCCCTTTGTCCTCAACCGTCGTGGAAGGTGTCACAATAAAGCTAGATTATCAAAGATGCTGTCCGAGAGGAGAGGAGATCCGGTGGTTATGATTCTCGTTTCAACTCACGCCCTCACGGGGAATGTCCTTATTAGCATTGTATTCCGAGTTGTTGAGAAACAACTCATAATTATTAGTCGATTTTGCTTTCACCTTTATAGGAGGTTGTTTTTACTATTTGTTTGGCTTTTATTAGCCATATAATGTGTATGTTTGGCTTATAGAAGACTTAATATATTATTTTATTTTGAACGTCCTGGATGTCCCTACTTGCAGCTTGGACCGCCTGGAGGCTCTTTATTGCCGGCGCGCCCCCGACGTCCCAACCTATCCCAAGGGCCGCCTTCCCTAGTGACGTTTTTAGATTCCTAGCCAATTTTCATGATTTTTTTGGCTCGCCCAAGCTTGTTTTTTTGCAACTTTTTCACCTTTCCCAACCGTCCCTGGGCTCGTAACTGCTTCGGCTGCCGGTCCTTTTCTTCACGGATAGAGAGTTAGAAAATTAGTCGAGGGCCGACCCTAGTCCCTAACATGACTTTTCGCCTTTCAATCAATCTATCCGCCCCAGGACTTGAGTATTCTAATGCATGTTATCAATTTACCTTTTCTTAGAACTTGCTCCTTGAATTTAGAAAAAATCCGAGGGACCCTAGAAACATGATTTTTGCCTAATCAATTATCTACGACTTATCAATTTACCCCGGGGTTACAATTTGGCGACTCAATAAGTTACTCTGCTAGGTAGAAGATACCGATTACTGGAGGCAGTCCATTGGGCATGGAGTCATCGATATTCTGTTTAGAACCCCAACTGACTCAGAATGTGTAAGGAGGAAGATGGAATATCACCTGATGGGAGCAAGGACTGCAAAACATCTCCATGGATAGCAAGTTGTGCCAAAGCACTTAGGGAAAACAAAACTAACCTACAGCAAAACAATGTGCACAAGCACTTGGAGGAATGAAAATCTAATCTAATATTTACAAGGTAGTGAATTTCCCTCTAGAAGCAACACTTGAGATAGATTCCATTGACTGGAATTTGTAGTTCTTCACCATCCAATGAGGCCAATTGGAAAGCATTGTTGTTCTTGCACTTCGTGACCATGTATGGGCCACTCCAAATGGCATCAAATTTTGAATGCCTTCCCGGTTTTGCTCTATCCACATCCCATTTCAACACTAGATCTCCAACTTGAAAAGATCTATCCTTGGCCTTCTTATCAAAGGTCTTCTTGATCAATGCTTGATCCTTTTCCATTGCTTGGGATGCATGATTTCTGATCTCTTATAGCTCCATCAACTCTGCATACCTCGCCTCCATGGGCTCAAACTCTAACAACTCCAGCTGCTTCATGAGTTCCAATGTTGGCAACTCAAGTGACATGGGCAAGATTGCTTCTCTTCCATAGACAAGTTTGAATGGAGAGTTACCTGTGGATCTCTTGGGAGTTATCCTATCAGCCCATAAGGCTGATTTCAGTTTAGTATGCCAAGACCTCTAATTCTCGTCAAGAGTCCTCCTAATGATTCTCAACAAGTTCTTGTTTGTAGACTCGGCTTGGCCATTACCTTGAGGGTAATAGTTTGATGAAGTGCTTAGGTAAATACCATTCTTGACAGCCCACTCACTCACCTTAGATCCAATGAATGCCAATGCATTATCGAGAGATTATTGTAGCAGTACACCAAATCTGGTTGTTATCCCCTCATAAAAGTCTAATATGTTAGACTCATTTGCCTCTTTGAGTGCTACTGCTTCTGTCTATTTGGTGAAGTAGTCCGTGGTCGCAAAATCCATTTGTGCCCTTGGCTTGAATTGGGATTAATGACTCCAATGAAATCCAAACCCCATTGCATGAATGGTTGGTCAACCGAGATTGGATGCAATGGAAGGGCAACAAACCTCTCCTTTCCTGTGAAGAATGCACAATTCTTACACCTCTTGATCCATGCATAGCAATCACTCAAGATTTTGGGCCAATAATAACCAGCCTTCATGATTTTTAGAGCTGTCACTCTTGGTGCAAAATGACCACCACCGGTGGTCCACCATGAAACTCTTCCAACACCCTTTGAATCTGATTTGTGCTAATGCACCTCAAAGAAAGACTCCATTCACATCTTTCTTGAACAAAACTCCATCAACAATGGCATATGGGAGAGCCTGCAATCTGAAGTGTCTCCTTTGGGTCTTGTTCATCTCTGGAGGGCATAGGCCTATACCTAGGAAGTGTATAATGCCTTGGGTCCAGCAAGGAGTGGGGGCAGCATTGTTTTCTTCTTGATTGCCACTTGGCTCATGGCTGTCCTGGACTGTCAAAACAGCCTCTTCTTCATTGCATACTTCTTTTTGCTTCCCCAAAACCAGCTGCTCACACAATCCTTTCCCTCTTACCAGCTTGGTGATCTTGATCTCAATGTCATACTCCATGACACGGGTGATCCAACCTACCCTTTTCTCATTCAAATCCTTGTTGAGGAGGAAGTCCTTGACCCCAGCATGTGAGACCAGCAACTGGACCTTGTTGTTTGAGATTAAATGCTTGAATTTCTTCAAGCTCCTGATTACTACAAGTACATGCTTCTCAATAAAAGAGTACCTCACCTCATAGTCATCTAGGCTCCGGCTGAAGAAGGCAATTGGCTGCTCATCATTATCCTTGTTCTCATTTGTACCAAAATGGCGAAATAGTGTCATTACATCCAAATGCATAGAGGATGAAATCCTTGGAGAAGTCCGGGTTGATGAGAGTTGGTGCTTGAGAGATGGCCTCTTTGAGTGCCTCAAAAATCTTCTTGCCTTCTGCTGTCCACTTGAAAGCCATGCTCTTCTTTAACATTTTGGTGATGGGCTTGACAAGGGCGGAAAAATCTGGGACAAACCTCCGAACAAAGTTTATCCTTCCCAAGAAACTCAAGGGCCTTCTTGTGGCTTGGCAATGGTAGTGTCCTTATGGCTTCAACCTCTCTGGATCAATTGCTAATCCTTCCTTGGAGACAATATGGCCAAGGAGCTTTCCTTCATGTGCAAGAAAGATACACTTCTTAGGATTCAAAGACACTCCAAACCTCCTACACCTTGCAAAGACTTGTCTCAAATGAGAGAGGTGGTCTCACTGCATTTTTTCAAAAAATAGTGATATCATCAAGGTAGATCAGCACCACATTGTTAATCAAACCCTTGAATGCCATGTCCATTGCCCTTTGGAAGGTAGCACCAGCGTTGGACAGCCCAAATGGCATTTTCCTATATGCAAAAGTTCCCCATTTGGTTGTGAAGGCTGTCTTGAATTGGTCCTCTTCCTTCACCATAATCTGATTGTAGCTTGAGTAGCCATCAAGTAGTGAAAACCTCTCAGAGCCAGCCACAACTTGCAAGATTTGCTCCATGGAAGGGAGTGGGTAATGGTCCTTGAGAGAGGCTCTATTCAAGTCTCTGAAGTCAACACACAATCTGATCTCTCCACTCTTCTTTCTGACTGGAACTAAGTTGGAAACCCAACTAGAATGCTTGATTGGGAATATGATCCTTGACTCAATCAACTTGTCCAATTCCTTCCTCATGAGAGGCTCCATGTGTGGATTGACTGGTCTTTGTTTCTGCCTGACAGGCTTAGTATTTGGATCTAATTCATGGTATGCTGAGCTAAGTTGGGATTGAAACCTTTCAAGTCTTCATAGCTCTAAGCAAACACATCAGAGAACTCTTGACACAATTGTATGAACTCATACCTTTCTTGTTTAGTTGTCATCCTTCCAATTTGCAATGGTTTGTTCTCTTCTACCAAGATGGATACTGAATCCTCTCTCTTGACCTGAATGTTTGCTTTCTCCTTTCTATACTTTGGTCATTGGGATTAAAAATGGACTCCAAAGTGATAAGTCCTTGGGGCGCTTGTTAGTTCTCAGCTGTACCACTTGGTCACCATAATCTTGTTGTTCCAATTTTTCTTGATTCTTGGCTGAGAACTCAGCTTCTTCTTGCAAGAAATGGATGATTTGCTGGTCATTCTCAAACACTTGCCAACTAACATTGTTATCCTGCAATCAAGGCCTCACAATCACATGGATGTTTGGCATGTACCTTGTCTTGTTGAATGCTTTCCATAATGTCAAAGGCTGCCCCTATCTGCTACAAGCCTTCACAAAGAATCTTGATTCTCTTTCCTAGGAATGGATTTGATGCCAAAACCTCAAAATCTTCCATGAGGTCCCACACCCTGTTCTTGTAGCACTGAGTAGATCATTCTTGGCAAAGATGTCTGTCCCCTTGACCTGATTTACAATCAATTCACCGTCACCAAAGACTTTCAAGTTCTTTATTTTCTTCTTGATTGCCCAATGCATCCCTTGCACCAAGGCTTCATATTCAAGCAGTTGTTATTGGAGCATGCAAACCGAAATCTAAAAGCTGAATAGTACTTTACCCCTTGAGGTGAAACAAGCATAGCTCCACCTCCCGCACCTTGTCTACTCCTTGATCCATCAAAAACAAATGCCATACCTCATTGTCATCTTTGTGGTTTGGCTTGGTGATGCTAAGAATAGGTTGATTTTCTTCATGTATGCAATAGACCCCTAGCTCGTATTCTTCTACTTCTTGATAAGGATCAAAAGCGTGTATTTTTTTCCCATTCATCAAGAGTTAGATCTAGGATGCTTCCAACCTTGGTGTCACCTCATCGGTGCTTGGGTGATCTTCTTGATCAAATGTTGAGTAATTGGCATTAATCGACTTGGAGTGTAAGGCTCAATATGGAAGTTTGCAATTCGGTTCAATTTTAGCCTTAGTTCCATACCTTGTTCGAATAGCATGTGTGACCAATCAGCGGAGACAAATACCCCCAATCTTGGTGTGAAGTCCTTGACAAGCATAGGGCAAATAGTGGTGGAAGGTCTATGACTGATACATCTTGTAAAACAACAACATTTGGACATGCATGCAAGGTAAGACTCAAGTTTCTAATCACTCCAACCACATTGCTCTTTCTTCTGTCCCATCCAAATTCACTACCCCTTTAAATATTGTTTCATCTGGAGCCCTAGCTGGTTATCTATTTGTTTAGGCATTACCGAGCTACTTGCCCCGGAGTCTATCATGCAATTGTGCACTAGCTGATTCCCAATGATCAATGAAACATAGAAAGGAGGGGTTTCAACATTTTACCTTGTTGTCCTCCATGATTTCCCTCGAGCCGGGTAGCATTTGTAAGCACTTTGTCTTGCATCCGAACTTGCTTGATTCGAAGTCGGCCAAGATTTCCTTCATGGCAACTTACAGCAGATCTCTTTGGCCCGGATAGATAGGGATTCCCACATTGATATATTGACGTTTTCTTCTTCATCCGATCAATGATACTTGAATGGTGATGAAGGATCTCTTTGTTGTCCCTTGGCTTGCACATTCACTCCTTGCATGTGGCAGCAACAACCGATATTTGAGTTGGCCTAGAAGTTGTTCTTGGCTGCCCTTGTGCATTTGAACTGGATTTTGCTTGCCAACCATTTGTGGAGCCATAGAAGGTTGTGGATTGGTTGGGGCTAATGGTTGTTCTTCACCCAAATTCCTCCTTTTGACCTTGTGTTGGCTGCAACACCTTGACAAACCGCCCGATTCATGCCACAAAAATCTTCGCTTGCCGGTTTACCAATGTGGTGTCATTTGGGGCTGATTGCTTTGTTGGAATGTTTCTTGTTGTTGGTTGTTTCCTTGGCTGCCCTCACCCTCTACACCGAGAGTTGTCACCATTAGTGCTTGGTTCAAAGCACCATTGAAGCACATGGATTGATTATGAGGCTCATTGCATGGAAAACACCAATCATATACTCCGGCCAATGTTGTTTTGTGTTGGCACCAAAGGCCCTAGAGGCGAGATATGGCATTTGGATTATAGGGCTGAAATGGTCTATTGGCGGAGGCCTTGTTGGATTTATATTTGCAAATTGGATTAGGTGGTCTTTGTGGTTGGTATGGCTTCCTATTAGGCTGAGCTTGGGGTTGATAAGAAGGTCTAAAACCTTGGGCTTGCTGCCTTTTGAGAGTAACCAGCTCATTGCCTAGGTTTTGCAATTGTTTCATGACTTCTTGAAGCTCATTTGGGGCACTTGGAGATGAAGTGGAAGCTTCATTTGAACTCTGATTTCTAGGAGTGGGAGAAGGAGCCAAATTAGGTGGTTGATTGGTGTTTGGACTCTCTAAACTTGGAAACAATGGCATAGGAGGTCTAGGGGCAAGTTTGCCAGCTTGGATCAAACAATTTTCAGCCCTAATGGCAATGCTATAAGCCATAGGGATAGTTATGCCTCCCATGGACTAAATCAACATAGAAATATCAGAATTTAGAGCTTTGAGATAGTAGAGAAAAGCACCTTCTCATTGGCTTTGACCGCCACCGGAATTCTCTCCCAAGTCTTTTGAAATCTGAAGTTGAAATCGGTTAGTCACCGCTCATTGGGAGCTCTCTTGATGGTTGTCACTTGTTCCAAAAGAGACAAGTTGTCTCCCTTCTCTCCAAATTGCTCATGAAGTGCTATACACAAATGATTCCAATTTGTGATAGAACCAGCTCCAAGGCTCCTAAACCATTGCAACGCTTTACCCTTGAATGAAGATGTCAAAGAACTTGACACCACTTGCATTTCATTGATTTCATGGATTGCACAAAGGTTGGCAATGTCTTTAACATGATCACCAGGAGTAGTCTGATTTTCTCCAAGAAGTAGGGAATGTTCTTCAAGGCTACATAGGAATTGGATGTTGTGCATTGAGGGAAAGTGGGTTGTTGCCTGTGAAGTTGACGTAGGGGTTGTTTTGTGCCATTCTAATTGGTCTTAAAACCCTTGTTGACTGAATGAAAGGCCTACCAGGTGGAGGAGTTGAGAGAGTTCTGTTTGGTGGAGATGGAGACCTTTGAATCCTTCTTCCTCTTTGCCTTCTTCTTGGAGATAATTGCAGGTATTCAAACAGCACTTCTTCTTCTCCAACTCTTGACCTTGTGGTGATTCTTCTCATGAGTTTTCAGGCCTGCACTGCTGAAACCAGTTGATTCTTCCCCTTGGAGTCGCCAGATATGCAAATAATAGCTCTTTTCAAGCAAGAAAATTGCAGTAGATGCACATCAACTTTGCTGCAATAAAAATGAGACCTCTAGTGTCCCACTGGTGTGCCAAAACTGTTGTTGCAAATCAGCAGCACCCCCGGATGCAGATCAGGCTTCTAGGTTGATCACTCTAGCATCCAGTGTGATTGCACAACATGGAAACCTCTCTCCAAGTGTGGGACTTGTGAAACTGAGAGAGGAATCTCCATATTAGAGGCTGGTTCCTCAAACTCCTCTAATTAGATCTAATGCTTGCACAACTACAGAGGTTCAGATCCTAATCTTACTCTAAATTGCAAGGAGACAGGGATAGAAGTGCAAAAATTGAAACTAACTAAAGATGGTGATACACCAAAAGGAGTGGTGAATATTTTTGTCATGCAAATAGACACAGACCAAAGATTGCAACATAAAACATACACAGACTAATAAGATATAATTTAGGATCCGAAATGAAGCAAATAATACAAACAAAGGATCGAAACCCATTCACAAAGCTTGCATTATTATTTCCAATGTCCAAACCACTGCATTACAACCTCAGAGAGGTAAAAAACCTGTTACAGTCTTTGAAGATGCTTGATTCTTGCAACAATCACTTGCTGGAGGTGGAAGAATAAGATTGCTATGCCAAAAATGTTCCCCTTTAGAAATGAGCCAAATCGCTTTTACATTGAATGGGTCGAGCCCAGGAGACAAAAACATACAAAAAACATGGGAGCCCATTCCTCCTTAACTGAAAATGCATTAAATGGCATGGGGGCCTTACAAACCCATACCCCGCCATTTTGACCGAATGGAGGAGAATGCGACCCATTCTCGCATTAAATCTGTCACGAAATGTCACTTCGCCATGAACACGTGTCGAGCCATTTCTTAACTTTCTCTCTTCAGACCAAACCAAAATTCAAGATTGACCCCAGAATCATGTGGATCATTTCATAAGCTTTCCAATGATATAAAGAACGTGCAAATCCGAGCTCTGGATCAAAAGATATGGCGATCTGAAGATTTAGGGCACAAAACAGGCGAAAATGGGTTTTGAAATTTTTTCCCACGCTCTGCCACCTGGACGACACGTGTCAAGCGCTGATTGGATGACAGGGGCACGGGGTCATCCTTTACTTTTAGTTTTTGGCCAAAAATTTTGCCAAATTCTCCAATTCCTCCCCGAGCTCCACACTCCCCTTCTCCTTTGGACACGTGTCATGTTTTTATTGGCTCGGGCCAGCGCTTCAAACCTTCCCCTTTGAAATTTTGGACATTTTCCCTTGTGACACATGGCATTGTCTCTCGATTCATCCGTGGCCTGCCGGCTTTTTACGCCCTCGCGTCCCTTTGCCCCATTGTCCCGAATGCTGGGGACAAAAACTTCCGATCCGCCCGATTCGGGCTTCCCAGTCCCTCTTCCGGCCGATGACACGTGGCGTGATTTGATTGGCTCTCGGCTCCTTGGCTCTCTCGCGCCGCGCGTCCCTTTGCCAACCGTCCCATCTAAAGTTCTCTATTTCGGCCGATCCGGCAAGATTCGCGTCCTCATGGCCCGATGTCCCAGACTGCCCACCAGCTTAGTCGATTTTGCTTTCACCTTGGCCGGTTCGCTTTTTCCGCGTCCCGCAGCGTCCCAATGGCCCGATGTCCCTATGCTTGCGGACCGCCCGAGGCTCTTGGCGCCGATTCGCGCCCGACGTCCCAATCTGTCCCCAAGGGCCGCTGGACCAGAGACTTAGCCAATTTTCATGATTTTTCTGGCCCAAGCTTGTTTTTTGCAACTTTTTCACCTTTTCTCGAACTTGCTCCTTTCTTCTTGGGCAGAGAGTTAGAAAAAATCCGAGGGGACCCTAAAACATGATTTTTGCCTTGAATCAATCTATCTGCACGGGACTTGAGTATTCTCGATGCATGTTATCAATTTACCCCTGGGGTGAATTCTGGGTAACAATTAATTTTTGTATGTTTTGTAACCCTTCTTGTGCTTATTGTAACTCTCGATATTTTAATTACATTTGAAGGTTTCAGTGCATATCTAATTTTCATTGCAAGATCTTAATAATGTTGTGTTTATTGGTAAATGGGTTTACATCAGGTGTTTTGATCTGTGGTGGTTAATCACCCTCCTCAATCTTACTTATTTTAATTCTCATTTAGTGTAGATTGTTCAACATTCCTTCTTGGTGCATCACCTCCCCTTAGAGTAGGTTTATTTTTCATGCAACACTTTTATCCTTGTCCCTTTGGAAAGCATTAGAGTAGGATTAGATTAGTTGTTTATTAGTGCAAATCTACAGCACCCCCTAAATAACCTTCAAATCAGTAGTCCGAATGGGTCATTTAGTGTGATTGCACAACATTGAGTTTTCTCCAAGGTGTGGGACCTTGCAAGGTGAAAAAAATCTGCAGAGAAAGCTGATTCTTATCCCTCTGTTTAGGTGTATGTATGAATTTACAGAGGTTCAATGCTAAATCCTACTCTAAATTCCAAGGAGACAGAGTTGAAGATGCAAAAAGGGGAAACAAAACTAAGCTAAAACGGTGATACACCAAAGGAGTGATGAACTTTTGTCTTGCAAATAAACACAGATCATAAGAGTGTAACATAGAACATGCATAGATTGCCAAGATATAATGAAGGATCAGAAGACAATAATAACACATGAAAGGATTGAAAAAATCATTCACAAAGCATGCATTATCATTTCCAGTTTTTAATATGATGCATTACAATGGCAAGGAGGCAAAAATATGTGTTGCACCTATATGAGAGGTCTGAAACTCCTCGAATCCACTTGCTAAGGAGAAAAGTGAAGCCTACAAGAGAAAAATGTCCAAAAAAACAAAGGATCGAATCCTTTCCATTTATAGCTGAAGCAAGGAGAGAGAAAACTAAGGAGGAAGAAAATCGATCATTTAACTCAACCATATGCCATTAATCCCTTTCAAATCAGCTTACAAACCTTTCAAATCGAGCTCTATTTATACCTTGCATGTTGGAGAAACAAAAATAGTAAATAGAATAAAATGTTGTCTTCGAAGTAATATGATCTTGCATTTATAGCGTGAGAAGATATTTTAGGGTTTTCCCCATCAAATCAAGTTTATTCTCCATCCTTGCATGTGGAAGAAGGTAATCGTTATCCAAAATTCACCCCAGGGTAATTTTGATAACATGCATCAGAATATTCAAGTCCCAGGCAAGTAGGTTGATCCAGAAAAAATTGTGAAAATCGACTAAGTCCTAGTCCTTGGGACAGTAGGGACGTGTGGGACAGAAAGACGCGGATCGGCCGAAAAGCCTCCAGGCGGCCCGCTAAGCATTCGGGACATCTGGGACAAAAAGACCCGAACCGGCCGGATCGGCCGAAATGGGAACAAACAGTCCGAAAAGCATTCGGGACATCTGGGACAAAAAGACCCGAACCGGCCGGATCGGCCGAAATGGGAACAAACAGTCCGAAAAGCATTCGGGACATCTGGGACAAAAAGACCCGAACCGGCCGGATCGGCCGAAATGGGAACAAACAGTCCGAAAAGCATTTGGGACATCTGGGACAAAGGTACGCGAACCGGCCGGTTCGGCCGAAATCAGCACAAGGAGCACAAGGAAAAATGGGACACAGGGACGCGCGGGACGCGGATCGCCGAAGGAGCCGAAAGCCAATCAATGCATGCCACGTGTAGTCGGCCAAATATGGGACAAGGAAGCCCATTTCGGGCGGATCGGAGGTTTATGTCCCAAACGGTTTGGGACATCCGGGACATAAAGACGCGGTGGACGCGAAAATCTGACAGACCCGTGGACCAACCAGGAGATGACACGTGTCACAAGGAGAAAGGTCAAAAGGTCAAAGGGTGAGTTTTCGAGCACTGATCCGAACCAATGGGATAGTGCCACGTGTCCCAGCTAGGGCCCACAAGGAAATTTCAAAAGATAGCCCGCCGAGAGGTGGAGGAGAGAGAGTTGCTCAGCGAATCAGAGCCTGCCACGTGTCGTCCAGGTGGCGAAGCGCGGGAAAATATTTCAAAATCCGTTTTGGTCTGTTCCGTGCCCTAAATCTTCAGATCAACATATCTTTTGATCCAGAGCTCGGATTTGCACGTTCTTGACATCAATGGAAAGCTAGTGAAATCCTCTACATGATTCTGGGGCTAATCTCGAGTTTTGTGCAGTGAGGAGGAGAAAATCAAGAAACGGCTCTGACGCGTGTTCATGGCCAGAAGCGACGTTTCAACAACCTGTTTTAATGCTAATGGGTCGCATTCTTCTTCTGCACGGCCAGAAGTGACATTTCAGCGGCCAAATTAATACAAATGGGTCGCATTCTCCTCCAAATCGGTCAAGGATGGCAGGGTATGGGTTGGTAAGGTCCTCCATGCTGATTTAATGCATTGGCATTCAATGAGGAATGGGCTGGCACGTTTTCCTATGTTTTCTCTCTCCTGGGCTCGACCCATGCAATGTAAAAAGCCAGATTTGGCTAAAAATAAAAGTGGTTCATCTTTTCTGCTCTGCCCTCCCTTCTTTTCTTCTCTAGGGTTGAAAATGGAGTTCGAGCCTCCTCCCTTGCTCTGTAATGGCGTTTTTGCCTCTTATTAATGGAATGATGTTCTGTGCAAACTTCAGGAGCAACAAAACGTGTTTTTGTGATGCATCTGTCCATCCTTGCTCATTTTTGCTTGTTCTCTTCTTGCCTCTCTTCATTGCAGGTATCTGTGCATGTTCGAATGTTCATTGCAGGTTTGGAGCTGTGTTCATGGAGTTTTGGGACATTTTCTGTGTGAAATCTATCCTTGGGCCTGTGATGCATCTGTCCATCCTTCCCATTGCTCACCTCTCCTTGTCCCATGGCGCTTTGATAGATGTCCAACATTCTCCTTCTCTCGTGTATCACCATTTTAGTGTAGGCTTTTCTTTGTTTTCCCTTCTCTCTCTCTCTCTCTCTGTCTCCTTGGCATGGTTAGATTAGGATTAGATTAGCTTGCTCGCACCGGAATAGCTTGTGGCGGTAGGTTAGGAGCAGGAACCACCTTCTCTGGAGATTCCTCTCTCGGTTTTACAAGTCCCACGCTTGGAGAGAGGTTTCCATGTTGTGCAATCACACTTTGGATGCCCGAGTGATCAACCTAGAAGCTTGATCGCATCCGTGGGTGCCGTGATTCTGCACTAACAAAGAACCATTGTAGATAGAGCGTAAAACGACATGTTCGAAGCATTCCGATACGCATCAAGGCGTGAAATATGTTTTTAGCATTTTATCCATTAAAACCTACAAAAATGATGTTTTTATGCCTCCAATGCATAGAGGAGATCGAGATCTTTCCAACGAGTCCAATTTTGCCCAAATATGATCTCTGGATCGAAAGATATGCCCATCTGAAGATTTAGGGCAAAATCAAGGCATAAATTTGGGCACAAATTTTGAGGCATGAATTAGGCAAAAATGGCGGCGAATCAGATTTGAAAATGGGTCCATGGGCCCAAAATTTACTTTTTGCACTTTTGGAAAAATTTCCAAATAATCTTCGTGTCCCCGCCGCTCCGAGACACGTGGCACCTTCTAGTTCATCCGCAAGCCAAGACTGTCCTTTTCCTTTGCTTTTTCATATTTGGAAAATTTCCCAAAAAAAACTCCACTGGTCCACCACTCCGCATGACACATGTCGGCTTCTTATTGGCGTGGAGGTGTGCTTCACTTTCTTCCTTCACGGCCCACAGCCTCAAACTTCACCTTTTGCCCTTTTTTAGATTTTGTGAAAATTCTCAAACGCCTTCGCGTCCTCGCACTCCCGCATGACACGTGTCGGCTTCAAAATGATCCGCGGGCCTTAAGCAATTTTTTTTTCATTTTCTCCTTCGGTAGGCATATAGGCCAAAATTTGTTTTTGAGTTTTTTTCCCAAAAGGGCTAAGTGCCAAAATTTTCCCGTGCCTCCGCCAATGCGCTTCCTTCCCCTCCACGGGCCTACGGGCCACTTTGTGACTTTTGTGCTTTTTAGCCAAAAGGTGCTAAGTCTTAATTTCTTCCTCCACTCCACCAGTCTAGGACACATGGCATCATTTCATTGGTTGTGGGCTTGTCTAGGGAAAATTTCCCCTCCAAATCCCACCGAGCCATAACTTGCAAAATACAAGGAGTTAAGAGGACTTCTTTACCTTTTTGGAAAGGGGAAAAAAGTCCTATCTGATGAAGTCATTTCGAGAATCTTTTGAGTGCTTGTAATGTGTGAAAATTGAATTTGAAGCACAAGGAAGGAAAGAACGAAGTACGCTAGCCAAAATAAGTAGGGGCTCATTTTGGATAACATTGTTTTTGCACTTTGGAGTAGTTTAAAACTAGGTTAGGAATAGGAATTTGGCCTTCTCTAGAGAGCTATCCCATTTGCAAAGTCCCGCACTTTTGGATAGCTCCATGTTACATAATCACACCGGATGCTCTAGTTTCACAAGATAACCATTCGGGGTGCTTTGTGATTTCATGATAAAGCAATAGTCGCATTTTGTAAAGTAGCGAGAAAATAACTAGATGTAGAATGTAGTAAATGTGTGCATGGAAATAATAGAATCCCCTCCTATGAAGTGTGATGCAAATGAACCAGCCTTGTGTGCCTTGTGATGGAGCTAGATGGATGTAAATGTAGCTTTAGGTGCCTTTGATGGATGCAACTCTAGATGGTGATAGTAGATTTTTAGTGCTTGGTCTCTCATTATGGTAACATAAATTTATATTTATATGGTTCTCTTATTCTAATTTCATAATTAACCCCGAAAAGGCCGACCACCATAAATATAGAAAGTTCAAATGTTTAGAAAATTCCCAAGAAGTGAGAGTGAAGTGCAAAGAGGATCAGGGTGCCCTAGTCCCGGTTGGACGCCCTAATCAAAAATAGGAAAAACACAGAATGACAATACAAACTAGGAGAGTGCAAGTGTAAGATTGAAAATACGACCGCATGCAATATAAAAATGGCCAAATACATGGGTTAGTTACTACTCTTTTCACTTAAGAACCATATGAATAGTAGTATGAGACCAAGACTAAATAATGACTCAAAGTACATGATTTAGTGTCTATATTTTCCCCCACTTTATGTTGGTGAGTGGAAAGCTCGGTAACATAAAGTAGATAGATATGCGTACCTGATAATCCATGTAGAGTGATGTAGAAAACATGTCAAGGACTAAACAAAGCATGGAGTGATAAAAATATGGAGCGTGGATACTAAAGATGCAAAAGTGTAAAAAGGTGGTGAAAGTGAACCTGGGAAAAAGTACATGTGTAGATGTCAATGTGTGTAGTGTACCCACATGGTTAGTATCATGTGTGTGGTGTATTTATCGTGTGTTTGTTGTTATTGATTTTTTTCTTCTCATACGGATGGAACTGTAAAAGAGAAGACAATCAAGTAGTTAAATACGCATACATATGTGTAAAAACACATGTATATAGTAAAAAGACTGTAAATGAAAGTACGAAAATGAAAAAGGAACATGTTCACCTAATATGTGATGAGATAAAAGGGTGTAGAAAGGATATCATGTGAGTTTAGGTGAACTGTGAGTTTTTGGGCGATCTCACGCCACTGTAGCTAAAGAAGTGTAGGGAGAAAGTTGTGTTATTCTCCAACATGTAACTACTTCCTTGAGATTGGTGAAGAGATCTTTGTACTGTCTAGTTTTTGGGAGATCCAAAGCCACTGGATAAAGAAGTGTAGGGAGGAAATTCTAATGTTCCTCTAACTTGTAACTACTTCCCATAATTCTAAGGGAAATCTGCCCTATAAAAGCCATTATTTATGGGGTTCGTAGATTGGTTTGAACCCACTCGTTGTAAACTAAATTGTGTCATGGATGAAAACTACAGATTGAATTGTACCAAGATTGCATTGTGTAGTGTTTAAACCCAAATTATGTTCCCCTATTTGGGGGCGCATATAATGTCATGGATAGGATAATGCGGCCCCAAAAGAGGACCAACCACGTGAACTGAAATTGTGCCCTACGGGGGAAGGGAATGTGCTTGGTAAATACCAAGGCACACACAAACAAGTGGCTAGGAAAACAAGTGTTAGTACGAACAAGCATGCATGTAGAAACAAACAATGTGTAAGCTAACACATAAGTACATAATGTAAACACCAAAAAGATAATATAGGTCCCACAAAGTGGGTTTTAAACATGGGACACCATTCATAGTGTCACAAGACACTCAATTCCGTCATGGCCGTAAACAAACAAGTGTGTACACACAACAAATTGCAAGGCACATGGACAAGATAAAAATAATGCATAATAGAAAACAAGTATCTCTTGCATAAAAATGTTGCACATGAAGCACCCATTAGCATGTTAGAAAAATAGCAAGTATGTCAAAGCATGTATAACCTGATAATAGAAAGTGCTAAGTACAAAATGAAATAATAGCACTTGTAATGTACGAATGTGGATGCCCCCAGTAGGTAGTGTGTGAAGCATCGGTGTTGCGTGTAGAAGCTTTGTATCTACGATCACAACTAGAAAATGACATGAACGTGCATGTGTGTATGGTAAAGATAATGACATACAAGAGATTTATCTAACATGTGTAGTAAAGTGAACATGTAAAGACAAGTGCAAGCAAGAGTAAATGTAACCATAAAATGCAATATGTTATGGATGGATGGAATGGAATGCAATGTGGATGATACTCATGCCCCCTAAGTGAATGGAGTTGTATATAATAAGTTTCATTTGGTTTTCCCCTTCAAATAGTCAAGAATGAACCACAAATGAGAGTGCATCATCGAGAAATGGTCGAACTATGTGTTGTGTGTAGCATGCTATGATGAGTGTGTGGTGATGGGATGCGACATATCGATGACATGTTCGTGACTCTATAGCCTAAGTGTATATCATGACAAGATGAATAGAAAAGAGGTCGTGATTTAGCCTAAAGTGTATACCAGTAAACAATGTAAGTGAAAGTGATGGTATGACCTATAACAAGATGATGCTATGAGAAGTGAAATTAAAGCCTAAAGCGTATATCACTAATCCTAGGAATGTCACATGAGAAAAATAAGATTAAATAATGACCATGTGATTGTGATGAGGTCCATTTTGTGATTTATACCCTCAATAATCTAGTATGGATCATGAGACTAGAGTACATCATCAAGAAATGAGTGTAGCGCGTAGTAGAAGATACGTATGTGTAATGATGAGAGATGACCATGTGATGTGTAGAATGTGTGATATGTGATGCAAGGTGTGTAGTTAACCTAATAGTGTGAAGTGCACGCTATGTAGTATGTAGGATGAGTAGTAGGTAATAGTAGAATTATAGACAATAGGAGTGTGATGCATGTGTGATGAATACTAGTATAGTGTGTAGATGTGCAAATGTAGAGTAGCTTGAAGATGTAGTATGCAAATGTGATATGTATTGTAAGATGTGTGAAGATACACAATGTGTAGTGTATATTGTGCAGTGTGTGGGGTTCATGTGTATAGAATTCCCTCAACACTCAAGTGTGAATTGAAGCACAAGAGTGTGTCATTGGGTGACAAGGTCACAAGAGTCACCTACCAAAGACCAAGTTTGCATGAAGCAGTGGAAGCATGTTGGGAAAAAGTAATAGTAGGACCATACGATGGTGGTGGAATTTGAAATATGTCTTGTCTATCAGTAGAAGGAGTAGTGGCTTTGAAAAAATTGAGTTTGAGCTTATGTGGGAGTGATGACGTTGCAGAAGACTTGAGTGGAGGCCAAGTTGCATTGAGCTTTAAAGGAGGTTGCTTAGATTGGCTTGGTAATACTATAGACAATTTAGTAGGGGGATGATTTAGAGATAATCTTGAGAGGTGATTGCTTAGTTTGAATTTGTAATGTTATGGAAAACTTGAGTGGAGGAGTGAGACTAATTTTGAGAGGCGGTTTCTTAATTTGAGTGGATAGAATAGGTGACACTTGACTAACCAAAGAAGGCACATTAGAAATGGTGGCATGATGCTCATTTGACATAGAAGGAACAAATTTAGGAGCCCATGTGGATGTAGCATTTGTAGATGGGCATGCAATAGAATGTTGTGCAGTAAATGAGATAAAGCTCTGAAGCTCAAGATGTTTGATTCTTCATTGCAAAGCGTAGAAATCATTGTCAATATGTCCATTGGTTCAATGATAATTTAAATATGGAAGACCTTGATATTTTGATAGCCGATAAGTAGGATAGTAATGAGTAGGCGATAAAGTGATTAATTAAGGATTAAGAAGATCGGTAAGAAGGCCATCTTGCTTAGTGTTATGGTCAAAGGCAAGAGGCTCCAATAATGGTACAACTTCAATGTCACTAATATGAGCACATGCAGTAGACATAGAATGGAGATGAGATGTAGAAGGAGAAAAAACATGATCCTAAGAAGCATCCTTAAGTTGTTGGATTTCATATTTGAGGGATGTAATCGTGGATTCCATAGCCTAAATTTTTCTTGAAATAAAGAATGTAAAGCTTGAATTGAGTCCAACATAGATTGATTAGATGGAGAACCACAAGGACAAGGGTCATAAAACAGATGATCGAACATAGGACTTATTTCATGTGGCAACATACTGTTAGGAAGATACTTAGTGTCTAGGATTTTTGAAGAGCATCTTGCAATTGGGATGTATCTCAAGCAAATCGAAAAAATAAATTTCAAAGTGACTTTAGGATCCATGATACAAAATATGAGAAAATCCCTATAACGTCATGACGAGTGGATTCAAAGATCAAGTTCACCAAAATGATTAACTAAAATAGAAATATTCTAGTGTAATATAATGTTATAGGAGCAGTAAAATGACTGAATAAATGAAACAATAAAATATTGAAATACACCCAAGAAAACTAATCTAGAAAATGTGAAACCCTAATGTGCAAGAGAGGGTTAAAAATCCCATAGATGATTCGTAGATGTCACGTAATCCGTGTCACAAGATAGACCAGGTGAACATGAGGAGGAAACTACTGCACAAAAAATCTTAAGTAAGTATAGATCTAAGCTATCTCGACTAGATTGGGGCACTGAAAAGAAATAAGGGTGCCCGTGGGTGCCCTAGTATGTGGAAATGACTAAAAAACCTCCTCTGAGGTATCACCGAATGTTCACCTATATTTACCTCTTTTCGCACTAATTCAATGAACTGAGCCGAATGTGATGTCATGAGACTGCAGGTAAAGAATCACCTGTAAAGCCCCAAACAAAGCATCAAAACCCTAAAAAAGAAAAATGCATATGAAGGGTTCAGACTGTCCCTCACTCCTAAATTGATGGACTTATCATTGAGTGCCACACTACATCTCAGACCCAATGTATTTTTAGGTGTGTGTGTGTGTGTAAATTGTGCCCTAGGTTACTCTTGTGCCAGTCGCACTTTGTGAAGTAATGCGAGCAAATAACTAGATGTAGAATGTAGTAAATGTGTGCATGGAAACAATAGACTCCCCTCCTATGAAGTGTGATGTAGATGAACTAGCCTTGTGTGCCTTGTGATGGAGCTAGATGGATGCAAATGTAGCTTTATGTGCCTTTGATGGATGCAACTCTAGATGGTGATAATAGATGATTAGTGCTTGGTCTCTCATTATGGTCACATAACTTTATATTTATACGGTTCTCTTATTCTAATTTTGTAATTAACCCTAAAAAGGTTGACCACCAAAAATATAGAAAGCTCAAATGGCTAGAAAGTGCCCAAAAAGTGAGAGTGAAGTACAAAGAGGATCAGGATGCCCCGTGAGGGAACTAGGGTGCCTAGGGTGCCCTGGGTCCTTGCGAGCGTCCCAATTAGAAATAGGTTAAACACATAATGAAAATATAGACTACGCAAGTGCATGTATAAGATCAAAAATACAACAATAAACAATATAAAAAACCAAATACATGGATTAATTACTACTCTTTTTGCTTAAGAACCATAGGAATAGTAGTATGAGACCAAGACTAAATAATGACTCAAAGTGTATGATTTAGTGTCTACAGATTATAGGTTTAAGGGTAACTTTGAGCTTTGTGTCTACGCTTAAAAAGAACTAGTGATCAATTACATTGGTGATTATAGGACTATTCAAGACTCGCTGACAAGACAAAAGGAAAGGTGGAAAGTAAACAAACTTGTGAGTGGATATTTATCTTTGAAAATTAAGTTTATTTGATATTAGAAGCAATTTTCTTTACTGGTCTATATGAAACCCTCTTAGGGTTTATAGAAAAAGGAAATTGGAGACCTTATAAGTCGATTCAAGGTCTAAAAACTTGTATAAATCATCCTCAGGGAGTCACCATTCTTATCCAAAAATAATATTTGTAAGATGAGGTTTCATTGGATATATATTTATGATAGTCTTGTGCCCTACCTGTAGATGATGATTTTGAAAGGTTAATCACAAGAAAGGTCAACTATTGAAGGTCTTTTAGAAAAGGTATAGATTGGAACTTTCAAGAATACATCTAGGGGATTATTAGAGATCTATGAAGAAGAATTAAAAGGTGGAGAGTCAATATGTTGTCTCAATTCATGACATCTCATGATAAACATGTAGGTGGTGATTAAAAGGTTGTGAGAGGAGCAATTTGGAAGCATGAACTTGCCCTCCATCCTAAGCAAATTTGTGATCATAATTAAACCTTAAATATTGCCTTAAGATAGAGAGAGAGAGAGAGAGAGAGAGAGAGAGAGGAGTTCCATATTTTCATCTAGTTAGCCATGAAGATCAGTCTTAGGCAAGCTTGTATCTTGTAAGCATTAATTTGAACATATTGTGATAGTGAAAACAATGGAGAAAAAGGTAATTTCTTAAATGAAAGAAGGGATATGATTTTATTAGTAAGATAATAAGCCTTGTCAGTGAATAAAAATCTCCTAGAAGATTTGGGTCTTGAAGAAAATAATTAAGAATTTTATGAAAGATGGAAGCTTACCGTATAGTCTAAGATACTCTAGTTAGGGCTTGAATAAATAGAGATGGTTGATGGATTCTCTCAAAGAATTAGAATCTAAACTTGTTAAGAAATTATATTAGAAGTTTTTAATCAAGGAATATTCAATTTTGAGGCTAAAGGATTCCCCACAAGATTTTTATGATTAGCATTTTGCTCTCAAATGCAAGGATATGATTTTGAGACTTAGTTGATAATCGACAAGAGAAGATTTGAAAGAATATTGACACATGAAGGTATCTTGAAAAGTTGAAAGGAGTTAAAAGAGGGAAATGGGTATCTCAGAAGGTGATTGGTTTTCTTAAATAGTCATCATATTAAAATTTGTACAAGAAAAACCTTAGAGGAAGGGCTAGTAGAGAGTGTGACAAGCTAAGACTAAGTGGTGATGATTGAGTGAGTTGTATTAAGAATTGAGACAAAATATTTGACACACACCTCAAGGGTCATAAAGGGTAGTCAAAAGTACTTTTAGATTGTTTTGGGGATCTATAGATTTACCCTAATGATTTTTCATCATTGCCTTACCCTAAGAAGCCAAAAATGACAGTTTTGTGAGAAAGAAGTGTAATTGAAGATTTTGGTTGATTTGATCAAGTGTGATAGTTGAAATAGCATGGTTTGTGTCTAAGAAACATGGTGAAGTGATTGCATTTTCCAAATTGAGATTTTAATCAAAAAATGTATGTTGAAGCAAGGTTTCTTGACTTGAGAAAGTGAACTAAAATGTATGTTTTGACAAGTTTATGATATTTGCTTGATTCTAACACAGTGTTTTGGTTGTGTTTCATGATGCTCTGCATCAGTTCCTTGCATGGCCGATCTAACCGATTTAAGGGGGAGCATAGTAAAAATGAGGTGATGCGGGCAAAGCACAAAATGAACAAACAAAAGAAATTTGTGGCAAAGTCGGGCCCAAAAACATAAATGGAACTATTATGTGGTTCCAAAAGTTCCCCGATTGGCCTAACCACATGCACAAGGAATGAAAGACATTAATGCGGACCGTGGAGGCCCATGTGGAACCAATCGCACCCATCCCGACCCCTAAACTTCAAATGGCCATAACTTTCACCCTATAACTCCAAATTTCACAATCTTGGTACCATTGGAAAGATCTCAACATGTACTACACCAATAAAATATATTTCTTAATTTAGGTGAGGTTAGGTTGGTGAAAAATATGAAATACATCCCATCATTAAAAGATATAGTTCTAAGTAGCTCAACCACCCAATTTGATGAAGTATGGTGCCCATTCCTTCTCCCATAAGAAAAGTATCATGGGGGAATGGTCTTGGAAGGGTTTCCATGCCTATTTTTAGACATTTAATGCATGTTATTGGTGGTTGAAAGGAAAAATTTGAATTTCCCCCTCTTTTCCCTCCTCTCTCTTTCCCATTTTCTATATAATGTAAAAATCTCTCATTTTTGGGGAGGGTGTTCTAAAATGTAAAGGAACTATGTCAAAATTGTTCTTAAACAACTGTGAGTTACAGACCTCCATTTGAGCTTGGCAATGTGTTCTTGTTCCTTCTTCTTCACATGTAATGGTTTTTGCATACTTTGAAAGCAATAAAATCTTTGTTTTGTGGTGTTTCTCAACCCTGACTTATGTTTTGTTGCATTTCCTTGCCTCTCCATTCTTGTTGTTGTATTTTGTGCATGTATTTCTCCTTTGCAGTTCATTTGTTTGTGTCTCATGGAGAATAGAAGGTAAAATGTTGTTTTGGATCTGTGTCACTCATGTTTGACCTCTCCCTTCTCCATTTTCCTTCTCCCTTTTCCCTCATTAGATTTTCTTCACCCTTTTCCTTGGTGTTATCACCTCCCTTTAGTTTAGGATTTCCATTTTATGCATTTCCCTCTCTCCTGGTCCCTTGGAATGATAGAGTAGAGTTATATAGTTACATTTCCTTCCTTAGGAGTAGTTTAGCATTAGGAATAGGTAGAGGAACCAACCTTCTCTAGAGGTTTTTCTTAAGTATCAAGTCCCACAACTTGGAGAGAATCCCATGTTACACAAAAACATTGATTTCTCATCCATCGATCCATGACAAATCATAGGGTGCTATTTTTTAGAGATAACGTGAGTAACTCACCAAAAGGTTATGGAATGTTATGTGTAAGAGGTGCACTTCGAGCTAGGAAAAGGCAGAAAATCAAAATAGCAAAACAAATACATTAAAACTAGGGAATAGTGGTAGGTTAGTGTAATTAATGTGTTTGGAAATTAAAAATTACATAAAAGGTGTGTAAATGAAGTCATTATTACCTTTCTATCCGAATAACTTGTGTGAAAAAGAGCTCAATTGTGACAAAGTGTGAAGTGTGAAGAATGAACCAAAGAGCTATGAATGAAGTATGAACCAGAGTTAATTGAAGTAAAGAGAGAATGAGCACAAAACCTTGACAACAAAGAGATCCTTTTGAGAAGTGGAAGCTAGGTGAAGGTTTTAACGGAAAGAAAACGAGCTATGGTTCACAGGTAAAAATGTAGAGCTAGGGCACAATCCTCACAGTTGAGCTAGGGCATGAAGTTGAAGTGAAAAAGTGAAAGGATTGAGTAAGAAGTTTGGATTTTGACACCAAAGGCATGAATTGAGTAAGTGTTTGAATTTCAGCACCTAGGGCTCATGAATCGTAGGATTAGGGGTCAAACCAATTGAAATATACAATGACACCAAGGAGAGCACCTAAGAACAAAAAGCCCACAATGGATTCCCTCGAAGAATGGTTCTCTCGAAATGAAATACCCATAGGAGGTGATTGTAGGGTAGCCATGGGAATAGAAAATCTGCAAATGCAAGATAAACAAGTATAATCACCGAATGCAGGTTCATGAGACAGAAGTTTAGAAGGATGTTGTGAGATAATTGAGCCAAAGGACTACAGTGGGACAAGTAGCCTTAGATGACACGGTGCGCAAGGCGTTAGAAACTTCATGAGTGTTAGAGCTATTCAAGTTACCTTATTTTGGGATGCCCATGCACATGTACCAGTAGTTGATGTACAAGGTACATGAAAACTATTTTTACTTCATCGAGAGGAGGATGCAAATGATGACACAACTCATTTATAAGGTAATCAATGTAACATCGTTGAAGAAATAACTTTGGACTTGCGCGATGAGGTGGCCAAAGAAGCCATGGTAGCGAAGTTCCAGTATCAAAGGGGGACTCACTGCGTTAACATTGTAAACACAAAAGATCTAGGGACTAGAGTAGTTGTGTGCTTGGTAAGTTGTAAATTAGGGGCTTTTGAGAGGTGGACGGAAGTAAACAAGAAATTCTTGCATATCATGCATAAGATGACACAAAATACCCAATACAACATTGCCTTATACATCACCGAAGGCATCATTGAGGAGATAAAATACCAAGTGGACAAGGGGGAGAACATTACTTGTGGTTCCATTCTTTTGCTGATTGTATTCTAGGAGATAGGAGTGCCATATGGCCCTAAAGACAACATGTGGGAGCATCCCATAGAAAATAAGTCACCAACAGAGAGGTTTTTCGGTATACTTGTGAGGCCGCAATCACCAATCAATATAAGGAACACCTAGAGAAGTGGTACATAAGAATGTGGGACATGTTTGAGAATGAATGACACGTTCCCAAGATAACTTCTAGCACTCTTGGATGGGAAGACAAAATTTTCTCGTGATGCATGCAACATTTTACCTTGGAATTTTTTGTTGAATAACGGAGAAATGGAGCCATGGTGTAAGTTGCCATTCATGCGTTCACCTCAATATACTTTAAGGGCACAATGAACATGATACTAAATACACAACCATTAAATTTCAACACAAATACGGTGGACTCAAAATACCACACCTTGCAAAAGACGTATGGTTATGAGTCCAAGGCGTTATATTTGGAAATAATAAAAATAAATAAGTATTGACCTCAACCCCATCGTAACCATGTCGGTTAGAAAGGGGGCTTGCAAGGTGTATATATACCTACACTTGAAGCTAAAATATGGGAAATCACATATGTGGGTGACCTTAATATGCCATAACCTCCAGGGAAGAAGAAGGTATAGATCCCCAAGTGAGCATGCAAGGATACTCACGGAGGAATATCTAACCCGTGGGTAGTTCGATTATAACATAAGGAAGAAGATGAGGGTGAAATTCAGGAAGTAAGTGCCTCACACGAACATAAGAATCCTCCGACTAAAGAAGAGCGTAAGCCAAGTCCATCGTAGAAATAAAACAACCACATCGTTCATAATTTAGATGAGGAAGATGAAGAGAAACCAGTACAAAAGGAACTACGAATATAGAAGCAATGAGAAGAAGAAGTGGAGAAACATAAGGAAGAGCTTATGCAAGTAGAACATGAAGGCCCCGAGCGGGAAAAGGATATGCACAATGCGTGAGAAGAAGAGCATAAGGGCGATGGAGAGATAAAAAGATCACAAAGAGAAAGAAGGGGGTGACAAAGAACAAATGATTTGGGAAGGGCAAGGAACCTGGGGGGAAACTAGTCATGCACAATTCAACATTGCATAAGAGACCTTGAAAAACAACGCGCGAGAGGGAGGAAGGGAAGGAAACCTCTGTAGGTACCCGAAATGTCCTACCTTGATGACCCATAAAAGGTGTTAAGGGATAGATTCCACGATTCAATACCAATAAAAGACCTATTATATTGGGAAATGTTTGATAAGTCTAAGGCCCTTTCACGCACAAGAAATATGCTCTCTTGGAACATGCAAACCCATATGGAGGAGCCCAAGTTCGAGGTGAGAAAAGAGTCATTTTTAGAAATGAAATTAAAGAAGGAACTAGGAAGGGTGTTTCCTGTAATTGAATCCACTAAGCTATCAAACGAAAAAGCATGCAACACGCTGAACAAAATGGCCACCAAAGTTGGGAAAGAATATTGATAAAAGGGCCACAATAAAGAGAATGCAAAGGAATATAGAGTCTGAAAGGGTTGAGGAATCAACGACTTGTGGACGAGTTGAAAAATGAGAAGAAGAGAATGACCGACATGTACAATAAGGAAGCTAATATAGTTAATAATATTACTCGTATGCCTAGACTTGGTAGAATAGGCTAAATCAGAATATGATATAGAAATAGGGTATTTGGAGGATCTGGGGCGTTTTTGCTTGATCAGTAAAAAGCGGGCCAGGCCCACAATAGAGGATCTATCAAGTATGAATAAAGAAAAGGTAGATAAAAAGATTGAAGAATATGAAACATTCATCACGAAGGTAAAGGAGGCCATGCGAGAAGGTAGAGAATTTTTGACAACTGGCCAAAGATTTTTTTCGATATGTAACACACGTGCACGTAATTGAAGAGGCGGGGTTGAAGAAAATATAGGTCACGATGAAGAAAAATAAGGTCGAGCGTGAGAAGGTACTGCATGAGGTATCGAAAAGAGAGAGTTAATAAAATCCAAGCATGACACTATTGATGAGAGGCTCAAGGAGATCCAACCTATGGTGATGCTCAAGATGGATAGTTTGGAGAGTCTTGCTGAACACACTTGGATGTAAAGATTAAGGGGTTGAAGGAGAAGGTAGATGAGCTAACTTTGGAGAAGGTACCAAATATTGTGGAAACAACGTTAGACAAGGAGGCCAAAGAGTCAAGGATGGAAGTAGCTAGAAGATGTAATAAACAAAGAGTTTCTAGAACTCCTCCCATCACTTAAGGCTTGAATTTTGGATGCGCATGGGAGGAAAAATTCCCTTTCTTGATTCATTGGGGTAATTACCCATATTCTTTATTCTTCAAAGATTATTTCATTCTTTCAACTATTCTTTGAGGAGTTATTATTTGATTCATGATATTGCTGAGGATGGTCAATACTCCTAGTGTGGGGTAATGTTGGACTAAAAATATGGCTAAGTCAAGCCATGTGTGGAGGTAGAAGACCATGCGTAGAGGGCATGCATGAACTAATAGAAAACAACTAAGCAAGAGTAATGCATGGAAGCACACACACAAGGAAAGAATAATTACAAAGATAAGTCAATGCACGAAAGGTATGCGCACAAGGGATGAAGAGATCGGTGTCAAAGGTCCATGCATGCACACATAGTTTCAAGGAGTTAGCTAAAATCCTAGTGAAGGCTAAAACTAGGGAAAATAGAGATGGCATATCAAGGAACATCCAGAGATAGACATGAAAAGGATAAGGCATTGATAACGGGGAAAACACATGCAAAGGAGGACAAGAACGACACATGGACATAGCTAAATATAGGATCAAAGCATGGACTATTTATAGCACAAGTTGAAGATTAAAGCAAGGGTTTAAAGGCATGCAACCTATATTTAGGACATCTATTATTAGAATTAAAGCATGTAAGCGGTGAAGGACAAGTTCCCACCATGTATAAATAGGTGTCACACTTCTTTGTAATGTGTGTGTGAGAGATATGGAGAGATAAGGAGATATACAATGTATGTGTGCCTAGTGCTAAGTATCGGATGGATGTTTGTGAGAACGGATGTAATCAATGAGTATATGTAATAGAATGAATTATGCTTATGATGGACAATTTGTATGGATTGCTATGATTAGTAGAGATGGAAATGATGTAATGGGAATCCAAATATTGTTGTTAATTTTCTATGTTGATGAGTGAGTACTTAGTTTCCTAATTACATGTGCTATACTTTGGTGTTATCTTCATCTATGATGTAATGGTTAAGTACATAACCCACATATTGACAAGTAAAAGAAAGGAGGAATTCGATAGGTTACATGTGCTTAGGGTGAACGCTTAGACATATGTCTAAGTGAAGTGTCAGTGTGCCCGACCTTGTAAGGTGTTGGCAACTAGACTCCAACATCTAAGTTGTATGCAAACCAAATAGATGACATGCATTGAAATTTTCTTATAAAGTATTTTTGAAGGATTTTGTAAGTAGACAATGATGACAAATGGCGGTATTGTTTATAGCACTCGATGATACATCCAACTTTAATTATTCCGAGAAAAGAACAAGTTGCGAAGGGACTTCTTGGAGTAGTGATAGAGATTTAGTAGTCGTGGAGTCTTCTCATGCTATCGTGAATGAGGAGATTTTGATTGTAACTACTAAAAGCTCATAAGACAAATATGCAATATGCAAGAATTCATGCCTCATGACTATACACAATGAGAAAAACTTGTTGATGTAATATGAGTTGACATTACAAAACCATTGGAGGCACATGGCTACAAACCAATCAAGTTGCATTAGAGAGAAACTAAGCTCATGAATAGAAAAGGTTAAGAACCGAGTTGCTTATGATAGACAAGGCAATGTGAAACACATGAAAGAATTTAGATTGAGGCGAACAATCTTGAAGGGGCTCAACTTTGAGTTGTAAAAGGAAAACATGGTTAAGGATGGTGCAACCAACACCTTTTGACCATGGCTATGTTTCTCGTTGTAAACATTCAAGTAGCCGCGTTAGTTCCCTCTCAGTATCGGAGAGCTATGAGAAATGGCTATTTGATGGATTTGAGAGAGACTCGAGCTCAAGCACCATACAATGGTGATATGCAATTCACAAGGTAGATCATAAGTACAAAGAGCATCAAAGATCACAACAAGTTGATGTGAAGGGTGAACCGAGTCGCGAATCCAACAAGAAATCCGATTTGCATGCAAAACCAAATAGACGACACAATGAAATTTTGTATAAAACAATTTTAAAGGCTTTTGTGAGTAGGCACTAAAAACACGTTTCAAAAATAAGAAGAAATTATCCATTATGGTCCATTCGAGTGGAACATATATGTTTGGAGTGAAATCCTTTGTTGAGTAAGTTTAGGACATCATAAATCGTCATTTTATTAATTTAAGAAAAATACGAAAGCAAGGGATATTATATTGTTATTTTCTTCGAACATACATTGTAGTGGGTCCATTCATTGCAATATTAATTTTTTCTTTTTGATAGGTGACAAATTTGGGAAGATATTTTGACATATATCTTGAAGGTCCAATTAAAATATATTTTGACTTCAAACGAACCAAATTTTTATTACCATTTAATGAATTAGAAAATCATTATGAATATGAAAGGAGTTTAGTGGAAATGACAAGTGCCAAAATGGCCACAGCCAATAATGACAGTGAGTGTAAATTGCCTTCAAAATGTTGATACACTTTCATTGCAAACCAAATGCAATCTCATGTTAAATTGATAAAACTAACACAATAATCAAGAAAAATGAGCAACCTTGTGCTTTTGGGGGCTCAAACCTGCAAGTTGGCTCATTTATTTCAAAAGCAACAATTATCTTGCTTTAACCTTTTTCATTTGTTTTTAGCCATATGAATAGGTCACTTTAGTCATCGTCGTAGATCCAAACATCACACAAGAAAGAGCATACTCAAAACAACAACCGGGAAGTAGTTTCTGCGTAGCACTCCGGGACATGTTTCACTTGCAGATTGGTCGAATGACAACCATGTAGATGCTCATGGCATGCTCTTTTGTCCTTTTGTTGTTACAAATAACGCTAAATTTTATTTACTCGTCACCAAACAACACAACTTGAAACCCTCGTGCTTTTAAAGCATGGCCACCCGTCATCAAGATCGAGACAAATCTATTGTTATGACCCTTTTAAACATTTGTCTAGGTCCACTCGAAGACAAGACCCGAGTCCGAAAACACGATTTTCAAACAAGCAAAACATGGACACCCTATTTTTAAGGGTTTAATTTTTATTAAAATCAAGCAATTTATGTGCAGCACTCCAAGACGTGTTTCCCCCTGTAATTAGTCGAACAATGATAACATAAGTGCTCACATTCGATTTTTAAAAACAAACCGTCAAATGTGGCATCGATACGACCGTCACATCCCTATCAAAATATGCAATCCCACAACCCCTTAGTCCAATTTGGAGTAACACCTTCGTCGTAATTATGTTCCCAACCTCATCTGAAAAAAACAAAAACGAATTAAATAATAAATCCCCCATTTGTCAGCCCACGTAAACACCAATTACCCATCCATTTATTCCATTTGCAAGCCAATCATATCATGAGAACAATTGACCCGTATTCTACTTCTTAACCTTTTCCATTAAATGCCAGCTTCTACCTAAACATACTTATTCTTCCCTTGTCTGAAGGATAGATTCATCATGGTGCGCTCCGTTTCCGTTTTGAATCGATCAAGGCCTAAAAATGTCAAGTGGACTGGGAATCAACAGGGTACTTGCTACTGTATTTAATGTTCCTAAGCTTGTCTGTATTTTATCTGGAAAACACCCTTGGAAGGCTGATGCTTGGGTATCATAAGCCAAATCCGAAGAAAATGCCCATTTTGCCACTCCGTTTCAATCAGGAAGGCCAGTTCAAAATTCTGCAGGTACCGCTCGGATTATATAAAACCGCATTATATTTTCAACATTTTATTTCCTTTTTTATGAATCATTGGGTGAGCGAGCCTTATTGCAAGCAGACATATTTCAACCGGATTCATGCCCTGACAAGGCCTTGGAAATCAATGAATAGTTAGATAACACTTCAGGCAGTTTCCAAACCATATCCCAACTAGGATTTTTTCGACGATAATACTCTAAATCTTCATATGTTTTCTTAATACCCAAATAAAGTTCATTTACTGGATTTTCTTTAATTTAGACCCTTGATTCAAACAACTAATACCCAATTCAGTATTTTGGGTAGTTCCTCATAGCATTTGTATTATTCAGTCTCGCAATTAGAGAGCTATTTCTTTTTCTTTTCTGGCCTTCCGAGTCGACTACCCGATGGTAATGGAGACGAGAACCCAAGAGTTTTACATTTGGGTGTGCAGGTTGCTGATATGCATTATGCAAATGGAGCAGTCACCAGCTGTGAAGATGTTTTGCCTTCGCAGTTCCCATCTTGTTCAGACCTCAACACTTCTGCATTTCTCAATCGGATGATCCAATATGAGAAACCAGATTTCATTGTGTTTACAGGTACAGATTTACTGTCTTCTCCATGCTTTTTAGTTCATGATTGCTACTTTTTATAAGAAATACAAATATATACTTGAAGAAGAAACCTGAAAAATACATAACCTAAACCAATGCCATGAAGACAACCTAAAACACTATCTATAGTGTTATTTTCTATGGAGCAGTTAGGATTCTCTACCACTTAGCGACTAGCCGCTCTGTGGTTTGGAGTGTGAAATATTCTACTAACAGACCTGGATTGTTCTACCAACAACCCCCTTGAAGCCACAATATTTTGTTTGAGGCTCCCATACCAAACTATTTCCCACAGACCGACTAGGACTCAAAATTAGGACCTCCCATTAGCATGCTGGGGTGCTAAACCGTTGGCATACTGTGCCCTTCGCAGTCAAGCATAATCAATGAAACCTTAGACCACTGGAGCACCATTGAGAAGGCACTATGATAGTTGACTCCTTTGGCTGCGATTTGGAGTCTGGCTTGCGACTTATATGTTTTCTGCACGGGAAGAAGCATAACCAGAGGAGTCCAAATGTACCTCCTTTGCCATTATAAAAATAACAAAATTTGGAAAGCCAGACTGGAGAGGTTATGACTGAATAGATGTCATTGGTAGTATTTTGTTTTCTGATTATTGTCAGGTTCGGTTTCCTTAGCTTGGTATTATTTTTGTACCCCCATATGTAATGTATTTTTCTGTAATCTCTGTTTTTCTGTTTTTAATAAGTTTTACCTTCGCCCTTTTATCGAAAGCAAATGAAACCTTAGAACTTATGATTGAGTAGAACTTACATGGAATTGACTTTAAATAGCATAAAATATTCTTGATCAGGAGACAACATCTATGGGCCAGATTCTGCTGATGCTGCAGATTCTATGGATGCTGCATTTGCTCCTGCAGTGAAATCCAAGATTGCTTGGGCAGCAGTGTTGGGTAATCATGACCAGGAATCTACCATGACTCGTGAAGAATTGATGTCATATATATCTGTCATGGATTACTCTGTTTCAAAGGTCAATCCTCTTTATGATAATCATACCACAAGTAACAGGCAGAGGTTTGTGAAAATTGATGGCTTCGGAAACTATAATATAGAAGTAAAGGGTGCTGTTGGGTCAGAGTTTGAGAACAAGAGTATTTTCAATCTTTACTTTTGGATAGTGGAGACAGGTCAACTGTTCCTGGAGTTCCCGGCTATGGGTGGATTAAGGAAAGTCAGCAGACTTGGCTCCAAGATGTTTCCATAGTGTTACAGGTAGACTGGTAGGACATAAAGGACATGATTTTCAAACATATTGCATTGATTTTTCTTTAGAAATAATGGATCGAGGATTGTATCCATCAAATACACGGTATAATCCTGCCATTGCAACCTGCTCAGATATATCTATGAGGTTTTGCTTTTGATGCAAACAACATTTCTGTTCTCTTTTGCACTATCTTTGCTTGTTCTTTATCTGACTCTAGAATTGTGAAAGAATGGCATAATTTGTAATTTTGATGTTGGCAGGATACATATAAAATGGGACCAAGACCACCGAGTGAGATAGCTCCAGCTCTTGCCTTTTTCCACATTCCTCTGCCTGAAGTGCAGCACCTTAGAGGCTCAGAAATTGTGGGTGAGATGCAGGAACAGGTGGGTTGTGCCTCTGTGAACTCAGGTGTGTTGAGCACTTTTATCAGTACTGGTGATATCAAGGCAGCCTTTGTAGGTCATGATCATGTTAATGATTTTTGTGGGGAAATCAAAGGAATTTGGCTATGTTATGGGGGTGGATTTGGATACCATGGTTATGGAAAAGCAGGATGGTCAAGAAGAGCAAGAGTGATCGTGGCTTCTCTTGAAAAAGGTCAAAAGATGTGGCAGGGTATCACAGATATAAGGACTTGGAAACGCCTGGATGATGAAGAGTTGACTAAAATTAATGAACAATTACTATGGGGCAAAGGATAATTGAATTGCATGCCTGTTCATATTCATTTCAAGATCTGCATCGTGAATCTATTGGTATTCCTTTAAGCAGCGCACCAGTTTGGAATGACCTCATATTAATGTTCAAGTTGATAGTTTTTTTTCTTTTGCTTTATTTTGATTCTTATTAATGAGTCTACACAAAAGGTATGACTATCAATATTTGCTCTTGGAGAGGGCTCTATCTTTAATCTTTATGTCATCAGGGCAAAGGGGGCATAAATAAAATGCCTAGGTTTTTGTATGGCCTTCACCGTTTCTGCTCCTATTCAGTCTCTTAAAATTGCTAGGAAGCAATCAGATGTCAAACATGATCCACCTGCAATTCCTTAAGAAGTTCGCGATTTGAATTGAGTAATTCGCTCCAGCTATAATTGTTTTCCTTTACAAAAGATGCCACTAAAGTGGATGTCTATCGGTCTAGCAAACTGTGAGGCCACTAAGGCCATGGTTACATAGATAAGATAGTTGTTACTGAGTGTATCATCTTTGCTGAATTTACTATTAACTACCCACTAACTATTTTATTTTCACCTTTCTTCTGTGTTTAGGCTCAGTACTATTGGCATTGACTAGTTCTGTTCAGGTTTACTTCTGCAGTTTCAATTCTCAAATCTCTTCATTTGTCTTAAATCTAATTGTAGTTACGGATTTAAGTTCATTTCACATCCCCATCGACTCACTTATGTGTTTTATAAATTTTACTAATCCAGTTTGATATACCTCTTGCCTATTACATATTTCCCATTTACATTTCTGATTCTTGCAACTTGCATTTTCTAAGAAGAATAACATTTTTCCTAAGAAAGTATTACATCAACTAGGTCTGCACTCTGCACCATTAAAGGAATAGCTTTATGCTAGTCGGGGCTCTGCCTATAGAGAGTCAGGGTCAGGTCGGCACCCTATATAGACAGATGGCAAGAGGGCTTTATTACTTGGATGAAATTGCTTGTGCACTTAATTTTGTAATTTTTGTTTAACTGGACCTTCCATCCAAAAGATCTCGACTTGGCTTTTTCCAATATTAGATATCTCAATTACAGGGTATGATGGACTTTAAACACTTCTTCTTTCTGAGCTATGAACCTTCCTTTACCTTTAGAGATGGTCTATTTTCCATAATCATAATATATGACAAGTTTCAGGTAGTAATACACATTACACAAGAAACGAGATCTCATTTTTTTAATATTTATGAAAGCCTAGATCGATATACATAACATTGCACACACACACACACACACACACAACACACACACATTTGGTGGGGTTGATAGCAATGGTTCATAAGCTAAAATATTACTTAATGATGTGAATGACTAGTTTGATGGTGAATCACAATCAGGGAGTTCATTAGGATTGTTTGCCCATTAATTGTGAAGTGCAGGAAATTAAGAGAAGACACTCTCCTAAATCTCTGTTTACTGGACAGCTACATGCTTCCAATGTTCCATATTAGTCTGGGTTGATCTTTCTTATACATTATGTCATTTCACGAAACCTTCAAGTTTCAATAAAGCACCTTATTCAGCCTTTGAAACACTTTCAAAACAAGATTTTCATAAAATCCTAGCAATGGCTAACAAAATTCTATCACAAGTTTGTTGGCATTTTGGCACCTTTTCAACAAACTTTCTCAAGAGAAGCTTTTTCTGTTATAGTCATCTCAGTTCCTTTTCTTGAACTCAATTATCAATTGAAATATTAGTTTTCAATATACCCAGCTTAACATTTGTACTCTGTTGCAGTCTTTACAATCATTATTTCTTAATCTTATTTTCCAGCTTCTCTGCTACAGTTTCTTTACTTTATTTTTTGATTAAAAGTTTTTCCCAATATATTGATATAGACATAAAGTACAAGCTAGTTGTACAAAAACTGAGTGGATGAATCACATTCCAAGCGTCACATTTGCCAAAACTGAGAAAGCTAAAAACTTAGCATATTAAACAAATAATAAAAAATAAATAAAATAACAGCAAGGAATAAAAAAATATTAAGCAACAGGAGCCATAACCAACAAAGATGGATGGGGATCATCAGGCTTATTGCCCCATAGTTTCTTTACTTTGACCGTCTTTGGATTTAGTTTTCTTTTCTTCTTCTTTTGTATTATTTGAGAATTCACTTCTAGTTTCCATCTTCACCATGCATTGTCTTTCCTGCAATTCTTTCTTCTCAAGACTCCTCCAAATTATAAGTGCAGTCACCATCCTCCCTAAAACATGTGGTTTTACTCGATGATTACTATCAACAATGTAATTGCAATACCTATAGTATTTTCATAGGGTTTGAATTGAAGAATTTCATAACCTTGTGAACCTAGACTTGAGGTGGAATCATCAAAATTTTCTATCAAATGTAGGAATTTCAGTAATTTTGATGTTTAAATTATTATTGACTTTGTCAACAAAGCATCAGAAATTTTACTTTCATTGATTGATTCAAAAATGTTCACAAGACATTGAATCTTCAAGTTCAGGTTTTGTTTTACAATATGTTTTGATTTGCAGTTTTGTTTATGCGAAGGTACTTAAAAATTCCCGAGTTTGTCTCAAGTTAATGTAGACTAGAAGATTTTTTTAATAAGATCAGAAACAGCTCTCATATTGGGAAAGAGCTCTTACATTCCAATGAACAATTTGAATGTTATCGATCCTATTTCAACTCTTAGTCCCAAGCTTTATTCTGAGCTTATATTTTCTATAATGGAAATTAGGAAGTGCATCAAGAAAGAATGCTATGAAGAAAAGATTGGAATGATTAATATCCTCAAGACCAATATGCCATAGTAGTATAAAGTGGCGTAAACACATTTCATACTACGTAATCATTTCCTAGTTGCTCTAGATCGTAATCCACAGCTAAAATAAAAATTTGAGTAACAATTGTAGTTAGTTTGTTGCACTCTGTTTTACTTGTAAAATTGGAGTAATACCATGTAGACCACTTAAGCTCTATCCTTTATTAAGAATATGTGCAGTCAAGCGAGTCAAGGCCAAGTGCAAATACTCGATTTGTCGTAAAATATAGTTCCTTGGCTATAGAATCTAATATGAAGAAAAAGCCATCTTCCATAGAAAGACGAGGTCCATTTTTAATAAAGGATAACTGTAAATGAATTTAAACTAGAATACAAAAGGCTTAATACTCAAATGATGCAGGGGCATCTTTACCAGGGTTAGTCTAGGTTTATAGTAATCAAATTTTGGTTAGCTTAGGTCCTTAGAGGTGTCTTTGAGTCATTCTTGGTGTCCTTTAGAATCTAGGGATTCAAAAACTTTAATTTGGAGGTTTCCCTCCATTTTGGCTAAGTTGAAAATTTAAAAATGTCTAGAGCCAATTTTGGCTTTTTCATTGGGTGTAGGGAGTCTATTAGCAATTTTACCATGTATATAGGTTGTTCTTGTCTTTTTATGTTCTTGGAGCCTCATTTTGGGTTTAAGGTGGTGTATAAGCTCTTAAAGCTTCATTTAAGCTCCTTCTTGTCAACTTAAAAATCCACATGTGACCTTGTGCATGTATCATAAGGTGGTTACATGAGAGAAATTCGAATGGAGGAAGTATAAAAGGACATTGTAATTGTTTATTCATCATTGATCAATCAAGAAATGTAAACTTTGGAGCTCTAAGAAACGAGTTTCATGATAATTTGTTTGCAAAAAGTGATTGGAGGGTTGTAAAATTTTTGCATGGCAATATATGATAGAATTTTTCTTGTCTAGGCTAAATTAAGGATCATAAAGAGAGCATGAAATAGTGAGAAGTAATATATCTAGAACTATCTTACAAGTTTTCGAGAGGTGGTGTATGAGTTCGGGGTTGAAACCCTATCGGCAAGCTTGTAACAACCTATTTTGAGACCGTGATTACCAAAATTTCTTAGAAGTTCTAATGGCTTGGGAAAGATGAGGCTATGAGGATTCGATTGGTTCTAATCTTGCATTAGAACATGTAGGAAGCATAAAAAAGGATAAAAAACAACCTACCAAGAAACATTAAAGAGATAGACAACTTCAAAGGCACTTTTACCAGTCTTTAAGACAAAGAGTAGTGGATAACCTGACCTAGCATGTGTTACCGGAGTGAGGATAATCTATTGGTAAGGTTTATTGTTTCTGAATACTTACATGAACTTGTATGAAGTGATTTGAATCTTAGAAGAGAAGTACAAATTGTTTGGGAGAAGAAATTTCATTCTTGGGCTCACTGTGCATGCATTGTTAGGGTTTGTAGAAATCCTGATGTTTGAAGGGTTAAAACAATAATTCAGCGCTAAAAATTAATAAAAATCATTTTCACAGTCTTGTAACTTATAATAAAGAGGTATCTTGCCAAGGTATGACCTTAGTTAAGACATTTTAATGACAAGTGGAAGAATTTTCCCGTAGCAAGCTAAGAAGACCTAAAAAAGGTTGTGACAATGAGATTAGTGCAATATCTTGCAAAGGAGGACTATCTGGATTTTGGTAAACAAGTTGTTTTCCCAAATGGGTGTTGGAAATGCTACTTCTTTAGTGGAATAAGCTACCCAAACAAAATGTATGATTGAACCGATCTTGGGTAGGGCTAATAAAAGGAACTAGGTCTATGAAGAAGCTTTATAAAGGAAGTTGAAAATAGCTTAAGAGTTGAGTCAAGATTCTTCACCCACACCTCTAAATTGAAAAAGGGTACTCATAAAAGCCATTGATTTGGTCAAATGATTGGTGGAATGCTTTAACTCATACTATTCCATCAACCTCATTTTGAAGAAGCTAATTGACAATTTTTGCAAGAAGAGGTCTACATGGCTTAACTCTAGTAGTGTAAACCAATTTTGTGGATGTGTTAGCATGACATATACTATTAAACATATTGAGAAGGTGTCACTAACCCATTTGACCCTTTGAAGCCAAAATTGCAAGTTTTAAATACATCTTGAAATTGACAAGAACAAACAACCTGTATGCTTGAAAAGATTAGCTATGACAAATAGAAATGAAACTAACACCTAGTAGTTCCATAATATAACTAAATCTATCATAAACATCAAGATGAGAGCTTAATGAGGTAAACTTCTACAATAATGCATGAATCAAACTAACATTATTATATTACCTCTACTTCTCTAGATTGCTTAATATAAAGATGAACCTAGTTAGATCCTAAGCAATCAGTTTTGTGTTGTTTGCTCCAAGTGGTGAAGATATCTCTCTAAAATGGCTACAAGACCATATTTAGATATTCTCCTACTAACCAAGCTTGGAGGAATGGATGCAAGATGGAGGAGCTACTACAATGAGGAATGGCTTAAGATCAAATGCTTCTAGCTTTAGCTAATGCAAATGAGATGTTTGCCAAAGTCTCAAAGTGTGTAAAGTGTTTGATATGATAATCAAGGTGTAAAGGTGTAAGGGAGATCCTAGCCTTGTATTTATAGGCTTTCATTTGAGAAAGTTGAGAATTCTAGTGCATGTGGGACAAAAGGGTAAAGCCAAAATAGACTTTTTACAAGTCAATGCACTTTTGATTAGATTAGGAGCTAATTAATATTTTAGGATTAATTAAGAATCCCAAGTAGGCTTAGGGCATCTGGAGGAGGTTTTGATAGATTTTGGAAGTTCTGGAAGTGAGATTTAACCAATAAGAAGGTTTATTGGTTAAATGCAAGATTAAGGATTAATTAACATATAATTAGCTAATTAAGAGGATTATCACTAATCAAAATGTCGTTAATTGGCATCTTGAGTGAATTAGAAGCATAATTAGATAATAAAGTGTTGTTATTTAAACAGAGTGAGAGGAAGTGAAGATAATTAGTGCAATTTAAGTGTTAAACTGCATAAGCGGATTTTAGGTGTCTACATTTTCCCCTCTTTGGGGTGGCATAGGTGACGCCACTTCAAAGATAGTAAGACAATCATAAACATGTAAAGTTTTTGAAAGGGTGGAAGAAAAATTAGTAGAATGAAGAATGCCCCCTCGAGTGTCGATGGGGTGATGAAAGAAGTTAATCGACGACCGAAAAGATGAAGAGGAAAGACCAAAGTAGGGTAAAATCCCTTTCGAATGGGAGACAAACGACGACATACCGAATATTGATCCCCACATAGTACTAGTATGAACTCCGTTGTTGAAAACTTCATGGGGGTATCGTTGTCTTAGCTAGAGGATATGCTTTTCTTAACATATCTCAGTAGAAATGTTTTAGAGTGGGTAATCCCTATTGCCCCAATTTAGTTGGAAGAATAGCGTAGAATAGAAGAGAATGATAGGGGAGGAAAATGAAAATGAAGAGAATGGAAACACCTTGCATCTAGCTAATATAAATAACTTTATTTCATCATATTGCTTAGGATCTACGCCGTCGACCCTTTATTAAAATGAACGCATATAAAAAAGTGTATAATGACATGAAAAGCCATAATACAAACAATTATCCATTCTTTAAAACACCAACTCCATGCAACATACAGAGTGCAATGTAATACAAAAAGTAAGCAAGCCAACATAATAAGGAAAACGAGTACAAACACACATACTCAAACAAACAACATTTAAGATAGCTGTACAAATATTTTTTTATCGAGTTGCAGTTCCCAAATATTCATGTGTAACGAAAAGGGTTAAAAGTGGGGCCCCAAGAAAGGATGCATGCAAGGGGAAATATGATGGACGTAGGGGTCCAATGAAAAAGCATTCATGTGCCATGAAATAGTACCGTAACTCGTTGTGCCAATATAGTACAAACAGAGCAAGCAGACCAACTTTGTTAATGGGGTAGATCCAAATGATCCGCGAGTCGTTGTTACAGAAACAAGTGAAAATGCAAGAAAGATATAATTTGAATACAATGTGTTTGACATACGCTTCACAAGCGTACTAACGTTTTACCAATTTTTACAAATTTTTGAATTTGTCAATGTTTAGGATTTTGATTGATTTTTTGAATTTTTTGAATTTTCTAAAATTTTACCAATTTTTTGAAAATGTTGATTTTTGTAATTGTTTAGTGATTTTTATTTTTGAGAAGACTTTAGATGAGGGAATATCACCTAAAATCAAGAAAAATTCCCCGAGAAGAAGAAATGGTCACCGTACGGAAACCATGCCCTAACGGGGTGAAAATGGGCGAAAATGACAATTTATTAAAAATAAACATCGCAGAGGGTGATAGAAGAAGTTAGAACAACCGCGGTGACCATATCACTCTTCTCGACCATCGCGACGGTCAAAACGTATCTTGAAGAGGTCAACACCACCATATATACCCCTCCCAAGGGGGGCAAATCATCGTGAGTAATTCATTTTTTACCGAGCCTTTAACAATTTTTACCGTGATATTTGCTTTAACCCTTGAGAGACATGAAACAAGTTAAGAGGCATACGAGGTGAGCAAACATAGTTCGGGAGTACGTGTGGGTGCATGGAAATGGTCCCTTTGTGAGTACCCCGTCTACTCTTTATTTTTCTAGCATTTAATAACATTTATTACACATGAAAGGCATCACTATTGCGTATGCACACACCCCGGGGCGTGTATACATCATCGAGGGGCACGCAGTGTCGTAGGACATATGTGCGTGGGAAAACATGCGGTTAGGGAACGTGGGCATAAGGGTAGACATAGGGCATATGCAGCGAAGGTCATATGCACACAAGCGCATATGTCGAATGAGCATGTATGCGGCTTTAGGGATAGGATATGGCACACAGTGGGCGTGCGGTGCGAGTAGGTGTGCTGCAAGCGCATGATAGGAATGCGCACACGCTAATCGTAGGGTAGCCGAGAAAGTTTAGTGCACGGTGCATTTAAATGAGCATGTGGGCATCGAAAAGGGTGTGTATGTGCTTTGGGCACGCATATGCCCAGCAAAGGGCGCGCGAGCTATTTGAAGGGGGTTTTGTTCAACCTTAGAAGAATTTAGGAGATTTTCTAGAAGAATGCAGAGGTGAGTAGGATAAGGTTAGATGATGTTAGATAGAAGAAAGTCTAATGAGTGTGTTGCGTGATCTTGTAGAGACAACTTCCTGCCTTACAAACTTGGGAGTGAACTTCTCTCGACGAGAGAGTATATTTTTGGAGATTACATTGGACGTGACGGGCTTGCATACATGGCACGGATGCCACAGATTACACTTTTCTCATAGCCTTGGCTAAGAGGTGGCATAGTGAGAGTCAGTGCTTTAGATTACCCACTGGCGAGATGACTGTTACTCTTGAGGATGTTTGGAGGATATTCATAGTAACGATCTAGGGGAAGTTGATAGAGTATGACAGGGGATTTTGCCCGATCAAAAATTGTTTGATTGAGCTATTCGGTGTAGATGAGATACCATGAGAGGGGATGTCAGTTTGGTTGTAGTCGTGCTTCAAAGATCCAAGATTGTCCCGTGTGGTGGTGTATCTTATGGCTCTTGTGGAGTGGCATCCTCTTTGCTTGACAAGATCAACACCTCATTTCCACTGGGCCTAATTGGGGTTATCCGTGGCTTGATCGAAGGATAACGATATTGCTAAGGCTAATGTTTGCTCACACATTTATATTGGGATCTACATCTTATTACTTACCATGGTTAGAAGACCGTGGGGCCAACTACACTATTACAAATATGGGTGTGGGACCATATTGCTATTGGTTGTCCCGCAGGAGTTTTGAGAGATCGAGATCTCGATGAGCCTTCAGTCATAGGATGGGCCCCTGTAGGTGATAATGTGCGGGGTTATATCGGTAATACATATTTCTATCGTCGTGCCTTAGATGATATTTAAATACAAATGATTGTTTGGAGACCGTACATGCATTTCCAGTGGCTAGAGGATCCAGTTGAGGTCAACATTGCATTAGTTGAGCATTTTCTGATTGGGAGCCATAATTATATCATGGAGTATTATAGGATTGATCGAATGCACAACAATAGTTTGGTGCGACAAGATGTTCTGGTGCGGAGATGTGGTACGTTTCTTGTGCACCGAGAGACATTTGATATTGGCCCATTGATTAGGACACAATGAGCTAGAGATAGCTTTGAGCAGATGGTTCCACTGGCATGGGTATCTATATGACAAATTTAGATCCAAGGACCACAACAGAGCAGTATCCACCCTAATATGCTACGCTTCTTTCAAGGAGGTTAATCATCTCGTATGCTGCACTTGACGCAGGAGTGCAGCCGTCACTAGAGCACTAGCCTCGTGGAGGGAGAGCGGGGCGGAGAGGAAAACAAGGCGGTGATCGTGATGATGGGTCCGATGGATATGGCTCGATGGACAGGGGACATGGAGGGGATGGACAGCACAAGTTTAGATGCCCCAGTGGGTATACAAGTGGGCATACACATGCCTTTGCAACATGTTCCTCCATAGGGACATGTACAACAGCTCCACCACAGGGACATGCACAACAGCTCCACCGCAGGGACATGTACAACAGTTCCACCGCAAGCTCCACCACAGGGTCTCGTAGGTGGGGGATTGGATCAAGATTCACAGGTGTAAGGGATTTAGCCGCATTGCGAAGCGATTCTGATAGATGGTAGCTCTGCAGCCTCCGGACCGCCAGAGAGAGATCAATTCATTACGAGAGAGGGATCGGGAGGTTGCAGAGAGGGCACAACTATAGGCCAAGAGAGATCAATTGGCCATAAAATAGGCATAGTGGGATATAGAGAGAGCTTAGTTGATGAGGTAGCCGACACAACTACAAGTGGTTACTGAGAGCGAAATCATCTTCAAATAGAGTGGGTACAATCTTGAGATGAGGTGGTCGGGATCTCGAGAGGAGATTACATCTTTGCGTTAGTCTACCGGAGCTTCGTGATACCCCACATTCACATGGATTTAGTTGCGCCCTTTGAAAAAGAAGTGTATTATAGATCATTGTACTATGATGATGTCCCAAAGGGACGGAGAGCTTCGTATTCAATCAACAGGGCATGAGTAGGAGTGCCTCGCGATTCACGCAGGAAGCTCCATCAGCCCGGAGATCGGTGGAGCAGCCACCAATAGTCCCACAGGGGTCACAAGTGATGGGACCACCTCCAGTTAGAGGCCAGACAACCCACATGAGGGAGAGAGTCATCCATGACTCTATTTTATTTGATGTACCTACCTACAGATGTATGTAGTTTTGATGTATGCCTCGATATGAAGGCACATTTTTGATCGATGTATATGTATTATTTTTGGCTATGCCTCGCTATGAAGGCACATTTTTTATTGATGCCCATGATGGCATACCATGTATCCGATGATGATGTACTTAGACACATTTGTATATGGACACCGATATATATATATATATATATATATATGATGATGATGATGATGATGATGATGATGATGATGGTCTTTATTTATGATGTTTATGATTGTATCACATGTGTTTTATTTATGATATAACATTAAATGATATCGCATTGTATGTTTGATGAGATATTTCATGTTTTACTTATCACATTTTGTGTATGGGATAACATGTTTAATCCACTTTTTTATTATGAGCTACGTGTGAGGGGGGGATAGAAGGCGGTCCCTCTTTCCCCTCTCGGCAATATTATATAATTTTAGCTTAGCATACATGTTTAATTTTCATGTTCATGATGATGTAGCTTAGCTTTTATTGATATATGATGCGTAGATGTGATGATAAAATGACAACAAACTATACAAAACAAACAATCAAGCAAAAATGAATCAAACCTAAACGATACAACACAACTATGTACAAGTATGCAAGATAAAATGAATTCAATGCAATGCACAACATATTAAATTAACACTCAATCTAAGTAAGCAAATTAATTCAATTTAAAACACACAATACGAAAAATCAATGTAATTAAAACTATACAAACCAACAACTAAAAGTAAGCAAACTACTACTTTGTTTTTGCGGGACAGTTTTGAAATGTTTTTCGCTATTTTTGGTGTTATCTTGAGACAATTTTCAAGGCTACTATTCACATTGTTTTCAGGATTTTTGTAAGACAATGTTATATTGTTTTTGTATTTTCTATGAGAAAGTTTTCTAATGTTTTGGGATTATCAAACCATATTTGAATGTTTTTGGAATTTTATGAGTTATACAAATGTTTTTGGAATTTTCTGAAAGAGTTTTCCAAAGCTATGTATAGAAAACCAAGAAGCGTGGATTCCCCCATATTAGATGGGAATATACAAAGGAAAACCCTTCTCAAATATACAAGAGGAGAAATAACTAGATCAAGGCCATAGATGATAGGCTCAAATGAAGCTCAAACATATGTGAAAACTAGCTTAAGGTAAAACAAATTGTCCTTATATATATGAGAGTTCTTGTGAACAACCAATCTTACCAAGGTACTAGAAACTGGTTTTCACCAAGGGACCTATCCAAGGTACCAAAATTGTGTGGTTTTCACAGTTAGATGACCTATTTTATTTTTACTTTTTCTTACTTTTTATTTTATTTTTGAGGAACCTCATACATTAAGCAGAGAACCTCTTGAGATGTATTGCGTTCTTGGGTTCCTTTAGTTCCTCATCATATGAGTGAGTAAGTTTGTATGTCCCTAAATCATACTTAGTAACCACAACATATGGTCCTAACCAGTTGGGCTCAAACTTTCCTTTATTTTCCTAGTCCTTGGTGGTGTTGAACTGATTTTATTTGAGAACTAGATCTCCTACCTCAAATTGACGAGGTATGATACATTTGTTGTAGCCATGGGACACTCAATTCTGATACACTTTTAAGTGATTGAGTGTGCTAAGGCGTCTTTCATCTAGGAGTTCCATCTCTGCCAGCCTGGCCACACGATAGTCTTCATCTTTATCTAGGTAGTCTCGATAGATATTATCGGGAGGAAGCTCAATTTCCGGGGGATGATGGCTTTAGTGCTAAAGACCAGGGAATAGGGTGTTACACCAGTAGGAGTGCGAATGGAATTTCTATAGGCCTAGAGGGCGGGATGGATCTGCAAGTGCTAGTTTCAACCATTTTTACTCACCATCTTATCCTCTCCATACTTTGAACAAGGGTTTTATTAGAGGCCTCGCTTGTCCATTACCTTGAGGATAATATGATGTAGACCACTTTAAACGAATTTAGAAGCATTGGCATAAAGCCTTCACTTTCTTGTTCTTAAAATATTTACTATTTTCAGCTATAATGGCGGAGGGGACGTGTTTCACCTTTTTCTTAGATTGTTTCTTTGAATCGTTGACGAAACAAATAGAGTAACGGGCGTAGGAGGAATACTTGTTCAAATGTCGGTTGATGGGTTGTTGCACGCGTATGAATTTTGAATCCATAGCTGACCGTGAGAGCTTCCTTTTGGCTAGGAGGAACTACCTGTAATGAAAGCAAGACCACCGAAATAATTAAAACATATGGGCAAAGTGAACCGCTACTAGCGTGAGCTAGATCTGCGAAGTATGGTACTTCCTAGATGGTTGTTAGTCCATTATTTTAAACAAATTAATGCTAAAAACAAGGTAAATCCTATTGTTATTTTAAAATGATTTAGGTATCTCACTTAAAACACAATAAGAAAATAGATCTAATCTAACAGGCTAAGCTAGAATAGAATCCGTAGGTCAAATGGTTGGTTCTGGGTTCTGCAGGTCTGATAAAGGTCTTAGGTAGGTCACCGGTGAATGAGGGTGAGATGAAATTAGGTGGGTAGGTCTCTATTCTAGGTTGTGTGGGAAAATACAGAGACCGGTGTCGGTTAGGGGTGACCGATGGCGTTAGGTGTAACCGGTGCCAGTTACTGTGAGATCTGAAAATGTCACAGAACAAGCTTTAGGTCTCCTTTGTGATTGCACAAAGGACTTTGGTTGGTCGAGACGAGGTATTGGGTGACTAGAGTAGGCTTTTGTGAGGCTTTAATGGGTATATGGAGGTGAAAATGTCGGAGAAGGTCAATAGGGAGCAAGATAAACAATGAATGATAAAATAATGATGAAATGAAATAACCAGGAAAGTATGACGTTATACTTACTTGGATTTCATTCCTGAAGGTCTGTGTGTGAAGGATGGAGGTGTTGATGATGGATTTGGAGGCTGCAAGTGATTACCAACTGAAGAAAAGCTTCTGCATGGGCTGCATGCACACTCCTCTTTGCTTGGATAAATCAGATCATGGCTGGATGGTTGTGCAGGAGAAGATGCTCAATCTCCTTCCTTGGATGTGAGTTCTTGCTGGAATTGGCTCTCTGAAGATGCATTATATTTTGAGATCTTGTTCTTGCTCTTATCAAATTTCTCCAATGTTTTCCAACCTTGAGAATAAGGTAGTTTAGGAGTTAAAAGGGGTAACCAACGATGGTCGGCTTAACCGACGACGGTTAGGGGTAACCGACGTCGGTCAAGGTGGGATTTCCTAGGTTTACCAAACTTAGGGAGATCCTCCTGATTTCCTCGGATCTTGTGTCATTATCCCATGAATTGGACTAGGAGCTTCTGTGATCATGCGGGAATGTGGTTAGAGGGAGTGTAGGCATTGATTTTTAGGGTTTGGGTAAGTCTTAGTTAGTTATGGTAACTTGCTAAGAATAGGTCTTAAGTTGAGTTAGCTTGGTGAGGTGTCTAAGTGAACTATATGTGTAGGTATTATTTAAATAATATATTTAAATAATAAATATGGTGAGGATAATGAGTTAATTTAATTAAATTAATTAAATTAATACTAGTGAGGTGAAGGGGGCCATGGCTAGGTAGATGTAATAAAAGGGGGCTTATATGTCAAAGGACGAAGGGGGAGTGTGACCTAATTTTAGTGTCTACATTTTTCCCCTTTTTGTTGCATAGCTTGTATTGGTAAGCGATGCTAACAAAAATAAGGTGTGGTTAGCCCATGTGAGGGTGAAGGTGATCCCCTCAAACCAGGAACTGACAAAGCAGCAAGTTGAAGCGGTGAGTGGTTTGATAAAAGGTAAATGTGAAGAAAAGGTAAATGGGTGTAGGGGAAGAGGGTGAAAGGTCTACTCGGAAATCTAGGTAATGGGTCAAGGTCAAAGGTAGCAGCAGTCAAACACACGCACACATATAAACTGTAGCACACTACCGGGTTGAAGAGCAGAAAACTCTACATCGTCTAAGGTCGATAGGTTTATCCAAACAAGGGTGAAGTGAATCCGGTATCCAAGGTATAGGATAAGGTCAGAAACACAACGTAGGTTAGGTGTAGGAATGTTTAGGTATGTTCGGTACACCAAAGGTAGGGTCAGGATAAACGGTCACGACAATAGGCTAGGTAAGGTCATTAGGTCAACAACACAGGTAATAGTGCCATAAGGTATAGCGAACACATGAGGTCAAAGGTCACTAGCGATGGTCCAGGTCTAAATATCGAGATCACGGCAATGGGTAAGGCCAAGGTAGGGGTAAAATAATAAAGCATCAACAACAGATGTGAGGAGGTTGAAGAAGGTGGAGGGCCAGAGGTGAAGGTAAAGTGGTTCAAGTAGGTGTAGGGAGGGCAAAAGAAAAGGGAGGTAAGGAAAATGAGGTAAATGAGAGGGTAATGAGTACGCAGGGTAACCGACATCGGTCTGTATGAACCGATGGCGATAGTCTAGGGCATCAGATCGGCAATGGTCAAGGGTTAACCGACGTCGGTCGGGTAGGGTATAAAAAGTGGAAAACCCGTTTGAAAAATCATTGGTGCAGTTGGAAAAGGAGAAAAGGACAAGAAGAGAGAAAAGGAGGAAGAGGACAAAAGAGTACAATAGAGAGCTTGGGTGGCGAGCCACATAGGTGAGAGTGGGTGAGTGAGAGGTGGGGCCACGAGATCAGGTGGCACGATTCATGTGGCTGAGGAGTGGTTGTGTAGTTGAGGATGGCAGAGGCGGAGAGGGCTCGAGAGGAGTGGCGCGGAGGCTGGAGATTCCACCATGACAACGACAGTGAGATCAAGTAGGGTTTGAACCTTGGTTTTGATGGTTGAGTTAATTTGATGTAGAAAATATAAAAAATGGGGAGGTTTGGGGGAAGAATTTCAAAATGGGAAAAAGAGGGAAAAGGTAATAGGGGATGGTAAGGGGTGGGGCAAAAGGGTAATGTAGGAACAATTAAGGGTGTAAAGAGGGATTTGGGTGGGTAGAATGTCGAAGAAGGAAAAAGTAGGGTTGGAAAGTCAGGGGTGGGTGGTGCGACAAAGACCGACCGACGCTCGGTCGACTTGTGGCCGATGGTGGTGGGTAGTGACCGGTGCCAGTCACAAGAACAGTGACCGATGCCAGTCAAGGGAGACCATGGTCGAGTCGGGGGACCATGGTCGGTTAACCTTAGGTTTGGGTAGGTTTAGGTGAGGGTTAGGTTAGATAGGTTCGGGTAGATGGGTAAAATGGGTAAGTGGGGAGAGGTATACTAATACAGTGCCTTTGTGGGATGCAGGTGAGACGAGCTACGGATGAGAGCCCGAGTGCCACCCTTGTTATTGAGAGTATGAGTGAGCGCGACACAGGTGGAGTGACAACATGTGGTAGAGGTGGGATTGATAGGGGTGAGGCACTACCGGCATGTAGTCCAGGAGGCAAGTCTTATGGTTGCCCTCATCGATAGATGGGACTCGGTGACCAATACCTTCCATTTGCCGATGGGTGAGATGACGATCACCCTGGAGGATGTATACAGGATCCTGCGGTTGCCCATATTGGGGCCCAGGTTTATTCTATCTCTTCAGAGGCATGAGGAGTTACTGGCACCCATTTTTGGTGAGGGTGCAGCAGACCTGATGTTCCATAGTGCTAGCATGAGCTATGGAGTGATGTATAGAGCTCATCGAGAGGAGATGAGGTTAGTGGTACTTATGATGGAGGTAGTGTGCTTTGCACACTACCAGATGTAGAGGGTGGGAGGTTCCCGAGGTCACTGATGGGAGTCCTCCATGACATGATGATACATCAGACACGATTCGCATGGGCACTGTATTTCACATGACAATGTGTATAGAGAGCTATGGGCCTACGGCGACTAGAGGTTTAGCATCTGCTTGCATTGTATTACTACATTACTGGGGTATGAGCACATTATTTGTGTTCGACCAATGGGGATGCCTCGAGCAGATGCATTCCCATGGAGAGTTTTGAGAGTGGGGTACAAGCGATGGGTACCGGCTATGGGAGAGGCTCGAGGTGCCAGAGCTATGCATGATGTAGCTTATTACAGGAGGTTACTGGAGGGGTTGTCCGGGGTGGATGTCATTTGGAGACCATATGTGGGCTTCCCTTCATACAGACAGATGGCCATGGAGCTAGCTAGGCTTCAGATATATTTGTGGATAGAGGGGAGGAGAGCGGGAGAGCATGAGCGGATACCCATAGAGCGGTTAGACACCAGTTTGGATTAGTGCAGGATGTACCACCTCCATTCCCGTAGTATCAGAGAGATGATGTGGAGAGACCTATGTCTCCACCACGACCCATAGTGCCAACTGGATAGGAGGAGTAGCTTGTAGATACTCAGATTGATGATGTTGGGGTTGCAGATGGGTATAGGTAGTGGTGGGTGGCACAGCTGAGAGCCATACCACCGAGGCCAGGGCAGCCAGACTTAGCCACCATCACAGTTCAAGAGATGCCCTATAGGGGTAGGTGGCTACGTTGGTGACGTAGCTTGGTATCATGCAGGGGCAAACTGACAGGTACAGAGGCACATGTTTCCACATTACAGGCCCAGATAGTGATGCCAGCTTAGGCTCGGGCATGGATAGTACCTACCTACACAGGTGGAGGTAGGGGAGATGGAGATGGAGAGGAGGTAGGTGGAGATGGAGGGTAGATAGCCACCTACAGGCACAGGTTCAAGCTTTACAGGGCAGTTGGCCACAACAGCAGGGGACAGGTTATGAGTCTGGACACAGGCTAGGACAGCCGACAACACAGCACATAGCATTACTTACTACCTACCCTGAGCCTAGCTACAGCATGTGCACACACATATTCTAGGACCGACTCAGGCTCTAGCACAAAGTACAGGGCTCAGTGTAGGTTCAGGGATAGGGTCCCATTATATAGTACGATGTAGGTAGTGGGACCCATGGCACCACCATAGATAGTGCCCATGGCTAGGTTCAGGGATGCCCTAGGAGAGGCATGGTATTACCATGATCATTTATTAGCTGCCGGGCTAGATGTGCCCTCCTATGCTTGAGTAAAAATCACAACATACCTCTAGTGAGAGGACTAGATCCCACACTCACATTGTGGAGAGCACAGGGGGCCGGCGAGCCCAGGGACAGGGTCGTGGTGAGGTCACTAGTGTGTAGAGGCTAGCTTTAGGTGAGGGGCCATCAATAGGAGGTGAGGCAGTGTGCTTGACCCCCATGTGTACAACAGAGGGGTTGGGAGAGACATAGTGATTTCTTTGTGGACCGGCTGCATGTGTGAGTCATTTGTGTATGTATGATATATTAGACTATCTGCTGTGCCAAAGAGATATTGATTTATTATTTTTTTGTACATGATACCGGCCATGCAAGAGAAGACATTTTTGTATTGATATTTTTGATGAGCGATGATTATTTATAGTATATCAGCCTACGTGCCAACATTTTTTTGAGATGATAGCCATGATGAGACAGCATGTTTATTGAGATACACATTTATGTGATACATGTGTACATTGTATTGATACACACATGTATATATGAGGAGATAGATGATATTCAGGTGATGTTATTGTGATGTGTATGAGTTTTACTTTATTATGATATGGATGGAAAATAGATGAGCTAGGCATGATAGAGTCAGGTCATAGGCATGGATCAAGTTAGGTCATTTAGGCATGGATCGAGTCAGGTTGGTTTAGGCATGGATTGAGTCAGGTCGGTTTAGGCATGGATCAGTCAGGTCGGTTTAGGCATGGATCGAGTCAGGTCGGTTTAGGCATGGATCGAGTCAGGTTGGTTTAGGCATGGATCGAGTCAAGTCGGTTTAGGCATGGATCGAGTCAGGTTGGTTTAGGCATGGATCGAGTCAGGTTGGTTTAGGCATGGATCGAGTCAGGTTGGTTTAGGCATGGATTGAGTCAGTTGGTTTAGGCATGGATCGAGTCAGGTCGGTTTAGGCATGGATGTTCATTTTGGTATTTTGGTAACAAATGGCAATGTAAATGCATGAGATAGTGTAAAATGTGAAAAATGTTGGTTATGTATGAAAATGTGAAATAATATAAGTGGTAAAAGGTATGTGGGATATGGTTCAAATGTCAAGGTTTTTGAGATGAACATGAAATCAAGTAATGGTGGGGAAAATGGTTAGGGTAAAGAGTGGTCGAGCTAACCTTCCAGGGCCCCATGCCTTGGAAGTGCTACCTACATAGTCCCGATAAAAAGGGACCTCAGACCGATGTAGTTCTCCCATAAGCTAGGGAAGAAGATGAAAATGAGTTGGGAGGTTTGTGGTCATGTTGTGGGTTTGGGTTTAATAGGTGGAGGTAGTTGATAGTAAAAATGTTGCAGGTGAGGGTGACTATGGCAAAAGGGGAGGATGACCCCAAAAGGTAAGCGTCGAGGACTAAGTCCTATATAAGAAGATCAAAAGGTAATGAAGAAGAGAAAAGATAAGAGGGGGCAAGAAAGCCACCCGATTGGCAAGGATCAAAACGTATGAAACACATCTATAGATAGGCTAATGAACGTAAGACCCTAAAGACATTACATGATTGATAATTCTAAGAGTGACGAAGAGTCACATGATCACCAAATGTCATAGGTTCAACAGGTCCCTTGAGGTATGAAGTGAAAAGACAATGGGTAAGGAGGTGCAGGTAATTGGGTCATAAAATGGGAAGTAGAATGCCTTGGGCAATAGAGCCAAGATCACAATAGGCAAGTCCATGACAAAAAGGCGTATTATTATTATTATTATTTTTTTTTTTGACTTTTAGATAGACTGATCGATGCAGGAAGTCTATACGGGATGAGTATATGTCTCCTTGAGGTCTTCACGTGAAGTTGATCGATGCGAAGCTTCTGAATTTTGATTTTTGAGAAACAATAGTCTTCTTTTTGAAAAAACTATGTAGAGAGTTGTGAGATTTTTATAGCTGTCCTTCGAGGGCGCAGTCTACTTATAGCAACAATTGAGGGCGGAAGATGTCCTTTTGAGGGATTCATCTTTTATATTGGAAGTTTGACTCAAGGAGTTGATCCCTTATTTTGGAAGATGTCTTTATGAGGGATTCATCTTGTTTGTTTTTTTTTTTTGGCTTTTAAGTCATGGACGAGACTATAATGAAGCATTTGGTTCTTGTTGAGAAGGAAAAGGTGAATGACCATGGGATCTCATCTAAAAAGAAGATGAAAAGTATCCATGAGAATCATGCCATGTGTAGAGCCATGGTGCACATATTTAAGAAAAGACAAAAGGGGGATGGGTAATCACATGATCCTTGTTTAGTCATTGGAGATGAGGTGTGGAAAAGGTAAATGGCACTCAAGGGATGAGCATGAACTAGATAAATAGTGATGTAGGACTAGAGGTCAACAGTAGAATGGTCAAAGATGTAATGCATTAAGGGGCTCAGGTTCGGGTTTACCCTCAAGCGAGGACAAACGATAGGCACCTGATCCATAGGTATGAGTTACAATGTATGGTCCAAGCCAATTAGGAGAAAATTTTCCCCATTTTCTTTTCTCTACTTTGGTTACGTGTTGATTTTCTTTCAAAACAAGGTCACCAACTTGGAAGGTGCATTCATGAACACGTTTGTCATAGGCACGCTTGATGCATTTTTGATAGACTTGGAGGTGATCTAGAGCATTAAGACGATGTTCATCTAATAACTCTAGTTGTGCCAAGCAGTCCTAACGAAATTCATCATCAATAAGCATGTCATGGAGAGAAATGCGGAGTGAGGGGATCTAGACTTTGAGAGGCAAAACAACCTCTATATCATAGACCAAAGAAAAGGGTGTGGCCACAGTGGAGGTGCGAATACTAGTGCGGTATGCCCATAAGGTGAAAGGAATGTGCGTATGCCAATCCTTCCCAGTATCATCAACCACTTTCATGAGAATTTTGTTGAGGGTTTTGTTAGTGGATTCGGCCTGGCCATTGGTTTGTGGGTAATAAGGTGAGGAGAAACTAAGTTGAATGTCAAGGCATCACAAAGTTTTTGTAGTGTTTTGTTTTTGAATTGTTTTCCATTGTCAATGATGAGGCGATGAGGGACACCAAAGTGACAAATGATGTGATGGTTAATAAACTCACATATTTTCTCAGCTTTTGTGGAAATGAGCGGTATGGCTTCTACCCATTTTGTGTAGTATTTGGTAGCAGTTATGATCCATTGATGGCATTGGGAAGAATGAGGATTGATTTCTCCGACAAGATCCAAACCCCATTGAGAGAATGGCCAAAGGTCACGAGTGACCTGTAAGGCATGACTGGGTGTATGATGAAGGTTGGAATGTTGTTGACATTTCATGCAATGATTTGACATAGTCACAACAATCATGATTAAGGGTCGGCTAGTAATAGCCTAGGTGAAGAATACGCTTAGCAATAGTAAGGCCACTGAAGTGACCTCCACATATGCCATCATGAACTTCTTTAATGGTATAGGGGATTTTAGAGCTGGTGAGGCATCATAAGAGAATACCATCAAAGCCTTGTTTATAGAGAAGGCCACCCATGATGACATAACGAGAGGCCTTTTTGAGAAAGGTGCGCTGTCCATTACGTGTGAGATCAGGAGGCAATATAGAAAGGGAAAGGTAGTCCGCAAGCTTCTTATACCAAAGATCTTGTGTGTTCAGTGAGGTAGTTTGGACAAGGTTAATACAACAATATTTATAAGAAGGTCTCGATATGTGTTTTACGGTAACAAAGATGTCTGAATCATCAGGCGAAGTGGGTATTTGAGAAGCGAGGCAGGCCATGGTATCTCGTGAATTTATTGGTGGATCGTGGAACAGGTTTGAATTTTATAGCAGTCAAAGGTAGTCAACATGATGCCGACGTAGCATTTGTATTCTTGAAGTATTTCATTATGACACTGATAAACACCATTGACTTGGTTTACTACCAGTTGAGAATCACCAAAGATATTAATGGACTTAACGTCTAAGGCATAGGCAGTCATGAGACCTAATATGAGTGCTTTGTATTCGGCGATATTGTTGGTGCATTCAAGTCAAGTTTAAATGATAAGGGCATGGGTTCACCATCAAGAGGAATGAGGATAATGCCTACACCACCCCCACGTTGACATTTGGAACCGTCAAAGAATAAGGTCATTTGGTAAGGGTCATCATCCAAAGAGAGGTGAGCAATGGATTCATCAGGGAAATCAAAGTTCGAGGGTTGGTCCCTAGAAATAGGTGTGTCAGCCAATTGGTTGGTGATAGCCTGCCCTTAATGGACTTTTGGTGGATGAATTCAAGGTCAAGATCAGCTAAAAGCATAAGCCATCACGCAGTGCGCTGATTTTGATAAGGTTTAGCGTACATGATGTGTAAAGGGTTGGTGTTGGTCACAACATAGGTTTTGTGGTTGAGTAGGTAATGGCAGAGTTTGGTGGCAATGAAAACTAAGGCTAAGCAAAGTTTTTTAGGGTGAGTGTATCGGGTTTCGTAGTCTAGAAGGGTATGACTTATATAATAAACCACCTTGCTCCCTATGTTGTTCATCACGATGAGTGAGCATGGCTCCCAAGGAGTGATCGGTAGCTGATATGTATAGGAAAAAAGGTTGGTCGTCTTTAGGTGGGATAAGTATGGGTGGTTGGAGAAGGTATTGTTTTAAGGCCTCAAAAGCGTTGTGATAGTCATCATCCCATTTAAAGGAGACATCCTTCCTAAGCAGATGATGAAATGGTTGACACTCGGTCGAGAGAGTTGGGAAATAAATCGGTGAATGGACTACAATTTACCTTGCAGGCTACGAGTTGTTTGAGGTTCATGGGCGGAGGCATTTCTAGAATGGCCTTGAATTTTGTTGGGTCAACTTCTATACCACGTAAGGAAACGATAAATCCTAGGAGCTTTCTTGAGAGAACCATGAAGACACACTTTTTAGGTGAAGGTGGACGCAATATTTAATGAGGTGGTCAAAGATGGTTTTGAGGACAACGAGGTGCTCGGTGTGGTGTTTAGATTTAGCCAAGAGATCATCCACGTAATCTTCCAATATGTGATGCATGATATCATGGAAGATGTAAGTCATAACACGTTGATATGTAGCACCAGTGTTTTTAAGGCCAAAAGGCATGACTCGATAGCAGAAGGTCCCCCAAGGGGTAATGAATGTGGTCTTGTGCTGATCTTCTAGGGCAAGAAAAATTTGGTTATAACCCGAGAAACCATCCATGAGCGAGAGCATTTCATGACCCGTGGTAAGGTCTACCAGTTGATCAATACTGGGCAAGGGAAAGTCATCTTTCGGCAGGTGAGGTTGAGGTCACAAAAGTCCATGCAAATGCAGAGTCCCCTATTGCTTTAGTGATAGGGGACAATGTTAGAAATCCAATGAGGATAATCAATGGGTAAGATGAAGGAAATGGAAAGAAGGTGCTGAAGTTCTTCTTTGACGAGAAGAGCAATGCGAGGGTGCATTTTCCTCAGCTTTTGTTTGATAGGTTTGGCATCGAGAACGGTTACGATATTGTGGACCACTATGGTGGGGTCAATACTGGGCATGTCTACGTAAGACCAAGCAAAAGCATGGTTATGATCTCGAGAAAAGAAGTGATGGCTTCCTATTCAACAACATCTAAAGATTGTCCAATCTTTAGGATGTGTGGGTCATCCTGAGTATGAATGTTGATCTCGATAGTCGATTCATTCAACATGGTTTAGTCTCTCAGAGGGTAATGACCGATGAATATATGAGTCTTCTGCACCAAGGTAGGTGAGTATGGATTCATCATCCTGACATTGAATGATGTTAATGGTTGGTGTTTCATCATCGATCATCTCAGGATACAGAATGGAAGAGTGGAAGGGGCCTCGCCTTCACGTTGATAAGTCAAAGGCCCTAAGGAAATGGTGTTTATGAAAAAAAAAAAAGTTAGGAGGGATAGATTCAGGATCCATCAACTCCGTCGATGAGGGTGTGATGAAGGTGGAGAAGGGCTAGGGTCCTCAATGAATTCAATGTGGGCCTGTTTGGTAGAAGGTTCAGGGAAGCCGATACCACTACGGTCATTATGTTTGTGGGTGGTACATGGAATAATGGTATGGCGACCTTGCTCGTAAAAGCTAAACCAAAACCCTTCCACGCACAATGGTGTAGGAAGGTGTGGGTGAAATGGTGATTGGTAAGTGATTGGAAGTCAACAGAAAATGGGTGGGGTTGTGAAGGTGGTTCAGGTGTGTAGGTGGTAGTATCAAGTCCCCCATAGGTGAGACTAGTATGAAGATGAGGAGGACCATAAAGGAGGCATTCTCCTATATGGTGATCATAGCGAGGGTGTTGGTGAAGGCTTCCATACTCACGCAGAGTAAGGAATGTGTTGACGCTATATAGGCGGTACTCCCCAGTGAGGCATTGAAAAACACCTTCCAAGGGATCAATGGTTGGTATGTGGGTAGCTGGTATGGATGATGTGTCGGAGGTCGATGCGGAGGTGGTGTTAATGGATTGGGCAGCTAATGGGTCAGCCATGGAGGTTATAGCAGTGGTAGGCATGGAGGAGGTATGTGCGGTGAAAGCAATGACCATACTGGTAGGTGTGGGTGTAGGTGTAGGTGAAGTGGTATTGGTTGCGGAAGTAGATGGCTTAACCGGTATGAGTACATCGTTGGGTCGGTAAAGCATGTTGCATGTTTTGAAAGGTGATGGGTTAGCTGGAATGGTATAAGTGTGTCCTTCATGTTCAAACTTTACACAACGATGCAAAGTGGAAGGAACGCAACCCATGACATGGATCCAGGGTCTATTGAGCAAAAAGTTATATTGGAATTCCCCCTCCAAAACATAAAACAATTCTGGAATAGTGCAGGGGGCCCACGAACGTGAAGGATGACAATGCCTAGTGTGGAGGTGATAGCATCATTGAACGAACACAACATGACCGGATGTTTGTGCATGTAATTGTCAGGTATGCGCATTTGAGAAAATGCATGGGATGAAATGATGTTAATGCTAGCACCTCCATCAATCATCACATGGCGTACCCATATGTCATCAATGTGTACAAAGATGAAAAGGGTTGGGTCCGGTCATCATTTTGGTATGGCGTGATCTCTGCCTCTGAGAAACTAAGGGAGGCCACTTGGTGAACAAGGTGAGGTGAGGATGAAGGTGGTAATTTGGTGAGAGAGGCTACATGATGGGGTGTGATAATGGATGCTATGGGTGTAGGGTCATTGGGTAAAACCTCGATAGATTGAAGAACCTCCATGAGGGCTTGCCGATGGGATTCCGAGGTTTGGATGAGGTCATATAAGGAAATTTTGAGGGGTGATTGGTGTAATTGTTTGAGCATGGTGCGATGTGTGACACCATTAGAAATGGGGTATGTGGGGCCATGGATAGTTATCTTAGGTATGGGTGTAGATGGTATGTTAGGTATAGGATTGGTTGGTGGGTTAGCTACCTTTTCTTTACCCTTCTACACACGTGTAGTGATGTGTACCATGTTGATTTGAGGGAATTTGTCAAATGGAGAGGGTGTAGGGTAAGTGGTATAACGACATGAAGGGAAAAACCTACGGGAGGAGAAAATCCTGTGAGGTCAGTTGGGCACAACGACATTTGGGTGGTGGTGTGGCAAGTTCTCTGATGCGAACCATGTTAATTTCAAATTTTGTGTGTGGTTCTGGGAGCTGTGAGGGTGGAGGTTGTGGTTGTTGAGTGGGCAAGTGTGGGAATGGGTGCAGGTGAAGTAGGGTCCTCATCCAGAAGGTCATCATCGTCAAAGTTGGTTTCTAGTGGACACAATTGGATAAGGATGGTTTTCAAGGCCTTACAGTTCTCCACATCATGCCCTGCACACGATGGTATGCACAAATTTTGGTATCATCAAACCCTTTTGGCTTGGGTTTGAGGGGGTCGTAAGGTCAAGTGGCGGTAATGTAATAACAAAAGTCTCGAGGAGGTTGGTTAAAATCTTGGCATAAGACCCTACTAGTGGATCACAATGGGAAGTAAATGTGGGTTTGGGTGTAGGTATGGTTGGTTGTCTGGGAATTATTTTTGGAAGAGTAGGAATAGGTTGAGCTATGGGTTTAGGTGCCGGTGTGGTTTGAGGTATCAGTCGGGTTCGTTTGGGTAGGGGTATAGTAGATGGACGGGTAGGTGGGTGTGGTTTTTTTTGACTACCTTGTTATGGGGTAGTAGGGTTTTGTTTTTAGGGTGCACCTTCTTGGGTAAAGGTGATGTGGGCATATGAGGTCTAGAAGGAAAAGTAGATGGAGGAAGAGGGTGAGTTACCCATGGGGATAACTGGGGGTGCTATGAAGGTAGATGACGGGTCGTGCTTGGGGTGTGAGGGACAATGACTGAAGTGTAGTAGGTAGTGAAGCAATGGATGAAGATATCGAGAGGTATTGGTGGTAAAGAGGCTACAGGTGCGGGTATGAGTCATGTTGTGTGACTAGGTAGGTTAGAGATTTGTGAGGCAGGAATGGGTGATTGTGTTATTGGGTTATGAATGGGTGAGGGGTGCTTGACCATGTTAGGTAGCTGAGGTCTTAAGGTAGATGGGACAAGTGTGGTGTGATTGGTGCGGTAAGGGTATGAGGTTGATGAGTTTGTTTCTTTAGCTTGGGTGTCGGAGTAGGTGTGGTTTTGGAGGATGTAGCTAAATCCAGTTTAATAGGTGGATGAGTAAGGCTGGTGGTCGGGGTAACCCCTAAAGTGGTAATAGGTTTAGTGGAGGTAAATATTGTGGGTATGGGTTTGGGTTTAGGCATAGGTCGGGTTATGGGTAAGGGTGTGGTGTGAGTGCTAATGGGTATCATAGAAGGGGTTGCAATAGTAGTGGTTGTATGTGGTTTAATGGGTGGAAATGTGCTTGGGTAGATAGTGGAGGTGTCATCGAGGGATCTCTACATTTGTGTTGAGACAGGGAGTAAGAGGTGCCCCCATAACAAGGCTCTATCCACATACTCTAAGTGATCAGCCAAATGTGAGAATGGCACGTTTGTGGGTGGAGCTAGTGAAGACCTAATGGGAATTCCCGTAAAATGAATCTTGGAGATGGGGAATCAGCTGTTTCAGCTTCCATGGGTAAGAGAGCTGAAAGTAGGTCTATTGGATGTCGGGTAGCGGATGGAGAATGCTCACCAAGAGGCAAGGGTATCCCTACCGGGTCTATGATGGGTGGAATGGATGATGGGAGTTCCTCTATGAGGGGAGGAATGGATAGGTGCTCCTTTATGGGTGGAGGAGATAACAAGTGCTCCTTTATGGGTGGAGGAGATAACAAGTGCTCCTCTGTGGGTGGAGGATATAATGGGTGCTCCTCTGTGGGTGGAGGAGATAATGGGTGCTCCTCTGTGGGTGGAGGAGATAATGGGTGCCCCTCTATGGGTGGAGGAGTTATGGTAGGTAAAGGTTCACTAAGTGAAGAAACTAGGGGTGAGATGGTCTCAATGTTAGTAGAAGACTCCTCCGTAGGTGATGTAGGAGATGAAGGGTGTTCTTCTATTGGTGAAAGAACAGTGATGGTTGGTTCCAATGTGGAAGGAGGATTTCGGGCTAGGATTTCCTCTATGGAAGGAATGTGAGGTAATTGAGATGTAACAGGTACCTCGTTAAAGATCGCATGAACCTCATGAGTATGGGTATCGTGAGTGGATGTCTCACCTATTTGATTGGATGAAGGGGCATGATTGGGAAATGGTTTTTTAAAGATTTGTAGATTTTGATTAGGGGCGGCGTTGGGATTATCCATAGTCAACTCACCTTTCTCAAGAGCATTTCTTGGACAATATTCTTAAAAGTGATGCAGTTTCCATCACTATGACCCTTTACACTGGTGATAGTTACAGAAATCTTGTTCCTTATACCATGTGGGCATGGGGTGAGCAGGGTCAAAACCAGTGTGTGGTTTTATGGGTGGAAGGGTGATGGTGCACCATATTTGATCAGCTTTTCTAAAATAGAAGAGTAAGGTTCCCCAATTGGGGTATATTTTTGCTTACTCTTGTCTGAATCAAAAAGCCTATACATGTGATAGATTAGATGAGGGTGTGGCTTGATTGGATGGATGAGTTGGCTAGGCCTTGAGTACCACTGCGTTAGTGGTACCTTTAGCCTTTGAATAATTGGTTGGTGGTTTAGAAGAAGAAGAGGTTTTGGTCGACTTGAATGTTGAATTCTTATTTCATAATTGGATTTTCTTCTCTTCAATAGCCCAAATTTCTAACTTTCGTGCCATAGTGAATGCCTCATCGAATGTTCTAAAAGTTTGGACCTGCAAGGTCGGGGAGATATGTCTGCACAAGCTCATGTGAAGAGCTCGATGAGTTCAGTTTGTGGTAGTTGAAAGGTAAGTTGATTGATCAGGCTACGCCAATGAGCGACAAAATCTGTGATAGATTCATCCTCGTATTGATGTGTGGAATATAGATCGGTCATGGTAACCTTCTTGGTGATGTTGATGGAAAAATGATCCAAGAAAGCTTGGGCTACCTAATTAAATGAAAATATGGAGTGTTTGGGTAACCCACTATACCAGTCTAATGCAGGTCCAGTGAGGGACATGGGAAAAGTTCTCAAAAGTAAGGCATCATCATGAGCAATCAAATAACACCCATGTTTAAACAAGCGCAAATGTTGTTGTGGGTCTTCCTTACTATTGAAACGATTGAATTTGGGCATTTCCCAATGCATAGGGTATGAACGGATGGGAATGGATGGGTGAATAGGCTCATTACAAATCTCGTCATCATAAGTGAGAGTGTTGTGGGAGCTGGAAACCGATGCCTCCAGTGTCTGCATCTTATCCATCATCAATTTAATTAGGTCATTGGTGGGTTGTGATGATTGGATGCCTCCTATAATGTGAGGAGGTTGGTTTTGGGTGTATAATGGGTGGGGCATTCCAGTGTATGGGGCTGCCATGTAAGGTGGTGGAGAAGAAGGTAGGAAATAGGGGTACGTACCTAGAATGAATGATAGATGAAACAGCGGTTGTTGGTAGTATGTATATGGGGGAGGAAGGGTCATGGTAACCCTAGTGGCAATAGGGGCTAATGATTGTGGAATAGAAAGAACTACATTCTGAAATGGGGTAGAGGTCACCGACACTGGAGGTGGGAATGTAGCTACAGGTATATGTGAGACATGAGGGATGGATGAGGTTGTGTTTGGGGTAATCATCGAGGGTATGGTAGATGTAATGGGTGCTACAGGGGTAACAGATATGGCAGTCATAGTGGGTATAGGACCTAACTGTGAAACAACTAGGGATAAGGTGGATGCAGGTAGCATGGAGCTAGATGGGGCTGATGCGGAAGTGGGTGCGAGAGTCGGGGGATAGATACGGGCATGCCGTATATCAACTGACCCGAGGCATCTCGAGTGGATGAATGGGAGAGGTAAAACTACAAAGCAAGGGGTTTCGGTCAAGGAGTCATGTGAACTCCTCATCTCTCGGTAGTGATATTGGTAGGCTGGATGGGATCCATGGCTGGTGATAAAATAGAGGGTGGTGAAGGACTAGGTGGGAGCGGTTGGTGACTGGCATGGAACACGAGGGCATTCACTTGTCTTCGGGTTAGTACCATGTGAACCAGTACTGATCAGGTGGGGCTGCTTCTCTATAAATAATATAGAGAATAGTAGAAACAGGTAAATCTGGTGATAAAAATGGATGAAGTAACAAATGGTGAGTGGAATGTGAAATAGGTAACCGATGCGGTTAGGGACAACCGACATCGGTCAGGGGTAACCACTTCGCCAGTTACTATGGAAAATAGGCAGTGAGTAATCAGTGAGGTAGAAGGCAAAATCTACCAAGTATGCCAAATCTAGGGATGTGTAAAATGTCAATGGAAAAAGTGACAGTGACAGAGACTATGGAAAGTGGAAGAAAGTGAAGTGAAACTGTCCTTTTGAATAGGTTAGCAAAAGGACCTAGAACCGAATGGTGGTTGGGCGTAATGATGGCGGTCAGAGGTAACCGATGATGGTCACTGTGAAATTGAAACAATGATGAGAAAAAGTGGTTGTGAATTAGAATTTGATGTGGAATCAAACCCAGAAGTCTGAGAATGATGAAGATGTGGTCCAGACACACTCAGACGAAGTCAAAATACACCGACTATGAATGGGAGTGTGTGAGGAAAGACAAAAATAATGATCAAAAGCTCTCACCTCAAAACGTAAATCAAACAAAACACTAAGAAAGAACATTCCTAGAGTGCCTATTCTATTACGTTTGTTCAACTTATGCTATTTAGGGACTGACACATGAATTGTGAAGTAGAGTTTTTGGTGAGGATGGCTTCCTACAAAGAAGGAGATCTAAAGGGTGAGGTTTTAGGTTTGTTATGGTGGGGGTGGGCTACGCTCTGAAGTATGACTCGACAGAGCAGCGAGTTGGGTGCCCACTATGCCATGATCGTGTGATCACCTACAACTTCTTCCAGGTAAGATGTTGTTTAAGAATGTATGTATTTTGAATTTTTGTGTGGTTTGGTAAGACTCAGAGAAAGAGAAAAGGATAGAAGTGCTTTTCTATGATTCGTTTGTCAACCATCAGCTGGTAATGACTTCCAACATATAGGTTTCCCTCATTTAATGTGAGCTAATGTAGAAAATCAGAATGAGATGCAATGATTTTAAAACCCAAATCAAAAATGTGAAATTGGATGACACAATAAGATGAAAAGGAAGAGGGATGCTCTTTCACTAAAATGCAGAAAACATGAAGAAATGATTCTTTTTAAATACACCAAAAGAAAAGTTTCCTTTAGAGAAAATAGAAAGAAGGAGTGGATTACCAGGGAAGAAAATTAGTGTGTATGCTTTAGAAAGGAAACAAACACACAATTTTTTCCTAGGAATGAATGAAATGCAAGGAACCCCGATGGGTCCCACCGGTGTGCCAAAATGTTTCACCTTTTTCTTAGATTGTTTCTTTGAATCGTTGACGAAACAAATAGGGTAACGGGCGTAGGAGGAATACTTGTTCAAATGTTGGTTGATGGGTTGTTGCACGTGTATGACTTTCGAATCCATAACTGACCGTGAGAGCTTCCTTTTGGCTAGGAGGAACTACCTGTAATGAAAGCAAGACCACTAGAAAGAATTAAAACATATGGGCAGTGAACTACCTAGCGTGAGCTAGATCCGGGAAGTATGGTACTTCCTAGATGGCTGTCAGTCCACTGTTTTAAACAAATTAATGCTAAAAACAAGGTAAATCCTATTGTTATTTTAAAATGATTTAGGTATCTCACTTAAAACACAATAAGAAAATAGATCTAATCTAACAAGCTAAGCTAGAATAGAATCCACAGGTCAAATGGTTGGTTATGGGTTCTGCAGGTCTAATAAAGGTCTCAAGTAGGTCACCGAATGAGGGTGAGATGAAATTAGGTGGGTAGGTCTCTATTTTAGGCTGTGTGGGCAAAATACAGAGACCGGTGTTGGTCAGGGGTGACCGACAACGGTTAGGTGTAACTGGTGCCGGTTATTGTGAGATCTGAAAATGTCACAGAACAAGCTTTAGGTCTCCTTTGTGATTACACAAAGGACTTTGGTTGGTCGAGATGAGGTATTGGGTGACTGGAGTAGGATTTTGTGAGGCTTTAATGGGTATATGGAGGTGAAAATGTCGAGAAGGTCAATAGGGAGCAAGATAAACAATGAATGATAAAATAATGATGAAATGAAATAACTAGGAAAGTATGACATTTATACTTACTTGGATTTCATTCTGAAGGTCTATGTGTGAAGGATGGAGGTGTTGATGATGGATTTGGAGGCTGCAAGTGATTACCAACTAAAGAAAATATTCTAGCATGGGCTGCATGCACACTCCTCTTTGCTTGGATAAATCAGATCATGGTTGGATGGTTGTGCAGGAGAAGATGCTCAATCTCCTTCCTTGGATGTGAGTTCTTGCTGGAATTGGCTCTCTGAAGATGCGTTATCTTTTTGAGATCTCATTCTTGCTCATCAACTTTCTCCCAATGTTTTCCAACCTTGAGAATAAGGTAGTTTAGGAGTTAAAAGGGGTAACCGATGGCGGTCTGGCTTAACTAGCGATGGTTAGGGGTAACGACGTTGGTCAAGGTGGGATTTCCTAGGTTTACCAAACTTAGGGAGATCCTCCTGATTTCCTTGATCTTGTGTCATTATCCCACAAATTAGACTAGGAGCTTCTATGATCATGTGGGAATGTGGTTAGAGGGAGTGTAGGCATTGATTTTTAGGGTTTGGGTAAGTCTTAGTTAGTTATGGTAACTTGCTAAGAATAGGTCTTAAGTTGAGTTAACTTTGGTGAGGTGTCTAAGTGAACTATATGTGTAGGTATTATTTAAATAATAAATATGGTGAGGATAATGAGTTAATTTAATTAAATTAATTAAATTAATACTAGTGAGGTGAAGGGGGCCATGGCTAGGTAGATGTAATAAAAGGGGACTCTTAACAATTTCTTAGCAAAGCACCATTCTCGCTCATGTGAGCCCCATAAACACCTTCGTGTACTTCGCTTATAACTTAGAAAGACTCAATCAAATAAAGATAGCACAAAAGATTCCCTTCATAGCCACGATGATAGAGGGTGCCACCTAAAAGGGCATAATGTGCCATGCATCAGATAAGGTTTATTTTATCAAGGTTGGAAATATCTGGGGGAAAGGTATTGTTTTGTAGGTAATTGTAAATGAGCTCATACCGGGGGAAAAGGACCAACAACTTCACACCCCCTGGTAATTGGAGAAAGGCATTTTACTTGCCCGTGGTGGAATGTGAAGCAAGGATCCGATTGTGGCCATGGCGTCCGCTAACGATTCTTGTGCCCTTGGTATTTGTTCAAAAGTAACACGTATAAAATACTCCTTTAGAGTCTCAACCATATTTTTGTATGGGATGAGCTTGTCATCCTTGACCTTATACTTGTCATTGACTTGTTTAATGATCAATTGTGAATCTCCAATGAATCTTAGTTATCTGATAGAAAGTTTCAACCCAACAATGAGTGCCTCATACTTTGCTATGTTATTGGTACATGGGAATCTCAAGAAAAATAATTTTGGAATGAGTTCTCCTGTTGGGGTGACAAGTATCACACCAGCTCTGAACCATGAAAATTGAATGAGCCATCAAGTGTACTTTCCACATGATAGACTCCTCAATATACATTAAGGAAGCATCCGCTAATCCGACATAACGGTTTTTTCCTCGTAAGGGAACTTCAATTAGCTGATCAGCAAGTACCTATTCTTTGAGTGAATTTTGGTTGAAAAATTCAATATCGAACTCACTTAGTAGGATGATCCGATTAGCCATCCTTTTAGTAAGCACAGTTTAGACAAAAGGTATTTTAATGGACCAACTTTGGAGATGAGCTTGGTCTTGTTATTCAATAGGTTATGACAGAGATTTTGAAAGGCAAAGACCATAGCTAAACAAACCTTTTCAATTTGGGGATGATTCATCTCATAAGTAATTAAAGTTCGAATAAGGTAATAGACCGCTCTTTATTTTTGGCTTGATCGTATTGGGCTAGCAGTGCACTAAGAGAACATTGTGTAGCTGAGATGTATGATACCAATGGATATCATGTAGTAGGTGAGATGAGGACATGAGGATTAGTCAGATATTACTTGAGTAACTCAAAGGCCTATCGACATTCAGGGCCCCAATGGAATGTAACATCTTTCTTGAGTAGATGAGTGAAAGGATGGCACTTATCTCATGAGCTAAGAGATGAAACAATGGATTGCCTAAATTTTTCCCTGTAAGCTGTATAACTACTTAAGGTTATTTGGTGGAGGCATTTCAGAAATAGTTGTAACCTTAGTTGGATCTAATTCAATCCCTCTTCTTGAGACAATGAATCCCAAGAATTTTCCCGATTGCATGCCAAAACACACTTTTTGTATTTAGTATGAATTTTTAGTATCAAAGGCATTAAAAGATATGCCTCAATATTTCTGGGTGTTCTACTGTCCCGGGATTTCCTCGGATATCGTCAATATATTCTTCCATGATGTCATTCATCATGCCATGAAAGATAACTAATCATTTCTCTTTGATAAGTTTCCCAAACATTCTTGAGACCGAAGGGCATTATTTGGTAGAAAAATTTTCCCCAAGCGGTTGTAAAGGTAGTTTTATGCTGATACTCTTATCTAATCTTGATATGGTTATAACCGGAAAATCTGTTCATGAGGGACAGAAATTTCGTAACCCGCAGCTTGAATCGAAAATCATCTTTAGGGCATTCCTTATTTATGTATATGAAATCAATGCATACCCCGATACCAATTGGTTTTTATGTAACAACACTATGCTGGATATCCATTTTGAATAATCGATAGGTATGATAAAACCTACCACCAATAATCTCTCTAGTTCTTATTTTTCCGTAGTGCAACACTTGGGTGCATCTTCCTCAAATTCTCGTTTGATAGGTTTTGCGTTTGGCTTTTAAGAAGAGCAACAATAAATGGGGACAAGAAGTCCCTCCTCTTTAATGGGAGAGGTTCCCTTATTCAAACGAACCTATTTACAAATGTACAAAACATGATTTGTTGGTTAAACTTGGATATTACGAAAGTGTTTTCTATGAAGATCATCAATTACAAAAAGGACCGAGGAAATGAGAGTACGGAAATAAAGAGAAAGGCAACATGCAGAATTATAGATATCGTAGTAATTCTTTATGTATGTGAAGTCACAAAGAATTGAAACAAGATCATTTGTATCGGATAAATAAGATGGAATTCAAAGAAACAAAGTTCTCAAATAACATCTACTAGAACACAAAGTTTCTTAACATAATACAGACTCATTAATCAAGGACACAAAGTTCCTTCTTGGTTATACAAGATCACCGTGCTTGCAAAGTCGAAGAGTATGCAATCGGCAAGACTAATGAACTTGAGACAAATGATCTTCACAAAGAAAATAAATGAAAGCTTAGGAGTAACAGAGATCAGATAGACAAAGAATGGAAAGTCCTTCTGTATTGATTTCTTTATGATCTATTTACACTTTCAGAAAATATGCCAAATTCTTCCTCCTTCGAATGGCGTAAAGAAGGCCATTATATAGCTTACAAATCAGTTACTCTTCGTAACCGCTTCTTTAACCAAGAACAGTTAAGGACCGCCAATCGCAATACCTTAACTTCTTACAAAGAAAACGGAAAAGAAAGGGAAGAAGAGAAAAGAACAAGGAGAAGAAGACAGGTGGCCAGTCACTGAGAGGGACCCACTGACTTCAAAATCCACTGCTTGAATTTCTTTAACGCCTCAAATATGTCTCAGAAGTCTCATCCTCGAAGATGACAAAGTGTATGTCTTTGAAAGCAGAGATGACCAAAGTGTCTTAAAAACTTCGTCCTTCGCACTGCTTTCGCCTCCCAAGCCTCCTCCAAGACTCTGATCTTCCACTCTACGCTGTAAACCCAGGATTTTGATAGATTATCCTTGACGTCATTGAAAACCTTATTCGCCAGCAAGATGTTCGAGCAAAAGATAGCAAGGAAGCAGTGTGAGAAATGCAAAAAGGGGGTCTGCCCGTTATATAGCCGTTGAGGAGAGAGAAAGGTGATCAATGTGCATTAAATTCATATCTATTAGTTTGAAAAACAACATATTCGGGTAGAGCGGGAAAAACTAAGTATGAATGGCATTTGGTTCGCTTGGGACATGTGAGACGCGAATGCGCGAAACACGCGGCTCGGCCGACTCGGGTGAAACAGGGAGAAGACGCACAAATGCATTTTGGGACATCTGGGATGAAAACGCGTGAAACACGTGACTCGGGCGTTTTGGCCGAAAAGGTGACAATGAGTCCGGAAAAGTTTGGGACATTTGGAATGCAAGCACGCTCAAGTACGCGGTTCAAAGCTTTTGGCCGAAAATGGAACAAAAGGCCCGTTTGAACTTGGGACATTTGGGATAAAAAGTTCGGGACACTCGGCCGGTTCGGGCGAAAAATGTTACAATAGGTCCTGAGCACTTGGGACATTTGAGACGCAAAACGCGCAAAGCACGCGGTTCGGTGTTTCGGCCGAAAATGGAAAAAATTGCACTTTTGACTTGGGACATTTGGGACAAAAAGTTCAAGGCACGCGACTCAAGGCGTTTCGGGTGAAAATGGAACAACTTGCAGAATTAACTTTGGGACATTTGGAACATGAAAGAGCGAAGTACGCGGTTTGGGTATTTTGGCCGAAAATGGAACAGCTTGCACTTTTTGACTTGGGACATTTGGGACAAAAAGTTCCGAAGTACGCGACTCGGGCGGTTCGGGCGAAAATGGAACAACTCACACGAAAAGTTTGGGACACTTGGAACATGAAAGAGCGAAGTACGCGGTTCGGGGATTTCAGCCGATCGGGGAACAGAGCGCACTTTTGAACTTGGGACAGTTGGGACGAAAAGTTCTGACAGGCCCGAAAATGGAACAACTTCGGGGATTTCGGCCGATCGGGAACAGAGCGCACTTCGAACTTGGGACACGCGGGACAAAAATGTCCGACAGGCTCGAAATACATACAAAATGACCCAAAACGCAGACTTTTCTCAATTTCACGACTTCGGTACATTAGAGAAAACACTTAAACTCAAAATTTTGAAATTTTTACTTTCATCAGAGCAGGGAATTTTGAGTGGACAACAGCTGGCTCCTTCTGGGGATGACTTGGCATGAATTCAAGGAATGAGACAAGGCAAGAACTTAGACAAACTCGGGGAAGCAGACCAATACCTTATCCATTGGGCAACGGAGTCAAAAACAGACCAATACAGAGGGCAACACACCAAAACAAAAAGGAAAGAAAAGCAAAAACACTGTACAGAATATACAAGGGACTCCCTAATCACCTAGGACTTGAACAACTTGAGATACTGCCCACTATAAGGAAGTGGGAGAGAAGAACCATCCATGTAATCAAGATAAAAGGAATTCTCACCAAAGAAAGTGTCCGATCTTGAAAGGTCCGAGCCACAGGGGAATCAAACTTTCCATGGTCGCCACGAGGTTCATGTCTTTTGTCCCATAACAAAGACGGTGTCTCCAACTTGGAAATCTCTCGAACCTAGCTTTCTTGTCAAACAGACCTTTACCTTCTCACAGTGAATGATATCCTATCAAAGAACCATCAATCTGTCCTCATTCGCCATGTGTAGGTACATAATTCTCTTGTCCAAAGCATCTCTCAAACTAGTATCTTCAATGGCCTTCATTAGGTGCAAGGTCGGGCCTTCCACTCACACGCAATTGAGCTTCTACTCCATATACCACTTGAAAAGGAGACATTCCAATAGCTCTCTTTGGTGTAATCCGTCTCGCCCAAAGAGCATCATAGAGCTTCTTGTGCCGCCATTGAGACTCATTGACCAACTTCCTTATGATAGTCACCAGATTTTTGTTAGTGGATTCTGCTTGCCCATTTCCCTGGGGGTAATAATCTGAAGAATGAGCCAGGGAGATGCCATACCCATAGCAGAAATCCATTATCTCAGTTGAAGAGAAATTCGAAGCATTATCTGTTACAATCTTATTAGGTACACCATACCTTACCAAGATGTTCTCTTTAATGAAGCTGCACACCACTTCGTAGTAGTACTCTTGACCGAATAGCTTCCACCCATTTGGTGAAATAGTCAGTGGCAGTTAGCACATGAGTGTGACCAGCACTAGAAGCAGGATTAAGTGTACCAATGAAGTCCAAACCCCACTGTTGAAATGGTTCCTCAATCACAACTGGCTTGAGAGGCAAAGAAGCCAATTTAGGTCTTCCCACAAAAGTCTGACAAGCCTCACATTTATCAACCCACTTGGATGCATCTCTAAACAAGGAAGGCCAATAGTATCCTCCACGGAGTATCTTATGAGCAGTAACCATTGATGAATAGTGCCCTCCACATGCCTGATCATGAAAAGCTGAGAGCAACTTTCTCTGTTGTTCCTTGTCCACACACTTCAAAAATCTCCCATCTAACCCACGCTTGAACAAAGCATTTTCCCACAATACATATCAGCACTCGACCTCAATTTAACAGTCCTCTTTTCCTTGGCAGTTAAATGAGAGGGGCATTCCCCATAGGTGAGAAAATGGGCAATGTCAGCATACCATTCATCAACTGAGCTAAGGAACAGAATGGTAGGAATGTCAGCTTTCTCCTCCAGCAACTCATGTTTAGCTCCTTCAGCAATGAGCTCACAAAGGCCTTTTCCACGAACCAGCTTGGTCGGTTTGATGTCAATGTCATACTCTTGGACCTTAGCAACCCAATTCCCTCTCTTGGATCCAAATTCTTGTTGTGTGAGAATTGACTTAACAGTTGTATCTGGAACCAACACCATGGAGTGAGAGTTGAGGATATAAAAACGAAACTGCTTAACAGCTTTGACCACTGCAAAAGCATGCTTCTCCATCATGGTGTATTTCAACTCATGATCTTTCATAATATAGCTCATGAACGCAATTGGGAGTTCATGCTCATTAGAGTCTTCTTGAGTTAAGACAGCAGCCAAGGTATTATCTGTAGCATAGCAATAGATGATGAAATCTTTGCTGAAATCAGGACAGGCTAAAACAGAGTTTTAGCAATAGCTCTCTTGATACCTTCAAAGGATTCCTTTCCTTCAGAAGACCAACCAAATGTTTGCTTCCCTTTCATCATCTGAGAAATATTCAAAGTTAACTCTGCAAAATCAGGGATGAATCTTCTCAAGAAATTTATCTTACCAAAGAAGGAGTGCACGCCCTTTTTGCTGGTTGGGAGAGGAATTTGTTGGATGGCTTGAACTCGTTCAGGATCAATCTTAATACCATCCTTGGAAATGATGTGCCCTAATAACTTTCCCTCAGTGACACAAAAGACAGATTTTTTAGGGTTCAGAGAGATCCCATGCTCTCTGCATCTCAGCAGAACTGTCTCTAGGTGATCAAAATGATCCGCTCTTGTCTTGGAAAACACTGTCAGGTCATCAAGATATATGACAATACACTTCCCTTTCAAGCTTCCAAAAGCCAGATCCATGGCTCTCTGAAAAGTGGCACCAGCATTAATGAGCCCAAAAGGCATCCTCTTGTAAGCAAAGGTACCCCAAGGAGTAGTGAAAGCTGTCTTGTGTTGATCTGCAGTATCAACCTCTACCTGATTGTATCCCGAGAATCCATCGAGCATGGATAACATTTCAGACCCTGTAACTGCTTGCAAGACCTGATCCATCATAGGCAAAGGATAATTATCTTTCAAAGACGCCTGATTCAGGTTCCTGAAATCAACACAGATGCGGATCTCACCATTTTTCTTCCTAACAGGCACAATATTTGCAATCCATGTTGAATGGTGAATGGGAAAAATGATTTTAGCCTTCAACAACTTCTGAATTTCCTGAAAGATGGTGTCAGCTATTTTGGGATTATACTGCCTCTGTTTCTGCTTAAAAGGTTTAATTCCTGGTTTGAGAGGAATCGAGTGCTGCATATCTTTTGGTTTGAAAGCTTTCAAATCTTCATAAGAATAAGCAAGAACATCCTTATACCTCCTTAGAAGATCAATTGCTTTTCTCCTCTCCTCTGTATGCAACATTTTCCAATATTCACTAGCTTAGGGTCATTAGAACTCCCAATATTGATTTTGTCATACTCAGCTGATTGCTGAGGTCCAGTAGAAGCTCTAGACTTCACATACCTGTCATGTTTATCAAACAGTTCCTCTAAGCTTACCAATCCTTTAGGAATCTTATTCCCCTTGAGATTGATGCATCCATCTTGATCTGTTTCTTCCCCTTGGGTGACTGCTTGGTCAAAGGGCACACTCTCACGAGGTAGGTTGTCACTTCCCTCAAAATACAGCTGTTCAAAATTACCCTTGAGTTCCAGGAAGGAAAGCAAATGTTGATCATCATTGAAAACCTGCCAGTTATTGGTGTTATCAGGTACACTGGGTCGATGGATCATCTCAATGGTGAACTTGTCTTGAGAGAAATCAGGATGAGGAATCAGTAGCGACCCTGAGACAGCTAGTGAATCAGCCCTGCTGTTCTTTTCCCTAGGTACTGCTTCGATAGAGAAAGCATCAAGGAATTCAATGGAATCCCAAACCTGATTCTGGTAATGTTTCAGCCTTCCATTTTTTACTTGAAAAAGGTTTCTGACTTGCTTTACAATCAATTCTGCATCACCACGAGCCAAAAGATTCTTTACACCATGTTCTTTGGCCACTTGCAATCCGAGAATGAGAGCCTCGTATTCTGCTGTGTTATTAGTATTCTCGAACTGCAACTTAAATGAAAAGGGGTGTAGGCTTCCTTCAGTGACACACCAAAGAGACACCGGCTCCTAACCACCGAGGAACAACTTCCATCAAACTCTAAAATCCAAACCCCATTAGGATCTTTAGGAGACACTTTGGGGGGTCGGATTTCATCAGGGGACATAATCATGTAGTTACCATGCCCCATATCCTCGTAGAGTATTTGTGCTCTAGGATCATCCGTTTTTTGCACAATATACTCAGACTGCTTCTCAGGCAACAACTTCTTCATTTGTCCATTGACAGGCACGAGTGCATGTGACCAGTCCATTTGGATTTCTCCACCCACATCTTTGCAGAAGTTCCTACTTAGCAACATCCCGTATGAAGGAGGGATATCTGCTACTAAGATGGTAGCCAACACTTTCTTCTCGCAAAGCAAAGCAAAAAAAGCTACTTGTGCATCTTTAATTCTCCCCACTGTGGGCACTTCTTTACTCTCCATGGAGTAACAAGATCCATAAGTGCGTGTGAGGGTCAGGCCTAAAGCATGAGCTACTTTAGCAGGCATCACATTATCTGAGGCTCCCGAATCTATGACACAATTACTGAGCCTATGGCCAGCTATAAGAAGTGTTACATAAAATGGTTTAATTTGTCATTAGGTGAGGTGACAAAGGGCTACTGTGCTAGGCATGTGGTGCGAAGGAGGAGTGGGCAAAAGGCCTTTAGAGGTGGTCTTGAATGGGAATTGACAAAGTGGATCATTTTGGCAAAAGCTTTGGGATGAGTTTGATAATACTCGACCTCTAAGATTTGAACCTTAGTCTTTTCGATGATCAATAATATCAAAAGACCTGTAAGTGGACGGGCCATCATCATTTGAAATTCTAGGCTTATCAACTTTAGGAGAAAAAGAAGGAACTTTGCTAGTAGGATTGATAGGACTCACCTTTGGTGTAGATGAGGTAGGGATAGGAGATCCTCTTTTTGCAATCATGGGAATAGTTGTCAACTGCTCCTTAGATTTCTTGATGGGCTGTGTCACTTTCTCCCTCCGACTTGTCTGCTCTCGAGTCATGACAGCGAATGATTCGCTATTCATGTCCGCTACTACTTCATCATAGTCATCTCCATCATCAATGCCCTCAGTGGTGAAGAAATTTACTCGAGATCCCTCAAGTTCATCTGCTTCGTCATCAACTTCTCTCGCAAACTCTTCGCAAGCTTCGTTATCTTCATCGTCATCTGGTTCTTCCACCTCGCAGGTCGCATTGACAGGGACTTTAACAGGAGGTCCTTCAAGTGCTAATCTTGTTTGAGAAGCAGGCAAATGATTTCTGGGCTGAAAATTTCTCCTTGGAACATCTGCATAAGGAGCGTGCTGAGCCAATTGTTTCTTTATAGCAATAAGATCATTTGCAAGTTTCTGAACTAATGGATCAGTATTAGGTCCAGGGGTGGAAGAGGAAGAAGCAGCAGACTTAGATTTGGGAGGGTCTCTTCTCAACTTCCCTGACATGATCAAGTCATCCTCGATACTAACAGCGAGAGTTTGATCCTCGACCAATGTTGCGAGATTAGCCCTTCTTAGTGCATAACTAACTTTGGGCGATTGAGCATTTAGGAAGAAACATTTTTGAATTTGATCAACAAGTCGGGTAGGTCATGCAAATTTTATTGATCAATTTGTTGAACCGGGCCACAAATTCTCTCATGGGCTCTTGTGAATCTTTCTTTATCTGAGAGATTTGGGCTAGCAAGGCATGTACATCTTCTGCCGGCTTGAAACGGTTTTCGAACTGAGTTCTCATTGTGTCCTGGGCGGTGATAGCGCCACCAAGGTGGTAGAACCAATCAGCAGCATTATCTTGTAACGTCTCGACGAACAGCCTTACGGAGACGTCTTCATATTCGACTCCCAGAACTCCACATGCAACAACGAAGGCTGCGATGTGTTCATCAGGATGCACTTTGCCATCGCCTTTGAATTTAGGAAAGTTCTTCCTGGTTACCTCTGGGTAACTCATGCAAAGGCTGAGTAAGGGCCAGGGGCCCAACACGATGACCCCATGGTAATGGCGCCGCCATTCTTGGAAAAATGGCTTGGAGAGGGACTGCAACACCAGCAAGAATCAAAGCTTGAAGATTAGGGCTAGCTGGCTCTGAAGGAATACCACCCGTAGGAATTCTATCTTGAGCAGGTGGAGTGCTTGTCGAACGAGTCCTTCTATTTCTTGTTGAAGGGAAAGGAAAACCCTGCTGCTCCAAAAGCTGAAACTGAGAATCTTCAATACCAAGGGCCCTCCTCCCTCGAGTAAAACGCGGAGTCGCCAGATCAAAGGATGATCGAAAAATTACAGAACTGGAATATGATTTTCCCCAGCGGAGTCGCCAAAAACTGTTGGTCGTCAAATAGGACTTTTAAGAAGAGCAATAGTCAGGGGACAAGAAGTCCCTCCTCTTTAATGGGAGAGGTTCCCTTATTCAGAAACGAACCTATTTACAAATGTACAAAACATGATTTGTTGGTTAAACTTGGATATTACGAAAGTGTTTTCTATGAAGATCATCAATTACAAAAAGGACTGAGGAAATGAGAGTACGGGAAATAGCAGAAAGGCAACATGCAGAATTATAGATATCAGAGTAATTCTTTATGTATGCGAAGTCACAGTGAATTGAAACAAGATCATTTGTATCGGATAAATAAGATGGAATTCAAAGACACAAAGTTCTGTAAATAACATCTGCTAGAACACAAAGTTTCTTAACATAATACAGACTCATTAATCAAGGACACAAAGTTCCTTCTTGGTTATACAAGATCACCGTGCTTGCAAAGTCGAAGAGTATGCAATCGGCAAGACTAATGAACTTGAGACAAATGATCTTCACAAAGAAAATAAATGAAAGCTTAGGAGTAACAGAGATCAGATAGACAAAGAATGGAAAGTCCTTCTGTATTGATTTCTTTATGATCTATTTACACTTTCAGAAAATATGCCAAATTCTTCCTTTCCTGAATGGCGTAAAGAAGGCCATTATATAGCTTACAAATCAGTTACTCTTCGTAACCACTTCTTTAACCAAGAACAGTTAAGGACCGCCAATCGCAATACCTTAACTTCTTACAAAGAAAACGGAAAAAGAAAGGGAAGAAGAGAAAAGAACAAGGAGAAGAAGACAGGTGGCCAGTCACTGAGAGGGACCCACCGACTTCAGAATCCGCTGCTTGAATTTCTTAACGCCTCAGCTATGTCTCAGAAGTCTCATCCTGAAGATGACAGTGTATGTCTTTGAAAGCAGAGATGACCAGTGTCTTGAAAACTTCGTCCTTCTGCCAGCTGTTCTTCAGTTCTCCCAAGCCTCCTCCAAGACTCTGATCTTCCACTCTACGCTGTAAACCCAGGATTTTGATAGATTATCCTTGACGTCATTGAAAACCTTATTCGCCAGCAAGATGTTCGAGCAAAAGATAGCAAGGAAGCAGTGTGAGAAATGCAAAAAGGGGTCTCGCCCATTATATACGTTGAGAGAGAAAAGGTGATCAATGTGCATTAAATTCATATCTATTGGTTTGAAAAACAACATATTTGGGTAGAGCGGGAAAACTAAGTATGAATGGCATTTGGTTCGCTTGGGACATGTGAGATGCGAATGCGCTAAACACGCGCTCGGCCGACTTGGGCGAAACAGGAGAAGACGCACAAATGCATTTTGGGACATCTCGGGACGCCAACGCTAAACACGCGACTCGGGTGTTTCGGCCGAAAAGGTGATAATGAGTCCTAAAAGTTTGGGACATTTGGAACTCAAGTACTCGAAGCACGCGGTTCGGGCGTTTCGGCCGAAAATGGAACAAAAGGCCCGTTTGAACTTGGGACATTTGGGACAAAAAGTTCCGGAGTACGCGACTCGGCCGGTTCGGGTGAAAAATGTTACAATAGGTCCGGAGAACTTGGGACATTTGAGACGAAAACGCGCGAAGTACGCGGTTCGGGTGTTTCGGCCGAAAATGGAACAAATTTCACTTTTTGACTTGGGACATTTGGGACAAAAAGTTCCGAAGTACGCGACTCGGAAGGTTCGGGCGAAAATGGAACAACTTGCGAAATTAAATTTGGGACATTTGGAACATGAAAGAGCGAAGTACGCGGTTCGGGTGTTTCAGCCAAAAATGGAACAAATTGCACTTTTTGACTTGGGACATTTGGGACAAAAAGTTCAGAAGTACGCGACTCAGGCGGTTCGGGTGAAAATGGAACAACTCGCACGAAAAGTTTGGGACACTTGGAACATGAAAGAGCGAAGTACGCGGTTCGGGGATTTCAGCCGATCGGGAACAGAGCGCAATTTTGAACTTGGGACAGTTGGGACGAAAAGCTCCGACGGGCCCGAAAATGGAACAACTTCGGGGATTTCAGCCGATCGGGGAACAGAGCGCACTTCGGAACTTGGGACAGTTGGGACAAAAATGTCCGACAGGCCCGAAATACATACAAAATGACCCAAAACTGTAGACTTTTCTCAATTTCACGACTTCGGTACATTAGAGAAAACACTTAAACTCAAAATTTTGAAATTTTTACTTTCATCAGAGCAGGGAATTTTGAGTGGACAACAATATTGACATCTATGGTTTCCTCTATCAACATTTTAGATGTGTCTTCCATACGCGTAGGATCAAGGGGGAGATTAAGATCCTCTTCTATAGGTGGTTCAAAGAGATTTTCATCTTTAAGTGGGTCAATTATCTTGTCCATTGATTTTTCCATTTGTTTGTCCACAAGTGCCTCAAAGAGGTTTTCACTATGGGACTTAGACTTATTATTTTTGCAAGGATTTTTTGTAGGAATCTTTCCATTTTTAATTTTTTTCTTAAATGACCACACAACTTTGCCTCCTCCCCAAAGTATGTGCATGCATCCAAATTGATGGAGAAACCATTTTTGTGATCATCGATCGGAATAGTATCTCGATACCCAAGAACTCTGTGATTGCCTCATCGTTTTTAAAGAGATCAATCGGTAAATGAAGTTTTTGGTCCCAATCAATGAGATCGGGATATACAAGGTTTACTTGGGAATTGAAGGGGATAAGGTTAGGATGGCAATGTCTAGAAAAAGGTTCATGGAGGCAAGATCCTCGTATAGGATCTAACAGAATCTTTGCATTATCCGAATGAAATGAGCTATCCTCACACTCTTAAAATATTAGAATTGATTTCTGAGGGTGGATCCCCATGAGGCCTAACACCAAGGCCATTTTTATTCAGTTTGTAATGATGAATTGGGACAAGCTCTAATCTACTCTGTCTATCTATGCCACACCCGCATCCTTCATAACCCATGACATGCATCATCCTGTGAGCTTTGGTATATTCGGAGCTTGGTGACATGAAGGTTTTGTACCTTCAGGGATCCAATTTGTGGGTGAATCCAACATTTTATCATATGATAAGAGGCCGTGAGGAATAAACTTCTCAAAAGGACTAGCATAACTATTTGGAAAGATCTTGAATTAAAAATTTGATCTGCCTCGTGTTTTAGGTGATAATGAAAGTTAGAGACTAGAAGGGCCTATTGGAGATTATACTCCTCAATTGGGCCATTGTACATGACTTTCATCTCCCATGTAACAAATGGAGAAAATGAATTGGGAGTGATTTCATTACTAACACTTAGTATGATTGGGTCAATACGGGATTTTAGAGATCGGTTTCTAGTGGTACAACTATATCCATAGAAGGACATTCATATGCCACACGAGAAAAACTATGTAAGGCTCTGTAATGTGCAAATGGTTTGGGATCTCCTAGAATAGTTATTTTTTCCCATTATGATATAACTTGATGCACTGATGAAAGGTCGAGGGTACAACCTGCAGGGCATGTATCCACGAGTGGCCTAGGAGCATATTGTAAGGAAGATCCAAGTCGAGGACATGGAACTTTGTATCATGATATGTCAGCCCTAATTCCATATGAAATACTATTATACCATTCGATTCATGTTCTACATTGTCATATGTTGTGATGGTGATGATGTGAGAATCTAAATCTACCTCTATCCATCCTAACTTGTCTAACCAACTTCAAGGTGTAAATGTTCAAACCAGACCCATTTTCCACAAGCACTCTCTTTATCTTTCTTCAAGTAACAAATGCTTCTAGGTATAGGGGTAGGTTATGCGTTTGTTTTTCATATGGGATTTCACTTTGGGAGAAGGAAAGGTGTTCTATAGGAGCAAGGTTTGCGACCACTACTTAGAGGTGCGAAGGATCAATATCAGTTGACACCCCTAACCCCTGAAGTGTTTTGTAGAGGATGTATTTATGAACGTTTGATATCTTGAGAAGATCTAAGATTGAAAGTTTAGCATCAATGGTCTTCTCAATTTATTATAATAGATCATATTGAACCTCCTGAGGGGTAGGTGGAAGAGGCTCCAGAATCATAAGATGAGTTCGCTGTGTCTTTGCCACATCAAAATCATGGTTAACAATCCATATAGTATTAACATGCTCATCAAGAGAATGAACACAAATGATAAGTGAATCGAATGGGTTACTGGTTTGACCATAAACATAATTGGTGGCTCTGTAATCATTGGAATCTCAGCTCTGATCTATATTTTTCATTTCCTATTTGTTATGCCTAGGGAAAGGTTCTTTGAATATTCCCATATTTTGATTGGGCATTTGATGTGGCTCAGTGAATCGACTTCAATCTCACCACTTTTAATAAGGTCCTGGATGAAGTGTCTTAGCTTGAGGCACTTGTCGGTTTTGTGCCCCTTGACGCGATGATATTCACAATACTCATGGTCTTTATACCATGACAGTTTAAGCACATCCTCAACAAAGGGCACATTTTTAGGGTACTGGACCATGTTCACTGCATCCAACTATTTGAGGATTGTGGACAAATAGTTCGTGAGAGGAGTGAACACTCGACATTTGGGGATGTGGGTTGAATGGGTCCTTGAGTAAGCTTGAAATGGGGACCAATTTGAACTACTTGTATATGCTTTGAGTCTGTTATAATGTCTCTATGACATTTTTATTTTTATTGAAAATTTTGGGTTTGTCTCGCATCTTTACATGTTTGATTGCCTTTTGAAAAGGGTTTCAATGTCCCTTTCGCTATTAAAGCCTTTTCAATTTGGCTTCCCTTTTCTATAACTTCTTCAAAGTTACTAACACAATGCATCTGTAGATGGAAAGCAATGTTTGGGTTTAGATTGGGGACAAAATACTAACCAACTATTTTTCAGGGATTGTACAAGGGAAGTAGCTAGCTAACCCTCTCCATCACTATAAGAAAGTAGCAAAGGTTTCATTAGGCCTTTGCTCATTACATAAATCCAAAGCATGGTAATTTCACTCTCGACATTGAATGAGAAGTGACACACAAACCTCTCGGCTAGTTCAAGACCATGTAAAGATAGACCCTCTTGGTAAGTGAAGAAACTATTCTAAGGCTTAACCCCTAAAATTTGTGGGAATAAGCGGATGAGGTAGTTGTCACTGTAAGCTACTTCCTAGCAAGCCATGTAGAATTCCTTTATGTGATCGCGTGGGTCACCTTTCCCTTTATATTTTTGAGCTTCAGCGTAATGAAGTTTTTAGGGAAGGGTGTACGTAACATAGCCTTATTAAAGGGTTAAGGACATAGTTCTTCATATTGATACTTCTTGTTATGCCCTATATTGATTTCTTGTAAGCTTATGAGTATGTCTTTCATAGATTGTAACTCTTGTGTGAGGAGTTGCTCTTTGGTAGGGGAAGATGACATGTATACCTTGCCATATTTAGATGCTTCACCCTCTTTGTCTTTGGTATGAATCTCACTATGTTTTGCCCTTCGTGTTTTCCTAATGGTCATGTTTATTTTGTCCCTTTTCACATGGGAGGTTAGACTAGCTAATTGTCTGCTAATGGTTTGTATTTTTGTTGCAAAGTGACTTTTTCATTTTTAGGTCCTTTGATATTTTCATGCATAGGAGGTGGTTCTTTGCACTTACATTCTATCCTAACTCTGCGAGGTATTTTAAGAGGTGGTAATTCATAACCACTCGTGTGTTTGGGTACCTCGGTTTGAATTTGTTGTGATATGATGTAGAGGCATGTCCTTGTTTTAGCTCATCATCAAAGTTAATAAGAGGACATTTCATTTCTTCTTCTTTATAGGTGACATAGTTAGGTCAAATAAATTTGTATTCATCTAAGTGCGCAATATCAAACTCAAAATTATCCCACGACGAGTCTTCTTCATCGCCACTATGGTCAATTAAATCATTTGAGTCTTTACCCTTATAAAAGAGGGGTCCTAAATCATGACAATGAAAGGGTTAGACCCTAATCTCTTAGATTCGATCCTTGTGATAGGGGACATACGAAGGCATCTAAAAAGGTTTCTATCGAATGTGATCAACAATACAATAAAACCTAAGCCACAACCTTATAACATGACTGTTGTAATGTTGGCTAAAGAATGCTTGACGATTGGCTAAAGAATGCTTGACGATTGGCTAAAGAATAAAGAATCCAAGTAGGGAAAATTTTAGTGGTAAATTTTCATGAACTTGCGAAAATTGAGGATTATAGAAATTTGAATTGGTGAATATTATGTGGTTCGCACCGACTTATTCACCAAAAAATTCACTAACATGTCCCTTATACTATTCGTTTTGCCTATATTTTACACATATATAAGAGCTTATGAATGTAATTCACCATAATTTCGAATCATATCGTGCACATATTCACTAAAGTAAACATAAGAAAATTCAAAATCCGCAGCCCTCTAACTCGAGTATTCCAACTTTGAGCCATCTAAACTGAGCCATCCAACCCCGAGTCCCAAATTTGAGCTATCCAAATCTGAGAGTCATCCAACTATAAGTGTCCAACTCGAGTGTCCAAACCTAAGCTATCCAACCCTAACTCGTCTAACTCCAATCTAAGCTATCCAACCTCTTAGCCATCCAACTTTGATCCACCCAACACTGATCCATCCAACACCTAGCCATCTAACCCTTAGCCGTCTAACCCTTATCCATCCAACCCTTAGCCGTCCAACACCTAGCCGTCCAACCCTTTGTCATCCAATGGTCAACACCTAGCCATCCAACCCATTAGCCATCCAACAGTTATCCATCCAACCCTAAGCCATCCAACCCTACGCCATCCAACCCCTTAGTCGTCTAACCCTAAGCCATCCGACCCATAAGGCTTAAGCCATCCAATAACTTAGGCATCCAACCCCTCTATCATGATCCATCAAACCACTCAGTGACTCAGTCGTCCAACCCTTGACCATCCAACCCTAAGGGCCTAAGCAGTAAGAAGTCATGGATACTAGAAATCAGGGCAAGAAGATTACAAATTCAGCCAGTCAAAAAAGGGTGCAAATACTTTGCTTGGCTATTTTGGAAAATCACAAAAAGGAAGTTTATTAAATTCTATTTTGGAAAATATCGGTATGTGTGGCACTTTTTATTTAATCTTATAGAATTTAATAATACTCTTCTTGGAACTCTTTCTACTCTGTAAAAATTTAACTATAGATAAAATTAATACTAAATAAGTAACAATTTTATAGAATTATTTGCAGACATTTTAGAAATACCTTCCTAGAATAATCAATTTAAAGATATCAATGATCCATTATATGTTGAGGAAAACATTCTGTCCCTTGATGAGTTAGAAGTACATGAAAATTCATCGAATTCTCAAAGTACACCAGCAGAGGAAGCTTCTACTCTAAGTTCTATTTCTAGGAAAAGGAGACATGAGAATCAAAATATTCCTGGCCGATGACTCGGATGTAGAAGTTAAATCTGAAGAAAAATAAATAAAATATGTCAAGAAAGAGGGAAAACTAGAAAATTCGAAGAAAATTCCAGTTCGAATGGGCTACAAAATATCCTTTTATTGAACTCTGTACACTAAAAATTGTAATGATGTTCCAACACAATGTCGGTGAAAAATATGTGGTTAGAAATAGGGGAAGGAGCACACGATGCAGCTCAAACTAAACTAGACACAATTGAAAAGCACCGCAGAAAATATACATTTCCCAAAATCTAAAGGATGGCAGCATGGTCGAACACATAGATGGAAAGATGTAAAAGATTGTGTACATGTTAAATATGCAAAAGAGTATGAAAAGGAACAAAACCGTATCAAATATATAAATGAAAAAGGTAGGACCATAGTAGCCGATTGATTGAAAAAATTATGGAGGCAGAAATGCAAGAAAAAGGTATTTAGTTTGCTACCGTATTTCATATAATGAAAAGGGGAAGACCAATGTTAGATTTCGAAGAAAATAAAATGTTGTATCAAGTTATTGGTCTACAGAATGTTCCTCAATCTCATTGGTTAGATACTAGTGGCTGGGAGATTGCAAAATGTCTATCTATGGTAGAAAAGGAGGATCTGAAACTATGTGTTCAAAAGGAAAAGTATATTTCCCTTTCATTAGATGAGGTTACTGTAGTCGATAATACTTCATGGATATGTATTCATGTTTACACATTTGCTAATGAAATAAGGACTCCACACCTCTTAGAAATTCATAAAATGACTGAGAATTGCAATTAATATATATATATATATATATATATATATATATATATATATATATATATATATATATATATATATATATATATATATATATTGGTGTTGTCAAATCAAGGATATTGCTGAAATGGATGACTTTGCCATTGTAACAAAATTAGTTTGTGTTGGAACCGATGGTGCAGCTGTAATGCAGGGAGCCAAAAATGGTCTGTGTGTTAGACTTCAGACAACTATTGCTCCATATATGGTTTCTTTCCACTGTATGGCTCACAAAATGAATCTCACCTACAAAATTGTGAGCACATTTGAAAATGTAGCTAAAGTAGAGGAATTGATACATGATCTGCATGCCTATTATTCTAGCAATCAAGAGATTTTTAGAATTTCAAAATTTTCCATTGGACTAACAGAGGGAAAAAAATTTCTCAAAGATGTAGATACCAAATGGATATCTATGTATGAACTTGCGTGTAGAATATTTGATGAATATCCTTCACTGACAGGATTTATGTTTAAATACCATAGGGATGTAGATAAAGCTAAAGATCTATTGTGCCATCTAACTGACATAGAAAATTTACTCACACTCTACGGTATTTTTCCCATGTTGAGGGAGCTTAATATTTTAATGAAGCATGCAAAAGATCGTTCTTTCTACATTACAAACTTCATAAGACTCAGAAGACGTGTTTGCTGGAGTTTAGAAAGTTTATATATTTTTGATGGTAGTTTTCAGTGTTGCTTTTGAAAATTGGAATGCATTGACATATTTGAAAAATTCTAGGTGCTTCTTAAAATACAATATACATGATCATCTGTGTATAACAACACATGGAAGAGAGATTCCACTTCATATGTTCCAAAAAAGAGTTGATATGGCTAACTCAGAAATAGAAGAAGTACAAGTGACACGAAATTTATATGATGCAGTATTAATGGAAACTAGGAATAAGTTGAGAAAGATCTCTGAATCATTAGCTAAAGAGATCTAGGAAAGATTCAAAAATGATAAAATTCTTGAAGCAATGGGAGTTGTAAATCCACAATTTTGGAATTTGTCAGGCGACAAACCATACACATCTATCAGTCCTTTATTTCTCAAAAATATGGGTGATCTAACTGATCATTTCTCTAAGACTAAAGAGATAAATGGAGTTTCTTTAGAAGGTATTTTGAAATAAAACTACTTAGTTCACAGTCAATGGATTTTGCTAATAATATGATACGACAAGTTCAACTTCTACAAAACCCACATGATTATAGTGCCATGAAAAGGATTTGGAAGGATATCTGTTCTAGTAGTATTCTAAGTGAAGATTTGAGTGAATATATAAAGTTGTATCATATTTTCCAAACAATTATTCTGGGTTCAGTGGAAGATGAGAGGGTTTTTCAGTGCATTATCCTTTTTAAAGTCCAAAGTTTGAAAAAAATTAGAATGTTTCACATTACTCGGTGGGAGTCTTTTCCTTATGATAGAGCACTGGCATTATGGAATTCAATATTTGAAAGAAGAGGAGTTAGTAATATGTTTCCTGACCCAGAGGATTAAGGCACATCAAAACATCATGCTACAGTTGATTTCCAAGACACAAATGAAAGCGTTGCTCCAGGACTGTTCCAATTCACTTAGATTACAAATTTTCTATTGGAACAATTTCATTATATGTTTCAATTATCCCATTTGTGTTTTATATTTAGTTATCAATTTCAGAGTGAAATAAGTACACATTTGTCTTTTATATCTGTTAATTGATTTAATTTACATGTGCAACAAATTAGAAACATAAATATTTAAAAGAAACAAAATCAAGTAAATTTAAGCAACTTTCAATAAATTTAAATATTGATGTATTTCATATAGAGATTACAAATTTAAAAAATGAAATATTATATTTGTCTTTATTTGATCCTTTGCCATTTGAAACGTAAATATTTTAAAGAAACAAAATCAAGTAAATTTAAGCAACATTTACGTAAACAATAAAAAATAAACATAGTTTATATTAACAACATATAATAACATTGTACAATTCTAATTTCCAAAGTTCTTTTGAAATCTATCTCTCATGTGGCCACTGGTGGATTACTTTATGAAGAAAAGTACAAATTCATAAAACATTATCGGCCAATACAATTACAAAAAAGGGGTTGTCATAACATATCAAAGCTTCGGACAAGTTCTGTCATATAAGGACACATTACGAGGTCATCCTCTTTTCTACCTATGATTCAAAATCATAGTTGTCCTTACGTCTGCCACACGGAATAAAAACTAAAAAGGGGCTGGCCACTATCTTTTAATTCCTACACCAGTGTCGGAATTGTGACAACACACCTATCACATGGTGAAATTTACTAACATATCTTATTTTATGTTGCAGGTGAGGCTTGTTCTTTTCTTTCATTAGAGGTAGAGGATTCTACTTTGTATATGTGTAGAGATATTAACTATAACTCCTGATGCCTGTAGATCTCATGCTACGGTATTGATATTCTCTAGAATATTCATCTCCTCCCTTGCTACATCTCCTGTAGACAAAAGTGTTGCATCCACGTCTGTCTTTTCCTTAAGTAAGACCTCTGGATCCATCTTATGCTCCTTTATTATCCTTCTCAATGTATTTTTTTTTTTATTTATAAAAATGAGTTTCGCCTTCAACTGTGCAAATGAATTGAGGCTTTTGCAGAATTCTTCAAATGTGCTTCAAAAACAGTTGCTTCTTTCTTTAAATTTTCATATTTTGCCTGCAAAACACAATTTTTCTTAATTTTTAGTGTATTAGATAAAATGAAAAAATATATTGCAGTGCATATAAGATAAGGATTTTGGCAATTTGCATATAAAACTAAAATCCCACTCACAACAACTTTTTCTTTTTCAACATTTGCTATTAAGACATTTGTCTTGTCTTTAGCCCATTTATTGTAGTAATCATGTGCTTCGACATTGAGATTCTCCAACCTGTTTAGCATTATGTCTATAATTCAATCATTGTAGTCATTACTATATGAAATAGTCCTTGACTGAGATTTGTTTAGTAAAACATCCTACCATGCATGTTGGCTCTCTATAGAAGTGAACAATGAATGCCTTTGAATGTGATTATGGTATCATGCATTTATTTCTTTTATCAAATTTTTTTCTCTCCTCTCCCAAGACCGCTCCAAATCCACATCGACATTACAACCTCTTGAATTGTTGCCACCATACTATCTCGATATCATTGTAGACACCTATAATTACGCCCAAGCAATTTAAATACTTAAATTGTGCTAATTATCCCCTTTCTCGCAAATCAACAACATATCATCAAAAGCACTCATTTTCCCTCATATCATCATTAATTAATTACACTAAGCTAATTAATTAAGTTTCCTATCCAACAAATACCCTAATTAATGACCTTCCGTTAATAAATCACCCCTTCTACCTAGACTAATTAATTAGCTTTCCCTTCCATTTAACCAATAAATCAATATTTAATTGATTTAATCCCCTTATAATAGCCTAAATCACACTAATATTCTTCTAATTGGCTTCTATAAGCTTACACCTACCTATTAATTAATCACCTTTGATTAATTAAAATACCCACAACTCTCATGACTTGCTAAACATGTATTAAACCTTTCTAAAATAAGGTTACCTTTAATAAAGCAACCTCCTAATCATGTTTTACCTTTATCCCACATTCATGAGAATGTGTTGAATCCTTTATCCTTTGGGCTATATAAAGAGCCCTCCACCTACCTTTTTACTTACACCTAAACTCCTTAGAGAGAAAATGCAAAGCATATAACAAAGAGACTAAGAGCTTGCACCTTGCCCTTTTGAGAGTTCATCATCTTGAAGAGTTAAGCCTCTTTCTTAAAGTGCTTGGGTCATATGAGAGGTGTCAAAAGGGTCTTGTAGCCCAACTTTGATTAGCCCCCATTCCTAGGTTCTTGGAACATTAAGGACAACTATTTTGATAGCCATGGAGCTTACTTAGGTCCATTCATTTATTTGTTGTTAGAGAATAGAGGAGTTTAGATATTTAGCATTGTTAGTTTCAAAGTTTGTATTTATGAATGCTAGCATCTAACCCTTGTTTAATTATTATCATGATGGTGTTTATGCTTTGTTTTAGCTAAATTGTAGAACTATTTTAGGTGGTAGTTCTTCGTATTGGTATTTCCTAATACTCCCTATATTGCTTTCTTGTATGCTCGCAAGCATTGCTTTCATAGATTGCACTTCTTGTGCGAGCAATTGTTCTCTAGTGGGAGAAGTGGGTGCATGTACACGATGATACCCCGTATCTTCTTCTCCTTGGTTTTCTCAATGGAGTTCGTGGATCCTAAACTTAGGCCTTGACTTTTGAACATTCTTTTTGTTTCTTTCAGACTGAAAGTAAGCAAAGCTAGTTGTCGGCTTAGGTTACTGAGTTGTTGTTGGATTGTGACTTGTTTTGTGTCTTCTTCGTCTAAAGGTTCTTCCTCTTCGTATTGTGGAGGTTATTCCCTTGTTTCATGTTCTATCTTGTTTCTTCATGGAACTTTGATGAGGGGTATTCTATGCCCTACCACTTTATCATTTTCTGCGTAAGAAGTGGAATCATGCCCGCCTGTTAAAATATCTTCCATATTGATAAGGGGGCGTTCTTCCTTAGTAGTGTCATTTGTAGGTAATATTGGTTCATTCTCGGTGGGAAATTTGGCCCCTAATTCCACGACCCATGCCAACACTCTATCTTTGTTTCTAAGGAGAAACTCATCTAGTAGAGTGGGGTCAAAATCAAAGTCTGCGTGTGGTGATTCTAATTCATTTCCACTATGATCAACCATTTCTTCTGTTTCCTTTTCTGCAGAAAATAGTGGTCCTAGATCATGTCCAATAAATGGGTTTGACCCTTGTCTATTAGAGGTTTCCCAAGCTTGTGCCTGTTGTTCCTCATATGTTTGTTTCTTTAACCCTAGACACGTCTTGGGAGCCATGTTTTCGTGATAAATTTCACTAAGGTAAGTTGTAGATTTGTTCAAAATTCAATGACTACCCCTAAGTAAAACACAAGATGTACGTGTTAAGAGTAAATTAACAGTGTGAGAATACCAATGTGATAGAGTGATAAAGTCACCAATGAAACAATCGTTTGGTACCAAAACTTAATCAAATGAAGTACTTCCTAGACTATGTTTCAAAGTAATTTGTGACGCTGAGATGATTAACAAGATGTCTCCACTTATGCCAAGTTCAAAGGAATGAACAAGACGTAAGTAAATACATGAAGTTAAATGTGATATCCCAATAAAGATATACGATGAGCAAGCTCAAGTCTGATTAAGACCTATATCTCAAAAAGTGCTAATTACAATTTGTGAATAACAAAATAATATCACCAAGATATGTTAACCCACTTTGCAAGAAAGTGAAGTATTGATATCGAGGTGTTATTGATATAACATGCACAAATGGTAGTGCCTAGCACCTTTTGAAATCGAGGTAATAATAAAATCGAATAAAAAAAAGTTTAAAGTATAGCTAGGAATAGTTAAGAATGTGTGCAATGTAACCGTACAATATAGGTATTTATGTCGAGTTTATAAGAAACAAGACGTAAATATCAAAATTGTAATGATACGAGACAAACAAGCTAACTCCTCTATGGAAGTCCGCAGTGATGAACCAGGCCTAACTACAATGAGGATCTTGACGTGGGTATCAAGATCACAATGACTACCAAATGACGTGAAAACGCCTCCGCTCACTTTGGACGTTTAACTAACCCAGCCGCAAACATGGATGGGCGTAAACGAACATAAAAGTGAGAGAAATAGTCGAATGGCAACACAAAGGTAATCACACCTCTTTTGATCAAAAAAGTGTCAAAAGAATATGAAGGAAATAAATCAAATAAATGACGAAAAATGCTAGCCTCACTTCGACAGAGTTTCGCCTTGCCCTAAGGCAAGTAAAAACTAGGCGAAAGTAATATGTCACACGTTTCTCAAAAAGAAGGTTCACAACTCAACACTATTTTCAAATGGTCAAAGTGGGCTCCTGGCCAAAGTATATTCTCCTAGGTGGTTCTCTCGCCCTAGGTGTTACAAAGTTACCACGAGCGAGTGCGATTTACCCAAAAAGTCACACTGACTAGTTTGGGAGTATCTCGGCTTTACTTTACCCCCTTCAAGAACAATAGGCAACTAGTGCATCTACGTGTACTATCACTGGGGTCGCCACAACGGACAACCTGTAACTCTATCTCACAAAGGAATCACTAGTCAAGTAGGTAGTGCGGAGCACTTCCCGTTTCGTCCACAAGGTTCCCTCTTGCGTGGACTACTTTGGGGTTCCTGGAACCACCCCCATTGTTGTAGCTTAAGGCATTATGCCAAAGGGGTTATGTTCCAATTGAGCGGAGAGGGACGTACCCTTTTCTGAAACCTGCAATACAGTGTTTTGAATATGTTGTTCTTTTATCTTGTTTAATTAGATGTGGTTTGCTTGAACGCCTTTTGCAACTCCGTATAACAACTATATTAGTAGTTTTTGATTTTGTTTTGGTTCTTCCTTTCTTTGACAAGCGTTTTTAGGTCCTGCACTCAAGCGTTAGTAGTTCTCCAAGAAAATCACATTATTTAAAAGAGGATTAAGAGTTGCTTTTGATTCTCAAGATCATCCAAGGATGCAAGAGAAGAGCATACACAACAAATAATCCAACTAAAAAGTAAAGAAAATATTTTCGATCAATGAACCATACAAAATTCTTGATACATGTTCATTCCCTTAAACCAAAAGTGAAAGATGAAGTTTCCAATTTACCAAATGTTATAAAATGAAGACTAAAGTTGCTTTTGATTCTCAAGATCACCCTAAGGTGCAAGAGAAGAGCATACACAAACTTTATCCCAACTATATAGAAATGGAAAACTTCAAATCAAAGGACCATTGAAAAATACTTTGTAAAAGGTTCATTCCCTTAAGCAAAATGAATAATCAAGTTTCCAAGTTTAATCCCAATGTTAACAAGATAGAGATCAAAGTTATTTTTGATTCTCAAGATCACCAAAAGGTGCAAGAGAAGAGCATACACACGCTTTGGTCTAAATTGAGTAAGCATGGAAATACAACATTCATCAAAACATTAGACATGTTAGAAAATGACCAGCTTTTAAAATAATAGAAAACCTACAACTTCGTAAAGTATAAATCCCGAATTTATGTTTTTATTGCATAGTTAACTTCAATACCTTTCCAACACAAAAAAATGGAGTCATTTCGAGTTCAGGAGCAAAAGTTATGGCCTTCGGAAGATGGGTTACGCATATGTTCTTATGCTCATGGGTATGCACTTGACATGCACTCAAAAATGTCAAAAAAAACGTCCCTTAATTTGCAAAATGGGCAAATTTTTCCAACCAAGATTCAATTTTGACAACAACTCATCACATTAATATATGAATAGAAGACTCAACGCTATCAAACATTAACATACATGCTCAAGAATTTAAGATTTTCAAGAAATTGACAAAACTAGCATGTAGAATGATGAAAAAGTAAGCTCTAAAAATGAAAACATGATGAAATCTTGAAATTTTCTCACCAAGATTAAATTTTGACAGCAACCCACCACATTAATATGTAAATAGAAGACTCAGTACTATAAAACACTAACCTACATGCTCAAGAATTGGAAATTTTCAAGAAATTGACAAAACTAGCATGTAAAATGTTGAAAAAGTAAGCTCTAAAAATGAAAACATGATGAAATCTTGAAATTTTCTTACCAAGATTAAATTTTAACAGCAACCCACCACATTAATATGTAAATAGAAGACTCAAGACTATCAAACACTAACCTACATGCTCAAGAATTGAAAATTTTCAAGAAATTGACAAAACTAGCATGTAAAATGTTGAAAAAGTAAGCTCTAAAAATGAAAACATGGAGAAATTTTGAAATTTTTCCATCAATTCCAATTTTGATAGCACTTCACCTCCTTTATACCTACAAGGAAGACTCAACACATGCAAACTCAACAAAACAAGTTAAGAAAAATAAGTTAGATCAACATGTGTAAAAGAGGGTTAGTAACCAAAAATAAAACTTAACTACAAAAACTTGAAATTAAGTGCAAAGGATAATGGAGTAAGTCCCACCGAGCGTGCAAATGTGTGCATGTATACTTTGCTTAATGCTAAATCAAATGAAGCAAGAACTACCACCTAAAATAGTTCTACAATTTAGTTAAAACAAAGCATAAACACCATCATGATAAGAATTAAACAAGGGTTAGATGCTAGCATTCATCAATACAAATTTTGAAACTAACAATGCTAAATATCTAAACTCCTCTATTCTCTAACAACAAATAAATGAATAGACCTAAGTAAGCTCCATGGCTATCAAAATAGTTGTCCTTAATGTTCCAAGAACCTAGGAATGGGGCTAATCAAAGTTGGGCTACAGGACCCTTTTGACACCTCCCATATGACCCAAGCACTTTAAGAAAGAGGCTTAACTCTTCAAGATGATGAACTTTTAAAAGGGTAAGGTGCAAGCTCTTAGTCTCTTTGCTATATGCTTTGCATTTGCTCTCTAAGGAGTTTAGGTGTAAGTAAAAAGGTAAGTGGAGGGCTCTTTATATAGCCTAAAGGATAAAGGATTCAACACATTCTCATGAATGTGGGATAAAGGTAAAACATGATTAAGAATGGATAAGGTTGCTTTACTAAAGGTAACCTTACTTTAGAAGGGTTTAATACATGTTTAGCAAGTCATGGGAGTTGGGGTGTTTTAATTAATCAAAGGTGATTAATTAATAGGTAGGTGTAAGCTTATAGAAGCCAATTAGAAGAATATTAGTGCGATTTAGGCTATTATAAGGGGATTAAATCAATTAAATATTGATTTATTGGTTAAATGGAAGGGAAAGCTAATTAATTAATAATAATTAATTAGTCTAGGTAGAAGGGGTGATTTATTAACTGAAGGTCATTAATTAGGGTATTTGTTGGATAGGCAACTTAATTAATTAGCTTAGTGTAATTAATTAATGATGATATGAGGGAAAATGAGTGCTTTTGATGATATGTCGTTGATTTGCGAGAAAGACGATAATTAACGCAATTTAAGTATTTAAATTGCTTGGGCATAATTATGGGTGTCTACAATCATATTTTCTAAAATAAAATGTGCCTTTTCTCATCGGTTTGTGGAGAATTTCTTGGAGGAGGAGGAGAGTCAATGCCTTGTGTTACATGCACATTTTGTTTTGGTTGAGGCAGAGTAGATTGAATCATGTCGTTGGTGTCAAAAAAGTTATCCTTATCTCGCATCGCCACTTTCAAGCCCAAATACTCCTCGCCAAGGGTGATGTTAAAAAGTTGTGTGGTTGTTACACTCACACCACCTAGTGACAGTCTAGGAAATTTTGTGGTAGCAGGATGAACTATTCATGTTGACTCTGCAGGAAACCTTTTATTCTTTCCTACAATTCTTCTTTTTGTTTAGATTGGACTTGTTGGAGGCATTGGTGGCCTCCTTGCAATCGGAATGTGCCTAAAAGCCACATTACCTACATAAAGCAAACAACAAATTGTCAGAATATTACGATTGTGCTTTGTAAATGCTAAAAAATTGTAAGGAAAAAAACATGATATATATTATACATTACAATATACCTTGCATAGACGGAGACACAATCGTGACATTTCGATCTTCAAACCTGGAATGAGTTTGATCTTCATCATCAAACTCAGTAGTTTCTGAATACAATAAATGTATAAAAGAATAGTAGAAATATTAAAATACGTAGTTAAATTGTTTGAATTTTTTATTTATAAAAAGATAACATCATACCCGAGTTAAATGCGATGGTAAACATGTTGCACAAATCGACCCCAGAGGTCACTTTTGACGAGGAGGTCTTATCGGTGTTGATTCTACCGAATCCATATTAGAATCAAAGCAGAGACCTATGGAGGGGCTTACCTCTAGCAATTTCCTCCTTATGAGATGTTGCAACTATAATTTTCTCTACAAAACAAAATCACACATTTATTATTTTATCCAAAAATATTGAATTTGAAATCTTTAGAACAAGCAAACATTAAAAGTAACGGATTACCAACTTACCTGTTGCTCTTTGAGAGTAAGACCAATCATTTGATCATTGATAGCAGTTGGAATTTTATTTTTTGGAATTTCGTAGTACACTTCATTATAAAAAGAAATAATATAATTACAACAAGAGAATACAGTCATGGATTTATCAGATTGGTTGGCTTTGTGGGCATGGGAGATATCTGTTTTTATTCTATTGGAAAAATAACTACACCAATCGAATTATTTCCCTACTAGTGTCCGTAATAAATATTGAACTACCCAATACAAAATGTCTACAGATCTACCCTGTAAAACAATCCTTTCCTGAAAAAGTGATGCAACTGCAATAAAGAATTTGTTTGCAATACCTTGTAGAATAAGGCCTCTTGATGAATGCTTAAGAGCAGGGATAATTTTAGCGGCGAATATTCGTAATATGGCGAAAATTTCATTTTAGGAAAATTTGAAAAGGCGAATTATTCGGAGTGGGTCGGTGTCCTGTTCACCTAAAATATATAGTATATTTTTTTTGGGGGGTCGGCTTCGCCTTCATTTGAAAACATCTCCTATAAAAACCTATGTGATTCGCCGGTAGTATACCTCAAGTAGCTTACCAAATTACCAATACTGTGAAATTTGAACTCGCATACCCTTGAGCACCAGAGATTCATATTACTGTTAGCCTGTGATTGTTGACGCGCGACAAATGCAGTGTTGACGCGCGACAAGGGCATTATTAACGCCAAACAAGAGCATATTAAGCGCACGACAAGAGCTGTACTGACGCGCGACAAGAGCTGTATTGACGCGCGACAAGAGCTTTACTGACGCGCGACAAGAGCTTTACTTGCGCGACTTGGGCTAGGAAGTGACGCGCGACAGAGAAAGGGTTGACGCGCGACAGAAAGAAGTGTTGACGCGTGACTTGGGCAGAGTTGACGCGCGACCTCAGACAGTTCACGCGCGACAACACCTCAGAGACTGGACAGAGTCGCTTCTTGGTTCTTTTGCTGACGCAGGACTCTTTTCAGAATAATGGAAGGTGCCAGCTCAAAGAATACGAAGAAATCTCAGAAATCACTCTTCAAGTATTTTGGAAACTCTGCGGATACAGATATTGTAAATACCAATCATATAGATGCCACCAAAAAGAATCAGAATACTGACTGTGTGGAAGGTATTATTGAGGTGGACATGCATTCTGCACAGTATCACAGTCAAACAAATGAAACCTATGATAATATGCCAGATCTTGAAGATATTGTTCCTGTTGGGGTGCAACCAGAAGTGCAGCTAGATATCACAGATATAAACACTCAGCAAAATGGAAGACAGAAATCAAAATCAAACTCTGGTCCAAGAAAGAGGAAACCAGGTGATTGTGATATTGCTCAAAATTCTACTAAAAAAATTAAAGCATTGAAAAAGAACAAGAATATGTGGACCATTGGCGGGACATACAAGTTTGATTGGGCGGCTAAATTTTCATTTATTGAGCCTGTACAATCATCTAATTCTGAAGAAATCCCATGTGAATGTACATGTACAATATGTACGTGGAAATTGGGAAAGCAACAAAAAATGCAACTGAAGCTGGACACTATAGAAAAACATTGTGGAAAACAATATTTAACTGTAACGGGGCGGATGGCCAGAAAATCAAAACACATAGGTGGAAAACTGAAAAGGAGTGCATGCATGTTAGATACGCAGTGGAATATGAGGCAGAGCAGAAAAAACACAGACATCTGTTGGAAAAGGGAGGAACGATCACATCGCATATTGGTAAGATGAAAGAAACAAATCTACATGCAAAATTCATACAATTCTCTACTCTTTTTCAAATACTTAAAAAAGGAAGAGCGATGTCGGATTTCCTCGATTTCAAAGTTTTGTATCAATTTAATGGAATGCTGAATGTACCTCAGTCTCATTGGTCTGAGAGTAGTGGATGGGAAATGGAAAAATGCCTCTCGATGATAGAGAAGGAAGATTTGAAAGAGAATGTAAAAAAGCAAACTTTATCTCTCTTTCAATTGATGAAGTGACAACAGTCGACAACACCGCATGGGTATGTATCCACATCTATACATTAGAAAATCATATAAGGACACCTCATCTGTTGGGTGTTATGAAAATGGTTGAAAACTGCAATGCTGAAAACCTATATAAAATAGTTGTTTCTCATTTGAAAGATGTTGCTGGTATGACTGATTATGAAATTGCTACGAAGTTGGTATGCGTTGGAGCAGATGGTGCATCACATGCAGGTCACCGAACAGTGTGTGTTAGATTACAAACAACAATGGCCCCATATATACTACCAATTCACCGTATGGCTCACGAATGAATTTAGCATATAAAATGGTAAGCAACCATGAAAATGTTGCTAAATTAGAAGACATCATAAGAGAACTTCATGCCTATATGTCAAGCAGCCCAAAGCGTTTTCTTGAGTTCCAAAATTTACAATTGGAATTACAGATGGCAAAAACTTCAAAGGATGTGAAGACTAGATGGATATCTTTGTATGAACCTCGCATGCGAGTTCGTGAAGAGTATCCTTCATTGGTTGGTTTCATGCACAAATACCGCATGAAGTTGATAGGCAGGGACCCGTTGTTCCGCTTAACGATTTGGAGACATTGCTTACATTGGTTGGTATTCTTCCAATGTTAAAGGAGATCAATACACGATGAAGCATGCACAGGCGATTAATCTATATTGTGGATTTTATACGGATGAGGAAAATGGTATGTCAAAGTCTTGATATATTATCTTGTTCCCGTGATAGTTTTGATGCACCTGTTTTTGAAAATTGGAGAGATTTATTAAATCTTAAAA